>OX596235.1:43991880-46391880 GCA_951394345.1 Salicornia ramosissima | reverse complement strand
GTAATATTATATGTACGTTTATATGGAACTGGTGTATCTTGGTGTAAAGCATGTATTAATTCTTTTACAGTTTTTATGATATTTTCTATGATATTATGTGTTCGGTGGTCCCTCGATTAAATGGGACAGCCTAGTTACTCGCCACTGACGGTGGACCCCCCCCTCAGTTTCAGGTGATGTTGCAGCAGATTAGAGCGGGCTTCGCCGGATGGGCTTGAGAGTTTAGGCCTTATTTTAAAGTTTCTAGTATTGCCAGAACAACTTAAACCTTTATTTAGCTTATACTATGATCCCAGCATGTTGAGACAGTATTTTCCGACATTCGATGTAACAACGTTTAGAGGATTATTTTGGTTTTCAGCAGTTAAATTAATAAAAGTTAATTTCTTCCATTTAATTGTTGGATTATTGTTAATTATGATTAAGTAATGATCCGAATGTCGATTTCCCTTCGTAAATCGACAAGCTAAAAGTCGGGTCGTTACAATAATTGAAAGGAATATATAATGTTATGTAGATATAACTAGACACACCTAATAGGAAAGTAACTTTTTCTGGAATAAACCCCCTAACTCAAAAGGCACCAACCTAATCAGCTAAGACATAATTTGCAAGACTGCTAATAAAGCCCTCCGGCTTAAATTATTATGGAAAATAATCAATGAGCCTGACAATATATTGGTCAAATTAGTTAGCAAGAAATACCTAAAGAAAACTGATCTATTTAATTAAAACCACAAATGCAATATCATGGCAATGGAGGAATCTAATGAAGCTAAGACCACTATTTAAAAAAGCTTTATGCTGGCAAGTGGGGAATGACGACAAAATTAACTTCTGGGATGACAACTGGGTTCTACCCAAACCACTAGTGAATATAATCAACTGAGATAATAATAATCCTCAAGAGAAGGTTAGAGAGTATATAACTAGTCAAAACAATGGGATACAAATAAGTTAAGTCAAAATCTCCCTATATAGATTGTGAAACTAATACTTAATATTCCTATCCCCCAACAATGACAAGAGAAACTCTTTTGGGGACCCTCCCCTGATAGTAACTTTTTGACAAAAGCAGTAGCATTTTTCCCGCAAGACTACACATACCATAATAGGGCAAACAAAGTGCCCTATTACTAGATCAAGAAACTAGACATCCCCCCCCCCCCTCCGCGCGCTCAATCACACAAAAAAATCAAACATTTCTTATGAAAAATTTGTAATGATGGAATTCCCACGAACGAAAGGCTAACTCACAGTAATGTGGCAATTGCCGCTTATTGTCATTCCTGTAATCATCAATTAGAAGATCTGAGTCACCTGCTCTTCAAGTGCCCAAAAGTTGTTGCTGTCATGAATATTGCCTTGGAACAGCAAGGATGAAAATTTTCCAAAATTAACGAATACATGGACATAATGCAAAACCTATGTAACATTAAAAACGAAATTGGTATAGAAATGCTTTCAAATTGATGCATTGTTTGGTGGTTCATATACTGTGGCTCACCCACAATAAGCCTGTCTTTAACAACCAAAGTTATTCTAGTAGCCAGATAGTAGAAATGATAAAGAACTATCTACTGAACCTAAACAAAAGCAGGGACGTGAATATCGCCTTTTCAACTGCATGATACAGCAAATTTAACTAACATAAATAAGAATGCTTCCCATAAAGTCAATGGGAACCGTCCTCGCAAAATATGTTCAAACTGAACTTTGATGGTTATAGAGTCAACAAGAGGTCAAGTGCACTTGATTTTATCATTACAGACCATAATGCAGACATAGTAATAAATGGGGCAAAAGCGCTCTATAAAAATTCATCTATTCTATTCATAGAAGCATCTGCATCGGCATTGAAAGAAGGAATTCGCCATGATAGGAGTTTAAACATTGAAAATTGACTAATTAAAGGGGATAAGATAATTGTTAACTATAAACGTTATCAAACCAATCTGGACAACGCCTTGGAAAATCAACTCCATAATCCAAGACATTATGATAGACCTACAAAGATTTAGGAATTACAACATAAAACATCGAGTAAGAGAAACCAACCAAGCAGCATTATTAGCCCACAAAGGCCACATGATTTTACCAAAAATTTAACTTGCGGGTTCCATCCGTTGGACCATCATCTTTCCTTAATTTTGCGCAAGGATGCGCTTGGCTACTCCTTTAACCAAGGGTAGTCAGTTTTCCTTTCCTTTTAAAAAAATAAAAAGGTACTCCCTCCGTAACATAATAAGCGCAACGATTTGACATAAAGTAGAGAGAAAAATATCAAATCTTTGGAGTTAATATGTTGCAGAGGGAGTAATATATTATGCTTATTAAGTTGAAAGGCTGAAAATCTCAATTAGTACATTCGTATCCAATTTTTTATTACCACATACTATTTAAATCGTTAATCAAGCATATATATTGGTAGAACAATTATGAGGTGAATTCACTACTATAAATATATGCTATTTTACAGCGGAAATTCCCTTCACAAAAATGTGATCTCATCGTAGGAAAGGGTGTTGCAAATAATTTTTCTCGTCGTAAGAATATGACCCCCGTCGTAAAAAAGGGGGGCCGCAAATGATTTTTTCCGTCACAATCCCGTCGTAATTAAGTCAATTTTAGTAGAATTTGGGTCGGACTACGATTATAAATTATAATAATCATAATAATAATAGCAATATATCAAAGTATATCATTAGGATATCAATGGCCATAAGGATGGGATTTATCATTGTCATCATCATCATAGAATCATATGGTAACAATAGTAATAATGACAATGATGGTAAGTCAATGACATATATAATCCATCGATCAATAATAATAATGATTGATGGTAATAACAATAATCAATCTGTCAAAACCGGCGGGATCGGTCATAAACAAAAAAAAAACACATCTTCGGTCATAAGGTCGATCCATAATCGGAATTGTACATTAAGGTTTCGGTCAAAAACTGGTTTTTGGTAGGTCGAAAACAGGTTCGGTTTCAAAATAAGTTTGATAACGACGATTTCGGTATACTTAAAATTAAATCAGTCGGAAACGATTTCATTATAACACTACAAGAAATTCACACAATGAGGGCAATTTATCATGATTAAAGAGGGCAATATGAGTATTGCTTTACTTAATGATGCCTACAAGGGCAATTATTTTTGCACTCATTGATATTAACTATGACGACAATATGATTATTTTGCCCTCTTAAACTTTTGAAACTTTGTCTTATTTGACAATAAATAAAGCGTTTAAATCAAGGAAAGCAAAATGTATTGCCTTTGTTGATGATCAATGAAGGCAATTTTGTTTACCCTTTTTGAATTGAATCAAAGAGGGCAAAACATCTAAAATTGGCTTTGAAACCTAATACAAGGGGGTTACAAGGGCAACATGAGGGCAATACTAAAATTGTCATTATAACCTAAGAAGAAAAGTTTTGTATCAAATAGGACAATTTTAATTGTCTTTCTTGAACACATTTTTTGTAGTGTAATTCGGGTTCGGTAGCGGACTAGCGGTTGGTATTCAGTCATTAAAAATCCGGTCAAAATGGGTTCGGTATTGGTCGATAATGGTCGGAAAAACAGTTTTCTTACCACATTTACACCCCTACATAACACAACAATCCTTTTCCATAAATTTATCATGGTATCAAGGGTGCGTTTGATTCAACTTAAATAAGCACTCATGTGCTTATTTTATTTAAATTCATATCAGATCGGATCAGAAAAATTTAGATCAGGTCAGATCAGATCAGAAAAACTATAACTATAATAATAACTACGATCAGAAAAATTCAGATTAGATCAGACCAGATCAGCAAATTTCATATTAGATCAGACCGGTTCATATTAGATCAGATCAGAACAAATCAAATCGAAAAATTTTCGATAAATCAAATGCACCCTAAGAGCAGTTTAACCTTTTGGGTTCTCTCAAGAGAAAAAAAATCCCCTGTCGGTGGGGGTTGGATCTTTGGATTATTAATCCCACCGGCCGGATATTCCATTGCGTCTATATATTTGGATCTCTTAGCCACTTGCTCGTCTTTTTTATATGTTGACAATTTTAGTTTTTTTTTTTTTTTATATGCTATAGCCATTTGATTGTCTTTATTTCAGATTTGTTTCAAAACAGATCAGTTTCATCTTTTAAAAAAATGGCCATGATGTTCATTCCATTAAAAGTTTGTTTTTCTCCTGTGATGATGTTCATTCCATCACAAATTTTATTAAAAAAAAAAATGTTTCTTAGGTCTCAATTATAGACATGTTTCAAAACAAATTGTGAGACACGTTTCAGCTCTCTATGTTTCGTAAGACATGGATTTTATGTGTTCCAAAAAAAGCAATCGATATATTTGCTAGTTAAAAAAGAATGGTGTTCTCATCATCAAGGATATAGAGAAAACTTCAAGTTTTTTTTTTTTTTGTGTTTTTGGTGAGACAAGATATACATGAGTTGAGTTTGGTCTTACTCCAAAAAACTAATTTTTATTTGAGTCTGGTTTTGCTATAAAAATATCGATATGTGATTTGAGTGCAGTTTTATTCATAACAAATTCAGAACATGGTGAGTTCAAAAAGGATGGTGTTCTCGTTATGGTGATATAATTATAGGTTTGAAAAGAATGGCGTTCTTGTTTCATTTTTAATTGATGGGTTCGAAAAGAAAGACTCTCGCATCAACAAAGATGTTGACAAAATTGACTCCGAACAAAAGTCTTTTTTTTTTCTGTACAATTTCCAATCATAACATTCCTGTCACTGTTGTTACGATTGCGGGAGGGTATTAGGAAGATAAGACATGGTAGATAAGAAAAATACATCGTGTGTGATATATTTTTCATATTAATAGGATATGATAGAATATTCTTAGCAGTTAACTCTTACGGCCCGTTTAATAGCCGGTTATAAATGGTGGTAATTGGAATGAATTTAGAACTAAATTTGGAAGGAAAATCAAAACTCATTCTCATGGTGGTGCTAGTTTTACTCCAATTTATCTAATTTTCTTCACAAATATCTATTCACATCTAATACCACCCTCATAGTAATGGATGGTAATGGAAAATAAGAAGAAATTTCAAGTTTGGGAATTAAAAATATTATTCCATGTGGATTATAAAGTTTATCCTTAACAAATTACACTTAAAATTCATTATCATTACCACAATTCATTACCAATAATCAAACGGGCCGTTAAGATATTATATTTGTGAAACATTGTTTCTTATCTCAGATTATTTTAAAGTTGTATAAATACCTAAAGATTCATAAATAATATTACAATACAATTTATCCTTTTCCCTAAATTTATCACTCTCATAATAGAAAGAATAACTAAAGTCAAATGAAAACAATTGTGCAGAATTTAACCTTTATTGTGACAGTTTATGGTAAGGTACGTCAATCAAAAATTAAAATCAAATTGGTCAATCCATAATATGAAGCAAAGCGCCAAAACGTTTTTGTGATTATGAAGTGAGAAAATCATTAATGTTATATTGTATAATATAAAATAAAGCTAATCATTAATTAATGTAAATCAAAACTTTGCAACAACGCAATTATGGATCGGAATTAATCATCAGTTCCTTAGGTTATGCATATTACCCTGCTATGTAATACAAGCGAATGTAATGGTGCAAATGCTGCCACGTACATCATAACAAATAATATAATTTTATTAAATTGTTTTCGAGAGAATTTTTTACTCCATTGATTTTTCATTATTTATTCAGTAACTTGTAGGAGCTTCATATGGCGTATGCTTTTATGGTGCAGTAAAATATACTTATCGAGTGATTCTTTCGATCAAAGAGACAAACATGAATTGCTCGGGTGGTGAGACAAGGAAATGTCATTCGATCAATTATCTATTATTAACTAGTTTGTTGGCTCGAGCGTTGCCCTGACTGGACGACTAATGTTACTTTTTTCTGTTAATAAGTATGTGTAAAAATATTATAAAAAATCAACCTCGATCTAATAATTCACGTAATAAAGCAGAGGAATATATAATGTTCGTTATATGTAAACTTACGGTCCGTTTAGTTGTTGGTAATAAATGGTGGTAATGGTAATGAATTTATAGTGTAATTTTGTTAAGGAGAAACCTTATAATGTTCATGTAAAACAAATTTTCATTCCCAAGCTTCAAATTTCTTCTCAATTTTTATTTCCATCCATTACCATCGGAGAGGGTGGTATTTGATTGGAATGGATATTTGTGAAGAAAATTAGATAAATTGAAGCTAAGGTAGCACCACCATGGAAATGAATTTTGATTTCCCTTCCAAATTTAGTTATAAATTCATTCCCATTACCATGATTTATAACCGGCTACCAAATGGGTCGTTAAAGTATATATGTACTAATAAAAGTTGGTTGAGATGATAAGTGGGTGATATTGCGTTGTAAGAGGTAATAAGTTGGAGTCCTACGCGATACGATATCTTGAGCGTCTTTTAATATATTGTATAGATTACTAGCTAAAATATAAAATAAGATTACTAATACAGATTAAATATTATGCCATTGATTAAACCTCTATTATTGTAGCCCAAGCATGAGAGTTATATATACTAAGGGGTCGTTTGGTTGGTAGAGGGGAAAGAGAATCACTTTAGGAATGGGAATGAGGGAGAATGGAAAGTTAAAGTGTTAGATTTAGTTAGTTGTTTGTTAAAAAAACAATGAATGATACACACCACTACCACCATACCACGCCACCACCATAGGGAACTATGGGTCCACCACCACCAACCCACCCTCGCTCGCCCACCACCACCACTGACCCACCCTCGCCATCCCACCACCACCACCGAAGCAACCCTCACCAGCCAACCCTTGCCCACCACCACCCCCGACCCACCCTTGCTCACCCATTTCGAAAACCAAGTGGGGCAAAGGTGGGCGAGTGGGGGCTGGGGCTGGGTGGGTGGGGTGGGTGGCTGGGCTGGACTGGTGGTTGGATGGCTGGGCTCAGTGGGTGGGTGTGGGTGGGTTGTGGGTTGGTGAGTGGTTGGGGGCCTGGGGTGGGTGGGTCAGTGGGGTGGGTGAATGGGCTGGACGGGTGGTTGGCTGAGCTCGGTGGGTCGGTGGGGTGGCTGGGTTGTGAGTGGGTGGGTGGGGTGGGTGACTGGGCTGGACGGGTGGTTGGCTGAGCTCGGTGGGTGGGTGGGGTGGCTGGGTTCTGGGTTGTGGGTTGGTGGGTGGGTGGGGGTCGAGGGTGGGTGGGTGGGGGTCGAGGGTGGGTCGGTGGTTGGGGTGGGTGGCTGGGTGGTTGGCTGGGCTCGAAGGGTTTGTGAAAGTGTTAGAATAGGGGAATGAGAATGGGAAAAGTGGCATAACAAGCACAATCAAAGGGAATGGAGGCAGTTAATTCCCATTCCCTTTTATTATTACCCCAACCAAACACACTCTAAGGTGATTGGAATGAATTAGTTGAGGGAAATGTTTTGATCTGATAATATAGAGTTTAGTAATAATTGGTACGATCACTCATCTACTATTTTGGTTATGTTTATCAATTGAAATCTACATATCTATCTGTACAATATATTAAAAGGTGCTCATGACACCATATTGCAGCACATGGGATTGTACATGTGTCACTTTCTAAGATATGTGCGCCACATAACCATGCCACATTATCCAATTTCAAAAATGCTCAGAGCTAGATTTGAACACGTTACATCTGATCTTATAAATCAAGGTAAGACACTTAATTACCTAACTTCATCAATGTTTTAAATGTCCATATAAATTTGATATATTGAAAATATAGTGTCAGACCGTCTGATGCCCAATGCAAGCTTGCTATTTTTACTTCACGTCACCTTCATCTCTGACTTATCCTTCGAATGCCATTATTGAACCCATCATTGCCTTTTTGTCTACTAGCTAGCGATCCTTCTTCCTTCTCAAGCAGCTGATTGTATGTACTTCTGCGAGCTCACGACTAATGGTAGCACAGAAGGTTCCTTGGATGGTAATTAAGTAGACGAATATTCTTCTTGCTTGGTCTTTGCTAATTGGCTTAATTACATCGAAGGAATTTGCTACTGGTGCTTGATGAGTTGATGACAATTGACAAAGGTCTCACCACCACACTGATAATACCATTAACTATTTTGATATTAATTAGTTATGAATTACTCGCTTAGCTTTTTCATTCAGCAAATCAGTAGCTATAGCAATGCCAGTGAAGCTCATCCCTGCTTGAATGAGATCAAAAATTATATATATGGGTTGAAGTTGAATGATTTTTTGTCTAGGTTAAGTGAATGAGAAACTTTTTCAGGTTCAATGATAAAAAAAAATTCTAGGTTGAATGAATTTTTATTCAGGTAAGCGAAATTTTTGTCCAGGTGAGTTGGACTCGTCTGACAATAACATTCAAGAAGATTGCTTTCATTTATTATCAAGTAGATTCAAGGTTATTTTTTTTCACAAGGGTATAAAATAAATATGTATCAAGTAAAAACAAAAATAAGACACAGGACAGTGCACGGGATGATACAAAATCAAAAATACATCAATGAACAAATTTGTATTATTTTCCTATTTTTTTACTATTGCAAAATGGACGTGAATTTTTATGCAAACCTTCATTTCACGTGTGGTTTTTTCCTAATGTGAACGGCTTTGCCAAATTGTTACCACGCAAATAACATGAATAAAAAAAACTTAATCTACAGATTTTTAAGTGAATTGGGGTGGGGGGTTGACAAGAGACGATTTTATTATTTATACTTCTAAATATTGTGTTTTAATTATTACTATCTATAATTACAACAATTTTTTTCCATCGCAAAATGGACATGCAACTAGAGAACATGAATAAATTTTTAAATAATTATTAAACAACAAGTATAGAGTTTCTTTTAACTAAACATTCAACAATAATTCCAAAGAACAAAACTTAATAATTCATAAAAAAATTTGGCGACTTTCACTTTCAACCCGATTCAACGCTTACCGAGATGTATAAGGGTATAATCTTAGTGGTTTATCTTAAAAAAAAAAAAAGATAAGTAGTCTTATGATATTAATAATGAATTCTCGCTTGTTGACTTACGTAATATATTATTTTACTCCACACGTACATCGCATGCAAAAAATACTAATAATCATCTACTTACTACTAAATAAATTAATAACTTTCATAAAAAAAACAAGAAAATAATTATTTTTTTATTACATTAAAGAAAATAAATAAATAACTCCCACACACACCCCCCCCCAAAAAAAAAAAAAAAAAAAAAAACCTAACTCTTAATATGCACAGTTTTGCCATTGTATGCAATTTTATTGGGAAGCAACCCTTCTTATTTTTCAATATATTTTTTTTTTGAAGGGGAAAAATTAACTTCTAAGACTAAGCCTAATATTACGTACAATCCCCATTATATACAATTTAATTTTGCTTTCACCATTCTTAAATTTACTAACGATAATAAACAAAGTTAGACACATGTCCGCCTCACATAAAAAATTTTCCTCCTAAGAATGTTATACTCTGTATTTTATTTTATTTTTTGTAAAAAAAACTTAGGTATATAATTTTAAATTAAATAAAAGCTAATTTTTTCTTTTAAAAAATCCAATTTCTAAACTAATTGTTATCTAGTAACAATATTTATATTAATCTTCCTAAACCTTTGCAAAACTAATCAACAATCAATTTATATCTCTATTATATAAGTGAAGGAGGGGGAAGCGACGGTGTCCAAGTGAATTACCAGATACACTACCCTTACTCATCCTTCATAATTTTTAATTAAGTGGAGGATACTTTTTTCATTTATGCAATAAAATCTTACATAAAGATATTTGATTTTTGAAATCATTAAAAGCCTTAGTTAAAACAAGTAATCATAATTTTAAAAATTGCAAGTACAAATAATTGTAAAATTACTCAAAATTTATTCATATTTAATACATATTTTAGAGAAAAAAATTATTTACCCAATTTTCAATATACTTCTATGTCAAAACGAAAGGAAAAAAAAATTGATTAAAGTTTAATAAAATGAAAAGGAATACTTATTTAAAAGATTTTTAAAATTATTTGGGAAGTTATTGATTTTATTGCCAAGCTATGTTGTTAACAAAATTTAAGATCACACGCATTACGTGCATAAAAAACTAGTATTAATTATACTAAAGAGAAGCGGATTGATGTGGAGCTGACAACGGTCGCTCTTTGATTCCCAACTGTATTATTGATAATACCGTACTGTGTAAGATTTGAATCATGTATTTTTTAAAATAAAATATTTTCATATAATTAGTGAATTACGTAAATCTTTATATTACTATCTATATATAAATTAAATTAAATACTAAGTTTTGTAAAACGTGCATCACACGAGTGCTATATGCTAACGTTTCTTTAAATTTAAATGAATTGAATAATCGAATCTTAGAAAAATAATTAAATACATATTTATTTAGGAGAAATATATACGAGCATAGCTCGATTCAAAGACTATTAGTTGATAATGTATAAACAACTCTGCAACTTCTTGCACTCTCGTTTCATAATATGAGATTATAATATGAGATTGTCGGATTTCATTGTACAATAATAATATTATATTCGTACCAGTTTGTTATTTACATTTCTAGTTTTGGTGTTTTATTTTATTCTTTACACTTTTTTTATTTTTTGTTTTTTAATCTTAACCACTCATTTTCTTCATTTTTCAACGTAGCATTATGTTCTCTAAGTCAAACTTTACATTTAACTCTTCTAAATTTTCTCGCCAATTTCATACTTACTTTATCCGATCTCTCCCTTCATTCAATCATCCAACCCCCCTGTATCCTCTAAAAGAAACATTAATGATACATCAACCATTTACAAATTACGCTTAACATCCTCATTTCCAATAACAATCCATCTACATAAATAATTTTCTTTAAGTTGCATGCAAAAATCAAAATTTAAAAAAAACAAACCGAAACAAATGTACGTAGTACATAGTATTAGATTTTAGTTAAAAGTAAAAACATAGAAATACGTATAATTCCAATTTACTCTGATCCATGAAATTTAACAAAATTAGAATAGGTTTAAAATTATGGCCGTAGTATTATAAATGAATGGAATGGAATGGAAAATAACATCATGTATACATATCATGTTAATATATTATACTTTTTGTAACGAATCTTTACCAAAACTTTTTTGTAGTACATAAATGTACTAGCTAAAATGAAAAATTCACCAATCTAAGCCAAGAAAAATACAATCAAGCATAATCACACATCCCATAGATGCAGTAACCTCCATTTAAGCACTTGTTGTTGCATCTCCCACAATGCCTCTTGTCATAGGCTTTGTCAACACACATGCCGTTGCAACAATCATAGGTGAACTTGCACTTGTTACGGCAACCTCCACAATGCTTCTTGTCGATGGTGAAATCAAAGCATTTATTTCCACAACATTCGAAGTTTTCACCGTACTTGGTTTTACAAACCTGATTATCCTTGTTGCAATGATCAGCCGGCTTTAAGCTTCTTCCATGATGATCATATGTGTTGTTATAATTTCGGGCTAGGAACCTGCTTACTCTCTTTGAAGGGAGTAAAACCGTTTTGTCGACTTCTTCCATGTCATTATGAAGACTCGGTTGCTGGTAGGTGAAAGTGATTGAACTTGGTCCGACGATGGCTATAATAGCCATGGTCGTGATAGCAACCAAGGCAAGTGCCTTGATTGCTGACTTCACGATTGGCAACACCATTTTTTTGTTTTGAAATTAGTTATGAAGGATTACTTAACAATGGATACTTAGTATGTATTTTTTTAGTTGGTTTGGACTTTGGAGGAGTTGAGGGTATATATAATGGATCAAAGCTAGGAAATTAAAGTAGTTGACCCTAAAGTTGTGGAAATGAATATGTCAAAAGAGAAATGGAGAAGATGCATGGTGAAGTGATCACGTTACGTTGTTTGGAGGCAAAAGGCAATGCATGCTTTATGCTTAAATTAGAGTGTATTTTGAATCTTAGGGTGTTTTTGGTAACATGGTCAGTGATGACTAAATATAAGTTTTTGCGTAGCTTGAATACGAGGAACAAAGCTTCCCACACTAGTAATTAATGTTAAATTAAGGGGAAGGAATCTCAAAGTGTGAAAGGGTGCTTATTAACATGAGATATTGGGATCACCAACTACGTACGTGAAGGACATTGCTACACTTACTCGGTGGGTAGTCTACCCACTACTAATATAGGGACATTAAAATATTATTAAACTTATGAGTTGGATTCCACTACTAACATTAACCACAACACTTTATTACTTGTGGGTAGTCAACCCGGTGGGCATACCAAGTTTTTTCCGTACATGAACAACCAAGAATGTGAATTAAGAATAATAATGGTGATGATTACAGATTCTCGTACACCACTAGGGGTGCGTTTGAATCATCTTAAAATAAGCACTCTTGATGTACTTATTTTCAAAAAATTCAGATCAGATCATATTAGATCAGATAAAAAAAATCAGATTAGATCAGAAATGTTCAGATCAAATCAGAAAAATTATAATTATAATAATAACTACAATCAGAAAAATTCAGATCAGATCATAAAAATTCATATCAAATTAGACCAGATCAAAAATATCAGATGAATCAAACGTACCCTAGAAGAAGGTTCCAATTTTAGAGTTGGCAATGGGTAAATTTGAATTTAAGAAATGGTTTGTGATCGATAAAATATTCGTAATCTATTCATTCATTGTCTACAAGAAATATATAATCCTAATTAGGGTTGGGCTAAGGCTAAATAAGTAAATATATTTAATTACAAAACTAACCAAAATTAATTATATAATTATGGTATACAAATATACATATCTAACAGTTTGAACATTCCAATCCAAACCAAACTCAACCTTATAATAAAATGGTTGATCCAATAACTCGATCTTTCAATATAATAGTATTTTTAGTAGCATCAAATACAAACTATACAGTATAATACCATAAGTCTATATTGCGGCATAAACCACAACAATAGCTTAGAATTGTTATACAGATTGCATCATTGCACTTTACTACAACATAATAGAATTAATCATCCTCGCACTTAATTACAAATTCATTTTTTGTATGAAAGATGGAAGAACATAATGTGAAAAAAACCCGATAAATTTAACCTTAACACAATACGATGGTAACCTTGCATAGACATTCTTATATGAATATCTCAAAGTGAAAAAAAAAAATTCTTTTCTTGATATCACCATTTGCTTGGACAACATAAATTATCATTATATAAATTATATTTCATCAATAACTTTGTTGAAAATATGATCGCCCGGCGGCACGTGTAATTGTATGTAATTTCCCTCTTTAATTTATCACATACTTCGTACATGTTATCTAGGGACGTCAACGAGCCAATACACTCGTGAATAGATCGCAAACAAGCTCGGTCAAAGCTCGTTTGAATATAAATAAACGAGTCCGAGCAAAATTTTCAAGCTCGATTAATAAACGAGCTTTACTCGAACAAGGTAGTACTCGACTCGTTACGGCTCGCGAATAGCTCGTTCAAGTTCGTTAAAAGCTCGTTCGTAATACTCGTTAAAAGCTCGTTAAAAACTCGTTTATATAATTCCAATTTTAAAATATATTTATTTATAGTATGCATCATTTATATTTCAGAAATATATATTTTTTTCCATTTATATGAGCTAAATTTTGGGCTATAATTTATCTCTTCTGAAATTATGCTATTCAATATCCATAATTAACTATTAGTCCATTACCCTGCTTTTACTTTCATTTTCTTGAGTCTTAACCAAATTAAATTTTGGGCTATAACTTTTATTTCTTGTATTACTTATGCTTGGAAAAGGATAAAATTAGAAATAAATATCACAATATGTACAAAGCTCGTTTATTAATGAGTTATCTTAGCTCGAGCTCGAATACGTAAACGAGCAAGCTCGAGCCGAACTCGAACATGAAAAAATTAAACGAGCCAAGCTCGAACAAGGTTTTTGAAAGCTCGGTTATGCTCGAGCTCGGCTCGAGCTCGATAAATATTAATCAAGCCTAGCTCGAACATGTTACTACTCGGCTCGGCTCGACTCGTTGACATCTCTAATGTTATTATCTCTATTATATAAGCCAAGGGGGGAGCCATGGTGTCCCCCCTCGAAAAGTCCATAACGCCCCTTAAAAATTTATTAAAAATCAAATAGCATCACTCTTATTTATTAAGGAAAGTTATTACAATTTTTGAATTTTTTAAAATGAAAATATTACAAAATATACAATTCGTAAAAATAAAATAAAAAATTCAAAATTCATATTTTTGAATTCTATATAAATAGACACCCATTTTAATATAGTTTATTACATAAAAATTTTACCTTTTTTTATTATCGTAGAAAATTGATAGCAGATTTTGTTCATTGTTATGGAATGGCTGGATGAAAGGGGAAAGTTTGTTTACGATTATGTGAATGAGTGTGAATTTTAAAAATATTTTAATTTATCGAACAAAAGCGTTCAATATTTGAAGATACATTAGAAATATCGTCGCACGCAAAGCATGCACAAAAGGATAGTTTCATTGTAATGTATCTAAACAGTTGATAATTATAAGGATTTTTTTGTTTTAAAAATTTGCCTGACCGTCAATCTTTAAATAGTTATGGAGTATTAGTTATATTATGTCCCTTTTATACTAATCATTAATCAATGGCCATGACTGTTAATTTAAGGAGCAATGATAGGTAGATACCAGGTATCAATGAACTTAATTGATACCATGACATTTTGGTAATTAAAGTGATAGCCGGAAGATAAAGCAAAGACAAAAGAGAGATGGGAATTGCCCTTATTTTTGGCATAAATTACCAAAATGTCATGGTATCAATTAAGTTAATTGATATCAGGTTATCCACTAGACATTTCTCTCTTTTGTAATTTATGCCAAAAATAAGGGCAATTCCCATCTCTCTTTTGTCTTTGCTTTATCTTCCAACTATTACTTTAATTACCAAAATACCATGGTATCAATTAAGTTTATTGATACCTGGTATCTACCTATCATTGCTCAATTTAAGGTGTAAAGCACTCATAAGTCATTGGAGGCTAATATATACTTTAAGGAAACATTGACTTTATTTACGAATTTAAACACAATTCATCAAACCAGAATATTCAACTTGCTGTTACACGTTTACTTTTTAAAAGTCAACCCTGTTTACTTTCCTTTTTCAATGTACTTGTTTTGTCAAAATGGCTAGTTTAGTACACTAATCAACATGCATATATATTTTTTTTTGAAGAAGACGTATACAATTGATCAAGATTTTCTTCTCTTGAGAAAATATATTGATCTATCAGTAGCTATTAATAAGGCCAACTTGCTTAATTGATTGGACTTATTTTTAATTATTTCAATTAGTTCATATCAGATCAGAAAAATTAAGTTCAAATTAGAGCAGAAAAATTAATTTGATGCTTTTAAATTTTAAATAACTTTAATTATGTAACAAAAAATATTATTAAAATTATATATAAAAAAACTACTCATTAATTATTGAGGAAATATTTAGGGAATATTTGGTAGGATAAAATTGGTTTTGGTATATATCTTGTATTTATGGTTGTTTCCTAGTTTATCATATATTCTATGTTAAGGAAACTATGTATTACATATATTGTGCCAAAAGATCAATGAAAGGGAAGACATTATTGTGTGTGTTCCTGCAATTCCTTCATGGTATCAAGAGCAGGTTGATTTTTTTTCAAAAAAAAAAAAAAAAAAAATCATGGCTGGTGATACATCACCACACATCACCACAGTTGCCAAGAGTCATCACTACCACTGCCGCTGCATCTTTATCTTCGGGTGTTTTTGGTAACACTAAAATAAAAGCACCCTTTGTTAATGGTAAATTTGATGTCTCTTGTTGGATAATTGATACCGGAGCAACTCATCATGTTACCGGTAATAAATCATGGTTGTTTGACATACAATAGTTCAATTGCCCGGTTAGATTGCCTAATGGGGAATCGATGTTTGCCTCTTTAAAGGGTTCCGTTCGTTTGTCTGATACGCTTACTCTACATCATGTGCTTTATGTGCCCAATTTAAGTTGTAATTTACTTTCGGTTTCACAGCTTACTGATAATTTGCATACTATTGTCACTTTTAATTCTTATACGTGTGCTATACAGGATAAATCGAAGGAGTTGATTGGAACGGGGGTTAGACGGGACGAACTATATTACTTTAGCAAAACGGAGGTGGTGTATGCAATTAACGCTTCATCAGATTTGGCATTATGGCATCGACGAATGGGTCATCCTTCGGAAAAAATAGTTAAGTTACTTCCTCCTGTTAGCGGTCGTAAGGGTAGTCTTGATAAGGGTTGTGAAGTATGTTTTTGTGCTAAACATTCTAGAGATACGTTTCCATTAAGTGATAATAAATGTTCTAGAATATTTGAGAAAATTCATTGTGATTTGTGGGGTCCTTACAGACATGAATCCTCGTGTGGGGCTAGGTATTTTTTAACCATTGTTGATGATTTCTCTAGAGCTGTGTGGATTTATTTGTTGATTGACAAAACAGAGGTGTTTCGAATGTTTATGGCCTTTATTGCTATGGTTGATAGACAATTTTCTCAAACTGTTAGAATTGTTCAAAGTGACAATCTTACTGAGTTTAAAAATGTTTGATGGATTATTTTATGGCCATGGGAATTATTTTTCAATCTTCATGTGTTGGTACTCCACAACAAAACCGGAGGGTTGAACGAAAACACAAACATATTTTGAATGTGGGGAGAGCTTTGAGGTTTCAGGCTAAACTACCTATTTATTTTTGGGGGGAGTGTGTTCTTGCCGCAGCTCATCTGATTAACCGAACTCCTACTCCTGTTCTACAAAATAAAACCCCATTCGAAATTCTTTTCAATAAACCACCCATTTTTTATACTATACGTACTTTCGGTTGCTTGTGTTTTGCCCACAATCAAAAAACCAAAGGGGACAAATTTGCTAGCAAGAGTAGAAAATGTGTGTTTGTAGGATATCCATTTGGTCAAAAGGGGTGGAAATTATATGATCTTGATACAAGGGAATTTTTTGTTTCTCGTGATGTGAAGTTTGTTGAAGATGTGTTTCCGTTTAGTTGTCCAGAGGATGTAAATATTGAGTCTCATGTTATTGAAAATGTTGAAGTTCATGATGATTTTTTGGAGTTTGGAGGTTGTGATGTTGAGTTTGAATATTTGGAGGGTCAAGAGGGGGGTGGTGCCCATTATGGGGAGAGCAGCCACCATCCCACGCAGCAGGGCCACAGCAGTATCCAACCAGTACCTGCTGGGTCGCACAGCAGCAGCAACGAGCCAGCCCCTGCACTGCCCAATGGAAAGACAGCAGGCGATGGGCCAGAACTGCTGCCCATTCCAGCAGTGTCTGCCCAACCTTTTGATCCTCCAACGGCAGCCAGCTTGGGTAGTGACCAGGAGTCTTTGACTGCTCATGACGATGGTGATGGTCAGCCACGGTCCGAGGCAAATATGGGTCGTGGGTTTCGTCAAAAGTTTCCTTCGGTTAAACTCCGTGATCATATTATTCACACCGTTTTTGCTAATAGTCCGTCTCTCTCGACTCCGTCTTCCGATCATCCTTCAGGTAGTCCGTATCCTTTAGCACATTATATTCATTGTGACAAAAAAAAATTTGTGAATTATCGTAAGTTTATTGCAGCTATTATTAATGGCGCGGATCCGAAATCTTTTAAAGAGGCTATGAAAAGTGATGGCTGGAAGCAATCAATGAAAGAAGAGATTCAAGCATTAGAGGATAATGGTACATGGACCTTGGAGCCTCTTCCCCCGGGTAAACGGGCTCTTGGGTGTCAATAGGTCTACAAGACCAAATATTTATCTAATGGTGCAGTTGAACGGTTGAAATCCAGGCTGGTGGTATTAGGTAAGTGAAAGTATTAGGTCAGACCGTCTGACCCTAAAATTTGGTTAGACGGGCCTGACCCAATATAATTATCCATCTTTCTTCTCATCAGATTTCTCACGTTATAAACTATTAGAGTAAGTTGATATGGAAGAAGCCATTTCCACCAATAAATTGAGCAACTAACCCAGTAACTCCAAGCTCGAGCAATTCAAGAACAAGGCACCGTTAATGGAACCTCAAAGAACCACAGAGGATTACCAATTCAAGAACTCAAGACCCAACTCGATCAATTAACCCAGAGAGAAGGAACAAACTCGAGCAATTAACGAAGCAACGTTTAATTCGCTCTCACCAACCTTTAATTTTCAGGACACCACCAAGAATTAAGCAAATAGCCCAATAAAACCCAACCTTCGAGTAATTAACGGAACCAGCCACCAAAAGCTACGAATCCCAGGAAAAGGAAGGTTGATTCAAAAAGAATTTAATTGGAAAACCTCAAAGAACCAAAGAAGAAAAATACGAATTGAAGGAAGATTGATTCCGAATGAATTTAATTGGAAAAGATGGAAAAAGAGGAAATAACCCACCAAAAATTGGTGACCTGCTCTGATAAAAACGCAGATGCCACCAATTGCGAAGAAAGAGAACCATGTGATGGAGATGTTTGGGGATGTCAGAGTTGATGATTACTCTTGGCTTAGGGATGATTCTAGAATTAATCCCAAGATGCTGCAACATCTTCGCGATGAAAATGCCTTCATTGATTTCGTCATGTACCTGGAGCAACCTGTAGCTTATAATTTGTTACAACATGATTGATTTCTCCAGGTTCAGGTTTGTCCAAATTTTGTCCAGGTTCATATTTTCTAGTCCAGGTTTTTTCTTTTTTGGTCCAAGTTTCTTTTCTCTTTGCCCAAGTTTTTTTTTTGGTCCAGGCTTTTTTTTTGTCCAGGTTTTCTCTATTTTTTGGCCAGTTTTTAATTTTTTCTGTCCAGGTTTTAAAGTGTTTTGGCCATGTTTTAAAGTTTTTTTTACTAGGTTTTAAATTTTTTGGCCAGGTTTGAAAGGTTTTTTTACCAGGTTTTAAATTTTTTTTGTCCAGGTTTTAAAGTATTTTGGTAGTTTATTTTTGGTCAGGTTTTAATTTTTGGCCAGGTTTTAATATTTGGCCTTTTTTTTTTGTCCAGGTATTTTTTTATCCAGGTTTGTTATTATGTTGTCCAGATTAGTGGTAAAGTGGTCCAACTACATGAGTTTTTTGTCCAGGTCAATGGGTCTTTTGTCCAAGTACATAAATCTTTTGTCCAGCTCGATTGGACTCGTCTGACAATAACATTACTGTCAGACGAGTCTGACACAATACCTTCTCATTAGGTAATCATCAACAAGAGGGTATAGATTATAATGAGACCTTTGCTCCGGTTGCAAAAATGACAACAATTCGTATGTTTTTGGCTATTGCTGCATCAAAAAATTGGGAGCTACACCAAATGGATGTTCATAATGCATTCTTACATGGTGATCTTGATGAGGAAGTTTATATGAAGCTCCCTCCCGGGTTTGAAATCTTGGACACGTCTTTCGTCTGCAGGTTGAGAAAGTCTTTGTATGGTTTAATACAGGCGCCCAGATGTTGGTTTGCAAAGTTAGTGACGACTTTGAAGGAGTATGGTTTTCTACAATCTTACTCTGATTATTCTTTATTTACATTGGCTAAGGCACGTGTTCAGATTAATGTCTTAGTTTATGTTGATGATATTATTATTTCTGGGAATGATTCCGCTGCATTAGGTACATTCAAGGCTTATCTTAGTGATTGTTTTAAAATGAAGGACTTAGGTTCTTTGAAATATTTTTTAGGCATAGAGGTTGCTCGTAGTTCTGCAGGCTTGCTTTTATGCCAAAGGAAGTATACTTTAGACATTATTTCTGAGGCAGGATTGTTAGGCGCCAAGCCGAGTAGTTTTCCTATTGAGCAAAACCACAAACTCGCCTTGGCCGACGGGGAGCTTCTTCCCGATCCAGAGTCATATCGTAGACTTGTTGGTCGTATGATTTATCTTGCTGTTACACGACCGGATTTGGCGTATTCAGTTCATATTTTATCTCAGTTCATGCAGGCACCTCGGACTGAGCATTAGGAGGCGGCCTTAAGGGTCGTACGTTATTGAAGGGTACTTCGGGATAGGGTATTTTGTTGAGTGAAGATTGTGATCTAACTCTGCAAGGTTGGTGTGATTCTGATTGGGCGGCTTGTCCCATAACTCGCCGTTCACTTTCAGGTTGGCTTGTGTTTCTGGTTAAATCTCCTATTTCTTGGAAAACCAAGAAACAACATACAATGTCAAGGTCTTCGGCTGAAGCTGAATACAGGTCTATGGCTGCTATCACATGTGAATTGAAGTGGCTAAAAGCTTTGTTGTTGAGTTTGGGTGTCAATCATCCGAAAGTTATAAAGTTGTTTTGTGACAGTGAGTCTGCTTTGCATATTGCGAAGAATCCAGTTTTTCATGAACGCACAAAACATATTGAGATTGATTGTCATTTCGTTGGTGACGCGATTAGTGAAGGTTTGATCTCTCCGACTCACGTTTCTACTTCTTCTCAATTGGCTGATATTTTCACAAAAGCTCTTGGAAAGACACAATTTGATTTTTTACTTCCCAAGTTGGGCATTCATGATCCCCATGCTCCAACTTGAGGGGGGGGGGGTATTGAGGAAATATTTAGGGAATATTTGGTAGGATAAAATTGGTTTTGGTATATATCTTGTATTTATGGTTATTTCCTAGTTTATCATATATTCTATGTTAAGGAAACTATGTATTACATATATTGTGCCAAAAGATCAATGAAAGGTAAGACATTATTGTGTGTGTTCCTGCAATTCCTTCATTAATACAAATAAAATAAGATCTCAATTGATATATTTTTTCTTATGGACTAATATAAATATGCGGTCAATTTTAGTCAAATTAGGTAATAAGTTCAGATCTGACTGGATCAGAAAAAATAAGTTTAGATTAGATCAGATCATACCAGATTAAATAATTATTATATTTATGAAGCAGTTACTCAAATGCTTAATTATTATATAGAACTATTAATCCTCTTTGTCCTATAAATTTATAATAAATATATAGAATATATAATAATTAATAAATATATAATAATAATAATATATATATATATATGTAGAATATAACTTATTATAAGTATATAACTAGTTTTTTGCCCGTTCGATAATCCTGGTGATTTAAAAAAATTGAGAGAAAATATTATTATTTTGAATCAAATTATTTTAGTTTTTTTAAATAACGTTTAAAATGTATAGAAGTTGAAAGAGATTAATTAAGAAATAATGAAAGAATTCTAGAGATCTCTATTATACTCCGTATAAGCCAAGGGGGAGCCATGGTGTAATAACCCGAAATTTAGGGCCAGAAAATTTCGCGGTTTATTAATATTGTTTTATTATTCTAAGTCCAAAAGGCCCGTTTAATTGGACTGTTTGTTTTCATTTCTGTTCCTTATCTCGAAATTGGGCCCAAAGACCCAATTTTCTCTTAGCTTGGCCGGCCCTCTCATGTAATGGCCAAGATGATTTTTCTTTCTAATTTATTATTAATTAGTTAATACTATAATTATTTAATTAATAATATTTCAATTGTATTTTTGAATTAGTAGGATTTAGTTTAACCACCATTACTAAGTCTACCTAAAATCACTCCATACCCCCCTACATTCTCTCCTCATTCACGGCTCTCTCTCATTTTTCTCCTTTTATTTTGTTTCTTTGGTTCCTTTTAATTAAAATAGGAACAACACTTGTATTCTTTTATCTGTTTTCAAAACTCACAAAAAGAAACCCTAAAATTTGTTCTAGCTGGCCGTGTGTTTTCGAAACTCCAAGGGAGAGTTTTTCTTGATTTTCTTCCTAATCTAAGGTAACTAGACTTTTCCCTTTAGATTTGGTACAAGTTTCCCATATAGTTAATTAGGATTGAATCATGAAAATTGATAGAATTAGCATCATGTTTAGGTTAGGATTTTCGAATGATATTATGTAGTTTAATATGTTATTTTCTTGATATCTTTATGTAATCTTGATGAACCTTTAATCGCTTTATTAAAATTTATGCATGAGTTAATTTATTTATTTATGTATTTATATTGAATAATTATATGATAAATTAATGAACCTTATTCTTGGCCATGTCGTGTGAATGTCGAGTAGAGTAGGGTTTATTTTGATAATTTTTATGATATATTCTTGAATTAGTATTGGTGATCTTTGATTTAATCTTGAATTTAATTATGTTATTGTTAAATCATGAATTAAATCTTGATATGGTTAAATCCCCAAAAAGCCGTGTGACTCATGTGTGTAAAAGGGCTTGAATTTGATCTTGTTTTAATCCATGATTGATAATTTAATGTTTAAAGCATGATTACTATTTGTTATTATTAAGTTTTATTATTAATTATTGATGATTGTGTTTATTAATTTAAAGTATTAATATTGGTTATTATTTATATATATGTCGAGTGGTATGAAGTAGGAAAAAATAGGATTTTTATCATGTTTTAAGTAATATTGTTGTTAAGTGTTAATTATTTAATTGTTTATATGATTATTTAATAAATTTGCTTAATTATTATTCTAATGTTGAAAATGTCGAATGGAAAGAAAAGGGTTTTGACAATCTTAGTTTAATTTTTAACTTATAATAATATTAGAAGGTAATTTTAGGGATTAATATAATTTAAGGAATTCAAAGGAATTAACAGGGATAAGTTGTAATATGAAGGAAAGTAATAATATGACTAAAAGGAAAGGTTATAATATGATAAGAATTAATGGTCTCACGATGGCCTCTAGATAAGATGATTGATAAATAGTGGTCTCACGATGGACTTTAGAAAAGACAAGATACGATACGGACGCCCATTTGATGATACACGAGTCATCAGATCGGGTTAAGTCGAAGCCACTTCCCTACTGCGGTCTCTGGGCAGTTCTGGATCTTAAGATATGTAGTCGTCTAAGTAGTAGTACACGGGCTGCTATTTAGGAGTTATGGCCATAGCTTAAGCTTAGTTCTTGCAAAGGAGGGCTACGGGTTGAATACACGGGTTCTTCCCGGCATGTTTTAGGAAAGTTGGGATGTACACGGGCATCCTTACGAGCTAAAATGACCGGTCCAATAAGATGGTTAAAAGAAGGGTTTTGGGTAAAATATGACAAGATAAGTATTTCACGGGAAGGATTCTGTTATATGTGTATTTATGTATATTTTCGTGTGTACAAGTTATGTATTTATGTAATGATAAGTCTTCTGTTGCATACGTCTGGTAAGTCTGTATTTATATGTATTTTTGGTGTACCTTGTACGTGTATTCCATGTATTCTGTACGAGTATCTTTGGCCTGTATTTATATGTGTATCGTATCCGTATTTGTTTGTAATTGGTATGTATTTTTATCTGTATTTTATACGTATATTGTATGTATTTCTAACCGTATTTTGCAGGTACTCTATACGTATTGTACTCGTATTTTGTACGTATTTTTATACGTATTTCGTATGTATTTTATACGTATTTCTCTACGTATTTTTCTACGTATATCGTATGTATTTTATACGTATTTCTCTACGTATTTTTCTACGTATTTCGTATGTATTTATACGTATTTTTCTACGTATTTCGTATGTATTTTATACGTATTTTTTCTACGTATTTTTCTACGTATTTCGTATGTATTTTTATACGTATTTTTCCACGTATTTTTCTACGTATTTTTCTACGTATTTTTATACGTATTTTTATACGTATTCTCGTATGTATTCTTATGTATTTTTGAATGATTTTCCTGGTTGATTCTATGCTATTGTATGGTTAGCGGTCCTTCATTTAAGCGGGACAACGTAGTTACTCGCCACTGACGGTGGACCCCCCCCATTTCAGGTGATGATGCAGACGCATAAGTGGACCCCTATATGATGCGGGTTGAGTGTTGATGAGAGCAGTATAGTGAACCCGAAGTCTAGTTTATGCCTTCTTTTATTTATTAAGTAGTATATCCCAGCCTGTTGGGATGGAACAATATTATTATTACGTATTCTAGTATTTGGACTTTTAGAATATTATTTATTTAGTTTGGTTAATAAAAGGAGTATTGGATTTTAATTATTAATAATGCTATTTAGCTTATGTTGGTAATGATCCATTTGTCGATTTCCTTCGTAAATCGACAGTCTAGAAAAGTCGGGTCGTTACACATGGTGTCCCCCCTCGAAAAGTCCATGCTACGCCTCAAAACTTTCTAAAATCTCAATTTTTATATCACTCTTAATTATTAAGGAAAGTTATTACCATTTTGAACTTTATTAAATGAAAATATATAGTACGTATAAAATATAAAATTTGAAAAAATAAAACAAAAATACCAAAATTCATATTTTTAAATTATTCTCTATAAGTAGACATCCATATTGATATAGTTCATCAAATAAAAAATTTACATTTTGATTATCATAGAAATTTGGTAGCCAATAGAATATGGTAAATAAACTTTTTCTTTTTTTATTATTGTGGGATGACCGAATGAACGAGGAAAATTTTATTTTTGATTATATGAATGAGTATGAATTTAACAATTTTTTCAATTTTTTCGAACAAATAACTTTATTTTTTTGTTTATTTAGACAGATTAATAGATGTATTTAAAATATCATTGCACGCAAAACATACATAGAATGCTAGTCTGATCTAATGATAAATGAAGGGGTGAGTATTAAATTGTCTTGACAAAAAGGGGAAAAAAGATGCCACTAAGCTTAAAAATGACACATGGCAAGGCTAAAGCAAGGATTAAGGGTGCGTTTGATTCATCTGAAATTTTCTGATCTTATCTGATTTGAATATTTCTTATTTGATCTGAATTTTTCTGATCTGGTTTGATCTGATCATAATTTTCTTATCTGGTCTGATTTGATCTGAACTTTTCTAAAATTCATTATTGCAAACTATTATTAATATCATTTTAATAAAAATGAAAAAATTATAAAAAATATATAAATAAAAATAAAATATAATAATCATAGAATTTAAAAATAGAAATTAAAAATTAAAATAAAATTAAAATTAAAATAAAAAATAGCTATAAAAATCAATATTAAAATTAATAAAAATAGAAATAAAAATAAAAATTAATATTAATATTAAGAATAAATATACATTTAAATTAAAAAAAATTAAATTAAATGAAAATGAAAATTAAAAAATAAAATAAAATAAAATTTAAATAAACTTTAAATAAAATAAATAAAATTAAAACTAAAACTAAAAATAAATATAAAACATAAAAATCAAAAATCAAAATAAAATAAAAATAAGAAAAATAATTAAAATCAAAATAAAACCAAACTCAAAATTAAAATATAATTAAAATTAATAATATAATTAAAATAAAAAAATAAAATAAAATAAAATTTAAATGAAAATTAAAATTAAACTAAAATTCAAATTAAAATTAAAATTAAAATGAAATATTAAATTAAAATGAAAATTAAAAATAAAAATAAAAATAAATTAAAATTAAAATTAAAATTTTTTGAAATAATCGGAACTGAACAGATTTGATCTGAATATTTCTAATCTGATCCGAATTTTTCAGATCTGATATGATTTTTTCTAATTTGGTCTGATCTGATCTGGTCTGAAAAACGCACCCTAAAAAAGGGATGACACGTGACACTTAAAACTTCTGTTTTAAATATTTAAGTATAGATTAGGAGAAGTCATTTAAGTACTCCCTCAGTAACATAAAGATTTCAACAAATGTTTTTTCACGCATTTTGAGGAAGCGATTTGAGAGTGTAAACGACCAAATTAATCAAAATAATTTTTATATTAGTAACTTATAATCACATTCTTGCTTGTATTAAAACTATTTTGATTAATTTCTCCGTTTACACCCTTAAATCGCTTTCTCAAAATGCATGAAAAAACAAATGTTGAAATCTTTATATTAATTACGGAGGGAATAATATAAGTAATAATGTATTGTAATATAACCAATAACCATGTAAGTATATAACTAACTTAAATATATGTGTAATATAAATATTAGCCCAATGAATGAATAGTTGCCTAATATGAAGACAACTATCGAGTGTTCATTTAATCAATTCCAACAATTTATCAATTTCAACAACCCTTTTAATAAATTCGACAACTATTATGACATAATTAATGAAGTCCGTAGTTGGAAATATAGTCTCCTTTTTCATCTATCAATTCTTTTGTGCATCTGTGAAGTCAACCTTGATACAGTTGTTTACGGACTTCATAAATTCATAAAGTTGTTTATGAACTTCATAAATTCAATAATAGACTTGATAGATTAGAAGGACAACTCGATAAATCTAATTACAGACTTCACTATGCTATAAAAGTTGTAATATGTTCAACCTCGGCTATGACTTACCAATTCATAGAATTTGCTAATCGATATTTGTGACTTGTGTGTCAACTTAGCTTGAAAAGTTTTTTTGTGCCTTCACACGATAAAATAAGACCAATGGTAGATTTTTAGACTTTTAAAAATGTTTGTACGCTACAACTTGACATGATACAACCTTTGTGTGAACTTCATATAGTCTTCATTATTATAAAATTTATTTTTAAAAAGAATTTAGACTGATCATACAGTTCGTTTTCAACATCCGCGCTGACATCGATCATCGATATGTCGACACCGACAACGAACATAACTATTATTAAATTTAGAGTTTTTTGTCCAAAACTACCTTACTTACACCACTTTTTACAAAAAACTTGTAACGACCCGACTTTTCTAGACTATTGATTTACGAAAGAAATCGACAAATGGATCATTACCAATATAAACTAGATAGCATTTTAATAAATTAAAATCCAATACTCCTTTTATTAACCAAACTAAATAAATAATATCCTAAAAGTCCAAAAACAAATACTAGAATACGTAACAATGATATTGTTCCATCCCAACAGGCTGGGATATACTACTTAATAATTAATAGAACGCATAAACTAGACTCCGGGTTCACTATACTGCTCTCGTCAACACACAACCCGAATCATATAGGAGCCCACTTATGCGTCTGCATCATCACCTGAAATGGGGGGGTCCACCGTCAGTGGCGAGTAACTAGGCTGTCCCGCTTAAATGAGGGACCGCTAACCACATAATAGCATAGAAATTCAACCAAGAAAATCATACAAAAATACGTAAGAATACATACGAGAATACATACAAAAATACATAGAAAAATACGTATAAAAATACATACGAAATACGTAGAAAAATACGTAGGAAAATACGTACAAAATACGAGTAAAATACGTATAAAATACCTGCAAAATACGGTTAGAAATACATACAATATACGTATAAAATACGGATAAAAATACATACCGAATACAGACAAATACGGATACGATACGCATATAAATACAGGCCAAAGATACTCGTACAGAATACATGGAATACACGTACAAGGTACACCAAAAATACATATAAATACAGACTTACCAGACGTACGCAGCGGAAGAGTTAACCTTACGTAAATACTACAGATATACACGAAAATACACATAAATACACATATAACAGAATCCTTCCCGTGAAATACTTATCTTGTCATATTTTACCCAAAACCCTTCTTTTAACCATCTTATTGGACCGGTCATTTTAGCTCGTAAAGATGCCCGTGTACATCCCAACTTTCCTAAAACATGCCGGGAAGAACCCGTGTATTCAACCCGTAGCCCTCCTTTGCAAGAACTAAGCCTAAGCTATGGCCATAACTCCTAAATAGTAGCCCGTGTACTACTACTTAGACGACTACATATCTTAAGATCCAGAACTGCCCAAAGACCGCAATAGGGCAGTGGCTTCGACTTAACCTGATCTGATGACCCGTGTATCACCAAATGGGCATCCGTATCTTATCTTGTCTTACCTAAAGGCCATCGTGAGACCACTAATTATTATCATCTTATATCTTGTCCTTTTAGTCATATTGTTACTTTCCTTCATATTGCAACTTATCCCTATTAATTCTTTTTAATTCCTTTAATTATATTAATTCCTAAAATTACCTTCTAAAATATTATAAGTCAAAAATTAAACTAAAATTAATCAAACCTAAATTGTCCCACTCGACATTTTAATAACAAAAACAATAATTAAATAAATTCATCAATTAATCATATAAACAATTAAATAATTCATCCAAATTAACAATTAACAACAAATATTACCCAAAACATGATAAAAATCCTATTTTTCATACATTGCACCACTCGACATTTTTATATAATTTACCCAAAATTATACTTTAAATTAATTACATAAAATCATCGATAATTCCACGACTAAACTTAATAATAACAATTAAAATTATACTCTAAATGTCATATTATCGAGATTGGACCAAAAACAAGATCAAAATCAATCTTTTTATACATATTGTAATGCCCCGAAAATTCGGGATATTTTCATTTTTTTATAATTAATTAAATATATAATTAATTGGCTATTTAGTTGATTATTATTTAATTAATTATTAACTTTATTTGTAGCAGTCCAGTTATTTTGGATCATGACCTGAATCTATTTATTCTGTCTTACTAAACCCGAGCCCATATATTTTTCTCCTAATTGATTTATTTAATTTGTTAACTAATTTTATTAATTATTATAACTACTTTTGACCCATTCCAAAACCCACCTTTGTTGTCCTATTTTCACTACTAAACTTTAGGAACCCTAAACCCTATTACCTCCCATGTCACATGGCCAACCTTCATTTTTGGGGGTTCAACAATTGTTTTAATTATTTTCCCTTCCAAGAATCGATCACAAAAATTCCCTAAAAACTCCTAAACATTTTCTATTGATTTCAAGAACTCAAAGATTGCAACAAGAAGCTTAAAGAACCTTCATGAACCGTATGTTTATAGTGAAAGTCGAACCATATCTCTCCTTCAAAGGTAATTGGATTGCTTTTACTTAATCTTTAGGATAGATTAGTTTCATAGTTTTTAGAATATGGTTTGGAATTGTTTAGAACAATGTAGGATTGCTTAGAATTAGTATCATGTTTAGGATTGAAATTTTTCAAATGATATGATGAATATTATGATGTTATTTTCTTGATTTCTTTATGTAAATTTGATGAATCTTGATTATTTAAATTATTAATTAAAGTCTTAAATTAAAAAGAATATTTTTGTTCTTGTTGCTCTAAATTGTCGAGTCACTTAGAATATTTTTATGGAGTTTCTTTACTGTTTCTTTATGAATCATGATTTATTTCGTGGCAAAATTCTTCCTTTTTCTTGCTTGAATAATTTAATCTTTCAAACCGGTAAAACTGGCCAGATTTAGTTTACGAATTTATTAAGATACTTAATCAATTCGGATGGCTACGAAATTTTAGGTGGAAGTCAGTAATAGCGTTTTACAGCTTGTTTTAAATTTTCGTAATTTTTAAATTTCGTTTTCTATGGCAGAAAAATCTGAAACTGATTACAGCCTAATCTGATTTGTTAGTTATAAAATCCCTTAAAAATAGTAAATGACGTTATTTTTGGACGAAATTTATGCACGTTAAACTTTGAACCCATTTTTAACTCCCATAAAAATTTTCAAATTATTTGATACCTTTAGACGGTCGATCTTAATTTAATTCTTTAAATCAGATTGTGTAAAATAGGGTGATTGAATTATTAAAACATGTTATTATTAATTCTTGAAATGTTCTTCATATATCTTGGCCCTATAATTGCCGTGTGATGTTATACAGTTAAAGGATTAACTTTTGATCTTGTTCTTGATTAATCTTGATGTCTTGATGTTGTTGCATAATTTATTTATTTATTAGGTTAATTTATTTAATTATTGATAAAGGTATTTAATTAATTTAAAGTGTTATTTTTGGTATTATTTCTCCAAAATGTCGAGTGATGTGAAATATGGAAAATAGGATTTTTATCATGTTTTAGGTAACTTATGTAGCTAATTATCATTTTATATGATTTATTGAAATGTTTATATGATGATATGATGAATTTATTTAATTATTATTTTTAGATTAAAATGTTGTGTGGTCTCATATTTTATTTGATCCATTTTAGTTTAACTTTTGACTTACAATATTATTAAAAGGTAACTTTAGGAAGCATTATAATTATTATAATTAAAGGAATTAATAGGGATAAGTTGCAATACGAAGGAAAGTAACAACATAATTATTACCATTAAAAGGAATTAATAGGGATAAGTCGCAATATGAAGGAAAGTAATAATATGAATAAAGGAAGGGTTATGGGTAAAATATGACAAGATAAGTATTTCAGGGGAAGGTTTCCTTTGTATATGTGTATAGTATGAATTTCGTGTATTTGTGTCTGTATGGTATACGTATATTGTATGTATTTCTAACCGTATTTTGCAGGTATTTTATACGTATTGTTATACGTACTTTGTACATATTTCGCACGTATTTCGTATGTATTTTTGTACGTATTCCGTATATATTTTTGTACGTATTCCGTACGTATTTTTGTGCGTATTCCGTATGTATTTTTGTACGTATTCCGTATGTATTTTTGTACGTATTCCGTATGTATTTTGTATGTATTTTCGTACGCATTCCGTATGTATTTTTGTACGTATTTCCAAGTATTTCTGCATTATTTTTCCGCATGATGTTGGTCATTTTCGAGTGGTATAAGATTAGTTTGGAGTTTGAGTCAAGTTAAGATGAACAAGATTGGATTAGAAGTTAAGCTATGACGATAAGGAATTGAATTGAGGATTGGAATAGAACAGAACAGAACAGAATTGAATTGAATTGAAAAGATGATTAACTATGAAGTGACCACCTATCTAGTGGCTCATGTGCCATGAACATAGGTATAGTCGAAGCCACTGTCCTATCTTCGGATTGGGGACAGGTCTTGATCCCAGTGGTTGGGGAGTAGATCGTTGTGGTTGACCTGGCATGAGCAAGGAAAGTTGGGGGGAGTAGATCTTCGTGGTTGACCTCTTACGAGCATATGACTGGTCACGCATTAGCACCTGATTGGGAAAGAACAGAAAAGAAGAGTCGTTGATGAGGATTAGAAGTCTAGAATTGGTTGAGCTGAGCTGAAGGTCTTGTTAAAGATGACTTGTATGATTGTTTTCCACTGCGTACTTGATGTGTTTGCTTGTTGACTTCTTTGCATGATGACTTGTTCGACAGTTGAGATGATCTGTTCTGATTATTATGTTTCTAATTGTGTTCTACTGATTAAGTAGAACAATCTAATTACTCACCACTGACTGTGGACCCCCCATTCTATTTCAGGTACAGGTGGTGCTTGAGTTTAGGCTACGTATGGGTTGGGATTGTGAGCTAGCCAGCTTAGAAGTGACCCGATGAATAGTTTAGATTATGTTTATTTGATTCAGTAGTTTATTCTTTATTTTGTAATAGTAAAGGATATTGGTTTGATATTTATTTTGGGATTATCTAATAGTTTTTAATGAATAATATGATTAAGTTTTAGAGCTTCCGCTGTAGTTTATGAACCTAACTTTGAAGTTTTAGAAGTTAATGATCTGTGATTGTTGTTTTCTCCGAAAACAACGCTGCTAAATTACGGGTCGTTACACATATAATCCACACGGCATTCTTGGCATAACACTACTATCAAGATTATTTTCAAGATTCCAATAATAACATGATTACATTAAAGATTAATTAATGATTAATGCTAATAATTCAAGATCAATCAAGATTAATCACAAAAATCAGATTTTTAATCCTCAACATTAACCTAGACCACTCGACAATCATATATATTAAGAAAAAATTAATTCTTTTTAATTTCAAGACTTTAATTAACAATTAAACAATCAAGATTATCATAAAAATTCAAGAAATCATCACAAAAATCATCATAATCACATAGTAGCCACTCGACATCCATGAAGGAATTCAAGAACAAGATTCAACGAATTATTATGCAATTATTCCATACAATATACAATTAAATAGATTAATTCATGCATATAATTTAATTAAATAATTAAAGATCTACAAGATACATAAAGAATTCAAGAAAACATCATGATAATCTACAATATACTACTCGAAAATACTAGCCTAAACATGACGCTAATTCTATCAATTTTCCTAATTCAATCCTAATTAACTATATGGGAAACTTGTACCAAATTTAAAAGAGATAGACTAGTTACCTTAGATTAGGAAAGAAAATCAAGAAAACTCTCCCTTGGAGCTTTGAATATACATGGCCAACTATGGGAATTTTTGTAGGGTTTTTTCTTGGGAGCTTTTGAAAATAGGTAAAAACATACAAGTGTTGTTCCCATTTAATTAAAAGGAACAAAATAAAAAGAGAAAAAAAACAAGGGGAGCCATGAGAGGTGAGGAAGAGTAGGGCTAGTGGAGTGATTTTAGGTAGACTTAGTAATGGTGGTTGCAAATAGGTTTTACTAATTCAAAAATAATAAAAAAAAATAATTAAAAATACTATTAATCAAATAAATGTAGAATTAATAATAAATTAGAAAGGAAAAATAATCTTGGCCATGAGTAAAGGGGGCCGGCCAAGAGGGATCAAAGTATGGGCTATGGGACCCGGTTCCCGGATAGAATTGACGAAACAAAAATAAACAGTCCAAATATGCGGCCCCTTTGGACTTAGAATAATAAAATAATACTAATAAATCGCGAAATTTTCTGGCCCTAAATTTCGGGTTATTACAGTCACCTCTCCTTAAATAAATTTCGACCTCGAAATTTACTTAACGAAGCTTAATACACACCCAACCACACACAGATAAACAAAGCACAACAGAACATACAAAGCAACTAACCCAGCATCGTACCTGCTCCGAAAAGCTCGGGATACTTGTTCCTCATCGAAGCTTCCGTCTCCCAAGTAGCCTCTTCGAACTTCTGACTACGCCAGAGTACCTTAACCAAAGGTACCACCTTACGCCGCAACATCCGATCTTGGCGGTCCAAAATCCGCACTGGCCTCTCTTCAAAGGTCAAGCTCGGCTCAATCTCCGACGATTCCACCGGAATAATGTGAGAAGGGTCATTCACGTATTTCCGTAGCTGAGACACATGAAATACATCATGAACCCTCGACAGAGCCGGAGGCAATGCCAACCGATAAGCAACTTCTCCAACCCGCTCCAGAATCTCATATGGCCCAACATACCTCGGTCTGAGCTTACCCTTCTGGCCAAATCGAACCACACCCTTCATCGGAGAAACCTTCAGCAACACCTTATCACCAACCTGGAACTCCAACGGCTTCCAACGACGATCCGCATAAGACTTCTGCCGACTCTGAGCTGCCTGCAACCTTTCCCTGATGATCTTCACTTGCTCCACCGTGTCCTTGATATGATAAGGACCAATCACCAAAGCATCGCTGATGTCACTCCAACAAGTAGGGTTGCGACACTTGCGCCCATACAACGCCTCATAAGGAGCCATCTTGATACTAGCATGATAGTTGTTGTTGTACGAAAACTCCACCAAGCTCAAAGATTTAACCCAAGTCTGCTGGAAATCTAACGCACAAGCCCGTAGCATATCCTCTAGCGTCTGGATGGTCCGTTCCATCTGCCCATCCGTAGCTGCGTGAAAAGTTGTACTCAAATTAAGCTTAGTTCCAAAAGCCTCTTACAACGACTTCCAGAACCGTGACAGAAATCGGGGATCTCGGTCGAACACTATATCCTTAGGCACACCATGTAACCGTATGATCTCTCTCGAGTAAGCTTCCACCATCTTCTCCATCGACCAAGTTACCTTCATCGGAATGAATCGGGCGACCTTAGTCAAACGATCCACGATAACCCAAACAGTATCCAAACCTGTAGGTGTCGCTGGTAAGCCTACCACAAAATCCATAGATATGGAATCAAACTTCCATGTGGGTATCGGCAACGGCTTCAACAGTCCACCCGGTCTCTGGTTCTCAATCTTGACTTTCTGGCAAGTAAGACACCGTGCAACGAAGTCTGCGACTTCTTGCTTCATCCTCGGCCACCAAAAATATTCCTTCAGGTCCTTGTAGAGTTTCCCACCACTTGGATGCACCGAATAAGGAGTATTGTGAGCTTCTTCCATGATCCGGTTCCTCAATCTCGAACTCTGGGGCACACACCACCTGTTACGGAGCAAAAATCGGTATCCATCAGATGAAAACAGTTTACTATAACATTTAACTCCATTACCTGTTACGGAACTTCATACCGCCGTCTGAATCAATCGTGAAGTCTTCTGCCTTGCCTTGAAGTTTGGCTTCACGAATTTTCTCGAGTTGCGGGTCTTCTCTCTGACTCTCCCGTAACTCCTGGTACAAACTGGGCTCAACACTCATAGCACTAAGATAGACTCGTGTACTACCCGGCATAACTATCTCAATCTCCATCCTGCGAAGATCAGCACAGATTTCCTTAGGTAAAACCGCCATCCTATTGAATGAATGGTGATCCTTACGACTAAGGGCATCTGCTACCTTGTTGGCCTTCCCTTCACAATAGTTAACTGAGAGGTAATAGTCCTTGATCAACTCGAGCCATCGTCGCTACCTCATATTGAGCTCCCTCTGAGTGAAGATGTACCTTAAGCTCTTATGATCGGTGAACAGTTTGCAAGTAGCTCCATAGAGATAATGTCGCCAAATCTTCAGAGCGAACACTACAGCTGCCCACTCTAAGTCGTGAGTAGGATAGTTCTGCTCATGAACCTTGAGTTGTCTCGAAGCATATTCAATCATGCACCCTGCCTTCTTGCATCAGAACACAACCTAGACCCTTCCTGGACGCATCACTGTAGACTTCATAACCCACACCTTCATTCGGCAACGCAAGAACTGGTGCAGACACAAGACTCTGTTTGAGGGCTTGGAAAGCTTCTTCACACTGATCGGTCCACACGTACTTGCAATCCTTGTGCAACAATTTGGTCATAGGTGCTGCTACCTTGGAGAAATCTTTCACAAATCTCCGATAGTAACCTGCTCGGCCAAGAAAACTCCGAACTTCGGCCACATTCTTAGGACTGTGCCACTCCACAACTGCCTTAACCTTGGCTGGATCTACCTTGACACCGTCCGCATTGATCACATGCCCTAGAAAGGCTACTTCCCTGAGCCAAAACTCGCACTTAGACAACTTCGCGAACCACTTCTGACCCCGTAAGACATCTAACACCAGATGTAAATGTGTGAGTGTGTGATAGGAGGGATTTCTTACCAAATAAAAAAAACCCGTCGTAGTATGAGTGGGGGTGTCGAACACGGGGATGGTACTTTGCACTAGCCTAGGCGTGAGCGTCGAACAAGCTAGGTCGGGTGATGGTCGCGAGAGGCGGAGAGAACTAACTAAAACTACACTAAGGAAACAAGAATAAAAGGGACTAGGGTAAGAGATCCACAACTCATACCACCATGAATTATGAATCAATCGAAACTTAGACTTAGGTCGTGGATAAGAGGAGGTCGTTCTATGATCGTACCTCTCTTTCGAGCTAGTACGATGACCGGAAAGACATATACAACTCACTTTCGTGCAGCGACACATCTAACGAGTCCTAAGCACAAAATCACGAAGACCGGTAACTTTCCCTTGATCGAAGGCCCAACTTTCGTGGTGCTTCCATCAATCGGGCAAAGGAAGTCATCACCCACGTTCACCTTTCGGTCCTTCGGTGGGGATTCTTCAATGAATCCTATGCTAGCTAGACACAAAACTCAACATTACCGAATCCTAAGGTACCAACAAAATCACAACCAAAAGCCAAGAAACAACTAATAAACCACAATCACGGAGGAATTGAGAAGTTTCACTCAAACCCTAGAAATTAACTACTCAAAATTAATTAATAAATAATAATTAAAACTAAAACTAAAAACATAATTAAACCTAAAACTATGAACAAAACAAATTAACAACTAAAACATGGAAAAACATGAACATTACATAAACACCAAAAACTACCAACTAAACAATATAAACAACTAAGTCAACAACAAAATCAAGCATAAACAACTAAATTAAAACAACATAAACACGAGAATCTAAAGCATTACTAACAAGAAACAATGAAGAATTAAGTACATAAAGCAAATAAAAGCAAGTGAAGGAAAGCAAATAAAAATACCTTGAAGAGATTGAAGAACAAGAAGAAGAGAAACTAAGAAACTTACATAAATTGAAGAACTAAAAGTAAATTACAAGGAAATTGAAGAAGAAAGCAACAAAATCTAACCTAAAACCCTAAGTGAGCCTCTAACATCAGCTATCTAAGAAATGGGAAGAGGGGGGTATTTATACAAACCCCCAAAAATGCACGCGAAAAGACCTAAAACAGATTAAATGATACGAACAGGGCCTTCTCTGCGGGCGCTGGAGCCAAAAAACGAGCTACTGACTGTTCTGGCTAGTTCAGCGGGCGCTGAATAGGTCTCAGCGGGCGCTGGAAACGTCTCAGCGGCCGCTGGACAGCCAGACATTCAGTTTTAAAAACATCATAACTCCTTCATTTCTTATCAGAATTTAGCTTATGACCAGGCGTTTCAAAGCTATCGGAACGAGCTTTAACCTCCAACTTGAATCTCTTTAAAATGATAAGTATGTAAAAAGTTATGGCCTTTCAAAGTTGACCTATGCTCCAAAAGTGGTGATTGTGATTTTGGCTTTATTGCGGCACACTTCTCAAAGCTTCTCGGGACCTCTCACAACCCTTGTTGGCTTTCAAGAATTGATCGAAAACACGCAAAACACCTACATGAATGAACGCAACGCATAAGTAACGCAAAAGAGCTCAATTATTAGCAAAAACGACAAGTAAAGACATTATTCAAAGAAAACGCAACTAAGACCTAAACTAAGCTAAAAAGGCCTAAAACTAATAAAACTAAGCCGAAAAGCAACTGAAAACGAGTGAAAAGAGCCCGAGAAATAGGTCCTAAAATGGACCTATCAAACTTCCCCAAGCTTGCCTTTTGCTTGTCCTCAAGCAAAAACATGTAAAACTGAAAAATAAAATTTTAACTCACTTTCGTAGGAATCACGATTGCTTTTAGCAAAAGCAACAAGCCATGTAAACCTCTATGTCGCCAAAGAGGACGAGTGTGCTCTCGTAAGGGTTTCCCAAGAGTGTAACCCATAACTCTTTCAAAAATAAACCAAGGCAAAGGTTCACAAGAAATAAAATAAAAAAAAAACAAAAATAAAGGAAAATAAAAAGAAAACCAAACTAAACAAAAACAACTAGTTGGACTTGTTAAAGAACCGAGGATCAATGAATGCGAACCTTTCTAAGCACTAACGGAAAACATGTTGAAAGATGTCAAGGGTGGATAGTCAAATAAAACATGCTAGATTGGAGAACTAGAGAGGAACATTCCCCTTTTGCTCAACAACCAAGCATCCACATGCTAAGGTAGTGTCGTCTCCACCCATAAAGGTAGCTTCTCATAACTCCACGAAGGAGTCGGAAAAAAAAAGGAGAAACAATTTAGGCTACCCGACATCTCATCATAGCAAACCGCTCAATATGCTTGAAACATGACTTCCTCAACCGAAAAGGACTCAACTATCTAGGATCAAGAGGGCTTTAGGGTTGTAATGTAAAGCTAGGGATAGGGTAGGAATCAATTTTGCTTGTGGTGCTCAAACCTAAATAGTGAAGCAATAAGTACAAATGAACATCAAATAGCAAACGAACTCCTCAAATTCGCACACATACAACAAAAACCCCCAAGCTTATTCAAAAAACTATATAAAAAATGAAAAAAATAAAAATTATACATCAAATTAAATTTTTTTTTCTCGAACTATTCCTCCCCCCAAGCTTGAATAACACAATGCCCTCATTGTGAAAAGGAAAGGAATAATTGCATTTTTAAATTTTTAAACTAAACTTTTTTTTTTTTTACATTTTTTTTACATGACCTTGCCTCTTTTACAACTTAGGTTGGCTTTTGCTCTAAATTATACAAAATAACACACTTTTTCTTTGGCGAACTCCTTACTTCACAAATTTTCATGACAAAACAAATACAAACCAAGAAGCTCCAGTTGCTTCACTACACCTAAAAGGTATAAAACAAAACAAAGGGAATCAAGGCTTATAAGGTGGCTAGAAGAAAAGAAGGGCCAAGCTCAAAGGGTTTCAAAGGATAAACGTAAAGCAAACACCTAGAAAAGTGAAAAGAAACAAGACACTATAATTAAAAAAAAAGGAAAATAATTAAGAAATGAATGCCTCCGTCCTCCCCTAGATTAGCTCGGTCACAGTCTCGGAAAGTCATGAATCAAGTTCTTGATCAAGTTATACTATGACAAGGATCCTATTGCCACTCAAACAAAATGATGAAGGCTAGAAAGATTTTACAATTTTCTCACATATGAAGGGTAGTGAATTGCAAATACTACCTCAAGGGCTTCAACTAACTAGCAAAGCTTTGCCAATCGTACCACAAGCCAAGACATTAGGTTTCATGAACTCCAAAGTTCTGAAACCTAGCATGTAGTATTTGAAAATCAACCCCAACATCTAAAACCATGTGGACCACTAACACTTAGGAAGGAATGCATTCAAAGTCCAAGAAATTAAGAACCAACTCCAAACTACAAACAAAACAAAAACACACTTTGCCTTGAAAAGAAAATAAAAGAAAAAGAAGAGGAAAAAGGGAAAATAGAAATGAAAACTAAACAAAAGGAAGGAAAATAAAATAAAGCATGAATGACTCTCAACCAAGCAACCAAGCATCAAAAAAATAAATAAATCGAGGCCCAACGCCATCGATATCCAAATGTCCTCAAGGGCTTAAAAGCCAAAAATTGAAAGCCAAACATCCTCGAACAATCATCTCCTCCTAAAACTAACCCTACAACTAAGCACACAAGAAAAATGAAAGAAAGGGAGTTTGGAATAATCTCACCAAAACAGGCTCTAAAGTAAGCATACAACCTCCGTTTTGCGCTTTAGTACCATACATGTCCATGAGAGTTGCTTATTCATTTAACTTGCAAAAAGAAAGAAAAGAAACCAAACTCTAAAAACAAAATAAAAACAAAAGAAGAAAAGAAAATAAAATAAATAATAAAAAAAGAACACGGGTTGCATCCCGAGAAGCGCTTTTTTAATGTCTTAAGCTTGACAAGGAGCTGGACACAGGGACTAAGACAGAAGGAAAAAAAAATGTCAAAGTCATCCAGCGGGACCACCCGCCGGGGCTCAGTAAATAGCCCCGCAAAGCTCGTAAGAGCTTATCAAATGCACTGGCACTCAACTCACTGAATACCATATAAGCAATGATCAAATAAAGCAAAGGGGACGGCTTGAAAACCGTCATCCAATGCTTATGTGGGAGCGAGTGCCCACAGGGAGGTAAATCAAAATAAAAACTACTAAAAGAAAAATCAAATAAAAGAGAAGGAACACCCCCAAACACCTCCCTTGCCTTGGTTTCTAGAAGAGAAACATTGGAGTCAAGACAAGAGATGGTGCCCTCGAATGGGGGTGATATGAGCATGGATGGAAGGGGAGTGGGATGTGAATAAACAAGGCTAAATCCTCCTAAAAAGGGAATAAGAGAAGGTGGTATAACCACATTCTCCACATTAATAAGGACCTCGTCAACTTCACTCGACTCAACTAAGAAGGCCTCATCCAATATGACATCACATGACGAGACGGAAGGGTCATGATTTTCATCGTGACATTGCAATGAAACATCAACGTCTATGAGAGTCTGAATGGGTTGTAGAACAACGAGAGGAGATGGATCGAAATCATAACTATAGTCGCGAACGACGGACTCGACTTGAAGATTATGGGATGAATCATCTGAATTCACACCATCACCTTGTAAAAACTCATCAAGAGCATGCTCTTGCGAGTATTGATGATCAACATCCAAGGTAGGGGTATGAACCGGAAGATGATTGAAGCCATATTCCATAAACAAGTTCGGCTCGTTACTAAAGTCATGTATCCCTTGGGTAGACATATCCCACTCATAGGTTTCCTTAGCTAGACACTCGAATAAGAGCCAAGCTCTATCCAAGTCTAAAGCTAAGAAATCGCCATAAGAAAGAAATTCTACCAAATTCTTCATCTCATAGTTCAAGCCCTCATACATTATATTACAAATATCCCACTTATCAAAATTATGGTCAGGAGGAAGAGAGCTTCCAATCCTGTCATAATACATCCAAAACGGTTCATGCTCATATTGGGGATCAATCAAAGAAGTGGCCATAAGGCCTAAATATTCACAAAAATAAAAATAAAGAAAAAGAAAGACCTAGAACCATTCTACTCAACCTAAACTAATAGCATTGCCTTCCCCGGCAACGGCGCCAATTTGATAGGAGGGATTTCTTACCAAATAAAAAAACTCCGTCATAGTATGAGTGGGGGTGTCGAACACGGGGAAGGTACTTCGCACTAGCCTAGGCGTGAGCGTCGAACAAGCTAGGTCGGGTGATGGTCGCGAGAGGCGGAGAGAACTAACTAAAACTACACTAAGGAAACAAGAATAAAAGGGACTAGGGTAAGAGATCCACAACTCATACCACCATGAATTATGAATCAATCGAAACTTAGACTTAGGTCGTGGATAAGGGGAGGTCGTTCTATGATCGTACCACTCTTTCGAGCTAGTACGATGACCGGAAAGACATATACAACTCACTTTCGTGCAGCGACACATCTAACGAGTCCTAAGCACAAAATCACGAAGAACGGTAACTTTCCCTTGATCGAAGGCCCAACTTTCGTGGTGCTTCCATCAATCGGGCAAAGGAAGTCATCACCCACGTTCACCTTTCGGTCCTTCGGTGGGGATTCTTCAATGAATCCTATGCTAGCTAGACACAAAACTCAACATTACCGATTCCTAAGGTACCGACAAAATCACAACCAAAAGCCAAGAAACAAATAAACCACAATCACGGAGGAATTGAGAAGTTTCACTCAAACCCTAGAAATTAACTACTCAAAATTAATTAATAAAAACATAATTAAAACTAAAACTAAAAACATAATTAAACCTAAAACTATGAACAAAAAAAATTAACAACTAAAACATGGAAAAACATGAACATTACATAAACACCAAAAACTACCAACTAAACAATATAAACAACTAAATCAACAACAAAATCAAGCATAAACAACTAAATTAAAACAACATAAACATGAGAATCTAAGGCATTACTAACAAGAAACAATGAAGAACTAAGTACATAAAGCAAATAAAAGCAAGTGAAGGAAAGCAAATAAAAATACCTTGAAGAGATTGAAGAACAAGAAGAAAAGAAACTAAGAAACTTACATAAATTGAAGAACTAAAAGTAAATTACAAGGAAATTGAAGAAGAAAGCAACAAAATCTAACCTAAAACCCTAAGTGAGCCTCTAACATCAGCTATCTAAGAAATGGGAAGAGGGGGGTATTTATACAAACCCCCAAAAATGCACGAGAAAAGACCTAAAACAGATTAAATGATACGAACAGGGCCTTCTTTGCGGGCGCTGGGCAAAAGTCAGCGGGCGCTGGAGCCAAAAAACGAGCTACTGACTGTTCTGGCCAGTTCAGCGGGCGCTTGGAAATCTCAGCGGGCGCTGGAAACGTCTCAGCGGCCGCTGGACAGCCAGACAGTCAGTTTTAAAAACATCATAACTCCTTCATCTCTTATTAGAATTTAGCTTATAACTAGGCGTTTCGAAGATATCGGAACGAGCTTTAACCTCCAACTTGAATCGCTTTAAAATGATAAGTATGTAAAAAGTTATGGCCTTTCAAAGTTGACCTATGCTCCAAAAGTGGTGATTGTGATTTTGGCTTTATTGCGGCACACTTCTCAAAGCTTCTCGGGACCTCTCACAACCCTTGTCGGCTTTCAAGAATTGATCGAAAACACGCAAAACACCTACATGAATGAACGCAACGCATAAGTAACGCAAAAGAGCTCAATTATTAGCAAAAACGACAAGAAAAGACATTATTCAAAGAAAACGCAACTAAGACCTAAACTAAGCTAAAAAGGCCTAAAACTAATAAAACTAAGCCGAAAAGCAACTGAAAACGAGTGAAAAGAGCCCGATAAATAGGTCCTAAAATGGACCTATCAGTGTGCTCTTGTTCACTCTTCGAATAGATAAGAATATCGTCGAGGAACACCACCACACACACATCCAAGAGATGATGAAAAGTCCGGTTCATCTGATCCATGAAAACAGCAGGAGCATTGGTCAAACCGAACGGCATCACCTCAAATTCATAGTGCCCGTATCTAGTGCGAAACGCGGTCTTCGGTATATCTTCCGGCTTCACTGGAATCTGATGATACCCCGACCTGAGATCAATTTTGGAGAATACACTAGCTCCCTTCAACTGATCAAACAAATCTTCAATCCTGGGCAAAGGATACTTGTTCTTGATAGTCACCTTGTTAAGTTCCCGGTAATCTATACATAATCGCATGCTGCCATCTTTCTTCTTGACGAACAATACCGGAGCACCCCAAGGAGACACACTGGGCCTGATGAAACCCTTGTCGATCAGATCCTGCAACTGGGTCTTCAACTCCTTCAACTCTGTAGGAGCCATACGATACGGAGCCTTCGAGATTGGAGCAGTTCCGGGCACCAAATCGATGTTGAATTCCACTTCCCGTTCCTGTGGTATCCCTGGCAACTCTTCTGGGAACACATCTGCATAGCCACGAACCACCGGAATGGCTTCCAACTGTTCTTCCTTGGTCACATCCTTGACTTGACATAAGTACACTGTCTCACCCTTACACTGCAGACTACGCATCTTCATTGCAGAAACTATCTCCACACCCTTTCCCATGGGCTTCCTGACATAGGTTACTCTCTTTGCGTTGGGACCACGCAAAGTGATAGCTTGATCTTGACATCGAACAGTCGCCTGATACCTCGTCAACCAATCCATTCCTAAGATCACATCGAACTCGATCATAGGAAACTCCTTCAAATCAGCTTTGAACTGTACCCCCGAGATCTCAATGGGAACATTTTTGTATTCCCGATGACCGACAAAATCCTCTCCCGAAGGAAGAGTTATTACAGACTTGACAAGAGACTCTCCAGTCAGGTTAGATTTCACAATGAAAGATCTAGCAACAAAAGACACAGTAGCACCCGTATCAAATAAAACATAAGCATCAATATCATGGACAAGGAAGGTACCCGTGGCCACATCTGGCTGAGCATCCGCCTCCTCCTGAGTCATGCAGAAGATCATGTTTTTAACCGGTGCTTGGCTAGTTGTTGTTGTTGGACGCTTCTTAAGACAGAACACCGACTTGTGACCTTCTTGACCACAATCAAAGCACACGATCGGCGACCCATCACATCTCTTGCCCGGGTGATAGTCCTTCTTGCAGCCCTGACAAATCCTCGGGCCTTGACTTGGAGCTAGTCGAGCACTCTGCTGAGGCTTCGGAGTAGACTCGAATCGGGTCTTCTTAGCTGGTGCTGGAGTAGGAACCGAAGCTACCCTTTTTTTGGTTGTGTCATCATCAGAGACTGATGCTTGGATTTCTAGAGCTACCTCGTACGCCTCCTGGAAGGTCGTCACTCTGCTACTGATCACATGAACCCGGATGCGGGGATCCATCATCTTGATGTACCTCTTGACTCGCTCAGCTTCAGAAGGTATGACTGCAGTTGCAAACCGAGAGAGCTTTGTGAACTTGTCCGTGTAGGCTTGAACGGACATGCTGCCTTGGGTGAATGAGAGGAACTCTTCCTACTTCTGCCATTTCAGTTCATCAGGGTAGAACCGGTCTTGGATTTTCTTAGTGAAGTCCTCCCAACTCAGCTCTAGGTCTATCTCGGGATTGGCCCGCAATGTACTCCACCAGTTGTCAGCTTCGCCCTTTAGATAATAGGTCGCAATCGGAACTCTTTCCCGCTCGGAACATGCTAGGGCATCAAACATCTTCCGCATTTCTCGAATCCAGTTCTCGAGAACGGTCGGGTCTGCTGCCCCATCATAGACCGGCGGACGAAGGCGTGCAACCCGATCGAAGGACGACTGATAGTTCTGAGGTTGAACACTCCTCTGTGCTAACGTGAGAATATCATCTTCCAGGTTCCGGTGTCGGAGTCGAAAATTGGGTCTTGGAGTCGACATTCTGTAATCAACGATTCAAGTTATTAAGCACACATAAGCACATTTTGACGTAAAAGAACGCAGAAAGCAATAAAATATCTTATCCCTGGCTTCTACCCATGGCTTCACTCACTTAGGTTTCCATTTTAGGCTAAGTTTCCCTCGTGATTCATAAAGCGCTCATCTTTCCAAGTTACTTATGAAGAAGTAACTTTTAGGGTCTTAACCTGGCTCTGATACCAACTGTAACGACCCGACTTTTCTAGACTATCGATTTACGAAGGAAATCGACAAATGGATCATTACCAACATAAACTAGATAGCATTTTAATAAATTAAAATCCAATACTCCTTTTATTAACCAAACTAAATAAATAATATCCTAAAAGTCCAAAAACAAATACTAGAATACGTAATAATGATACTATTCCATCCCAACAGGCTGGGATATACTACTTAATAATTAAAAGAAGGCATAAACTAGACTCCGGGTTCACTATACTGCTCTCATCAACACACAACCCGAATCATATAGGAGCCCACTTATGCGTCTGCATCATCACCGGAAATAGGGGGGTCCACCGTCAGTGGCGAGTAACTAGGCTGTCCCGCTTAAATGAGGGACCGCTAACCACATAATAGCATAGAAATTCAACCAAGAAAATCATACAAAAATACGTAAGAATACATACGAGAATACATACAAAAATACATAGAAAAATACGTATAAAAATACATACGAAATACGTAGAAAAATACGTAGGAAAATACGTACAAAATACGAGTAAAATACGTATAAAATACCTGCAAAATACAGTTAGAAATACATACAATATACGTATAAAATACGGATAAAAATACATACCGAATACAGACAAATACGGATACGATACGCATATAAATACAGGCCAAAGATACTCGTACAGAATACATGGAATACACGTACAAGGTACACCAAAAATACATATAAATACAGACTTACCAGACGTACGCAGCAGAAGACTTAACCTTAAGTAAATACTACATATATACACGAAAATACACATATAACAGAATCCTTCCCGTGAAATACTTATCTTGTCATATTTTACCCAAAACCCTTCTTTTAAACATCTTATTGGACCGGTCATTTTAGCTCGTAAGGATGCCCGTGTACATCCCAACATTCCTAAAACATGCCGGGAAGAACCCGTGTATTCAACCCGTAGCCCTCCTTTGCAAGAACTAAGCCTAAGCTATGGCCATAACTCCTAAATAGCAGCCCGTGTACTACTACTTAGACGACTACATATCTTAAGATCCAGAACTGCCCAGAGACCGCAGTAGGGCAGTGGCTTCGACTTAACCCGATCTGATGACCCGTGTATCACCAAATGGGCATCCGTATCTTATCTTGTCTGACCCAAAGGCCATCGTGAGACCACTAATTATTATCATCTTATATCTTGTCCTTTTAGTCATATTGTTACTTTCCTTCATATTGCAACTTATCCCTATTAATTCTTTTTAATTCCTTTAATTATATTAATTCCTAAAATTACCTTCTAAAATATTATAAGTAAAAAATTAAACTAAAATTAATCAAACCTAAATTGTCCCACTCGACATTTTAATAACAAAAACAATAATTAAATAAATTCATCAAATAATCATATAAATCCTATTTTTCATACATTGCACCACTCGACATTTTTATATAATTTACCCAAAATTATACTTTAAATTAATTACATACAATCATCGATAATTCCACGACTAAACTTAATAATAACAATTAAAATTATACTCTAAACGTCATATTATCGAGATTAGACCAAAAACAAGATCAAAATCAATCTTTTTATACATATAATCCACACGACATTCTTGGTATAACACTACTATCAAGATTATTTTCAAGATTCCAATAATAACATGATTACATTAAAGATTAATTAATGATTAATGCTAATAATTCAAGATCAATCAAGATTAATCATAAAAATCAGAATTTTAATCCTCAACATTAGCCTAGACCACTCGACAATCATATATATTAAGAACAAAATAATTCTTTTTAATTTCAAGACTTTAATTAACAATTAAATAATCAAGATTATCATAAAAATTCAAGAAATCATCACAAAAATCATCATAATCACATAGTAGCCACTCGACATCCATGAAGGAATTCAAGAACAAGATTCAACGAGTTATTATGCAATTATTCCATACAATATACAATTAAATAGATTAATTCATGCATATAATTTAATTAAACAATTAAAGATCTACAAGATACATAAAGAATTCAAGAAAACATCATGATAATCTACAATATACTACTCGAAAATATTAGCCTAAACATGACGCTAATTCTATCAATTTTCCTAATTCAATCCTAATTAACTACATGGGAAACTTGTACCAAATTTAAAAGAGATAGACTAGTTACCTTAGATTAGGAAAGAAAATCAAGAAAACTTTCCCTTGGAGCTTTGAATATACACGGCCAACTATAGGAGTTTTTTTAGGGTTTTTTCTTGGGAGCTTTTGAAAATAGGTAAAAACATACAAGTGTTGTTCCCATTTAATTAAAAGGAACAAAATAAAAAGAGAAAAAAAACAAGGGGAGCCATGAGAGGTGAGGAAGAGTAGGGCTAGTGGAGTGATTTTAGGTAGACTTAGTAATGGTGGTTGCAAATAGGTTTTACTAATTCAAAAATAATAAAAAAAAAATAATTAAAAATACTATTAATCAAATAAATGTAGAATTAATAATAAATTAGAAAGGAAAAAATAATCTTGGCCATGAGTAAAGGGGGCCGGCCAAGAGGGATCAAAGTATGAGCTATGGGACCCGGTTCCCGGATAGAATTGACGAAACAAAAATAAACAGTCCAAATATGCGGGCCTTTTGGACTTAGAATAATAAAATAATACTAATAAACCGCGAAATTTTCTGGCCCTAAATTTCGGGTTATTACAAAACTACCTTACTTACAAAAGTTTGTCCAAAACTACCTTGCTTAGCAAATTTCTGGTTCACCACTACCTTATTCACTATTTCGGCATTGACTTTGCCTTTGCTGGCCAATCTGGTATCGTTTTTTGAAAATTCTGACCTCAAATTTGAACCTTTAGAGAAAAAGGACCCACCAAAACCTTGATAGGGATAATTTTTTATGGCACGCAAACCAATGAACGCATATCGAGACAAATTTTTTAATGCAAATAGAAGCTTATGTGACCGTTTTTTGTAGATTCCGACTTCATATTTAACCCTTTTAGGGAAAAATGACCCCAAAACATTGATTGGGCTAATTATTTTCGAGAATAAAGGAAAGGCAACGCCGGAACAACGAATAAGGTAGTGGTCAACAAAGAATTGGCTAATAAAGGTAGTTTTAGACAAACTTTTGTAAGTAAGGTAGTTTTTTTGCAAAAAGTGGTGTAAGTAAGGTAGTTTTGGACAAAAAAAACTCTTAAATTTATAAAACCAAATAAATAAATGACTATTATTAGATTTGTGTATGACTTCTTATGACTTTATAGATTTAACAGAAGATATAATAAATTAAATTGTAAGTCTTCATACAACTTAAAAGAAGAATTGATATTTATTTCTATTAAGTTCAGTTTAGTAATATTCAAATTAAATAATTTCAGGTCATTTTCAGTTATCATCTTTTTAGTTCATTTTCAGTTCAGTTAATTTCAAATACTCGATTTTCAGTTCAGTTTCAGTTCAGTTATCTTCAGATATTTAGCAGTTAACTTCATTTTCAGTTGGTTTCAAATTACGTTCAGTTCAGTTTGATATTTTTTAGTTACTTTTCAGTTATCGGTTCATTCAGTTCAGTTCACTTTAAGTTTCAATGAACTTTAGGTTGACCCACAACAGTTTAGTTTCAGTTGGTTTAGTTTAGTTAAATTAGTTATGACCCAAACTGACAGCGCTAACAACAGATGGTTTCAACTTTCGGGTTTTTATTTTTAGGATTTCTAATACTACAAATTACAGGAAATTAAGAAATACCCCGATTTATGTTTTCGATTTGCCTCAATTTTTGCGCATTAACCTATGTGTCAAAAAATAATAAATAATTAAAAAAAATCATGTGACAATCACATGGCTCGTGTTTTACTTGTCATCACAGGTAAACCGGTCATGGGGTCCAAATAAAGCAAACAACATAGTTATTTTGAACTGGTGATGTATACTCAATAGTTGGGACTGATATGTGTAGATGGTAAATAGTATGGACCAGTGACGTCAATTTTATCTTGTATTTAATACTGTATAGTACAAATAGATAGCTCGCTGGTTTCAATTTATGGGCTTTTATTTTTTAGGATTTCTAGTACTACAAATTACAAGAAAATGATAACTACCCATAAGAGATTAAGATTAGAAGCAATAATTGATTAAATTTAAGATAAAGAAATAATATGGATTTAGGAAATGGTCGTCTGGTTAGTGAAACTCGAGTTACTAATTTGGGTGAAGTCGAGGCCACTGCCCTACTCCGGTCTCTGGGTAGTTCTGGATCCTAGAATGTGTTGTTGTCTAGGTTATTGGTACACGAGCCGTTATTTAAGATAAAGAAATAATACAGATTTAGGAAATGGTTGCCCGGTTAGTGAAACTCGAGTAACTAATTTGGGTGAAGTCGAGGCCACTGCCCTACTCCGGTCTCTGGGCAGTTCTAGATCCTAGGATGTGTTGTCGTCTAGGTTAGTGGTACACGAGCCGCTAACATAGGAATTATGGCCATGCTTAGATATAGTCCCTTGCTCAGAGGGGTTACGGGTAGAATACATGAGTTCTTCCCCGCATGTTTTAAGAAAGTTGGGATGTACACGGGCATCCTTACGAGCATACTGACTGGACCGTGGACTGAAAGCGATAAAATTGGATTAGAGATATTAATACTTTTCAGATAGGGTAGTTTTATATATAACAGTTATGCGTTGACTTATATGTTGATGTTTTATAATTTTTTCGCTGCAAAGGACACCAGGTACGCAATTATGTGAATGAATTATATGTTCGTTTGAATATATAATGCTTGATTATTATTCTGTTGTTGATTGGCTTAAATTGGTATATGTTTGTTTGAGTTCCACAATTCAAGTGGGACAGTCCAGTTATTCGCCACTGATGGTGGACCCCAACATTTCAGGTGAGTCCGATAAATAGGTGGTGTGTTGGATGGGCAAGTGTGAGGCTATGAGTGAGGCCAGGGTTGCAGTCTCCTGTTTAGTTTTAATTTCAGTTTTATAAGATAGTTTGCCTTATTTTATTACCAGGATTGTTCAATATTTCTAGTCTTGGATTGACAATATTTTTCATTAAACATTTTTAAGTTTCCAAGTATTTAATAAAGGACCATTATTATTTGTTTATTTTCCCTTTTGAAATTTTTATATTACTCATTTACGATTTAAGTGACGGTCCGACTTGTCGTTGTTATACACAATCGACGTTGCAATAAGGCCTACAAATACGGTGTCTATTTATAGAAAAATCTGCAACAAAATGTTCATTTTGTAAAGTATAATATACATATTTTTCAACATAATATCTATTTCAGTGTACTTAAATATGTAGTTTGTAATGTTCATTATTCTTATCAATGGAGAATCATAGTTTTCTGTAAAACAAATCAAACAATTGGCTACAAACAAATCAAAACCACTTTACTTTTTGCATTATGCAACATGACAATTGGAATAATAATCACAATAATCTGTAATCTTATTAGTTACATGCAAAATCAGAATAATAATAATATGAATAATGACAATGAAAAATAAAATCATAGAAACTTATTAGTTTATGCATTAATATTATCACCAACAATAAAAAGTTCAAATTCAAAATCAAAGTCACAATATTCATTGAAAATAAAAGAATTACAGACCAATTCTTTCAACTAATAAATTGTAGTAATCCGAGAAATGAATAAGAAGAGAGAGAGAGAAAACGAAGGTGAGAGAGAAATAAGTGCGAACATTAATAAATGAAATAAAAAAGAACATTGATTTTATTTTAAACTTAGAACCCACACCAAAGACCACAAAAAGCACGTTAATTTTGGATCCATAAAAATTTATGTAACAACTATGAAAAATAAGTTGTTTAAGACTTGAAGTACATGGAAATTCAATAAATGGAATTTGTTGCGAGTAAAAAAAAAATACCATTTGTTTATCAAGTTAACCCAAAAAAAGATTTTTCTAAGCTATGTCATGAGTTTTTTGCCTTTTTAAGTTGTACCCATGCTTTTTGAAACTTCTAAGTTATGCCACTCAACTTAGGTTTTTTAATTAACAGTGTCCACTCCTTTTAATGAATCTATTAACGTCGAGTTAACGGAGTGAATACTGTTAATTAAAAAACCTAAGTTGAGGGGCATAGCTTAGAGGTTTCAAAAAACATGGACACAACTTAAAAAACCGAAAAACTCAAGGCAATAGCTTAGAAAAATCTAAAAAAGTTGAAGGAGGGGTATTAAAAAACCGGGGGTTGATTCCGGTCCGGTACCCTGGTCCATAAAAAATGATAATTCCAATCAATGGGTCTGGTCCGATTCATACCCTGAAAGTTCCGATCCGGACCGGAAAAAAACCGGTAATAGCCGATATGAATTCTTGCTGCTTGAGAATCTCGTAGCTTGACGCTTTGATGATGCCGATAGCAATGGTGATCACTGATAATAGAAAATCAGCAAAATCCGACGCCATGATCGTTGAATTCCGAGCTCGAGACTACGCTACTGAAGCAAAGGCGCATGCCTTCCCTCGTATTCCTGCTGATGTTCACCCTCTTTCCTCTTCTCCCCTCTCTCTTGAGGTTTCCATTCTTCTCTTTGTTTTCTCAGTAAACGTTTTCAATTGCCTATTTTGATTCGAGAATTCGCTTTTTGTACTTGAAAATTGCATTTGAAACGTGTTCAACTGTTTGCTTCTACTGAATTCACATATGATCTATAACAAAGAATGCGATGTGGAAATCATTCTGCAAACTCGCATTTTAAATTTCTTGCTAATTTAAAATTTCTTGATATCAACATTGTTCTAACTCCTGAGGGTTAAATTTGTATAATTAAGTGAATACTGTTTGATATCATTGTGTGTTAGCTTAAATTGGGTGTAGATGATCCAACAGTGAATAGGGGAAATAATTAATTTACTAAATTCAGTAGTGGGTTAAATATCTTTCGGGTGTCTTAGCTTTAATTGACTCTTTTTTTTTTTTTTTTTTTTTTTTTTTGTCTGGCAAAGGGAAATTGACTCATGTATGATGTATCATATATATAGTTTGCCATTAATCATGCTTTGTTGTTCTAGACTATTGAACAATGTTTACTTGGGTTGTGTTTTTGGACAATTCATTTTGAACCAAAGTTATACCAATCTTCATATAATAGCCGTGTCCAATACATGAAGAGTTGGAGCTGACAATTGGATTGTTGGACAACCATATTTGGCAATTTTAGTCGTCTAAGACAATTCAACTAACATGGGTTACACCTTATCAAATATGAAGTAGGTAGATGCTAGTTTCCTTTCCTTTTTCTTTGTCTGCATTGGATTTTATGACAATATTGGTGTTGGAACATTTATGCATAAATGGACATAAATGAACGAGGCAATGAAGCAGTAGCATATCACGTTGAGCGACCCAATCATGCCTCGCGATGATAGAACAAAAAGCAACGTCAAAGAACGGGAGGCCAGTAGCCGACCGTGCCACGCGCCGCGGTATCGTGCTACGCGATGGCCTTCTGCCTCATGCTCTTTTGTTTTGACATTTCGTGTTTTATTTTGTTCATTGGATTCCTATGTTCTCGGATGCTCTTACCAGGTTATGAGGGATGTTACTAGTCATTGATTTAGCAAATCTTGATGATTAAGAGTGGTAAGTTATTGGTGGGTTTAATCCTCATTAACATACTCTTAAATAAGATTTTAATGAGTTCTTCAATGGAGTTTTAACATCCTTGTTATAACTGATTGAGCCATTGGTTGATGGCAATAAGTAGGCCATTGTAGTTCACTTGTTAAGTTTGGGAAAATTAGAAGTTTTCTCTCCTCTAAACACTTGCTAGCTCTTTGAATTTCTAGTTAATTTCATAGTGTTACACAAAACAAAACACAAAGTTCTTTAGAATTCACTTTGATTGATCATAAAAGTGAATTGTCATCTCCATTGTATCTCATTAGTTGTTTCGTGGCAACCCGGTGATCCTAATGGGGTGAAATTAACTTAATAAGAAAGCGTAGATTCCTTGCCTTGGAGTATATCTGGTTCCCACATACTTATAACTATCAATTGGTACCTAGAATCTATGTTACCCGGACTCTTTGTTTCACCCCAAGTACCAGTGTCGGACACTCGATCCTTGGACATTGGTATGACACTTGGACACTTCATTTTGAACCAAAAACATTCATATTTTTTATAAAATTGCCGTGTCTGACACGTGGACACATATCCTTGTTTGATACTTCCAGCAGAGTCCGAGTAACATAGCCTAGAATCATGGTTTGCTGGCTTTCCTGTGGATCCACAACCAAGCGGGTTCAATATGTGACTATGTGGTTCTTATTATGTGCATAATTGCATAGGTGTGTTGAAGTGGAACATGGAGGAATAAATCCTTTCATCTTTCAAAGTGGCCAATGTTTGATTACTAGAAAACCGAGATCGGTTTCCATAGATTGAAAGCGTGTAAAGAACTGAAAATTGCAAAGATAAAATCTTGAAGCTTTGATTAATAAATTCAGAAAAGTAATACAAAGATAGTTTAGCAACTTAAGGTTGCAAATCTCCAATTAGTGACTTTAGGTCACAACTCTCAAATGCCCAAGCTTTTCAAAATATTTTCTGGATAATTCCCTCTCTTACCCCTTCCTACATATTTATACTACTACTACCTTAATTGATTTTGTCCATATGCTAGTACAAAATCACCCAAAAAGCTGATAAAATCAAACTTCAGCTAACAAGACAAAACACTAGCCAAAAAGGACAAATTAAAAGGACAAATAAAACAAATTAAAAGCAATAAAGTTTGAAAATAATGGGAAAATCAGAAAACTAATTTCTAATTAATTGATGCATTACAAAGTGTTTCTAGATTATAGTCTTCTTGTAAAAAATTAGACAAGGCACCATAATATATATGGTAAGCGTAATAAGAAGTATGTTCCTCTCTAGTCTATTTAAAGAGACCAAGATATACTATTGTAATGGAGTAATTTAGATTTTTTTTTTAATTGATTGTGAGCAAGTGTTTGGTTGTTGCTTAACAACTACAGTGTTTATCTGACAGTCAATTTATACATGTGACAAAGTGTTAATTGTTGCTTACTACTTAAAAAACGTGCTAATTGTTGTGAGTCATGTTGCATGTATACTGAATTGTACATCAGGTTGATGTTATGGATGAAGAGAAGAATGAGATGTTGGATCCTTTAAGAGAACCATGTTGCAGCATAATTGTTACTTCCAAGGATTCAGAGGAGGCTTCAATTGTTTCGAAAGCAGATATCTCTAGTAGTAATTCTGTTGAGCTTCTAAGGAAAGAATGGATCACTTTTAAGAGATTCTTGGTCCAGAAGTTTCCTCCTCCTAAGATGGTTGCTATTTCAACGGTACATATGACACCTAGCCAGCTTATATAATTCGGTTTTGTTTCTATTGCTTGCAATGCCTCCATGTATTTTTGGGAAAGCTATGTTGTGTTGACACTGATGTTGAGTTACTAAAAATCAATGTAATTAAATGCCCTTTTGTAGTTTCCACATTCCAAGAATGCCAACATTCCATTAGGTAAATTTCCTCTTTTTGATAAAATTTTCTGTTGGCAAGAGTTCTCATTTGACAAAGACACCAAAAATAGAAAAATATCTGACTTAATATGCTATAGAAGATCATTCAAACGTGTTGTCACATAATATCAATCAATTAAAGCTTTAGTCACATAAGTGGGGTCAGCTACATCAATTAAAGTGATTTTCTCTTAGCTTGCTCGCAATATCCGCAACGCCAAATTTCCTATAGATAACTTCGTTTCTAATTCTATCCCGTAGAGTGTCCCCGCACATCCATCTCAACATCCGCATCTCTGTGACCCCAACCTTTTGAATGTGCTCCCCTTAGAAGCCCAACATTATGTACCATAGAGCAGCACAGGTCTTATAGAAGCTCTGTAGAATTTCCCCTTCTACTTTAAAGGGATGCTTGGATCACACAACACTCCCGTGGTAGCTCTCCATTTAAGCTACCCCAAGTCCCCCGTCCCCGACTTAATACTATTATGAAATAAAGCGCATTTTTGTTTAGCGTCAAGATGTTGATCTTTCTCATGTTAGACCATATATTTTTTTTCTAAGGTAAGCTGTTATCTTGACACCTTTGTTGTTGTCTCTTTTCAGATTTCTAACTTGGTGATTGGAAGCCATAAAGGTAATAAGTCTGTCTTTCTTTGTCAAATGTTCTCCACCAATTTCCTCTCTCTCTCTCTCTTTTGGTTTTTGTTCTTTCCTTTTATGTTATAGCTATATTTTTCCTGATAGTTTCTATTTGTCTCTTAAATGCTACAAGAAGCCGTACTTATTGTGAAATGGTGCTTGTTTGCAGCATTTGAGAAATCATCCAATATGCGTCTGGATGAGTTGGATGATCCACAGGGATCAGCTGACGAGGATGTAAAATCTATTACACAGCAAGAGTACATTGCAAGGTTGAGTGAAATGAAGAATGAGGTTCTTTGTACTTGGGGGGCTGGTGATCATTTTAAATCTCTGAAGTTATCTGTCAAGGCAAGTTGAAATAGTTATAGGGTTGTGTCATTACCTTGATGGTTGTTTCAACTTTTTTCCCCCTTTGAAGCCATTTCTGTCATTCTGTGTGGTCTCTATATTCAGCTTAAGTGAATTCTATATCTTTAGTCAAATAAAATCTTATAAGTAGCAAAGAGTTTACTAAGTAAGAGAATAAGCTGTTCTCACTTCTCAGGCAAATAAACAGATTATAGATACTTTCTCTTCCTTTTTTACTCGCAAAAAATTCAATTTCGCGGACCCATTGGCAATTTTTTAAGTGAGATTTAATTAGGAAGCACGCATATAATTAAGCGCATAAAGTGATTAAACTCTACCACCAAATACCATTAGCACTCTAATGTGCCACTGTGAGCCAAACACCACCATTACGTTGTTGTACCGCCAATACCCAATCAGCACTGCCACCCGATTGCCACAACCAGCATAACTGCACCAACATCATTGCCATTACCACCACCCGAGTGCAAAAACCGCCATAGCTGCACCATTGCCACCACCACAATCATCCGCCAATAAGACAAAAAAATTATAGTATTGCACCCAAACAACCACCCAAGATTCCATTAGAAAAAATGCAAAAACCAACCAATAAACCCGCCTTAAAATCCGCCTATAACCACTAAAAAATTCAGATCTAAGAGTGCGTGTGAAAGAAAAAATTGAGAAGAAAGAAATTAGGAGAAATTTTAAAAGGGAAGATACTAGGATGTGAAGAAAGTTGACAAAGATGACCAGCAGCAAGGGGAATGCAGATCTACTCACTGTCGAATCTTTGACATCTTCAAACTCAATTGAATAAGAACACTGAACACATTGATGAGTTTTCAATGGCCAATGTTAGTGGTGGTAGTACTGTACAGTTGTCGAAATTGACGATTGGTGGTTTTTTTGTGGTGGTGTGGTTCTCAAAGTTAACCAAAGGTGGCTGTTTGTTGTTGGTTTTGGTGGACAAAATTGGTGCTGGTTTTTGAAATTGGAGACAGGTGGTGGGTTGTTGTTTGTTTTATAGTGTGGGTGGTTGTTTTGTTTATGGTGTGGGTGCACATCAAAGAAGATAGGTGGTTGTTAATGGGTGTTAATTAGGTGATGTTTGAGTGTTAACTAATTTTTTTAAGTAGGGTAAAATTGTAAATTTATAGTAAAACATTTAACAAAAGAAGAAAAAATAATTGTTTCAAGTAATTGGAAGGAAATTGTTGCATGGAAAAAAAGAAGACGGAAGAAGTAAATGTTTTGTTTTCAAGGTATGAATTTTTTATTTGAAGATTGAAAGATCTCTCTTGGTTCTTTCATTTACTCTTTGCTAAGTGCTTTGGGTGGAGAAGTGTGTAGGTGTGACGCTCAAACTTTGTGGTTAGCTAGAAGTATATATATGCCTAAGTAAGATACATGATGGGATAAGCTTTGGGCAAATTGGCTAAAGAATGAAGTTTGCTGGGGGCTACACTTGGGATAATTGGGGTTTATGAGAAGATAAGAGTGACAGAAATCAATTAATAGAGTCCATGTGCTAATTGGAAATTTTTCATAATTTTAGCCCAAAACGAAGTGTCCATGTGCTGTCCCATGTCCGAGCATCAACACGGGCAATTGAGTGAAATGAAGAGTCCGAGTAACATAGGATTAATGTGAGAGGGGGAGGACAAAGGGTTGTTCTTACTCGAGACTTCGTATTTGGTGTTCGGAAGTCTTGTCTGTTGGTCCACGATAGCCCTTCTTATAAAAACTCTTAGGCTTATAGTTTATCCGCAAGTGAAACTATGATGTTTTCTATAATCTTGTGATACACTCCAACAAGTTTGATGAAACAATTCAAGTGGTTGTTCTTTTAGGATAGTATTGCTCGTCCACCGAGATTATGGAATGGTTGAGATTGAGCTTTTCTTGCTCGCTTTGCTTCAGGATATTCTGTATCCCAAATACTGAATTATACTTGGGGAGCTACATCATGGGTTAGCTTTCACACCGGCTTTGAAAGTCTTTAAAAGCTACAACTCTTTTCAGTTGTACCTTTGCTTTATAGGTATTTTCCTAATTTTTTTTGACTCTGTTTCTTTTTTTAGGTCTTTAATAATTGAATAGCTCTAAATATCTAAATTATACTAAGTTTCTAATCTAGATTTAGTTAGTAGTTATATTTCTAGGTGATTCTGAGCATATAGGGAAATACAATTTTTTGGTATATTGCTATCAATTCAAGAGATTCTAATTGCTTACAGTTATTTTTTTGGGGCAAGTAATGTGGTAGTTTTTTAAATTACAGTGCAACATTGTTGAAAGCGGCAGTAAAAAGCCTAGGCTTACATGGCTTTGGTACTTTGGCAGTCATAATTGGTGAATGCGGAAGCAGTTTTTGGTTGTTTCTTGTTACCATTGAGGGTGAGATTGAGGTTTGCTGAAAGGTTGAGGGCAGTGATTTACTAGAATATATTAAGACTTGATATAAGTTGGGTTTGATGCGCTTATGTGGACGGGTTGGTCTGGTTGTGGAGATATTGGAGTATTGGATCAAGGACTTAAATTTTTTTTTTTTTTTAAATCACAGATGTACGGTTACAAGCCATTTCCGTGACAGCAAGAACGTTTCCATGATGGCAATTGCATCCGCTATTTTTTACCTTCGCTTTAGGTCAATTTTTGTGGGTTTCGGAGGACTCCTGCTCGTCGTACATTTCTATTCTTCACATATTTTGATTTAATTTCTTCAGTTCCTCCCCTTCAATCACACGAATCAGTATCCTGTTTATTGAGCAAAAGCAAGACTTTTTTTTTTAATGCTTGCAAATTTTTGCCTGGCTGAATGTGTGCTTTTGATCATGATTCCATCCATCTATTGGTGTCGGTAATCTTTGATATCTGTAATCTATTGGGTTCAAATAGCAGCTGTTGGAGAAACTATTCTTGCTTGTCTCAACCTTTGTTATGGCTTGCATGTAGAACAAATATTATTCTGATTAGCACATTGGTGTTTGGACTTTAGAATTAAACTGTCTTTTATTAACTTAAGACTTCTGTTCATTACAAAATAATTCCTAAGATGATAAGAGCAGGTTGAGTTTGGATTAGCTTAAATGGGTTACCAATTTAATTTGTACAGCCTAAAAAAAAATTCAAGTTCAGAAATTCTGCTTTCCAACGCATAAAGCCTAAGTCAACTTGAATTTAGCTTATTGTTTCTCTTGCACTATTCTTTTGTGTGTAAAATGGAACCTGAGATTGTTCAAACTGGAGGTTGATAGGCTATTGAGGGATACAGCTTTACTGCAACCTGTATTTGACTAGTTGTAATCTATTGCATTTTGTATGTTTTCTGTGTATTAGTGAACCCAAAATTGTCGAACTGCAGGTTGCTAGGCTATTGAAGGACAAGACTTTGGTGCAATTTTATCCAACTTTATTTACCCTGGCTACTGAGATATTGGATATGCTCGGTGATATGATATGGGAGCGTATCAAGAGGAAAGCTGAACTTTTAGAAGATGGAACACAGATTGCTACTTTGCGAGGTTCTTATCATTGGCAATTACTTTATTCTGTCCTCTTGTATTGCTTTTCTCTGTTGATTGGCATGCCCGCACAGTCTGTTTTCTTATTTTTCTGTCATGTATCCTATATTGTCGTTCGATTTTTCCTTTTCACTAGGATTAATATTTTGATGTGAAAGTGCTTAAGAAACCATTTCCTCCTCAGCTACCTTAGTTTATCTGTGTTCTAAGTTGAAAAGCTGGTGTAGATCATAGTATTCTATAATCCTTTAGGTTTCCTCATAAAGAAACCATCTGCCTATGATGAATTTGATCAAAAGATAGGCTTACCATCAGAATATGGTTGATGCACTAAGCTCAATAAGAAGATTTATTATTATTTGTTTCCATTGACCAGATACAAGATTTAGTTTGTGTTTTTGCCAAAAATCATCAAGATGACAACTTAAGGTTGGAACGGGCGATAGCTAGACAAAGGTACGGAAAATAAATGGCGAAAAATAAAAGAGAGAAGACACAAGAAAATGGTGACGCGGAAAACCCAAGAACAGGGGTAAAAACCGCGGGTGGCTATGAGTCTACCAATCCACTATGTTTCGGGCGTAAAAGCCGTTTAGTACACATACAATATCTCGAATAATATAAACTAAAAATGGCTGAAACTAGCTGAGTAGCACCCTAGGGGTATGTGCGACATGCCCTGCTTTTTTCAAGTGCAAACGATAACTGTCGGGTTAAATATGCTAAGCAGAGTATTTCTGGGCAGTGGAGATACGGGTTTGTAATAGGGTTTTTTTCTCTTTCTTTCTGATCGAATCCCCCTTATCTGCCTTCCTTGAACTCTTATATAGGCATATAGTACAGTTGATCCATGCTGCCCACTCTCCTAGAAAATAGGTAAGTGATTTTTAGTAGACCTGATCATGGGCCGGGCCGGGCCGGGTTCGGGCCGGGCTTACACCCAAATTTAGGCCCACCATTGCGGGCCGGGCCGAGCCTACATACGGGCCTGAAATCCTTGACCAAAGCCCATATTGTCGGGCTTTTGCGGGCCTGTTCGGGCCTGTCCACACTCCTAAGTCCTAACTCAATTCTTTCACTAAATCACACATTTACTATTTTAATTACTAATTAGTTTCATAAAGTCTTAACTCAATTCTTTCACAAATTCACACAATCACACATTACAAAATACAAACTACAAACCAAAACGAAATAACACATTACTCAAAATAATTAATTATTACACTAGTCTTCTTAAATTAAAATTGAAATTCTAATCAATAATTTCACAATCATTCTTCTCAACTTCATCTTCATTTTGATTTTGATTTCGATTTTCACCTTCATCTTCATCTTCATCTTCAACTTCTTGAAAATCAAAGAGAGACCGACCTAAAAAAAATATAAAAGACAAAGTAAATATTAAAAAATAACCAATCATTAATAATTAAAAATGAGATTTTGTAGTTAAAAAAAACTCACCAAAAGAGAAGCCTTTTGCACGTAGCCAATCCTCATAGCAAGCAAGTGTTTCTATCGTTGTTGATGTGAGAGAAGCCCTCCAAGGATTAATTAACTTCTTACCCATACTAAAAGTAGACTCAGAAGGAACAGAAGATATAGGAATAGCTAAAATATCTCTAGCTAATAATGCAATTTGTGTATGTCGTAGCCCATTATTTTTCCACCACGCTAATACATCAAGGTTAGATTTATAATCGACATTCTTCTCTTCCAAATAACGATCGAGTTCTGTCTTATCCACAGAGAATTTTTGTTTTCTACTCATCCAAGCACTATAGGCATCCATCCTATCATGACTAGAAGTTGGTGCAGTAATTGGAAAATCACTTGATGATGTAACCTCAAAATGATCCACACTATTACCAAAACCTTCACCATCAACATCCTTGTACTCATTAATCAAATCACATAATAAGCCTCTAACCTCTTCCACTTTCTCCTTAGCTACCACTTCCCCATAAAGAAAAGTATAACAATACTCCACAAACCAAAGTTTATAACGTGGATCCAAAACAATAGCACAAGACAATAACAAATTATAATCAGACCAATACTTGTCAAATTTCTTTTGCATTTCTTTTACCATGTCAACTAAGAACTACTTGGTCCACGTGCAACTTCAAGTAGCAAACATTGAATATCCCAAACCCCCTTAAAGTAAATGTTAGCCGTAGGAGTTTTAGAAGCTGAAAATTCCTTTGTCACATTGTAAAAAACTTTCAAAAAATTATGAATTTCCGACACTTTTTCCCATTCATCATCATCAAGAAGATATATTTTCACCTCACTATCCTTTTCAACAACATGGTCAATAGCCGGCCTAAAATAAAGTGCACGATCAAGCATCAGAAAAGTTGAATTCCACCTCACACAACAATCACCACGAATTCTTTTCCTTCCATCCAAATGATAAGTTTTTTGAGCAATTTCGTAAAACTTCTTCTTCTTTGGAATTGAATACCTAATGTGTTTTCCTATTGCTCTTATTTTCTCCACAACACTATCAATAAGCTTGAGACCACTTTGAACAATCAAGTTTATAATATGACAACAACAACGGATTTGAAAAAAATCACCGGAAAATAGAAGTCGTTTTCCATTCCTAATAAGTTGTCTTTTAATTTGGCCAGCCATTACATTATTGTAAGTTGCATTGTCCAAAGTAAAACAACCTACTTTACCATCAATTTTCCATTTAGACAAACAAAGAGACACATCTTCAGCAATATTCACCCCATCAAAGGGCGGTGTTAAGGCACCAAATCTAATAATCCTTTTTTGCAATTTCCAATTTGTATCAATCCAATGTGCAGTTATACATATATATTCATCTTGAGTATGGTCATTTCTCCAATTATCAGAAGTGAAACTAACTCTACCTATTGCATTTTGTAAGTCAGACATAACAATCTTCCTCTCCTCATCATAATATTTCAGTGCATCCCTCCTAATTGTGTGTCTACTCAAAACCTTATAGTTAGGACAAACAACAGATAACATGTGTTTGAAACCAGGTTCCTCAACAGTAGAAAAAGAATGAGCACCAGACACAACAAACAAACAAATGGCTTTTCTTAGAGATTGTGGATCAACTTTAGGATCTTTTAAGGTCATTGTTTGTTCCCCAGAATTATTTTGACCACCAATCAAAAAAATTTTCATTGAAAGATTATGTTTTGGAAGACACTTATCAAGATGTCTTTTCAAATGAGAAGTTCCACTTTTAGATTTAGCAACAAGAATTGCCTTACAATGATTACACCTTGCCTTAGTTTCGCTCTTATCACTTGACTCCAACTTTTCCATGTCATTCCACACCAAGGATCGATAAGAACCAACCTTACCCTCATTATGTTGTGGAGCGTTTGTTTCTAAGACAGCGACATCATCATCTTCTTGCAGGGTCTCAATAGGCCTTTTTTTTACTATTAGAAGACTTCTCCATTTGGATGAAACTAGAAACAAAAAAAACAAAGAAATTAGAAAATATATTATAGGATACTTAGATATTAACAAAACAGATAAATTAAAATAAGAAAACAAAGAAATTGCACAAAAAAAAATAATACTAGTAACAAAAAAAAAAGAAAACTGGTAACCATTTGGATGAAACAAGTCTGACTTTATAATTCTTGTAGGCTTGACTTTAACCCGTCAACCATCAAATTACTCCATTTGACCCCATTTACATTTTTTTTTTTTTTTGACTATATATTGATTTCTGAAACTAACTGGCAACATGCAATGGAAAAAAGAGAAAATTTCTTCTCAATCTAATAACCTCTCAGTCAAATTCAGAATTGAAATAACATAAAAAAATTACAAAAAATACAGTTTTCTTTGTAAATGACAAAGAATACCAGTTTAATAACACAAATAACATAATATCAATAAAAAATTAAAGAAATCGGCAATACAAGTATGCAAGTAATACAAATCGACAAATACAGAAGCAAAAAAAACAAAAAAAAAACAAAGATAATAACATAAAAACGCAACAAAAAATCGAAAAAAAAAAAAAATAGCCATACCTAAATTAGAGAAGTTCAAAGGTGAGAAGACTTGAAGATGACAGATTGAAGCTTGAATGATGCGAAAATCAAGAGCCAAAGAGGGAGAATTGAGAAACTAGAGTGAGTTGAGACTTGAGAGTATCAGGAAAGAGTGAACAATGAAAAAAACGGCAGAGAGGCTGAGAGGGACTGAATATTAGGGTTTGGTATTTGCCTATTTGGTCTCATTTACTGTAAAAGTGTAAATCTGTCAGTTTTTTTTTTACTATCGGGCTGGGCCGGGCCGCGAGCCTAAACTAATTACCAAAGCCCGCCCAAAAATTAAACGGGCCTAAATTTGTTAGCCAAAGCCCACATCGGGCCTGCATTCTTTAGCCCAAAGCCCGCTATTTTTCGGGCCGGGCCGGGCTATTTTTGATCAGGTCTAGTTTTTAGTGGTTTGACTTGGTATTGTTTGTTTACTGCTTGCTGAAATGTAGGAGTTTGTTGCTGATATTCCTCCTTCTGCTACGCGGGTTGCTTCCTTTTGACTGTTAATGCTTCCTTGTTTGTAGGACGTTAGTTACAACTCAGTTTGAACAAGTCTTCTTGCTTGGATAAGTTTTAGGCATGTCCATACTCCATGATCTTTGCAACAACTTCCTTTGACTTGGTCGAGTAAGTGGAGTTAATGGCTCCATTTATTTAGGAACTAACTCTTGGCACCATTGACAATGCATAACTTCCATAATTCACTTTGAACATCCTTGGTGCTAGTGGATCCGCTTACTGTTTTGCCTGCTGTTTAGCTAACGAACCCGACCCAGCTTACTCTCAGCTTACCCTCAGCTTACGAACCTGATCCAACGTATGTTCCAGCTTACGCTCAGCTTATGTACTTGATCCAGCTCACGTTCCAGCTTATGAACCCGATACCTAGCACCATTCGGCTTATGTATCTGTTCTTGCCAGGGTGTAAAAATGCGGCCGTATCGTCGCGAACCGGCCGCACCGTAGCGGATTTCCATCTTACCGAAACGATATTTCCCGAGATGTAGCGGGTTGTTCGAATACTCTGCATCGTACCGGCGATTTGTCTGATATGCAGTGGATTCGCCCGAGTTTTCCGATACAACTCACCAAGCTCGGTCACAGTAACCGATTTTAACACTAACAATTTTGGGAAGCACTTCTGATAATAGAAAGAAAAAGAAAATGAGAGTTGTATTGCCATTATCGTTCAACAAAAAGAAAAAGAAAGGTAGAAGAGAGAGAAAGAGTAGAAAGAAAGAAGAAGATAGGGAGAAGAGAGAGGGTAAACAGCTGTCTACCCTTAAAATAAAAAAAATTAACTGATGGTTGGGGAGTGGGGACAACTAGCTTTTTTAATTTGTTTTATTTATCATCACATGCAAGTTTGCAGGTATCTCTCTCCTTTTTTGTTTTCATTTACTAAGTACTTTTTACTGATTATTTTATCAGCCTTCTTTATTTCCCATTATTGTTTATTTGTTTCTAAGTAAATTAATTTCTCCCTTCTTTATTTCCCATTATTGTTTATTTGTTTCTTATTAAATTAATTTCTCCCATCAGAATAATGATACAAATATAAAGTAGGCCTAATGCCTAATGTTAACTTTAAATAATATAATGTACTGATTATTTAAATAGTAATAAGTAATAATAATAATTATAAAATTAATATATTTATAAAATAAATAGAAATAGCATAAAAGATATTAACAATTTAAATTCATTCACGACAACCGCGATGTAGCCCGCGACGAACGCATCAGTTCCGTTACCGCGACATCGCGACCGTTTCCGCGATCGCCACCGAAACCGCATTTTCAAACCATGGTTCTTGCTTATGCTCCTGCTGCACCATTCGGCTTATGTATCTGTTCTTGCTTATGCTCCTGCTACTCTCGGCATGTCCTTGACTTATAACCTGTAACTCTCGGCTTACCAAGCCGAGCCTCGGCTTCCTACCTGTAATCAGGTTAGCTAAAATGCACCATAACAATTAGCCCCCATTTTCCTAATTGGAGCACGCCGAAAATTAGGAAAATAAGCTTCAAGCTAAGTTTGGAATTACGTTCGTTATCTTTGCTCTTTCGATTGCTTATTTGGATATTAATACCTTGATTTCTTGATAAGTTAGTGCTCGAAATAATGTAGTTTGCTGACGTTTAAGTCTCCTTGGAAATAATCAACCTGATAACAACTTGAGACAATCGTCAAACAACTTAAAATAACAGCTTAATAGCTTGAGATAATACCTTATAAATTTGTAATTAAAACAATTGTTAGTCTTTTGATTCTTGATCTTTACCGAGCTATCGACACGTCGCGTCTAAGCCGACATCGTCAAATATTTTCGATTGATGTAACAGAATGTTCTATGTTTCTTGAGCGTTTTTGTAATATTTGCACATTGACTTTAGCATTTATTTACATGGATTACTTAGATAGCTTTAGACCTCACCTTTGCATCGTTGATTGAAACTAACATTAGAGTCACGAATTAAAGACTTAACGTTTGACATTTGACACATAAGCCACTTTGATTTTGATGCTTTTGTTCTTTTGCTAAGCTGGCATTTTAGCCTCTTTTGCAAGTTGGTAACTGGTACATGGACCATATTGTGAACTATTATTTTAGACAACGCCGTTATAAGCTGGTGATTAAGCCACTTGTAAGTTGGCACCCAAGCCGATTTGCAAGCTAGTACCCGAGCTACTTTGTAAGCTAGTAGCTGAATCGTTTTGTAAGCTGGCGCTTAAGCGAATTTGTAAACTGACGCTTAGGTCACCTTGCCAGCTTACACTTGGGCTACGTTGCGAGCTTGCACTTTGGCTATGTTGTAAGTTAAGCCGGTAACTAGACCTCTTTGCATGAGATTGATCTCTTACTCTTAAAGTAATTATAAATCTTATTGTCAAGCTAGCTTAAGAGCAAGTTTATCATATTGCATCATGATACAAATTTATATAATGGCATATAGAGAAAGCGTGTTTTCCTTTGCACGAGGATGCCTTACGTGTTTCAATATGTGAGTCTTAACTTAGGACATAGCAACTTGGGTCAATGAATGAATGAATTTAAACATAAGTAAATTCGCTGGAGTATGACAATGAGTTCAATGATTTTAGAAAACGCATTAGTGAATTCGGGAGTATGTACCTCTTGTTGCTGGTATGTTATCATAGTAAACGATGTAAGTTGATTTCGACTAATGTTACTGCCTTTATAAATCGACCACCATTATAAAGCTTTGTGTGATCCATCTTTGCAACCAAGTTATGTCTAGCACCCAACGACTTGCATTTGATACACGATAACTTACTGTAACTTTGCTCAGCTTACGTTTGACACCTTGAAGCTTGTATCTGGTACTTGTCGGGTTGCTTGCACCCCTGGCAACTTACGTTGGAATTTTCCGGGTTCACTTCGGCTTTCCCCTGCTTATGTCAGCTTGTTTCAAGTTCTGTCAGCTTCGCTCTGCTTTTCTCGACTTGCGTCAGCTTTGCTCGGCTTGTATAAGCTTTGCTCAGCTTGCGTCATCTTTGCTCAGCTTGCGTCAGCTTCTCTCAGCTTGCGTCAGCTTCTCTCAGCTTGCGTCAGCTTCACTCAGCTTGTTTCAGCTTCACGCAGCTTGCGTTAGCTTCTCTCTGCTAAGATCTGGCTAATAGCACTGTATACCTGGTGGGAAAAGACATGTGTGCAGCTTAACTATGCTTTTTGTTAGAATGACTTTCGTGAGTTAGCATAAAAAATGCAACTGCTACATGATTAATTCGTAAAGTAAAAGCATGATTTGCTACGGTGGTGCATATGTCAAATTTGATTTGAATATAAATTAGATTCGAAGATATTTTGGAGTGAATAAGTAATAACAGTTGTTAGAAATGTGGGTGAGTGATCGTACGAACGTAAAGTAAACAAACAAGTTTGACTATCGAGTATATTAAAGTTACTTAGCTCTTCAGATGATTGTTTGATTTACACTTTTGATCTTGTAAAGCAATGCTGTGACAATAATTGTCTTAGTCGTTTGATTCCACGCCATGCGTATAAATTAATGTTAAGAAAATCACCAATGTTGAAGCTCTTCTAGCTTTGAAATATCTGGTTGTCTTCAACTTACACGTTGGTATCAAGTTTCCTAAAGTCTCTTTCACTGCACTTCACGTTAGTTCATGAGGAAGCACTGATATTTTATTCATTACCAAGAAGTTGATAATTAACCAAACAAAAAGAACAATGAATACGAGTGCGTATAAGTCATGCTTGAGTATAACTCACAAGAAAACTACTAAGTGCGCTTCCCACATCGGGTAAGCTTTGACGTCAACCAGGGGAATAAAGTTCGGAAATAAAACATACATGTGAATGATATTAACTATTTCGATAATTCAAAGCTTACTTGCCGTCATTAACAGTTTAACATAGCTTATTGTGCGAGCCTGATAAGCTGCTTCAGCTTTCGATGACATATTCATGTTTCCAAACAGTTCAACTAGAGGTATCTTCCACTTATCTTTATGTGCTAACAACTTGCTAGCTGAAATCTTTGGTTTCTCTCAACCATAAAGTGTCATTGTTGTCGGCTTGTCAGACTTGAAGTCCACATGATTATGCTAGAGCTTCTTTGTTTGATGAAAATGGATGTCAAAGGAGTCTTGACATGTCAAACTAATACGTTTATCCTTAAAAACTTAAGTCGTTTCAAAATGAAGTCGCAAGTATTAGCCGATGTTATTACTTAGGGACAATTCAGAATGATAAATACGGTGATATCATGATTAATGAAGCTAACATAAGTAATCATGCAGAGTTATACCTGGTTGCCTGCTTTGGGCCGGAGATTTACTTACGTGGCATGTGTATAAATTAATAGTAAGCTGAGCTAACTAACCGTAAGGTGATGCTTGCTAATAAAGGTGTAACAGGTTGCAATTTGCAAAATACATACCAGTACCAGGTAGCTGAAAGGGGTACATACATAGCTGAAGACATACCATGTTGGAATAGCTATATGCAACTTACTGGAACCATGTACGGGTTGCTGGGAACCATGTACGGATTGCTGGAAACCGGCTACAGGTTGCTGGGAACTAGCTACAAGTTGTTGGGAATTATCTACAGGTTGTTGGGAACCAACTACGGGTTGTTGGGAACCAACTACGGGTTGTTGGAACCGTTTACTGGTTGTTGGGAACCGGCTACAGGTTGCTGGGAACCGGCTATAGGTTGCTGGGAACCGGCTACAGGTTGCTGGGAACCGGTTACAGGTTGTGGAGGTACATACGGGTTGGTGTTCACATTTGTACCTGAAAGATCTTCCACAAAACTAACCAAAATAGTTCATAGTTTAAATATAAGACATTGTAACCTCCTTGTTATAGCTAAAAAATCATTTCAGCATTTCCAGCTTACAACTCGCGGATTACGGCATTCTGCTTGTCGGTTGCAGCTTACTGCTTGCGGTTGGCAGCATTCTGCTTACAGTTTGCAGCTTACAGCTTGCGGCTCACAGCATTCTGCTTGCGGTTTGCAGCTTACAGCTTGCAACCTGCGCTCAGGTTAGCAAAATTTCGCAATAACAACTTATTTCAAAACTAGTAAATCTAATCTGGCTAGGCCGAGCTTTCATCTTGCAACCTGAATTCAGGTAATTAAACATAAATTATGATAACTTTGAAATTTCAGCTTGCAACGACCTGCATTCGGGTTAGTGAAAGTACAATGTACTCGGGTAAGTAAAATCAAACTGTGATAACTCCGAACTTTCTTCTTGCAGTCTGCATTCGGGTTAGTAAAAGTACTATGTAACGATTAGCCCCCAATTCGTGGGTTGAGGAACCTACTTGCTCAAGCTGCGAGTTCAGCTTACAGATTACGAATTAAAGATAAAAATTTAATTTGAAGCAGAATCATGTTCCTTGCTAGTCGAAAATTAAAATAGCACTTACTTTGTTAAAGCACGTTTGCTCCCAGTTGGGTAGCTGTATACCCGAACAGGCTAGCTGGAATCCGAACGCTTTGAACCTAACTTCACCTGGATCTTATGAAAAATGACAATCCTCAAAGCTTTTAATCATCTACAAGCTATCTTTGGCATGTCAACACCTTGGAAATTCACCAAATAACAGCAAAGCTGCCAGGAGAGACTTTTTCAACCCATTTACAATTACCCAATTGCACAATGGACCAGATCGGTTATCTAATGATCTCGAAATAACTTGATTTAATTCAACCACTCTTGCTATTAGCTTCTTGGTTTCCTCCATGTTCTCCATATATTGGACGTTATTGATAATGGCATGAACCGATCCGAGAATAATGCCTTCATTCGTTGTTAGGTTTTGATGCAAACAAGGATAGATTAATCTTTTGTGTCAAAGAGCATATTTATTTTGTGGATACACATTTTTGATGGGAAATTCTAGCCATCGGCCCCACGGTGGGCACCAAACTGTTTTTGCCAAAAATCGTCAAGATGACAATTTAAGGTTGGAACGGGTGATAGCTAGACTAAGGTACGGAAAATAAATGGCGAAAAATAAAAGAGAGAAGACACAAGAAAATGGTGACGCGGAAAACCCAAGAACAGGGGTAAAAATCGCGGGTGGCTATGAGTCTACCAATCCACTATGATTCGGGCGTAAAAGCCGTTTAGTACACATACAATATCTCGAATAATATAAACTAAAAATGGCTGAAACTAGCTGAGTAGCACCCTAGGGGTATGGGCGACATGCCCTGCTTTTTTCAAGTGCAAACGATAACTGTCGGGTTAGATATGCTAAGCAGAGTATTTATGGGCAGTGGAGATACGGGTTTGTAATAGGGTTTTTTCTCTTTCTTTCTGATCGAATCCCCCTTATCTGCCTTCCTTGAACACTTATATAGGCATATAATACAGTTGATCCATGCTGCCCACTCTCCTAGAAAATAGTTAAGTGGTTGTTAGTGGTTTGACTTGGTATTGTTTGTTTACCGCTTGCTGAAATGTAGGAGTTTCTTGCTGATATTCCTCCTTTTGCTACGCGGGTTGCTTCATTTTGACTATTAATGCTTTCTTGTTTGTAGGACGTTAGTTATAACTCAGTTTAAACAAGTCTTCTTGCTTGGAAGTTTTAGGCATGTCCATACTCCATGATCTTTGGAACAACTTCCTTTGACTTGGTCGAGTAAGTGGAGTTAATGGCTCCATTTATTTAGGAACTAACTCTTTGCACCATTGACAATGCATAACTTCCATAATTCACTTTGAACATCCTTGGTGCTAGTTGATCCACTTACTGTTCTGCCTGCTGTTCAGCTTACGAACCCGACCCAGCTTACTCTCAGCTTACCCTCAGCTTACGAACCCGACCCAACTTACTCTCAGCTTACCCTCAGCTTACGAACCTGATCCAACGTATGTTCCAGCTTACGCTCAGCTTATGTACTTGATCCAGCTCACGTTCCAGCTTATGAACCCGATACCTAGCACCATTCGGCTTATGTATTTGTTCTTGCTTATGCTCCTGCTACTCTCGGCATGTCCTTGGCTTATAACCTGTAACTCTCGGCTTACCAAGCCGAGCCTCGGCTTCCTACCTGTAATCAGGTTAGCTAAAATGCACCATAACAGTTTGTCCATTTCTCTTGTCAGTAAAATTGTTTTGATCCTATTCTTTGTTTTCCACAAACATTTCCTGATTAACATCTTTCTCTCTTATTATTATTTTTTTTCATTTGCAATTTGTTTCTTACTGTTGACGTCCGCAATATCTGTTTGTTGATATGTGGCATGAGCAGCTCTGCAATTTTTTAGAATTCCCCCTTCAGAAATAGATCAAAAGCCTGAAGTTTAAAAATTACTTGAACAAGACATCAAAGGACTTTCAAACTTATTTTCAATTTTCTTTTCCAAAAAGGACAAGAAATTTTTTTTGCTCTAGCTTTAGCAGCGTGACAATATTTCTCAAATGCAAACCTGTAGACAATTGCTTTGTGTTTATGAAAACCTGGCTTTAGCTTGAATTGGCATAATGTCCACAAAACGACAATCTTTATGTTTTCCTAGTATCCTAGAGTAAATTGCTTTCTCATTTTCCTAAATAAAAATATCATGAAAAAGGAGTGCATTACTTGTTAGTTACATTTTTGTTGCTCTTATCCTTCTTCTTGAAGTCTTGAACCATTTTAACTAAGAATGCCAGCATGATATAAGACAATCTTTACATTCCCAAAACTTTTTTTGATTAAGTTACTTTGCCTGTCTTGAGATGAAGTTATCTTTTTAGAACTAAGAATCCCTTTTTTTATTCAAACACTTCCAGTGCATTCTTCTGTTTTCTTTTTATTTATTTATTTTCTTTTCAAGGAAAAAAGATGTATTCTCTTGTTCTGGTGAGTTGTGAAGGGTTCTTGTAGTGCTACATTCTATTTTTTTTCCCCAATTTATTTGAGGTAGTTGGCTGTCTGAAATCTGTGTTTGGTTCATGATAGATGATTTTCAAGTGAGTGAAGTTCGTTCAAATGCTAAGGAAATCTGCCACAATTGGTTTTGCAAGATTGGTTCTGTACGTGATCTGTTGCCTCGCATGTGAGAGTACAACTTTGTTTTTTTCTCGTTCATTCTTTTTGTTAATGGTAAACATAAATATGTTGTTTACTTGTATGGCGTCAATCTTTTGTGTGGAGTGTATTCAAAGCTTGCATATAGATATGTACAAACACATGAACACATATAAACTTACTCTGGCGTACTAAGGTTTAAGGTTCTCATTCACTTAACAATGAATTAAAAAAATGAGGACCTGTGTTCATATAGAAAATAAGTGCCGAGTACTTTCTGTTAAAAAATGAGGACCTGTGTTCATATAGAAAATGTGAATTCATTATTTTTACTAAATATGTTATATGTTTATATCTCCATCAACTTGTGTAATTTTTTACTTCAGCTACTTGGAGCTTGCAATGTTGCCTTGTTGGCGATTCTTGCTTGATGACCCAGCTGAGGTGATTCAACGTTTGCTTGCAATGATGCGTGGCCTTGGCAATCCCTTGGCATCTGCATATTGTCATCTTTATCTGGTATATTGTGTTCAGAAATTACCTTCACGCCACTGTGGTATGTTTATTCAATCTATAATTGTGGAACCCTTTATTATTGACCTTTTATTTTATGTTTATCTATTATTAATGTATGTGAGCTGCATATTTTTTGCTGACATTGTGCTGTATGTTTTTCTTTCGATATCCTAGGATCTTCATATCAAATCGAGGTCATGTCTTTTTACATTGATATTTACTGCAATAATTTTAGAAGCATGAGGCACTTATGCAGGAAGTACCTGCACCTTTGTGATGATTATGTCCATCTTACAGAAATGTCCACCTTTTCAATTTCGGATGTCTGTTAAGGTCCACTTGGTAAAAGTAATTAGAATGAGTGAATGATTTGCTATAGATTATTGAACCTTTTTTTATTATATAGTTAAAAAAATCAAAAAGCTTGATTTTGACACTATGTCTGCGAAACCATTTATTTTATAATAAAGTCAGGGAACCTTGGTGCTAAGAACTGATATTTAGGGGAATGGCATTTTAGCTATTACAATATTAGAAACTTGGAGAAGAACTAGAGAGTTTGTTAGAGGTTATTTCTATAAATACGAGCAAGTTAGAGAGGGAAAATCGTCTTAAATATTGACAAGTGTTTACTTGTTTTTAAGGATAGATTCAAGCCTCTCGAAAGCTTGATTAGGGAGGGTGTCCACCTATTGAATGTGGATTTATCATGTCAATTTTATGCAATTCTTAGCTATTAATACCTGGTAATCATCTTCCACTTCTCGTTTTGTCATTTTATCATTTAGAATTCTGATCAGCTATAATGATTCATAGCATATGGTATCAAAGCGGTACAGTCCCTGGTGATCTTGTCGGAAGTCGAGTGACAGTAACAAGTGAGTTTACTGATGATCTGTTTTCACCGCAAGCATATAAAACAAAACAGGTGAAATCACACAAAAATTATGCAAAGACATAGAAGGGATAATTAATAGATCAATAGCTCCGATCAGAAAAGGGATAGCCTTGATACAAGAGGAGTTAGAGGCAGAGGAAGAAAGCGAAGTCAGCAATCAGATGTGGCTAATACCCACTGAAGTTCATACAACTGTCAGCATTGAGAATAAAATTAGCAATCATCACAAGTTTCATCATTTGGATTAGAGAATGGGACTAACAAGCATTGATGTCAAATGGGATGGATTTCAAGTTAAAGGTTTTGTAGTAAAGATGCGTGCTTGTGGGGTCTTGATTTTATCAAAATTTAATTTACAATATTTTCTTTTATTTGTTTTATTTGCTGTACTATCTTTATGTCTTGTTTTTGGCTTATTTCTTTTTCTGTATTTTTCCTTTCTTATGCACGAAGTTGTAGGCAGTACTAGAATGACATGTGTTGTAATCCATGCTCAACATGGGTCCCATCCAGAATAATCCTAGGTATTGTTGTGACTCCTAGGTATAAATTGTCACTCTGCTGTACACATCAAATTCAGAGAGAAAATTACATATTTTGAGCCGCAATAATGAATGAAAGATTGAAAGCTTTTTGATTATTCTTCCTTATTTTTCATGTTATCAGAGCCAGGGACACGACTTTGGGCCTTTAATGACTATTATTCTGCCAACTTAAAAAAAAAAGTATCTCACATGTGAGGGGGAGTGTTGAAGCCGATGTGACCATCCCAAAAAAACACATGCGAGTGTCCCACATTGATAAAATGAGAGCGAGTTAAATAATTTACAAGATTAAGGGGCTGCTCCCATTATTGCCATATGGTTTTGAGGTGGAACCTCCTAAGCCTTGTAAGGTGGACTTTCTGTCGTTGACGGGTGCAGCCCAAACTTTTATTTGACAACAATAATTTTTTTTAGGCTTTTTAGTGATGGTAATATTGTTACCTCATCTGTTGGTAGAATAAATTTAACTTGTTAAATGATCTTTTGAATACTTCTCCTTAGCTTCATAATTATTGTGGTTGTGAATTGTGATATTATTGATGGACTATTCACATTTCAGGATATCTTGTGACTTGCATGCGAGACATTAATCAGATGATGATACCTATTGCGTCATCGAAAGAAACCACATATGATAGAAACAATGTGAGCAAACAAGCTCTTGTTCACCTGATGGAACCTCCAATGGAGTACATTATGAAATGCATACTTAAGGATCACCAGGTTAGAGATATTTTATTTGTATGCTCTTTTTTGTAGGACCAGAATGCTTTGAATCCTTGTAGTTTTTTTTGTGCCACATCTTTTCTTCTTCTCCCATTCATTTTCTATGTTATGTATTTTTGTATCCTTTCTGGAAATTCTTCTCTCAACTTGATGAAAGTTTTCAGTTGTTGAGCTTATTATGAATGGCTTTTCACTTTTTTTTTATTGTTATCATTTGCTTTTGACTAGAATATTCCTTGTCTTAAAATCCAATTCAGTTGCTTCCTTGTAGTTCTCTAAACATAAAACTTAGCTGAGATTACAACTTCTTAGATAAAAAAACTTACAAAGGATTCATTCTTTGTTAATCGCGCTTGCTGATGTGATTAGTCGCTTTTCTTGATGTGGTGACTTTTGTCACTAGATATGCACGTTTTTTGTTTTTCTCACAAGCCCTACATAATAATGCAAATTATAGGGATACCAAAATAGGCAGGCGGATGTGTAACCTACTACCCATTTCCAGCTCCACCTAAAATTTGTATACCCACTACCTAACATCACGCATGGTTGGTATCAACCTAATCCACCTCTGCAACACAATCTAAATTCGTATCCATGCTATGATCTGGCAATTAGGGGAAGGGTATTTTAGGAATGTATATAATAAGTTGTTACTAGAAACTAATAGAAGGCTCTAGTAGAATTAGTCAGAGGTAATTTCTATAAATAAGACCAAGTTAGATAGAAAGGAGCATGCTGAATGTTGAATGATGAATGATGAATGAAATTGAGTGAAAGCTCTTGGGAGAGTATGAACCACTCGAATGCTCATGTTTAGGAGAACATCAAGCCTCTCGAATGCTTGATAGTTCTCTTTCTTAGTATTACATCTTTTAATCAATCAAATTCATCACCATTATCTTCCATTAATCATCATTTTCATCTCTTAGTTTTTACTCTATTATTTACATTTCTGATCAGACATTCCAGTTGACAGCAGTTAGGTGAGCGAGCTTATTGCCATTAGGTGAGCATCCTTATTTCCTATTTTACCAACATAAGACCAAGAAAAGAAATCAAAACATTTAGGCTACTTTCTAATATCCTCTATGATCAATTGATCATGCCTAAAGACTTTAGGCATGATCAATTGATCATAGACTTAGGAGTTTCATACTTCATTAGTTTATTAATGAGCTCTAGACTATCAGACTCCATTATCAGCTTCCTGTACCCCATCTCCCAAGCCCTTTGGATGCCAAATAATAAAGCTTCTGCTTCATGAGTTTGAGCATGAAAAGCTCCCTCCCTTTGTCTTGCACCAGTAGCCACAATTTCACCTTCACCATCTCTTATAACAAAGCCGCACCGTATACCCATGAGCCTACCATACCCGCATCTGTATTAAGTTTCCATAGTCCATTGCTAGGAGGCTTCCATAATTGATCCGTTGAAATCATGCGCCTCTCATCCTCCCCATTACAAGACCTGAAGCTATCGGCAAAAGACCATAGTTGCTCAACAATTTTCCACAGTGGGGTTGTTAGCTTATCGAAGATTGATCAGTTTCGTGCTCCCCAGATTGCCCACAACAGCACCTTTCGAAATTTCCTACATCATCCTCCACCATAGCCGCCATCCATAGCCGCATATTATTAATACTTCTTGCCCATATTCTAGCTTTCAACCCACTGCATTCCCATATGCGAACAAAAAATGGGCACTCAAATAAGGCATGTGTCATTGTATCTTCCCACGCACCACAAAGGGAGCAGCCACCATCCTTGCCATTAATTCTCCTTGCCACATTGTATTTAGTTGCCAAGGTCTTTAACTGCTCGGGGGTCACCAGCCATACAACTCCCTCCTTATTTATTTTTTTCCAATGGAGTATTGCACACTCTTACCTAATGTCAGCGGAGGAGAACTCTGTATTTTCCGGTTTATCGTCTCCATCCATAGACCTCAGCAATAGAAGATGACTGTCACACACCCATGGACCATTTTCCGGCAGCTGCTTCTTATCCGCTGCCGAGAAGAATTGGAAGACAATAGGTTTTTCTTTGAGTCTTGTACAAGCAATTTTTTTGTGGTTTCCATATGTTTTTCATAATAGATTTCATTGCTTCCACGTTGAAAACGTTCACTGTTTAGAGCTTTCCTGCGAGACATAGGTCAATCTGATCCTTCAGATCATCGCTTGGCACCTCGTCAAGATCGAAAATCTCCTCGTCATCTTCAGTGAGGTTGAATTTGCTCAGATCCGCTTCCAGAGAGTCCATAGGATCATGAAATAACACATCAAAAACTCCACCACCTTCAAACCGTCCATAAAACACTAGAACCAAACACTTGCTACAGACCCTACTTCGCGTGAAGAAGAAATACCACTCCTTGCAAAAGAAAACACCAGTCCAGAAGCACGAAATAGTGAAACAATTAATCCTAGCCAATAAAATGCACCCACAACGAGGAAAATTGTAGTGGAAACAGGCCCTCAACCTAAACCTAGGTGAGAGAAAAAGGAGCCCTCAAAATAGACTTATTATATACATTCGTGAAATACCCTTCCCCTAATTGCTAGGCCATAGCAATCCACTATCCATCCACCAACTAATATCAAAATAGACTAATTAATTTATACACGCACACATGCGCGCGCACACACAAACACAATCCCCACAATTATGCAACCCAGGATAATAAATGAAATATAATAAAAACTAAATTCCATCAAACTTACAAAACTGGAATTTAGAGAAAAGCTTTAGCCTTCAACTGATACTTTCTATATTATAAAGACAAATGTTTGGAATGGAGCAATGAAGACAACGGTTGGAATCTAAAGGATTTGAGCTAAGTTGGAGTAAGACTAAGTATTTGGAATGTCGTTTTGGGTCACAAAGGGGGACAAATGATGCTGTGGTGAGGTTGGATGGGAAAGATATGGACATGAGTGAGTGTTTAAAATATCTTGGGTCAATCATCTAAAAGAATGACAATATTGACCAAGATGTAGCTCACAGAGATATGGATGTTAATCTGGATGTGCGGTAACACACTACGGGTTAGAAGATATCCATAGGAAAGTTGATTTTGCTGGCATGGCGAGCAAGTTAAGAGAAAATCGTTTGCGTTAGTTTGGACATGTAACACGGAGACCCTAGGTAGCATTAGTGCATAGAGTGGAAGAGTGGGATAAGGGAGATTTCATAAGAGGTAGAGGGAGACCGAAAATGGCTCGGTTGGAAGGAGTTAGAAAAGACATGAAGCAAATAGATTTATAGGAGATGTAGGCTTTCGATCCTAGGGGGTCGGGGAGGAAAATCTTTGTGGATGGCTACCCAGAATAATCACTTTGGTTCAGGTCACCGACCCCACTTATAGGAATAAAGCTTTGATTGATTGACAAAGACAAGTGTTTAAAGAGGAAAATACATTTATTGTATTATCCTACGCTTTTCACATTCTAATTACAATTGCATTTGAAAGCCTCTATTTATAGATTGATGCAACAAAATATATACATATTTTTTTTTGGAGTACAATTATTGGAGACAATGCTAGTTCGATTATTGGGGACGAAATACCTATTCCACTTTTCCAAAAGTATAACTTTCGGTGGAAAAGTTGGACAGCTACAGGAGAAGCATATGAGATTATTGCTCATGGGTCCCTCTTGAAATTTTTTCACATAATAAAAACACTGTCTTGAAAACAGCAGTTCGTGAGTCTTGGAGTTGTTTGGCATTAGCGTATTGAAGCCGGAGGTTTCCTTACCTAATGGAACAAGTTGTATTTTTTTTTTAAATTTATTTTTTAAATAAATAAGGGGTTTTGTGCAATGAATCATCTGGTCTGCGTGAGGAGTCCTCGATGGAAATGGATTCATTTTTGGACTTTGATTATGATGTCTGAGCTTTTATGAATTGAAGGAATTGGTTGAATAATTCTAGTATATGATCATTTGGTATGTTGTATTTTCTTTTGTTTTTATTGTTTCACGATGGATAGGGTTGGAGGTTTGTTGTGAAGTTTGAGGAGTGTTAATTTGATTGGTGTGAAAGCCTTGTGTAGTATTATAACCTTGTGCGGCTGATTTTGAGTAAAACACGGGTGATGTATAGTAATTATCTACTTTTTTGTTATAACTTTTCCTAATATTTTGTTAACATTTTTCTTGTTACAGTCCATCCGACTGTTTGACCAACCCTTTTATCATAGAATTGCTTTTTAGTTGTCTTTCTTTGAAAGTGATTTATTCATGAATCATGATGGATTTTCAAGAGAAAATGCAAGCAAACCAACGCTAACTTTCTCCATTCTATTATATCCATCTAAGTAATTCAATTGAAATTATTGCTCCCTGTTCTTAAGAGTGTCATCATAGTTTACTCTATTCATGAATAAGGAACGTTGATTTGTTCCATATCATTTTTGTGCTTTTGTCTTCATTCATCCAAATTTTCATCACCACTTTATGGATAATACCTAATCATGTCACTGTTCTCCAACTCTTGCCATCCTTGAGCAGTCATAACTTGTTTATACATACAATGAATTATATAATTTATAGGTGTGTATGATGTTTAGTGGTCTGTTGAATCACAAAGTTAAAAGGGATAACCTTAAAGGAATGTAAAATATATTGGAGGAATAAGAGATTAGATGAATTGTAAGTGCAGAATATGGAGTGTAAGGAGGTCAGAGTGTATGGAACGTAGTAGAAATGCCTCCTTGTGTATTTGCCCAAGTTGGTTGTTGGTGGCATATAATAGTTGTTTGGTTCCCTCTATGGGCTCTTGATGTCAAGAGATAGCTTCGGTCACATATTGCACTTGATAGTTGCAAATTTTCCCACGTTGCCAGATTAAACCCCTCCTCCGATGAAGGCATATCATTTTTTGACTCGTGGTATTGTGTGATTTTACTTTCACCTTGAAACCAACCAAGACTTCATTCACATCCTGATTATAATAGTTGGTTGAAATATTGAGGGTGGATTTACTGTCCTTGATGATGCCATGTCACTAATCAGTTGAAGTAATGATATTGTACCCCATTATATTTTATCAGGCTTCAACAATGAACCTATGTCAAGGTAGCGCGAACATTTCTACTTGCGACACCATTGGTTTCCTTATTAATTTGCGTTTTGTTATTGTCTTTAGAGCTCAGTTATCTGTTTAGTATAGTTAGGCGTACATCTTCTGTAAATTAACACATTTTTTCCCCATTTTTTTAAAGCAACGATGCAGTGTACTAGTCGAGCTTGGACTGGAAAGAAATTTGTCAGAGTTGTTTGGCAAGCGTTCTTGTGTTTCACTTGTTCTTCATCATCTACTCAAGGAACTACCACCTGAGGCGGTTAGATCTAATGTTCTACACATTCTTGATCTCATTGAGTGCAGTGTTGGGTCTTCCATTGATCAGGTATTTTTATATCTCTAAATATCCATCCTGAATTTAAGCCTCACAAAAACATTTTATCTATGCTTTCAGCTGAAGATTTCATTGATCAGCTCTCCCCTTTCCCCTCTCCCCATTTATCTTTAGTGTATGAATTTCAGGTTGCTTGGGTTCAGGCTTTATGAAACAGACGCTCATGTGGACAAGGTTAATTTAGTATTGCAGCGAGTGATTCAGGTTCCTAATTTTTTTCCATTTGTGACACTTCATAATTCTTGATAAATAGCTGTTCCTGGCGGTGTTGTATGCAATCGTTTTCTTGGTGGTAGATCCTGATAGTATTTAACTATGTTGCTCGGACTCAGATATGGGTGTCGGACTCTGATACGGGTCTAAATGTCAGACATCTAATTTTTAAAATTGAAGGACTCGGGGATATGTTTTTGAAGGATCCAAATATAGGAAATGGACTCGAGGACATGGACTATGGTTTTGAGTAGATTTTTTATAAGGGTAATTTTTTTATTGTTATTAATCTTTTAAATTAAAAAAAATTATTAAAGGAAATAATAATATCAACAAAATAAAAACTTATTTTTTAAAAAATATTCAAAGACGTAATAGAAACATAAAAAACAAACAAAGCCTCTTCATCATTAAAAAACTTACATCCAAGTGTGTATAAAGCCCAAAGTTCATCATCCAAAGAGGCAAAGACCATAAACAAACTATAGCAACATAAAAAAAAAAAACCATCTTAGAATAAAACCAAGACCATTTAACATTTTAACTTGCTGCCCTTTATTCAAGTTGTTGATCTTCAACAAACAAGTGTGCAAAGGCTTCAACATAGTCATCTTCCATCACCAATGCATCTCCACCTTATTAAACAATAAAAAAAGAGTTAAGTTAGCTAAATAAATAAAATTAAGTTATACAGTGATATATATATATTGCACACTTGTTTGTTGAAGATCCTCAACTTGAAGAAAGGATTTTCAATAATGATGAAGAGGAGGCAGCAAGTTAAAATGTTAAATGGTCCTGGTTTTATTCTAACATGCTTTGTTTGTTTTTTACGTTGCTGTAGTTTGTTTATGGTCTTTGGATGATGAACTTTGGATTTTGTACCCACTTGGATGTAAGTTTTCTTAATGATGAAGAGGTTTTGTTTGTTTTTTATGTTTCTATTACTTCTTTGCATTTTATTAAAATATAAGTTTTTATTTTGTTGATATTATTATTTCCTTTAATAATTTTTTTTAATTTAAAAGGTTAATAGCAATAAAAAAAATCACCCTTATAAAAAATCTACTCAAAACCATAGTCCGTGTCCTTGAGTCCATATCCTATATTTGGATCCTTCAAAAACATATTCCCGAGTCCTTCAATTTTAAAAATTGGCTGTCCGAAACTTAGACCCATACCAGAGTCCGACACCCATATCCGAGTCCGAGCAGCATAGGTTTAGAGTTTAGACAATGGCCTTTTCTCTTCCTTTCTTCTTATTACGATGATCCCCGTCTCTCTTTGTGTGTTAATCACTTGGACTCCTTAAATAGTGTGCCCTTCTCCTCATGCTGTATTAAATGTGGTTATAGGTAGCATAATTTTTGTTGCAATTTGTTTGTTTTTGTTTTCTTTTTTCATATGGAAGTAAATTACTGGTTGGCACTTGGCAGGATGCACTAAGCATTCTATTTCAGTGTATATCTGAAGGTACCTTGACGGTTGAAAAAGATCATGTAGCAGGTTACCTGCTGATTGTATAACAGCATCATGCTGCAGCTTATTCTGTAGATATTGAATATTGTCTGCTATTTCAGGATGTTTGTGGGTATGAGGACCTGGATGCTTTTCTGAAAGTCATTGATGGTTATATAGATATCATCCTCCAGAATCAGATGGTAATTCAAATTAGTTGTTTCCACCTACTGGCTTTGTAGATGTATGCATGTGTTAATTTACAATAACACAGCCCTTCCTCCTGATTTACTCTATTTCGTAGCAGAAAAATCAATTGGAAATGCTACTTGAAGGTATTGCAGAGCGAGCATGTAACAAATGGATAAATGGGAGTGAGCTTGAGAGCTTGCAATCTATCTTGATCAAGATTCTTATTCACGCAAAGTGCTTGGAAGATGTTCTAGAACTTGTACGTTTCCATCGGCTTAGGCTCTAAATGCCTACTATAACCTTTTTCTTATTTAGTTCATAATGCTTAATGTACCGACAAGGATGCAATTGCTCGGATGATTTTCTTGCATTGTTCCCGAAACCAATTTTACATGGTACGGAGTTCGGTTCAAAACGGGATACGAGTTCGGGTATGTGGTACGCTACCCTTTGTGAATTCAGGACACTTGGTATGAAATTATAAAATAAATACATGTAAATTGATTATTACTTATTAATTATTAATTAATATTAACTATTAATATAAATATTTTTAATTACAAGAAACACATGTATTTATAAGAGGAAAATAAAGTATGTGTCTTAGATGTATGAGATTTATTTTAGTTAATTAATAATTATAATTAATTTTCCTCTTATGATTATAAACAAATATTTTTAATTTATTAATTTAATCGAGGGAGAGGGAGGGAGGTGGAGGGAGAGAGAGAAGGGGAGCGGGGGATCGGGAGAGGGAGGGAAAGGGAGATCAAACTATGGTTCCACAGTGTACAATAGGTTATCTATCTTTTAATTTATTGTGTAGCACTTCCTCCACGCAATGGCGTCTTTCAGTGTGATATTTATGCTTAAATATGGTTGTTAGTTATCCAATTGATGATGAGGAATGACACATAGTTACATAAAAGTGGATAATGATATTAAGTAATGTGGAATAAGAAAATTTAGTTTAATGGGCATGTTGTTGAAAAAAGGATGTATTGCTTTTTAGTTTTGACTGTTATAACTAGTGCTATAGGCAAGGTTTGATATTTATATTTCAAGAACATGGTAGTCTTATTATTTAATATAAAAATAGAGCATAATGATGCAAAGGAATCTAATGTATTCGGGGTGAACCCCTAAAAATAATGATGCAAGGAAATCTATGAAGACAACAAAAAGAATAAAAGGACTAGTGGTTCTTTAGAAGCATGAATGAATTTGGTATGTGGAATTAGAAAGTTAAGTGATGGAGAAGAAAAGCTTTGTACACAGAGGCTACTCATGTTCATTGAAGGCTGTTTAAAAAGGAAAATTAACAACTATAAAGCCTTAGTCCAAAAAATTTGTGGTTGACTTGACATGAATCATTGTGAGGAATTGTGAAAGTCATCTGCATATCCCCCCCCCCCCAAACAATTTGTACCAATTTTCCTAATCTTATATCACTTTCAACCACCTTCATTCAAGTTTAATTTGGTCATCTCGTATCCCCCCTCACCTTGACCTCCTTTCTCATTCTTCAATCCTACTTAATGGTGTGTTATTTTGTTTCTCTCATACATGAGCAAATCATTTTGGTTGATTTTTCCTTATCTTTTCCTCAGTAGGAGTAGACTTGACAAAGTTGATCTGAGATCCAAAACTTGATCTGAGACCCGATTCCTGTCCGAAAAGACTATGAAATGTGACTCGAAATCCGAACTAATCGGATCCGAATTCCAATCCGATCCGAATCTCATCCGAATAGGTCCAATCCGAACGTGCCCAATCCGAAAATAAACCGATCCGAACTCATCCGATCCAAAAAAAAATTGTAAGATTAATTTATTTAATGACAAATGGGGTCATTAGTCAGTTTCCACTTCCAATGAAACTATATATTGAGGAACAATAAATTAATTGACAACTCCAAAAGGGTAATTATGTCATATAATTGTTGAATTAAAAGGAAAACTATAATAATTTTTTTTCTCACCACTATCATTGAGTTGATCTGAAATGACCTGATTTGAAACGATGTGATCTGAAGCCATCCAGTCCGAAACAATCCGATCTGAAATGACCTCAATCCTATTTAGTCCGAAACCTCAATCTGAAATCCGATTTGGTCCGAATAGTACAATGAGCCGAATTGGGTCCGAATCTACAGGATTGTGGTTGGAAGAGTAACCGTCACATTGAACTTATCTCCACATAATTTTGTTATTAACTGCTTTATATATAGAAGTAATTAATTATGCTATGTATGTGAAGTGAATTGCATGAATTTACTCTTTATGCTTTGTCTTGTAAGTGAATCTCATGAATTTACTCTCAGCATGTATGTTAGTAAAGTCTATGCAATAAGGCTGGTAACTTCAGGAGCATAATCCTAAGGCATTCCTGATTTAGTTCTTGAAAGATAGGGTGTCATTTAGCTCTCAGCATTTTTGCTCCAACAATTGCAAAAGTAATCCTATGTTCTTTTGGAGAGGATAATTTAACACGAATTATCTGCTGCCATTTGTTTTCATTTGCGTGTATATAATATTATAATTTGAGATTTTGTGCTGGAAAATGAAGTTACTATATACAGATATACTAGTATCTCTTAATATAAATTTGGTGGTCAAATTGCAGCAATGTTTTGCTGATGTTATTGATCTCCTGCGTGGAACTGCAAAGAAGGCTGTTAACATGCGTGTTCTAGAAATGGCTACAAGGTATGTAGTAGTAACTAGTATCTACTTGGTTTCACAGTTTCTGTCCTTTTGACTTTTTTGTTTTGTTTTGTTTTGGCTCTGTCTATTCCCTTTTGTTTTGCTTGGGCTTGACACACTACTAGAAAGTACTTTTTGATTCGTATATCCCTTCCAAAGCTTATTGCTGTGTTGCTGGTAAGCTTGACAGCATGGTGGCTTGGACTAGGGGTCAGGATGCAAACAACTATGCTCTCAAATATGCATCATTAGGAAGGTACTCATATGCTCTGTAGCCGTTTATAGATGAGGGAATGCTTAACTATGATGTGAATTAGGGATTAATTTTGTTTTTTTATTTAGTTTTTAGTTGGTGTTGTATTTTTTGTATTTTGTCTTTTAATTTTTAATTAGCTAAATAAGGAGAATAAATGTAAAGTTAGAAGCATTAGGTTGTATGCCTATAAATATAGGGTTTTTGTAAAGCTCTGAAAAATCTCAAGATAAAATATGGAAATTTTTGATTAATAATCTCAGCAATTGTAATACAAAAGATAGTTTAGCAACTTAAGGTTGCAAGTTTCCAATTAGTGGCTTTAGGTCACAATTCTCAAAATGCCTAAGCTCTCTCAAATATTCAGGATAATTCTGCTCTCTTCCCCCTCCCTACATATTTATACTACTACTACCTTAATTAATTTTGTCCATACTCAAGTACAAAACACCCAAAAAGCTAACAAGACAAAATACTACAAACAAGGACAAATAAAGATAAGTAAAACAAAATAAAAAGTCTGAAAATAATTAAAATATAAGAAAACTAATTTTCAAATTAATTGATGCATTACACTACACACCACCTAAAAACCACCTTTTCCTCAAGGTGGTGCCGTGGATGTGTGCGCGGCCTCCATTGCTGCGAGTTCTTGCCTTTCGTACTTGTCCTCATCCTCTACGATCATGACGCTCAACTCGTGCGACTTACACTTGTGACCTACTCCCCATCGTTCGTCACATTTAAAGCACAATCCTTTCGACTTACGATCTTGGAGTTCTTTTTCCGACAACCTTCGAACCTTGCCAGCGAATTGGGTTGTAGACTGGGCAGAGCGGGTGGGGCTTGGGTGGTTCAGATGTGGGGTGTTCTGTTGGGCAGAGGCATTGAAATTTTGGGTGGAGTTTGGTCCTTGGTGTGTAGCATTCTGCTGAGAAGAAGGGTGAGAAGTCATTTGGGAAAAGTTTTTAAAACTGATGTGGTTTGGGCTTGGGTGGGGCTGAGAGTAGGGAAGTGGTGTGTTAAAAAGAGAAGGGTGGGGTTGGGGAACGAAATGGGCCGGCCCAGAAGGTTTAGTGTAGTGAGAGTCCTGTTTCCCTATTAAGTGAGAATTTGGACTCATTAAAAAAAGAAAACTGAGTTGGGTCAGAAAAGTTCACCTCTTGGGCCTTGGAGACTCGATTTTTTTCTTCAATCCTCATAGCAAGGTCCATGGCTTGCTCCAAGGTTGCAAGTCTCCAATTAGTGGCTTTAGGTCACAACTCTCAAAATGCCTAAGCTCTCTCAAATATTCAAGATAATTCTGCTCTCTTCCCCCTCACATATTTATACTACTACTACCTTAATTAATTTTGTCCATACTCAAGTACAAAACACCCAAAAAGCTAACAAGACAAAATACTACAAACAAGGACAAATAAAGATAAGTAAAACAAAATAAAAAGTCTGAAAATAATTAAAATATAAGAAAACTAATTTTCAAATTAATTGATGCATTACACTACACCCCACCTAAAAACCACCTTTTCCTCAAGGTGGTGCCGTGGATGTGTGCGCGGCCTCCATTGCTGCGAGTTCTTGCCTTTCGTACTTGTCCTCATCCTCTACGATCATGACGCTCAACTCGTGCGACTTACACTTGTGACCTACTCCCCATCGTTCGTCACATTTAAAGCACAATCCTTTCGACTTACGATCTTGGAGTTCTTTTTCCGACAACCTTCGAACCTTGCCAGCGAATTGGGTTGTAGACTGGGCAGAGCGGGTGGGGCTTGGGTGGTTCAGATGTGGGGTGTTCTGTTGGGCAGAGGCATTGAAATTTTGGGTGGAGTTTGGTCCTTGGTGTGTAGCATTCTGCTGAGAAGAAGGGTGAGAAGTCATTTGGGAAAAGTTTTTAAAACTGATGTGGTTTGGGCTTGGGTGGGGCTGAGAGTAGGGAAGTGGTGTGTTAAAAAGAGAAGGGTGGGGTTGGGGAACGAAATGGGCCGGCCCAGAAGGTTTAGTGTAGTGAGAGTCCTGTTTCCCTATTAAGTGAGAATTTGGACTCATTAAAAAAAGAAAACTGAGTTGGGTCAGAAAAGTTCACCTCTTGGGCCTTGGAGACTCGATTTTTTTCTTCAATCCTCATAGCAAGGTCCATGGCTTGCTCCAAGGTTGCAAGTCTCCAATTAGTGGCTTTAGGTCACAACTCTCAAAATGCCTAAGCTCTCTCAAATATTCAAGATAATTCTGCTCTCTTCCCCCTCACATATTTATACTACTACTACCTTAATTAATTTTGTCCATACTCAAGTACAAAACACCCAAAAAGCTAACAAGACAAAATACTACAAACAAGGACAAATAAAGATAAGTAAAACAAAATAAAAAATCTGAAAATAATTAAAATATAAGAAAACTAATTTTCAAATTAATTGATGCATTACAGTTTTGTTTTCAAGTAAAGGAAGAGTCATTTGTTTAGAACAAAAAACTAATATCTAAGACTTGAGTATATTCTCTAGTTTTAATGGTGGCAATCTTTTCGTGAAGGTAGAATTGAGGGCTGTGAAAGCCACCCAATTAGAATTACCGTGAAGGTTTTTCTTGATTAATCCAATGCTAAATTCGATTACACATCAAATTGACACCGTCTGTAGGGATAAATTTACTGCAAAATTCAATTTCTGTCCGAATTTCAAAATCTACCCGAGGTTCAGTTTCTGATGACTCCATATTTGGTTTGCTTGTATTTTGGCATATTGTTGCTGGGGCAGTGACTAGTGATGCAATTCTTTTCCTAGTGATTGCACATTCAATCGAACTAAATTGCAAAATTGAGAGACAAGAGTCATACATTCTTGAATTAAAGAAGCCAAAGTGAAGTTGTCTGCCACTACTTATCCATCAATATTATCCAAGTAGCAGTTGTCTCCATTAGAAGGATAAGAATCTTGATTTACATCAAGAAAGTCAAGGCACTACACTGGAAGAAGCAGAAAGAAGAAAATGGCGTAGCATCACATTGAATAGAGTCTCCTGAATTGAAAACCATACACATGAAGAAGCAGGTTGAAAGCACTAATTAATACCAAATTACCAATCCTTGAGTTGAGGTAATCACGCTGAATTTATGAAATCAGCTTAAAGGATTGTCTGTCACTACCATTAATAGGAAAAAAAGGATGAGAAATTAACTATGTTTCTAAATGCTCAAGAATACATTCGAGAATTGCGGGAAATTTATCGAGATATACGTGAAAGTGTGGAAAAGATCAAATCACTACTTATTGAAGGTATGGGACAACAAGAACTTTTTAAAATGTCCACCATAGATGAGCATTTGGATATACCCATACAAGTGGAAGAAAAACATGTATCTTTGGATAGTACAAATATAATTGATTTGAAGTTACCCAATGATAAGGTAGATCATGCATCTTTGGAAAATTTGAATGAATCTTTGAATTGTACAGATATAATTGATTTGAAGTTACCCAAGGAAGAGGACAATCATTCGAAAATTTGAATTATGAAGAAACAATCATCCTGGAATCATTTATGGTACAAAATCTAGAGGTACAAAAATTCCAGTGCGATTCACTTGTATTTATTAAGGAGAGACAAGAAGAATTGGATTTATATCCTCAAAGTGCATATAATAACGAGGCGTATGTGTCTGTTCATGTTATCCGAGTTTTGGGTTTCTATCCTTTGATACATGGCATATGCAAGTGGAGCATTGACGCATTTAATATTTTGTGTTTTTAGAATTTGTGCGTGTGATTTGGATGATCCCTTGATCTTACAATACCTGAGACAAGTGTTTTTTTTAAAGGGGAGTATGATGTGAATTAGGGATTAATTTTGTTTTCTTCTAGTTTTTAGTTGGTGTTGTATTTTTTTTTATATTTTGTTTTTAAATGAGCAAAATAAGGAGAATAAATGTAAAGTTAGAAGCATTAGGTTGTATGCCTATAAATATAGGGGTTTGTTTTCAAGTAAAGGGAGAGTCATTTGTTTAGAACAAAAAAAAAATTCAAGACTTGAGTTTATTCTCTAGTTTTAATGGTGGCAATTCAAGTTCTATTACCCTGCAATGCTGAATCTGCTAATTTCCCTAGCTGTAGTTTAAAGTAAACTCCCAATGCCATTCTCTGAAAGTTTCCAAATTATCTTTATAGCCATTGGAATTTTGTTAAGAAAAATGAAAGACCCTTATTTTTAACAATTAATGCTAGGAAAATTTGCTTTTAATAATCCAACCTTTTGAGTTTTGGTAACGAATAACCCAACCTTTGGATTATTAGGGAATAATGCAACCTTTGCACTCTAAATACATGCAATAATCCAACCTTTCGATTTCTAGCAATCAATGAACTAAACTTGAAAATAAAAGGTCAATTATATGTTGATCTATTATTTTCTTGGATTTTGTAATCAACTATACATTAAATGACTAACATTTACCTACCTATACAACTGCTAAAACTCAAAAATGAGAGGTTCGGGTTCATTGGTTGGATTTTAGTGCAAAGGTTGGATTATTTCCTAATAATCTAAAGGTTGGATTATTAGATGCTAAAACTCGAAAGGTTGGATTATTAAAAGCAAATAATCCTTAATGCTATGGGCGTATAGTACTGAACCCTCTCCCCCACTTTCTTCCCATCACAATAAAAAGGAGTAAATGCTAAATCGAGCTTTGGTATTTGGTAATGAAGGTGAATGTAAAAAGGTAGATATGATTTCAGTGGAAAATAGAAAGCAACTGGGAGTCACCATTTCTGATATATATTTTTTTTACTGGAATGAAATTAGTAGAAATAGTAGAAAGAAAACTGTACTCTGTATAACATATTAATTACTCAGTTTTGTCCTTTGGGATTCCCTAGTTACGATTATTACTCGTGCCTTACCCTAGCCATTTGCTTTTGGAATGTGTCCAGATTAAATCAGTAATTTCTATGTCTAACTACTTATTTTGCAGGAATGGCTATATCATATGTCCTACTGCTATACAATTCCTTTTTGATATTTGTCATGGTTTACATGATTCCAATGATTCCTCACAAATGGACAGTGAAAATCAACCTTTGCAGCGTTTACTCTCTCGTTTTGTGCACATGGTAACAAGTTACTTATACAAAATTGTGCTACTCCCTCTGTAACATATTAATGGCAACAAGTCACTTTGCACGCACTTTAAGAAAGCGATTTAAGGGTGCAAACGAACAAATTGATCAAAAATAACTTTAAGATTAGTAACTTATGATCTCAATCTTACTTGTATTAAAACCATTTTGATTAATTTGTTCATCTACACCCTTAAATCATTACCTTAAAGTGTGTGCAAAATGATTTGTTGCCATTAATATGTTACGGATGGAGTATATTTTAACTGTTTCTCGTATTGAAAGCCTTCTAGCATCATGTTCTGGCATTTAAATTGAAAATTATCTGTGTGCTTACTGGTGAACAGGTTGATTTTGGGACACAATGGGAGCGTCACCTGGCATTTTTGGTTGATTGTCGTGCTACTTTTGCTAGTGCAGATGAAATGAAGGTCTGTACTCTAAAAGCCATGCCACTTAGTAGAGCAAAATGATATCCTGATTAGTAGAGTTAAATGTTCTTCCTTCTATTCTGTCAGTTGTAATCAATCAAATTGACATTGTTTGTTGATTAACCAGGAATAAACGCAACTAGAAGGAAGTAAGGGTAGACCTTTGGACTATTTAGTTGTTTGCATTGAGATATTTACAGTAGTATTAGCTACTGTAATATATTAGACACATGTTAATCATTGGTCATATAGAACACCTTAGAGGCTTAGAGTTGCTTTCTGTTATAGTGATTTGGACTCTGAAACAATTTGATTGCATGGGCAAAACACTATTTATCTCATTGCTATGATTATCCATCTTATTTAATTTCTCATGAGAGATGATAGATGCATTAGTAACTGTGCTTCGATGTTTCAATTTCATGTGTTGTGTACCTTTTAATCAATGGTCTGGTGGTGTTAAATTTTCCTTCAATTCCTAAATCATTTGTAACATGTTTTAGTGAAATTTTAAGGAGAAATGACACAAAAAATGAGATAAATTTCACCACCTTTCAGGAAAAAGAAACCATCTTACCCATTCCATGCCAAAGAGGGATTTATCCTATTTTTCATTTCAATTTTCTCGATCTAATGCATGTTAACTTATGACAATTCTTTTTTAGGACTCATGTTTTATTAGCGACAAACCGAACTAAGACTCTTTAAGGCATTCAGATAAGGGGAAAAAATAAAAATTTCGGCATCACCTCTCCTAGAATAGAATGTATGCACCCAACTATAAATTATTTTTAAGCCTGCAATTCAATCATTTTAACTCAACACAGCTAGAACCAGAACATATCCAACACAAAACTATCACAAATATTCCCAAGTTTCTCTGCCATTCACCACAATATTATTCAATACAACAAAAAAATCACGCTGGAAGCAGCCTCTCCCTCTCAGTTAAGAGAAACAGTGTCCTAAATATTATAAAGCATGACAAAAACATTGGAGGGGAGAGTTCGTATCTCAATTTAATTCAGCTGTAAACAAAGAGAGATTAAAGAAGTGATGACAGTATAAATAGAAATATGGTTGCAAGGAGGGACACAACCTATAACACTCCCGATATTTAAAATGAATTTACGAAGTAAAATCTTCATTTTTCCTTTAAAACTTTCATCAAAACCTTGAGCGTGTTTCCGCGACAAGGCTAAACTTAAATTTTAAGACTTTAATTAAATCAAAAAAACACAAATTATCTAGGTGGACTAAGACTTCCTTTGTTTTGTTGACGGGGTCAGTGAATTTTAGCACGGGTGCGTAAATTTCCTGTCCCCGTCAAGCTTTTTTCCTTGCATGATAACTTTTGGAACTTTATAATAATTTCATGCTTAGTGATTTCATTGTATTATTACTTAATTTTTTGTTACACCATTCCTACACAAACTCATCATAGTAATCATGAAATTGTTTCTTATACTCTAAAAAATTTCTAAACCTTTCTAGTTATTAGATGAAGTAGTTGCTTAGGTCTTTTGCATGTGCGCTTGGCCCTTAACTCTTTTTTATTTTTGTTTTTATTTTTATTTTTTAAAAATTTTTGTTGGATGATGATGATAGGCCCAATTTGTAGGATAATTTTTTTCATTGTCTCCGAATCCAATAATCCCTTTTAAACTCATTATATTCACAATATAAAACTAATTTCTTACAACCATAGAATGAGATAAGATTGATATGGGACAAATATGGTAAAGGCACTTAATCGGACCTACTTCAAATTTCAGTGCATCTGTCAAGTAGATGTTAATATTAGCCCAAAAGATATAAATAAAATCATAAACCCAATAATTTATACTCCAAAATAATTATATATAAGGGAAAAATGTAGGTAAAATAAGCACTTATGATCTAGTATACAGAGTCTCTTCACTAATTTATTATTTCATAGGCAATAATCCGCCATTGGCATTGGTTCTATGTTTTGGCATGTAATAGTAGTAATCCTTCTATCTCATTACATATAATTGGTTGAATTTTTCTCATTACATATAGTTACTATAGCCAGAAATTACACCTCCTTTGTATTTAAACTAGCTTCATAGCCCATAATATTCATGGGCTGATAAAGCTAGTTATGGCCCGTGAAAACACACATGTCATTTCTAGTTACTATGGCCCGTTATATACTTCCTTTATATTTAAATTAGCTTTATGGCCCGTTATTTTTTAGGTTAAGTTACATATTTTTTTAAAGAAGATAAAGTTCCTAATATTTAGTTATGGAATGTGGAAGGTTTGTAGAGTGAGAGAATGAGTGATGAAGTTTCATTCAGAGGAGGGAGTGATTTGTGAGGAGTGTGATCTGGAATTTACCATAATACCATGTGTGTTTTTAAGGGTAAATTTTGATATACTAGGAATAGATGAGTGCAACATAGGAATAACGCATCTATGAATTTACCCAGGGATTAAGTTAAGGGACTATAAAAAGGGCATTTAAATTTTCAGAAGAGATTAGAGGTAGGTTAGTAAAGATAGAATTTTGTATTTAAAAAAAAATCCATTTTGGGTATTGTAACACACATTGTGACCTTTTATTGCACTTATTTAAGTACAGAGGAACAGTCATTCAAAGATGTTATATAGAAATATCTGTAAACTCAATACATATTTTGACAGAGTTATACTCAAAGTTGAAACATTGATCAATAAAGTCAAATATGACCTACTATTTTGAAATAATTTGGGTGCAGAACTTTAAAGTCTTGTCAGTTACTAATTGTACTCAGTCTGCTTTCTCATGTTTATACTCTTTTCCACTTTTGTAGGAAACTCTTGTTCATCATGCTAACTGCTTAGTGACAAAGGAATTGAAATATTCAAAGCAACTTGTCGCTTTTGGTAGATCATGTTTAGCCTTTTCTGATGCTACTATTCCTTCTATTGCCAACCCTGTAAAGCAGTTATTTCTTTATCTTGAGACTGCCGAGGTATGAAGCTGTGGTTGTTTTGCCTATTAAGTTGGTTTCTTGCAAACCTTGTAAAGAAGGTGTTCTGTTTTTCTATAGGTTGCGTTGATTAGTGGCTTAGTTTGTCATTCAGATGGATTTATTGATTCAGCTATAAGCTCTATTCAAGGTCTTCTTGAGGGTTAGTCTGTTGCTTTCATCTATCCTAAAACATTCTTCTCATTGATAGGTTCCTTGTAGTTTGATCTATGATTAGTCATGCATGCAAGGTTCCATTAAAATTAAATTGTTTACTGATTTATGAATATATTGTTCAATCTTAATCACTCTAACTGTTCCTTGTTCAAGAGAAAACTTTGCTGTCGTGCTTTAGAGTATGACCAAGGGGTCGTAACTCTATAAGCCGAGCATAAATTCAATCTCTATATTATTCAAGGTCTTTGTGTTCAGTTGGGGCCACAATAGCTTTCCAAGCTTAATGAATTGGTGGTAGAATAGAGACATAGTGTTCGTCATGGTTAAACCACACACTAGATATGTGGAAAATGCCCAAGTTTGAGTAGCCTTACAGCCTTTCCTGTTTGTCATTGCACCACATATTCTTTCCATGACTCTATGATTTATACCTTCTGAGGAGAGAGACCCTTTCAAAGGTTGATTGCAAACCCAAGCCTCCACATCTTGTCTTCTCAGAGTCTCAGTTGCTAATTTTCTTATTATTGGCTTGAATTTGATAACAGCGTTGTACAGTCAGGGAAGCCATTACCATGAGTAAAATGCTTTCATGGCTTCATGTAATGTAGAATTAGTAATATACGGAGTATATAGTATGCCACTGTTGAAAAAACCAAGTCAAAACTTCTGATTTCAGAATCACCATGCTACAGCATCCGGGTGTTTTTTTGTCACTGGCTTCATTTTATGATAGAAGGACAAAGAATTGTAGGAAAAGGACATTGTATGTTCTCTTACAGATTGGTTATGACTTGTGAATGAAATACTCTGGCTAGAAAAATTCTCTTTCCTGTCAAGAGCTGCTCCTAGCGTCACTTAGTTTCTTTTACAGTGGCATATCCAGAATCTTCAACTTTTGGGTTCGGACAATTTAAATATAACATAATTAGGTTTATTTTGTAAATAAAACACAGTTTAGTACATAATTTTAATTAGAATCAAAATTTTACGGAGTATGAATGCCTTTAGGGTTTTTTAGACCAAACAAAAGGTAATTTTTTAACAAACAATTAGCCTTTCTTTAAACTTTTAAAAAGTTACAGCATGTTTTTATTAAGTAAATTTTACTTTTAAATTAATAAAGGCAATGAAAAAAAATACAAAACTAAGGAACCAATATTTTTTTTGTAGAGTGGAAAAATAGATTTTTATACAATGAACAACTACTCTTTGGTCGATATTTTTTTGTAAACTTAAATTAATCTTTTATTAAGTAAATTTGATTTATTTATTTATATTTTTTTTTGGTTTGGGGGATAAATTTGAAAATTAAATCAACAAAGGCAATATAAATATACGGATGATTGAGAAATAAAATTTGATAAATAATATAGGGAAATATATCTAAACGGAATTTTTTTTTTTTTGGTAAGTAAAGAAATATATTGCACCAAATCATCAATTTACACACCATAAGCCAAGCAAAGAAAGCCAAGAAAGCCTTCCAAGCAAAGCTCCCTAAACATCAGGCGAAGCCTGAGCTGACTTGCAGCCAGCACCTCCTAGTTAGCCACAAGGCCATCAATCCACATCCTATCACTTCTATTCATTTTATTTGCATTTAGTAATTTACATCTTTGAAGTACACTATATTGTATACATTTCACTACATTTCCAATAGGAGCTTTGCTTTGGTGCCAATAAGAGGCATTCCTCTCTTTCCAAATGTTGTAGATGAAGCTAGCTACAACAGCTGTCACTACTTTCGTTCTGGTGGTGCTACCAGGTCTCCTCCTTGCTAACCTTTTCCATAATTGACCCATTGAACTGACCCTAGCATTCTGTCCCAGCCAATCCATCAGGGGTTCCCAGACAGCAGAGGCATAGCTGCATTCAAAAAACACATGGTGTGTCTCCTCAATCTGATTACATAAGCAGCAGAGATTATCTTCACAAACACCATGCCTATATAACCTGTTCTTCACCTGCAATGTTTCCAAATCAGCTAGCCATAATATAAATTTATGCTTAGGGGCAGAAATCCTATTCCACACTACCCCATCCCATTTCACCTTGTTGTCACTGCTTTTAATACTTTTGTAAGCTTTACTGATGGAGAAGTTTACCCCATCAGCAGGCCACCAATTATTAATGTTCAAGCTTTTTAGGTAATCCCTTGCATGACAAAGCCTCCTCCATATCCAACTGGCTGTAGCAGTGGGCTTGTAATCCCACCAATTCTGGTTTTTTAAGTAGACATTATGCACCCAACGCACCCACAGAGTATCCTTTCCAGTAGCAATTTGCCACATGACCTTCCCCACAACAAGGTTATTCCACAGTGCTATATCCCTAACTCCCAATCCTCCAAATTTTTTAGGGGTACAAACACTATCCCATTTAACATACCCACTTTTTGAGCCCTGAGAATCTCCCTCCCATAGAAACCTTCTACAGCTTTGGTTGATTCTTTGGATCACAGTAGCACGCAGCACAACAATCTACTTCCAATAATTGCAGATGCTTAGTAATACTGAGTTCACCAGCTGCAATCTCCCTGCAAAAGACAAGTGTCTTGCCTTCCAATGATTTATTCTAGCAACCATCTTCTGAATCAGTTGATCACAATCATCAGCATTAACTGTTCTATTACATATTGGAGCCCCTAGATATTTGAAAGGCCATTTCCCTAAACTGAACCCAGTCCTTCTGCACACCATATTGACCTCCTGACAGTTCATATTAGCATAATAGACTTCAGATTTGGTAGTATTGGCTTGCAGACCAGAAGCTTCCTGGAAGTGTCTTAACCCCTGGACCAGATAGTTAACACTCTTGGCTTCACCTTTGCAGAATAGCATGAGATCATCAGCAAAGCATAGATTATTCAACCTCAAAGAAGAGCATCTAGGGTGAAACTTAAAAGCTTTTTTAGTCCCAACATACTTCAATGTTCTAGTCAAATACTCCATGCACAGAACAAAGAGCAGAGGGGAGAGAGGGTCTCCCTGCCTAAGCCCTCTGTTGGCTCCAAAAAAACCTTGACTAGTACCATTAATCAGAATGGTGTAGTCCATAGTAGTTACACACATGGAATTAAAACTCGGTCGTTCCGTTACGTAACGGCCGTTCTGTAACCTGTTTTTGAGTTACGCGAAATGCCGTTATAACACTGAGAGTAGGAATTCACACAAAAATCGCTGCGATGGCGTTATGTAACGGTAAAACGCCCGTTCCATAGCGCGTTTTTGCAAGAAATGCCCGTTTTTTATAAAATAAAATAAATATTAAAGAAGAAAAGACTAATAAAAGCCATACTTGTACTTTGCAATAGTTAAATTTTTAATAAATAAGATGGATTATTAATAAATTTTAATAATAATAACTAATAATATTTTTTTGACATAATGTGATACAAAAACAAATAAGAATGAATGAAGATTGATAAAGCTTAATATTGAGCTTATTTGATTTTTTTGAAAAAATTCACGCCGCGACAGCCGCGAAACGTTCTTTTTTGCCGTTACAAGCGATTCCCGCGACAACGCGATCGTTTCTGCGAACGTGACCGTGACCGCTATTTTTTTCCATGGTTATACATGCCATAATGACCTTAATAAAGTGATTAGGAAAGTTAAGAGCCTTCATGAGCTTCTCAAGGAACACCCATTCAATGGTGTCATAAGTTTTCTGCAAGTCCACCTTCATAAGATAACCCTTTGGGGCATTCTTCCTAGCATAGTGCCTTACTAGGTCTTGACAAACCAAGATATTATTAATAATGTTTCTCCCAGAGACAAAAGCCCCTTGGCTATCAGACACTAGCATTGGCAACACCTCCTTTAATCTTAAGCAAATCAGCTTGGCTATACACTTGTATACAACAGAGCAACAAGCTATAGGCCTGTACTCATTAACCTTGGTGGGGCAAGCAACCTTTGGGACTAGTGTTATAGAAGTGGAGTTCATGGTTCTCAGCATCTTCCCAGTTATGAAAAAGTCATGAATAGCAGTGCTAATGTCATCTCCAACAATCTCCCAACTTTCTTTAAAGAACTTACTGTCATACCCATCAATCCCTGGTGCCTTATCCTGTGGGATATCCCACATAGCTTGCTTAATTTCTTCCTTAGAAAAATTGAGATTCAAAATTCCATGGTGGTTATTAGTCAGGACTACCCCCTGCTTAATAATCTTTCCCTTAATCCCAGTTGTAGCCCCTTTGCTGCCATTCATAAAATTGGAGAAGTGACACACAAATTCATTGCAAACCTCTTGAGGCTACACCACCCAAACCCCATCCTTGTTTTCAATGGTGTTTATCCTATTCTTATTGACCCTGGCTTTGATCATGCTGTGGAATAGTTTGGAATTCTCATTCCCCTGCAGCATCCATTCCCCCTTGGCCTTCTGTCTCAGAAAAGAGATGCAGTTAGCATGCACCTCTTTGTAGTTCTTAGTTGCTGCATACTCCTCCTCTACAAGCTTTTTGTCAGTAGGATTTTCATGAAGTTTGTTCTGTTTCTCAATTAACAAATCTGCAGCCTCCTTATCAGCTTGCACAACATCACCAAAACAAGAATCATTAAGCTTCTTTAGATCATTCTTCATGCCCTTCAGCTTTTGGAACACCTTAAACATCTTACACCCCCCAATAGTTCTTCCCCAATGATCCTTCACAATGCTCAGAAAATGTGTGGTATTACACCACATATTAAAGAAACTAAAGGTTTATTACCCTTTAGGTCATGGAAACTTTTGAGCAGCCCAGGACTATGGTCAAAGTACCCCTCAGGCAAGAAGATCACCTCTGAGTTGCAGAACATCTGAACCCATTCAGAGTTGGCCATCATTCTATCCAGCTTGCAGAAGACTCTATCCTCTCCCTCTTGCTTATTTGACCAAGTAAAATACCTGCCACTGTACTTTATATCCATAACACCACAATATCTCACACACTCCTGGAAATGTAGCATTCCCTCCTTACTCTGTAACCTTCCATTCTTCTCTTCAAGAGTCAGAATGCAGTTAAAATCCCCAGCCAAAAGCCAAGGCCCATCCATCTTATCAGCAATCAAAGCCAAATCCTTCCACAAACTCACCCTATCATCCTTGTCATTATGGGCATAAACAAAAGAACAAGCAAATATTTTCTTACTTCCACTAGGAGTCACCCTGCAATGCACCATCTGGGCACTACAGTAAAGCACATCAACCTCAAACCTAGTAGGGTCCCAAGCAATCACAATCCTCCCCCTACCATGCCAAGGCAGGTTAGTAGTGATGCACCACCCTGGACAAAGTTTTAAGTAAAGATCCCCTTGTTTTTTAGCCCTCAACTTTGTTTCCAAGAGGCAAAACAACCTAGCCCGGTGGTTAACAAGGAGTTTTTTTACCTCCCCCTGCTTACTAGGTTGATTTAGCCCTCTTGTATTCCAAACAACTATGTTATCCATGAGATTTAGGGGCTGTCAACCCCTCATCACTTCTTCTATCCTTACCCGCAGGTAGCTCCTCCACCTCCTGATCTTCAATAACCTATTCTGCTAGAGATTCAAACCCATTTGTGACAGGTACATCAATTGGCTTAGTAACATAATTCCTGCTCCCTCTATTAACAACAATAAAGCCATCATCATCCACTTGCCTCTTGGAAATGGATATTTTCCCATCCTCCTTCTCCTGCCCCTTCTGCTGTATAGCCTTAGGCCTCCACACTTTCTTAGCCCTGGTCTTATGCCAGCATTCCCCCTCAGTATGCCCCACCTTCTTACAATGTGTGCATACAGAGGGCTTCCATTCATAATGTATGTCCTGCACCATCTCAATGCCATGTTCATTTATATAGCACACTTGATCAGGGAATTCCTGATCCATTTGCACCTCAATCATCATTCTAGCATATTTCAACCTTTCCTTCTTCTCAGTACATGAATCTAATCTGTCCATCTTACCTATCCCCTGCACAAGTTTGCCCAAAGTATGCTTCCCCCAATACTTCAAAGGGAGATTTGGAAGTTGGATCCATATGGGTACATTCTTCACATTCTCATGTTCAAAATTCACATCGGGGTCCCAAGCTTTCACCACTAAAGGCATGCTATCAAAAGAATGAAAACCTTTCAGAGCATTATCAAACCCTCCCCTGTCCTTGACCTGACCACAACAGCCCCATTGTTCATTGGTGCAACAATATCCACGCCCATTTTTCCCCAAATACGCCTGATAAACCCATCCATAACATGGATTGGTGGCTTCGCACCAACTACAAAACATACAACAGCAGTACTCCAAAATTCCAGCTCCTCCTGAATGTCCTCAAGTTCAATTATCGGTTTAACATCATTACCTACCCCTTTCTCAGTCTCTAATCTAGAAATATTATGTTCAAAAATCCTCCCCCCATTCGATTGTCCAGTGACCTCGGGCACATCAGTTATGGAATTCAACTGTACAACATTCACAGTGGTATTCTTAGTCAAATTAACATTTGCATTCGTATTTAAGCAAACAGAAGTACCAAAGTTAATAGACCTAACCACTGAAGTTCGAGAATCCACAGCTGTCATACCTCTCCTACTAGGGGTTTCATAGTCAGTTCTCCTCGGTTGCATAGGTAACGGTTGTTGAGGCTCATCATCCTGCTCCTCCTCCTCAGAGGTGATTTCCAAGTCTGAAGTCCAACTTGTCTCCATTGCAATGGCAGTCGCCCCATCCTTCCCAGCCAAATTCCCAGCCAACTTGTCTTCATCTAAACAGAATTGGTACAGTAAAAAGTGAACAAAAATAACGTAAAAGAAAAGATCATAAAAAGAAATGGAAAAGAAAAGGGGAAGCAATAACATAAGAAGTAAAAATAAAGGTGAACAAAAAAGGTAAAAGAACAAAGGTAACGTACTCTTGTATAATACAAAAGCAACATTAAATGAAATGGGGAGAAAACTCACATTTATAAGCACTAAGAACTGAACACGCGACTAGAAACGAATCCGATAGGCAAGGTAACCACTGATCCAAGATAAACTACAATGCACATTCATTAACGCAATTCAATTTTTATCTTTCAATTAATTTAGATTATTTTTTTTCGTCCCCCCCCCCCCCACCCAAAAAAAAGCACTGGGTTCAATGAACTCATTTGAACCTATAGTAAAACCACCCTTGGTCTTTTGTGCCTACTTTGTCAATTAGTTGGGTATTAATATGCGTGTTTATATGCTTTAACATTAACAATATTGCGCCATTATAAGCAATTGGCATAAGGTAATTTGATTGCAAACCTTTTTTAATGAATTGTACTTGTAAGAAATGAGGGTTTAAGATGAGAAGTTTCAACATAGATGACTATTGGCAATAATATTTATTTATTTATCATCATCATCATCAAGGGTATTCTATGAGAAGGAAGCCCTCACATTCTAGTTATAGAACCATTATCCTAGTCTACGAAGTTTCCACCTCCCAAAATTGGTCACATATCTCTATTATATATAAGGGAAAGGGGGGGGGGGGGGGGGGGGAGGGAAGGAGGTGGTGGTGGTGTCCACTTGAATTTGCCATCCTATCCCCTTCCTTTCACTAAATAACACAAAAACTAAGACTTCAAATCAGACCAAACACTCGCATAAACAAATCTTTGCCAAAAATAAAATCCAGTCAACACAAATAAGTCAACTAAATATTGAATTACAGTAATAACAAGAACATTATTGCAAATAGTATACGAAATTATGCCAAAGTAAAATATGAAATCTTACTAATTATTCTATGCAAACAATATAAAATCAACACAATAGAATTACATATGAAATTATGCAAAGTAAAATATGGATTAGGAAATTTTACTATTGATTATCATGTAAAAACAAATTCAACACAAGGAAATTTCATATAAATTCAAAAATACAATAATTAAAACATATCACATTCATCAACCAAAACATACAACCTAACAAAAAGAAAATCTACAATAATACTATGCCTAAATCCCTTAAAAACCAGAAAATTGTACAATTCTCCTGTTAGAATAAAGATCGAAACTTTTGCATTCTTGAATTTCAAAGGTATGCAAATTTCTTCAACTAACAATCTGATTGTTTTTTCACTTGAATAGTTGTTGTGTTGATTACGTCCCTCTTTTCCACATGTTATTCTATCAAATTTTAGAGAATAAATGCATACGTTGTTCATGGCATTCAAATAAATAAAAAATTGTATCCTTAATCAACTTTGAGAATAATCACGCACATCAAATCTCATGCGTTTGACAACTTAAAATCATGAAATATTTTAATTTAAAAAAATTTATATATCTATGCACGTATTGCGTGCGTATAAAACTAGTTTCTTATTGCCAAAAAAAAAAAAAAAAAAAAAAAAACTAGTTTCTTATAATTGAAGTGTGTAGATTCACAATTTTTTAATATTTGAGACACTTGATATGAATACATACAAACATCTATATTATTTTAGAACCTCATAATCTAGAAACCACTGACCCAAACAGCCTCCTTAGAGGCTTCCTTACACATACAAATTGTACTCCTAGTTTCCCATTTTAGTACTATGATCATTACTTAAATCATAGCCCAAGTACCCTACCCCCAGTAGGCAGTTTTCTGTTATAGATTTCAGGCTGCCCTGCTTTTCTTCTTTTCTTTTTGTTTTTAATTTTTTTTTAACATGATATGTGCTTCTCACAACACTTTGGCATCCCTTTGGTTACCATTGCAGTCTCACAGTGAACTTTGGTATATGGAGAGGGAGACAATTCATGTCATAGTTGTGACTACATGATGTTAATGACAGCATCTGTTTTTCTTACCCTGTTCATGTTTTTAGATTCTCTGGATTGCTTGGTTTTTTCCTTGTCTGATTTACTTTATATTGTACTATATGAAAATTGCTTAGTCTTTCTAACACAAATTGTGCGTTTTTATTGTAGATTTAGGACCACCACTTGATGTCGATGGAATGACCAGCATATTACAAAAACTGTGTGGCCTTTTAGTTATGGTTCCAGGTAGGTTGCATTAATCTTAGTCCTTTTGGTTTCCTTTGAAAAATAAAATAATTAATCTTGTTCTTTGTATATACAATTATACACAATTTAAATAAAATGGATATGATCTAATGAGGGAGGAATGTGTGGGCATTATTTGATTCTGTTGTTGTTTAGCTACAGTGATCAGTGGCGGTGGTAGTGGCAGGATTGGGATGTTTGTGGGGTTGACTTAGGTGGGGTGTTTATTCATTTGATATTTTTGATAAGGAAAGAAAACTGATTAACTGAATTGGGTAGGTCAGCCAAAAGCTTCCTTATGGATGGTTAGGTTGTTGTTTATTGTGATGGTCAAGGAGCTAGGGTGTTATGAGCTTGTGCACCCGTTTTTATTATTTATTTTTTTTGGTGGGGGGGGGGGGGGGTGAAGACCTAGGAAGCACGGGGACGGCTATTACGGGGGCGGTGCGGGTATGGCCAAAAAAGTACCGGGTACGGCTTCTCAGATGTGGGGACGGCAGGGTTGGGTCGAGGACGGCTGGGTTTGGTGGTGGGGATATTTCGGGGACGGGAATTGGGTGAAGTAGCCGTCCCCAAAGGTTGCTGATGTTCAAAATTAAATTGGGGATTAGGGTTTGAGAACACCTCACGCATATCTCCTCTCACCCCACCACCACCAGGTTCTCGTTTGCGAGTGAGATGTCATCGCCTCTGAGTCGCCTAGCCACCTCCGGTCATCCATCTCCACCATAACCTTTTTTGCCTTCCGCCATTGCCTTCTTTTGTTCAAATGGTTTTTGAAACTTCGAGCTTCTGCTTCTCTCTTTCTGTTTCTTTTTCTTTTTTTCTATTTCTTTCCATCTTTTCTCCCCTTATTTTACTCTGACTTTTTACTTTTTAGGTGACTTAGGTCTACTTTATTGGGTTTACTATTTTTCTTACTTTACATGTATATGGGCTTCACTTTAGTGAGTGGGCCTCTTTATTTATTTTTATTTTATTTTTTTGGCAAAGGTATCTTTAATTCTTTATTTTTTTTTGAGGAAATCTTTAATTCTTTATTTTGTTACAGTATTTGTTATTTACTTAGCAGTAGTTATTTCTCACTTAGTCTTTTATTTTATTTGAATTTTAGCATTCATTTTAATTTATATATACATATTTTTTGCCGTCCCCAAGCCGTACCCGTTTTTAGAAATTTTGAATTTGCCGTTTTCCGTCCCCATCCCCGTACCCGTTTTTGACCCCAAATCCGTCTCCGTGCTACCTAGGTGAAGACGAGTTTGGGTTTATCATGAGATAATGAAAGGAAACATATATTGAATCTCTGTTTCGTGAAAACCCTCATACCAATGGCCCATAGAATAATTTGAATGTTTGCTCTTTGGTCAAATTCATTCTCATAATCTCATACCATTTCTTAAAGATTTTAAGCTGAATTTGATCCAAAAGTTACCAGGTTGTTTAGTGTTAGGTGTAGGTCAGGTTTGGGTTCCTAAATACTAGTCAAAACCAATTATTCAGGTCGCGGCAGACTTCTGTTTTATTCTTAAAAAAAGTTTTGAAGTAAGATTTATGTCTATCCGACCGTAAATTATTTTTTGGCTTTGTTGTTGCTGTAATTTTTGAAGTAAGAAAACTAGGTTGATACCTAGCTTTTAGAAAAAGAATAACCAATCCATCCAGATGATTAGGAAGCATCAAACTATTGTTGGAGAGCCATATGATGTTGACCCTAAATTACTAGTTAATCTGCCGTTGTAGTATAAATTGCCAATATGATGAGAGGTAATTTGGGTCACTTTTCACCAAACGCCCCCATTGTAGTGTCTAGATTTACTCCTCTTATGAATAGTGTCTAGATTTCAACTTGAACGAACAAAAGGATATGGATCAGTATTTTTTAGATATAACATAGTAGCGATCCATTTTGTTTTCACTTGTGCCTTTTATAAGTCACTCTTTTTCTCTAAAATAATAGTAATATAAACGAAAGGATTATGAATTTTCACAACTATAAGAGAAAGCAGGTAATGCATGAATGAATTTTTTTTTTTTTTTTTTTGTATCTAAAGCATACAAAAACCATTAGTTAGTTTTGAGTTGAATGGGTTTTATGGATACATGGTGCATTGTTTGTATTTCAAGGATACATGGTGCTTTTTTGAAAACATGAGAGTACACGGTATAATTTCCCTTAAATTTGTATCTTTTATAGCGGTCAAAGCGTGTATATTATTCTGTTTTTTTTCTTTATGTTTACGATTATGTGAATAATATGATTAAGGAGGACACTTTTCGTGAACAACTTATTTGAGTTTGAAATATTAGAAAGTTGAGTTTCCACCTCTCAGGCTCTCACAGTCATAGGTGTTTAATACTAATGCCAAACTTGTTTGAGTTTCCAAATTTGCTTGCTTTTCAATTAATTTTCATTTTTGAACAAAACAATACATATTGGTGCCTTAGAAAAGATTATTCGAAACTTTTGGGGCTAAATTGAAAAAGTCTTTTTAGAATCCACATTTTCTCAAATTTAAATGGTGGGGCGTTTATGTTATGTTTAGAGTCTAATGAAAGCTTAATGATCTGAAGATGTTAATATATTATGTGTGATAAATGCATTAGGAAATAGTATATATATAAGTGGTTGAAATAAATTCTCATTTGTGACTCCAATTTCTCATCGCCACCATAACATTTTTTCCTTCTGGTAAAAGTTTATCCATGAATAGCTAAATCTAAGCAATCATTATTTGATTTTAAGTTCTTAATACAATTAAATCTTGAATTATTTTAGAGGAAACCTCCTTATTTGTCATTTATGTTTGCTAGGTCATAAAATCCCTATGGGGGCAAAAGGTCCCCTTATATTTCTGATTGGTCATCTACACTTTTCAACATGGCCTTTCATAAGGTTCATTTGATGTGCTATTAGCCTATTTTCATTTTTGTTATGGCTTTATTTACTTACTAGCTTTTTGCCTAAGCAATGCTCGATTTACATGAAAAAATTAGTTTATAACTTAATCTATCATCAAACTTAAATGTACATATAACAATTTAAGTCTTAATTTATTAATAAAATTGCAAACCAGAATAATTTTTTTAATCCTACTAAAGATATTTAAAATAAAGTAGAATTTTTTAAATAATTTATGGATATCATGAAAAGATATCATTTTTCAATATTATTATTATTACTTCCTCCGTAAACGAAAAATTGCAACAAAGGGAAAGGTCACGGATTCCAAAAAAAAATTTATAAGTGTGTTCAAGTTAGTAGATTAGTAAAAGTAGGAGAGAGAACTAAAAGTTAGTAGAGTAGAAAAAGTAGGAGAGAGAAATAAAAGTTAGTAGAGTAGAAAAAGTAGGAGAGAGAAATAAAAGTTAGTAGAGTAGAAAAAGTAGGAGAGAGAAATAAAAGTTAGTAGATTAATAAAAGTAGGAGAGAGAAATATGTTAAATATTACCCAAAATAGAAAGTGACAAGTTTGTTGCAATTTTTTAAAAACATCCAGATATAGCAAATGTTGCAATTTTTCATTTACGGAGGAAGTATTATTATTATTATTATTATATTATTATAATTAGAGGTATTAATTTATAAAGTTATGTATTAGGAGATGTGAAATGGTAAATTGTAAAGTTATTAATTTTTTTTCTTTAATTTAATTTTTAACAACTTCTAGGAATTAATGGGAAGCCGACACATGTAATTCGTTTACTGGAGTAGTAAGTAGATTTGGGAAATTTCTAATGGTAGCCCTCAACTTTCAAAGTTTCTCATCCGTAGTCAAATTTTTTTCAAAATCTCATTGATCAGCTTTTCAAAATTCTCAATGTTAGCATTCTATATAGGAAAAATTGTAAAAAAATAAGTCAACCTTTAGCCGGTTTTCTCAAATTAAGTCAATCTTTTGATGAACTCTAAATAAGTCATCCTAATATCCAGGTCTTCTCAAATTAAGTTTTTGCACTAATTACTTTTTGATTAAATTAACATTTTCAATAAAAAACCATATAAATAACAACATATTAATGCACAACTTTTTTTTTTTTTGAAGAAAGGCAAGAAAATATTATATCATGAAATCAAAAAACAAGAACACCAAACATCAGCTTACAACCAACACAAGCCAAAACACAAAAGGGAATTAAACCCAACAAGCCAAACAAACAAACAACCAAACACTTTACAAAGAGTTTAACCAACTAACATTCCTAGCACTAGTTTTCTTAGGAAGGATAGCCTTGATTCTGATTAAGCATTGAGCTCGTGCATCTTCCATGACATATCTAGGCAATCTCAAGCAACCATTCCATAGGGAGTTATTTCTCTGCTGCCAAACTCCATACACCAGAGCAGCTGTGAAGCAGAACAGGACATTCCTCCTGAATCTGCCCCTCACAGCCTGCAGTGAACCCAGCAAGTCAGTCACAGAAGAAAACCTCAGCTGCTGCAAGCATCTAGGGAGGCAAGCAATGCAGTCCATAGAATATCTGCAGGAGAAGAAGACATGATCAATAGTTTCCTCATGAGCACCACATAGGAGGCAGCTATCATCATCCACAGTCATGAATTGGCTCAATCTCCCCCTTGTCCCTAATCTGCCCAACATCACAAGCCACAAGATAAATATATGCTTAGGAATATTAAGCCTAGACCAGACCCAGTCAGTCCAAGGAGCAGCTTCCCTATGACCAGCAAGCCACCTGTATGTACTAGCAACAGAGTATCCTCTCACATCATGAGTCCACACATTCCCATTAAAACCATGCTTCAATTGCTCCTTAACCCTCCACAGTTGCTTCCATTGCCAAGAAGCAGACTTAGGGCAAGGGGCTCTCTTCCAAGTCCTACCTTTGAAATAATGATGATTGACCCACCTAAGCCACAAGTTGTCATTCTTATTTGCAATATCCCAAATGTACTTACCAAGGGAAGCAGTATTCCAGTTATGGCAATCAAGAATGCCCAACCCACCATGCTTCTTAGCCCTGCACACAAAATCCCAAGCAATAGGAGGGACTCTTGTAGAGATGGCCTTACCATCCCAAAGGAAGTTTCTACAAATGATACCAACTTGGTTTAAAACTCTCTTGGGGATAATAAAAATACAAGCCCAATAGGATTGAATAGACATCAAAACAGAGTTAATCAGCATAGCTCTGGCTGCATAAGATAGAGATCTAGACCCCCAAACTCTGATCCTTGCAACAATCCTATCAACCAGCACCTGGCAGTCCATAACAGATAACTTCCTAGCACCAATGGACACACCCAAGTATTTAAAGGGCAGAGCACCCTCCACAAACCCAGAGCTAAGAAGAATCCCCTTCTTCTAATCTTCAGGAACATTACAGAAAATTAATGCACAGCTTTTCCCGCAAAAAAAAAAAAAAAATGCACAGCTTTGATTTTTCATTGATATTGTTAACTTTCTCCTCCGGTAAATTTAACAAAAAACTTAATTTTAGTGGATATGTGTAATAGGTTGACTTATTTTGAGAAGACCAGCTAAAGGTTGACTTATTTTGAGAATACCGGCTAAAGGTTGACTTATTTTTTTTACAATTTTTCCTTCTACATATAGGGTATACACATATATTATTGTAAGCAGTGATGTATTTAGCCAATTTAGGTTAAATTTTTCGACAATTAAACTAATTTATTTTTTGGCAAAATTGACACCAACAGTCCAAACTATTAGCCATTTGCCAGAAATGGTCCAACCTTTGGGGTGAGTTTGACAAAATTGGTCCCAATTACTTACTAACCTGCTACAACAGGTTAATTGATAATTAAATCATTTTTAATTGCTAATCAAATCATTTTTACAAAATCACTAATTAATTCCATTCCTCTCTCATCTCCCCCTCTCCTCACAACCCACAACCCACCCCACCAACCACCACAGCCACAGCCACCAGTCACCCTCCACAACCCCATGACCACCGTGACCCCACAATCCAGCACCCGTACGAAAATCACCCTGATCCCACCACCACAACACCACTTTACCCACCTAAATCACCACCCAACACCACAGAGAACAAAATCACAATTCATCACCGCAACCCACCCAAAACAGCCAACAACACCGAAACCACCCCCAATTCAAACCCCAAACCCTTCGTTTCCGATCCTGATTTTGATTTGGACTTTCAATTTGGAAGGTGTTGATGGTGAGGGTTGTGTGGAACTTGATTTAGTGGGTGGGTAATGGATGGGTATTTGATTTAGTTGGGCGGGTCTGCGTATTTGGCTAAGTATTCGGTTTGGTGGCTGGGTCGTGGTGGCGATCTGGGGTCTTTTGGGTGGATGGAGTGGGGGTTGGGGTGGGCTGGGTGTGGGTAGGGGGGTGGTTTCGTGCGGTGTCATTGTGGTGGTGTCTGTCGGGTTGTGGTGGTGATGGCGAGGTGGTTATTGGGTTGTGGTGGCAGAGGTTGGTTGGTGGTTGTGGCGGCGGTTGGTTGTATGTGGTGGTAGTGGTTGGGGTTATCAAGTATCAAAATTAATTATTTATTTATTTTCAAAAAAATGATTCAATTAGTAATAAAAAATAGTTAAAAATGACTTCATCAGCAATTAACTGTAGTTTATCCTTTATTTTTAGATAATAATTAATCAATTGTGACTAATAATGGTTCCCTTCTATTCATTTTCAGTTTTGGCATAGTTTTCTATCTAAACAATTACGCTAATATTCTTCCTTATAGTTGCTTCTAGCTTTCACTAAGAGTAGTTTTACAACAAAACTACTACTATCAACCTTAATTTTATCTAATTAACAAAATCTAAACCTAAAAGTATCATAAAATCATGTTTAAAGACAGAAATGAATACCACTGAGAATTTTTTTAAAGTTGAGAGCTACTACGGATAATCTTAAAAAACTTTGGCTACCATTGAGAATTATTAATATTGAGGGATACCAATGGAAATTTCCTTTTTGTTTTGTTTTGCGGGGGTGGGGGGAGGCATTGGCATGGGTGGGGGTGGATGGCTAATCACTGATTTTGCACCCAAATGCACACTGAGGATGGTGCACCCAAAGTACTAAACCGAACATTTAGCATAAGAAAAGCAAAAGTTTAGCATAAAAAATGAAAATATTCTAAATTAAGTAGTAAGAACTGTTTTAAAAATGAAACATGTTTTAAATAAGTTACGCAAAAAAAGGTTCTATTGTAGAAGATTAAGATATTCCAAAATGATAACGCCTTAGTTTTAAAAAGCGTTCCTCAAGGGGGCCTCGCCATTTGAAAACGCCGCCAACTATGAGTAGTGCGCGCTTTGGGCGTCTTAGAGTTCCTTTAGTGAGTTATGCCTTTGTGCTTTTAGGAAAATGGCTTAGATTTGGATTATAAATAAAAGAACAATAGATTTTTTTCAAGCCGAGACTAACCTTGGCTTTACATTCATTGATACTAAAATCATATTAAATTCAGCCGAATAAAAAATTGAAAAAATAAAGTGACTGTCCGACAAGAGGCCTGTGCTTTCGTGTTGATCCCAGATTCCGAGGAACTTTTATTACCTGTGTGCACAATGAGCATGGTGCATAACTGCATACAGTTGTACTGGGGACTTGTCAGGGCGTGCTTTACAAAGCTATTTGTTCCTAATAACCTTCTTGTACATATTTCTTTGCGTCAAAGATCTTTCTTGCTAGAATGTTGTTGAATGTATAGCTTCCCTTGAAGGTAACCCTATGCTTGGAGTCACATACATCCCGAAGAGCTTATTTTCACTAGTTAACTCTCTCCCATTGTAAGTTTATTCTTTTTCATGAAGAGTATTTTTCCGTATTATGTCCATCTTCCCCCTCTATTTCTTACACAGTATTTCAGATGGATACCTGTGAGATTGAGAGTTAGAACATTATGTGCAATGATTTTATTGCTGGCGACATTGTCACAACATAATCTCCCATATAATCCTACACGCATGAAAGAGGTATGCCATTTGATTCTTGTTTTTTTCTTATATGAATTAAATGTCTTCTGTCCCTGATTAATAAACCAAATTCACTTGTCCAGTGACTTATCTTGGTGCTTTCTCATTTGCTGGTCATGTTGTTTATGTCGTGTTGTAATCTGATGGGTTTCTTGAAGTGCTAAAAGACGTAGCTTTATTCAATTTCCTGAAGTTTGCATAAATCATTACCAGCTACATTTCTATTTGAGGACTGAAATATATGTATATTAGATGCTAAGCTAATAGCTGAGAAAATGCTCAGTTTACTGAACTAATGCATTAGAATATGATGTAATAACTCTATATTGAAGAACTAATATTAAATAGGAAAATTTGTTAAAAATAAGCCAACCTTTGGCCGATTTTCCACAATTAAGCCAACCTTTTTAAAATCCATAATTAAGCTAACCTTGTTATCTTTTAAGCAAAAAATAGGTTAAATCCAGAAAAGTTAGTTAGCCTATTGCAATTTTTTTGTATAGTATTTTCAAATGACATTAATGAACCAAATTACTTTAATTTCATAAATTTCATCTTCTCCAACGATGACAATACAACATTTCATAATTTGTACGTCCTCCGTTTTTTATTAGATGCTACAATTTTTATCTTTTTTTGAACTAAAGTGTAGCATCTAAACTAAATATATTCCTTCATATTAACATATACCCCGTCCTAAAACAGTTGACACATTTTATTGTGCGCGGAGTTTTAGATGATAAGTTGTTAAGTTGTTATCAAACATTATTTTATATTAAAAGTAGATTGAAATTTGTAATTGGGTATTTTTTAAAATAGAAAAAAGAGAAAGAGGATCCCTTTTGACATGGAGTAAGAGAAAATGGGCCCCACTTTTATTTTAAATGTAATACATTAATGTGTCAATTGTCAAACTACTGAAAATCTGGAAAACCATCAAAAAGAACAACACAAGATTTGTACCTTCACTGCCCTCAATCTTGGGCTCAGGCCTTAACTTAGAACTATTTTATTGAATAAGATTGGAAAATACAGAGAGTTTAGTGTATCTGTGAGAACAGAATATTGAGCATTACAAATGAAAGAGAACTAAAAGTAAAGGAAATAAAAGCTCCTAAGCTTGGATAAAAAAATATAGAACTGAGCAGAAGGTAGGATCTTGGTGAACACATCTGCAAGCTGTGAAGATGTAGGAAGATATGTCAGTTGTATGAGCCCTTCAAGGACCTTCTCCCTAGTGAATTGACAGTCAATAGCTATATGCTTTGTCCTCTCATGAAAGACAGTTTTTTTTTGCAAAATGAATAGCTGATTAGTTGTCACAATGTAAAGTGACAGGCTGTAATTTGTGTACCCCTAATTCACCAAGAAGCCTTACTATCCAAGTCACTTATGCAGTTGCCATTGCACTATGCTCTTATTCAGAGGAGCTTCTCGAGACTGTTCGTTGTTTTTTAGACTTCTAACTGATAGGAGAGTTTCCTAACATGAGGATATAACCTGAAACTGATCTTCTTGAATCCAAGCAAGATGCCCAATCTTAGTCCAAGAAGGCTTGTAGTGTCAATGAAGTGTCTCCAGAAAGCAATATGCCCTGGCCTGCTGTAGCAGCAACATAATTTATTGTGTGTTGAAGGGCTGCAAGATGAGGAGTCCTTGGAGTCTACATGTACTGAATTAAGTGTTGTACAGTATAGGCAAGATCTGGCATAGTGTTTGTAAGGAAATTTAATTTCCCAATCAAACTTCTTTAATATCCGGACTCACTTAGCAAAAAAACCATCAGTAGCATTTAATTTTCAACAATTCCTTAGTATATTTGTGCTGAGTTCAATTCAGATCAGTCCAATTCAGTTAAGTTAATTTACTTTTTATTAAGCTCGATTGGAGAATTGTTCAACGCAAATACAATTATCAAAAAAAAAATTCCAATCGAACACACTTTTGAAGAAAAGAAACTATTAATTACTAATAGGAAAAATTTACAAAAATAATCCCTACTTTGGTTGGTCTTCCGTTTTTAATCCCAACTTTTCGAAAACCAAAAATAATCCCAACTTTTGCTTTGGTTTTCCATTTTTGGACCCTCTTCAAATTTTAACCGGTTAATTAGCAAGGTTTACCGGTAGTTGTAGGTTAAAATTTGAAGAGGGTCCAAAAATGGAAAACCAAAGCGAAAGTTGAGATTATTTTTGGTTTTCGAAAAGTTGGGATTAAAAACGGAAGACCAACCAAAGTAAACATGCAATAAAAACCCTTAAAAAAACCAAGAACAACATCATTCAAACCCATAAACATCCAATAAAAACCATTAACACATAATTTTGCAAAACCCTAATTGCAAACCACATAAATTCAAACCTAGAAAATTTCAAACTTAACAACCTAAATTCAAACTCAGAAATTAAAAACCCTAAATTCCAACAACAACAATTCAAATAATTTTACAAAACCAACAAAATTGTATTTACAGATTAAAAAAAAGAACTTGGGGTTTGATTATTTGGGATTTTTTCCGCTGGAATGAATTGGGGCAACAACTGGAAGGAGAGTAAACTTCACAAACCTTCACTTTGCTTCAATGGCAATGGTTAACAATGGCAAAGGATTTTGGGAGGGAAAGGATTTATGTCATAATTTGGGTTTTGGAGGGGAGAGAAATTGTATTTAATTTTGTGTTTATAACTCAATTAATATAAAATGAAAGAGTTTAATTATCATATAAATAAGTTGCTTATCGTCGCAGGAGGTTACCGGTATAATGGTCCAAAAATGGAAAACCAAAGCAAAAGTTGGGATTATTTTTAGTTTTCGAAAAGTAGGGATTAAAAATGGAAAACCAACCAAAGTTGGGATTATTTTTGTTAATTTTTCCTTACTAATAACATACCAAGGGCTTGGGAGTGATTTTTTTAGTTGTTTTCTTGTATTAGTATAAGGCATGATTAGAGATTAAAAATACTTTAATTATAAAAAAGATAATTTAATATCTTAATATAAATAATTTTGTTATGTAAATGCTTGTCAATTACAGAGTATGTCATAAGATTTTTTAATTAATTAGTTATATGGAAAATAATTATGGTATTAAGAATTGAGAGAGAAATGTGAGATTAAGAGAGAAAAAGCGAGGAAAATAGTGATAAGAGTTTTAGTGGTAGATTTATAGATATTAGATAGCTATGTTTCAAAAAACGCGACCAAGGTGCGCTGATGCGTCCGCAACCGGGGCTCGACCACGAATGCAAATGAAACAACCAAAGATGGTCGAATTTAACCAATTTAAATGGATTTTTGATGAAAATTTGATGGAAATATGGAGATTAAAGATAGTAAATGAATGAAAGGAGATAGTGAAATGGAGTAAAATAGATGAATGGAGATTATTTATGGATGGGTTTGGATGGATTTTAATGGAGGGTGGAAGGTGGGATGAAAGGTTATAATGGAATTTGTGGAAGATGGAGTATGGAGAGGAGGATAGAAGAGATAAACTCTATTTTTTTTTTTCCAATCAACAAAACTCTATCTTTATTTCACAAATGGTAGGCTTTATATAGCCATTAGCCCATTACATCCTAAAATTATTTATTTATTTATTTTACTTTCCTACTAACTCAATCTAATTACAATAAAACCTAAAAATCCAAAAATACAACCTTCTAAATTTATTATATCAAAACTAATATTAGACTACCCTACTAACTACGCATCATTCTCCCCCTCTTGAAAAAAAACTTGTCCCAAGTTTTGAGGCCATGCAATCATCCATATCCGACGCACTACAATAGCCGTATGTAGAATCTCATGCTTGTTAATTACGTGTATGCCGACAATAACGATGGATAAGTTGTAATCTTCATGTGGTGCATCAAACATCTTAATACAACTTCGGAAAAATGAACCCTTAATCATTAGTATGGTTTTTTCTTCACCTAGACCATCATCATTACCCTTTGAGATATAACCATACACATCGTCGATAGATTCAACTTGTCTTTGTTCACTTGGTTTTTGTTCTTGATGTAAGAGTCCTTTTATTGGCAACGTGTCATGACCCAGAGCAGGCTCTATATTTGTATCACAATGTAGTTCATAGTCTATTAACTCAAGTGAAGTAGATTCTTTAAGTACCGCTTCTTTTTCACCCTCATGGTAAGAATTGAATTTTGTCAATTCTTGAAGAATTGCATCGTTTCAGTGTCTTTGACCTTCCATTTGAGTAGTTATTACCTTTATAATTTCATCCTTCTGTTCATCCATACGTGCATTGAGGGAATTACCAAGTTTATCTAACTTTTCCATGAGAAGCTCAAACTCGGTTTTACTTATCATGGTTGATTAGTTAAATGAAATAATCAACCAAGCAATAAAACATAACCGAAACACAATGAGTACCCTTATAATATGACTCCAAATACGAACCCAATAGCAACAAGTTTAATACATAGACATATTATGGGAAGTTCAGAGCCAAAAAAAAATTAAATAAAACCCCGAACAGATCAAGAACAAGAATCGTATCTGGGCAACAACAATGGTGGTGGAAACCCACAGATACTTGGATTAAAAATAGAGTTTATCTCTTCTATCCTCCTCTCCATACTCCATATTCCACAAATTCCATTACAACCTTTCATCCCATCCACTTTAATTCAATTCATCCGCATTCATCCATTTGATTCCATCTCCATTTAATCTTTCCACCCATCCCCATTCATTCCATCAAAAAAATTCATCTATTCATTCAAATTGTCCATAAAACTATAACAAATCGTTCAATCTTTTGAGTCCAAACATAGAGATATCCAACCGCTTGGCCATGAACGCAAATGAAACAACCAAAGATGGTCGAATTTAACCAATTTAAACGGATTTTTGATGAAAATTTGATGGAAATATGGAGATTAAAGATAGTAAATGAATGAAAGGAGATAGTGGAATGGAGTAAAATAGATGAATGGAGATGATTTAATGGATGGGTTTGGATGGATTTTAATGGAGGGTGGCAGGTGGGATGAAAGGTTGTAATGGAATTTGTGAAAGATGGAGTATGGAGAGGAGGATAGAAGAGATAAACTCTAATTTTTTTTTTCCAATCAACAAAACTCTATCTTTATTTCACAAATGGTAGGCTTTATATAGCCATTAGCCCATTACATCCTAAAATTATTTATTTATTTGTTCTACTTTCCTACTAACTCAATCTAATTACAATAAAACCTAAGAATCCAAAAATACAACCTTCTAAATTTATTATATCAAAACTAATATTAGACTACCCTACTAACTACGCATCATGCGCCTTAGCTTGAGGCGAGCTCACAGGGCGCAGCTGTAGCGCGTCAAAGCACCCAGGATCAATGCACACCAAAAGGCGCAGGAAAGGTCCGTCTGACTGCCTCTGCTAGCTTTTAGTGTTTGCCCTGCGCCTCTTTCTTTCTTTTTCCTTTTTTTCTTACACTTTTTGTTCTTGTCCCTACACCGCTTCTACTACTCCACAACTTTCATGGCTGTTTTCTTGCGTTTTTTCATATACTTTTTTATTTCTTTTTTCTCCTTCTATTAATTTCCAAAGTGCGCCTCATGTCCAAAAGGTGCACGCCTTTGCTTTGCGCCCAGGCTCCAAAGTCCCTTTGCACGTCACGCCTTTTGAAACTATGATAGATAATCCTGAAATGCATTTTCATGTAGGTATTAAAGTCCTGGTCGTCTCATGTTTTCCTTCATGCCATCGTCATCTACTGGACACCACGTAGTGAATTATTACGTCCATCTTAAAATGAAAATCCTTTGGATTATTGTCTTTCTAGTTTTCATTTTTTAAATCTCTAGTGAAGCTTCAATCTAAGCGTTTTATTTTCACATCACATCTAAAGCTATTATATTAAAACATCATTGTTTCATGCTTGCTTCTCATGATATGCAGTGATCTGCGTACAGGTTCCAGGTAACAATGACCTTTTCTTTGATGACGATTCCTACCATGAAGAACTTGCATTTTTTTGCAGTGACATAATTCAGGGTGTGATACTTGCTATCAAACAAGAAGTTTCGCCTGTATGTTTCAGCTCTGGCTAATATGTTGTTTAAGCAAATGAATCATAATAATGTGTACTTATGCAAATAATTCAATCAATTAGATTGCTTGTGGAATAAGGCTTTGATTGATTGATTGATTAGATTGCTCGTGGAAGCCTAGCACTTGAAGCTTGCAACTGCATAGCATCCATTCTCAAGGTATGGTCTAGATTATGGTGAAACTTTTCTGTTATTCTTCATTAATTTGGTATTCTATTTCATGTTATGGCCCTGACTGTTATTGCTTCATTGCATTATCATAAAATGTCCATTGTTCAACAGGCGAATGATAACACATCGCATATCTGCAATGAATTGCTGGAGATTGCTAGGTCCTGTTTGAGCACAAAGCACAATTACTTATTGTCAACATCTACCTTTGTTGCCAATCACTTGTATACTGTTACAATCTCTGATACATGACGAAAATACCCAATACTGCTCTCTCTGCATGGTTGCAGCTGACAACAAGAAAGCCCTTGTGCGAATACAAACATTAGATGTGGAAACAAGAATTGTGGGCCATACACCAAATTGAAGTTGCTAAACATGTCTCATAGACGCCTTCCAAGCACAAAGGGTTTTAGTCCCTGCTCTAAATACTGCCTAAGCATTATGTTGAATAAATCCCACTTGTGAATTCATATTGTTGCAAGTCAAAGTGCAGTTTGCATTAATTCATGTGAATTCAATCATGAGTAATAGCCTAATTCCTTGGCCAAATCAAAGGGAGGGCTGGCCAAGGGTATTATATTGGGTCATTGGGCCCAATTTTAAGACAAATGAGAAAAATAAGATAACACAGTCCAATCAACTGGGCCCTTTTGGACTTAGAATTTAGAATGCATATAAATTAACCACGAAATTTTTTTGCCCAAATTTTCGGGTTATTACACTTCTTGTGTCTAGGCTTTTTCGGTTTTCGACACACCCCCGTCTCCTATGTGATGGTTAGTTCTATTGACCTTGTGTAATCGATTATGCTAGTACTTGTTGTATGGTGAAAAAATTTGTAAGCGAATAGTTATTATTATTATTATTATTAATTTGTAAAAATGAAAGCAAAGTTCACATCCCACCAAAGTGTCTACTGTAATATTTTTTTGTGCAAATGAGCCACAAGGGTGGGATAAGAGTCGATTCCAGTATCTTATGAAACCAGGACGAAAGCTCTAACCACTTAAGTTATCCTCACCCTCAGTGTCTACTGCATATTTTATTCAAACCTTAAAATTATAATCAAATCTAGCGTGTTGCGTGCAACCAGGTAAGGCTGAGACAAGCTAAGCTCTAAGCCTCTAAGGTGGAGTTCTGTTCCCCCTAAATTTGTATTTGGGAATCTGATATCCATAGCATATCTGTGATAACCAACCATTGCACCATTAAGAGAAATTAAAACCAAGTCACTTATACAAAGGTTGTCATAGGATAATGGATTTATATATATATATATATATATATATATATATATATATATATATAGGAATAGGATCATGTGAAAACTAAATTATTGGTTGAAAACTAAAAACTAAAGATCCTAACCGTTGATTAAACTTATTTTGATCTAATCTGTTGATTGATTTAAATTAAAAGCATTTTATTTCCTCTATAACAACACAAACGCACTAATCTCTCCCTGAAAAACAAAAAAGGCACTCTCACTTTTCTATAAAAAAAATCGCCCCTTTCTCTCTTCCATTGAAGTTTCATCTTCGATCATCGTCCATAATCCATTTTGATAAACTATGTGTGGTACGTATCTAACTTTGTTGAATTTAATTGTAATCATAGTTTTAGGTTTTTTTTTTTTTTTGCAGTTTCATTTTGCTTTTCGTATTTTCATGTTGAGATTATTTGTGATTTTAGATGACAATTTTTCCATTTTATTATGATTTTGATGTTAATTTGATTCTAGGTTTTTTCCCCGTATTTTATATGATATTTTCGAATACAGGTCATTTTAGATGATATTTTTGTATTTTCGTATATATTTTCTGTTTCTTTAATGTACCAATTTTCAGCATAATGTAACTGTTGTTGTTCTTGTGGTTGGGGGTGCCCTCGTTGCTCCAGTTGTTAGTTGTTTGATTGTGTCAGTGGTGGTTGATTAATTGGATTTGGAGTTAGATGGTTGTCAGTGGTTAATTGGAGTTGGACTATATGATTAGGTTTAATTCTTGCAGTTGGGATTTTTTTGTTTGTGTTTATTGTTGGGGCTATTTGTTTGTTGATGTTTCCCTAAATTTATGTTAATCTATATGGATGAATGATGAGTTTCTGAGTGACGATAGACTTCCTGCTTTTTGCGATAATGTTTTATCATATAATTATTAATTTTTGCTTTTCATGTAGCTCCCCTTCAATTAATTATTGTCACTACTAAACAATGTTGATAAATAAGGCCAACCACTTGTTTCGTCTTTTGCATCTTCTGTTATGATTTTTCCATGTTTCAATTGCTCTGTGTTTTTTTTTTTTCATGTAAGCTTGTAATTTGATTTTCTATTGGTATTGCTAATTAATCTCATTTGGAACTGATCAGCAACATACGTATATCAAATTGTGCAGCTTTGACCATTGAGGCATTAGAGTAAATGGTGGTAAAGGCCTTGCTTGAGAACCAAGAGTTGGAGAATCAATATACTAGAAGTACAGAAGATGATCTTGATTTTCATTAGTTTATCCTTGTAAAATGTACCCTTTTATATTTATATGTACCACTTGTTTTGTAAAATGTACCATATAATTATTCAATCATTTTAGATGATTTCTCTATAATGCTACTTGTGTACCCCCTCTAATTTTATAATGTACCCCTTTTTGTTTAAAATTTGGTATTTTACTGTGTAACATTCCAAATTTTTTTTACATGTTAATGTTGAGAATAGGAATACATGGTGTGTTGAGAATTGTTTGTAAATTTATTGTATATAATTTCACGGTGACATGTCAATTTTTTTATTTCATGGTGTGTTGAGGAGGATCGAGAGAAAGACACAAAGAAGATTTTCAAGAAAGCTGTGGGAAATAAAACAAGTAGAAACTTGAAGAAAGATGACAATCCGAAAATTTCTTCAAAAGATCTTTGTTTGCGCAAAAATTCACCTAATGAAAAGTCAAATGATGAGGACTGCATACCAGATGAAGATGAAGATGTAGATGTAGATGATGTTATTCAAGAAAGGAAAAAGTGCAGAATTGTTCAAAGTGAAGATAAATTGTCATCCAAAAAATTGAAGTCGGAGATCGCACTATATATATCAAATTAACTCCAACAAGTATTAAGTATCACACTATTGCTAATTAATAGAGAGTAACTATGTTGATAAAGAAACATTAGACATGATTAACTCCAACAAGTACTGAGTAGCATACTGCTTGTATAGAAATCATTAGAACATCACTACAATTACTATTGTTCTTAATTAACTAAAAATTTTAGGTTTCTAATTAACTAAAAACTAGACTTTAGGTTGGTGCACAAAAGCAGCAACATATAGTCCATCCACAGCCTCAATTAAGTTGTTTCCTACTGCACTTGGATGCACCAATGATCCTTCACAAATCTGCAACCAATTCAAAACCAAAACAAATTCAAACACTAATATGCTTTCTACAATATGAAAAGTAATTATTGTGGGAAGTTCCACAAACCAAGCCACGTGCTCAATTTACAATGAGATTGAGCATGTTCTCTTCTAATAATGTGCTAAAATAGAAAATTACATTGGTGACAGAAATGTACCGCTTTAGATTATAATGTACCCCTTTATTTTCTATTGTGTCCCTTAATGTGACAGCAATATAATAATTCAAGACATTTTGAGAAAGAAAAAAAAATAACCTTATTCCACATTTTTTTCCTTTAACTCCAACAAGTATCGAGTATCACACTATTGCTAATTAATAGAGAGTAACTATGTTAAGAAAGCAAATATTAGAGGTGGCAAAAATTACAAAGGTGGCAGAAATGTATCCCTTTAGATTATAATGTACCCCTTTATTTTATAATGTGCCCCTTAATCTAACAGCAATATAATAATTCAAAACATGTTAAGAAAAAAAAACGTTACGTCATTCCACATTTTTTTCTTTCACTCCAACAAGTATCGAGTATCACACTATTGCTAATTAATAGAGAGTAACTATTCACCAATAACACATAAACAAGATACAAACTACGTTATAAACACTCAACATAACATGGTACATTTGCGAAACGAAGTAGTAAATTTAAATATAAAATGATACATATAATTTAATCACATTCTAATGCATTCAAAAGGCAGTTAAGCAACGATAAAAATAGAGTGGTACATTTCAATGTAAAAGGGTACATTTCAATATAAAAGGGTACATGTGAAAAAATGTTGTAGCATGTCATTGAATCCGATAAAACGATAATGACTATGAAAACCTAGGTTACTCTTATATATGATTGAAAATGCTAAAAACGAATCTAATATACTTTTTTTCCAAATTCGAACTAAACGAACCCTAGATAGTGCATAATGAAAATGTCGTTTTTGATTATTTACCTCTACAAATTGTCTATGATTCCTCTACAATGAAAATGCTTACTTCTTCAATTGAATGACAATGAAGAGCTACAATTTTCTTTAAATGTATACTCCTTCAAACCAGCAATGAAGATGCTCAAACGAATCGTTCGAATCACTTTGAAAATCGAATCAATCGTGATGTTTCGTGATGAAAGACGTTGAATAATGAAGAAATATAGTTTGATTCTTGATAAAGATGGTTGAATAATCAAGAAAATAGAGAGAATATTTGGAATGGAGAAAAAATCTAGAATCACGTTTTTGTGAGAATGAGAGAGAAGTGCGGTGTTTTTTTTCTACGTTTATATATGATCAATGTCTATCATTGATCTAAATCAGACGGTTAACAATGAAAGTTTTAGTTTTCAACTACACTTAGGTTTTTAACAGATCCTGACTATATATATATATATATATATATATAGGAATAGGATCATGTGAGAAAGGCTGCTTTAGGTGAAAAGGACTTTTATGTGAGAAAACATTTGCACCGCTTATAATTTTAGATCTAAGGGTTGTTATTTGATCTGATCTTGTGTTTTTGTTAGTAAGGGCAACTTGGTAATTTTATAAGTAGTATATTTCTATTTATTATAACATAAAAAAATCTGTTTTTTTTTTTTAAAATACATTTTTTAAATATTTTTTTAATTCAAAAAATTGGTTTTTTTCATAAAATAAAAATATCTAAAATTCAAGTTATTTGTTTATTTGTTCATAAGTACTCGTGTTCCAAATTCTATAAGTCAGGTTCAAAATTTTATAAGCCAGGTTCAAAATTTTATAAGTCATGTTCAAAATTTTATAAGTCATGTTCAAAATTTTATACGCCATGTTCAAAATTTATAAGCTTTGTTCTAACTTTTAAATGCTATGTTCTAAATTTAACAACCCATGTTTAAAATTTTATAAGTCATGTTCTAATATGTGTATGTATGCAGAAAATGCCAATTTATTGTTGGGTTTATTTTAAGTATATGAACTATTGATAAAAAAAAAAAGTATATGAAATATTAAAAATTTTATAAGTCATATTCTAAATTTTATGATTCATATTCTGAATTGTACGGGTCATGTCCTAAATTTTTATAATATAGTTTCTAAACCATATAAGATAGAACTAGAGAGTTGATTTATCTTGATCTAATGTTGATTATTTTATCAACTTGAAATATTTATTAAAAAAAACAGTAAATTACAACCTTTTTAAAAAATTAAGCCTTACAATTATGATTTTTTTAATAACGTAACTTTTTTAAAAAATTAAGCCTTAAAATTATAATTTTTTTAATAAAAAATGTAAATTTCTATTTTTTAATTGAATATTGAGTTATATATGTATATGCTCTAAAGTTTATAGTCATGTTCTAAATTTTAGGAACTATGTTATAAATTTTAGGAACTATGTTCAAAATTTCATTAGTCATACTCTAAATTACCTCTAATCTTTTTTTTTTAAAAAAAATACAAAAAAATCTAGAAAAAAATACAAAAAATCTAGAAAAAAATCCATAAAATTGATATTTTAAAAATAAAAAAATTAAAAAAAAAAGTTTTTTTTAGAAAGTCATAAAGAAAAAAAATAAAAAAAATAAAAATTCCTAATCCTACATATTATAAGGAAGGGATGGGAGAAATTTTAGGGTTTTTTTTAAATTGAATTAAATTAAATAAATCCATAAAATCTTAGCCTTTAGATCAAAATAAATTAACACTCAAGATTTTTTCTCACATAAACAAGCCTTCTCACCTAAAGAACCTTTCTCACATGATCCCGACCATATATATATATATATATATATATAGCAATTTATTTTGCATATGGACAGGTTGTCCCTTTTAAGTTTATTATTAATGCATGAATAGATTCTCCGAATATTTCATACCCTTTTAGTAGCTTTGGGATACCACTTAAGGCATAACTCACCTTGTCACTTTCTAGGCATAGACAACTCGCCCGGTGCTTACACCAGCTTCGGCTCTAGAGGGCCACTTAATAATAAATGTGTTCAACAAGGGAATAATAACTAATTACTCACCATAACAAATAATTTTTGACTTGATTGTAATATGCAATAGATATGTATGCTTATTTAATTGCCGTACTAAGCTTTGCTGATGTCGTACAAAATTTGGTCTTGTTAATATTTTGACCCTATGATGACCCATTATTGGTGAGTAGTCGTTCAGGGTCAAGGTAAGATTGTGTAGGAATACAGGAACGACCACAGTACCCTCCACTCAGTTTCCACATGATGATCCTCTGGGGGTCGAAGTTAAAATTGCAAACTCTCTGGTGAAACGAGTACTCATAGACCATGGTTGGGTAAGGCGGTTTCTCTTGCTATTTAATATCCATAACTAAATAGTTTAGTTTCCATGCATGTGACTTACTCGCTTTGTTGCTACTTCCTCTGGAGGCGAAGTCTCCTACAACGACACATACCATGTCGCTAGTGTCATTGCTCTTTTATTTTTTTGGTTTCTTACAGTCTGAGTCGTAGTGTATGTAGCAATTAATTTTGCATTTTTCGGCCAGCTGATCCAGTGCCTTTTTTAACTCGCGACATTCCTAGGTTGTGTGGCCGCAATCCTTGTGGTATTAACACCATTGTTTTTTGTCGCGCCGAGTGCCCGACGTCTTCATCGGGGTGGGTTTTGGGAAGTTGGTATTTCCTTTCATCTCGAGGAAGATCTCACGTCCGGATGTGTTGGACCGTGAATCTTCTCCTTGCCCCCTAGCCCTTGGCTCTTGAATTTGTCGGCCCCTGGGGGCTTCTTTTCGCTTCTCCTTATTGGGCAGTTGGCCTTCTTTAGCTAGGTTAATGTCAGAAGAGTTGATGTACTTTTGTACTCGAGTCATGGCTTTTGAGAACATTAAGATATCTTCATTCAAGATTTCAAATCTGAGTCAGTTGGGACGGAGCCCTGACATTAGGGTCATAAAGGCCATTGAGTCCTTAAAGTGTGAGATCTCTGAAGACTCAGAATAGAATCTATTAATGTACTCAGCTAGTAGGCATTCAATTCGTTCTCTCCTTATTTTCATACCATCAAGTGGATGCTTGTCTCGTCTTTTGTGTTTCTTAGCTGTCATAAAGTGCTGAGTAAATAATGAATCCAGGATGGAGAAGCTGGTGATGATACCAGGGGGTAGGTCATTGAACTAGCTAAGGGCCATTCTTTAATTTTAAGAGTGGTGCAAAAGAATTTGCACCATGAAGCTTCACATCCGGTTTGAACCTCCATTTCAGCCTTGTAGGCTGCCAAGTGATCAGTTTGGTCTGTGGTACCTTTGAAGGATTCTATTGGGGATACATTGAATTTTCTCGCGTAAAAGACTTCTACGATCTCCCACCTGAAGGGCGTTTGACACAATAATACGGTTGAGGGTCCCCTTGGGTAGCCTCCCCTTTGGACGCGCCAACCTCACCCTGAGTGGTTGAGTATGCCCGTTGGTCAGGAGAGGACCCATGATGGGAGCGCCCTCGGTACCTTGGCTCGGGATACTGACCGGGTTCAGGGAGGTCTCCCTGCTTGCCTCTCATTTTCCTGGGGGGTGTAAACACCTAATCCTGGCACCTCAGTTAGCTCCTAACGGTCAATGATGAATGTCCCCTGCTGCACAGGTCCGGTCTTAAGCTAGTATGCCCTAATGCCACTTCCTCACCCCTCTCACACCACTATTACACTATTTATAGGCATTATAGTGGCTCACGACTCGTTTTTAGATTTTTCAGACATTCTTTGGGGTTTTTTATAAAAAAAAATTCATGCATTTTTATTTTTTCAAGGGGTCTTTTAATCATTTTACATTTCATTAAATAATATTTCTCTAGGTTAAATACATTTTTCTAGAATTGTTGGTAATTTTTCCATATTTTTCTAAATTATTAGTTATTTTCTATGAGTTTTCAGAGCATTTTGCATTCATAAGGTCATTTTCATAATTTTACACATGCACCGTCGACTTTTTCTTCACATTTCACTTATTTATAATTTTCTAAAAATTTTCCATATTTTTCTGGCATTTATTGTGCATTTTTCCCAAATAGTCCGAAAAACCCGAAAACAGTCCGAATTTGGTCCGATTCCTGACACTGGGAAGCTTCCCAATTCAATGAACTTCCGGAAGGTTCAATTGAGATCACAACAAATCGGATTACGCGTAATAATATCCTGGAAATCATGAAATCACGAGTAATCAGACCGGAAATCGCGCGGAGCTTGGACAAACGGCCAAACTTGCGCCTAGACGCAGGTGGCTCGGCTCTCGAAGCTTCGTTTCACTTTCTACGCCTATAAATACCCCCTCGTCCAATGCTTTTGACACACGTTCTTAACCATATACCTTTTGTGACGACACGACTCGCTTAAATCGGCGCGGAAGAAACCGACGAGTCGAATAGTCAAAAACTAACAAACTAAAATACTTAAGGATTAAAACAAAACCTCAAAATATTATTATTATAACCCAAAAGTACAAATACCCACAAGTTTGTACATTACTAATCCAAAAGTCAAACTACTATTACTAATAAACGTAACTCCAAACACATGTCAGAGTTATAGCCAAAGCATACAAGTATCACTACTATAGTCCAAACTAACTGAAAACGTAAAACAACAGAAATACAACTATATAACTATATCGGCGCTCGCCCAACCCATAGCTAAGCAAGAACCTCATCATCAGAATCACCTGAAAAGTAAGCAACAGTCCACCGTCAGTGGCGAGTAACATAACTGACTCACCCTAACGGGAATACATACGAACATAGCACAAATCAAATAACCAAAACAAACAACCCAAAACATAACATCAAAACATGCGAATCATACAAATACATGCTTGACTCCACTAACTTAACCAATCTTATCTTTGGCGCAATCATTCGCAAACTAGACCGGACTATGCTCGTACGAACGTCTCTTACGCGAACGAACTTTCCAACTATGCCAGGATTGAGAATCTTACTCCCAACCCTATGAAATCAATCTTACTGGAAATCCATGTCAAAGACGACATAGTGGTAATCACTATCTCAATACCGCGGTTAGGATAGGGGCAACGTCTTAACCTAAAAACATAGAATCTTACTCTAAGTTTTAGGCGTCTAGCTACGAAATCAAGCTAATCTTACATTCTTTGATCTTAAATCCGAAGTTTACATTCTTAGTTACTTCTTAAGTTGCATCTTACGCCTTGACTTAAGAAAATAACGTGTAAACCAATCATCTTACAACATCTTATCACTTTCTTAACCTTTTCTTTAACTTTCTTTAACTTTAAAGACTTAATCAAGAACTTATAAAGACTCTTAAAGAACTCATCAAGAACTCATCAAGAACTTAAAGAACTCATCAAGAACTCATCCAAGATTCAAGATCTTCAATCAAGAACTCAATCAAGATTCAAGAACTTCAACCAAGAATTCATTCAAGAATCAAGAACTCATCCCAAAACATCATATCACACGCATAAACTCAACTCTTCAACATATTAAAATCATCAACTTACTAACATCCGAAATTCACCAAACTTGAACATGATAATCAACAAACTTAATACTAACATTTCAAACATAGAATCATCATATTCAATCATAAAATCATCATCAAACCACTTAAAAATCAGATTTACGTTCATACATAAAAACATGACCAAAACTTCATATAAACTAATCTTGTTCATTTAATCTATACTATGAAACATAGTACACCAATTAAGTTGAGAAAGTATGTTACCTTATTGAAGATTAACACACAAAATCAACACAAACTTGCTGCCCGGAACGAGACACGCACGGCCCTAGCAACACGGACCACACGAACACACGGCCTGCACCACCACGGACCACCTTGGCACGGCTGCCTACTGCACGAACACACGGCACCACCACTTGCACGGCTGCCCACTGCACGGCTCCACACGAACCACCACTTGCACACACGGCTTCAACCACACGGCACCCACTCGAATCAACCCACACGAACAAGCCCGGAAACCAACCCGAACTAGTGATCTTGAATGCAAATTATGTGGTCTAGATTGTGTTTTGATACCTAAAGATCAATAGAGGTTGAATCTTTAAGTTTGGATATTGAAAAGATGATGAACAAACGATGGGGCTCAAATAGCCAAAAATGGCGTAAGGCAAGGGAGCAAATGGGGGGAGTTTGTGTTTGAACTTTGATGGCAAGAGCATTAGATAGCAAGTGAACAAAAAGTCTCAAGCCTTACTAACATCCTCTATTTATAGAGTTAGTTAGGTGTGAACATGAGGCAAGTGGCAAAACTTGCCATCACACTTAAGGGGGGCCGGCCAAGGCAAGGAGAAATGGGCCAAAAATGGGCTTTCGTGATTAATTGGGCTAATTTACAAAAAACGCATGACTAATCATGCTTAAATCGATTTAGCCCGAAATATTAAATAACTAATTAGAAAATTAACTAATAAAATTCTAATTAATTAAATCATAATAAAAATAAATAATAACTAATCAAAATAAAATAATTCGAATTAAATCGAAATTATTCACATAAAACAAAATAAATAGTTCAAAACTAAATTTGAACTATACATAGCAACACATAAATACGCAGAATCACTTGGCAGAAATACCTATAAAATCATGCTTAATTGCGTGTGTAACTTTTATGCCATTCAATTGCATTGTTTCATGCATTTCTCATGCCATTTCTACATATTATTTTCATCTAATCACTAGTAAAAAAAGTAGTTATTGTAACGGGCAAAAATGGCCTATTGTAACGGTCATCTACCGTTACAATTGGCCACGTTACAATATCTAGTATTTATTGTAACAGGCATCTGTTAGTTACAATAAATGACTTATTGTAACGGGCCTATCAGGTGCCCGTTACAATAAGTCTGTTTATTGTAACGGGCCTATCATTTGCCCGTTACAATAAACAAACTTATTGTAACGGGATCCTGATAGGCCTGTTACAATAAGTCATTTATTGTAACTAACACATGCTAATGCCCGTTACAATGAAGCTTTTTTTAAAAAAAAAAATAACACTATTGTAACGGGCTTTGAGTACCAAAACCCGTTACAATAGTGTTATTTTTTTAAAATAAATATATATATATATATATTATTTATTAATAATAATACTAATGATTTATGCTTCAAGGCCCACAATCGATCGCAATATCAAATGGCTTAGCCGTCAATAACTTCATTCATCATCAAAATATATATCGCTAGCTAGCAATTGAATATAATCCAAAACCACACATTTAATGTGTGCTAATGTTATGTAATATATATAAATCCAAAAAATAACATGAAAACCTATACATTATTACTCACTAAAAAGTTACTCCTAAAAAAATCAGCCCATTGTTCTCGAATTTCGCCGATTTCCTCAGTGCTGTAGGTGGTCGATCTTCCAATATAATCCTTAAAAACAAATAATTACGAAAATTATTATACAGTATAATAATTGTATGATGATAAAATATAAATGATCCAAATATTATTTGGACATAATCACGTTCTATATCATTCATTTAATCAATAAAAACTTGTGCGCATCAGTTTGGGCAAAAATAGGACATTTAATTTGGGAACAAAAACAATGCAAATGGGTCATTTTTGGCTAGTTTTGGGCGTTTTCATGCCCATCTTCCTACCAATCAACCAATTTATATGATTTTTATGGTTTATACATGTCCTAAAGAATTTATTTAAGCATAAAATGAATTATTTGCATCATATGGGGAAAAATAGCATGTTTTGAGTGTTTTCTTTTCCATTTTCGCACCAACCAACCTATTTCAAGTGTTCAAGGTTTGAGTAAGTGACACATTTGTACGAGTTTGGGCGAATATAAGGCGTTTTGGAACAAAAACAAGGCAAACTTGTCATTTTTGGCTAGTTTTTTTTTTTTTTTTGGGGGGGGGGGGTTTCATTCCTATGTTCCTATCAATAAACCTATATATTGTTTTTAAGGTTTATCCATTTTTTTTATCATTCATATAAGCATTAATGACTCATTTGCATGATTTTGGGCGAAAATAGGACATTTCGGAATAAAACAAGGTAAATATGACATTTTTGGCTAGTTTTTGTGGTTTTTGTTCCCATGTTCCTATCAATCAACCTATATAATGTTTTTAAGGTTTATCCATGTTGTATATCATTCATATAATTATTAAATGACACATTTGTATGAGTTTGGGCGAATAAAGGGCATTTTGGAACAAAAACAAGGCAAACATGTCAATTTTGGCTAGTTTTGAGGGGATTTCATTCCCATGCTCCTATCAATAAATATATATATTGTTTTAAGGATTATCCATATTCTATATCATTCATGTAAATATTAAATGACTTATTTTCATGAGTTTGGGCGAAAATAAGACGTTTTGGAACAAAAAACAAGGCAAATACGTCATTTTTGACTAGTTTTTGGTGTTTTCGTTCCCATGTTCCTATCAATCAACTTATATACTGTTTTTATGGTTTATCCATGTTCTATATCATTCATATAAGAATTAATGACTCATTTGCATGATTTTGGGCGAAAATTGGACATTTTGGAACAAAAACAAGGCAAACATGACATTTTTGGTTAGTTTTGGTGGTTATTGTTCCCATGTTCCTATCAATCAACCTATATAATTTTTTAAGGTTTATCCATGTTGTATATCATTCATATAATCATTAAATGACACATTTGCATGAGTTTGGGCGAATATAAGGCGTTTTGGAACAAAAACAATGCAAACATATCATTTTTGGCTAGTTTTGGGGGGTTTCATTCCCATGTTCCTATCACTGACTTTATACATGGCTAATTAATTGCTATTGTTATCTTTTCACAAGCATGGATTTGATTAACTTAAGTGCTTATTGTTTGCACAGTTTAGCAAATAAATCACTAACTTTTATACATGGCTGCTTAATTGCTACTCTAGCGTCAGAAATTGCTTTTGAAACCTAATCAGATTGAAGCAATAAAGATACCTGAGTTGCCCCTTTAACTCAAAGCACTAAAACGCAAAAAAAACCCTGCTTATTTCCCTCCATTTTGCTAAGATAGACTGAAAAAGAATTGACATCCAACCTGAAGGAACGCCACCATAAATTAAACATTTAAAACATATTAAACCTGAAAGAAAACCACCATAAATTATCCTGTAAGAAAAGAGCCACCATATAGTAAGCAATTAGACAGCAAAAATTTAATTGGATGTCATATTGTCAATTACACTAACATTGTTGTGCCTCATTTTTTAATACTATTTAATTGACTAAATACCACTCTAACCTTCATATTAGTTAACCTGACCAATGGACAAGTCATGTTTGAAGTTTCTGACCTTGTATGTTGCTTCGTAAACCATCAATATATAACACCAAGGCAACAAGCATACATAATGAAAATGACTTATTAGGAGTGTAATTTGTCAACAGCTTAATCAAAGAGGGGATGCAATCAATACACATATAGTTAATCAAATTCCAAACTAAGGCCACACAAGTTAAACCCACTAATCAAAGAAAATTTATCTATAATAGGTGGGTGATTGTGCTCTCTCTTGACACATGTTTAAAACATCAAGTAACAAGTATGACTAAAAATGCGATCACTTCATAAAAAATTACTTAGGTAGGCATAACTTTTCAAAAATATGCAGTAGCTACTAAGCTATAAATTGCAATTATAAAAGTTTCAAAAAAACAGAGAATATGCAGCAAGATACACAAAAAATCATCAGACCAAAACACAGCTCCAAACCACCACAAACTAGTCCCTAACACCACCCTAACAAGCCCCATACAGCAACAACAATCCAGCAGCTACGTAGCCCAGTAAACCACGCAAATAATCCCTATGACCAGCCAGTACACAGCCCCTAATCAGAACCATAAAATGAACTGATCAACCACCCTAACAAAGAGAAAAGGGAGTCCATTTTGGAGACATAACACACGGGAGGAGAATCAAACAACAATGACAAAAGCTGACGAGGAAGGTGCACCTCATGACCTCATGTAAACCTTAGTTGCACCTCTTGTTCCTTATGTGCACTTCATTCTCTTTTTTATGCAAGGCATTACAAAAAGGACTGAAAGATATAACAATTTGGTAGCAGTAGCAACATGTTCAAAGGGGGCAATAGGTTCATCTTGTTCATGAGGGATAAGGTAATGCAAGTTATGAAGGATGATCAAGATTAAAGTAAGATAAGTCAAAGTTCAATGTTTTAACAAGGAGTCAACCAAACAATCATATAGGACGGTAAACAGTCCAAATTACAGCCACAATATATATAATTATAATGTCAAAAATTGTTGCAACTTTAAATGAAAGAATAGGCAAATGTTAGGAATCTAGATATAATAAATCCCTAGGTAATGACATCTAATTCTTTCCATCGAAAATAAATACGAGTAGTTCATATAATTCTCAATGTTAGTCTCAAGAATGACATACACAATAATCATGATTGAGGGTTCGAAGACATAGAGGCTTGATATTAACCAAAAAGAGTTATTATTTCAGTAACACGTGCATTATACACAACAATGGAAGATTAAACAACCTAATAATTCACTAACTGGTTTTTAAACTTTTCAGGATTTAACTTCCTTACAGAATGAAATGTGTATGACACTTGGGCATCCATCCCTATAGAATTAATAGAAGGAAAAAAAAGAATATAAGATATACAAGAGTAAAAAAACAACAGAAATAGGCATGAAATATAGTTCTTATGGTTCTAGAAAGATTAGGTTTCTTTGACCTTTTTTTCCCTTCTAACGAAGTACAACACACTCTTCTTTACTGCAATAAACAAGAGAAAAAATAATTTGTTCAATATTGCAAAAGTATAACATATCTAAGAGTAGTTCACCAACCAATGTTTGGTCACTCATTATAACTCGAGTTTTTCTTTAAAATTCATTGTGATCAAGCATGCCCTCACAGAGATTCCTTGGTTTTCTGAGTTACTTTATTTTGATGGATTTATCATTCTTGTAGACTAGACAAGGATTACAAATCAGAGCCATGATGTTTAAATCAAACCCATCCTTATAGCAATTTTTTTATGAGAATGGATAAAAAATACAAAACGGTCAAAACCTATAACTTGATAAATCTGTTTGCAACAAATATAGAACTTAATTTTCTTAAAAGTACAATGAATATTACCTAATTTATCAAGCCTACATATCAGCTCCAACCATTGCAAAACAAACCCTACAAATTTCCAGACCTAAAAATTGAAAATTCAAACAATATTGAGAGAAAACATGATTAAAATTTCAGCCCTAAATTTTGAAATTTTAACCAAATAAAAACTAGACATAAGATTATGAGAAAAAAAAAAGAAAGAAGTTTAAGCCTTGAAAAGGAAGAGATACAAACATCGACGAAGGTGGTGAGAGATGAATTGAAGCACTGGTGGAGGCGAGAGAGACGACCAGCAGCGTAAGCGGGGGAGATGAATTGAAGCAGCAGAGTCCAAGCATCAGCTGCGGAGGCGGAGAGAAACAAACAGCCTGAGTCTGCAGCGTTGGTCGTTGGTGAGCGGTGGAGAGAAAGACGAACAACCCGAGGGACGAAGCAGTTCCGATGGTGAGTTGATAGAGATGAAGCAGGCAACAGGCAAAGTAAAAAATATTAAAAAAACGAAGTAGATTAGGTTTTGGTTCTGAGATGTGAAAAAAATTAGAGTACAGTAGAAAGGTTTTTATTTTAGAGAGGTTGAGTTGTTGTAACGGGCAAAGTAGAAGATAGTTACAAAGGCGTTGTTGGGTTTGGTTTGTAAAATAACCAGGTAGTTATTGTAACGGGCATAAGTCTGCTTGTTACAAAAAATAACTTTTAGTAACGGGCTAATACTCTGACCGTTACAAAAGGTTGTTTTTTGTAACGGGCAAATATAGACCCGTTACAATAACTGTATTGCCTTTTAATATTTGTGACTTATAGTAACAGGCATTTGAATTGCCCGTTACAAAAACCCATATTGTAACTAACTAATTTAAGGCGAGTTACAATAAGGGTGTTACAATTAACGGTTTTTTTACTAGTATAATTCTTCCTCATTTTATGTATAAAATTGCATGTTTTATTCATGTTTTGTTTAATTTATTATTTTTAGGTTTTTTTTAACATGAATTTAATTCAAAGCAGTCACAATAGATTAAGCTTGACTTGTAATATATTAAACCCCCCTAGTAATATGCGCTTTTAGGATATAAAATGCGATATCTGTGTATTCAGGATTAATAATGATATGACCACAAGAAGAGACCTAGTAGAGACCGCTTATAGACGGGTGAGCCCAATGCACGATTGGCTCGTACTTGTCCCCGAACCCATACTCTGGTGCACGACCTATATGGGGCCAATTTCCCATGGCATCAGTATTTCTTCGGTGTCTGTGGACTGTATAAACGCACGGTGGCGAATCCTACTAGACCACATTCACGGGTGACGTTAACGAGCATTCAAAACAACTTGTGACGTCAGCGTCCGGAAATCATCCCCTACAGGGGGGACGTTGCATTGTGGCGCCTCTCTTCGATGTTCTATGGTTCGTTGAGCATCATCGTTACACCTTCGGTCTATGACTTCTCTGGCATCACCATTCTGCAGTCTCTTGTCATTGAGAAGGGTCCTGGCATCTGTTGTCGGCTCCCTTTTAGAGCATGGAGGAGCTATATAACGGGTGTTCTTTCTGTTCTGCTCAATCAAACTTTTCCAAGGCAATCCCCACTAGCCTTGTTCGTGATTTCTGGTGTAATAACCCTAAATTTTGGGTTATAAAATTTCTTATTTATTTGTGTAGTTTAAGCCTATTGAACCCAAATTCCTTTAAATTTGGGCCAACAGTCTTAAACTCTTATGTGTTAAAGAATTAAGCTCAAAGACTTGCTTTGTTTCCCCTCATGGCCGGCCCCTTTCTTTTTGTTTCCCATAATATTACTTCCCTTTTTAAGCCCACAAACAACCTTAAGCCTATGATTACTTTATAAAAACCCCTCTAGCCCAATTCTTTTATATTCATAAGATCATTAAGAACTCAAACCAAAAACCTATATCCTCTCTCTTTCAACCTCACGACATCCTCATAGAACTTCATCCAAAACTTGCCTCTCACTTCATCAAACCAACCCAACCATAAAAGATCAATCAAACCTTCACACCTACAACAACTTCGATTAAGAGTTGCGTTGTTGAAGCGTGTTGCTTGGCTTGGACCGTGCGTCATTGACGAGTGGGAACAACAAGAAAAGTTAACTTTGTGCTTGAATTCATTAGGTAACTAGCTATTTCATTTAGCATTAGGACTAATCATCATAGAATATTAAATTAGATAGAATCTTGTTGATGATTGATTTTAAGTGTGACATAGCCGAGTAGTTTAGATATTTTATTTCGTTTCTTTGCTTGTTTTACTTGAAGCTTGTTGAATCTTTATATGTTTATGCAAGGTTAATGTTTAAATGATGAATTCATATGTATCTTGTTGTAATTTTATACGTTCTTAAATTGTTATTATTGTTTGTTTTATGGGTGTCATCCGAATATGTTCAAGCATGAGTTTTGTTCGAATTTATGCATGATTACTAGTAAAGCATTAATCTTTGTTATTCTTGATCTTGTATATTCATGCTAGAAGTTTAAAGTTTGGATTTTTATTTTTGTTTCCATGCGCCAACCATGGTTTGATGACCAAGATTGGATCTTTTTATCATTTCTTGCTTGAACCTTGATTTCTTGATTTATGTTATGAAGTTTCTTGTTTGTTCCATGATTTTTAGTTGATAAAAACCCAATCTTGAATTTAATCTTGATGGCCGAGTGGTATAAGTGTATTCCTAGATTGTTTTCTTGAATTTTCTTTAACTATTGTTATGAAAATTTCGATCTTTATGAATCTTTTGTTGAACTAATGAATCTTGTCCTGAATCTTACTGAATGCCTGAGTTATAATTTTGTCTCGAAATTGTTGCTATATTTTCGTGCTTGATTCCATAAAGGCCGAATGACCCTTGTTTCATGGATAAAGTTCGAACCTTGCACTCTTATAAAATTGAATCTTTATGTTTAATTTTTTTAGTTATTCATACATTGTTTAGTCAGTTGGCAAATTGCTTGTATGAATTTTTAAACTTGTTGTGCCAATTCGTGAGAGTCATGCGTGAATGTTGGTACTCGTTTTGGCTTCGAGTCGTGTCATATGTTGCTTTGATTTTGGGCTGTGTTATTTATCGCTTTGAGTTAGTCGTGTCAACGTTGTATCGGCTGAAGGCCGTGTCGGGGACTTTGTATGTTGTATCGACTTAAGGCCATGTTGGGGACTTTGTATGTTATATCGGCTTAAGGCCGTGTCGGGGAATTTGTATGTTATATCGACTTAAGGCCGTATCGGGGAATTTGTATGTTGTATCGGCTTAAGGCCGTGTCGAAGACTTGTTTATTGTATTGGCCTCGAGCCGTGGCGGGGATATTGTTAGTTGTATCAACTTCAGTCGTTTAGGCCTTTCGGGGATATTATTAATGTCTATTGATGTTGTTAATTACATTGACGGTTGAGTGCTGTAATCTTTTAGTATGGTATATGATGATCATGTCGTTGTTCCGCTGCCTATGTTTCCTGTTGTACGTTGCTGTTGTTGCATTACTTGATGTTATGATCGATGGCTGAATCGATTATGCTATGCCTGCGATTTGATCTATTATTTTATGTTGCTTGGTTCCACTGCTAAGTGGAACAGTCTAGTTACTCACCACTGACGGCTGGTGTGAAGAGTGATGAGTCCGAGGCACCTGGCTTCTATTTACTAGGATAGTTTATTTAGACTTTGATTTGGACTTCTAGTTTTGAATAGTAGAACTTTGCCAATAAACTTTGAAGTATTATTTCTAGTAGTTGAACGTACTTTTGGGATTTTCATAATAAGATTTCTTCCTCTTTTACTGAATTTATAGTTTATCCCTTAATGAATTGATTGGTAACAACCTATTTTCAACGTTATTTTCGCTAACGTCGTTGCACGAAAAGACGGGTCGTTACATCTGGCCCCTACTGCCTGCTTGACTTGTATTTGGTTGCTATGACCCTCTTCCTCTTCAATGAGGGTGTTTTAGGCCTTGGTTGGGCTCGGTACTCAGAATGATGGTTGAGTGACTCTGTGCGGAGCGTGCCTGCTGACCTTGGGGGGCCTTGTCTCTAGGGGCTTGAGAAGGATCCCCTCGGTATTGGCTTCTGGGGTCTTCCGGCCGAGTCTTCCTTCTAGATTGGTGAGTTTTGGACTGGGGCGGCACGGCTCTTGGGATAGAGGAGAACATGGTCTGCATGTTTTGCTGAAGTGTCTCCGCTATTTCGGGTGACGACCTGACCGTGGTCTTTCTTGGTCACCAGCTGCTGTTCGGGAACGGAATGATCTGATTCTTCCTGTTTTGTTCAGCTACCCACCTTGGCTCAGCTTCGGGGTTGCGTGGGATGTTATGACTGCGAACTCCCCCATGGATCAGGTTTCTGCCGTAGAGGCTGACCAGGAGGAGCCCTGGGGCGTCGAGTTGTGTGGGATCTGGTATTAGCCATTGGCCGTGTTTGGTAATGAGCTCTAAAATGGGTGTTTGGTTGAGAGCTTATTGCAAAGCAGTTTTTGGGTAAAACCCCTCAAAACAAAAACGCTGCATTTAGCAGCGTTTTCTTCAGCAGTTTGCAATTCTATTTTTTTGAAGACAATTTTACCCATTGTTAATTCTCATTAATTCATTATCAATCAATAGCAAAACCACCAAGGTGCACCTCCACGGCTCCACCACCAACCAGGCAACCACACTTCCACCAAGAGCATATCCACCCATAAAAACCACCACGTACACAACCACCACTACACCACCGAATAAACAAACCAACAAACATTTCCACCACCATCACTTCCACCGAAATCCACCCAAAAAATCACCACCATCGAGAATACCACCAAATGCCATGCCAAAATTAAAATTAAAAAGACCCCCTAAAAAATTAAAAAGAACCATAAAGATAAGTAAACCCCAAATTAGAAAGAAAACTTGCCGATTCAGCTAACTTAAGCCATTTTTCACCTTAAAATTGGTTGAAGGTGGATGCATGGTGGTATTAGTGAGTAGAAGATGATGACTTGTGTCATGCCGTACAAAAATGGAGGAGAGAGAAAGGGTTGAAGGTGGGTGGTGGAATTGGCTATTTGTAGATAGAGAGATAAATATAAGCTTAGAGAGAAGTTATTGAGAATTGTGTAAGTTACCCAAAAATTATTGATTACCTCAAATGGAATAAATGAGAGCTATTAATAGGTCCCCTTTTGGGGGCTTGATTGACAGTTGATGTGGAGGCTGTCAATCAGGTGACTTATGTGGATTATGGCATATGTCCTTTGAGGGTCAGATGGTGGCATTTATCCAAAGCGTACTAGGCGGAGATTACAGGAATCCCGGGGGTATATTAGTAATTGTAGGCTTATTAGGCTTAGTGCCGAAACAAAAGTGTTGTGTCATGTCAACCCATTTGCTTATAACGTGTCCTATTTACTTAAAACGTGTCAAAGTCATTGATCCAAGCCAATTTATTTTGTGCCGTGTTCAAGTCATGTTAGCGTGTCATGTCAATTTTTTATACTATAGAATTAATAATGGAGTGTAATCGTGTCGTGTTGTATCGACTCACATACATATACGGGTTGAAACCCTTGACCTAAAACCGATCTGTTTAATAAATGTGTCATGTCGTGTTAATCCGTTTACTTAAATTTGACAAAATCCTTACCCAAACTAGCTAATTTTGTGTTGTGTTTATGTATGTTATCATGTCTTGTCAATTTTTGCAGGCTATTTTTGTTAGGGTTCACGCGCGGACCAGCTTGGTGCGTGCACCGTATTAAATTTGAGATTTTTTTTTTTTCAAAGGAAAAATTGGGAATTCTGGGTATAAGAAAAATACTACTCGTATCATTTGCTATCCATCAATCATCATCCCAATCTCTCCTAAATATTTTTCCTCTTCTCAACAATGGAGGTTGAGTTAGAGGTAATTGGTAGACATGCGATGCTGTTCGATGACGACGCTACATCCACTTTCGTAAACTCAAAAGATGCCCTAATTGAATGGAATTCCCTTTTCATCGACCGTTTTGATGTTCGTAATCTTATCTCCGATCCTCCTTCCTCCTTCCGCAAGCTAACTACTCATGCTGGCCCCCCTCCTGATTCGCATCTTCAATCTGAACTTGATCTTGAACGTTATGCTGATCTTCCCTCTTCTCCTCTTGAACAAGGTTTTTTCCTTTCTTTCTTTTTTTTTTTTGGCTTTAAAAAGTTACTTTGATTGTATTTTATTGCTTTTATTACGCTTTTTTTTTTTCGTTATCTTGACAAAGAAGAAATCTATGGAGCTCGTTGGTGCCTGAATTTTAAAATTTAAAAAAAGCATGAAACTATTTTGCAGGTTAAACCTAATTTCATAATGAGTTGAACTTCAGGGAGTTGGGAGATTATGCAACTTTAATTTGAAGTAGGACTATCTATTGTTAGTTTAGATTAATTTCTCAAATACTTAATTTTTCTTAGATAGCGAAAAAGTTGATAGTAGATCATATTTTAGGTTATTAGTTGATTTGCGGTGTTTTTTCGGGCTTTTATTGAAGAACTCATTCCTTCGCGTTTAGACAAGATCCACAATGCGGCATAAACTTTGTTGTAGAACTTTATTTGTTCTGATATCATTATATCAAGGTGGTGTTACTTGCTTCTCGGAAAGCTTTGTGGGTTCCGTGTACAACAACACCAACAAAGCCATAGTACTAAAATATATGGGTTTGGCTAGGCATGAACTAATGCGAAGTATATGGAATCGCCAAAGTCATTTGTCTAAATTTTCTCCCTCCATGCTTCTCTATCTAACGCGCGCTCCTCCTCCAGCCCCAACAGCCTCATCCAGGTTTGCTTTGGTCTTCATCTACCCCTTAACTTCCCCTTTGTTTGCCAGCCAATCAGTTCAGATAAGTTTCGGGGCCAACCAATCAGTGTAGATAACTTGACAAGTTGAAATCGGGTCTAATCAGGTCTAACAAGTTCAATAATTTTTAATAAAGTTTAATGAGGTCTAATAAGTTCTAACTGTCTTCTTAGAATCAACAGATACAATCAGGTCCAATAAACTTAGGGTATGTTTGGTATAGAAATTTTAGGAGTCGGGAACGGATTCAATTAAGTGTCCAGTGTTTGGCTCCAGGATTTCAATAATGCTGGGTCACCATCATTTGTCATGAACATAATTTTTTTCTCTGCAACTTTTCCATAATTCATTACATTCCAAAAGTTTACATATATAAGCATTACTTAAAAATTCATATTACATAGAAATAGTACTAAAATTCATATGTGACAATATACTGATAGTTTACAAAATATGCTTTTGGTACATTGCAAGCTGAACTAAACTTATTTCTTTCTTATTTCGCAACTCATTAATTTATAAATAATTAAGGTATTTATATTTTTTTTCCCTTTTATGATAAAAAAGGTTTCTATTAAAAACATGTTGTTTTAAAATCTTTTACTCACCAACCCTGAAAATTGAAAATAACAGATGAACTAAATCTTGGACAAGCTTCTATCAGGACATTTCCGTCCTAAATATTTATTACATTTTTTTTTTGGGGATATTCCTAAAAAATTGCTATATTTAAATGTAAAATGGTCTCACATAGTCACACCCGTACACCCTCTTTATTTATTACTCATACCCCACATACTAGATTTACATCTAGTACAACTCTTAAAAAAGTTTAATACACTAAGTAGTAAACATTAACAGCCCGTTTGATAGCCGGTCATAAATGATGGTAATGGGAATGAATTTATAACTAAATTTGGAAGGGAGATCAAAATCCATTCCCATGGTGTAAATAATTTAACTCTAATTTATCTAATTTTCTTCACAAATATTCATTCCCATTTAATACCACCCTCCTCATGGTAATGGATGGGAATAGAATATAAGAAGAAAATTGAAGGTTGGGAATGAAAATATGTTTTCCTTAACAAAATTACACTATAAATTTATCACCATTATCACAATTTATTACCAACAACCGAACAAACTGTAGGGGAAAGAGATAGTGATAAACTAATATGGAGTAATATATTTGACGAGCTTCCCTGATTCAATGCCAAAGGGCAATTGCACAAGATCTTGACTCAAAAGAAAAAGGAAAAAAAAATATTCCAGGTTATTCTCTCAAAGATTTTACTTCCTCTCTAATTAGTAATTAGTGCACACAAATACTCCGTATCTATTAGTTCAAGAAAGGGATGTCAGGAACCAGGCAGTATTTCCTGAATTCTGCTGGGTCAAGTCACTTTTGGCTTCTGAACTTTGATGCAGTTTCGTTTGTGAAGTATTGAAATCGCCTTTGGCTTCTGATGCTGTCCCTTTTGGTTTTTGTTTTTGATTTTTATTTTTTACTCTAATAAACCTGGGTCATGGGACCCATGATGTACTACACTGGGGCCGCCCCCGTAAGTGTTTATGTTTCAATTTGTTTGTTGATTGTCATAAGTAACACTAACCGTTTCCAAGGAGTAATCCCCCAATTTGTTTCCTTTGTGAAATTTGTGGAAACAAACCCTCTTTCCGTACACTTAACTGTTTCCATTACACTTTTAAACCAAACAATTAATAGGTAACATATATTAGTACCTTTTCCCCCTCAACAAAATCTTTTCCATTTCATTTATGACTATCGTAGCAAACATCCCCGCAGTTCCAATCAGGTTAATTGAGTGCAATAAGTTCACAGGTTGATAAATTAAAGAGAATGCACCCTTAATTTAGAGATCATGGATACATAAAGAGGTCATGAATGGTGAGCCAATTGCTCATGAATTGCTTGTATGGGTGCTGACTGCTGAGTTTCAATACTTGGCTTTAGATGAGATTGGTGATTACATTCATAGGTTAACTTTCTTAAACATGAACACTTTCTAGTGGATTAGATTGTTTTGTGACGTTATGCTATGTTTCTTCGCTACATTATTTTACATTTGCAGGAAAATATGCTTAACTGCAACAGGTTGATCTCTCAAAATGTCAAGTAAGAATGTTTTTGTCTTCAGTCTACTATTAACATAGCAAGCCTAATGCCCTTGGGTACCTTTTTTTCCCCATTTCTAGCTCATTTTTGGCAAATTATCTTGTTCTTTGAACTCTTTCTGCAGAAGATAGTGTTGTTGACATGATTTTGGATTTACTTCTCTTAATAGAAATAGAAACTGAAGTAGCAAGGACGGATGCTTCTGGATATCATTTTGTGCCCTTCTCCTATGGAAACTCTGCTGAATCATTTGACCAAAAGAATCCTGATGGGACTCCAGACACATCTACATTCCATCCCCCATTTTCTGTACCTGAAAGTTTACTTCAAAACCTGGTAAGTTAATTTCTGTATAGTTATACAGCCTACATATTGCTTTCCATAGTGTTTTAAGAATTTGAAGATGATATTTAATGGGTACGTCTTAGTTGAGTGGGAAAATGGTATTGTATGGGGTGCATATGTTTTCTGAGGCTTACTATGTCTAAGTTTTCAGATGCTTGGAGCAGGACGGACTTCTTCTGATCTAATGTTGCCATTCAAGGGCACGTTGTTCCTTTTTGATGTCATGACAGATGGCTCGTGCAGGTGGGATTAGGAAGATAGATTCCATTACTAAACTGGAAATTCGCATCATCATAGTTGCTGGGAGCATATGGAATGAATTGTTTCCTTGTAGAGTTTTGATGTTTTGTCATTTAAGATTATCGAACTCTGTGTGAGATATTACTATTTCTTGGTTCCTTTGGCTTTGGTAAATCTAGGTTCTCGACAAGTTTTCGGTTACATGTGAAATGTGAGCACTCTTCACGTTATTGATGCGTGTTTTTTTTTTTTTTTTTGCTTTTTCTCTGATTCTTTTCAGCCTCCTTCAGAGAAAGTGCATCAGATTATTGCAAGAACTGCTTTATTTGTTGGTGAACATGGTGGCCAGTCTGAAATTATTTTAAGAGTAAAACAGGGAGATAATCCAACTTTTGGATTTTTGATGCCACACCATCACTTACATCCCTACTTCAGATACCTTGTTGATCACCTTGAGCTTCTGAAAGCTAACCATGGTGACAAACCACAGGAGGAGAGGACTAGTGAGGATCAGACTGGTGGAGCACTTTCTCTACTGGGTTCAGTATATGGTACAGGTGAAGATGAGGATAGTGCCACTGTGGTTGACAAAGTATCGAACCAAGTTCACTCTGATGAACCTACTGCAGTAGGCGTCATGTCCAGGTCTTTCCAAGAAAAAATAACTGGGCCAAGAGTCATGGCTGGAAAAGGCGAGGTAGTTTCTAAAGTGAAAGCACCTGCAACAAATAAATACAGTATTAGTAGCACTAAGTCTGTAAATACCAGTGTTGCGAAGAAAGATGGAGATGCAGTAGCAGCTTCCGCTGGCCCTGCTGTGGACAAATCAAAGGCTTCAAGTTTGTTTCCGATTTCGGGTGCTGAAACATTGACTGTGGACCCTCCATCAGAAGTTAAGAGATTGGTTGATCGGATAGTTGAAATCATCTTAAAAAATGGTAGAAACTTTGAGACAGTGCTTATAGAGCAGGACAAAAAGCATGGCCGGTTTCCATTCTTGCTGCCATCCAACCAGTATCATCAATACTATCTTAAGGCTTTGAAGAAAGCTCCAGAGGTTTGTTTCTTAACAGTACATGCTGCTAATTTTTTGGTCACATTGAGGTCATATGTTGGGAATTTTGTATTATATAATATAATTTTTTTTTTACATGTATAAAATCGGTGATCCATATTACTTTAGTGTTTTTTTTTTTTTTGTACTAGTGTATTTAGGAGATTTTTACTTTAGCGGCTGTTTTTTTGTAGCTCTTCTATGTGTATAAACAGACCATAAATAGTTTGGGACATCAGCCAATATGTATACACCTGTTACTTTGCTGTAATGCTTTTTGGAAAGAAGGTTAATGTAAAACACACAATGCATTCATCAATAACATTTGTATCTGTGAAAAAAAGGATTCTTTTTGCTGTTAGTTTTTCTGAATGTGTTCAAGGGTCAATAGGGATTTCTTTTGTCAGTTGAGCTTCAGCTTTGAAATCCTCTAATACATCCATCTTTCTATACAGCTTGTGAAATTTTAGCATTATTTTGTTTGTGGGATTCATACATTGTTTTGATATCTTACTTTTGCATAGTCTCCTTGTCTTACTTCCCAGGCTTCATCTCTGAGTCAGAAATTCCTTGCCCTTTTTTTAAAAAAAAAATTATTTATAATAGTGTATATTTTATTCTCCATTGTGTTTTTGAATCCTGATTGATTATTTTCCTGATTTCCACAGTCCAGATTAAATTGCAAGAGCTTTAGTACCGAGAAAGATGTCCTAAGGCAAGAAACGGAGGTCGCTAAGGAAAGTGATATCTCATCCATGGGATCTGGAATGGATGACTTAGAGCTTGAATGTGACAAGAAAGAGAAGTTTAAAATGGTAATTGGGAAGTTAAAAAAGGATATTCAGGATTATCCCTCCAAAGAGACCCAACAATCTAAAATAACTGTGGATACAGCAGCGGCAGCAGCTATACTTCAGGCCGCCACAAGGGGCAGTAAGAAACCCAATTTGAACTTTTTGACCAAGACGTCTTTGAGTAGCACAAGTCGTGGTTCCAGCAATGATGGTGGACAGGGTTCAAGTCTTGGAAGCCCTCCATCATCATATCACCGAGCTTCGTCCCAAAAGGAAATGGACAACGGGAAGTCAGGTGTTACAATTCCTGTTGCTAAAGAAATTGCCAAAACTGCTGCTCGTGCAGCAGCTGGAGAGGCAGACTCCTCTGAGGTTGGGTTGACCAGGGAGCAGAAGCTAAAGGCTGAAAGACTGAGACGAGCCAAGATGTTTGCTGCAATGATTAAGGGTGGCGTTGCACCATTGGGCACAGAACCCCACCATGTTCCTTCTGCTGAACTCCCTAGTGCAGCGACAGAGGCTGCTAATATGGAAACTAAAGACAGAGAAGGGAGCTCTGTTCCTGCAGAGACTGGGACTTCCAATGGTGATGTGTCGGTGAGGAATTCTTCTGATGATGAAATTGGGAGGAAGGCAGGAAAGAGGCGCCATTATAGGTCTCGGAAACATGATGACAACAAAGAAGAAGACAAGTATGAGGGAAGAGAAGTGAAGGATGAAGAAGATGATGATGATTTGAGACATTCTAAGAAAAAGCATAGGTCCCATCAGTCCTCTCAGCATCATAGAGATAGAAGCAAGGATATGCTTAAACATCGAAGAAAGCATTCATCTTCAAGAAGTAGAGTGTATCGTCATAGGCACAAACCGGAAAGCTCTTCTCTTGAAGTCGATGAATGGGATGATAAAAGTAAGCATGATACCTCTACTGATGAGGAACACAAACGACATAAACGAAGGCACAAGGTTGATAGTTCGGAAGAAGAGCGCAAACCGCGTAAACGGAAGCACAGGCATTCTCGAAAAGACGAGGACAAGCATAAAAGGAGATCTAAGACTGGTGAACGGATATCTCGAAGGGAAGAAGTAGAGTTGGAAGAAGGTGAAATTGGAACCAAGTCATCTGATCATTCTTCATCAGCCGTAGGTGATGATGCTATTACTGAAGTCACTGTGGATGCTTTGAAGTCATCATACCAACAAAAAGCCGCATCAGTGCCCCCAGCTGAAACGACAGTAGTTCCTGATGAGCTGAGAGCCAAAATTCGGGCAATGTTAAATGCCACAATGTAGCTCTATATATTCAGCTTTGTACCTGTAACTTTTTTATTTGGACCATCTGTTGGTTGCCATCATGTAATGAATATTGCTGAATTAATTCGAAAAGCTGTTTTCTTATCTTCCTCCCTCTGCATTTTGTACTACATCACTCGTTTTTGAACGATGTCACTGGTCACGGCCTCTTTTCTTTTGACTTGCTCCTTAGGAACACGCTAGAAATTGCAGATCTTCCATAAAAAAAGAAGGAAACAATCAGAAATTGGTGAATTATCTTTAATGTTGAAATTATTTTAACCTTTAAAATCACTTCACCCCTTGAACATTTATGTGTGTGTCAGTGTGTGTGTGAGAGACACATGCCGATGGAATACAAGCCTTGTTTGGGTGAGAAGGTTTGTCTATGTGAGAGTATGATGTATAGGTTTTATTTAAAAAAAAATGAAAACAAAATTAACAAAACCCTATTTGTGGGGAGATCAGTTGACAATAAGTCTGCAACCCACTAGATTGAACTTTTTTTTTTTTAAAGAACATCTATTATCATCCTTAATACATTTAATTTATTTTGAATGTATTAAATTATTATCATTTTTTTGGCATAAATTGGTATCATCTCATCATAGTCCATTAGTCATATAAAATTTAGAACTTGGCTTAAGGAATTTGGAACAAGCAGGTTAAAATTTACGACATATCTATCTTATACAATTTAATACCTATCACATAAAATGTAGAACATGATTAATAAAATTGAAAGCATTGATCTTATATGATCTAATGACTTTTTTAAGAGAAAAAATTGCATTTTTTTTTAAAAAAACAAACTGAAAACAACTACCTCCTACTATAAACAGTCATATAATTATTTCCTTTTATTTTGGTAAAAATTGCGTCAACAAATAATAATAATTTATTAAATCTAATGTAAAAAATAATGGGAAGTACAATTATATTTGGAAATAAGCTTATAAAATTTAAATCTATCATGTACAGTTAGAACATGACTTATAAAATTTGGAACACGCTTCATAAATTTTAAAACATGCCTAATAAAATTATAGCATGACTTATTAAATTTAGAGCATAATATATTTTAGTATATTCTAACAACAGTCAACAGGGCTCATAAAATTTAAAACAAAGCTTATAAAATTTAGCACATGGCTCAAAAAAATGTAGAACATAACAACAATTAGAATTTTAGATAAAAAAAAATTAAACTATAAAAAATTACCGATTTTTTAAAACAATTATCGAATTTTGATATAGAAAAAACAGTATTTTTACAGATTTTTTTTATAAAAATAAATAGAAAAACAGTAATAAAATTAAATTAACAGCTTGCCTTTACTAACAAAAAAAATAAAGATCAAGCATCAGCCTTCAAATCTAAAAGTTTCAACGATGCAGATTTATTCTCACATAAACATCATTCTCACCTAAAGAACCCCTTCTCACATATATATATATATTCCTCTCTAATTACTTCATAGTAACCATATCGCAATAGTTCAACCCAAAACATATAGATATTTCAATGGGCAATGAATTTGACTAAAACGAACCCAAACTTGATGCTGATTTAATAATATGATTTTTTTCAATCATTCAATCATTTCATTCGATATATATGTGAATTAATTTTTGCATTTTGTGTAGAATGAATGAAATAGTGTTGTTATTTCGTGTAGATTGAATGAAATAGTGTTGTTACATCGTACGTATCCATTCAATGAAATAGTGTTGCTACTTTGTGTATAAGTCAATATTTTTTTTTTTGTAAATAAAAAATAAATTTTGGTTTTTTAATCCTTCCATATGTGATTGCATTCAATTAATTCCTAAAAAATAGGGATTAGTTGACTAAGTGTTTTTCTTTTTTTTCAGCATAATATTAAATTATTAACCATTAAATCTCTCTAGATCTATTCTTACATAAACATTCCTCCTCACTTAAACAATCTTCAAACTTTTAATCTGTTGAAAATTAAATGGTGATTAACATTGCTGCTGTTGACTAAGCGCTGACTAAGCGTCCTATTTTTATTTTTAAAATCAAAATAGATCACAACTGTTTATCTAAATCTAATGGTTCATATCAATAGTTTTTAGTTTTCAACTTAAGTTAGTTTTTTAGCAGATCCGGTTCATATATATATATATATATATATATAATTTTTTCTCTCTCTAATTACTTCATAGCAACCATATCGCAATAGTTCAACCAAAAATATATAGATATTTCAATGAGAAATAAATTTGACTAAAATGAACCCATACTTGATGCTGATTTAATATATAATTTCTTTTTTCAATCATTCAATCATTTCATTCGATACATATGTGAATTAATTTTTGCATTTTGTGTAGAATGAAGGAAATAGTGTTGTTATTCCATGTAGATTGAATTGAATATTGTTGTTACTTCGTATGTATCCAATAAAATAGTGTTTCTATTTCGTGTATATTGAATGAAACATGTGTGAGTTCATCTATTTCTTTATTGCCCCCTATTCGTTCTCTTATAATAATAATAATAATAATAATTCGGAAAAAGATATTGCCACATCCAATATTAATATTGACACATCACTTTGACATAATAACATAACTTAAATGATGTGGCAATATGAATATTGGTCTGCCTTTATCAGTTCCCTAAGACTTCTCACTTCACTTAATTTTTTTTTTTTAAAAAAAAAACAAAATAACAAACCTTTAATAGCATTTGAATTATAATAGAATGCCAAGTCAATCAAAATACCTCTCCTACACTCTCTCACAAATCACAACAATAAGTCAATAATGTACTCTTTTTCAGCAACTCAAAATAAGCTTATATATCCATATGTAATAATCTCCCATTTATACCAACAACATTTTTGTTTTTGTTTTTTTGTTTTTTCAATTTGAGATCTGATCTAGTCTACTCTTTTTTCTCACCTCACCTTCATATTTTGACTCCCTCTCTCTTCTCTTCTCTCTCTCTTACACAAACTATTATGCATTAATACATAGCCACCTATTTATTTGACGCACTTCCTTACCTCATGAATGAACAATTAATTAAATTATTATCATATTAATTAATTAATAAATTATTTCTCTTTCAAAAAAAATAAAAAAAAATAAAAAAAATAAATTATTCACTTTTGACCTAAATTAACGCTAATTCTGAATACTTTTCTCAACTTAACCGGGATTTATTTCAACATCCTTCCTCTTTATATTCTTCTTTAATTCATGACTTAATTTCATTTCTCAAGTATTTAGTCTTCCTCTTCCCTTTTTTTCCTCTGACTATTTTATGAATAATTGAATACAATGTTTTCAGGTTTGACCAGAGGTGATTCTTCTATAAAGCAAACTTATCTTAGACAAAAATTAAAGGAAGGTTCTTCAATAAAGGTGGATAGCAATGCCATGGGAGATGATTATGATGATATACTACAAAGAGTTGATGTAGGTAACTCCAAAATCTAACTACATACTTTAACAAATCATTTTTTTCCAATAAAGATTAAATTTTGAAGTCTTAATAATCATGGATTATATATATTCTTGTTATATCTCAATTTTGTGTTTAAGCAAATCAATTTGATTAATTTGTGAGTGATAATGATAATTGATAGACTCGACTAAGTCTCCAAATAGCTCCAAGTGCTGATTTTGATGAGAAAGCAATTGTAGGGGATGATGATCAAGTAGGGGTGTTGCAATTACATGATAATGGGATACAAAATCCCAAAGAGGTATTTTTTTTTCTTCTTTTTTTATAATTTGTTGTTCGATACGTATTTTGGCACTTTCAAATTTATTTTCACACCCCACCATCTTTATTATTCTTTTACTTCGTCCGTAACGCTAACAAATGAGCTAATACTGACTACAAAAGAGAATATGTTAATTATCAACTTGGAGATATGTTAAATACGGATTTGGAATGCGAAAACGAAATTTGAAGGGTCAAAATCACTATCCTTTTTTAATTATGTGTGTATATTTTCTAGAAATTAGTTGTTCAAAAAAAATAGTGGAGGAGGAATTAAAATAGTGTGTTGATCATGTACCAAAGGTATATCAATATACGCTTCTTTTTTTCTTCTAAAAATCTAAACTTTCTATCAAAACACACATGGCTCATCTCGTAATCCTTCAACTCATTTTAACTCGTATATATTCTAAAACCATCAATTTATCTCTTAGAGAATGTGCTCCTTTAATTTCTTTTGGAGTCCTGATTATAACTTTGACCTGACCCAATTATAACTTATTGGACCTGACTTGATTTGCCCTTTTTTTATTAGAGGAATTGAAATTTATTAAACCTGACCTGATCTGATTATAACTTATTGGACCTGATCTGATTATAACTTATTGGACCTGACCTCGGGGCCGTGCCAGGTAGGTGTGCAAGAAGACCCTTTGCATAGGGCCCGTTTTTCAAAGGGCCTAATTTTTTAATTTTTTTTTTAAAATTATTTTGTCTTATTGTTATATTTCTAGATAAATATATCATTACCTAAAAAAAACTTTGAGATATATACATATGTAGTCAATATAATATTGAATTATCGCATTTACTAAAATATTTTTAAAGAGCCTAGTTAAAATTTTAGAATAGGGCCCAAATATTTTCGGGACGACCCTGCCTGACCTGATAAGTTATGAAATAAGTTGAAGAGAACACACTTAAATTGGGCGTAGTCAAATCAAGTTCATAGATTGCCCGTGCGACGCCAAACAATGAAATAGGAGAAGTTTTAATTTGTGCGTGTTAACTAACCTAATAACGATGAAGACTATATATATATAATATGTAATATAGATGCAGGAGGTTCTAAAGGAGGAAATATCTCGATTGAACGTTGTGAATGAAAGCTTGAGTTCTAAACTGGATGAAGTTACCAACAAATTCGAAACCCTAAAAAAGGAATATGTAAACCTTGTTTTACAGCGACCAGTTGATCAACAAAGAGCCACTAACATACATCCAATCAAGGTATATTAGTATAATTTTTCTATTTTATACTACCGCTCTTGCATACTCTTTTGGTTCTTTTTTATTGTTGTTGTTGTTAATTTGTATAATGATATACTGGTTTATACCCGAGCAATTGCTCGTTTTTTTTTTTTAATTCATTATAATAGATATAATATTCAAGCACATATATTATTTAACTAACGTATTTAGATAATTTTAGTGGTAAGAGTTTTAGACAGGTATAGGTAATACCCAAGCATATGCTCAGTTTATCTAACTAACGTATTTAGATAATTTATTGGTTTATATTATATATATATATATATATATATATTATATTACAGAATAATTAAGTTGATGGTTTTTATTTTTTGAAAAGAATTTGGTTGTGCAATGTAATCTTATTACGTATTATATTTTTAAAACTACCTTAATAATATAAACATGAAAGATGATCATAACAATGCTTAAAATAATAGTAATTATAATTCATTTAATGTTATTCTATCAAGTAGATGGGGTTTTAGGAGGGAAGAGAAGGAGTTTATGAGGGAAAATTTATTTTTAGTGGTTTTCCTTTTAGTATATAAGTATAGATACTCAACTTTACTAAAAGTTGTAATTTGGGTACTCAATTTTTAAAAACTGAAAATTGAGTACTCAAATCTATTTTGAAGTAATAATAAAAAAAATGCAAAAATTCATTTTATTTTCTAAAAAGATATTATTCATCTATAGCTTTGATTATTCGTCATTTTATGTAGCGTGTGTTTTTTTTGTTGGGCTCGTCTGATAATTTTATTTGGTCAGATGAGTCTGACATAACCGTCTTTATAAATATAATCTTATTTTACTAGTATACACTATTGATGAATTTAGAAAATAATTGAGTAAGAAAAAACAAAGGCATAATACGTGATATTATTTGATAATTGGTTAAACAAACAAAGTAGTCTACTGCCTTTTAAATAGGTTTCAATAAAACTAAACTTCATAACATTAAGCAACAACTAAGCATACTATTCCACTAAAAAGCCTTAATTGTAAAAAATAATTGTTGACTAATCAAAACACTAATCCACTAACTAATAACAACCCTAAACAATAGAAATTAGTTTGAATCAATCCAACATTATTCCCCCTTGATTCAAAGTCTCATACATAATTTATAGATATTGATGATGCTTCATCGACATTCAATTAACGATCTCGACTTGAACTCAACTTTTGATTTCGACACGAACTCATAACCACAACACTTGAAATTCATCATAATTACGGCGACTTGAACATGATATGCTCGACTTCTATACTTTGTGATGCACACCTACACCTTCTTTAATTCCATACTTTGTGATGCACATTATCATCACCTACACCTTCTTTAATGCACTTCTCATCAAATACTTACTTGTTGATGCACATTATCACCAACTTAACCATCGACATTAGATGGAACACTTCGATCTCTTCATCACCTTCATTTTGATATTGTGTTGCGAATTTGACAACATTTTCCATCAATTTCACGACCATGAACTCGACCTTAGCAATTTTGTCTGCTACTACTAATAACCACTAAATTCACGACAACTCATACTTTTGTAGACGACTCTTAATTTTTACGGAAAAATAAACAAATACAATATAAAAGAAATCTTTCACTCTATTTTTTTTTCCCCTTTTTCTTCATCTTCTTCTGCCCTATCCCTTTTCAACTTCATTTTCGGCTTCATCTTTTTCTGTTTTCGAAGGTCACGAGCATGAATCTTATCCACTTTATCCTCCTGCTTCAACAATTATTCCCTCATCTTCTGGTATAGTTGTTGCACTTTATCTACATCAACAGCAGATGAACCATTTATTCCACTTGTATTCGCGATATAGTTGCAAGGGGTGGAAGAGTGTATCAAGAATTCTGTCTGCCTCATCGATCCAGAACCAACACCTGATCTGAAGCTGAGAACAATCAAAGTTTGGCGTTTCATCCATTTGTTGAAGCAGTCTTCCTAGAGTACGTACACACCAATATTTTCAATTCATTCCTCAAAAAGGGAATGGCTAATTCAAATTCATTCACAAACATCTCATTATTATGTTTAAGACGGATACACACTCAGGCCCGTCCCTGACCCAGGAAAACAGGGGCGGCCGCCCTGGGCCCAGTAAGAATTCCTCCATTTTTGTAGCCTACAGCACAGCACATACATAAGCTATCAACAATATTTGATTGGAAATTCATTTTCCATCTGGAGATAAAATAAATTACCCAGCAAAGCATGAACTTCATTGTATAATTGATTCTACCGGAAAAACAATCTTACCTCAAAAACTCTGCTTGCTTTAATGGAAGAAATCTGTTTGCTTTAATGGAGAAAAGGCACCACAAAAACCACGCCCAACCTAGTCACAGTTAGTTAGTTCGACAGAGAAGAGGAGAGGAAAGGAGAGGAGAGAAGAGAAGAGAGGACAGGGTGAAATAAACGGAGAGATGAAATGTTGTGTTAGGGTCAGATTTTTATTTTTTATTTTTGGGTTTTGTCAATAAATCTTTGTATTTTACGAGGTGTACCCACTTTTATTCAATATTGTCAAAAATTGAATTTTTATAAGGAAAAAAAAAAATTAACACGATAATCGATAAAAAGTAAAATAGTCACCCGTACTTTAGGATTGCTACATTTGTTTCAAAAAGTTAACTACTTCCTCTGTCCTAAAATAATTTTTCTTTTTACTTTTTCATGTCATCCGATACACAACTTTAGCTATTAATAGCTTGAGTTATATTTAATAAAAAAATTTTAAAATTACTCCGTATATATTTAGAAAGTACATGTCAAGATAAATCATATACAAGATCTGATATGACTATGTTTTTCATTATATGAATAAAATTAAAGAGATCCGAATTAATCATGTGAATAATGTATCTGGTCAAATTGGAGCACTTATTATGGGACAGAGGGAGTACATAGTCACCTTTTTATAATAAAAAAATAAATTTTTTTCTTCTTAATTAAAAACACAAAATGACAAAGATATTATTTTACATTTCATTTTTAGGTGGTAGTTCCATGTGATTTAACATGTTACTTCTCTTAATTATAAACACAAAAAGACAAAAGTACTCAACTTAACCCCTTTTTTCCCTTAAAGCACTCTTAATAAAGTGTTCTTTCCTAGCAAACTTAGGGGCACATGAAACAATTTCTTTTAAAAAAATTAGTTTTGGATGACGAATTAGTAAAAAAATTTATCTTTAGATAACAAATTGGTAAAAAAAGTCATCTTCAGATGACAAATTAGTAAAAAAAAAAAAACAAATACCTTTAGTAACAAATTGGATAAAAAAATTCCGACGACATCTAATTCAAAAAAATAATTTATTTTGCATTTTTCATTTTGGTATCTAGTGATTATGTTTTCATTGTTTCTTTTTTTTTAAAATTAAATTTTAACTTGTATGGAGTGTTTTCCACATTGATTTATTTATTAAACCAATTTTTTAATTATTTTTTTTCTCTTTTTTCATACTAAAACACAAAAAATTCATTTCTTTTCCAATTAACTAAAATGTATTCAGTAACTATAAATGTTTGTTTTGTTTTTTTTTCTTTTTCTGTATACTATTTAATTTTTAAAATTCTCCATTTTTATCTTCAAATAAACTTTGTTTCTTAGGAATTGTATTTCCCATTATTTTTTTTATTCTCTCCCGAGTCATCATCTTTGACTATTGTAAAAACATCATCAGCGTCATCCTGACCCGTTATCTCCAACAAGTAGATTACCACGACTTTTATCACATTGCCACCTTAGATGCCCACCATCTGACCACAATTGAGTGTCGAGTTTCCGACTAACTTCATCGAGATTCCCCAATATAAAAAACAGAACAAAAGTATTGAAAACTTACATTAAAAGCTAAAAAATGAACTAACATTTTCTTTCCTTTCTAATCCATTTGTTGATTTAATTCCTTTCCCTTCTCTTACATCTAGAAATGAAATATTATTTCAACAACTCTATGAGGTCGTTTGGTTGGAGTGTATTTTTAAGGGAAATACAATTTTTTAGGAATTCGCTAAATGACTTTTTGTTTGATTAGCATAATATACCACAAGCATAAATAATAAAATTTCTTTTCAAAAAAAAAAAAATAAATTGTTCTTTTCAAAACTTGACATTTATATACTGTAATTTTGGACAAATTTTTTATGATTTAATTTCAAATTTTAGTATTTATTTTAAATTATATAAATGAGATTTTGAGATTTATAATGCACAATATATAATTTTAAAAATATTAAAACATTTTTAATTATTTTTTATCTTATCTGTTCATATTAGGTAAGATAAGAAACATAAAATTTTATTTCTCTTTCAATTAAGAGAATAAATATATTCAATATGTATTTTCATGTACTCCGTATTTTATATGATTAAGAAATTTTATGAATAAATTTAAGACAAACATAATTTTTTCATGAAAGTATATGGTAAATTGTTATAAAAACATACATAATTCAATGAAATAAATCATAAGGTTATACCTTGTTATATTTCATCTCTTCAACAAGTTTATTAATGAGCATAAAAGACTTGTTGTTTCGATGGAGAGAAAAACCTATAATTAGCTTTTTGGGAAATTTCCAAACGAACAATTTCAACGAAATCTTTCAATTTTTTATTTTACTATGTTCAACTCTATGTATTCCTTTATCCGTAAAAAATATTGAATTTACAGAAATAACTCTAACGATTTAATAACTATTTTATAGCTCCAGAATGTTTCATTTTATGCTCCTATCTATTATCTGGATATACTAAGACAGATGTATGGTCTAATGAGGCTAATATGAAATATTTACTAATGGGTGGGGCAAGCTTTTCTATTCTGGTTCATGGTTTCTCTTGGCTATATGGTTCATCTAGTGGAGAGATCGAGCTTCAAGAATTAGTGAATGGTCTTATCAATACACAAATGTATAACTCCCCGGGAATTTCAATTGTGCTTATATTCATCACTGTAGGAATTGGGTTTAAGCTTTCCCCAGCCCCTTCTCATCAATGGACTCCTGACGTATACGAAGGAGTGTTGTTCGTTTGAGAAATTACTACCTCTCTATCTACAAATTAATTTGTAATTTTTCTAATAAAAAATCTAAAAAAATAAAAAGCCACAAATTAGATTTTTATCAAATAAAGCTAAAAGTTGCCTCGGGCCCCAAAATTTTAAAAACGGCCATGTTCATACTAGGGGTGAAAATAGATCGGATCGGATGGAGCTAATCTGAGCATCACCTGCCTTCACCCTATGCATCCATCACCTTAATCCATCGATATACAATGTGACTCACGACTGAGATAGAAATGTTAGACGATTAGTGCGCGAAGAATTTAATGTGTATAATAATAATAATAATAATGACATATTTCATTCTTTATATAAACGGATTATCTAATATTATTTGACACAAAAGGTCAATGTGATAGGGGTTAGAATGTTAAAGATTTTGCGATATTTTATATTAGAATGTTAAAGATTATTGTGCATTGCTTTCTTGTAGGGGGCGTTTTGGGTATTTTTGAGGTTTGAGAAGTTAATATTAGAAGATATAATTCAATCAGATCAACTAAGTACAATTAGATATGCCAATCAATAGTATTGAAATGCTTTCCATCTATTGTTTAAGATCCATCTACATGCTATCATTACAGCTAAAATATCAGAAGTTTGAGAAGAGTTAGCATGGGTTGTCATAACATCCCTTAAATCCAACAACCTCTTTTGTTTTAGTAGATAAAAGCAATTCTTATGGTATCTCACTTGATGGAATTATCTACTTGGAGAAAGAAGTTAGTGGTGTGAGTTAGAGGTATGCATGGTCGAAAATCCATTGATTTCTTCTGAGCTAGATACTCCATTTATGAAAGTAAAGTGTATGTTTCATTGGAGAAGGGTGTTGAATTAGTCTATGAGGATGAGAAGTACAATTTGAGAGTAGCCAAGTATGTAGGTTTTAGATGAAATATTTGGGAAACTCCCAGATTTTATCCCATGGCAAAAGAAGTCTTCCCTTGGTTAGGTTGCACTGAGTTGGTAACGGGGCTGGAAACGAATAAGGATATGGGGATTGAAAACGACAAAAAAATAATGCCAATCGGTACAACCAATTATAACATGAAGAATCCAAATCGTCCCTCGTATGAAAATGAATCGGGTTCAGGGACTTCTACCTATATGAAATACCCATAGTTCGTTGGAATATGATTTATTTCATAGGTTATGGCAGGCCGCAGGCCTCTTTCGAGTCAAAGTGAACTAATCCTATGACACTATGTGGCATTTTTGGAGTGCACTACTTGTCATCTTTAGGACTCTTTGTATTCAATACATCACAATATATGAATGAATATGAATGAATATTGTTTGCTGAAAATGAATATTGTAGTATATTGAAATGAAGATTGTAGTGTATTGGATACATTACAATATATGAATGAATATATTGTTGGTACATGGTCCCGCAACCATTATATACCAATTGTTTCAAATAGTAGAAATGTACTAACTATTATAAGACGTATATACTAAAAAAATAAAAAGCATGTCACCTATTTTTTTTTTAAAGAAAAGGTAGACAGTTGTAAAAATCAAGATCTCTTCCTCTCAAAGAAAAAACATGTCAACTATTATCGAAGGGAGAGAGTGATTAATATTAGAATAATATCTTACTTAAAAGTAATGATAGATCCAAATGTTTCTTCATATTTGACTTGTATCCGTTATCCGTATCATTCATTATTTGCTTTTTATTCAAAAATAGGAAGATTATTGACCTAGCTATATTCATTCCATTGGACACCATTTCATTACCAACTAGTTTGTCGGCCTCGCATTGTTGGACGTGTTACTTTTTTTTAGTTAATATTATATGATTATGTCTTACCCTTGTGAAATTCATTCAAAATATCAACTTCTAATTTACTAAATAATGGAGAGGAATATATAATATTACGTGCAAATTTAAAACATTAATAAAAGTTGGTTGAGATAGTAAGTGCGTGATCTTGAATCTTAAGAGATAATAGGTTCGATTTCTATTGTAAGTATAATTTATTTTGTTAAAATGATATGGCAATGCTTACGTGGCGAATACGCTTTAGAAAATGCCATATGGGCATCTTATATGACGCAATACAGTGCCATGAGAGCCTTTTAATAGATTATATAGATATAGATTTTCTCTTTATACTCTATTTATACATTTTGTCAAACACACAGGTGGCAACAAAAAGGAGGATATATTTTTATCCTATTGAACACCATTCCATTAACAATTTTCTATGTGCTTATTTTATGTGGGCATGTGCAAATGGTTTCAGACATTAAATAATTATGAAGCAATAAAATCAAGGGTGAAGCTACATGGGGAAGAATCTTCGGATTCAAGGCAAATTACTGTCCACATTGATGATGATGAAGATAGCCAAAGCAGGTCAAATCCTGATTTGTGTGATACTATTGTCAATCAAAGAGATGACGAGCACTTAATTAAATGCCAAAAAACAGAAGATGACAATGCCAAAAGAGGCAAGAATAATATAACGCCATGGCAAAGAGCTGGTGGCGCTGGTATGTCGCCTCCAACTGCAGATATTGAAGAGAATCATGAAGTTACTATGAGAAGAGCTCGTGTTTCAGTTCGAATTCGATCTGAAGAAAATATGGTACATGCCAAACCTTTCTCAACTCCTTTGTTGTTAAATTCATACATGACATATAACTTTGTAGTCATAAGTAAAAGTTAGGTTTATAGTATTTACAATTGAAAATTTGAGAATGAAGGTATAACGCAATAACATTGGAATGTACCTCACAATCAAATAAACATGTTCGATCCTGACCAACACCTTTTTCTAGTCCAGTTTTATAGTTTAACTTAACTAACCTTCTAAAAAAATAAAAAATTAAATAAAAGCAACTAAAAAGTTAGAGTTGGCAATGTGAATACATAAAAGAGTTTAACCCCATGACTAAACCCTGACCCGTTTAATAAACGTGTCGTGTCGTGTCAATCCTTTTACCTAAAACGTGTCAAAGTCATTGACCCAAACCCGTTAACTTCGTGTCATGTTCAGGTTATGTTAGCGTGGTTATAATGTCTGTTTTCACCTTCAGATCGCAACTGTTGCACCCTACACGCCCGTTTTTCCGACACCCGAACAAACAGGTGTTAGATGCATTTTCGGCCCATCAAACGGCCTCGGTTGTGCCTTTTCACTTGCGTACGTAGGATCGTTTTATGACCTAACGTTCCCATATGATTTTCGGCCACTTTCATTCCGGGACCCCGGAATCCTCAAAAAGCGTGAATTATAGCCTCTAGTTCTTGCCGTTCGAGATGCAATTCCGAGCCACATCACTGTTTTCCCTGAAATTCGAGCACGTGGTCCAGGGTACCATCAGGGGGTTTTATGTCTGTTTTCACCTTCAGATCGTCACCGTTGCACCCTATGTGTCATGTCAATTTTTTGTACTAAAAAATAATAATTGAGTGTAATCGTGTCGTGATGTGTCAACCCACATACATAAACGTGTTAAAACCCTTGACCCAAAACCGACCCGTATAATAAACGTGTCGTGTCGTGTCAACCCGCTTACTTAACGTGTCATTGTTCTTGACCCAAACTCGCTAATTTTGTGTCGTGTCGTGTAGTGTTCGGATCATGTTATCGTATCGCGACAGTTTTTGCCAACCTCTATACAAAGTTAATTCTGCATCCTTAGTCAACATATGTTTTTTATAACATCTTTCTATTTCATTGTTTTCATCCCATAATGCATTTGTGATTAAAACCTAACAAATGACAATGCATGCATTGAAATTAAAAGTGCAACAATATCTGTTTCTTAACAAAAAATATATTCACATGCTTGGGAAACTATATTTTATAGTGTTGAAAAAACCCTAATTATTTTAAAAAAAAATTCTATATGTTCAATTTCAATTGTAAAAATGAGCATTTGTTTGGGAATTATGAAATAATTACTATCTACTTATAGTACTACACTAGATGTCTATATATACTAAAATAAAACCAATTCTTTATATTCTCTATCCTAAACTAACATCTTCTTTTCCTTCCAAACCTATAATTTTTTATACGATAATTTGATAACCTTTGAAAATAAACCATTGCTTATTTTGTTCAACATCATGTCTTGCGCTACCACTTCTAGTCAAACTTGAAAACACTTATATAAGTCTGGTTCACAAACATGGTTGGGTTTCTTATGCGGCATTAAACCAAACAGAACACTTGTATGAGTTTAGAATGTGATAACGAATGTAGTTCCCTCTACTCTGATGTAATATATATTGGTATAATAGCTTGTGGCGTATACATATACTTTTACGGCCCGTTTGGTTGTTAATAATAAATTGTGGTAATGGTAATGGATTTAAAGTGAAATTTATTAAGGAAAATCTTCATAATCCCATGGAAAACATATTTTTCATTCTTTCTTCTTATTTTTCGGTACCATCAATTACCATGTGGAAGAATAGTATTAGATGGAAATGGATATTTGTGAAGAAAAATTAGATAAATTAGAATCAAGATAGCACCACTATTAGATCGACATTTTGGCCATTTCCACATATTGACATTTTGGCCATTTCTGATTCTCCACCTAGCACCAAGATCAAAGACATAACTGGATCGAATAATACTTCTCCAAGCAAAATAAGGACCATACCCCATTTCATAAACCCAAATAGAACAACAAGGGTAGTACCGAGCTTTGTTCACCTTAGCAAGTAACAAGTCAAGACAGGAGTATATGCGCCATAGTTGTTTTGCAAGCAAAGCATCATTAAACAACTCGAAATCCCGAAAAGCCAAACCTCCCTTAGGTTTAGGGCTATAAAGATCCTTCCAATTCTTCGAATGCATATCTCCTTGAGTTTTCTTGAGATTTCCACAAACAATTCAAGTTAAATCATCACAAAAAGAGGAGGAGAGTTTGAAGCAACTCATAGCATAATTTGGAATAGATTGAGACATAGACTTGATAAAAACTTCCTTAACTGCTTTCGAGAGTAACTTTTCCTTCCAATTTTAACATTTATTCCATATACAATCCTTTATATGAGAAAATTGCACCCGCTTAGGTCGTCCAACAATAGTAGGTAGCCCCAAATATTATATTTATGATGCCAAATAACTTCCTTCATACCCAGAATATTAATGATAGAGTTCCTTTTATTAACATTCAATTTTTTTGTTAAATGAAACTTCACATTAATGTAAGTTGACTTTTTGACCCGATAGATCTTTACACTTTTTAAGAATATTAGCAAGTACAGTCGCATCTTGATCATTGGCATGGGGAAAAATATTATTATTATTTAATTTAGAATCAGGGAGAAGCTGACACATTGGATTTTTGGTTACTACTTTAGTAGTAAGTAAATGATTTGTTTCATTATTCTGATCTGACCCGATCCGCAAGAAAAAATATGATTTGAATCCGAAAAATAAAAGTCCGCATCCGACTCCGGTTATGTAAAAACTTGTCAGGTCGGAGTCGAATTGTGCATAATTTGATCCAATTGACCCATTGTTATTCCTATTAACTGGTTTTTGCAAGATTATTCTCATCTTAATCTTTAAATAATGTCGAATAATTGAATATTATGTAGATAAGTGATGGGTGCCAATGGAGAAAGTATGGTCAGAAATTGTCAAAAGGGAACCCCTGTCCGCGAGCGTACTATCGTTGTACCATGGGATCTTCTTGTCCGGTTCGCAAACAGGTATGCTCCTTCCTTTTTCTCTTAATTCAAGTTGCTGTTTGACTAATGTTTGCTGGGTAGAGTTATGGTGAGAAGGGTGCTTATGGTGAAAAAGTAAATACATTGTGGGATCATTATAGGTACATTAATATAATAATGCAAATACATCAACTAATCATGACAAATACATTAGTTATTTGATGTAAATACAACATGTAGAGATGCTTTAAGGTACATGAAAATATGGAACTGTAGTAACTATTAACGAAGACGTGATTGGTATTAATATATTATAGGTTTTTTTTTTTATAAAAAAAATACCCATCAAATTTTGCAAATTCTCATATGTACCAATTTTTTTTTGGGTTTCATATATGTACCCACCAATTAATACAATTTTTTCATTTATAGTCTCGCCGTTATCTCGTGGTTAAATTTCCGTTTAGACAATTTTAAAATCTGTTAAAAAGAAAGCTTTTTCTTAAAAATACCCATCAGGTTTTGCAAATTCTCATATGTATCCACTTTCTTAAATCCCCCAAAAAAAAATATACAAAAAGAGTGAAAACCAATGTTGTTTCACATCTAACATCTTTCAATGAAACCATACTGAAATTGCATATTACAATTGTATTGTTTTATGGTTGTTTGTTAAAATATATAGGCAATGTTTGGTGAATGTTACTACTGAGTTTTGGGTGAGTTTGTTGTGGTTAACCTCAACTATTATTGTTTTTGTTGTTGTTGATTGGAAATTGTTGTGGTTTTAAATGCTAAAGTTTGTTACTATTCGATTTGTAACCGTAGAACGACTGTTACATGTCGCCATGGGAGTCTGGGAGGAGGTTGAAGATGAGAAGTGATATTTGGGATATGAGGTAGAAGATGAGAAAATGAAATTAGGGATTGTATTTTAAATAGCACGTGATAGGGGTGTGTAGAATTTATAGGGAATTTTTTCCCTTTTTCTCGTTTTTTTTTTAATAGCTTTGAACATAGCCTTAACGGAAAGTTAACCATGAGATAACGTCCATGATATGAATGAAAAAAGGGTTATTTCCAATGGTACACCTGAAAATTTAACAAATCTCACTGGTATACCTAAGTTTTTTAAATTCCCAATAACAAACCTGAGTTTTTGACAATTCCCAAACGTGACATTTATTAACCAAAACCTTTAACTACTTGCCTCGATTTATGTGCAAACGGTTTGTGTGATGAATAAATTATATATGTGCAATCGTTTTATGTGACGAATAAATTACATGTATTATTAAAGGTTTTGGGGTCATTTTAGCCCTTAATGGGTCAAATTTGATGTCAAAATTTCCAATAAAAACGACAATATTCATTTTCAAATGCGTGCTAAAAACTAAAATGAATAGTAATTTAAAAATATTATGTTTTTAAACGGAATATTCCTTCTAAATGTCACGTTTGGGAATTGTAAAAAAAAAACTCAAGTTTGTTATTAGAAATTTAAAAAACTTACGTGTACTACTGGGATTTGTTAAACTTTCAGATGTACCAGTGGGAATAACCCATGAAAAAATTATATTAGTTGATGGGTAGTTGGGTACATATAAGAAACCCTAAAATAAGTGGGTACATCCGAGAATTTGCAAAAACTAATGGTTTTTTTTTTTTTTTAAGAAAAACCTTATATTATATTAGATTGATGAAAATATGGTACTATATATAGTAACAAAGGAAGAAGAACATCAACTGAATATAATACGCATGTCCAATGATTACTAAAAATACACCAATTATAGATTGAAGATACACCATGAAAATACAAGTCATCAACTAAAAGTCTTCCCCTCTAATATTGCAAATACATCAAATTGGCACAAATTGGTAGATGAAATCGTAATAAAAACTGTAGACTCATCCACCCTCAAAAGCAATTATTTATTTAGTTGATTAAGCAAAAAAAAAAAAAAAGCTATCTTCATTTACAAAAAAAAATAAAATCATATGTCTAAAGCCTCTTTACAAATTGATTCAAACTACATTTTATCTTCCTCCATAAATTTGTGTTTTACATAGATTGAGTTTGCAGATCAGTGAGGCGGTGAGCAACTGAATAGTTTTTCTTTTTTTATTTGGTTTAATAAGATTCGTGTAATATTTGAAGGTTAGGTTTTTTAGATCTAATGGCTAAATGTTATTCTCACCCTTCTCATCATGAGCCTCCTTATAGAAATACATATATTATAAAAGGGAAGGGGTTGGGTGGTGGCGATGTCCAAGTAGATTACTACACTAACTTACTGATCCTTTTGAATTTGCTTACTCCAACTATTTTAAGGTGCCATTTTAAGATTTGCCTCCATCCTAACCCTCGCCGTCCAACCCCACCCCTTTTCAATACTCCCAACCAAACCCCTTCCACTTTCTCCCTTACCCCAACTATTTTAAGTAATATAATATTTTCTCAAGTAAACCATGTATGGCCTTCCCTCGAACCAAACTCGATCTACTATTTACCCCTTTCAGTACCGTAGCAACGGTACCCGTCGCCTGATCACACCATCAACTACCACAATACAGTTCAGTCACATGCCCACTCGATCCCCACGAGGTACAAGGCTAACCACAAAGACTCAGACCATCTATCAGACCATGTTGTTGTCCCACACGCTCTGCCAACGAATTATAAGGTAACCACCTCCAGCATCAGGGCCATATCCGGACTACAGAGTTGAAGACACACAGGAGGACTTTCGATACAAAGGCACACCAGATCACCAACTTCGATGGCACACAAGAGGGACAACCCCACACAACAACACGACATCCACCTGCCCGGCTCTGATATCACTTCTTAGACCACCGAACTAAGCTTATAGACATACTAGTACATTATTGTCCGCTTTGGGCATTAACCAGCACGGCTTTGTTTTTGGGCTCCTTCCCAAAAAGCATTGTACTAGTATATATTGAGCACCACTATATAAACAGTTTCTCCTCTTACTATTCATTCGATGTGGAACTTGGGATGCACTTATTTATCCCAACAAAAATGTACTAACATTGAAAATAAGGTTCCAAAAATCAACATCAAACTCATACTGCTCACCCGAATGTCTCTTTAACTTGCTCGTTCTAAAGGATAAGAATAAACCTAATAATATATATCCTTGAAATTTTATCTCAATAAAATTTCTTAGTCTTATAGAAAAGATTTTTCGCCAACCTTTTATTTTTTGAGGGTAAATCGTGAACATTTAAAACTAAGAGGATTAAAATATTAAAACTTGCTGAGCCGCTGCTGCCGTACTAACTCATGAGGGCTTATCGTGAAAGAAAATGAAGTTATTGTTGTTGTTACTACTAATACTATTGTTGTCATTTGTAGCTATTGTTTTTTTTTTTTTTAAAACGGTAAGTTGTACGAACCTAACCAATGCTCCTATCACAGAAAATACTATAGGTAGGGGGTTGGTGATGTCGACCTTGTGAGGAGCTCACCTAGGTTGTACGGACACTTCTAACAAGTGACGTGTCCCGTGTCTGACACGTATCGGACACTGACACTCGTTGGACACGCCTAAATATGTGTCAGACACACCAACTCACGTGTCCTATAATTTTAGTTATACGAATGAGACACGTATTGGACACACGTATTTTTAGTCTGAATGAGAATTTATATTATAATGTGTGAATTGAGTTCATAAAAGTGAAATGTAAATCATGAACATCGTCGAAAATTCATTAAAATTAACATTACAATGAAATTTAAATTTTAAAAATAAAACTTTTTCTTCATAATATATTTTTCTAATAATTTAATCATAAAAAAATATATTTTTTAATATTATTTTCCCGTGTCCCTGTATCCTTAACTTTTGAGCTAGCGTTTTCCCGTACCCGTATCTGTTTTCATGCAACCTAGGAGCTCACTAGCTAAGCTTTAGCTTCACTTGTTGTAGCTATTGTAGCTATCATTGCAATTTACTTACATATGTACATTTACAAATATCATCACTAATAATCATACATTAAATAGGTACAAAGATGTGCAGAAGATACAACCATTCTCACCACGACCTATGAGGGGCACCACAACCATGCCTTACCAACAGCGGCCAAAGCCATGGCTAGTACGACATCCGCTGCTGCCTCAATGCTCATAGCTGGTTCCAAGTCGTCAAGCCCATTCGACGGATACCTAAGCACACCCATCTTCTCACAACCCACAGCACTTCCAGGGCTACCAAGCCTGGCTACAATATCAGCTTCAGCTCCATTTCCAACTATTACACTAGATCTCACTCAGCCACAAGAAATGAATAACACAACATCTTCAAACACAAATGGGCAGGACTTCATAGGGCTTATGAAAAATTTATTAAGCAAAACCCCAAATAACTTTCAAACACCAAATGATCCCAATAAGGAAGGTTCCAATTGGTCTTTGATTGACCTATTAAGCATTACTAAAGCTGCCCTTGCTTTGGACCCTAATCTTGCTTCAGCCTTAGCAACAGCCATTTCATCAGTAATGAAAGCAAGTTTTGAGTCTGATAATGTTAAGCATAATACAAAAGATAATAATAACTCTAATTTGTCCAATTTTGATGACAAGTAAATAGTTTAGTATTTTGATGCTTACCCTATACTTTTTTTAGTATTTTGATTTTTTTTTTTATTTTGTTTCTCAATTTTTTGTTTGGGAAATAAGAGCGCTTAGAAATGACATTGTTTTCAATTACCAAAAACAACTAGTTGAAATCCTATTTTAGGATAATGGGTCTTTTTTTTTTTTTGGCCTTTTTTAAGGTGTATTTTGCTTTGCTTCCTTCAATAAATCATTTCGTATTATGTAATATATATTAGTTGGTGATCATTATACCCTGATAATATTTTGGGAATATTCTAGATTAGAATTTGTTCTAATAGCTTGTATATATATGACTTTATTTGTAACGACCCGACTTTTTAGACGTGTCGATTGACGAAGGGAAATCGACAAACGGATCATTACCAAAGTATAACAACTATAAACGAAATTATTAATCGGAAAATGAATACTTTTACTGAATTATTTCAACTGTTGTCCAAAAATCTAATGAAATCCAAAATAAAAAGTAAGTACATGAATTATTCCAAAACCGTCCCAACATGCTGGGATCGTAAATAAATGTAAACTATAATGTTTATTTCTAAAGACTAAGTAAACTAAAGTGTACTAAGTCCTCATCCACTCAAAGCCCACCCATCGAAGCCTGTTAATCAGCAGCATATTCTCCTGAAACTGAGGGGGGGGTCCACCGTCAGTGGCGAGTAACTAGGCTGTCCCATTTAATCGAGGGACCACCAAACACATAATAGCATAGAAAAGATCATAAAAACCATAAGAGAATCTAATACATGCTATACATCATTCAATACAAATTACGTATAAAAATACGTACAAACTACGTATACGGATACGTACAAAATACGTATAAATATACCTGCAGAAATACGGTTAGAATACGTATAATCTACGTATAATGTACGTACAATCAACCCTGCAAATACGGTTAGAAATACGTACAAATATACACTCAACATTCGTACATACATACATTCTTACTCGCACACATACATACCCATACATTCATACATACATGCTTTTCAAATACATACGTACACAGATACACAGCGGAAGACTTATATTATTTTAATACACATATTTATCAAATCATAACCTACATCTTATATTATACCTCTTGTCATATCATCGTATCTTATATTATAACTCATATTATATACTTAACTTATATTGTATCCTATCATATCACCCATATCATAACTTATACTTATATTATATCAAATCGTATCGTATATTATATCTTATCATTTCATAACATTCTTATCATATCATATTGTTTCATCTTCATATCATATCATATCATATCATATCATTTTCATATCATATCGTTCGTTGGACCGGTCACTATAACTCGTTGTGGATCCCGTGTGCACCACAACTTTCCTAGAACATGCCGGGAGGAGCTCGTGTACTCAACCCGTAGTGGATCCCGTGTGCACCACTAAGCCTAAGCTATGGCCATAACTCCTAATAGCAGCTCGTGTACTACTACTAGACGACTACATATCCTAAGACCCAGAACTGCTCGGGGGAGCTCGTGTACTCGTCCCAATTGAGCAGTGGCCTCGACTTAACCCAGTCTGACTACTCGAGTCATCAGGTGGGCGTCCTTATCATATCTTATATCTTCAAAATTACATCTTATCATATATTGGGAAATACTAGGTGACCGTAATTGGAAATGAAATGTTCGGAGTCCCAGGAAAGAGAGGTGCGGCACGTATATTGGCCATCTTAAATACCAAGTCTTTCCTAGACAGAAACCGAGACATAACATATATTCCTATTACTCTGTTTCCTTTCTTATCCCTAGTAATATCTTTTATGACTTCAAACCTTATAATAAACTATCCTTGATATCTTATCATATACTTATAACTTATCCCTACGGATAACTAATCTTAATAATAATACTAATATTATTTTATAATCTAATAATATTAATAATATTTCGTAACTTCTAATAATAATAATTATAATCCATACTATTAATACTAATAATAAATATTCACGTGTAATGTTATTAATTTAATAACATATTATTATCTATCCCTTCACTTTACAACTTATCCCTGATAATTATTTTATCCGTAACTTTTATATTAATTATTTCTAAAATAATAATAATTCAAAATTTACTAAATTTGACTAAATCAAATCAATTCATTCGAAATTTCTAAATTTAAACCAAATAATTAATTATTTTAATCAATTATTCTAATTAATCAATTAATTACTAAAAATTATCAAAACATGATAAAAATACTATTTTTATTCTTTTTCTTCACTCGACTTTTCTTACACGAATCTATCAACTTTATCAATTAATTTACATAAGTTCAATCATCAAGATCAAATAAATTAACTAAACTATATTAATAAAAATCATACTTTTAACATATAAACATCAAGATTGAATTAAAGAAACAAAATTAGAAATCATCCTTGTCGTTCATTCATCCACTCGACATATTCAACATATTATATCAATAACTAATTAATTAAATAATTTCAAACAACAAGATTTAATTAATTAAACTAATCAATAAAAATCATATTTTTAACAACAATCATCAAGATTATTAAGGATTAACATAAAGATTGAATTAAAGATTAGCATTAATAATTCAAGAATCATCAAGATACATCTTAAAAATCATATTTTTAATTCCCTTTTAATACTAGATTACTCGAAAAATTCAAGAAATTAATAATAACATATTTTAACAATTCAATTACCCTATTTTACACAATCTGATTTTTAAAGAATTAAATCTAGATCGACCATCTAAAGGTCTCTAATAATCTGGAAATTTTTATGGGAGCTAAATATAGGTTCAAGGTTTAACTTTTATTAATTTCGTTTAAAAATAACATCATTTACTAATTTAAAGTGATTTTATAATTTACAGATCAGATTAGAAATAATTCAGTTTCAGATTTTTCTGCCATAGCAATCGATCTTTAAAAATTACGGAACAATTACACAAGACTTAAAACAGTATTACTGACCTCCACCTAAAATTTAGTAGCTATTCGATTTGATTAGATATATTAATAAATTCGTAAACCTAATCTGGACAGTTTTACCGGTTCGAGAGATTAAATTATTATAAGTAATAAAAGGACGAATTTTGCTACGAAATAAATCATGATCAATAATAAAACAGTAAAGAAACTTCCACGAAAAATTCATCAAGAAATATCAAGATTTGATTAATCAATAAATTCATACAAGAAATTATTCAACAGTTAAAGATTTTCAAGATACGACATTAAACAATCAAGAAAATTCTCAAAACAAATCAAGAATTCTATCCTCATATCATTCGACTTTTCCGAACCTAACATACATCAAATTCCCTACAATTTTCATATTCAATCCTAATTAACTATGTGTTTTTCTACCCATAGATTAAAAAGAAAAGCGAAGTTACCTGGATTCGCTTAAAATTCCAAAACAAAAATCACCCCTTTGAGTGTTATACCTCACGGCCAAGGGAACAAGAGAGAAGAAAGAAAAATATACTCTTTTTTTTAGGGTTTATGAACAATTTGACAATTAGGACCCAAATGTGATTAATAGGTCCTATTTATAGAAAAGAAGAAAGTAAAACATACAACCCTAATTTGTCATAGGGTTGCCGTGTGGGATGGGGTAGATTAGGGGGAATGGTTATTTTGTTACAACAAATTTGACTAGGTTTAAATTAGAAAATTATATTACAATTAATTAATTTAAATAACAACAATTATCCAAATAAATTAATTAAATTAAAAGAAGATAATATGTTGGCACTATAAGGAGAGGGCCGGCCAAGCTTAAGAAAGAAAGGAAAGAAAAGAAATTGGGTCTTTGGCCCAATTTGAAAGAAAAGGTTTGGACTAGAAATGTAAACAGTCCAAATTGAATGGCCTTTAGACTTAGAATTGAATACATACTATTTAATATCCGCGAAATTTTCTGGCCCTAAATTTCGGGGTATTACATTATTAATAAAGTGATACATCATCTCTCCCTATTTCATAACACAATATTAGCACGATTGCTATACAAATTCAAGAATGAAAATTTTCGATCAAAAGAATTGAGAAAGTCGAAACTGAAATCATCTATCATCGAATGAGTTTAAGAGATTCAAAGAAGAGATTATAGAGAAAGATTCAGGAAATAAATCCCTAACATTCTTCCCTCAAGACGCAAAATAGCGGCGGTGCAACAGAGATCGAGGAATGTCACCGCTGATATGATTCAAGGGCTCTAAAATCGCTTAGATAAATTTTAAATATTTTTCTCACTTTATTGTATGTAGTATTAGATATTTTCCTACTTTTTAATAGTTTTTAGTATTTTTAGTTGTAATAAATTTTAGGATATTATATTTTTAGATTTGTAAGTTTTATTGTAATTAGCTTGAGTTGGTAGGAAAGTAAAATAAAAATAGTAATAATAATAAAATTAGGATGTAATGTTGAAGAGTTGAATATTTAAACCGTTTCTTTGAGTAATAAAATTCAGATTTGGGTTTTGTTTGAAAAGAAAGAACATTGTTCTTCTTACTCTATCCTCTTTCATACTCCATCTTCCACAAATCCTATTAAAACTATTCATCCCACCTTCCCTCCTTCATTAAAATTCATCCAAATTCACCCCATTTCATCCATTTTCTTCCATTTCATTTGATTCATACCATCTATTACTACCATTATTCTCGTTGTTGAGTTTTAATATGTGTTCGTAATCAAGTTCGGTCACGAACATATCTGTAAGTTGGGCAAAGTTTCTTGACTATTGAATTATTATGAGCAAATATATATAATGATAATTAGTGATCACTAAATATTCTAATATTATCACTAATTGATTTACATAATATTCTAAAAAATTATTTACATAATTATTTATATTCTATCACTCCCCCACAGTCGAAGCGGAAGGAGGGCGAACGCTGAGACTGGAATGGAAATTCAAGAACAAGGGTCGAGGAAGGCCCTTAGTAGTCCTGTTCAATGGGTCGGGTTAGGGTCGGGGCGGGTCAAATTTTTATGGGCCGGGTCGGGTCGGGCTCCACATATTTTTAACGGGCTGGGCTAGGTCAGACCCTATTTGACCCGGCCCAACCCGGCCCGCATTATCTAAGAAGAAACCTAAATAGGCCTTTGTTATACGTTTGTACAACAGTTTTTCCATTGTTACACCTCAAAATCGATATACTATATATTACTATCATCATTATGACATTATTGGTATTTCTTAATATAGTATGGGTCCTGTACTGCTGTTAATTAAACTTCAAATCAAAAGAATAGAAAAAAATTTCCTCAAAAAAAAAAGAAAGAATAGAAAACAATACAAATGAACAAGTTATATTACCTTCTCTAAACGAAGAATTGGATTCATAAAAAAGGCTCACGAGCTTTCTATCCTATGCGATATCGTCATATTGATATTGCACTCATCAGGTTCTATTTCCTTTTTTTGGTGTTTTAATTATTCAATATTAATTAATAATTATTTATTAACCGTTAGTTTTTTCGTAACATTTTTATATTTTTGTGTTGTAATGACAATATCACAAGTTGGTAAAAGGGGCCGCAATTCAGCATGTAATGGGTTTAGGCTTGTAATTTTTTTGACCCTTTAAAAGTCCGCCCCAATCCGCTTAGGCCCGTTAAGTTGTTGACCCTATTAGGACCCGCCCCATTTATAATAAGGGGCGGGTCATAAATTTTTTTAATGGGTCGGGCCAGGGTTTTAAATGGGCCCCCGCCCCATTAAACAGGCCTAGCCCTTAGTGAAGATATCAGCATACTGATATGAAGAAGGCACATGAAGTACACGAAATTGGCCAAGGGCAACCTTTTCGCAGACAAAATGGATATCCATTTCAACACGCTTGGTGCGTTGGTGCTGCACGGGACTATGAGAAATGTACACTGCACTAACATTGTCACAATAAACAATTGTAGCGCGACGCAACGGGCAATGAAGCTCGAGGAGGAGGTTGCAACCCCGCGATACTCAACCTCAACGCTGGAGCGAGAAAGGGTAGCCGGCGTTTAGAGGACCAGGAGATCAAATATCCCCAAGAAAGATGCAGAAACCGGACGTAGAATGAAGGGTGTCAGGACAACCACCCCAATCGGCATTGGTGTAAGAGACAAGGCCGGTTACTTGAGAGGAGGAAAGGTGCACGCCAAAATTCAAGGTGCCCTTCAAGTATCGTAAGATGCGCTTAAGAGCATGAAGATTGGGTTCTCGTGGATCATGCATGAAAAGACGAACTTGTTGAACTGCATACGAGATATTAGGCCGGGTAATAGTAAGATATTGTAAAGCACCAGCAAGTTTTCGATACAATGTGGGATCAAAAATAGGAAGGCCAATGGTGGAACTTAACTTGGATTTGGTGTCAACTGGGTGGCACACGGATTGTAGGCACTCATATTAGCACGATCCAAGATCTCCTGGGCATACTTTTGCTGAGAAAGAAACATGTGATCTGGTGACAGAAATGCCTAGAAAATATGACAATGGACCCAAGTCAATCATAGCAAAATCTGATCGAAGTAAAGAGATAATGTGATTTCGCAGTTTATTAGAGGAAGTAGCAAGAATGATGTCATCAACATATAAGAGCAAATAATTTGTGTCTGAATTGCGGTGATAGATGAACAGAGAGGGGTCACATTTACTGCTCACAAAACCAAGAGAGAGAGGATAGGTAGCGAAACGATGATACCAAGCCCGGGGGGGCTTGTTTTAGCCCATACAGAGATTTTTGAAGCAAGCACACATGCTTAGGATGCTGAGAATCAACAAAACCTGGAGGTTGGAACATATAGACAGTTTCCTGTAAATTTCCATGTAAGAAAGCATTTTGCACATCTAATTGATGAACGAACCATTTTCGAGACACTGCAAGACTAAGCACAGTACGAATTGTAGTGGGCTTAACGACCGGGCTAAAAGTCTCATCACAATCAACCCCAACCTCCTGATTCTTACCATTCATAACAAGGCGTGCCTTATGTCTCTCAAGAGACCCATCAGAGCGAAACTTATGCTTAAACAACCACATACAACAAATAACATTAGCATTTGATGGCCTAGGCACTAATTTCCAAGTCTCATTTTTAAGTAACGCATTATATTCATCATGCATAGTAGCTTTCCAATTAAGGTCTTGTAAGGCTTGCTTGTGAGAGCGAGGTAAAGGGGAAATGGTGGCTGGTGTGGTGGTGAGGAAATATTTTGGGTTGGGCTTAAATATCCCGTGATGACTACGAGTACGGGCTGACGGGTTGGGATGTAATGGTGCAAGGGAAGGGGTTGGGTCGATGGGTGCAGCAGGGTGGCTAGGCTATGGGGGTATGTCTGTAAGAGCAGTGAGAGGTCTATTCTGTTGGGAAGGCTGTGAGGTAGGGGTGGCAGCAAGGGGGTTTCCATAGGTGGGTTGTGGAGTAGATAGGGGGTTGGTGTGTGCAGAACTAGTAGTTGGAGGAGGGGCGAGCTGGGCCGCACCAAGGGTGGTGTTGATAGCGGCCAAAAAGGGGCTTCATGGGTGTTAGTCGTATCCATAGGGGGCACTGGACATGACGGGTACTGGTATTGGTGATCATTAGAGGGAAGGAGAAAATCATAAGAAGTGGATGCAGATGAGGAAACGGAGGAAAAGGAAAGTGAGTCTCAAAAGTGACATGGCAAGAGATTATAATTTTCTTTGTGGAAAGATCGAGGCAGCGATAGCCACGATGGTTAGAAGGGAAACAAAGGAAAACACATGCAGTGTAGCGCGAACTTAATTTGTGAGGCATGGTGGAGCTTAAATTGGGGTAGAAGAGGCAGCCGAAAGTTCGAATGTGGTCATAGGATGGGATGCGATGATAGAGAAGTTGCATTGAAGTGAGGAGGTTTAGAGATTTGGTGGGACAAATATTTAAGAGATAAGTTGCATTGATGCGATGATCACTAATTGATTTACATAATATTCTAAAAAAATATTTACATAATTATTTATATTCTATCAATATCAGCCGCAGAGGGAGTCGGGCAATGCGAAGCCCGATGAGGGGGCGAGTGGACTCGCTCGAGTCCGGGACGGGTGAAGCAGAGCCCTGTGAGACTGGCGAACATCATTCAAGGTCGACATCGATCGAGAGTTTCATCCATCATTCATGGCTCAAACTCACATGGTAAGTTTTCAATTTATTTCAGTCATATAATAAAGTGATTGTCTTAATCACAGCATAAAATCAAAATTATTAGTTTTGTCTGGTATGTTTAAAGAAAATGCCTAACATCAAACATGTCATTTTTACAACAGTGCCACTAAAAAGTTGTATTTATTTACAACAATGTCATGTATACATCTAACAGTTAGAAATTCAGCATTCTAGCTCCTATGTTTAATGCTTGTCGAATATAAAATCTTAAGATTTGTCAAACAATGTTAATATTCCAGTTTATATTCCAATTGTTGTCTTAACAAGCTAAACTTCCTTGATTTGTCATATAACCAGGCCAGCTCCCTGTTGTAGTCAGTTCCTTGATTAACGCTTAGGTTGTTGCTAAGTTAGCAAGTTTGTTAGTTAAGTTTTTTTAGCTTTCTTCATTTATTCTTAGAATATTGTTTTACTACTCCCTCCGTAACATATTAATGACAACAATTTGACATAAAGTAGAGAGGAAAAATTTCAAATCGTTTCGATTAATATATTATGTTACGGAGGGAGTAGTTTGTTCCAATTGTCTTATATTTTAATAAGTGCCTAAATGTATTTTGCAGAGTACTTATTATCAAGTTGATATATTGTAATTACTAGATTAGCCCTGTGCATTGCACAATTTATTTGGTTTATTTTCATGAGAAAATATTATATTACTTCTATGAAAAAAATGTAACCATATTCACCTTAAGAGTCCGTTTACTTGGGTATAAAAAGTTTTTGATTTAAAATGATTTTTCATAAAAAAAATTTAAGATGGAAAACTCATTTTCATAGAAATTTTTCAATGTTCACTTGAACGGAAAATACTATTTACTCCCAAATTTGGGGGAAAAATATTTTCAATAGGATGTATAAAGGTTTTCAGCCAAAGCTTTACATTTTAATTTTTCATCCAAAGTAAACGATGTAAAATGGAGAAAAATATTTTCAGGAAAAATATTTTTCGCTCTAGTAAACGGAGCCTATATTTGAAAAAATATAGTTATATTCTTATTAAATTTGGAAGGAAGCATTTATGAATTGCTCTTGAAATTTGGGAGGAATAGAATTAGGGAATCTTTTACTTTGGTGTAAAACATTTTCAACGTAAAATGATTTTCCATGAAAAACATTTTACGTTGGAAAACTCATTTTCATATAAATTTTCTAATGTTTACTTGCACGAAAAATGAGTTTTACTCCCAAATTTTGGGGAAAATATTTTCAACAGGGTGTAAAATGAGTTTTCACACAAAGTTTTACATTTTATTTTTTCACACAAAGTAAACAATGTAAAATAGAAAAATTATTTTCAGGGAAAACATTTTTCGCTCTAGTAAACAGACTCTAGAAGAAAGGTGATGTCATAATTAATTTTGAAGGGAAAAAATGTCATTATAATTTGACACATAACCCTTTAAGATAAGACATTAGCATATTCTATTTTAGTTTATAGTTGTAGATACGATGCATATTTAGCTACTTGAATGTGCTAACTATAAAATTAAAGTTTGTAAATTTTATACAAATCTTTATAAAAACCATCTTATTATATGGTAATTATGATCTTTATAGTATATCTCAACCATACCACAAGTAGTATTTGTTTGAAGATAATTCGACATCAATCATTTATAGTTTGTCATGAAAATGACTATTACATGAACATTTATGATTTCCTATGAAATAGGTGAGACAAGTAGCGTGTTATTGATATCTCGAAGGTTTATACCCTATACGAGCTTTATCTAGAAAGCAAATAATTTTTTCTCACATAAACCCCCACTTAAAATATAGAATAAGAGAAAGTATTAGTTCAAACCGTCTGACAAAATTATTACTGTCAAAATGGCTAAGCCCAAGCCCCTTCATGCAAACAACAACTTAATTACTTAAATTTCTAATTATAGCCACTACTCGTTCAATTCAACCTTAAATATAACCAATTATTATTATATGTATACCTGGCAAATTGATCGGTCGGATCGGTATCGTCGGTCAAAATCGGGTCAAATTTCTTTGTTTATGACCTAAAAAATATCGGTATCAGGTCGGTCGGTAAATTTTTTTTCTTCGATGTATCTAAATATACTGACTAAATATTATAGCAAACATCAACTAGTCAACTACACAAAAATGGTTTCTTAATCAATATCACCAAATTGTGCAATTACCAATATAGTAGTAGCAATTAAATGACAAATCCAAAATACATATCTATACTACTCCTTCCGTAACTAATTACTCGCAACATTTTAATTAGGGGAACTTCCTAGACAAAATAAGCTAATGATAAATCAAGAGTTTGATTAATGATAGATTAACCCTAAACCCACCAAGCACCACTCACCATCAGCAACAACACTAACCACCTACTGCACCACCACCATCTCCACGTCCGACTACACCACCAGCATCTACACGTCCTCTGCACCACCACCACCACCGCTGCACCACCACCATTGCTAGACCCCACCTTCACCCAAATCGGACCCCACCACCACCTAAACCATCGAATCACCTTCGAATCTCCACTACCCAAATCATGACAGATGAAATTTGAATCTCAACCATCAAAACCACTGAACCATAATTAACAATTTTTTTTTAAAAAAAAAAAACCCAAAATAGAGACAAATGTGATACAGAACAGGATGGTCAAACGAGCAACTTCAACGGTCAACAACATCATTTTCTTTCACTTTTTACTTGGATAGTATTGAACTCTTATTTTTAGCTTATTTTCTTGTTTTCCGAGTTGTAATAAGTAGCCTAAACTCTCGTTTTATTGCTTTAGTTAAGTTAGCATGTGTAACGGAGCAAGAAACACGAGCAAAGGAAGCAAAGGGAAGCATACACGGCCATGCACGACCCTGCACGACCGTGCATATGGCCGTGTAGCAAGCAAAAGCCAAGGAGAAGGGTTGCACGACCGTGCAGTTATGATCTGCACGACCGTGCAGAGGTCAGTGGCCAAATCCTGGCTTGCACGACCGTGCAAGCTAATGCTGCACGACCGTGCAAGCACGAAGGATCTTCTAGTCATTACCTTTGTGATTTTGATTAGATTATGTTTTAGTTCTTGATTATTAGTCCCTAGTGAGCTAGTTTTCAAGTTCATATCCTTTTTTTATGGTTGTTTTGGTGTTCATTTTGGAGCTTATATTAGACCTACGAAATTTCTGAAATTTGTCTAGGTTTTGCTTGTATTTGAGACCCCATCCTACATCAGAATGTATTAAACAGAATAACATTATACAACCCTCCCCCCCTCCCCCCCCCCCGAATAATGCATATTAAAGTGGGATCCTATTAGATATGTCTTGTGGCCTAATATTATTTGCATGTGTATAAGACTATACTTGGAAAATCGGTCGGTCAGATCGGTAACGGGTCGGTCACTACTTTAAAACGGGTCTTCGGGTTCGGTCAAAAAACGGGTATCGGATTCTATTCTTATGTTCATGACCTAATTTTTTCAGGTCGATTTTCAAATCGGTATCGGGTCAGATTTGTTTTTGCATGGTATACTTATATGGAAAGAGCCTTAATCACTTGTCATATATGTTCATCCCAATCAATAACTTATCAGCTTTGGATTGTTAAACGAAATTATTCTTTCTTTGTATCCAATTCAAATTGGACATCATCCCAAAAAAAAAAAAACAAACAAAAAATAAAGCAGAGCTGCAGAAGTAATCAAAATCATCCCTCTTTAGCGGTTGATTTTATGAACAACGGGTAATTCCCGTATTATGGGCATCTAATCAGCCTTCTCATGACATGATCTTTGGAAATAATTTCCAAAGGTTATATTCGTCATGCACTCAAACGATAGAACACATAGTGCTTACAATAAATAGACATTCAGTTCCGGTTCCAAAATTTTCAAAAGCTTATACATATCAAATTGCGGAATTCAAACGCAACCAGCGTGGTGATGAGTATGAGGTCACCCCAACAAAAAGGGAAGTGGCATTCAAAATATCTGAAGATGAGTCCACTATAAGAAATAACAAAGCAACAAGAAAAATTATGCGCAAAACTATATTCTACTAATCAACTATAACATTGGGGATAGAGATAAAGCATTTGCCGAAATAACACTGTCATATCCTAATAAAATTATAAGGGTAAAACAAATGGTCTACACGTGCCAAGATATAAAAGACTTCAATGAAAAAATTGTTTTTTCAATTTATTAAGATATAAGTAGTAGAACAATGATAACTAGTACCATAAAAAGTCATTAAAAAGTTAATTAAAAAGCTAATCAAAAGTTAATTAGTTGTTTGAATTGACAACTGTGATCTTTAAGTATTTAATTACTACAAATATCAAGAAATAGTATTAGTATAAAACAAATAAGCAATTAACTAATAAAACAAGTCTAAAAGGTAAAGGACTAAATTGCAAATTGAAAAAGTTAAAACTTTTGTCTTCTAGTGTGGTATATATATACCCGGTTTTTTTTACCCAAAAAAGCGGGTACTCGATCCGGTTTTGAAAATCGGGTCGGGATTTTTTAAAACCGGGTACCCGGTATCCGGTTTTAATTTTTAAAAAATAGATTTTTATCAATAAAATATTTTAAATTATAATTATTTTATTTTATTATTATAAATACTTTTTTTAAATTTAAAAAAACATTTTAAAAAAAATTGAAAAAACAATTTTTAAAAAAAATTCAAAAAACATTTTTTTTATAAAAAAATAAACAGCTTTTTATATAAAAAAATAAAACATTTTTTTATATTAAAAAACAGTTTTGTTTTTTTAAAAAAAAAATGTTGTATAAGAAAAAAAAAACTGATCCGAATACCCGGTTCCCGTAACCGAATTTCCGGGTACCTGGATTATTCGGGTCGGATCCGGGTCAAAAAAATTGTGACCCAAAAATCCGGGTACCTGGTTTTCGGGTACCCGAAAATTCGAATACCCGAATTTTCCCACCTCTAATATCTATCATACCTCCTAAAAAACTAGTAACAAAAAAAATCAGCATGTATAAATCATCTAATAAGAAGTCAGTGAGCTATAAAATTTAGCACATGTTAGGCGGTGTTCATTCGGATCAATCCGATCCGAATTTTCAGATATCCAAAAAATTTGGATCGACCAAATCCCGATCCGAAAAATCCGGATATCCGATCTGGTCCAAGTTTTTTTCCAAATAAAATATTTTTGTTTGTTTTAACATTTTTTTCCCGGATATCCGATTTGAAATATCAAAAATATCCGAGTACCCGATTTGAAATACCCGGTTATCAGTCCAAAGTATCTGATATAAATCGAGATCTCCGATCTGAAATATCCTGCAACGCACATTTTTTATCGGAAAATTTGATGGGAATAATCCCAACTTTCACACGTCTACTCATTTTGGTTTCTACTTTGGATTAACTCAATATAATCCAAAGTTGCACAACATCTTCTCAATTTGGTCCAACTTTCACACGTTTGCTCATTTTGGTCCCTAGTTTACCTTAAGTTACTTGATACAACAAGACAAAAATAGCATTGGACCAAATTGAGAAGATGTTGTGCAACTTTGGATATCCGAAATGTGGATATCCGATCCGAATATCCGATACAAAATATATAAATTTTTTACACTTCGGATATCAGAAAAATTAAATTCCCCGATCCGAATCCGATCCGAAATACTCGAATTCCCCGATCGGATCACCCGTATCACAGATCGGATCACTCCGATTGGATTATTTTGTGCACTATAAACAAAATAATGTTATAGTAGGTGTTAATAAATTAATAATATTATCATTACTAAGGGTTGTTCAAAATGATCTGATTCAAGCTATCCGATTCGTGGTCCGGACGTTCCGATAAAAAAATCGGATAATTTTTATATAGAAAATTTCGAATATTTTGGATCGGATATCAAAATTTTTCAGATCTATAGCTGGCCATTGGACGTGCCAGCCCGCGGGCCGGGTGGGCATGGCACGAAATTGGCCCGGCCTGGCACGAGCCCGGTAGAGGCCCGGCCCGGCACGGTGTCCGCAAGGTGGGTCATGGGCCGTGTCACGGACAAAGGAATTTAAAAGTAGCCCGGCCCGGTACGTGTCCGCAAAATCAGCCCGTGGGTAGCCCGTGTTTCAGCACGTTGTTCAGCCCATGGGCCAAAACGCGGGCCAGCCCGCGGGCCATATTCAGAAGAAAAAAACCGTGTGATATGTGAGTGTGACTTGACTTGCATGCGGGCCAGAACTTTTTTGTGAGTTACTTTGTTAGTTGCATGACTTGCATCATGCAAAAGTTGTAAGAATTTGCTCAACTTGCATGCACAAGTCACATCAAGTCATCACCCATCAACCTCTTCAAGACTTCAATTCAATTGTTTTGCAGAAGTTCAGAACGGACATTTTCTCCAACGTTCATATTTTACTTCTATAAATTCAATCTCATTTGCATTATTTTCTTACTTGACATATGGACTAAATCAAAGTGGTCACCTTAAATTAGTCATAATTGTAATAATTTGAACACGCCTAGTAAATCGCGCTTTTAAGGACATAATATGGAGATATTTATGTATTTGAGATTAATAATAATTTGACCACAAAAAGAGACCTAGTAGAGACCGCTTACAGGCGGGCGGGCCCAATGCACGATTGGCTCGTAACCTGTCCCCGAACCCATACTCTAGTGCACGACCATATGGGGCTCATTGCTCCTGGCTTTCAGTACTTCTTTGGTGTCCATGGACCATATAAAACGCACGGTGGCGACTCCTACTAGTCACCGACCCGACTCGCTTAAATCGGCGCGGAAGAAACCGACGAGTCGAATAGTTATAACTACAACTCGAAAACTTAAGAATTAAAACTAATTCCTCAAACTATTATTATTGAACCTCAAAAGTACAAATACCCACAAGTTTGTACATTACTAATCCAAAAGTCAACTAGAAATACTAAAATACGAGTAACTCCAACCACACGTCAGAGTCCAAAAACAACGTATAAAAGTCCATACAACAATCCATAACTATCTAAAAACAACCACAATAGAAAATACATCCAAAAACAATAACAAACGCCGCTCGCCCAACCCAAAGCTAAGCAAGTACATCGTCATCAGAATTCCCTGTAAAACAGACAACAGTCCACCATCAGTGGCGAGTAACATAACTGACTCACCCTAATGGGAATACACATGAACATAGCATAAACCAAATAATCAAAACATCAATCAACATGCGAGAACAACCAAATATAAACTCAACTCAAACCAACCTAACCAACTATCTTTGGCGCAATCATTCATATACTAGACCGGACTAAGCTCGTACGAACGCATCTTACGCGATCGAACTTTCTACTATGTTCGGATTTGAGAATCTTACTCCCAAACCCCATGAAACCAATCTTACTGGAAATCCATGTCCCGTGAAACCAATCTTACTGGAAATTCAAAGGATAACATAGTATGACTCCAACTATCCCAATACCGCGGATGGAATAGGGGCAACGTCTTAACCCAAAAACAATGAATCTTACTCAATGTATTAGGCGTCTAGAAATGAAATCAAGCTAATCATTAATTAAATCTTTTATCATTTTAATCGACTTATTCATAACATAATTATATTCAAGAATTGCCTTTGCGCCTTGATTCCCGAAAATAATCAGTTAAACACGAAGTTATTCTCAAGATTGCCTTTGCGCCTTGATCTTGAGTCTAACCAACATTAATCCATTACTTTTAATCCAATCTTTAACTCAATCTTTAACTTTCTTTAACTATTAAGCCACTTTCTTTAATTATCAAGATTCAACCAAGAACTCATCAAGACTCATCAAGAATTCAAAGAACTCATCAAGAACTCATAAAGAACTCATTCAAGATTCAAGATCTTCAATCAAGAACTCAATCAAGATTCAATAACTTCAATCAAGAACTCATCCAACTACTAATATCACACGCATATCATCATCAAACCATTCGAAAACTACCACTTAAACTCATCCAAAATTCATCAAACTTTAACACATTAATCATGATCGTAAAACGTCATATATTCAATCATAAAATCATCAAAACCATCATCAAAATACCATGAAAACCACATAAAAATCAGATTAGAAACTATACACAAACAATCATGATTAAACTTCACTAAATAACCCATACATGCATTTAGTCTATACTATAATCATAGTATACCAACAAGGTTGAGAAAGTATGTTACCTTATTAAAGATTAACACACTAATTCAACACAAAAACCTGCTGTAACGACCCGACTCGCTTAAATCGGCGCGGAAGAAACCGACGGGTCGAATTGTTATAACCTACAACTCGAAAACTTAAGAATTAAAAACTAATTCCTCAAATTATTATTATTAAACCTCAAAGTACAAATACCCACAAGTTTGTACATACTAAACCAAAAGTCAAACTAAAAATACTAAAATACGAGTAACTCCAACCACACGTCAGAGTCTAAAACAACGTATAAGAGTCCATACAATACTCCAATACAATCTAAAAATAACAGTAATAGAGAATACATCAAATAATAGAAACAATAAACGTCGCTCGCCCAACCCAAAGCTAAGCAAGAGTATCGTCATCAGAAATACCTGAAAAACAACAACAGTCCACCATCAGTGGCGAGTAACATAACTGACTCACCCTAATGGGAATACACATGAACATAGCATAAATCAAATAATCAACAACAATCCAAAACATGCGAAAATGACCCAACAACGGACTCGACTCAACCGTCCTATCCAACTATCTTTGGCGCAATCATTCATATACTAGACCGGACTGTGCTCGTACGAACGCATCTTACGCGATCGAACTTTCTACTATGCTCGGATTTGAGAATCTTACTCCAAACCCCATGAAACCAATCTTACTGGAAATTCATGTCCTGTGAAACCAATCTTACTGGAAATCCACATTTCAAGATAGCATAGTATGACTCCAACTATCCCAATACCGCGGATGGAATAGGGGCAACGTCTTAACCCAAAAACAATGAATCTTACTCAAAGTATTAGGCGTCTAGAAATGAAATCAAGCTAAATCATTAGTTAATCATCTTAATCATCATATTCAACTCATCATAACATAATCATATTCAAGAACTGCCTTTGCGCCTTGATCCTTGAAAAATAATCAGTTTAAACACGAAGTTATTCTCAAGATTGCCTTTACGCCTTGATCTTGAGTCTAACCAACCATAATTCATCATTCATTAACCATTCTTTAATCATATTAGACACAATCTTTAACTTTCTTTAACCTTTAAACCACTTTCTTTAACTTTCAAGATTCAACCAAGAACTCATCAAGACTCAAAGAACCCAACAAGAACTCATAAAGAACTCATAAAGAAATCATTCAAGATTCAAGATCTTCAATCAAGATGTAACAACCCGTCTTTTTAAGCTGTCGTTTGACGAAGGAAAACGACTTGCGGATCATTACTTAAGCATTAAATTAAAAATTAATTATATAATTAGAATAGAAACATCTTTTATTAACTTAAAAGTCTGAAATTAATCCCAAAAGTCGATAAAGGTAGAATACTTAAAGAATTACATAAACTACAATAATGTTTTCCCAACATGCTGGGATAATAAAAGAAATAATGTAATATTGTCTTATTGAAACTCTAGAAAAGAAATACTAAGGTGAAACTAGAACTATGCCTCAGCAAAGCCCAACCAGCGGAAACCCGATTTAAGCAGCTGCATCGTCACCTGAAACTGAGGGGGGGTCCACCGTCAGTGGCGAGTAACTAGGCTGTCCCGTTTAAGTAAGGGACCGCTAAACACATAATAGCATAGGATAACACATGAAAATACATGTAAACAAATAACATTTCATACACAAGTACATACGGGGTACGTATACAAATACGTACAAAAATACGTATAAGAATATGTATACAATACGTATAATAATACCTGCAAAATACGGTGAGAAATACATACGCAATACGTATAAAAGTACGTATACAATACGTATAACAATACCTGCAAAATACGGTTAGAGATACGTACCAAAATACGTATACAATACAAGCATACATACGAAATACATTTATACATACATACATTCCAGAGTTATACATATACAGACATACACAACGGAAGACTTATACCAATCATAATACATTACGTCTAATACTGAACTTATACTATATACGATCTTATACCTTAATTATCATATTGAACCTTACATTATCTTAACTTCGTAATCATGACATATCGTTCATCTTAACTTTATAATCATACTATATCATTCATCTTAACTTTATAATCATATCATATCATTCATCTTAACTTAATAATCATATCATATCATCTTTATCTTTTAACGGACCGGTCACTATAACTCGTTGTGGATCCCGTGTGCACCACAACTTTCCTAAAACATGCCGGGGTGAACTCGTGTATTCAACCCGTAGTGGATCCCGTGTGCACCACTAAGCCTAAGCTATGGTCATAACCCCTAAATAGCAGCTCGTGTACTACTACTTAGACGACTACATATTCTAGAACCAAGAACTGCGCGGGGGAACTCGTGTGTTCGTCCCATGGAGCAGTGGCATCGACTTAACCCAATCCGACGACTCGTGTATCATCGAATGGGCGTCCTTATCTTATCTTATATTTCATATCTTAAATCTTATCTTATATCTTCTTGAATCGGGAAATACTAGGTGGCCGTAATCGGAAATGAAATGTTCGAAATCCCAGGAAAGAGAGGTGCGGCACGTATATTGGCCACCTTAAATACCAAGTCTTTCCTAGCCAGAGATCGAAACGATTCAAATTCCTTTTACTCTGTTTCCTTTCTTACCCTTTTTAATATCTTATTACATCTTATTATAACTTTTCCTTACTGATTTCTTAATAATAATAATAATAATAATAATCATAATAATATTAGTCGTAATACTAATAACAATAATTATAATATTACTAATAATAACCGTAATAGTAATAATAATAAATATTAATAACGATAATCTTTTAATCCTTAATATTGTTATATAACCTATGCCTTAGTCATATTATTACTTCCCTTCATATTACAACTTATCCCTGACAATAAGACTTATGATTCCTAAAATTTAACTATCTATAATCTTATAAAAATAATAACATGGCATTCGACATTTTAGGAATAATATAACAATTACGTAAATTCATCAATTAATCATATAATTAATAAATCATATAAAGTAACATTTAACATCATAAATTACTCAAAACATGATAAAAATCCTATTTTTCATAATTTGACTCACTCGAAAACTTCATGAACAACAATACCAAAAATTACATCTTTAATTAATTAAATACAATTATCAATGGTTAGCAATTAAACTTAATAATATTAATTTAAAGATCATACTTTAAACATTAAAATTATCAAGATTAAATTCAAGAATTCAATGATAACATGTTTTAATAATTTTAATCACACTATTTTACACAGTCTGGTTTTAAAGAATTAAATTAGGAACGTCCGTTTAAAGGTCTCTAATAATCTGGAAATTTTGATGGGAGTTAAACATGAGTTCAAGGTTTAACGTGCGTAAATTTCGTCCAAAAATAACGTCGTTTACTATTTTTAAGTGATTTTATAACTAACAAATCAGATTAGTCTGAAATCAGTTTCATATTTTTCTGCCATAGCAAACGAACTTTAAAAATTACAATTAGAAAAAGATGTAAACAATTATTACTGACCTCCACCTAAAATTTCGTAGCCATCAGAATTGATTAAGTATCTTAATAAATTCGTAAACCAAATCTGGACAGTTTTACCAGTTTGAAAGATTAAATTATTATAAGCAATAAAAGGACGAATTTTGCCACGAAATAAATCATGATTCATAATCAAACAGTAAAGAAACTGCCACGAAAAATTCATCAAGAAATAACAAGATTTGATTAATAAATAAATTCATACAAGTAATTATTCAACAATTAAAGATTTCAAGAAACTACATAAAATAATCAAGAAAATTTCATAATAATTCATAAAGATTACATATTATCATCAAGAAAAATTACATAAAGTCCTATCATATGATTCGAAATTTTCTAGGTGATCATGACACTAATTCCTAACAATTTTCATGTTTTAATCCTAATTAACTATGTGATTAACTTGTACCGAAATTAAACGAAATAGCATAGTTACCTTTAAATGCTTAAATTATCCAAGGAAAATATTCACCACTTTGGGTGAATTTAGTTCGGCTATTTGAGAGGGAAAGGAGGAGCAATAATTTTTTTGGAGTTAAAATTTTAGCAATTATGAACTAAAAACAATTGCTAAACTAGTATTTATACAATAAGAAAAGCTAAAACAAACCCTAATAATACCCTTAGGCTGCCCTGAGAATTGAGGAGAGTGAAATTAGGTAGTTTGTTTTGGCTATGTTTGAATAGGTTTAGGAATTTTAAAATATAATTTAATTAATTTAATTAATCAAATTAAATTGATTAGGTAAAAATACTTGGCCCAAAAATAAGAGGGAGAGCCGGCCAAGCTTAAAGAAAGGAAAAAGATTGGGCTATTGGCCCAATTGAGTTTAAAGAGAGGGAAACAAAATAAAAAACAGTCCAAATTAATTGGGCCTTTTGGACTTAGATTGCATAAATAGAGTTAATAACCGCGAAATTTTCTGGCCCTAAATTTCGGGTCATTACAAACTTAATCAAGATTCAAGAACTCAATCAAGAACTCATCCAACATAATCATCACACGCATAACATCATGATTCATTCGAAAACTTCAACTTAAACTCATCCAAAATTCATCAAACTTTGACATAATAATCATGATCATAAAACAACATATATTCAATCATAAAATCATCAAAACCATCATCAAAATATCATGAAAACCATATCAAAATCAGATTAGAAATAATACACTAAATCATGAGTAAGCTTCATCAAATAACCCATACATGCATTTAATCTATACTATAATCATAGTATGCCAACAAGGTTGAGAAAGTATGTTACCTTATTGAAGATTAACACACAAACCAACACAAAAAGTTGCTGCCCGGAACAACCCAAAGAATACGGCCCAGCACGAGCACCACGTCCTTCAACACGGCACCACTGCACGAGCACCACGAACCGCCAAGGACCCGCGGTTCTTGCTGCCTTCACCACGGACCACCGCTGCCACGGCCCTACTGCACACACGACACGAACACGCTCCACCACCGTGCACCACTCGCACACACGGCTGCACACACACGGCTCTCAACACGAGCACCTTCACTTGCACGGCTTCACACTCGAACACCCATAATTGCACACGAACACGAACCCAAAACCAAACCCGAACTAAAAATCTTGGATGAAATAATTGTGTTTAGGATTGTGTTTTGGTACTTAAGGATCAATAGAGGTTGAATCTTTAAGTTTGGGATTAAAAGATGGATGAACAATTTTGATGGTGATTAATGCCAAAAATGGCGTGTGAAACTAGAGAGCAAATGGGAGGGATTTGTGTTTGAAATGATGGCAAGAGCTTTTGATGGCAAAAATGAGCAAAGGCCTTACTAACTCTCCTATTTATAGAGTTAGTCAAGGTGTGAACACAAGGCAAGTGGCAAACCTCGCCATGTCACTTAAGAAAACCGGCCATGGGGGTAAAATGGGCCTAAAAATGGGCTCTCGTAATCCATTGGGCTAATTTACGTAATTTACATGATTAATCATGCAATAATCGATTTAGCCCAAAATATTAAATAATTAATTAGAAAATTAAATAAATAAAATTCTAATTAATTAAATAATAAATAACATAAATAATAAAAACTGAAAACAAAATAATTCGAATTAAATCGAAATTATTCACATAAAATAAAATAAATAGTTCAAAAATAATTTGAACTATACATATCATCACATAAGTATCCATAATTCAAGGCAGAAAATATCATGAAAATTAGGGTCGTTACACCTGCTGCCCGGAACGCTAAACCCACGGCCAAGCAACACGGACCACCACGCACGGCACGGTTTGGCATGAACACCACCACGCACCACACGAGCACCACTGCCACCCAGCACGGCTGCCTGCCACGACCCACACGAGCACCACTGCCACAGACCTACTGCACGTCCATGGCACCACCAACTGCACGGCTGCCACTGCACGGCCTCACACACGGACACCCACACGATCAAACCCACACGATCGAGATTTCCGAACCAAACCCAAACTAATGATCTTGGATGAAATAATTGGGTTTTGGATTGTGTTTTAGTACTTAAAGATCAATAGAAGTTGAATCTTTAAGATTGGGATTAGAAAGATGGATGAATAATTTGATGGTGATTTTAGCCAAAAATGGCGTGAAGCAAGAGAGCAAATGGGAGGGAGTTTTTGTGTTTAAACTTTTGATGGCAAGTGCATAAAATGGCAAAGATGGCAAAAAAATGAGCAAAAGCCTTACTAACTCCTCTATATATAGAGTTAGTTAAGGTGTGAACATGAGGCAAGTGACAAAATTTGCCACCAAATACTAGGGCCAACCGGCCAAGCAAGAGGAAAGGGCCAAATTTGGGCTTTCGTGATCAATTGAGCTAATTTACAAAAACCGCATGATTACACATGCTTAAATCGATTTAGCCCAAACTATTAAATAATTAATTAGAAAATTAAATAATAAAAATTCTAATTAATTAAATAATAATTAAAATAAATAATAAAAACTGCAAATAAAATAATTCGAATTAAATCGAAATTATTCACATAAAATAAAATAAATAGTTCAAAAATAATTTGAACTATACATATCATCACATAAGTACCCATAAAGCAAGGCAGAAAATATCATGAAAATTAGGGTCGTTACAACCTCCCCTCCTTAAAGAAATTTCGTCCCGAAATTTCGTCCCGAAATTTAAGGCACAGGAGATCGCTCACCCTCAAACAAACCCGGATACTTCTGCCTCATGGACGCCTCTGTCTCCCAAGTCGCCTCCTCATGGTGTTGATTTCTCCACAACACCTTGACGAGCTGGACTTGCTTACGCCGCAGGGTCCTCACTTCCCGATCCAAGATCTGGACGGGTTGCTCCTCAAAAGTCAGATTCGGCTCAAGCGTGGCCGACTCCACTGGAATACTGTGGGTAGGATCATGTACATATTTCCTTAGCTGGGAAACATGGAATACGTCATGTACACTAGATAAACTAGGTGGTAAAGCCAATCGGTACGCCACCTCCCCAACTCGTTCTAGTATCTCGTAAGGTCCCACATATTTCGGTCGGAGTTTCCCCTTTTGACCAAAGCGTGCCACTCCTTTGAATGGTGAAACCTTAAGCAAGACTTTGTCACCTACCTCGAAAGCCAGCGGTCTACGTCGATTATCGGCGTAGGATTTCTGACGACTCTGAGCGGCCTGCATCTTAGACCGGATGACTCGGACCTTCTCGATAGTATCGCGTACCATCTCAGGTCCCAAAGCCACAGAATCACTGATATCATTCCAACATATAGGACTCCGACATTTCCTGCCATACAGGGCCTCGTACGGAGCCATCTCGATGCTGGAGTGATAGCTATTGTTATAGGAGAACTCTATCAAGCAGAGCATACGCACCCAAGACTGGTGATACTCCAGAGTACATGCTCGAATCATATCCTCCAAAGTCTGGATGGTCCTCTCAGTCTGACCATCAGTCGCCGCATGAAAAGCGGTGCTCAACTTCAGTTTCATCCCAAAGGCTTCCTGAACTGACTTCCAGAAACGAGACAGAAATCTCGGATCCCGATCAGAAACAGTCTCCCTCGGAACTCCATGTAGTCGGATTATGTCCTGAGTGTACGCCTCAGCTAGGCGCTCCATCGACCAGGTCATCTTCATCGGAATGAATCTTGCGACCTTAGTTAACCTATCCACTATGACCCAAATAGCATTCAAGCCATTACAAGTGGGTAAGCTCACTACGAAGTCCATAGATACCGACTCAAATTTCCAGGTCGGAATAGGTAGTGGCTGCAACAGACCTCCTGGTCTCTGATGCTCAATCTTGACCTTCTGACAGGTCAAACACCGAGCTACAAATTCTGCTACATCCCTCTTCATCTTAGGCCACCAGAACTGGCCCTTAAGATCCTGGTAAAGCTTGTTACCACCGGGATGAACAGAGTAGGGCGAGTTATGTGCCTCAGACATGATTCTGTTCCTAAGATCAGAACAGTCCGGTACACACCACCTCCCTCGAAAGCGCATACCACCATCGGAAGGGATCTCGAAACCTACGGCTTTGCCTTGCCGCAGAGCCTCTCGAATCCTAGCTAGCTGCGGGTCGTTCTGCTGACCCTCGCGCAGTTCCTGAATTAAATCAGGTTCGGCACCCATCGATGTCAGACGAAGTCTGACGGAACTACGGCTTCTACTGAAGCTCAAGCGATGCTTGCGACTCAGTGCATCTGCGACCAAGTTCGCCTTGCCCTCGCAATAGTTGAGCGTCAGGTCGTAGTCCTTGATCAGCTCAAGCCACCGCCTCTGCCTCATATTGAGGTCTTTCTGAGTGAAGATGTACTTGAGGCTCTTGTGATCCGTGAATACTTTACACGAACCGCCATAGAGATAGTGCCTCCAAATCTTGAGCGCGAACACTACAACTGCTAACTCCAAGTCATGCGTAGGATAGTTACGCTCATGCACCTTCAGTTGTCTCGATGCGTAAGCGATGACCTTCCCACCCTGCATGAGCACACAGCCTAGGCCACTCTTCGAAGCATCACTATAGACCTCGAAGCCCTCCTCATCGTTCGGAAGAGTAAGAATCGGAGCAGAGACTAATCTCTGTTTCAACTGCTGAAATGCTTGCTCGCAAGCCTCCGTCCAAACGAATCGGACCTCCTTCTGCAGGAGACTAGACATCGGCCTAGCAATCTTGGAGAAGTCCTGGACGAATCGTCGGTAGTATCCGGCCAAACCCAGAAAACTACCAACCTCCGCCACATTTCTCGGGCTACTCCAATTCACTACAGCCTTAATCTTAGCTGGGTCTACCATAATGCCCTCTTTACTGATTACGTGACCTAGAAAAGCTACTTCGCGAAGCCAGAACTTACACTTGGAGAGTTTCGCGAACCACTTATGACTTCGCAATATCTCTAGTACCATCCGGAGATGTTCCGTATGCTCAGACTCATCTCTCGAATAGACTAAGATATCGTCTATAAATACTACGACACATTTATCGAGTAAGTGGTGAAACGTCCGGTTCATCTGGTCCATGAACACGGCTGGCGCATTAGTGAGGCCAAAGGGCATCACCTCAAACTCGTAGTGGCCGTATTGAGTACGAAAAGCAGTCTTCGGAATGTCTTCTTTCTTGACTGGAATCTGATGATATCCAGACCGAAGATCTATCTTTGAAAACACTCCTGCTCCTCGCAACTGATCGAACAGGTCCTCAATCCTAGGAAACGGGTACTTATTCTTGATAGTTACCCGATTCAACTCTCGGTAGTGTATGCACAGGCGCATACTACCATCTTTCTTCTTCACGAAGAGCACAGGTGCTCCCCACGGAGAAACACTTGGCCTAATGAAGCCCTTATCGATCAAATCCTGGAGTTGCGTTTTCAACTCTAGCAACTCAGATGGTGCCATCCGGTACGGTGCCTTTGAAATCGGCGCTGTCCCGGGTACTACGTCGATATGAAACTCGACATCACGCTCAGGTGGAACCCCTGGTAGCTCATCAGGAAATACGTCTCTGAAATCCCTCGCTACAGGTATTAATCCAATCTTTAACTCAATCTTTAACTTTCTTTAACTATTAAGCCACTTTCTTTAATTATCAAGATTCAACCAAGAACTCATCAAGACTCATCAAGAATTCAAAGAACTCATCAAGAACTCATAAAGAACTCATTCAAGATTCAAGATCTTCAATCAAGAACTCAATCAAGATTCAATAACTTCAATCAAGAACTCGTCCAACTACTAATATCACACGCATATCATCATCAAACCATTCGAAAACTACCACTTAAACTCATCCAAAATTCATCAAACTTTAACACATTAATCATGATCGTAAAACGTCATATATTCAATCATAAAATCATCAAAACCATCATCAAAATACCATGAAAACCACATAAAAATCAGATTAGAAACTATACACAAACAATCATGATTAAACTTCACCAAATAACCCATACATGCATTTAATCTATACTATAATCATAGTATACCAACAAGGTTGAGAAAGTATGTTACCTTATTAAAGATTAACACACTAATTCAACACAAAAACCTGCTGCCCGGAACGCTAAACCCACGGCCAAGCAACACGGACCACCACGCACGGCACGGTTTAGCACGAACACCACCACGCACCGCACGAGCACCACTGCCACCCAGCACGGCTGCCTGCCACGACCCACACGAGCACCACTGCCACGGACCTACTGCACGGCCACGGCACCACCAACTTCACGGCTGCCACTGCACGGCCCCACACACGGACACCCACACGATCAAACCCACACGATCGAGAATTCCGATCCAAACCCGAACTAATGATCTTGGATGAAATAATTGGGTTTTGGATTGTGTTTTAGTACTTAAAGATCAATAAAAGTTGAATCTTTAAGATTGGGATTAGAAAGATGGATGAATAATTTGATGGTGATTTTAGCCAAAAATGGCATGAAGCAAGAGAGCAAATGGGAGGGAGTTTTTGTGTTTAAACTTTTGATGGCAAATGCATAAAATGGCAAGGATGGCAAAAAAATGAGCAAAAGCCTTACTAACTCCTGTATATGTAGAGTTAGTTAAGGTGTGAACATGGGGCAAGTGACAAAATTTGCCACCAAATACTAGGGCCAACCGGCCAAGCAAGAGGAAAGGGCCAAATTTGGGCTTTCGTGATCAATTGGGCTAATTTACAAAACCGCATGATTACACATGCTTAAATCGATTTAGCCCAAACTATTAAATAATTAATTATAAAATTAAATAATAAAAATTCTAATTAATTAAATAATAATTAAAATAAATAATAAAAACTACAAATAAAATAATTCGAATTAAATCGAAATTATTCACATAAAATAAAATAAATAGTTCAAAAATAATTTGAACTATACATATCATCACATAAGTACCCATAAATCAAGGCAGAAAATATCATGAAAATTAGGGTCGTTACAGGCGGGCCCAATGCACGATTGGCTCGTAACATGTCCCCGAACCCATACTCTAGTGCACGACCATATGTGGCTCATTGCTCCTGGCTTTCAGTACTTCTTTGGTGTCCATGGACCATATAAAACGCACGGTGGCGACTCCTACTAGTCCGTATTCACGTACGGCGTTAACGAGCATTCAAAATAACTCGTGAGACGTAGGCGGCTGGGTAAAAATGACCCCTATAGTTTGGCGACTTCACTGGGGAATATCACTCCTTAGTGGTGTGGACAAACTTGAAAAGTCTCGTGGTCTTATTATTATTATTCCCGAATTATTTTTAGGCATATTGCATGCGGCCCTACGAATAGGTGCCGAAATATAGAACCTTGTCTCATATGAGCATGTTCTATGCTCGAGACCGACCCCGGGGGGTTTGGTTATGGTTACTTGTTGGTGCCCGACCACAATGATCATAGCCGGCCCATCCCAGCCATGGCGCGTGATCATCATGCCCGATGAGATCATAATAAAGAATCTATTAACCGTGTGTCATTCAAAATGAAGAATGATCATATCGGTTCATTTTTCTTTAGCCGTGGTACCTTGTGACCACCCAAGACTGACTTTTAGAGAGCTTTCATACTAGTTTTTTAGGTTAGTGTGCTTATGTGATTATGTGTGCATTTTTTTATATGGGCTCTAGCCATGTTTTATTTTTTTTTCTATTCACTCACACTTCATTTAGTCATGGTCATCCTCTAGTTCATATAGTTCACAATGCTGGGCCTTAGTGTCCTTGCATGTAGTCCATATAGGCTTTGACTTTAGTTTGACCATAGGTTTTGGCCCAAAACCTTAGTCATTCCTTTATTTGGGCTTAGGTTCACTCCTCATATAAATACTTCCATTCACATACATTGCATATTTCATGTATTTTGGTGCCCTCTCAAAAAAAATAATTCCAAAAAAAAAAATTCGAATTTTTTTTTTTAAAAAAAAAAGAAATGGAAAGGGTACCTTGCATCCATGCATTTTAGGGAAGATGGCAAAAAAATTAGGACATGCATATACATCTGCATTTGCATCCATATCACAGTGACCAAGGGGGAATTACTAAAGGTTTTGATTCATTTCAGTTCGGAGCGGTCTAAACAATCCATTTTCAATCCAAAGCATAGCCGAGGTCCGAGCAAGACTCAAGCCCAGTCCAACCTCACCTCATTTAAACACCACCACAGCTTCACTCAAACTTATCCAAACCCAAAAGCCTTAAGCCCATACCTAGACATCACTCAAGACCATATTCCAAACTTACACATCACTCAAGCCCAACCTCACTCAGGTCCATCACTTAAGCCCATATTTCTAGCCTATACCACTCAAGCCCACATCACTACCTTTAACCCAGTGAGTCACCCCAAGGCATGGGTTACTAACCCATGCGGCCTTCCTAGATCGAGTCGATGAGTCTTCATCCTAGCCCACTGACCCTTTCACTTCCCATCTCGAGTCTATGTCATACACACTTTGACCTTTCCACTCTCCACCGAATGGCCCATCATATTTCCACATCCTCTGTTTCCAATTAGCAATATCATGCAGGTCCAATCACTTACACGGCTTCAATGGATAAAACTGACACCTTCACACACTGACCTCACTACACTTCCACACACTGACCTCACATGTAATATCAATAATCACTTTCACACACGACCTCACGAGGACATGCTTTCAAATGGTAAATGGCATATTTGGAGAATGGTGCAATGGCCTCAAAGAATCAAAGCCTAGGCCCAGCTTAATTACAATTCAAATTCATAATGGAGTACAGGGGATCAAATGGCAGCACTCGTAATGTAACGACCCGACTTTTGAGACATGTCGATTGACGAAGGGAAATCGACAAACGGATCATTACCAACTTATAATAACAAATAAATCAGATTATATGAATTAATGAATTAACCTTTACTAATTAAACTACTAATTAACCGAAAAAGATCAATATTCATTATTACATAATTGGTCTTGAAATACTGTCCCAACATGCTGGGATCGTAAAATAACTAAGTAAATGTCTTGAAAACATAAATCCTCTATTAAACTATTTAACTAAGGCTCTCTGCTACTCAATCCCATCCACGAAGCCCGTTAATCAGCAGCGTCTTCACCTGAAACTGAGGGGGGGGTCCACCGTCAGTGGCGAGTAACTAGGCTGTCCCATTTAATCGAGGGACCACCAAACACATAATGTCATAGAAATACACATAAGAACTGTACAGAAACTTAACACATGCCTTTGTATAATTGTACAAAAAAAAATACGTATAAAAGTACGTATAAAAATACGTATAAAAGTACGTATAAAAATAGGTATAAAAGTACGTATAAAAATATGTAAACGTATACGTACAAAATACGTAATAAAATACCTGCAGAAATACGGTTAGAAATACGTAATATCTACGTACATTGTACGTACAGTCAACCCTGCATTATACGGTTAGAAATACGTACAAATATACACCCATCATTCATATACATACATACATACAAAAATACAGATTCATACGCAGCGGAAGTCTTAAAATACCCAAGTACTTATACTTATACTATATGACCTAAATTATCCCAAACCTTAGCTTATACAATACCCATCATATATTATACCTTAATATCTCATATTCACACTTTATCATATTCTTTTCATAGCATACCGTATCTTATCATATATCATCATTTCTTATCTTTCATATCATATCGTATCATATCTTATGATTTCATCATATCATATCATCTTTGTTGGACCGGTCACTGTAACTCGTTGCGGATCTCGTGTTTCACCACAACTTTCCTAGAACATGCCGGGGTGAGCTCGTGTACTCAACCCGTAGCGGATCTCGTGTTTCACGACTAAGCCTAAGCTATGGCCATAACCCCTAATAGCGGCTCGTGTACCACTACTAGACGACTACATATCCTAAGACCCAGAACTGCTCGGGGGAGCTCGTGTGCTCGTCCCAATTGAGCAGTGGCCTCGACTTAACCCAGTCTAACTACTCGAGTCATTAGGTGGGCGTCCATATTGTATCTTATATCTTCATTTAATTATTTCATATCATATATTGGGAAATACTAGGTGACCGTAATAGGAAATGAAATGTTCGGAGTCCCAGGAAAGGGAGGTGCGGCACGTATGTTGGCCACCTTAAATACCAAGCCTTTCCTAGCCAGAGACCGAAACATAACATGTATAGCTATTACTCTGTTTCCTTTCTTATCCCTAGTAATATCTTATGCATCCTTAAACCTTATCTTATACTAATCTTAATATCATATCATATACTATTACTTATCCTTTCGGATACTAACCCTAATATTACTACTAATATTAATTATGATAATACCCGAAATTTATATTATTAATACTGGTATTATTCGGCCCTTATTAGTTTTAATAACAATAATATACTTTTTATCCCTACACTTTACAACTTATCCCAAAAAAAATTATTTTATCCGAAACTTTTATTATTAATTATTCCTAAATTAATAATAATCCAAAATTAATTAAAATTGACTATTTCTACTCAATTCACACGGCATTTTCAAATTAATAACAATAATTAATTATTTTCTTAAATTAATTTAATTAATCAATTTAATTACTAAAATTACCAAAATATGATAAAAATTCCATTTTTCCTTTTTTTCTCCCATTCGACATTTCACCCTTTTTACACCAAAATTTAACAATTAATTTATATAAAATCAATCATCAAGAATTAAATAATTTAACTAATCAATAAACATAAAAATCAGATTTTTATCATCAATTACCAAGATTAAATTAAAGAACAAAAATTAAACAACATGCTTGGCATTCGAAATTCACACGGCAATATTAATGATTTCAAGAACATTTTATACATTCAAGAATTAAACCAACCATGATAAAATTAAAGAATTGAATTAAAGATTCGCATAATTATTTAAGATGAACAAGATTAATCATAAAAGTTAAATTTTTAATCTCCCTTCATACAATAATATCACTCGGCAATCATATAAAATAACAAGATTAATTTCTTGATTCAAGATTTAATTATCCTAATTAAATTTAATCATGATATATGCTTAAAATAATTAAAAAAAAAACATCATAAAACATGTTGAACCACTCGAAAAAAAAAAAATATTCAAAACAATTCAAGAACATAATTAAATTATTTTCATAAAATTTTCGAGTAAACAAAAATTAAACAACATATAATCTATGCAATTTTCATTAATTAAACATACAAAATCCATGCTTTAAATCAAGAAAATGCAAGAAATAAATCAAGAACATCATCATCATTCATTCGACAATTATAAAAAAAAACAAGGATTAAACTCCTACATTTTTTCATGCTTTGATTCCTAATTACTATGTGTTCTTTCTACCCAAGATTAATTAGGAAAGCGAAGTTACCTGGATTCGCTTTTAAAATCCCAAAGAAAACACTCTCTTTTTTTTTAAAACCTCACGGCACACTTCAAGAGGGAGGAAGAGAAAATATATTTTTTTTTCTAGGGTTTTTTTTGGAACAATTGCAATTAGGAACCAAATGAATAGATGGATCCTATTTATAGAATAAAGAAAAGAAAAAAAATAAAACAAACCTAAATATTTGGTTGGGGTTGCCGTGAATGAGGAGAAGAGAGGGGGAAGTTGAGAAAAATTTGGGTTGACTAACAAATTGGTTGGGATGGGTTTGAATGGGTTAAAATCAAATAAATCAAATTAATTAATAATTTAATTAGTTAAACAACCCATTTACTAAATAAATCAAAGAATTAAATTGGACCCAAATAGCAAAATAGGCCGGCCAAGAGGAGAAAGCAAAGACTAATTGGGTCTTTGGCCCAATTTAAGAAAAGATTGGATTAAAAGAATGCAAACAGTCCAATATAAATGGCCCAATCGGACTTTGAATTAAATAATAATATTAATAACCGCGAAATTTTCTGGCCCAAAATTTCGGGTTATTACAGTCACCCCTCCTTAAATAAATTTCGTCCTCGAAATTTACTTAACGGAGCTCAACAGAAACACCGCACACAAAAGCAAACAACCAAACACGGCAAACACACAAACAACATGAAAACAACCAAAACCAAAAACCAACTCGTACCTGCCTTGAACAGCTCGGGATACTTCTTCCTCATCGTAGCTTCGGTCTCCCATGTAGCTTCTTCAAACTTCTGGCTACGCCACAAAACTTTCACCAACGGCACGACCTTGCGTCGCAACATCCGATCCTGACGATCCAAAATCTGAACCGGCTTTTCTTCGAAAGTCAGGTTCGGCTCGATATCTGATGACTCTACCGGAATGATATGTGAAGGGTCGTTGACATATTTCCATAGCTGTGACACATGGAATACATCATGAACCCTTGATAGATCCGGAGGCATCGCCAACCGATAAGCGACTACGCCGACTCGCTCCAAGATCTCGTATGGCCCAACATACTTCGTTCTGAGTTTACCTTTCTGACCAAACCGGACCACACCCTTCATAGGAGACACCTTTAGCAAAACCTTATCTCCAACCTCAAACTCTAGCGGCTTCCGACGACGATCAGCATAGGACTTTTGCCGACTCTGAGCTGCCTGTAACCTCGCCCTGATGATCTTCACCTGCTCAACTGTATCCCGGATATGGTCGGGACCAATCACCAAAGCATCGCTGATGTCGCTCCAACACGTAGGGCTACGACACTTACGCCCATACAAAGCCTCATAAGGAGCCATCTGAAGACTGGCATGATAGCTGTTATTGTACGAAAACTCCACCAAACTCAGAGATTTAACCCAAGACTGCTGGAAATCCAACGCACAAGCTCGAAGCATATCCTCCAGTGTCTGGATGGTCCGCTCTGTCTGCCCATCCGTAGCTGCATGGAAAGCCGTACTCAAATTAAGCGTAGTCCCAAAAGCCTCCTGTAAAGACTTCCAGAACCGTGACAAGAACCGGGGATCTCGGTCGGACACGATATCCTTCGGCACACCATGTAACCGAATAATCTCCCTCGAGTACGCTTCCGCCATCTTCTCCATTGACCAAGTGATCTTCATAGGAATGAAACGAGCCACCTTGGTCAAACGATCCACGATAACCCAAACTGTATCCAAACCCGCAGACGTCGTGGGCAAACCCACCACAAAATCCATGGATATGGAGTCGAACTTCCATGTGGGTATCGGTAACGGCTGCAGTAATCCACCTGGTCGCTGATGCTCGATCTTGACTTTCTGGCACGTGAGACATCGCGCAACAAATTCTGCGACCTCTTGCTTCATCTTCGGCCACCAGAAACATTCTCTCAGGTCCTTATAGAGCTTACCGCCACCTGGATGCACCGAATAGGGAGTATTGTGAGCCTCTTCCATGATCCGATTTCTCATATTCGAATTCCGGGGCACACACCACCTGTTACGGAACACAGATTAGTTTCCACAAAGTGAAAGATAATTCATTATGACTTTTAACTCCATTACCTGTTACGACACTTCAGACTGCCATCTGATTCAATTGTGAAGTCCTCTGCCTTACCCTGAAGTTTGGCTTCACGAATCTTCTCGAGTTGCGGGTCTTCCTTCTGTTTTTCCCGTAACTCCTGATACAAACTGGGCTCGACACTCATAGCACTCAAATACACTCGGGTGCTACCTGGCATAACCCTCTCAATCCCCATCCTGCGAAGGTCGGAACAGATTTCCTTAGGTAAAACCGCCACTCTGTTACATAAATGACGATCTTCACGGCTAAGGGCATCAGCTACTCTGTTAGCTTTTCCTTCACAATACTCGACCGAGAGGTCATAATCTTTGATCAATTCGAGCCACCGTCGCTGTCTCATGTTGAGTTCCTTCTGAGTGAAGATATATTTCAAACTCTTGTGATCGGTGAATAACTTGCAGGATACTCCATAGAGATAATGCCGTCATATCTTCAAAGCGAACACCACCGCTGCCAACTCTAAGTCGTGAGTAGGGTAATTCTGCTCATGAACCTTGAGCTGTCTTGAAGCATACGCAATCACCTTCCCTTCTTGCATCAGAACACAACCTAGACCTTTCTTCGACGCATCGCTGTAGACTTCAAAACCTACACCTTCCGTCGGCAAAGCAAGAACAGGTGCAGACACAAGGCTTTGCTTGAGTGCTTGAAAGGCTTCTTCACACTGCTCGGTCCACACGTACTTGCAATCTTTGTGCAATAACTTGGTCATAGGCGCTGCTACTTTGGAGAAGTCTTTCACAAATCTCCGATAGTAACCTGCTAGGCCAAGAAAACTTCGAACTTCGGCCACATTCTTCGGACTGTGCCATCCTACCACTGCCTTAATCTTGGCTGGATCTACCATGACACCATCCGCATTAATCACATGCCCTAGAAAGGCAACCTCCTTGAGCCAGAACTCGCACTTGGACAACTTTGCGAACCACTTCTGAGCTCGTAAAATACCTAGCACCAGATGAAGATGCTGAGTGTGATCTTGTTCACTCTTCGAATAAATGAGAATATCGTCGATGAACACTACCACACACACATCTAGAAGATGATGAAAGGTCCGATTCATCTGGTCCATGAACACTGCAGGAGCGTTCGTCAAACCAAATGGCATAACCTCGAACTCATAGTGCCCATATCTCGTGCGAAATGCAGTCTTCGGTATATCCTCTGGCTTCACTGGAATCTGATGATAACCGGATCTGAGATCAATCTTGGAGAAGACACTGGCTCCCTTCAACTGATCAAACAAATCCTCGATCCTGGGCAGAGGATACTTGTTCTTGATAGTCACCTTGTTCAGCTCCCGGTAATCAATACACAACCTCATGCTGCCATCTTTCTTTTTCACGAACAGTACCGGAGCACCCCATGGCGACACACTAGGCCGGATGAAACCCTTGTCGATCAATTCCTGCAACTGGGTCTTCAATTCCTTCAACTCAGCTGGAGCCATGCGATACGGAGCCTTAGAAATCGGAGCAGTCCCGGGCACCAGATCGATGTTGAACTCCACTTCTCTTTCCTGTGGTATCCCTGGCAGCTCCTCTGGAAAAACATCCGCATACTCTCGAACAACTGGAATGGCCTCTAGCTGTTCCTCCTTGGTCATGTCCTTGACTTGACATAGGAACACAGTCTCACCCTTGCGCTGCAGCCTGCGCATCTTCATAGCGGACACTATCTTCAACCCTTTGCCTATCGGCTTCCCGGCATAGGTTACCCTCTTTGCGTCTGGTCCTCGCAAAGTGACCGCCTGGTCCTGACACCGAAAGGTCGCTTGATGCTTAGCTAACCAATCCATCCCTAGGATCACATCGAACTCGATCATCGGGAACTCCTTCAGGTTGGCCTCGAACTTTACCCCCGAGATGACAATGGACACGTCCCTGAACTCCCGAAGACAAGAAAAGTCCTCTCCCGAAGGGAGAGTTATCACAGATTTGACGGGAGACTCTCCCATCAGGTTAGCTTTCACAATAAACGAACTAGCAACAAAGGACACAGTAGCACCAGTATCAAACAGTACATATGCAGAAACATCATGAACAGGAAATGTACCCGTGACCACGTCGGGCTGAGCATCTGCCTCTTCCTGTGTCATGCAGAAAATCATGTTCTTGACCGGAGCTTGACTACCTGTGGCTGCTGCTGCTGCTGGCTGTCTCTTAGGGCAGTAGATGGACTTATGACCCGCTTCACCACAGTCGAAGCACACTATAGGAGACCCATCACACTTCTTTCCCGGGTGGAACTCCTTCTTACAACCTCGACAAACCCTCGGACCCTGACTCGGAGCTGGTCGAGAACCCTGTTGCTGCTTTGATGAAGACTCGAACCTGATCTTCTTTGCCGGAGCTGGAGCTGGAACAGACGTAACCCTCTTCTTAGCTGAGTCTTCTTCAGAAACCGAAGACTGAACCTCCAGAGCTACTTCGTAGGCTTCCTGAAACGTCTTCACCCTACTGCTGATCACATGAACCCGGATGTTGGAGTTGAGCTTCTTGATATACCTCTTGACCCGCTCGGCTTCAGAAGGTATAACTGCTGTGGCGAACCTGGAGAGCTCGGTGAACTTGTCCGTGTAAGCTTGGACGGACAGATTACCCTGGGTGAAAGTGAGGAATTCCTCTTGTTTCTGCCACTTAAGTTCCTCGGGGTAGAAACGATCTTGCAGCTTCTTGGTGAAGTCTTCCCAACTCAGATTCAGATCTGTGTCGGGGTCAGACCGGAGTGTACTCCACCAATTGTCTGCCTCACCCTGAAGATAAAATGTTGCAATGGGAACCCGTTCAGTCGCGGGACAAGCCAAAACGTCAAACATCTTGCGCATCTCTCGAATCCAGTTTTCGAGGATGGTTGGGTCAGCTGCACCATCATAGGTCGGAGGACGAAGTCGGGCTATACGGTCGAAGGTCGACTGGTTGTTCGGAGCCCGGACGCTGTTCTGAGCCAATGTGAGGATTGCATCCTCCAAGTTGCGACGACGAAGACGGAAGTTCGGAGGTCTAGGGGTCAACATCCTGAAGTTATAGACAAGTTAGCACACGAACGGCACACGGAACGGCATCAACACGGAAACAAGCGATAAAACGTCTTAACCCAGGCTACTACCCATGGTTTCACTCACCTAAGTTGTTCCATATTAGGCTAGGGTTCGCTCGGGTTTATAAAGCACTCATCTTTCGAAGTCACTTATGAAGAAGTAACTTAGGATTAAACCTATGGCTCGGATACCAACTGTAACGACCCGACTTTTGAGACATGTCGATTGACGAAGGGAAATCGACAAACGGATCATTACCAACTTATAATAACAAATAAATCAGATTATATGAATTAATGAATTAACCTTTACTAATTAAACTACTAATTAACCGAAAAAGATCAATATTCATTATTACATAATTGGTCTTGAAATACTGTCCCAACATGCTGGGATCGTAAAATAACTAAGTAAATGTCTTGAAAACATAAATCCTCTATTAAACTATTTAACTAAGGCTCTCTGCTACTCAATCCCATCCACGAAGCCCGTTAATCAGCAGCGTCTTCACCTGAAACTGAGGGGGGGGGTCCACCGTCAGTGGCGAGTAACTAGGCTGTCCCATTTAATCGAGGGACCACCAAACACATAATGTCATAGAAATACACATAAGAACTGTACAGAAACTTAACACATGCCTTTGTATAATTGTACAAAAAAAAATACGTATAAAAGTACGTATAAAAATACATATAAAAGTACGTATAAAAATACGTATAAAAGTACGTATAAAAATAGGTATAAAAGTACGTATAAAAATACGTAAACGTATACGTACAAAATACGTAATAAAATACCTGTAGAAATACGGTTAGAAATACGTAATATCTACGTACATTGTACGTACAGTCAACCCTGCATTATACGGTTAGAAATACGTACAAATATACACCCATCATTCATATACATACATACATACAAAAATACAGATTCATACGCAGCGGAAGTCTTAAAATACCCAAGTACTTATACTTATACTATATGACCTAAATTATCCCAAACCTTAGCTTATACAATACCCATCATATATTATACCTTAATATCTCATATTCACACTTTATCATATTCTTTTCATAGCATACCGTATCTTATCATATATCATCATTTCTTATCTTTCATATCATATCGTATCATATCTTATGATTTCATCATATCATATCATCTTTGTTGGACCGGTCACTGTAACTCGTTGCGGATCTCGTGTTTCACCACAACTTTCCTAGAACATGCCGGGGTGAGCTCGTGTACTCAACCCGTAGCGGATCTCGTGTTTCACGACTAAGCCTAAGCTATGGCCATAACCCCTAATAGCGGCTCGTGTACCACTACTAGACGACTACATATCCTAAGACCCAGAACTGCTCGGGGGAGCTCGTGTGCTCGTCCCAATTGAGCAGTGGCCTCGACTTAACCCAGTCTAACTACTCGAGTCATTAGGTGGGCGTCCATATTGTATCTTATATCTTCATTTAATTATTTCATATCATATATTGGGAAATACTAGGTGACCGTAATAGGAAATGAAATGTTCGGAGTCCCAGGAAAGGGAGGTGCGGCACGTATGTTGGCCACCTTAAATACCAAGCCTTTCCTAGCCAGAGACCGAAACATAACATGTATAGCTATTACTCTGTTTCCTTTCTTATCCCTAGTAATATCTTATGCATCCTTAAACCTTATCTTATACTAATCTTAATATCATATCATATACTATTACTTATCCTTTCGGATACTAACCCTAATATTACTACTAATATTAATTATGATAATACCCGAAATTTATATTATTAATACTGGTATTATTCGGCCCTTATTAGTTTTAATAACAATAATATACTTTTTATCCCTACACTTTACAACTTATCCCAAAAAAAATTATTTTATCCGAAACTTTTATTATTAATTATTCCTAAATTAATAATAATCCAAAATTAATTAAAATTGACTATTTCTACTCAATTCACACGGCATTTTCAAATTAATAACAATAATTAATTATTTTCTTAAATTAATTTAATTAATCAATTTAATTACTAAAATTACCAAAATATGATAAAAATTCCATTTTTCCTTTTTTTCTCCCATTCGACATTTCACCCTTTTTACACCAAAATTTAACAATTAATTTATATAAAATCAATCATCAAGAATTAAATAATTTAACTAATCAATAAACATAAAAATCAGATTTTTATCATCAATTACCAAGATTAAATTAAAGAACAAAAATTAAACAACATGCTTGGCATTCGAAATTCACACGGCAATATTAATGATTTCAAGAACATTTTATACATTCAAGAATTAAACCAACCATGATAAAATTAAAGAATTGAATTAAAGATTCGCATAATTATTTAAGATGAACAAGATTAATCATAAAAGTTAAATTTTTAATCTCCCTTCATACAATAATATCACTCGGCAATCATATAAAATAACAAGATTAATTTCTTGATTCAAGATTTAATTATCCTAATTAAATTTAATCATGATATATGCTTAAAATAATTAAAAAAAAAAACATCATAAAACATGTTGAACCACTCGAAAAAAAAAAAATATTCAAAACAATTCAAGAACATAATTAAATTATTTTCATAAAATTTTCGAGTAAACAAAAATTAAACAACATATAATCTATGCAATTTTCATTAATTAAACATACAAAATCCATGCTTTAAATCAAGAAAATGCAAGAAATAAATCAAGAACATCATCATCATTCATTCGACAATTATAAAAAAAAACAAGGATTAAACTCCTACATTTTTTCATGCTTTGATTCCTAATTACTATGTGTTCTTTCTACCCAAGATTAATTAGGAAAGCGAAGTTACCTGGATTCGCTTTTAAAATCCCAAAGAAAACACTCTCTTTTTTTTTAAAACCTCACGGCACACTTCAAGAGGGAGGAAGAGAAAATATATTTTTTTTTCTAGGGTTTTTTTTTGGAACAATTGCAATTAGGAACCAAATGAATAGATGGATCCTATTTATAGAATAAAGAAAAGAAAAAAAATAAAACAAACCTAAATATTTGGTTGGGGTTGCCGTGAATGAGGAGAAGAGAGGGGGAAGTTGAGAAAAATTTGGGTTGACTAACAAATTGGTTGGGATGGGTTTGAATGGGTTAAAATCAAATAAATCAAATTAATTAATAATTTAATTAGTTAAACAACCCATTTACTAAATAAATCAAAGAATTAAATTGGACCCAAATAGCAAAATAGGCCGGCCAAGAGGAGAAAGCAAAGACTAATTGGGTCTTTGGCCCAATTTAAGAAAAGATTGGATTAAAAGAATGCAAACAGTCCAATATAAATGGCCCAATCGGACTTTGAATTAAATAATAATATTAATAACCGCGAAATTTTCTGGCCCAAAATTTCGGGTTATTACACGTAATCAAGGCTCATTCGCACCTAAAGGGTTTAAATGCCAAAGATCATTTGAAAGCATTGTCTGGAGCAACAAAAGACAGCAACCTCATTCAAGCAAAAGTCGAGGCAAAAAAAATAAAATAAAAAATAACAAAAAAAAACAAAAACACAAAAAAAAAACACAAAAAAAAAAACAAAAACAAAAGAAAACGAAAAAAAAAACAATTCAAAAATCAAGCCCACGGAACTACGATGGTTTCATTCCGAAAGGATACGTAGGAAACCTCTCCTCGAGGTTCGACCACAACATAATATGAGGCCCGCTGAGTGGTTTGACTTGCTAAGAATTTGACACTAGTATTTTTAGTCTAGATCCCGACATAGACTCAAGTTTTGAACCAACATCTCTAGCCTACCCTTATATCTAGCCACATCATCTTCAACTCCAAGTCACAAATTTTAACCTTTCTACTTTTTTCGAACCTTAGACCATTCTTTGGCCACCTTGAAGGACACTTTGTCTCGATCAATAGGAAGAAAAGCCACCTAACCCCACCATAGGTTAGTACATCTCGTTGTGGGGCTCACCTCCATGGCTCACAAAATTTGCCCTGCCTCTCTATAACCACCTTCATCACTCTTTAGCTGGGGCCTACCTATTCCACCACAAACTTGAAATCCACAAAAAAGCCTTAACCGTCACCCTCATTCATGCCATCCTTACCCCACATGTTGTTACCCTCCCTATCCATCTACTCCACCACAAATATAGCCTTCCCATATACCTTAACCCCACGGGCTGGGGGCTCGCTCATGATCGAATTGAAAATTTTTCTTTGATTGATTGGGGGCTTAAGATAGCTCCGCCCCATTTTTGGAAAGCACCATACCATTGGTTGATCCCCTTGATTATTTATTACATTATCATACATAACACATCACATTTCATAAGCATCACTCACATCATGCATCATGCACTATATGCACATTGTACACAGTCATTTCATGCATACATTCACATACATGCATAAGCATCACGCACATTGTACATCCGCACATCACATAGCACAAAGCGCATAAGGCTAGAGCCCATCTTTTTTCAATCCTAGAATCGCTATATGCGATTAGTGTCTTAGATAATTTTCGTGAGCCCGTGTATGCCCATATGGTTTATTGCTATGTGCAGTTTTCCCTTGATATCTTTACTTATGTTATTGCCTCGCCCCAACCATAATACTTTGACTTTAGTCTTGCGAGAACATTCGACTCTCCGGACTCAGTCAAAGTGGGGGCTTCTCATCTTACACACAACTCCTTGTACATTTTTTTCCGCCTCAACGGCCTCATCATCTTTTTTTTACGGGTTTATGCTTACCCTAATTCCTCTAAGGGTTTACCCTTAATTCCCCAGCAAGAATACTTTGACCTTCGTCTTGCGAGAACATTAATCTCTCCAGACTCAGTCAAAGTGGGGGCTTCTCATCACACGCCCACATCGTTTTCCCTCACTCACAATCACTTTGCTTACGGGTTTATGCTTACCCTAAGCTTACAATTACTTTTCTCATAGGGTTTATGCTTACCCTAAGATCTCAAATATCACTCTAAGGGTTTATGCCTACCCTTAATTTACTTACTTTTCTCATGGGTTTATACTTACCCTAAGTTCACAAGTATCACTCTAAGGGTTTATTCCTACCCTTAATTCACTTACTTTTCTCACGGGTTTATGCTTACCCTAATTCTCTAAGGGTTTACCCTTAATTTCCCAGCCATAATACTTTGACTTTTCGTCTTGCGAGAACATTCGTCTCTCCAGACTCAGTCAAAGTGGGGGCTTCTCATCAGACGTATATGTTTCCCTTACACATTTTTCCGCCTCAATGGCATCACTCACAAGCACTTTTCTAACAGGGTTTATGCTTACCCTAATCTTACAAAAATTCCTTTAAGGGTTTATGCCTACCCTTAGTTCACTTACTTTTCTCAGGGGTTTATACTTACCCTAATCTTACAAATCTCACCTTTAAGGGTTTATGCCTACCCTTAATCCACTTATAATAATAATAATAATAATAATAATAATAATAATAATAATAATAATAATAATAATAATAATAATAATAATAATAATAATAATAATAATAATAATAATATCTCCCATATCATATCTAATCACCCCTTCCAACTCATATAGTCTCAACCATATCACACCATATCACCCATATCATCACCATTACCATTATCCTATCACCATGCTTTCTATATTTATCATCCAATATCTCATCATATCAACCATATCTCATCCATATCCATACCATCCATTATTCTTGAACCTTCTTCACATCCTTATATATACCTCCTCTCTTACCATTAACAACATAACAACAAGTCCTATCAACACCTACACCCTTCTTCCCCAAGCAACAACAACCACAAAAGCAAGAACAACCAAACACAAAACAAAAAACCCTCTCAAACTCCCCTCTAAACTACAGCAAATGTAGCAGCAACAACACATAAAAACAGCCCTCAAAACAGTCATAAAACGAGTGATTCGAAGGCCTTTGTGAATCCGTTTCGACCGCAACGATTTCGATATTATTTCTGAGGACCCTAAGTCATTATAATCATATATATATTTTTTTATTTCATTAATCATTTAATTTTTAATTACATTACCCATGGTTTGTATCAAGATTTGATTCGATGATTCTATTATGTTTCTTCTCGGTTTTGTGTTCATTGCTGCAACTTTGACGAATTTTACTACATTGCTCAGAAAGAATTAGGAGTCGTGTGAATAATCATTTTAAAGATTATTATTTCTACTTGTACTGAAAAATATTTCAAAAAACTTAAGAAAATTCCTTCTCGACATTTTATGGGATTGAACGCGGCCTGGTCATGAACTCACTGTTCAGATTTTTTATTTCCAGTTTTGTTTGTCTAACTTTGCCGAATTTTGCAGGACAATTGGGATTGAATTACGAGTCTTGTGAATACTCATTTTGAAACTTATTATGTCTAGTTTTACAGAAAAATATTTCAAAAAATTTAAGAAAATTCCTTCTGGTCTTTTTATGGGATTGAACGCAGCCTGGTCATGAACTCGCTAATCAGATTTTTTATTTCCAGTTTTGTTTGTCTAACTTTGCCGAATTTTGCAGGACAATTGGAATTGAATTATGAGTCGTGTAAATAATCATTTTAAATCTTATTATGTCTACTTGTACTGAAAAATATCAAATAAACTTTATAAAATTTTCTTCTAGATGTTTTCTGGGTTCGAACAGAGGATACTCAGTCTTGCTGTTTTTAGTTTCGTTTGTCTGACTTTGCTGAATTTTACAGGATTGCTCGAAACTAATTAGTGGTCGTGTGAGTAGTCTTTTTGAAGCTTGTTGAGTCTCGTTTTATGGAAAAATATTAGAAAATTTTTAAAAAAAATTCTTGCAGGTAATTTTCTGGTCCGAAGCCAGGTTGGTCAGTGCTGATCTGATTACATATGACTTGATTTTCTTAGTTTCTTTTGTTTTATTTTTGTTAGTTTTTTATTTGATATTATTTGACTTGATTTTATTTCATATGATTTTATTTGGTAACATATTGTTTAATTGTGTCACTTGTTATCTTACTTGATCTTTTTATTATTTCATGATCTCATGTACATATTTTTATTTTATCTCATGTATATATTTTGTAACCTTGGACAATTGTGACATTAGGGACTGTTTAATATGGACTAAATCAAAGTGGTCACCTTAAATTAGTCATAATTGTAACAATTTGAACACGCCTAGTAAATCGCGCTTTTAAGGACATAATACGGAGATATTTATGTATTCGGGATTAATAATAATTTGACCACAAAAAGAGACCTAGTAGAGACTGCTTACAGGTGGGCGGGCCCAATGCACGATTGGCTCGTAACCTGTCCCCGAACCCATACTCTGGTGCACGACCATATGGGGCTGATTGCTCCTGGCTTTCAGTACTTCTTCGGTGTCCGTGGACCGTATAAAACGCATGGTGGCGACTCTTACTAGTCCGTATTCACGTACGGCGTTAACGAGCATTCAAAATAACTCGTGAGACGTAGGCGGCCGGGTAAAAAAGAACCTTACAGTTTCTATTTGTTATAATTTAGCATTTACACAATGCTTAAAATAATTAGCTAATAAACTGGTCAATTTAGATAACATAATTGGGCAACTCAGATCACAAACAATACTTAAAGATATTTTATTTAATTACCAAACTAGTATTTTGGCCCGGGCCATGCCCCCCATATATATCTATTACATTTATAAACTATATTTTGAATGATTCTTTATAAGCATCGTAATTGTTTTCTTCATTTTTCGAATTTTTTGTTGAATGTGAATTGATATAGAGAACGGTCATGGTTTGATAAATTAATAATAATTTTTTAAAAACATAAAAGACTTGGAACTAAAAGAAAACAACTATAAAAGAATTGAGATAGGAGAATATGTAACAATATATAGTTGATTTTCCTGTTTGTTAACTAAGTAGATTTATTTGAAATTTATACGTTTTTTAGCTACATAAATTACAAGACTTTAACTATCATATTTAACTTTTAAAAATAAACCAACAAATTAAAGTGGTTTAATTTGATGGTTAATAGTGCGCTTACATTTCATTATAAAGATTGTAGATTTGATTCATTCTCATCCAAGACATTGTTTAAATCATACATGGCACCTGCATACCTAGTGCAATACGGTGTAAATAACGCCTTTTAAAATATTGTATAAATAGATAACACTTAACCATTTAATTGAACTTTCAAAGTAACTATATATACATTACAACTTTTTGTCATATGTACATCAAGGGTTTTCCTTCGGAACTTGTGTCGTATATTTGTACGTATGATGTACACTAGCCTTGCATGGGTTCCCCCTTTTTATCTCCATGGAGCTCATAATCATGTGATTTCTTCCTCAATCGACGAATCTCATTCATATAATAATGTAGTCGATCTGTTACAAGAGCAAGAAACAAGGAGGTTCCTTCACAAAGCAAGGAAGAAAATCAAAACCATTAGATGTTATGTTTTGGAAAGAAAAAACACAAAAAATTTGTTTTCAAAATATTTTTTTGGCTATTTAATTTTAGAAAAGCATCGAAAATACTTATCTCTTGCGAATACTTTTTATTCATTTTTTTTTTATTTTAAAGAAGAAAATAACTTTCTTCTTTAAATAATATCATATTTTCCACCCATATCCACCAATTCCCTTCCCCCTATTCCCTTCCAATCTATTAATTCTAGGGGCAATTTTTTTTTTCTTTGCTTTAATCTAAAATTTTGAAAATTTTATATTAGATTAGAAAAATTCAGATAAGATCAGAAAATTAAACTCAAATTAGAAAATTGATAACTAAAAAAACTACAATAAAAAATTAGATTAGCTTAGAAAAGTTCAGATAAGATAAAATCAAATCTGAAAAATGTAGGCAAAACCAGATCAGATAGAAAAAATTAATTTTAGATCAAATCAGATCAAAAAATTTCAGACTAATCAAATGCGCCCTAAATTTTTGAGACAAGTTATCTGTGGATGTGTTTGGTCACCAACAAAAATTTATGGTAATATTAATGAATTTTTTTTTTTTAAAACAAAGATAATAGCAATGAATTTATATATAGATTTGGAAGAAAATCAATATCCATTGTATGATTATGTTTTTTTTTTTTTTTTTTGATGGACTACATGAATTTGTTAGTTCACCTCTAATTGACCTAAATCCTTTCACAAAAATTAATTCCCATTCAATACGACCCGTAACCGACGTTAGCGAAAAATATGGGTATGAAGTAAAGTCAGGTTTGGCAATAAGAATATTTTTTCATCGAGATTGTAAAGGTTTTTGTTTTCTCAGTTGGTAAGTTACACCTTAACTAAATTATTCCATTATTTCCATGATTTATTACCAACAACCAAAGGAATTATAGTGACCGCGAGGGAGTAATAGCTCAAAATATTACCTAGGAGAGTTGCTTCAAGTAGGTGATGAACCATAAGAACTTGTTCTGTTGGTGTTACAGCAGCTGAGGAATCAGCAAAGCGCTTATGAACTTTAAAAAGACCAAATAAGCTTGAGAGGAAGAGCACAAACAGGGTCCCACATAAAGTCTGGGCAACAACTGGACCTCTGCCAAGCTTCAAACGTCTTAAGCCTTTCATCACTAGCCTCCTTAATGGAGTTCTAAACAAAAGGATTAAAATGAGCACAATTTCAACTAATAATACTGGGTATATTATGTAAAGAAGCATTTTTGCTCAAACTTTGTAAAATTACAACTTTGATAATAATAATAATATGATGTTGTAACACGTAAAAAGGTATAGATCATCAAAGGATGAGAATAGGGATTTTTGGGAACATTAGTTTGCTAATGCACAATATATGTGTTCGTTATCAACTATTTTCTTTTTACTAATCTAGCTTGTTCATGAATGAAAACTTGTAAATTAATCAAGGTATAAGTATATAAAGGAACTCAAGCATGGTATATAATCTTACCTAGTTGTTTCCAACCCATTGTGTTAGATTATGCCTTGAATCCCACATCGGAAGATTAAGGTTATGCCAGAATCCCACATCAGATGAATAACAAAGGCTTGTTACTCTTCTTTTTATAAAAGGAGTCCTGGCACTAGGTTTGTGTCAATTGAAATTTGTTGGGCTAAGGTTTGTTGTTAAGCTTATTTTAGGGTCTTTTCTGTTTTCTGATTAGGTTTATTATATAAATTCCAATTTTTTCTAACATAACCAACTTCTGTATTTTGAAAATTTCTCATCTATGAAATACTATCTTCTCATTTGATGGACGTAGCTAACACATAGTTGGATTGGTGAATTACGTTAAATTTGTGTTTGTTCTTATTGATCTTTACTTTATATTTTCTCGTATCTGTTACAACACATTGGTTCATAGGGGCGGAACCAGAACTATATCTTAAGGGTGCCATAACAAAATTTTCTATTTATAAAGGGGGACCGAATATATAAATTAACATGTTTCTAAACAATAATTAGCAACAATTTTTATGTTAATTTTTTTTTATAGCCTCCATCAGGTTATACGAAAGGTAACTCAAGGACAATTATATGTAAGCATGAAAAGTCACTTTATGACCTGTAACAAGCTACTTGATAGTGGAATAAATTAAAGACTCAAATTATATATTTTAAAACAGTGTTTGTCCAATCAAAGAAAGACTACTCTTTGTTTACAATGCATATGGATAAAGAATTCTTGATATCGATTGTATATGTAAATGACATACTAGTGACAAACAAATACAACGCTCAAATAAATTGCATCAAACAAAAGTTCTACATGACCTTTACAATCAAAGATCTTGGTCAATTATAATATTTTTCTAGGAGTTGAACTTAGAAGATCAAAACAAGGCACATTTATGTCCCAAAAGAAGTACATAAATGACATACTGGTGTTGGAATGTTGAATTGTGAACTACCTGCCTACCTAATGCCTATGAGTTTGAAAGTATCGGTGGATGAAGGTGAAGTACTGAACAATCCTTAACTTTATAGGAGAATAATTGAAAGGCTTTTGTACCTAGGTTTCACTAGGTCTGATCTCTTTTATGTGGCTCAACAATTGAGTCAATTTATAGAAACACTAAAAACTCCCCATTAAAGGACAACTCTCCATACATTAAAATACTTCAGTGCTACATCAGACTGTGGAGCATATTATTCTATCAAAACAAAGCTGAACGAACAGCATGCAATGATGCAGAATGATCAGCTTGTAAGCTTTCTAATATATAGGTCATTAAGCACCTATGTATAATGTATTAAATGAAAGTATTGGGTCAGACGGTCTGACCAGACAATCTGGTCAGACGGCTGACCCATATACCTACTTATAATAGTGAAAAACTTCGGGAGGCTATAACTTTGCGCTCGGGTGTCGGATCGGGGCATATGATATGTCGAAATTGATTAATTTTTCGAGACGAACGCAGTTGGCCACCGGAAATTGCCAAACGAGGCCTCTAAAGGCCTCAAAATGCAAAAAAAGTATTTTGTCCAAGTTAGTTCAAAATGTGTCCATGTTTTACAATATGTGTCTATATTTAAACAATATGTGTCAAGGTTTACAAATAGGTGTCCAGGTTTACAAATAAGTATCTAGGGTTAACAATAAGTGTCCAGGTTTGTCCAGGTGTGTTCAGATTTGTTCATATTTGTCCAGGTTTGTCCACATTTATCCAGGTTTGTCAACATTAGTCCAGGTTTGCATGTCCAGGTGTGTCCAGATTTATCCAGATTTGTCCATGTTTGTCTAAATTTGTCTATGTTTGTCTAGATTTGTCCAGGTTTGTTCATATATTTGTCCAGGTTTGTTCATATTTGTCCAGGTTTGCATGTTCAGGTGTGTCCAGATTTATCCAGATTTTTTCACGTTTGTCTACATTTGTCCAGGTTTGTTCATATTTGTCCAGGTTTGTCCATATATTGTCCAGATTTGTCCATATTTGTCCAGGTTTGCATGTTCAGATTTATCCAGATTTGTCCATGTTTGTTTAGATTTATCCATGTTTGTCTAGATTTGTCCAGGTTTGTTCATAATTGTCCAGGTTTGTCCACATTTGTCCAGGTTTGTCCACATTTGTCCAGGTTTACAAATTGTGTCCAGGTTTCAAATGTGTCCAGTTCTGTTTCCAAGTTTACAAATGTGTCCAGGTCTACCAATACATGTCCAGATTTAACTCATGTGTCCAAATTCAACAATATGTGTCCAAGTCCAGTGGACTGGTCTGACAGAAACGTTACTGTCAGACCGGTCTGACACAATACCTTCTCATGTGTTTATGGGATATAATTTGATATTTTGGAAAACAGAAAAGACAAGATACAATGAGAAAGTCCTCAACATAAGCTAAGTATAAAATTCATTCAAGTGTTTTAAGTAAGATAATTTGTGTTGATGAACATTTACAATATTTTGCACGTAAATTTTGTTCTTCCAATTATTCCACTCTATTGTGATAATACTGAGCATTTGCCTTACAATCCTATCTATCACGTTAAAATAAAAAACATCTTAAGAGAGACATGCACTATGTGATAGAACAAGTGGAGAATGGTTTCATTACTGTTAAACATGTGTATGCAATATAGCTATAATTAGCAGATGTTCTTAAAATCTTTGCCTTATTCAAGACACTTTGAATTAAGTTCCAAGCTTGATTTTAAATCCAACGTTTAGCTTGAAGAGGGGGTTAAGAGTTAGTAATGATGAGCCTTTATGCTAAGTTAGGGTAGTTAGTATAAGTGCAGTTAGTTAACACTATAGTAGAGTTTGTTAGTATAAAATGTTAATTTGACTAAATGTGTAATCCATTATTTTTTTCTATTACATACATTTTACTCTATAGATGTGTTTGATTCACCTGAAATTTTCTAGTCTGATCAGAAGTTTTTTGGTCTGGTCTGATCTGATCTAGAAATTTCTGATCTAGTCTGATCTGAATTTTTTCGATCGGAGCTGAATTTTTCTGATCCGATATGAATTTTTTCTGATTGTAGTTATCATTATAGTTATAATTTTTCTGATTTGATCTGAATTTGTTTAATATGAAAATTTCAAATCTGATCTAAATATTCTAAAAATAAGCATAAGAATGCTTCCTTAAGTTGAAAAATGCACCATGATTCTTACCAATACAATATAATTCAGTTTACTAACTATTCTTGATACTAGTAATACCTAGCTTGATTTACATAATTGCAAAAACTGTGTTTGAGTATGTAATTTATTTATATACTGTGTTTACCGGTAAAGGTTAAAACAATATTTACAGGTCAATAATAAATTTTGGTTAGTTAGAAAAAATTATTAATCATTATATATACATACCCAGGACATATTTTAGGGGTTAGCTAAATGAAAGTGTTGATTGTTGAATATGCAAAAGAAGACCTTCATTTTCAATTTTGATTAATATACATATTTTTGAATTTCAAATTAATGTAAATGTTTTGGATTTCAAATTAATTAATGTATATAGTCTTCGGGGTTGAAGGCCAGTACGTGCAATTGACACTGCCTTTCTTCTCCCGAGGCTTAGAATCGGATTCGGTTCCTCATCCCCCTCCTGTGATAGGAGAGGGCTCCCCCATGTATCTTAATTATCTGTATGTAAAAAAAAAAAAATTGTATATAGTCTTCAAACGAAACACCATACATTAGCGTATTAGATATTGCTTCAAACGACTGATATTTTTGATAACTTCATGCAATAATAATTTTTTTGCGTGAATATGTATTTGATACCGTTACCAAATAAATATAACTACATAACGTGAATATCAATCAATCAATACACTATCAGTAAAAAAAAATTGACCCAATAATAACAGGTCTAAATCCAGTTGTAAATGTAGCTGTTTTATGAAGGTTTTGAACCATCATTAAAATTCCCTAGCTTAATACATAACCTAATCTATATTAAAATTGACTCATTTACGACGAGATAAATTATTTATGACCTCTTTTTCTAGGACGGGATCACTTTTTTATGATGGGAGAAACATTTACGACCCCCCTTTTTCTAGGATGAGCCATATTTTCACGGAAATTCCTATCGCAAATAACATCTTTTTTAGTAGTGTAAATTTCCAGCATATAATCTTGAAATTAACTCCAAGTATTAGTGTATAACATACATATCTATGGTTCTAGCTATACATGGTTATTGGGCGGGTCAGGGCAGGTCAGCGTCAGACCGGTGCGAGTTGGTTAGGGTCGGTTAAAAAGGGTCAATAGCGGGTCGCGGGCTATTAGCGGATCATTAGCGATCAAGCCAGTAAAAACTAAATATAAATAAAATTCAAGGTAGGCAAAAGTTAAAATAAATGTATACAAATATATTAATCTAATTATTTTTATGTTTTTTTTAAGAAAATTTATTAAGCTATTTTCTGACTTGGTATTGGCCCTGGTCGATAAAGCCTTGTCCATTAAATGTCATGTCCACGAAAAATACCCTATAACCTGGACCCTAACTGCTCAATTCTATTACTATGTCCAATAACTAGGTCTAGTTCTAGCATATTTAGCAACCCCACTCAAAAAATAATAATTTTTTTTTTAAATTTGTAAGTAATAAATAAATTTTTCAATTTATGAGGCAGAGCCGTGCCGTGGAAATTCGGGGCCCTGTTCAAATCTTTAAAAATGGGCCCCTTAATCAGATTTTTTTTGTTATTCTAATTTTATTTCACAACAACATCGCATAACAAATATTTATATAAAAAAAAGCAGTATCATAGTAGAAACAACTTTGTAAAAAAAAAAATACAAACGTCTTCATATCAATTTAAACTTTCATGCTCTTAAAATGAACTTTCGTTCTGGCACTTTTGGAAGCAAATTCATCAACCAAATCTTCATATTGTACCATGTCCAAAAGATCATTCTCGATTGTTAGTAATGCTAATCCATTAAGCCTTTCTTAAGACATGGTAGACCGCATGTAAGTCTTCAACAACTTTAATTTTGAAAAACTTCTTTCTGCGGAAGCAACTGTCACAGGAATCGTCAATAAAATTCTATATGCAATAGTTGTATTAGGAAAACAATCTAAACCTTTCAAAAAATTTAATATATCAACGGGTCCCATTTTTCCTCCTGGCAAGATGTTTCTTAATAACTTTAGCTCCACAAATAGTTCTTTTCCATCAACATCAGAATGCTCATCATGCTTCAGAGCCAATTCAAAATTACTACATGAATTCTTCAGAGTTGCCTCGTCTAATGATTGTAACCAGCCAGAGTTAAACATAAAACCAAATATAGCCTCATACTCTTGATATTGCTCAAACCTATTATTTAAAGAAACAACAGCTTGATCAACAAGATAAAGAAAATAATTAACTCTAAAAGATTCTTCTCCATGTAAATCCACTGATGGGGTATTCAAATTATCGTCAAACTATTTTTTTCTTCGAATAATACGTTTTTCAGGGAATATTGGATCGATATTTAATTCAATAGCAATTTCCTTAGCATTATCCAATGCCTCATAAAATCCAGTTTCTCTATACCTCTCAAAGAATACATTTAGCCCTTTTATTTTTTCCATAGCAACATCAATAAGCATATCACTTGATTGTAATAGTTTACTAACAGTATTCATTGTGGATAAAATATCAAACCAAATAATTATTGCCATCAAGAATTCAAAATCTCCAAGCTCATTAGTTGCTAAGGATTTAGCTTCACTTCTTATTTTAGAATCAGCATCCTTTTCGGACAACTCAAGTAAAGCTTCTCTAAAATCCACCATTTGAGTCTTAATAGCTTGGACACTATTGACATGACTTTTCCATCGAGTGGGTGATAATGGTTTTGGTGTCAATCCTTTTACATTTTCTGTCAAAATATCCCATCTTTTATTAGAATTAGCAAATATTGTGTAAATGTGTTGAATGACTCCAAAAAAATCTTTAGCTTTAGTACACGAGTTAGCCATATCACACAATGTCAAATTAAGACTATGACAACCACAAGGAGTATAAAAAGCTCTTGGATTCAAGTCTAAAAATCTCTTTTGCACACTTTGATGTTTTCCTTTCATGTTTGATCCATTATCATAACTTTGTTCCTGCACATCAAATATGTTAAAATCAAGATTTTTCAACTGAGCCCATATTTATTTGGGCCCTTATTTGGGCATGGGGCCCTGTGCTGGAGGCCTGCTTGCACAGTTAGAAGCACGGGCCTCTTATGAGGCCAGCTATTTGTGTTGATTAATGAAGAAGATTTTAAAAGTTTTGTAAATTTCAGTTGAAAGTGTTCTCGATCAATCAGTACAGTACAGTTTGAGAAATGTTGATTATATATATATATATATATATATATATATATATATATATATATATATATATATAATTATTCATTCTTTAATGTTTAAAAAAATAAAAATTATTCATTATTTAAGGACGTGCATATCAAAACTGAAAAAAATTAAAGAGCTTGCAGCTACTTATAATTAGGAGTTGCCCTAATAAACAGATAACAAGAGACTTTCTTATTCCAAATCAAACATTAAACTAAAAGGCTTCATTATATTGTTAGTACAATACAATTGGAATTGGAGAGTACAAAGTCCTTATTTGACTAACATAAGGACAATAGGACATACATAAATTTAAGAGGTCACATACATCACACGCCTAACAAGTTACAACAAACTAAAAAACAATAATAAACATGCATACAATGATACAAACATACACTTGCGTAGTAGATTCATTGATTGGTACGGTACTTTATGTTATGTACTATGGAATACCAATTTCTCCAGGGTTAGGCCCTATAGGAGTATCAGGGTTAGGCCCTACAGGAGTACCTGGACCCATAATACTAGTCCCACTTCCGGCTCCCATACCAAAACCTGTACTCGACCCGGTCGACCCAACTCCAGGTACACCCATGCTCGTCCCCATTCCGGCCCCCATACCACTTCCCATACTTGATGACCCACCAACCGGCCCACCTAGGGCTCCGCCCATTCTAGTTCCTGAACCCATACCTGCACCAACTCCACTACTCGAGCCCATCCCAAAGCCCGGTATTCCCCCTAGTATGCCACCCGGGCTACCACCAAGACCACCCATTCCCATTCCACCACCTGGCATGCCAAGGCCCATACCACCACCACCACCAGGGACCGTACCTACTCCTTGGCCCGCACCACCAGCAGGCCCAACTAGGCCCGCACCACCTGCACGTGGAATCATGCCCCCTATACCACCTTGACCACCCACAACGACAGGCGGAGCTCCAACGATAGGCGGAGCTTCAACGATAGGCGGAGCTAAACCTATTGGACCGCCACCAAGACCGCTACCAAGTCCACTAAAAGGATCATCTCCTAGTCCAGGAAGACCACCACCACCCAGAATATCTCCTAAATTCTGCTTATCAACTGATTCATCAACATACTTTTTAGTGGTGAAAACACCATTTCTTGTTGCATGGATTGCACCAATATGACAAACAAAAAGATATAAAACCACCTGAAAGATAACAACAAGGTTACAATTCATGATGACTACTTCTACCCTACCCAATATTACAAGATTATTTTCCCCTTAAAGAACAAAGAAGACAAAATGCTATTTGAATGAGAATTTTGGAGTGCACAAAAGAGGGTTTATATAGAACGGTCCAAGAGCACCCAAAATCTGCATGGAAATATGCATGTACGGTTGTCAAAGTTATTACTTAGATCTGTTTCAAAATAATTGCTACATTTTTTTTTTCATATTATCCAAGGCACATCTTTATAAATTAATAACTATAGTTGTATATAATAAAAAAAAATATATATATTTAGAAAGTACGTATCGAAACGAATCCTACATGACTATTTTTTTTCTCAGATATATAAAATTTAAAAGAGTCAAAGTTACAAAATAAACAGTACCAAAAATCAATGTGTCATTTAATTTGAGACAGATGGAGTATAATTTATAAATGCTACTGTAATATATAAGGCGACAATTTAGTTAGAACTATGATTCGATTTCAGTGTATACGTTGCAGAAATTAAATCTCTCTGATGTTATACAATTATACCATATAGTATACCAGTAGTGCATTTATTTATAACAAAGTGCATGGAAGTAGCTAGTAAATGTTGCTCTTGACGTAAGCTAAGGGGCCGAAATAATAACTCCATAGAAAGGGAAAAGTCGAAGTAAAGGAGCTGAATTTCAGACATAATATCAACAGTTTTAATGATTAACAAGCTTTAATTTGATGAGGAATTTATGCTATGAGTGAAAGGTGGCTATCTGCATGCATGTCCTGTTGTTGTGGTACAATTTGTGGAGCACTTTCCTTCCTACAAATGCATGCATTGGTTTCACCGGCTACATTTTAGTATGCATGCCCTTTCTTTTCAGTTTTCACTGAGAAAAAAAAAAAAAGATTCCATCCCAAAATTAGCATACTATAGTTTATCTAATAAAAAAACAATCTGTTACCATTTGTTTGTTATATGGACGTATAGTTTTGAAAAACAGAAACGAATTTGTAACGTACAAAAATCACATTACCTTGTTACTCTACTAATTCTAGAGGAAATAATTAATGTTTTCGAATGGTTGTAATCCTATATATTTGCTAAGTGATACCAAATTATAACTAGTGAGAGTAACACTATATTACCCTGTCTCCCCTTTCAATTTATTAAATTTACTATTCTCATATTCCCTCCGTCTCTTATTGTTTGCCCTATCAATTGCATTAATGTAAATCCACTAAACAAACAAAAATTAAAACGGGTGACCTATCAATTGCATTCTTCGTTTTTTAATTACGAAACTAGTTTGTTGGCCCGTGTGTTACTCTAAGTATTACTTTTTTCCGTTGATATTTGTGTGATTTTATTTGACTTACCTTTGTGAAATTTTTATAAAAAATCCAACCTCTAATTCACTTAAATACAGGAGTGGAATGAATATATAATGTTATGTGTAAATTTAAACCATTAATAAAAGTGGAATGAGACGGTAAATGAGTGATCTTGAATTGAATGAGGTAATAGGTTTGAATCTTGCCCTAGCATAATTTATTTTGTTAAATGATCTGGCAATACTTACATAGCACATGTGCTTTAGAGAGTGCCACATAGACATGCATCTTGCGTGCCGCGATACGGTGTCTTCAGCGGAATCAGCGCCTTTTAATAAATTGTATAGATATAGATTGTATGAGGCTATTAGCTTACACTAAATGAGTTTTATAAAACTATGGGGGGGGGGGGGGGGATGAATCCATCTCATCTAATATGAAAAAAAAATGCTAGTTGCTCAATTATTTGAAATCAAAGATACTCTCCAAAATTAAAAATGAACTTAGGAGTTGGAGCTCAATTTGTTTTTGAAACATTCACCTAGAATTGCAGACAAATTTGATTAAACTTCTTATTGTCCGATTGAATTTTCATGTACAACCTTATAATCCCCACATCGAGCATCACCTTAACTGTTTATTATGCCAACGTGAACGACTACAGCTATTTGGCCAAGTCACTTTATAATCCCCACGTGTTACCTTTTCCAAGCCAAGTCTCTAATTAGGAAGTTTATGTTTTCTTTGACATGAATCCCAACAAAGCATCCAATTCCACCGACTTTGGACCTGGGGTTTTTTATTAAAAAAATCCAAAAAAATGGATTTTTTAAAAACTAACAAAAACTGGTCGTATAGTTTTGAACCATAAAGCAGGACTTAGGTAAGAATTTATGATTTATTTTTAAATTTGTGAAATTTCAAATACAATCAAAGAACATTTCAATTACATTACCAAGTAACTATTTTTAAGTAGCTGTGGCATTAATGTTTTTAGCTATTACCGATCAAATACACCATTTTACGGCTTTTTATTAAAGGATTATCTCAACTAAAATTAAAATTAACGAATCAGATATAACACTTCTTTCATATTGGAACCATAAGGCTCACCAAAACCAATAGAATTGAAAACAAATAATGTTAGTCAAACATAAACAATGATAAATAAATAACTGAAATTAACCAATCAAAACAACTAAGAACTAAAGCTACAAGAATTCTCCATACTCAAACCCGAGCAACCTTCATACTTCAATACCTGTAGCTTTCCCTTTATTTCCTCCCTAGTCCTTACTACTCACCATTAAAAATGGGTTGTCGTAGGGTCGAGATAAAGACAAGACCAATGTACACACAAGCATAGAATCAACAAAAGTTGAGTACATACATACAACGAGAAATGCACACACTAATATGAAATCCTAGCAAGTGCGGAAATAAGAAATCACATAATAGTGGGCTTAACTTGTCCTTCCCTGTCTACCAATTCAACTAAATAAATCAATTACATTTTAAATAACTTTGGATATCGCATCGAAAATGTTTCTAAAAATTATCCTCTAGGCCGCCTCCTTGGGCGCAATACTTAGTAGCAAATCGAGCAACAGAAAGGCACAATTATGTGGTTGGGATCCCAAAATAAATAAAGAAGGTGTACAATGACTCATAACCCTCTGCAGAAGCATAGCTGCCCCCATATGCCCACATTCAAGATGTATATGTCCCAAAAGTTTTGGTGCGAATCCTCTTTCACTTTACGTGTTTAATTAGTTTAGAAAGTATGAGAACTCACACAACAACAATAATCTAATAAATAAGATCAACCAATCATTAACAACAATCACAAACATAATCTAACAAGTTTAATTTTCTTTGAAACTTAGTGATCACATAAACGGATAATCCAATTTATTATCTTGAGTGCCCCTTGGTCCCACTCTTGGTGGTAAATAGAATAACGCCTTTTGGGAAGTCGTTCACCCCAAGTCCCACATCGGAAGAATAAAGACTAGGAGAGCTCTTTATTAGTGTCACCAACCACCTATTAGTATGAGGCCTTTTGGAAGGTGCCCAAAATCAAATCCGTGCGGATTTGACCCAAAGCGGACAATATCATACTAATGGTTGAGCTGTGGTGTGTACCATACGCCTGCGGCCTTACAACGCCCATTGGCTCCACACGAGGTGGTAAAATGATTAATAGTTGCTTGAATAATAGTTGTCTCAACATGTGAGTAAATAACTTGTTTGCTTCTTCATAATAGTTGCTAGAATAATCAATAAACATAATAACTTTCTTGATAAGAACATAGCTCACATCCATTGGTTAAGAAACCATACATAATATTCAATCAATCATGAATCAATCCAACAAGTCATGAATCATGCATATGGCTACCAAACAATTTCATCTAGGAAGTTATGGTTACATAAATCGGTTCTCAAACTTATATACACTTCCTAATCATGATACTACAAGAATACAAGGTTCTCGCTTACATACATACCTTGTATAATAATTATGGTTCGCCACAACTACTCAAAATCACCAAATTCAAAGTCTCGTACATAAAGAGATTACAAAACCCATAAATAACCTTAAATAAAATTACAACTTACTAGACTTTTTTAAAACCTCCTTAAAAACTTCCGAAAACAAAACTACAATCAAGTTCCCGAAACCTTACTAAGTAGTGAGAAATTAATCCCGACAAATAAAACCACTTCTATCACATGTTACACAAATTTTCCAGCAAGGTAAGGGATTCAAAAACCAACTTTTAAGTTCAAAAATCAATTCGAAACAATTCTTTTAGTGTCCTATAATCACTACAAAAAACTCACACAACGAGGGTAACTTATCATGATTAAAGAGGGCAATATGAATGTTGTTTTACTTAATGATGTCTACAAGGGCAATTATTTTTGCACTCATTGATATTAACAATGAAGACAATATGATTATTTTGCCCTCTTAGACTTTTGAAACTTTGCCCTATTTGACAATAAATAAAGTGTTTAAATCAAGAAAAGCAAAATTTATTGTCTTTGTTGATGATCAATGAAGGCAATTTTGGTTGCCCTTTTTGAATTGAATCAAAGAGGGCAAAACATCTAAAATTGGCTTTGAAACCTAATACAACGGGGTTACAAGGGCAACATCATGAGGGCAATATTAAAATTATAATTATATCCTAAGAAGACAAATTTTGTATCAAATAGGGCAATTTTAATTATCCTTCTTGAAAACATTTTTTTGTAGTGAATTAGTATAGTTACTGTTTAATTAATTAAACCCATTAGAACATTAATTCAATGACTTTACTAAAAATTCAGCATTAATGAAAAATATTAAAACCTTCTTACACTTCTTTAAAATAGATTTTGGTGTCCAAAAACTCATAATTATCATATAAAAACTAAAATATCAAAATCCATTTAATTAACCCACTTATTCTATAATTTCAGCAATCGTAATATTAATAAAACCTCTTCAAAACTTTAGAAATCATATTCTTGAAATATAAACTCAAAACCATAATCTAATTAACAATACTAATCTAGATTAACTAATAATTTCATAAAACTTATTAAAATACAAAAATAATTAAACTACAACACCTTATCTTCACCCTTTTCCATATACTCCATGAAAAACCTCCATTAATACATACCCAAAAGCTTTGAAACATCATAAAATCAACCCTTTACAACTTATAATCAATCTCAACTATTTTAAACATGAAAACTAATAAAAAATATGTTTTAAATTAAGTTTAATCAACAAATAAAATCTGAAAATTTTCTTTTTAAAACCCAAAATATAATTCAAGGATTCAAAACTCAACTTTAATCATATTTTTTGCAATCCAAAACATGATTAAACAACAACTTTAAATAAAAAATTAACCAATTAAGTTTAACCATGTTTACAAACTTTAAATCAAGAATTAAATAAAATACAAATTTAAAGCAGGGCGGCGTTGCGACGGACTCCGGCGACATAGCAACGAGTGCATGATGTTAATTAGAGAGAATAAAATATTTATTTTTTTTCATTAATTGAATAATAGGATTTTTAGTTAGGAAAATAAATAGGATTAATTGATTTTAATAATACAACCTTTCAGTGATTCGCTCAAAATAAACCAACCTTTTGATTATTCTATAATAAACCAAGCTTTATACCCAGATTTCCACCAATGAACCATAACCTGTTAGAGACTTATAACAGCAGGTTGCTAGGACATTTGGCAACATGCTATTGGTTTCTTTAAAAACATAAAATAAAATTAAAAAAAAAACAAAAGAATCAGTTTTTTTAATTTATAAAAAAACCCTAAACTCCCACCCCTCCCATCTCTCTCATCTCTCTCTCACTTTCACCTTAATCTCTCAACCCGTCTGCCAGTAATCGCCCCCGCCACCGATGGCCTGATACCTCTGGCGATTTTTCGACCACCTCTACCCGATGCCCGCCGCACGCCGCTAGTTGCTTCTCTCTCCATCTGCTTTTTAAATTGAATTTTTGGGTTAATTGGTGATTTTGGGTTAATTGGTGATTTTAGTGGTGGGGTGGTGGTTTTAGGCGTGGATTCGAGGGTTTGGGGGTTGTTTTGGGAGGTGAGTGGTGGATGAATTGCAAGTCCATCTCGAGCAAAGATTGCGGTGTGAAAGAGGTAGAAGTTTGCGTTGCGGTGGAGAACGGCTTCGTAATGAGGGAGAAAGTGGAGGTGGTGGTGAAGAGGAGGAGGAGGAGTAGATACTTTCGGAAGTTTGAAATTGCATTGGAGGAGATTCCGGAGGAGAAAGAGTCGGACGTGGCGGAAGATGAGGAGAAAGTGGAGGTGGTGGTGAAGAGGAGGAGGAGGAGTAGATACTTTCGGAAGTTTGAAATTGCGTTGGAGGAGATTCCGGAGGAGTAAGAGTTTAATGAGAAGGGCGAGAATCATTTTGTTTAGACCAAAAAAAAATAACTAAGGTTTAAGTTTAATCTTTTTTTTTGTTGGGGCGTGAAGGTTGAATTAAGGGCTGTGAAAGCTACCAATCGATCAGAATTATCGTGAATGTTTTTCTTGTTTAATCCAATCCAATATTTAATTACACGGCAAAACTCAGAATCTATCCCTTATTTTGTTCGTTCTACATCCATGAGGTTTAATTTGGTCCAAATTCTGTTCATGGCTGCCATATTCAATGTATTCCTCCGTGATTTGATTAGTTTGGCTGCCATTACACAACCAAAGACACGGAAATTCTTCCTTCTTTGAGTTGCTAATTCGTGGAGTCTACAATTCTTAAATCTTGGATATTACTGCTCATTCTCGGTGTGATTTTCTGCTGTACCCTTCCAAGGAATATTCTGCAATAACATTCAAGTGCAACACGTTGAACTTAAATTACAGAAACAATTTTAGGCTTGTCTTCCACTACTTATCAACATTGAACCAATCCATGCAAATACTTGAATTATGGTGATTAATCTTAACAACTAAAGTCCAAGAAAATATCATTGATCAAAATCAAGAACTGCTTTTCTCTTCTTTCTTAGTGTGCTGCTAAATTGTTTAGGGTATGTCTTTTTTTTTAAAGAAAAAAAAATCTTGAAATTACTACTAGTTGCATTAGTTTTGTTGTGAGATTGAGAAATTATTTGAATGATGTTGGGGTGTCATCTTCATACCATTTGTTGTCCACTTTATTATCCTACTAAATGTGGCAAAGAAGTTGTACTTGATTTTGGTGAATTAATTACTAATGATCAAAGGACAATTAGATTGTGGATAGACAATGTTGAGTTTTATTATAACAAATATAAACTTTGTGATTATGATCTTGTTTGAAGAGTGTTACAAATAATTCCAGAATTGTGTGATTGGTGGATCCGATTGAGAACATTGAATGCCCTAAAACGGGAAATTGAGAAGTTTTTTCTAGTTCCAGTCCACGAGGTTTTCTCGGATTACGATGAAGAAAGTTGTAAATCTTTGGGTTACGCAAATAATATAATTGATTCGAAATTACTCAAGGAAGAGGCAGGTAGATCATGCATCAATGGAGAATTTGGAAGATGAAGAAACAATCATCATGTAATCATTTCTAGTGCAAAATCCAAAGGTACAAAGTTCCAAATGCTATTCAATTGTATCGATTAAGGAGAGATGAGAAGGATTAGATTTACATCATCAAAATCAATCTTAATTGAGGCATATGTATTTGTTCATGTTATACGAGTTTTGAGCTTTAATCCTTCGATACATGGTGCATACAAGTGGAGCATTGACGCACATATTATTTTTCAAGAACAGGTCATGGCCTGGTTTTAGAATTTGTTCGTGTGATTTGGATGGTTCCTTGGTCTTACAAGACTTGAGACAAGTGTTTTCTTTAAAGGGGGAGTATAATGTGAATTAGGGAAGATACAATATTTATTTTCCCCTAAAAAAATTGTTTTTTTCATTAGTTGTAATTATCGGATTTTTAGTTAGAATGTTAGGAATTTTCTAGAATATTTTATTAGGAGTCTTAGTTAAGTTTACATGTATTATAAATAGCTTGGAGTTTAATGAGAAAGGGGAGAGTCATTTTTTTAGAACAAAAAATTATCTAAGGCTTGACTTTAATCTCCTTTTTTTTTTTTGTGGCAATTCTTTTCGTGAAGGTGGAATTGAGGGCTGTGAAAGCCATTCAATCCGAATTACAGTAAAAGTTTTTCTTGATTAATCCAATTTGATATTCGATTACACATCAGGGCGACGTTGGCCGACGAGGCAGCGGTGGCACGTCAGGGAGGGTTGTTGTGGTGGAGGTGGTGTTAAAACCAAAACAAACTTAAAGGAATAAAGAAGGTAAGAAAGAAGAGAAGAAGAAGAGCCGTGGTGGCGACGGTGACAGACTTCGGCGAGCAGCAGCGACGATGAGGGTGGCTCCGGTGATGGTGGTTTGTGCGTGTAACGACCCGTATTTTATCAACGTTGTTTTCGAAGAAAACAATAATACGAATTTTAAATATCTAGAAGTTTTCGCAGCGGGACAAGAACTGTCGCCATTCCGCAGCGGGACAGTGGCTTCGACTATACCCATGTTCGTGGCACCTTAGGTCACTAGATGGACGGTCACTTTATAGGTTATTATCTTTCAATTAAATTACCAGTTCACAACTTTGACTCTTTCTACCAGACTTAAGTTCTAGTCAACTCTAGTTCAACTTTTATTGACTCAAAACCCTAGACTAGTTCTTGTACCACATGACATTAGGCCAACATTCACTCGAGAATTCCTCATGCATCAATTATTATTCAACTCAACAAGTTCATACGTAAAGGCATGCAATAATCATAATTCAACAATATAACCCAATCATACATAAGAAATAGAAATCGAATCTTACCCATAACTTACCATTGATACACGGTCCTCAATATAATAATACCACAAGAATTCATCTTCATAGTTCACATAATTAAATCAATCATCAATTCAAAATACAAGCCTTAATTAATTAATCAAAAATAATTTCAAGAATATACTTCAAATCTAATCTTTATATCAATAAAAATCTACTCTTTTTACTTCTTATCTCACTCGACAATTTCGAGAATATTCATCAAGAAATCAAGTTTTAATCTAGTTAAAATACAAGCCTTAATTAATTAATTTAAATAATTCCAAGAAGGTGATCAAGACCTAATCTTTTTATCATAAAAACAATAAAATTTAACCCTTTTTATCTAGTATGTTACACGCCTTTTACAAAATAAAATAAACAAAATTTACTCTTTCCTTTATAATTCTAGAAATATCAAGATTGAATTCATAATACTAGATTAATTAAATAAAAATTCATACTTTAGATTTTATTGAAGATTTTCGAACCAAAATGTTGTCATGAAAGACTTATCACACGGCAACTTTATTACTAGTTCAAGATTATGATTTTTAATTTTCAAGAATCAAACTAAATAAAGAATCAATTCAAGAGAAGTCATCAAGATCATCAACGGAACAAGATTATAGTAAAAAGATTAATTCTTGAATAATGTTTCATTCGAAAAATAGCATAGATGCACGACCATCACTCGACATAATCAATGAAATAATTCAACAATTCAATCATCAAGTTTAACTGGCACGAATCATAGAACATGCATAAATTTGTATCAAAACATAAATTAAAAACATCAAAACTATCCTACATTGATTCGACATTCACACGGCAATAATATCATGCAATTTCATATACTTCAAGACCAGTTTTAGGCAATTCTAAACAGTTCTAAACCTATTCTAAAGATTATAAACCTAATCTATTCTACAGATTAAGTAAAGCAATCTAATTACCTAGCAAGAAAAGCAATAGGCTCGAAATTACTAGGGTGGCCGAGTGGTCTACGAGTCTCCTTAGGCTCCTTTTGATCATCTTGCTTCAATCCTTGGGTTGTTGAAATCAACAAAAAGTGTTTAGAAGTTTTTAGAAATTCTTGTGATTGATGGAGATTAGGGAGGAAAGAAAATTATGAACTCCTTGGATGGTTATGAGGGTGCCGCGAGGTTCAATGGTAATGAGGGGTTTGGTCTCCTAAAATTTAGTAAGGTTTTTAAGAAGATAAAAACAAGGTTTTTGGTATTGGTCAAAAATAGATATAGATTGACATTTTAGGTTGAAAATAGAATAAAACAATTAAAAGGGAATATTAATGGGGGCCGTGAGGTAGTGTGCATGAGGGGAGCATTGGGCCTTGGTTTTGACAAGGTGAGGTAAAAGGTTTGGGCCTAGTTCAATGATTAAGCTTACTATAATGCTAACTTAATAAATTAATTAAATAATTAATTAAATAAAATTTAAAATAGTCCAAAATTTTTACAGTGCGTGTGTGAGGGAGGCTTTTTATCGTTAATGTTTTACGTGCGTGAGTGGTAATCTGATTCGGCTAAGGTATTTATATAACTTGGGTCCGATTTGGGTTTCCTACTAGGTTGGGCTTGCGACAATAGTCATAAATAGCTTCATTTTTCAAAATGGAATATATTTTTATATAAACTACGCCCAAAACATATAATAAAAACCTTTAGTATTATTTTGAATACGATTTTATGAATTTTTTTTTATAGATATTTATAAATTATTTAAATACTCAAATAGTAATATTTTCATGAATATTTACTTTAAACCATTTTATTAATTCTAATTCTTAAAGCATATAAAATATTCATTAGGCGTATAAAACATGTGTACTAGTGTATAAAATGCATATAAAATACATATATATATATATATATTAATGTTTAACAAACGGGGTATACATTACACAATCATACCCGGAGCGAATTAATTCCACTTAGAAGAGAGAGGGGGGAGAGATTCAAACCCGTGACCTTTGTGTCACGTTGGCTCTTGATACCATGTTAAAGGACCATCTCAACCAAAAGCTTAAGCTAATAGTTGAGGCCCATTAATATGTTATACTCTATCAATATATTTGTATACTAGATAATTTTACTTTTTTTTACTCCCTCCATTCCCATTTGTTTGTCTTATTTGACTTTGCACATATGCCAATACACTTGTTTGACCGTAAATATCTTTTGTTGTATATGTGTAAAAATTATAATAATTGGATATTAATGATGTACTCATTGAGACGAATCAAACAAGACCATACATGACTATATTATGTTTTATATGTTGAGAGTAATTTAGAAGATTCTCTCATCTTATGAATAGTATAAGATTCCAAACAAGACAAACAATTGGGAACGGAGGGAGTACTTATCAAACATATAATTTCAATTTTTTTTACTTATCATACATATAATTTTACCTAAATTCATCATTCAAATGAAATGTTTGTATTTAAACATAGCATTATATTCCCTCCGTTTTTTTTTTAATTTACTTACTTTCCTTTTTGGGATTTTTTTTTTAATTTACTCACTTCTCATATTTATTTTCTTACATTTATTAATTTATAATTCCCAAGTGTTATTTTCATACCCTCTCTCTTAAGTTTGACTAACTTCAATAAAATTAATCTATTTTCTCTCTTTTCCATACTCTATCTCTCTTACTTTTTATACAAATCTTAATCATCATTTATTTTTTTTCTCCTACTCCTAATATTTTCTTGGTTTTGATAAAAACACAAGTGAGTAAACTAAAAAAAAAAAAACGAAGGGAGTATTAACTTGCTATTTTTTTCCAAATAGAATTATTCAAAAAATAAGGTGTAAATTTTATAAAACATATTTATTATCTTGTATTTATTAATTATTATCTTCAACATATTATATGCAAAAATTAAAAGGGGGAGTAGGGAGGGAAAAAAAATAAAAGGGTGAGTATTGGTAGTAGTTAAGGATTCAACGACATGCGTGAAAAGAATGTGACACTAACAAAATCCATACTATATGCATATATATATATATATATTCAGAAGATTAATAAAATATAACACCGTACCAGATGGTGCACAATAGGCTTGTCGAAATAATTTAATTAATTACTAATGCATCAGCTTGAAACAGGTCGAGAGATGATGAACAAATGAAATAACGTACCAGACAAATAATATTCCTAGCTCTTTATTCACTTATCAACCTCATCGAAACACTCGAGTAATAATAGTACATATATATGGATCTTAATCTTATCGTAGTAGTATGTTACAAACTAAACAAAAGTACTAATATGATGAAGTACCGTACCAGATCCAAAGAACGACAATATATAATTTTCGTTATAGATAGATAAAATTGCATACTCTATATAATATATATAGAAGCTAAAATTAAATAACAAGGTTATGTAGTACTAGAGCTAGGGCTTTTAATTTTTTATCGCAATAATTTAGCTTCCTCCTGGTGCACCGCCATTTCCACCACCATAGCCATTCCCACAACCAGCTGCAGGTGTAGGTGCACTACTATTTCCACCACTATACCCTTTACCAGGTCCACCACCACCACCACCTCCTCCTCCTCCACCACCACCTCCCCCGCCGCCACCACCATATTTTCCTCCACCACCGTTTCCTCCCGCCTTTACCTCCGTCACCACCCTTTCCTCCCCCACCACCTTTTCCTCCTCCACCACCACCTTTTCCTCCACTACCACCATTTCCTCCCCCACCACCATTTCCTCCCCCACCACCATTTCCACCACCACCACCATTTCCTCCATTACCGCCATTTCCCCCACTGCCACCTTTCCCATTACCGGGTGCTGGTGCTGGTGCTGGTGCTGGTGTTGGTGTCTTACTATTTCCCCCACCACCATTCCCTTTACCACCTCCTCCTCCTCCACCACCCCCTCCACCACCACCTGGTGCACCAGGGCTTCCATTTTGACCATTATTCCCAGGACAATATCCACCATTATCATAACAACCACCAGCACCAGCTCCTTTCCAAGTGCAGAATCCACCAGGATAATAACAACCAATATCAGGACCAAACAAATTTTTCTCATCACCTTGGTAAGAATTATTACTAGTGCTGTTCATTAACTTCCTTGCACTAGTAGTAGTGCTAGTGTAAGCTAGTGCACCCAAGACCATAAAAATAAAAAACTTGCTACAAGCCATGTTTAAATTTAATTTGTGCGTGGTATTTAGTGTTTAGGGCTTGCTATATATATATATATATATATATATATATATATGCTTTAGATGACTTTAAGATGAGTAAACTAGACAGCCAAATTGATGGGATTATATATAGCTAGCGAAGATTTCAAACGACACTGACTGTTTAAATTGTATGTACGGCCAAATGATTGCTTATTTGCTTATTAGCATGAAACGGTTAAGACAGTTATTTAATCTAGTACATGCATGTGCATGTGTTTTTCAGGAAAACGTGTTATAAAAGTTTATTATTGCCTTCAATTGCTTGCGTAGAAAAACTAAAAACTATAGAAATTATGGGAAAAACTTAGTCTATCCACCGGGTTGACTACTCACCTTTAATACAGAATTATTGAGGACATTGATAATAGAGTCTCACTTAGGGCTTGTTTACTTCAGATTATATTCAGTTCAGTTCAGTTCAGTTCAGTTCAATTTATCTCTATTTAGTTCAATTAATACACTTCTATTCAGTTCAGTTCAGTTCATCTCTATTCAGCTAATGTAAACGAGCCCTTAATATAAGTAATATTATTTAAATTCTCTATTAGTAGTGGGTTATCAACCCGGTGAGTAGGTGTAGCCATGTCCAGAAACTAAAGTGAACAAAGCGGAAAAACTTGACCAACACACCGGATAGACTACCCTCCATTAATAATGTATTGTGGTTAATGTTAATATTGGAATTCAAGTCATATAAATTAATAATATTTTTAATATCTCTATTAGTAGTGAGTAGTCTATCCACCGAGTCGGTAAGTAGATGTAGCAATGTCCGAACCAAGCTATTACGTATCAAAAGAATTCCCATTCATATACATGAAAACTTCAAATTTTAGAGTCAAGATCATACATTTATTGGCATATGAATCTTGATGTTTCACTCTAATTAAAGGATTTCTAATTAAAAGGTTTCTCTTGGAATTCGTATCATTAATACTCATTTGTAGTAAAACTTTTGCTTCAAGTTGTGGATCAATATACAGCCACCAATTAAAATGATTTTACTGATTAAAGAAGCGTGTGTTCATGTCTTTCCTTTGTTAGGTTAGGTTGTAATCAGTCGGTCACATTTTATTCTTAACGATTTCACTTTTGCACGTGAATTAAAAAAAATAATCTATAATCATAAGTACAAGTTACTACTGGAATTGGGATGTTAATTGCATCTGGTGGGAAATATGTAAAATGTAGATAAATTATTATTGGACTTGATTGGAAACATTAGTTAATAATTGAATTAAAAAAAGAGATAAGAATTACAAGTGGCAAAATGAGTGATTGAAAATAAAATGTAAAAAAGGGAAATAAAGTAAATTTAATGAATAAAAACATATAAAGAATAAAGTGGAACGGAGGGAATAATAACAAGTGTTTACTACATCAGTACATCCGTAAATACTCACTACATAAGTATTCGATATGAACTTCTAGTAAAAAAAAGAGTTTAAAAAGAGATAGAGTGAAAAATGAATAATTAACTAGACCCACAACAAAAATAAAGTTGAAAAAAGAAAAAAAAAACTACGAGTATTGTGAAAAATGAATAATTAACTAGACCCACAACATAGTAGAAAATATTCGTTGTAAATGTTATGTTACATCCTAAATGACAAAAATTACGAGTATTGTGATACGGGTGTAGTAAATTTTATTTTTTAAATTAATAATACATGTTGCAATTGTTATGTATTACACCGTACTAGGCTTATTTTCTCAATATTCCATTAAATGTTGTGTCTGAAAGTCAAAGTATTACGTTTATTTGGAAAAAAAAAAAATCAAAGGTAGTGACAAATTCTCACTCTCTAATTAAAAAAATTACTCCACTTCAGTGAAAAGATATACTCCGTTTACCACTTGAGTGACTACTAAATCCCAGACTTGTTATTCCCAGTTAATGTATCTTAGCCCTTCATTTAAGTTAATAAAACATAAGATTGGTGGAAGGTAGAAAAATGAGATGAATTTTAGAGGGGGTATAGGGGAATTTTTGGGATTAGAATATATGATCTATGCAGGGCCGGTCCTGAGGCAGGGTGAGAGGGGCGCCCGCCCAGGGCCCATGATTAAAATGTCTAAATTTCCTTATTCTAAATAATTTGTATGTACTAAATTTAACTTATTCAAAACAAATATAGAAGCAGTAGCTCAGCGGCGGGAATGCATGACTTGGTATTGTAAGTCAGTCCGTGAAACTCGTTTGAATCGATCATGCCAGAAGCATGAATGTTTTTAATTGTTTTTGCCTATTTTTTTCCATTCTTATTACTATCAATGTTTTAGTGTATATATAGTGTTGCATGAAAATGGGTACGGGTATGAGAACATGTACAAAATACGTCACTTTCAAAATAAATTATACGACATATGAGTATGAATAAGAAAATAGTATTATCTCCATTAATTATTATGTGCAACGATTAGACACTTTTCTTCGATTATGTCACATCGTTCAAGATAATAATTAATGGAGGTACTACATAAAATATGTAAAAATATGAAAATTTATCAAAATCTTCAATGTAACTTATAAATTACAACGATACGTATATTTCTAAGAACAAAAATAATCAATTAAAATGATAAAATTCTTCTATAAGAATAATAGAAAGACGGACAAAATGACTAATATAGGGTAAAATATTTTTTTAAAAAAAAATCTAATAAAAAATAGAGAGAACATACTTTCGGTTATCCGTAAAGTATCGTTATCCAACACGTACTAGTACCGCCACCTAATTGTAGTATCCATGCATCCTAGGTGTATAGTATTTATAATACATTTACTCATTATCAATGATCTTATCTTTTACCAAGAATAATTATTTATCTTTTGACACTCATATGCTCCCAATATAATCCTATAATTTTTTCATACATATTCTCAGTATTATCTTATACTTAATTTTTAATTTTTTTTTTTAATATTATTATCATTTTTTATTTACATTGGGTAACAATTTTGCATCTATAACAACTATTAAAGGTGCGCAAAGATTATTTAAAAATATGATTGCGTTAAGATTCGAACTCAGCACTTAACTTTCAAATCCATACACAATTACCACCTCAACCAACTCTAATTATTGTTTCAATAATCACTCTTTTTAAGAATATTGTTTTATTGTTAAGGCTCCTTTAAAAACAATTATATGTTGCACGGCCTTTGACAAAAGTGTTAGATTTGACACACTAATCTATACGAAATATAAATTTTATTAAGGTTTTGTGATACACAAATAAAAGAGGATATCATTATTTTTCATAACAAAATAAATGTTATACATTGATAATAAACGTATATGAAATATTATTAAAGTGTAACATTTATTTTATTATGGATGAAGTAGCTAGATTTTGTCCCGGACAATGTCCCAGGTCACTGAATGAACTTTTAATTTAAATATTCTTATTTTGCAAAATTAAAAATTAAACTACTTTATTGGTGCATTCTTTCCATCTGATTTTTTTTAATGTAATCTTATAAGATCTGAATTTTTCTAATGTTAGATTGACAATAAATTTGTTTAAGATATATTGGTTTGATGAATTGATGATGAAAGAAGGTATGTGGATATGATTGATGGAAGATCATGAATTTACACTTATTTGATTGGATGATTCTTTAATAAAAATTTAAACTTATTTTTTTTCTCCATACATGATATTATACATTTTGATATGTCAATTTGAATAATAAAATGGTGTAGATGAGATGGTAGAGTTACGGTATTATAGGGATGGTGAGTTCAAATCTTAGTAAACGCATCTTTTTTTGTAAAAATTATTATGTTGAGTTCAAATCTTAGTAAATAGTGTTGAACCCTAAGTTTTGATGATGACAATATAATCAAATAGAATAGATTTAAGGAGAATCAACTAAAAGTAATTTTGGTTGAAATTAAATTTATTTTATATTTTATACTTTATGTTATATATTTTTGGAGAATGAATTTGGTAAGTACCTAATTCATATTAAATATATTTCATTTAATATATGCTTGATACTTTATAGAATATATTTATTGAGAATAAAATTAGAGGAGTATCTAATTTTTGGGATAATTATATTTTATATTCTAACTCTTATTTTATATTGATTTACTTTTGAATACTAATCTTGGTATGTGGTGCAGGAAAATATTTCTGGTATAAGCTAAGTTGGTCATTCGAATCTTATATTGAGAATTGCCCAAATTTAAGTATATTATTCTAAGTTATTAGTTTAGTGTTATATGGTAATATGCGTCACATTAGGGTAGAATGTTTTTATTCAACTTTTTCTTTCTATGTCATACGTATAATTAGGGTTTTGCTGACAAGTTATTCTAGTAAAATAACAATAGTTTGGTCAAATCCCATAATAGTAGGAATAGTTAGTGGTCTTTGTTATTCCTATTGCTATGCGTGTGATTAGGAAAGTTGGAAGTTAGTTTTGAATTTTAAATTAATTAGTTATTCTTTGGTCAATCCACTATTTTAGGGATAGTTAGTGGATGGTTAATTTTTTGTTGGTCATGCGTTAAACTAGGAAAATTAGTTAGTTAGTGGGTCTTGTATTCTCTTTTAGTTTAAACGTGTAGTTAGAAGAAATAGTCAACAAGTTAGTTTGTTATTCAAATGCTAGTGCCTAGTGGGTTGTTAGTTTACTAGGTCATGCAAATGGTTTTTAACAATTATAATTTCTGACTTTTCTTTTCTTAGTACACGTGTATTAGGGTTAACATAGTTTTATATTAGGGTTTATTTCTTGTTTTGCAATTGCTTGGTCAACCATGTTTTTAGGTAATGGATGACATGGCACCACTACTTCAAGATCATGCATATTTCTTGTTCTTCAAGGCAAGGCAATTCAAGACTCTATAAATAGAAGAGGCAGCCAGAATTTCGAAGTGATCCACACCAAGAGAGAATTCAGAGATCAAGTTTTCAATAGCAATATAATTCTAAGTATTCTTTGAATTTTCATTTCCTTAGTATTTCAATTGTAATTCTTTAGTGATAAGGGTTGGGTGAGAGAAGAAAAATCAAAAGAGAATATTTGATTGTAATCAGAAAAAGAAGAAGAGAGAATTCAGATTTCATTTGAAATCTGAGGTGAGAAAATTCGAACTTTAGTAAGTTCGTAGCATCAGTTCAGGGGGAACTGGTGTCAGGGGGAACAAGTTCCTAGTGGAACGATTGAGAATAGAGAAAGGTCCTATATAGGTTGTAACAGAGTCGTTGGCCTATATTAATAAGAGAAGTCCAAGAGTCAAAATCCCTCGTGGTCTAAGGTTTTTCTTCCTAACCGGGCCTAGGAAGTTTTCCTTGTAGGTTAAATCTCTTTGTCTTTATTTCTGTTTATTCTTCCATTCGAGTTTAAGTTTAAAATTCCGCTAAAAAGTCAAAAACTCCCTCAACTACAATTCACCCCCCTCTTGTAGTTGTTATTCATATTACATCAATTGGTATCAGAGCCGGTTCCTCCAGGAACAGGTAACACTGCGGAGCAAAATCCTGAAAAATGAATACTACGGGAGAAAGACTCGAAGAAGGTTACTCAACCCAGAGACCACCTATGTTCAATGGAAAGCACTATCCATACTGGAAAAACAGAATGGAGATCTTCATTCAAGGAGAAAATTATCAAGTATGGAGAGTGATTGAAATAGGTGATTTCGAAGTCACTACAACAAATGAGAAAGGAGAGGTGGTTCCTAAACCTCTGGAAAGGTTTGACAAGGAGGACTTCGAGAAGAAGGAAATGAATAGTCTGGCAAAGAAGCTTATCCTTTGTGGTCTTGGACCTCATGAACACAATCGTGTCATGGGATGCAAAACTGCTAAGCAAATGTGGGAACTATTACAGGTGACACATGAAGGAACAAGCGAGGTCAAAAGAGCCAAAATCGACATGCTCATGCACAAGTACGAACTGTTCCAAATGAAGCCAAAGGAGTCTATTCATGATATGTTAACTCGGTTTTCTAACATAATCAATGAATTAGATTCACTGGGCAAGAAGATCACTCCTGAAGAACAGGTACGAAAAGTTCTGAGAAGTCTGCCTCAAGATGATAAATGGATGGCTAAAGTCACGACACTGCAAGAAACAAAGGACTTCACCACTTTCAACATAGAACAACTTGCAGGTTCCCTGATGACTCACGAAATTCATCTCGGATCTAAAGAAGTCGAACCTGTGAAAAACAAAGCAATAGCCCTGAAGGTCGAAAGTGAAGGAGAATCAGATTCAGAAGATGAAGAAACAGCAATGATGGTAAGGAAGTTCAAAAAGTTCTATACCAAAAAGTACAAACAGGCGAAGAAACCAACAAAGTTTAAATGTCACAAATGCGGTGAATCTGATCACTTCATAAAAGACTGCCCAACATGGGAGAATGAGAAAGGTAAAGGGAAAACTAGAGAAAAGGGAAAGGAAATTCAGAAACCTTTTTCAAAGAAGGAAACGAGAAGGGCTATGATTGCTGCGTGGGGTGAGTCTGATTCAGATGAGGAACAGGAACAAGATACAGAAGAAACAACCCACTTATGTCTGATGGCGAGGACTGATGAACTTGAGGAACCATCCGATTCTAAGGTAAGTCTTCTTTCAATTAATAAAGAATTAAGTAAAATGTCAAAGAATAAAATTTCAGAATTGCTGATTGAAACACTAGAGGACTATAAAGAAGTATGCTTAAATAGAGATCAACTTGAAAAAGCCTTGGAAGTATCCAAGGAACATACAACATGGTTAAGCACACTTCGGTCAGAAATAGAAACTAGATTTTTCAATCTATTTGACAAAAATAGAGAAATTCAAGAAAACTTTGAAAAAGTAAGAAACGAGAATTATCTCTTAAATATGAAACTGGCAGAACTACAACTTCTTGTTCCCAAAGGAACAGGTTCCTCTTCAGAGACGAGCTACAAATTTGAAAAACTGAAAAACGATTATGGAAAACTTTTACATGAAAATGAGTCTCTAAAAAGGAATCTGGATCCTCTCAAAAATAAACTTCCTGACGTTGTAAGCTGGATTGAAAAATTCCAGAACAAAGAAAAGGAAGGTCTGGGCTATAAGAAAAACAAAAAGAAAAAGAAGTATGTAGATTTGCCTAGTAAAAAGATATGTTCCTTCTGCGGTAAATCTGGTCACCTTGTGGACAGTTGCACCTCTAAGAAAGAACAAGATGAGAAAAACTCTACTTTTGTCAAAAAGATCTGGAAAGAAAAATTGATTTCTGATTTATCAAAGGAACCCAAGCAGGACTGGGTTCCTCATTCTAACGTTTGATTGTGGATGCAGGCTGAAGTGAGGGGGAACAACCAGTGGTACCTCGACAGCGGTTGTTCGAAGCACATGAAAGGAGACAAATCTAAGTTCCTTTCACTTGCAGCCTACCATGGAGGATCTGTGACGTTTGGAGACAACCAGAAAGGAGAAATAGTTGCTGTAGGCAAAATTGGAAAGTCACAGATGAACTCCATTGATAATGTCTTTTTAGTCGAGGGTCTTAAACATAATTTACTTAGTATTTCTCAGTTTTGTGATAAAGGAAACAATGTTAGTTTTACGAACAATAATTGTGTAGTTAGTGATAGTCGAACAGGGAACAAGGTACTTGAAGGAATCAGAAAAGGGAACACGTATGTTGTGGACCTGGATCTAGTTCCTCGTAACAGCTTAAAATGCTTGAGCGTGATTGAGGAGGATCCTTTACTCTGGCATAGAAGATGCGGACATGCAAGCTTTACTGTCCTAAACAAATTAAATTCAAAGAATTTAGTTGTGGGATTGCCTAAAATGAAATATTCTATGAATGACATTTGTGATGCATGCGCAAAGGGAAAACAGGTTAGATCCTCCTTCAAATTAAAGAAGATGGTGAGCACACAAAATCCCTTGGAATTACTTCACATGGATTTGTGTGGTCCAATAAGAACCCAAAGCAGATCAGATAAGAAATATGTTTTTGTTATAGTTGATGATTTTTCTAGATTTACATGGGTTATTTTCCTTCATAGCAAAGATGAAACATTTGATGAATTTGTCGCATTTGCTACAAAAGTTCAAAGGGTCAGTGATTTTAAAATTAAACACTTAAGATCTGACCATGGTAAGGAATTTGAAAACTCATAGTTTGATGAGTTTTGCAGGGAACAAGGTCTAGATCATAATTTCTCAGCACCAAGAACTCCACAACAAAATGGAGTGGTAGAAAGAAAAAATCGTACTTTGGAAGACATGGCTAGAACAATGTTAATCGCTAGCGGTCTACCAAAGAACTTTTGGGCAGAAGCCGTGAATACGGCTTGTTACATTATAAATCGTGCTATGATCAAACCTATCTCAAACAAAACTCCATATGAACTGTTTAAGGGAAGAAAACCTAATATTTCTTATTTTCGTATTTTTGGCTGTAAGTGCTTTGTTCATAATAATGGAAAAGACAATCTTGGTAAGTTTGATCAAAGAAGTGACGAAGCAGTCTTTTTAGGATATGCCTTGAATAGCAAAGCATATCGTGTTTATAATAAAAGGACAATGTGTGTCGAGGAAAGTGTCCATATTATTTTTTATGAAACTAACAGTCTGCAGGAAGAAATTGTTGAAGAAGATTTTGAGATTGGTCTGGCACGACCAGATGAGTCTCAAAAGAAAGATGAGGAGCAAATTGCAAATAAACAGAAGGATCCAGTTCCTGAGGAACAAGTTCCTGAGGAACAAGTTCCTGAGGAACAAGTTCCCGAGGAACCAGTTCCTCAAGATGCTGAACCAGAAGAAGTTGAAGAAGAAGAAGAACAGGTTCCTGACAACGAGATGCAAAGAGGAAGAACCAGTCAAGTCTTTGAACCAAAACCATGGAAACACCAAAGTTCTCATCCTTTGGATCTAATAATGAGCGACATGGAGAAAGGAATACAAACTCGATCTCAGATGAGAAACTTTTGCGGGTTTCATGCTTTCCTTTCCATGTTAGAGCCCAAAAATCATGAAGAGGCTCTAAGAGACTCAGATTGGGTGACGGCCATGCAAGAAGAACTAAATGAGTTCGAGAGAAACAAGGTATGGCACCTAGAACCTAAACCTAAGTCTCAAAAGGTAATTGGTTTAAAATGGGTCTTTAGAAATAAATTAGATGAACATGGTACAGTGGTAAGAAACAAGGCTAGGTTAGTTGTCAAAGGCTATAACCAGCAGGAAGGTATAGACTTTGATGAAACCTTTGCACCTGTAGCAAGATTAGAGGCAATAAGAATTTTAATAGCTTTCGCATCTTATATGGGTTTTAAATTGTATCAGATGGACGTCAAATGTGCATTTTTAAATGGATATTTGAATGAAGACGTCTATGTGGAACAGCCACCCGGCTTCGAAAATCCAAAATTTCAAAACTCTGTTTTCAAACTAGATAAAGCGCTCTATGGTCTTAAACAAGCCCCTAGATCGTGGTATGAAAGACTGTCAAAATTCTTATTGTCAAATAACTTTGTTAGAGGAAGAGTTGATAGAACCTTGTTCCTCAAGTCAAAAGGAACTGACATATTGGTAGTTCAGATTTATGTTGATGACATTATTTTTGGAGCTACTAACGATTCTTTGTGTGAAGAGTTTGCAAGTCTCATGAGCAATGAATTTGAAATGAGTATGATGGGTGAATTAAATTTCTTTCTCGGTTTGCAAATTAAGCAAACTGAAAAAGGAACTATGATTCATCAACAAAAATATGTAAAAGAGCTCTTGAAAAAATATGGACTAGAAAATTCCAAGACAAATCATACACCAATGGGAACAGGTACAAGGTTGGATGAAGATATAAATGGTAAGTCGGTAAATGAGAAACAATACCGAGGTATGATTGGATCTTTACTTTATCTAACCGCAAGTAGACCTGATATAGCTTTTAGTGTAGGTGTATGTGCTCGTTTCCAATCAAATCCAAAGGAATCTCACTTAACTGCGGTTAAGAGAATTCTTAGGTATTTGAAGGGAACCGATGATTTATGTCTTCTTTATCCTCGAAGCGACATTTTTGATCTAACGAGCTATGCAGATGCTGACTATGCAGGGGATCTCGTGAATAGAAAAAGCACATCAGGTATTGCACAATATTTAGGTAATAGCTTGGTATCTTGGAGTTCGAAAAAACAAAATACTGTGGCGTTGTCCACAGCTGAGGCAGAATATGTAGCAGCAGCTGCATGTTGTTCTCAAGTGTTATGGATCAAACAACAGGTACGCGACTTTGGCATTAAATATGAATGTGTTCCTATTTACTGTGATAATACTAGTGCTATTTGCATTTCAAAAGATCTAGTGCATCATTCTAGAGTGAAGCATATTCACATTAGGCATCATTTCCTAAAAGATTATGTTGAGAAAGGTCTAGTAAAAGTATTATTTTGCGAAACAGAAAAACAAATTGCAGATATTTTTACTAAACCCTTACCAAGAGAAAGATTCGAGAGCATTCGACTAGAGCTAGGTATGCTTAAGATTCATTAACTATTTATTTTCATAAAGTATTTCTCTATGTGTTGTCAAATATATTGGTTATGATAAACTTGCAAAATAAGAGTGAATTTTATAATTCATAACAGTTTATGGATTATTTAATCTCGCTGAGGTCTTCATAATATTACCCTTATGGTCCAAATATTTGATAATGCATGTATGATTGATTGATGAGCAAATTTTCTTTATTTCATTTGTTCTATTTAGTGGCAAAAATATTTCTTTTGCCATAATACTACATAATTCCACCAAAAAAAAAAAAAAAACTGCCAAAACCGTGTTCAGCATAAATTGGTAAGTTACATCATATAATTCAAATTTTAAAATAAAATAAAAAAAAAACATGGATGAAATGGTGGCATGAAAATAGGAAATGAAGAAATCCGTAACATTTACTCCTATGTTTATGCCATAATAACTACCTAAAATAAATTCCAACCTTTTATTCCCTAAAATCCCTCCACTTTCCATATCTTTTACCCACTCACACACTCCACCTCCCTCACGTCAACTCCCTCTAAACACCCAACCTATCACTATCATTCACTCTTTCCTATACTTACACATCCATCCTCATACTCAAACCATCAACATCACTCACTCTACCCAATACTTACACAAACATCATCACACCACTACCAAAACCGTCTTCTCTTCACCTCCATTAATTTTCAGATTTCTTTTTCCTCTCTTCATCTTCCACCTTCATCTCTTCAACCTTCAATATTTAAAAATGGCGCCCAAAAGAAAAGCAACTCTCCCAAAATCAAAGTCACCATCACCAACTCCTAAAAGATCCTCAAAAAGACGAATCATCATCAACGAAAGTGATGATGAGAAGACACACGATGTTGAACCCTCTCCCTCTGTTCAAGAATCTATCTCAAAACAACAATCTGAGGAGGTTTCACGGGAAAACTCGAACATGCAAGAAGAGGATGATGCTGACACATCCACGAAAATAGGTAAGCCCAAACGATCTGTTAAATTCTTGGTTGGTTGTCGGGTTGATATGGCGTGGGTGAAACAAAATTAGCCCGAATTCTCAAAAATAATTTCAAAACAAAAATGGGCCAAACTTGTTGACATTCATGCCAATGAAGGGTTGTATGAAAAAGAAATGGAAGATGTTGCAAGGGTGTTTGATGTCAAAAATGAAATGGCCATAGTTCTAATCCAAGGTCAAATCCATACATTTTCTGAAAAAGATTTAAGTAACTGGTTGGAAGTCCCAAATAGTGGGTTTGATGAATTGGTCGGTGGTAAAGATCGAGTAAATATTAAGGGAAAGAAAAATTCAGACATTGTAAAATTTTTTGGGGGAAATCCAAAGCAAAATTCGGTCACCCAGGATGTTTTAACCCCTTTTCATAAGATGATTTTTCAGTTCGTGAAACGTTTCTTACACCCTCGTCCTCAGAAAAGGTGTAGTGCCAATCTACTTGATCTTTGCCTTATGTATTGCCTTGTTCATTACATTCCTATAAACTTCCCCTCCCTTTTCATCAAACAAGTGGCTTACACCGTTAAACAAAAAAATGTGTTGGGCTATGGTAATCTTTTTACCACTATTTTTAAGTGTTTAAATGTTTCTCTTGCCCCACACCCCACTTTCTTACTTAAAAAGGAGGATGTCTTGGATGATGGAATGATTGAAAGGCATGGGTTATGTATGGCTGATGGCGAAGTTATTACTAAGGAAGAAAAAATTCGTCGCGAATTAGTTCAGACAGTAGATGGTGGCTCAGGTGGTCCTACGGGAAACAAAGGGAAGGTAACTATGGAGGGCACACCTTCTGTAGTTCCGGATATGGACTGGGTTTTGACTACCTGTGGTGGGACAATTGGACGTGAAATGAAACACCTCCAAGATCTGGTTCGCAATGTACTGGTGAAGCTTGAGGCCATGGATGCCCGAATGAACAGATTGGACGAAAAGATCACCTCGGTTAAGGCCGATTTAATCAACAATATTCGATTGAATCGTCTCCAGCTCGAGGAGAAAGTTGAGAAGAGGGCGTCCCATTTCGTTCGTTCCATTTAGCATTTGCTATTATGTGTTGTAACTAACTTTTCATACTGCTGAACATTTTTCAAACACTACTCTATAGTATTTGGTCCTCACGACCTTATACTTTATCACTTTGTGTTCGTCCTATGAGTCCTTCTGACTCACAACACTTTTCTTATGCTTACTCTAATATTTTGCTCATTACTTGATTTGCATGCATATTTAATTCATTTGGATGGCTAATATTATTAGACTATATGCTTGAGAATTTCATGATCTTAGAAAAATTGTTTGCTTAACACTGTTAAGTGCTGCAGGTTTATCCTTAGTCATTTGATGATGACAAAAGGGGGAAGAAATATGACATGAATTGGTTCAGTCTATTGAGTATGCGCTATGCTATTAGTATGCTTGCTTTCTTGGAAAATATTAAAAATATGTCATTATATTTGCCATCATCAAAAAGGGGGAATATTGTTGAACCCTAAGTTTTGATGATGACAATATAATCAAATAGAATAGATTTAAGGAGAATCAACTAAAAGTAATTTTGGTTGAAATTAAATTTATTTTATATTTTATATTTTATGTTATATATTTTTGGAGAATGAATTTGGTAAGTACCTAATTCATATTAAATATATTTCATTTAATATATGCTTGATACTTTATAGAATATATTTATTGAGAATAAAATTAGAGGAGTATCTAATTTTTGGGATAATTATATTTTATATTCTAACTCTTATTTTATATTGATTTACTTTTGAATACTAATCTTGGTATGTGGTGCAGGAAAATATTTCTGGTATAAGCTAAGTTGGTCATTCGAATCTTATATTGAGAATTGCCCAAATTTAAGTATAATATTGTAATACCCCGAAATTTAGGGCCAGAAAATTTCGCGGATATTAAATAGTATGTATTCAATTCTAAGTCTAAAGGCCATTCAATTTGGACTGTTTACATTTCTAGTCCAAACTTTTTCCTCAACATTGGGTCAAAGACCCAATCTTTCTTTTCTTTTTCTCCTTGGCCGGCCCCTATTTATTATTTGGGTCAATAATAATTCTTTTGGACCTATCTAATAATTAAGTTATTTAATTAATTAAGTTAATTATTTAATTTAATTTATTTAAAACCTATTCAAACCTAATATAACAACCTAGCTAATTTCCCCCTAACTACCCCAATTACACGGCCCATTCTAGGTTCAATTAGGGCTTGTTTTATTTTTTTTCTTTTTCTATAAATAGGACTACTCTTTTCATTTGGGTCCTATTTTACTAATTGTACACTTAAACTCTAAAAATATTTCTCTCCTTCTCTTTCTTTCAAAAAAAAAGTCGAACAAGTGTAAGATTCACCAAAGGTGAATTATTTTTCGTGCCTTGGAAAATTTAGCGAATCAGGTAACTTCGCTATCTCGTTTAATTTTGGAACAAAGTTAATCATATAGTTGAATAGGATTAAAACATGAAATTGCTAGGATTTAGTATCATGTTCATCTAGGAAAAGTCGAACACCATGATGATGTTATTATGTAATTATTCTTGATGATAGTATGTAATATTTATGAATTATTATGAAATTTTCTTGATTATTTTATGTAGTTTCTTGAATTGTTGAATAATTACTTGTATGAATTTATTTCTTAATCAAATCGTATTATTTCTTGATGAAATTTTTTATGGCAGTTTCTCTATTGTTTTATTATGAATCATGAATTGTTTCGTGACAAAATTCGTCCGTTTATTGCTTGAAATAATTTAATCTATCAAACCGGTAAAACTGTCCAGAATTGGTTTACGAATTTATTAGGATACTTATTCAATTCGGAATGCTACTAAATTTTAGGTGGAAGTCAGTAATAGTGTTTTAAAGCTTGTGTAAAATTTTCGTAATTTTTAAAGATCGATTAATATGGCAGAAAAATCTGAAACTGAATTCAGCCTAATCTGATTTGTTAGTTATAAAATTCCTTAAAAATAGTAAAAGATGTTATTTTTGAACGAAAATTATGCACGTTAAACCTTGAACCTATATTTAACTTTCAAATTGTGTAAAATATTGTATTTAAATTATTAAAACATGTTATTTTGAATTCTTGAATTCAATCTTGATCTTGTTTGAACCCTATGATAGCCGTGTGGTGTGATGTAAATAAAGTAATGATTTTGATCTTGTTTTAATCCATGTTTTATGATTTAATGTTTAAAGTAAATTAAATTGTTTATTATTAAGTTTATTTGATTAATTGTTGTTAATTGTATTTAATTGATCAAAAGTATAATTTTTGGTATTTTGATGGGAAAATGTCGAGTAGGTCCAATTATGAAAAATAGGATCTTTATCATGTTTTTAGGTAATTATTGTTGTTTGTTGCTATTATAGATGATTATTTAATCTAATTAATTTAATATTTAGTAATTGTATTTATTTAATTTAAAGTATAAATTTTGGGTAATATTTTTATGAATGTCGAATGGCTCATTTATAGGTTGATAATTTTTAGTTTATTTTAGACCTATAATTATATTTGGATAATTATTAAGAGTTTATAGAATAAGATATAACTTTAAGGATAGGTTATAATATAAGATTTGAGGACATAAAATATTAATAGGGAAAGAAAGGAAACAGAGTAAAAGGAATACGAATCGTTTCGATCTCTGGCTAGGAAAGACTTGGTATTTAAGGTGGCCAATATACGTGCCGCACCTCTCTTTCCTGGGACTTCGAACGGTTCATTTCCGAATACGGTCACCTAGTATTTCCCGATATAAGATAAGATATGATAATGAAGATATAAGATAAAATAAGGACGCCTACCTGATGACTCGAGTAGTCAGACTAGGTTAAGTCGAGGCCGCTGCTCAATGGGACGAGTAGTTCTGGGTCTTAGGATATGTAGTCGTCTAGTAGTATTACACGAGCTGCTATTAGGAGTTATGGCCATAGCTTAGGCTTAGTGGTGAAACACGAGATCCGCTACGGGTTGAGTACACGAGCTCACCCCGGCATGTTCTAGGAAAGTTGTGGTGAAACACGAGATCCACAACGAGTTATAGTGACCGGTCCAATGAAAGATGATATGATATAAATTATAAGATATGATATGATGAAATGAAAGAATAAGATATGATATGTTAAGATATGATATGAATACGAGAGTATGAAAACCATATAGTATAAGCTAAGGATTAAATGTATAAGTCTTCCGCTGTGTATGATTCAAAGTATATATGTTATGAGCAGGTACATTATATGTATATATGTACTCGTATGATGTGATGATGTATGTATATGTATTCGTATGATTATATGTATCTGTATTTGTATGTATTGTGTACATGTATATTTGTGTTGTACTCGTATTTTGTATGTATTCCTAACCGTATTTTGCAGGTATTAATATATGTATGGTATACGTACCCTTATACGTATTTTATACGTATTTCTAACCGTATTTCTGCAGGTATTTGTATACGTATCTTATACGTATTCGTATACGTATTTTTATACGTATTTTTATACGTATCTCGTATAATTTTTGTATACATAATATTATGTACTATGCGTGTTTTCATGTGTATATTCTATGATATTATGTGTTTAGCGGTCCCTCAATTAAGCGGGACAGCCTAGTTACTCGCCACTGACGGTGGACCCCCCCCTCAGTTTCAGGTGACGATGCAGCAGCATAAAACGGGCTTCCGTTGGATGGGTTTGAGTGTGGATGAAGTTTAGATTTATTTTAGTTATTCCAGGACTTATAAGACAATATTATCGTTTTTATTTATAATCCCAGCCTGTTGGGAAGACATTTACTTAGTTCATGTAACACCTTGGGCACTATATGACTTATTTGACTTTTGGATTTTAGTTCAGTATTTTAGTATAAGTTGCTTAATTTTAATTAATTAATTCCATTTATAGTTTAAATTGTTTAAGTAATGATCCGAATGTCGATTTCCCTCGTCAATCGACAAGTCCAAAAAGTCGGGTCGTTACAATTATTCTAAGTTATTAGTTTAGTGTTATATGGTAATATGCGTCACATTAGGGTAGAATGTTTTTATTCAACTTTTTCTTTCTATGTCATACGTATAATTAGGGTTTTGCTGACAAGTTATTCTAGTAAAATAACAATAGTTTGGTCAAATCCCATAATAGTAGGAATAGTTAGTGGTCTTTGTTATTCCTATTGCTATGCGTGTGATTAGGAAAGTTGGAAGTTAGTTTTGAATTTTAAATTAATTAGTTATTCTTTGGTCAATCCACTATTTTAGGGATAGTTAGTGGATGGTTAATTTTTTGTTGGTCATGCGTTAAACTAGGAAGATTAGTTAGTTAGTGGGTCTTGTATTCTCTTTTAGTTTAAACGTGTAGTTAGAAGAAATAGTCAACAAGTTAGTTTGTTATTCAAATGCTAGTGCCTAGTGGGTTGTTAGTTTACTAGGTCATGCAAATGGTTTTTAACAATTATAATTTCTGACTTTTCTTTTATTAGTACACGTGTATTAGGGTTAACATAGTTTTATATTAGGGTTTATTTCTTGTTTTGCAATTGCTTGGTCAACCATGTTTTTAGGTAATGGATGACATGGCACCACTACTTCAAGATCATGCATATTTCTTGTTCTTCAAGGCAAGGCAATTCAAGACTCTATAAATAGAAGAGGCAGCCAGAATTTCGAAGTGATCCACACCAAGAGAGAATTCAGAGATCAAGTTTTCAATAGCAATATAATTCTAAGTATTCTTTGAATTTTCATTTCCTTAGTATTTCAATTGTAATTCTTTAGTGATAAGGGTTGGGTGAGAGAAGAAAAATCAAAAGAGAATATTTGATTGTAATCAGAAAAAGAAGAAGAGAGAATTCAGATTTCATTTGAAATCTGAGGTGAGAAAATTCGAACTTTAGTAAGTTCATAGCATTAGTTCAGGGGGAACTGGTGTCAGGGGGAACAAGTTCCTAGTGGAACGATTGAGAATAGAGAAAGGTCCTATATAGGTTGTAACAGAGTCGTTGGCCTATATTAATAAGAGAAGTCCAAGAGTCAAAATCCCTCGTGGTCAAGGTTTTTCTTCCTAACTGGGCCTAGGAAGTTTTCCTTGTAGGTTAAATCTCTTTGTCTTTATTTCTGTTTATTCTTCCATTCGAGTTTAAGTTTAAAATTCCGCTAAAAAGTCAAAAACTCCCTCAACTACAATTCACCCCCCCCTCTTGTAGTTGTTATTCATATTACATCAAATAGTAAATGCATTTTTATTTTTTTATTTTTAAAATTATTTTTACGAAAAATGGTGACACATGACAAAATATGACATGTGGTGTCATGTGGTGACATATTTAAAGATGACTTGTCCCGACACATGTTAGATTGCGAAAATGCTCAACGCGTTTTAGAAAAGAGTATTGATATTTGATTGTATATAGTGAAGGGAATGAATAATATTAATAATAAGTGAGAGTGTAGAGTAGTGGTTGTGTAGCCTTAGTTATTTTTCATGGTCACGGGTTCGAGCCTTGTATGTATAACTATTTTTTCTTCTCCTTTTTAGAATTCACCATTCGGTTAGAGCATGCAACATAGGAATACATGTGGCGCATCTTAGGGTGTCTTTGTCTAAGTGGCAGCGAAATGAGAGCTTACGTGTCGTGACACTTGTCGCAAAGAGAGCAGGGAGACACTTTTTAGAAGAAGAGATAGAATTAGATTTTAAAGTGTGCACTTTTTAAAAAAATTAAAATATGTTATGATTACCTATGTTATAATGTTAAACTCATCAACTATGTCAAATCATTTAATAATTAAGAAATATAGTTAGAGAAATGTTGAATCCAACTTTATCCTACCAGATAACATACACTTACAAAGTTAACTAACTTTGATTGTTGTTTTATATATCCCTTTTTATTAAAACATATTGAGTTATTGTTAAATCATCTTTTTCATTTATAATTCTTATTACACGTATTCAAAATTAAATATTAAATGTAATTTTTTTAATCTCATAGTCAAACTTAATTAAATCATTTTTTAAAGTTGGGTCAATTACTGAAATAATACAACTCTTTTTTTTTAACCAACTTACAATTTTTTTTTTTAAAAAAAAACTAAATTTCTTAATTAGTGTTTTAATATTTAAAACTTTCTTCACAAATACTATTAGGATATTTCTGTTTTGTTTTATGTTTCAAAACATGCATAACTATCTTTATAACCACGATTTCATTATATTGCTTTCTATAAATCACACACATGTATATATATAAAAACGATAGAATCCAACAGACATAATAGAACCGTATGGCCCGGAGCAAGGCCCGGGCTACAATACTAGTTGTTATTGTAAAAGATGTTCATTGTTTTAACTATCTACTTGTGCTTGCATAATTTTGGTAAATTTAAGAAGCCTTCTAACTAAATTAGATCTTTTCATTTACTCTCCATTTTCTAACCAAAACAACCTAATTTTTTAAGACGGTCACGTATATTTTATGTAGGAGCTTAATTTTCTAAATGATTCAAATTAATTGAATTATTTTATTGATAGATTTATGTTACTTGTGCATCACATATTCCTTATTATTTATGATTATAATCATGATTAGATCAAATGTATGTTTTTTTTCCTTCACTACTAGATAATAGAGCATTTGCAACGGGTCACATTTTTGCAACAACTTTAGCAACGGGTTTTTAATAACAGTTGCAAAAACTGGAAAAAAGCAACGGGGTCATTGAAACCCGTTGCAAAAAAATATATAATAGACAACGGGCTGAGATTAGGCAACGGCTTTAGCAACGACCTATATCCATAGCCGTTGCCAAAAGTCATTAAAAAAAATGGGATTTTCTACATGGTACCATTGTGAAATTGGCTTTTCCACATGGTACCATTACTAACCTTTTCATTCTACATGGTACCATTATAAAGCCAATTTGTATATTAGTGTAGCATTGCTGTTAGTGATCTGTTAGTATTTTAATTATGAATTAAAAAAAAACAGAAACCTGTGCATTACAATATGTTGCCTGCATATATGGTCACAACAAGAACATCTGTACAATACCAAGTCCAAAGAAAAGATGGAATACCACTGCAGCAAGTGACATAAGCAGCAGCACTATAGAGTACATCAGCAGCAATACCACTTCGGCAGCAGCAACTACACGACAGCAGTAGTACATATTACCTGCTTGGGGCGGGCAAAAAAAGCCGTACCCGGTTTCCGTTCTGGTACCCGTTTTTTTTTACCCGAAAAAGCGGGTACCCGGTCCGGCTTTAAAAACCGGGTCGGGTACCCGATTTTAGGGTTTAGGGTTTTACAAACCGGGTACTGGGTCGGATCCGGATTGGGATTTGTTAAAACCGGGTACCGGTATCCGGTTTTAATTTTTAAAAAATAATTTTTTATTATTAAGAAAAAGTTTTTTACTTTAATATAAAATTAATTTTTTATTATTATTATAAATACTTTTTTAAAATTATAAAAAAAGTTTTTTTAAATAAAAAAACAATTTTTTTTTAATTAAAAAATTTGAAAAAAAAAACAGTTTTTAAAAAGATAAATATCAAAAAACAGTGTTTTTTTTAAATAAACCGTTTTTTTATATAAAAAAAATAAAACATTTTTTTATATTAAAAACAGTTTTTTTTTTTAAAAAAAAAGTTGTTTAAGAAAAAAAAAAAACCAGATCCAGATACCCGGATTCGAATTGGAACAGCATTGGAACAACATCAACATAAGAACTTTGAGACCACTTGCATATATGACATTTAAAAGTTAACCAACCCTGCTTATGTACACTAAGGATCAAAAAGTCAAACATAGCCAAAAAGGGAAAGATAAGTCCTAAGGAACTAGGATCTAATCCTTACCATACCAAGTAATGGTTTAGTGAAAATATCAGTCAATTGTTCTTCAGATCTGTAAAATTCAAGATTCACATTTCCTTTTTCAACATTGTCTCTGAGAAAATGATGTCTGATTTCAGTATGTTTAGTTTTAGAGTGCTGGACAGGATTTTTAGAAATGTTTATAGCACTGGTGTTATCACACAATATGGGAACACTTTCGGAACAGACCCCAAAATCCTTGAGTTGTGTCTTTATCCAAAGCAATTGAGCACAGAACAAAGCAGCAGCTATGTACTCTGACTCAGCTGTGAATAAGGCCACTGAATTTTGTTTCTTAGATCCCCATGATATGAGACAAGAACCTAAGAAGTGAGCCATTCCTGAAGTGCTCTTCCTGTCAACACTAAAACCAGCATAGTCAGCATCAGTGTATCCTAAAAGATCAAAATTACTTCCCTTTGGATACCATAAGCACATGTCCTCTGTACCACTCAGGTACCTAAAAATTCTCTTAACAGCTTTTAGATGAGACTCTTTTGGGTTGCTTTGAAATCTGGCACACAACCCAACTGAGAACACTATGTCTGGTCTACTAGCTGTTAAGTAGAGAAGTGAGCCAATCATACCTCTGTATAGCTTATCCTCAACATCCTTGCCTTTCTCATCTAGGCTCAGTTTAGAAGAGGTAGGAATAGGTGTGTCATAGGACTTGCTATCTTGCAGACCATATCTCTTGAGCAGCTCCTTGAGATATTTTTGTTGGTGGATCATGATTCCATCATCCACTTGATTTGGAGCCCTAGGAAGAAGCCAAGTTTTCCCATCATACTCATCTCAAATTCACTTTTCATTAGGTCTGCAAACTCATCACACAAAACAGAATTAGTAGCCCCAAACAAAATATCATCAACATATACCTGGACCACTAACAGATCTGTTCCCCTTTTCTTTAAGAATAGAGTTTTGTCCACTGAACCTCTCTCATAATGATTTTCAATAAGAAAACTAGAGAGTCTCTCATACCAAGCACGAGGGGCTTGTTTGAGGCCATAAAGAGCTTTGTCTAAATTGTAGACATGATCTGGACAAACTCTATCCTCAAAGCCAGGGGGTTGTTCCACATACACATCTTCTTTCAAATAACCATTTAGAAAAACAGTTTTAACATCCATTTGAAAGAGTTTAAAGTTCATGTGGGCAGCAAAGGCAATTAAGATTCTTATTGCCTCAAGCCTGGCTACTGGAGCAAAGGTTTCATCATAATCTATTCCCTCTTGCTGGTTAAACCCTTGAACCACTAGCCTGGCCTTTTTTTCTGACTATATTACCTGAGTCATCCATTTTTTTTCTAAACACCCATTTGGTTCCAAAAACTGACATCTCATTGGTTCTTGGTTCAAGATGCCAAACCTGATTTCTTTCAAACTGGTTCAACTCATCTTGCATGGCCAAGATCCAATCAGGATCAGTTAGTGCAATCTTATAGTCAGTTGGTTCTATGTGAGATAAGAAGGAGAAGTAAGTACAAAAATTCTTCCAAACAAAATTTCTAGTTTGGACTCCTTCTGATAAATCACTAATGATTTGATCAGAAGGGTGAGAGTTTCTTTGCTTAAACATACTCTTTCTTACAGCATTTGAGTCACCTAAGTTAGAACCAATGTCTGTACTGGTTTCCCCTATTTCATTTTCATTTTGAGAGGGTGGACCAGTTTCTTCAGTGTTCTCTCCCACTTCATCTTCAGTTGGATGGGCAAGAGAGTCACTGAGTTCAACAACCTGTTTAGCATTTGCCTCTACTGCACCAGACGCATTGTTGTTTTCAGGAGGAGTTGGAGGGTCTGGTTCAGCAGTGTTTTCTGGTTGAGCTCCAGTGAAATTTGTCATCCCAATATCAAAGCCTTCATTATCATCTACCTGCACAGGCTTGTTGAACATGTTAGTTTCATCAAATAACACATGGATACTCTCTTCAACACACAAGGTTCTTTTGTTGAAAACTTTATATGCCTTGCTATGAGGAGAATACCCAATAAAAACAGCTTCATCACTCCTGGGGTCGAACTTGTCCAAACTGGTCTTACCATTGTTGTGTACAAAACACTTACAACCAAATATTCTTAAATGTTCAATGTTTGATTTTCGACTCCTTAGAAGTTTATAAGGTGTTTTTCTTAGTATTGGTCTTAGCATAACCCTATTGAGTATGTAGCATGATGTACTCACAGCATCAGCCCAAAATTTCTTGGATAGACCACTCTCTAGAAGCATGGTTCTAGCCATTTCTTCTAGAGTGCGATTCTTTCTTTCAACTACTCCATTTTGTTGTGGAATTCTTCTAGAAGTATTGGTCTTAGTATTACTCTCGTTTCACTTGGACCATATTCTTGTTCCTTCACAGACCAGTTCCCCTGTCTTAGGGTTCACTATGTGACAAGTGTTTGATTCAAAATTCACTTTATTTCCCTTGTCACGTAGTTGAGATATGCTCAAAAGGTTATGTTTCAAACCTTCTACATAGTAAACATTGTCAATTGCTTGGGAGAGTGACTTACCAACCTTACCTACTCATTTGATAATTCCTTGCTATTGTCACTAAATGTCACGTGCCATCCCTCGAATGCAGTGAGTGAAAGGAATTGTTCTTTATCCCCGGACATGTGTCTTGAGCAACCACTGTCCAAATACCAATATGGCTTTCCTTTCACTCGTACCTGCACAAGCAAACTAGAGGTTAGTTTTAGGAACCCAGACCAGCTTGGGTTCCTTGTTCTTTGGAATATTCTCAATCTTGTTCTTTAGGAACCCACACTTGTTGGGTGTAGGTTTTGTTCTTCTTGTCATGCTTCTTTTTGGTGAAACATTTGTTAGTAACATGACCACTCTTACCACAATAGGTACAAACATGCATATCCTTGGCAAATATATACTTGCCTTTCTTGAATTCATCCAACCATGTGTTGTCTCTGCCTAGAACAGTTGTAGAACTAGATCCAGAATACCCTAAACCAAACCTTTGAGAATTTCCAGGTTGGGATGTGAGGATGTTTAGGGTTTTCTGAGCATCTAACATTTTGTTCAATTGGTTCATACAATCTGTTAGCTCATTCTCCTTGTTCTCAAGCCTCTTAAGTTGAACTTCATTTTGTTTCTCAAAAGATATTAAATCAAGTCTAGTCTTTTGAAGTTCATCCTGTAGTCTTGAGACCAGGGAGGGATCTGGTTCGTCACTGGTCTTCTTGATGTTTTCTTGTTTTAGCAGGATGAGTTCAGCCTCAAGATCACATATCTTAGCTATGCACTCATCATGTAAAACATCCAAAACCTCATCAAAGGTAGTGGGAGAACCAGTCTCTTCAGAAACCTTAAGCTCACCATGTTCCTTGTGTAAATCTTCAAGTTTTTCAATTAAGTGGTCATATGCAAGTATGACATTAGATTTACTCAAGGTACATGTGTCTTTTAGCAGTTCAAAGTTTGAATTATGTGTGATGAATTTCTTGAGCTCATTAAACCCCTTTTCAATTTTTTTAAAAATTTCATCCTCTTTAGGGACTGGTTTGGAGTTTGATGTCTCAAGCTCCATTCTTTGCTGATCTGCTGATATTTCAAGTTCGGAAATTTTTTCTTTAAGTTCTTCACAAATAAGCTCAAGTTCAGCAGATCTAGCACCACATATTTCATAATCTCGAACTGTTTCTTTTAGTTTCTTTTTGTTGTTCTGATAGGCAGACCCTACACTAATGCATTGATCAATGGTGAATTCAAGATAGTCAAGTAGTTCATCTCTATCTAGGTTATGCATATTTTCCTTTAAATCATTAAAACATACCTGGCTATCATCTGAAGTGCTTCCACCAGCCATGAGACAGAGAACTTCTTCTTCTTCCAAACAGACCTCAGACTGGTCTGTGCATGTGAAAGCAGTTAGATAGAGATTTCCTTCTTCTTCATCTCCTCATTCTCGGATTCTGAATCTCCCCAAACTGCAACCAACATAGCTCTTTTGAAAACCTTTTTCTCAGTCTGGACTCCAAGATTTCCCTTGGGATTTTTCCATGTTGGACACTCCTTGATTATGTGCCCCACTTCACCAAATTTAAAGCAACCAGCATTGGAACTGGTTTTCCTGAATTGTCCAGAGCTGTTTTTTCCTTTTGTAAACTTACCCTTGGACTTTGTCCTAAGGTATTTTTCAAACCTTCTGGCCATAAGACTTATATCATCTTCATCTTCCTCAGATTCCTCTACTTTGAGAACCATCTCCTTGTTTTTTGAGCTAGATTCTGCCTTTGAATCTACCAACATCTCATGAGTCATCAAAGAACCAATAAGTTGTTCTAGAGATAGTGTGGTCAGATCCTTTGCTTCTTGTATGGCAGTTACCTTGGGCATCCACTTCCCTGACAGACTTCTCAGCATTTTCCTCACCAACTCTTCACTTGAGAAGGTCTTCCCTAGTCATCAATGACTTAAGTTCATTTACAATGGTCATGAACCTTGTAAACATGTCCTTTATGTTTTCTTCCCTAGTCATCTCAAAGACCTCATATTTTGACATAAGCATGTCAATTTTTGACCTTCTCACCTCAGAGTTGCCTTCATATGCAAGCTCTAGTGTATCCCATATTTCTTTTGCAGAAGAACAAGCTAAAATTCGATTTACCTCACATTCTGCAATTCCTTGTTGAACAAGTGACATTGCCTTTGCATTCTTCTCTAGTTTCTTGTAATCTTCACTTGTGTACTCTTCTTCTGACTTTGGAACTATGATGTTGACATATTTCTTTATGTTTTGATGATGACATAAACCTCAAACTTAATTACTAATAAGTATCTTCGAGTTCTTGGAGAATTTTAGATCTTGAAGATAAAATAAGCATTGAAGATTCAAGCATGAAGATTCAATCATTTGAAGAAACAAGATGGTGATTCAAGTGGAGGTTCGAATCATGAATCAAAGATGGTGCTGTCAAGTGAGGTTTCTTGAAGCTTCTTGTAGTTTTGATTGCATGGATGACTTCTTGTATTCCTCTACAAACTGCCGGTTTTGGAACCTTAAAGTAGGCTGCCAGTTTTGAAGATGTGGCTGCCATCTTGAAGCTGCCATCTTGAAGATGCCATCTTGGATTTTAAGACTGCCGGTTTTAGGCTTCAAAGCTGCCGGTCTTGGACTTCACATGCTGCCGGTTTATGCTGCCGGTTTTACTTTATAAGCTGCCGGTTCTATGCTGCCGGTTATAATGTAATGTTCTAGGGTAAATGTAAGTATATTAATGCATTTAAGTCTGGTTGGAACTTAGTTGTGTCTGTCAGAGGAACTTAGGGTCATGTTCCCAGAGGAACTTGTGTCGAATCTGTTAGTTACTTTAGTCCACGACAGTTGCTATTTTTTAGGGACTGTTTAAATCACTCCTTGACTGTTTTGATCTGTTTAAAATGGTCAAAAACTGACTGGATTAGTGCAGCCCATTTTTAGGATTAGTAGGTAGGTATTGTTTGAATTAGTTAGTAGTCAAATTAATGTCCTTAATTTTAGGATTAGGTTAGTTGTTTTTTAATTCTGATTTCTTTTAATTTATTAATTTATTTCTGGTTTTAAAAAAATTAATTTAAAGTTTTAAAATTAAAAAAAAAAGAAAGAAAAGTTTTTTTTCGGTAAATTTAAAAAAGAAAAAAACCGAGTGTTAGTTTTATTTTTATTTTTGATTAATCTTGTTATTTAACTTATTAATTCTGATTTAGGTTATTAATTAAGTTAGTGGGTTGTTTAAGTTAGTCAAAGTTAGTGGTGTGTGAGTGAGAGTGGTGGAAGTGTATATGGGGTTATGGGTGGTTATTTAGGCTTCTTCTCCAAGCAATTTTATAATCATTCATTTATATATATACACACATATAATTCTGGTTAAGAGCACACACACAACAAGAGAGCTCACTTTCAGATTTACATTACTTAGTGTTTGTGTCAAAAGTTTCTAAGTTCCAATCCGGTTTCTTACTTGCATTTCAATATACTAGAGTTATTATTTGAGTTGTAATTGAGAGAAAAGAGAAGAGAAGTGTGTGAGAACTTAGAGAGAACAGAGAAGAAAGAGTCGTGAGAAAGAGAAAGAAAAAGAAAGAGAGAAAGAGAATAGAATCGTAAGTTCCTACAGGAACTCACGAGGTCCAGAGAGAAATTAGGGTTGTAATAGTTTACAAGGCCTTTATATAAAAGTGGAGTTTTTCTTCCGTGGGCCAGGAAGTTTTTCTCGTTGAAATTTGACTCTTTACATTTCGTTTTTCTCAAAGTTCCTTTAGGTTTTCAATTCTGACGAAAATCTGTGCTATAAGTTCCACACAGCAATTCACCCCCCCTCTTGCAGTGTTCCTACGGGAATAACAATTGGTATCAGAGCAGGAACTCAGACCGTTCAAGACACCTTGACGAGAGATCCGGGCAGAATGAACACTTGCGAGAAATTGGAAGAAGGGTACTCATCTCAGAGACCTCCCATGTTTAATGGGAAATTTTATGCATACTGGAAAAATCGTATGGAGATCTACATCAAGGATGAGAACTATCAGGTATGGAGAGTCGTGGAAGTTGGTGATTATAAGGTAACTAAAACTAATGCCAATAATGAGATAGTTCCTAAAGAAATTTCTGAATATGAACGTGAAGACTTTGAAAAAATGGAAATTAATGCAAAGGCCATAAAATTGCTTCATTGTGGTCTTGGACCCCATGAACATAATCGTATTATGGGGTGCAAGAGCGCAAAACAAATTTGGATTTACTACAGATAACTCACGAAGGTACTAATGAAGTTAAAAGGTCTAAAATTGATTTATTGATCTCTAAATATGAAAGGTTCGAGATGATGCCTAAGGAATCTATTCAAGACATGCTTACTCGTTTCACTAACATCATAAATGAGCTTGTTTCCCTTGGAAGAGAAATACCTATTGATGAACAGGTTAGAAAGATCTTAAGGAGTCTACCACAAGACGATAGATGGAGATCTAAAGTAACAGCACTTATGGAATCAAAGGACATGACAAAGTTCAACATTGAACAACTGGCGGGTTCCTTGCTAACTCATGAATTACATCTGGGAACCAGCGGAGAAGATTCTAAGAACAAGGGGTTAGCATTAAAGGCAGAAGAGAGTGATACTGAAGAAGATGACGAGACTGCTATGCTCGTTAGAAGATTCAAAAGAGCCTTCAACAGAAACCGAAGTTCCTTCAGGAACTCTGGAAAGAAACTGACGAGTTCCAAAAGGGACTTTGGATGTCACAAGTGCGGCTCCACTGATCACTTCATCAAGGAATGTCCACAATGGGAAAATGAGAAAACAAAGTCCAAAGGGAAGGAATCATTTAAGGAAAAGAAGGATTACAACAAAGAAAAATACTACAAGCCTTCGTTTTCCAAAAATGATGTTCGAAAAGCGATGATAGCAGCATGGGGTGATTCTGAATCAGAAGAAGAGGTGGAGGAACAACCTGAAGAGGAAACGGCCCAATTGTGTTTAATGGCAAGATCTGATGTGCCAGAGTTCCCACAGGAACTCGACGAGAAGGTAAGCCTAAATCCTTATTATTTAAATTCTCTGCTTAAACAAAAACTTGTTGATTTAGTTATTGATTTTCATAAGAACTGGATGACTGTTAAGAAAGAAAAGAATGAGTGTGAAAACGCACTCAAAGTAAGTAGGGAACATAGTGATTGGTTTAAGGGTAATAAAGTTGAAACTGAAAATAGATTCTTTGACCTATTTGATAAAAACAATGTTTTAATGACTAAGGTTAAAAATCTTGAAAAAGAATTAAGCCAAACAACAATGGAACTTAACTGCTATAAGTTGATTAATCTTAGTTTGAAATCTGAAAATTCGAATGAAAGTTCCTCTAGGGTTTCTGATCTGAAGGAACTCAAGACTGATCTGGAAAAAGTAAAATCTGATAATAAGAAATTGACAGAGGAACTTACTAAAATAAAAAGGGATAAAGATAATCAACGAGAAGTTCCACAATGGATTCTGAATGCCCAAGCAAAGAGGACCGAAGGTCTAGGTTTTAATTATAAACAAAAAGGGAGCAATCAGAAAAAGTATGTAGAACTTCCAAGCAGTAAAGTTTGTCTGTTCTGCGGGAACTCAGGTCATCTGAAAGACCAGTGTTCCAAGAGGAACAACAGCTTGAATCAGAATCATAGACATGTTAAATGGATTGAAAAAACTTATGATGATATGTCTACAAAGGAACCCAAGGAAACCTGGGTTCCTCAACCTAACCATTAATTATTCTTGCAGGAACTAGTGAGGGGGAACACCACATGGTACCTCGACAGTGGATGTTCCAAGCACATGACTGGAGACAAATCAAACTTTCTCTCACTAATAACCTACTCAGGGGGAACTGTGACGTTCGGTGACAATCAGAAAGGTAATATTATTGCCGTAGGTAAGGTAGGTAAGTCAAGTTCCCATAGCATAGATAATGTCTTTCTTGTAGATGGTTTGAAGCATAACTTGTTTAGTATTTCACAATTTTGTGATAAAGGAAACTCTGCACATTTTACTAATGAGTGTTGTAGAATCATCAACAATGACACTAATAAAATTATTCTTGAAGGGAAACGCGATGGGAACACATACACTGTGAACCTTGAATCAATTCCCAAAACTACTCTTACTTGTCTAAGTGTCATTGAGGATGATCCACTACTTTGGCATAAACGAATGGGACATGCTAGCCTTTCTCTACTGGATAAATTGAGAACAAAAGAACTAGTTGTTGGTTTACCAAACATCAAGTTCCAATGTGATAAATTGTGTAATGCATGTGCTAAAGGCAAGCATGTTAGAAGTTCCTTTAAAAGAAAAAAGCTCGTGAGCACCACAAAACCATTGGAACTTATTCATATGGATTTGTGTGGGCCCATGAGAGTCCAAAGTAGAAGTGGAAAATTGTATGTCTTAGTCATAGTTGATGATTACTCAAGATTTACTTGGACAATGTTTCTTCATAGCAAAGATGAGACTTTTGAAGAATTTGTTTGCTTTGCTAAGAAGATACAAAAGTCGAGTGGTTGTCAACTAATTCACTTACGATCTGACCATGGAACTGAATTTGAAAATCAAAAGTTTGATGAGTTTTGCAGGGAAAATGGCATGGATCATAACTTTTCCGCTCCTAGGACACCACAGCAAAATGGTGTTGTGGAGAGGAAAAACAGGACTTTAGAAGACATGGCAAGAACAATGCTTATTGCAAGTGGATTACCTAGGAACTTCTGGGCTGAAGCCGTTAATACGGCATGTTATATAATCAATAGAATCATGTTAAGACCCATCACAAACAAAACTCCCTATGAACTAATGAACGGAAGAAAACCTAACATTTCTCACTTGAGATCTTTTGGTTGTAAGTGCTTCGTGCACAATAATGGTAAAAGGAACTTAGGGAAGTTTGATGAGAGAAGTGATGAAGCCGTGTTCCTAGGATATGCCACTAATAGTAAAGCATATAGAGTCTATAACAAGAGGACATTAAGTGTCGAGGAAAGTGTACATATCTTATTTGATGAAACTAACCCTTATGTAAATAGTGATACTAACATTTTGCAGGAACTTGAGGACTTAGAGATAGGCTTGGTTAGAAAGGATCCAGATGAAGAAGAGTTAACATCCAATAATAAAGAAAGAGCAAATATCCCAGAAGAACGACCTCATGTTGAAAGACAAGAAGAGCCAGTTCCTGAAGGAACTCAGGGGGAAGTTCCAGAGACTGAGGGGAACTTAGAAGAAGAGATCAGAGTTCCTGAAGAAACTGAAGAAAGACCAGTTCCAATCAGAGACTTTGAACCAAAACCTTGGAAATATCAGAAGTCCCACCCTCTTGATCTTATCATAAGTGATATAGGGAAAGGAACTCAGACCAGAACTCAGATCAGGAAATTCTGTGCCCATAGTGTGTTCCTATCCATCATTGAGCCTCGAAATCACATAGAAGCACTTGAGGATGCAGATTGGATACTAGCCATGCAGGATGAACTCAATCAGTTTGAAAGGAACAAGGTATGGCACCTTGAACCAAAGCCCGAACACCAAAAGGTAATTGGATTGAAGTGGGTGTTCAGGAACAAGCTAGATGAACATGGCACGATCGTCAGGAACAAGGCCAGGTTAGTTGTAAAAGGATACAATCAACAAGAGGGGATAGATTATGAAGAAACATTTGCTCCGGTAGCAAGGTTAGAAGCTATTAGAATTTTAATTGCTATTGCTTCTTTCATGGGTTTTAAATTATATCAAATGGATGTTAAATGTGCCTTTTTAAATGGATTTTTAAATGAGGAAGTATATGTGGAACAACCTCCTGGTTTTGAAAACTCTAAATTTCCTAACCATATCTACAAGCTTGACAAGGCTCTTTATGGGTTGAAGCAAGCTCCTAGAGCATGGTATGAGAGGTTGTCCAAGTTCCTTTTGGAAAATGAATTTAAAAGAGGAAAAGTTGATAAAACTTTATTTTTAAAATCAAAAGGAATTGATCTTCTCATTGTCCAAATTTATGTAGATGATATAATATTTGGTGCTACTAACGAATCTTTGTGTCAGGAATTTGCAAATTTAATGAGCAAGGAATTCGAGATGAGCATGATGGGTGAGTTAAATTTCTTTCTTGGTTTGCAAATAAAGCAAACTGAAAAGGGAATTGATATTCATCAACAAAAATACATAAAGGAACTTCTAAAGAAATTTGGGATGGAAACATCCAAAATAAATCACACTCCTATGGGAACTAACACCAGATTGGATGAAGATCCCAAAGGAACTAGTGTGAGTGAAAAGCAATATAGAGGCATGATAGGTTCCTTATTGTATCTAACTGCTAGTAGACCAGATATTTCTTTTAGTGTTGGTGTATGTGCTAGGTTCCAAGCAAATCCAAAGGAGTCACATCTCACTGCAGTCAAGAGGATATTGAGATATCTGAAAGGAACTAATGACCTAACATTGTTCTATCCTCATAATGACACGTTTGAACTCAAGTGATTTGCTGATGCAGATTATGCCGGTGATTTGGTGAATAGGAAAAGCACTTCAGGTATGGTTCAGTTCCTTGGAACGTGCTTAGTTTCTTGGAGTTCCAAGAAGCAAAACACAGTTGCTCTATCCACTGCAGAAGCCGAATATGTAGCAGCTGCTGCATGTTGTTCACAACTGCTTTGGATAAAACAACAACTAAGGGACTTTGGTATTAATTATAATTGTATTCCTATATATTGTGATAATACTAGTGCCATTTGTATTTCAAAGGATCCAGTTCACCATTCACGTGTGAAATACATTCACATACGTCATCATTTTCTAAAGGACAATGTAGAAAAAGGTCTGATAAAACTTGAATTTTGTCAAACTGAAGATCAAATTGCTGACTTATTAACTAAGCCATTGAATAGAGAAAGATATGAGAAATTGCGGATGGAACTTGGGATGATCAAATTAAAGTAATTTGCTAAGAAGTTCCTCCAGGTACGTCAACTCAATGATTAAAGTTCCTAGAATAATTTTCATTGCAATTATGGTGCGAAAGCATGTTCCTGATGGAATTTGAGATTTATACTCGTAAATGTCTATCAATATTACTCTTATTTTCATAATTGCTATTTGGATGTTGAATTAAATGTGTGCATCAATGTGTTCCTATGGTTTTTATTTTATTTCTTTCTTCTTTTTATATAAATTAATTTATTCCTCAAATTAATTTATTTTCATTTTATTTTCCACAAATTAATTTATTTTTCCACAAATTAATTTTATTTTCCACAAATTATTTTTCTTTTGTAGCCAAAGAGAACTACCCATTAAGTAAGTCCAATTAGAGTGTCACCATGTTTATGTATATATCCATATTTCAAATAACAAAAAAAAAAAAAAAAAAAAAAAAAAAATTCCAATCTCCTCAAACACGGCACCCCCTCCTTCTTCTTCCCCAAAATTTCTTCTTCTACATTTCCAATCTCCACTCCTCTTCAACAATGGCTTCTCATACTTCCAACACCCAATCAACCAAAGACTCAAATGCATCCCCCACTCACCAATCTCCTTCCAAAATTCCACAATCCCAAACCCTAACTTCGAAAAAAAGACCACGAAAAGAGGACGAAGGACCTTCCTTTCTTGAAAGCTTGGAGATGGGAGAAGTTAGCAATGATATCCCCAAGGAACTCGACCAATTGGCTAGTCACTTCGTTCCCGTACTCGTTCTCAACCGTGAATGGTGTTCTAAAAATGGGTATGACCAACTTTTGCATGTTTTTCAATTTCAAAATTGGGATAAAATGCTTAGTGATTATATAGAGTTTATGTATCCAGAAGCAATGAAAGAATTTTGTGAGAATTTTGACTCACAACAAAGGGTAATCAAGAGTCATGTGAATGGGGTTGATATTGAATTTGATGTTGATGTCTTGGCTAATGTTTTTGAGGTTCCAAATGATGGTTTTGAGAAATATTTTAAGGGACCTTACAATTTGAAGATTAATGGGGTAGATAAATCTGAAATATTGTTAAGTTTAAATGGTGATTCTAAGAAAAACAAGATTGAGCTTAATTCTCTTATGCCTTTTCACAAAGTATTGTTTAATCTTGTTTGGAGGACCTTAGTGCCACGGTCATATAAAAGAAATGAGGCCAATTTGCATGATTGTTCTTTGATGTATTGCTTGTCCAATGATATCCCTATCAACTTCCCTAGTTTAATGATTTCCCACATGCTTGATACTATCCCAAGTGGCAAGAAAGTGGGATATGGAAATTTCATAACTAAAATTTTTAAGTACTTTAAAGTGCCACTTGAGGGGTATGGGAAGTTAAGATTAAAGAAAGAACAATTCATTCAAGGAACTACACTTGCGGGTTGGCATTTGGGGGTATTAGATGGGTGTACGGCCACTCTTTCGGACATTAAACAAGCACATGAGGCTAAGAGGACAGCCAAAGCAGCGGAGGTCATGGGTGAAGGGAAAAGCACGGTTGGTGTGACAGAACCGGTGCGTAAAAGTAGGCGCATTTCATCCAAACCTAAGGTTCCGGGTGAAATTCCACATGTGAATTTGGTTGATGATGAGGAACTCAAGGATGCTGGGACTGAGAATATGGATGCTAACACGGAAAACATTCTCCTTCATATTTTGAAGGAGATTCAACATTTTAGGGAACGAATCGAAGTCTTGGAAGAACGAGCCACCGCCTCTCGACACGAAGTCGCTGAGCTACGGTCATCTACTGATAAGAATCACGTCGAGATTATGTCAAGGCTTGCGTCTCTTCAAAATTCAACTTCTGTTCCTATGGGAATTCCTGTCCGATCTCGTGCTCCTAAACCTGCTGGAACTTCCTCTGCTGTTCCTAAAGGAACTTCTCTGGGCCACATTGCTGGACTTTATAGTGATGCTCCTCCGGACAGCGATTGATCTTGTTCTTTTCTCTTTCATTCAAACAATTTCGATATGGTTGTAATATTTTAAACATGGTTTAGGTTTCTTTATGTTTTCGTTTTGACATTTTCCTTTCTTTCTTTTGAGTCTTAGTAGTCGGGTAGTCGCTACTTTCTATTTTTCTTTTGTCCTTGGAACATATATATATGCTATATTTTGCTAATTTCATCCTTGATGCTATTATGATGACTAATATTGCTAGATTGCTACTTGAGTTATTTTCTTATTCTAGAGATCAGGTATCTGCCATTACTGGTTTAATGGTGCTGTGATGAAAAATGTTTGAGGCATGATGATTTTGATTTTGATGATGCCAAAAGGGGGAAGCATAATTGGCAAACTAACTTTATTGTTTTTCGTCTTATTTTTCATCTTATTCTCATATGAAATGCAGTTCCTAACTTGTGAATAATTTACTAACTTGTGAATACTTGTGAATAATTTACTAACGTGTGAATAGTTAACTCACTTTCTTGATTCCATGTGGAGTTAAGATGTATATAACTTTTGTAGTATAATTTAGTTCTTAATTAGTTTAATTTTAAAAATTGAAAATTCAAAAATATTTAATTTAATGTTTTTATGTTTTATAAATTTGGAAAAATCAAAAAAAAAAAAAAAATCCTTTTTTCAACGAGTATATTTGTTTTATTTTCCATTAAGTTTGCCTTGGTTTGTCATCATCAAAAAGGGGGAAATTGTTGACATATTCCTTTATGTTTTGATGATGACATAAACCTCAAACTTAATTACTAATAAGTATCTTCGAGTTCTTGGAGAATTTTAGATCTTTAAGATAAAATAAGCATTGAAGATTCAAGCATGAAGATTCAATCATTTGAAGAAACAAGATGGTGATTCAAGTGGAGGTTCGAATCATGAATCAAAGATGGTGCTGTCAAGTGAGGTTTCTTGAAGCTTCTTGTAGTTTTGATTGCATGGATGACTTCTTGTATTCCTCTACAAACTGCCGGTTTTGGAACCTTAAAGTAGGCTGCCAGTTTTGAAGATGTGGCTGCCATCTTGAAGCTGCCATCTTGAAGATGCCATCTTGGATTTTAAGACTGCCGGTTTTAGGCTTCAAAGCTGCCGGTCTTGGACTTCACATGCTGCCGGTTTATGCTGCCGGTTTTACTTTATAAGCTGCCGGTTCTATGCTGCCGGTTATAATGTAATGTTCTAGGGTAAATGTAAGTATATTAATGCATTTAAGTCTGGTTGGAACTTAGTTGTGTCTGTCAGAGGAACTTAGGGTCATGTTCCCAGAGGAACTTGTGTCGAATCTGTTAGTTACTTTAGTCCACGACAGTTGCTATTTTTTAGGGACTGTTTAAATCACTCCTTGACTGTTTTGATCTGTTTAAAATGGTCAAAAACTGACTGGATTAGTGCAGCCCATTTTTAGGATTAGTAGGTAGGTATTGTTTGAATTAGTTAGTAGTCAAATTAATGTCCTTAATTTTAGGATTAGGTTAGTTGTTTTTTAATTCTGATTTCTTTTAATTTATTAATTTATTTCTGGTTTTAAAAAAATTAATTTAAAGTTTTAAAATTAAAAAAAAAAGAAAGAAAAGTTTTTTTTCGGTAAATTTAAAAAAGAAAAAAACCGAGTGTTAGTTTTATTTTTATTTTTGATTAATCTTGTTATTTAACTTATTAATTCTGATTTAGGTTATTAATTAAGTTAGTGGGTTGTTTAAGTTAGTCAAAGTTAGTGGTGTGTGAGTGAGAGTGGTGGAAGTGTATATGGGGTTATGGGTGGTTATTTAGGCTTCTTCTCCAAGCAATTTTATAATCATTCATTTATATATATACACACATATAATTCTGGTTAAGAGCACACACACAACAAGAGAGCTCACTTTCAGATTTACATTACTTAGTGTTTGTGTCAAAAGTTTCTAAGTTCCAATCCGGTTTCTTACTTGCATTTCAATATACTAGAGTTATTATTTGAGTTGTAATTGAGAGAAAAGAGAAGAGAAGTGTGTGAGAACTTAGAGAGAACAGAGAAGAAAGAGTCGTGAGAAAGAGAAAGAAAAAGAAAGAGAGAAAGAGAATAGAATCGTAAGTTCCTACAGGAACTCACGAGGTCCAGAGAGAAATTAGGGTTGTAATAGTTTACAAGGCCTTTATATAAAAGTGGAGTTTTTCTTCCGTGGGCCAGGAAGTTTTTCTCGTTGAAATTTGACTCTTTACATTTCGTTTTTCTCAAAGTTCCTTTAGGTTTTCAATTCTGACGAAAATCTGTGCTATAAGTTCCACACAGCAATTCACCCCCCCTCTTGCAGTGTTCCTACGGGAATAACATATGAGCCCTTCCTGATTCTTCTTGTGGATGAACGTGGGTCCATTTTTAACAATCATCCAGCATTCATAATCTATCCCAATGATAAGATTTTTCACGCAATTCTTCCACCAAGAGTAGTTAGTGCCATTGAACTTGGGGAGTCTTGAACTGTTTGATTCTTGAGTAGACATTTTCTTACTCCTCTAGGTAGTTAACCTTTTAAGAAGTTAGGCTCTGATACCAATTGTAAGTTCAATGTATACTCAAGAAGGGGGGGTTGAATTGAGTATGTGTGTTTTTTCAATCGTTTTCAAAGTTTGTTTATCTTTTTGTGAGAACAACAAAAGAACAGTAAATAAAGAGTAGGAACACAAAGATTTAACGAGGTTCGGCTTCTAAACAAGCCTACGTCCTCCACTCTCTCACCAATATTATTAATCAACTCAAAATAATAACAAGGTTACACACTCAATTAAATGCTACAACTTTGTAACACTTAATTCCCCAACTGTTAACTCTAACAGTTCACTCAATGTTCACAGAACACTCCCCAACCACTTCCCACTAAGTGGTTCAAATATTACAAAAACTTAAATCTCCGTAAGTTTTTCTCTTAAAGATGGATATGGAGATAGTTTTTCTCTAAGGATAGACTCTCAGAAAATATGACTTGGTTTTCTTTGGAGAGCAAAAGTCTTGCTAGGGTTTTGCAAAGATTGTTTTTATATGCCAAGAAAAACCGTGCCCTAGAAGTGTGCTTGGAGACTTGCCTAAATTGTGCAAACAAGCTCAGCTGACACAAGTACAAAAGCACCTATTTCAGACCTTTGTCTCCTTCCACTACATGTAGTGGAAAGTACACAAGAGTCCAAACAAGTACATTGCAAAGCTGATTTGGTGAATCAATTTGGCAGATTTCCAAAACATAAGTGATCAATATTTTTCAAATAAATTTTCAAAAATAATTTTGAACACAAAATTTGTACGGATCACTTAAGTGCACGTGCGTAATACTGAGGTCTGTTCCCACAGTGGTCTCAATACTACTGAGTCTACATCTGGCAAAGAGAAGTGTTCCAAGCATGTTCTTTACCTGTTCTTAGCTTGTTCTTGGCCTGTTCTCTTTACTGGACATAAACTTAAAATCTTTTTGCTCTTTACTTAAAAACACTAAGAATATTTTCCTAAGCCTATTTTACAAGAAGATCCTAGAAATATAAAAAATAAATAACTCCAAGCTCTTGGCTTCTGATCTTCAAGTATCACAAGGCCTTTAAGGTTGCCTTGATGAGTCCTCACTTGATTCAACCTATTCATACACAAATATGCATAGACATCAAGTATAGAGAACTGGTTTGTCAACATTCAAATCAAACTGGTTTGTCATCCTAGATACAACACCAATAGGCGAGCGATCTTCTTGGACATTAAAGACCAGGATATTCTCCCCAAGCGATTGCCCGTTCGCACACCCGTTGGCAGGAGGAATCCCAAGCTTTGGTGCGAATGTCATCATGAATGTGGTCACACCACAAAGGACTGCAAAGAATTGAAGAAGGCCCTTGACAAGCTAGCAGACCAAGGGGAACTAAACCCTTATCTCTCAAAAGATGGAGGGGCCAAAAGGCAAAGGCGTAGTCGTAGCACTGAGATTGATGGTGTAATGACCCTGATTTTATTGGTATTTTTGCCGATAAGTTATGTGTAGTTATGTGTAGTGTTGTGTTAGTTCAAATTTATTTTTGAACTATTTATTTTATTTTATGTGAATAATTTCGATTTAATTCAAAATATTTATTTTTAATTTTTATTTTTTATGTTAATTATTATTTAATTGATTAGAATTTTTATTATTTAATTTTCTAATTAATTATTTAATATTTTGGGTTAAATCGATTATTGCATGATTAGTCATGCAAATTACGTAAATTAGCCCGATGGATCACGAGAGCCCATTTTTAGGCCCGTAATACCCTTTGGCCGGTTTCTAATAGTGGCATGGCAAGGATTTGCCACTTGCCTTGTGTTCACACCTTAACTAACTCTATAAATAGGAGAGTTAGTAAGGCCATTTGCTTGTTTTTGCCTTTAAACACTTTTGCCATCAAACACTCTTGCCATCAAATTAAAACACAAATTCCTCTCCTTTGCTCTAAGTCACACGCCATTTTTGATCAATTGATCCCATCAATTGTTCATCATCTTTTCTTGCCCAAAACTTAAAGATTCAAAGTCCATTGATCTTTAAGTATCCTAAACACAATCTAAACACAATTATTTCGTTCAAGATTATTAGTTTGGGTTGTTTTCCGGGTTGTGTTCGTGTTCTTGTCGAGTGGGGTTCGTGTGCTCGTGTTCGTGTGGACCGTGTGGTGGTGCCGTGCTGACTGGGCAGCGTGTTCGAGGGTCGTGTCGTGGCAGGGTGCAGTGGTCGTGGCAGCCGTGCTGGGCCGTGTGTGCGTGGTGTTGTGGCCGTGCAGTGGGCCGTGTGTGTGTCGTGTTGTGGTGCCGTGTAGAAGACGTGGTGCTCGTGTGTGTGTACCGTGTTGTGTGGCCGTGTTTGTTGTGATTCCGGACTGCATTCTTGAGTTGATTTTGTGTGTAATCTTCAATAAGGTAACATGCTTTCTCAACCTATTTGGTATACTATGTTTATAGTATGAATTAAATGCATGTTTGGGTTGATTGTTGATGAATATCCATGGTTTTATGCATGATTTATAAGTCTGATTTTTATGTGTTTATATGATGTTTTAGTGATGGTTTTTAATGATTTTATGATTGATTATATGATATAATATGATCATGATTTAAGTATCAAAGTTTGATGAATTTTTGGATAAGTTTGTGATGTTTTTCGTGGATCATGCGTGTGGTTATGTATGAGTTTGATTGAGTTCTTGGTTGAAGATCTTGAATCTTGATTGAGTTCTTGGTTGAAGATCTTGAATCTTGAATGAGTTCTTTATGAATCTTTAATGAGTTCTTTGAGTTCTTCATGAGTTCTTGATGAGTTCTTTGAGTTCTTGATTGAATCTTGAAAGTTAAAGAAATTGGTTTAAAGAATAAAGAAAGTAAAAGAATATGTTTAATTCGATTAAAGAGTGTTTATAGAATGATGATTTATGATTGGTTAGACTCAAGATTAAGGCTAGAGGCAGTTCTTGAGAATAACTTCGATGATTTAACTAGTTAATTTCGAGAATCAAGGCTAGAGGCAAATTCTTGAACTTAATTTAGTTATGTTGGGTAATAATAATGAATAAAATGATTAAGATGATTAAATGAATTAATTAATTAAATTAGCTTGATTTCATTTATAGACGCCTGATACTTTGAGTAAGATTCATTGTATTTGGGTTAAGACGTTGCCCCTATTCCATCCGCGGTATTGGGATAGTTGGAGTCATACTATGTGATCTTGGTGAATTTCCAGTAAGATTGGTTTCACGAGACATGGATTTCCAGTAAGATTGGTTTCATGGGGTTTGGGAGTAAGATTCTCAAATCCGAGCATAGTAGAAAGTTCGGATGCGTAAGATGCGTCCGTACGAGCACAGTTTGGTCTAGAATATGAATGATTGCGCCAATAATAGTTGATTAGGATGATTCGAGTCGAGTTCACGTTTGCGTTGATCTTGTACTTTGACTATTGATTTGATATTGGTTATTTGATTTGTACTATGTACATGTGTATTCCCATTAGGGTGAGTCAGTTATGTTACTCGCCACTGATGGTGGACTGTTGTATATTTTTCAGGTATTTCTGATGATGATACTCTTGCTTAGCTTTGGGTTGGGCGAGCGACGTTGTTATTGCCATTGTCTGTTGTATTTACTAATACTGTTGTTTTTAGATAGTATTGGAGTATTGTATGGACTCTTTTACGTTGTTTATAACTCTGACATGTAGTTGGAGTTTACTTGTATTTTTAGTATTTTTAGTTTGACTTTTGGGATTAGTATGTACAAACTTGTGGGTATTTGTACGTTTATGGTTTATTAATAATATTTCGAGGAATTAGTTTTAATTTCTTAGGTTTCGAGTTGTAGTTTATAACTACTCGACTCGTCGGTTTCTTCCGTGCCGGTTTAAGCGAGTCGGGTCGTTACAGATGGAATGATTAATGTCATATCCTAACTCCCTATCGAAGTTAGTGTTTACAATAAGGACCCTATCAGGGTCGAGTTTCTTTGATTATCCTCACCGGAGTTATTTTTCCATTTGTAATAAAAAGACCCAAACGTGGTCGAAGTTCCTTCTTGTTATCATGGAAATAACGTTTGCAATAATAAAGCCCTAGCAGGGTTGAGTTTTGTTATATGTTGAGCATGGGGCGAACATATTAAGCAAATAGAACAAAATCAATAGTTCAAAAAGGCAAAGACATGGAGATGCCAACGGTTAGGATACGGACGACACAGTTGGGATAATATACTCATGCATTTGTATGTTCCAAAATTACAATCAATGTAATTGGGGGCAAGTTATGGTGATCATATTAAATTACATGCTTGTAAGTCACTCGACTAAATAGTTTTATTTAAAATGCAAAATAATAAGAGTAAAACCTAACCGGAAAAATATTTTGTGTTTACAATTTCATCAATGGAAGAATTTGAACAAACCCTAACCGGGATGATAATTTGTGTTCAACACTAAGCCCTACTCAATGTAGGCACCCATCGAGGAGTATGGGGAGGCTGGACAGGTACCTCATCAAGTAGTTGGGACTCATTAGCCCCAGGGTCCTTGATAGCGTCACCTTAGGCTGACACTAAGCCCTACTAATTGTAGGCACCCATCGAGGAGTATGGGGAGGCTGGACAGGTACCTCATCAAGTAGCTGGGGCTCATTAGCCCCAGGGTCCTTGATAGCGTCACCTTAGGCAGACACTAAGCCCTACTCAATGTAGGCACCCATCGAGGAGTATGGGGAGGCTGGACAAGTACCTCATCAAGTAGCTGGGGCTCATTAGCCCCAGGATCCTTGATAGTGTCACCTTAGGCTGACACTCAGCCCTACTCAATGTAGGAACCCATCGAGGAGTATGGGGAGACTGGACAGGTACCTCCTCGAGTAGCTGGGGGCTCATTAGTCCCAGGGTCCTTGATAGCATCACCTTAGGCTGACACTAAGCCCTACTCAATGTAGGCACCCATCGAGGAGTATGGGGAAGGCTGGATAGGTATCCATCGAGTTCTTGGGGGCTCGTTATCCAATGAACCTCAATGGATCACCTTAGGCCAACATCTAGGCCCTATTCAACATAGGCACCCGTCAAGGAAGATGGGAGGCTGGATGGGTATCTACCAAGTCATGGGGCTCATTAGCTCTCGAGACTCAGGTAATCACTCTAGGCCAAAGCCTCACTCAATGTGGGCACTCATCAAAATAGATGGAATAACCAGGGCATGCTTTCCTTCAGATTACCCTCATCACAGTCGAGGTGGGGGTAAGACCCTCGAGGTAACAAAAAGGTCCTCCTCCATGACCTCTATCATGGTCGAGGTAAGCTAAGACACTCGAGGCATCAGCAAGATCCTCAGTCATGACCTTTATCATAGTCGACGTGAATAAGGCTTCTGAGATAACCAAGATAGTTCCTCCATCACAATCGAGGTAAGAAAACCCTTGATGTTATAATGGAGGCCCACTCACCCTCACCCTTCGCAACTATGATCGCGGAGATTCACTAAGGAGCAACACTTTAAAAAAAAAAATCATCATGAAAATCCACATGAAGGAACTCTTCACGGTCGCAGATAGCATCACCACGGTCACGGCATATGTTGGAAATTATTTTAAATATAATTTTATTGTGATTTAATTTTTGCAAATTAGAAACAACCAATTGGTATTGACTTGGTTTATTGTTGTTAGAGCATATTCCTACTTATTAGGAACAAACAATTTCATTGTTATGAAAAGCAGTAAAACGGTTTTATACTTGTTCAAAGTTATGATCCCACCTTTTCTGTTAAGTCCAATTCCACTAACTAACAATTTCTAACATTTTTACCACTAATATAAATGTATTGGGTACTTCCCACAACACAAGGCAAGGAAATTTAGTCACACTCAAATATACTGCTTATATACTTCACCATTTTCACAATATTTTCCTTTGTAAACCTAAACATATTCCTTTATTATTATTATGGAGCTATTATGTTCATTGGTTCGGAGATCCTTCGCTGCACATGATTGATCTAACGGGTTGTTGTATCTTGGGAGAGGAGCGTATCAATTCTATTCACCAGTGCAGTGGGGCGTTTTCTCTCTAAGGATAGCGCCTAGCGTGCTACAACCCAGGCTATTCTAAACTATCCTTCTATTTTTTATTTAACCTTTGTATATATTGATTGTATGTTAATAAAGTGTAATTTTATTATTTGTTTACTTGAAATAATTATGGCCTAATTTATTTTCTAACAGTCTTAGAGAGAAAAACGTTTTTAATTAATTGTTTATTCCAAGTAATAAAATATTTTTGTTAACATGTCAATTATGAAAATGTTTAGATCTTTGTTAGTAAGCCAAAGTTTGATGGTCAATGCACTATTGTGACTCCATTTTTTTTTTATGGTCTAATTAGTCGGAGGAAAAAAAAATGTACCTTGTTCAACATGATAAATTTTATGGTTTATATGATAATATGTTGGGTAAAGCCTTGCTAACTTCCTGTCATGTTTTAAGTATGCTTTAAAGAAAAAAAAAAAGGAAGTACCTAAATCAACATTGAAATATCTCAAAGTACTTTGAGATATTTCAAAGTTGATTTACGTACTTCCTTTTTTTTTTTTGGTTTGGACCTAAAATGGTTGGTTGTGTTTCTTTCTATAGGGACTATGAATTTGTAATTTTTTGTAGAAGGTGTAATTGGTCTAACGAACCAAGGCAAGTACTTTTCATATTGCAGTTATCTTAATAGACTTTGTTTTGTAAAAAAAATAAATATATAATATTGGTTATTCGATCATTGCATAACACTATCTATAGATTTCTGTTTATTAACTTTGGAGTCTTACAATTCTAATAATATCATTATCCATTCTAGAGATGCTATTTTATTTGAGGTTGTTTTTTTCCTTAAAAAATAAGGTTCCTAAACTAATCACTATTATTTTTAGTCTAGTTTCTAAACGGTGATTTAGAGGAAAAAATTTATATGGACAAACTATAAAGTTTTATTGAACCCGAAAAAAGAACATGGTGTAATTTTCGGGACAATCTAAGCTTTTGCGAGCCTCCCGTTTCGACTGCAGGGTGTGTTAAAATATATTATGCATAAGTAATATATTGGGTTACCTTCAAATTAGACGTAGGTTTCACTTTGCAAAATATTGTATATAATTAGTTGTTACTATTTTCCTTAATTCATAGATACTTTCCTTACTTTTAGTCAACTAATGCCTATCTTATAGGCCACATTAAAGCTTGCATCTTTGTATATATTTGACTCCAAGTTCAATACATACAACTAGCCCTGTGCACCGGTCCAGAACCGGACCGGACCGGACCGGAACCGGTTGGACCGGCGGACCGGTTTATGGGTAAATGACGGACCTGGACCGGACCTGATATGGAACCGGTCTGGACCTGGACCGGACCTGTTGGACCCGGTCCAGACCTGGACCGGACCGGTTGGACCTGTTTTGGCTTTTTAAATTGTTTTTTTTTTTTCAAAAAAAACTTTAGGACCTGTTGGACCTGTTTCAAGTTAAAAAAAAATAAATGCTCCAAAGTCTCCATTGCTCCATGATCTACAAACATTTTTATAATCTTTACATCATAATCCATACGCTACACATATTCCATAGTAGACTACCAATGTGATCAAATATCGATAAACAAGTCCGATACACGATACACCGCTAAATCATTACATCAAAAATTTAAAAATACAAGTCCAAATATAGATGAGAATGAAAATAAGTTTAGTACATAATGACATGGTGACATGGCCACATTAAAAATTCTGAATTTTTTTTAAGTAAACCGGGTCTGCCGGTCTGGACCGGTTTCCACCGGTTTTTACCCGGACCGGACCGGTGACCCGGAATCCTAATTTTGGCGGACTGGAGACCGGACCGGTTTAGCCGGACCGGTCCGGTCCGGTCCAAATTCCGGTCCGGACCCGGTCTAAACTCCGGTCTGGACCGGTTTTTGTGCAGCCCTACATACAACACACGGAAACTAATTCCTTCAAAGTTTAATTTGCAAACTTGTTAATTCTATGTATGTTTAAAGTAAGGGCCAAAATAATGGCATGATAAATGTGTTTATATAAAACAACTTGATAATGGATCTTATGCAATTTTTGTCTATACTTGGATGATAGTTTATTATTTGGTAGTAATATTAATGTTTTAAATGATGTGAAGTCTTTCTTGTGATGCAATTTTGATATGAAGGACCTTGGTCTAGTGAATGTAATATTAAGTTTCAAATTGACAAGAACCAAAGATGGTATTACTTTAACTTAATCTCATTATATTGATAAATTGTTGAAAAGGTTTAATTATTATAAAGTTAAACCTGTTTCTAGTCTTATGATCCTTCTATTAAATCAAAGAAAAAATTGGTGAAGGTGTTTCTCCTCTTAAATATGTCCAAATTACTGGATCTTAATTTGTTGCATTTGTCAAATTAATCTCAATCCGACATTGTATATGCAATTGGTAGGTTGGGTAATGCTTTGGAAAGAATATTTAAATATCTTAAAGGAAGTAATAGTTATGGTTATTTTTTTTTACTTTAGCAGGAGTTGCAGTATCATGGTGATTATAGCACTAGTTATTGCTAGTAGTCGGACTGATTTTTATTTTTTTTTAAAAAAAATTATGTGATTTACCAATGCTTATTAACCCTATTCCTGCTATTTCAATGCATTGTGATCGTAAAGTTGCTATAGCAAAAGTTACTAGTAAAAATTTTAAAGAGAAAAGAAGACACCTAAGAGTAAGAAATAAATCAATTAGATAATTGATATCTCATGGTGTTATTTCTCTTGACTTTGTCAGGTCAGAAAATAATCTTGCGGATCCGCTTACAAAAGGCTTGACGCGTCAACAAGTTATTGAATCGTCGAGGGGAATGAGACTGAAGCCTATAAAGTAGTCGCTACAATGGACACCCAACTCTGAAAGATTGACGATCCCATGAAAGGAGTTCAATGGGTAACAACGAAGTTGATTAGTTGACTACGGTACACCATATTTTATTTGGAGTATATTCCAAGTCCTTTCCTATGGCGAGGTGTATTTTAAACTGTGACAACTATAAGGTTGAGGTATATAATTAATTTGTAAAATACCTCTTAATAAACCCAACAACTGTAATAACTTATAAATTGTGGGGGTGAAAGTCATAGATCACCCTTGGAGGGTTTACCTAGTGAGTGTGGTAGTGGGGCTGCTACTGCGAGACTTAGGTTGGTCTCAAAGTGACATTCACGACACAAGAGACCTGCACATGGCCGTAATGTGCACCACTAATAGAATCTATATGAACCCATATATTGTATGTGTTGTGAGCTGAAACTCGATTAAAGGAGATATGGCTTAAGACACTTATGTCTCTGTATCTTCTCGGGTGGATGTTCATTTACACTAGGTATAAGGCTCAAACCCGGAAGGTTCCTTGTACTGAAAATACAATATTATAAGCTCCATAATAATATTTACATAATATTTACATACTATTTTCGACATCAATAAAAATTTTAAAATTAAATTATGTGGGGGATTGTTGGAAATTATTTTAAATATAATTTTATTGTAATTTAATTTTTGCAAATTAGAAACAACCAATTGGTATTGACTTGGTGTATTGTTGTTAGAGCATATTCCTACTTATTAGGAACAAACAATTTAATTGTTATGTGCCTCAAAAAAAAAAAAATTGTTATGAAAAGCAGTAAAACGGTTTTATACTTGTTCAAAGTTATGATCCCACTTTTTCTGTTAAGTCCAATTCCACTAACTAACAATTTCTAACATTTTTACCACCAATATGAATGTGTTGGGTACTTCCCACAACACAAGGCAAGGAATTTTAATTAGTCACACTCAAAATATACTACTTATACACTTCATCATTTTCACAATATTTTCCTTCGTAAATCTAAACATATTCCTTTATTATTATTATGGAGTTATTGTGTTCATTGGTTCAGAGATCCTTCGCTGCACACGATTGATCTAACGGGTTGTTGTATCTTGGGAGATGAGCGTATCAATTCTATTCACCAGTGCAGTGGGGCGTTTTCTCTCTAAGGATAGCGCCTAGCGTGCTATAACCCAGGCTATTCTAAACTATCCTTCTATTTTTTATTTAACCTTTGTATTGATTGTATGTTAATAAAGTGTTATTTTATTATTTGTTTGCTTGAAATAATTATTGTCTAATTTATTTTCTAACAGCAGAGCCCCACAAAAGTTATCTCGTTGAACATCCTAAGGGATATCCTAAGCAGGAGCCTTGCTTAACTGGACTAAGATAAGACTCTACATCTACCCTCATCACAATCGAGGTAAGCATAAAATGGTAGACGACAAGTCCTCCCATAACTACTATCACAGTCGAGGTGGGGGTCCATATAATCGAGGTCAAGAGATCATTAATAGGGAAAATGTCACATAGGAAAGAAGGATGTATCATCACCCTCGAGGTGTTCCTCCTCATCCTCGAGGTGCACACCCTCGAGTCAAGTCTAGGAACCCAAGGAGTGGTCTCAAGGAGCATGCCCCCACACTCGAGGTACATACCATTGATGTGAGGTAAGAAAGATATGAAAAAGGAAATCATGGGCAAAGGATACCCTCATGGTCGAAGTAATCGTCGCCCTCGAGGTAAAGCCAGGACCAACAATGCAAGCATCACATGGTCAAGGAGGATCCTCCTAGCATAAAGGCCACTACGGTCGAGGAACATTCATCTTGGTCGAGGTGGTCACACCAAGATCGAGGGAACTGTCCTAGCCGAGGTACGTTACCCTCGAGGTAACAACAGAAGCTATACAATAGGCGGGTCATCACGGTCGAGGTGATGCCCTCACGGTTGAGAACAACACCCTCGAGTTCGTTAAGGGAACAACGGAGGCAAGTCTCCAAAAAACAGGAAAAGCTCACATGATCGAGGTAATGGCCTTACACTCGAGGTACACACCATCGAGGTGGGTCAAAGGCCAACAAAGCCAATCTCCTTGGTCGAGGAAATGGTCTCACCCTCGAGGAACACACCCTCGAGGTGAGTCGAGGGCCAACGAGGCTAAACCTCCAAGGTCGAGGTAAGAGCCCTACCCTCGAGGCACCTTTCCTCAAGGTCAGGATGAGACTGACAAGACCACCACACGGTCGAGGTAGGCTTAAAGCGGTCAAGGCAGGGGTCACACCCTCGAGGTATCAACCATCGAGGTATGACCAAGACAACACTCTCAGCCAAGGGGTCATCACAGTCGAGGGACGTGCCCCACGGTCGAGGAGTCCTCAATGGTCGAGGACATCCCACATTCGAGGAGCCCTCAATGGTCGAGGGCATCACACAGTCGAGGAGCCCTCAATGGTCGGGGAAATCACACGGTTGAGGTCAGCTCATCATGGTCGAGGTGAGCCCCCTTGGTCGAGGTCGACCCCTTCGAGGCACATCTAAGGACACCACGTCAAGTGTGGTGGTTCAATTCCGAGTTTCCGCTCGGCATCCAACTTCCAAAGATTCCCGTTCCACACCAAGTGACCCCCATCGTGGTCACCAAATGACCCCCTCAAGGTCGAGGTCACCAAGTGACCCCATCAAGGTCACCAAATGACAATTGGCTAAGGGCACAAATGAAAATAGCCTATCGAAGTAAAAGTGACATAAGGACCGTTAATGCATGCATTGGTAAAAGTAAAAAATCAAGTGGGCAATGTATATGAATCATTAAAAGCATGCAAAGTAACATAAATCTAACATTTTCTTGCAACTGTCAATTGGAATGCAAAGTCAACCAACATAAACTTGATGAGGAAGCATACCACACATAACACCGAGGTAACATGCCACGCATGCAACGCACACCATCGAGGTAAATATTGCAAACCAGATTTGACTAATACAACATGCACATGACTGCTAAGACTCATCATCAAGGGGAATTAACCGTCGAGGTATAACATGCCAAGCGCACAACCATCGAGTGAACGGAAGGTCGGAGTCTGAAAAATTCAACTTTGACCGATAAAATTCCGCTTGACATCCGATGATCGGGAAACTCACACCCAATGTCAATCGTGGGGCTAATTGTTTCGGGCTCACCAAAGTGGTCAACCCAGGATAAACAGACCCAAACTCTAAGCCCAATTCTGTTAGGGTTAAGGACACGTCAGATGTGCAACTACAAATGACGTAATGACATGTGTCATGGGCCAGACCCACATATCAATGCAGCTGATTCAGACTAAATCCTAACCTGTAACGACCCGACTTTTTGGACGTGTCGATTGACGAAGGGAAATCGACAAACGGATCATTACCAATGTAAAACAAACTATAAATGAACTATTCATCGGAAAATAGATACTTTTATTAAATAATCAAATATTATCCAAATCTAACTCAATATCCTTTAATACATAAATTAACTTAAAACTGTCCCAACATGCTGGGATCATAAAATAAACTAAGCAACTAAGGTTTATTTAAACTAAGTCCTCAGCCACTCAAGCCCATCCATCGATGCCCGTTAATCTGCAGCATCTTCTCCTGAAACTGGGGGGGGGTCCACCGTCAGTGGCGAGTAACTAGGCTGTCCCATTTAATCGAGGGACCACCAAACATATAATATCATAGAAATTCACATAAAAACTATAAAGAACTTAATACATGTTTTACATAGAAATATACAAAATACGTATAAAAGTACGTACAAACATGTATACGTATACGTACAAAATACGTATAAATACGCCTGCAGAAAATACGGTTAGAAATACGTATAAAAATACTCACATCAATTCATACCCATACATACATATACATTCATAAATACAGAATTGCAGCGGAAGTCTTAAATCATACATAAATCATATACTTAAGGTTTAATACCATCATAGGTTATACTATCCCATATTCCTTAAGTTATAACTTATACCTTATCTTATATCTTATGTCATAACCTAACGTAAATATATAATCCAAATCTTCCTTATAATATAACTTACCATATAATATATAAATCTTATCATCTTACCTTATCATAACCATTTCTTAATCATATCATATCATACCATTCATTCGTATCCATAACGTATTATACGTCGGATTCCGTATCATCTTTATCAATCAATCGTATCAAATCGTATTGTTTGTTGGACCGGTCACTATAACTCGTTGTGGATCTCGTGTTTCACCACAACTTTCCTAGAACATGCCGGGGGAGCTCGTGTACTCACCCGCAGTGGATCCGTGGTCACCACTAAGCCTAAGCTATGGCCATAACTCCTAATAGTGGCTCGTGTACCACTACTAGACGACTACATATCCTAAGACCCAGAACTGCTCGGGGGAGCTCGTGTGCTCGTCCCAATTGAGCAGTGGCCTCGACTTAACCCAGTCTAACTACTCGAGTCATTAGGTGGGCGTCCATATTGTATCTTATATCTTTATTTAATTAATTCATATCATATATTGGGAAATACTAGGTGACCGTAATAGGAAATGAAATGTTCGGAGTCCCAGGAAAGGGAGGTGCGGCACGTATATTGGCCACCTTAAATACCAAGCCTTTCCTAGCCAGAGACCGAGACATAACATGTATAGCTATTACTCTGTTTCCTTTCTTCCCTAGTAATATCTTATGCAATTCAAACCTTACCTTATACTAATCTAAATATCATATCCTATACTATCTATAATAATACCCGGAAATATTTATATTAATAATACTATATTATTTCCGGCCCTATTAAAATAATAATAATAATGTTCCTTTTATCCCTACACTTTACAACTTATCCCTAAAGATTATTTTATCCGAACTTTTATTATTAATTATTCCCTAAATTAATAATAATTCTAAATTAATCAAAATTGACTAATTCCAAATATTCCACACGGTTTTTATCACTTTAATTAATTAATTAAATAAATTCTTAAATTATCTTAATCACCTAATTAATTACTAAAATTACCAAAATTATACTAAAAATTCTATTCTCTTGTTTTTCTTCACACTCGACATTTTGGTGTGTTTTGCCCAAAATTGTTCAATTAATTCTATAAATTCAATTATCAAAATTAAATAAATTAACCAATCAATAACATAAAAATCATAATTTAATCATCAAATAACAAGATTAAAATCAAAGAACAAGATCAAAACAACATGCTTGATATTTAAGAACCACTCGACATTTCCAATTAATCATGAACAAATTGTATAAATTCAAGAATTGAAGATTACATGATATAATTAAAGAATTAAATTAAAGATTACATAATTAATCCTAATGATCAAGATTAATCATAAAAATAACATTTTTAATCTTTCTTTACATTTTGTTTCACTCGACAAAATCAAGAAAAAAAAAATAAACATGATTAATTCTAAATTCAAGATTAAATTATTCTAATTAAATTAGTCATGAACATGCTTGAAACAATTAAAGAAAATTATCAAAATCATCTTGAACTACTCGAAATCATCAAGAAATAATCAAGGACATAATTCATCAAAGTCATGCAAGAGTTCGAACCATCTAATTACCAAGAATCAATTCTATGCAATTTTTAATTAACAAAACAATCAAGTTTCAAGCATAAAATCATGAAAATACATGGAAATAAATCAAGAACATTATCATCATACATTCGACATTCTCATGGAAAACAATAATTAAATTCCTACAATTTTCATGATTTAATTCCTAATTAACTATATGAATTGCTACCCTTTAATTAAATGGAAAAGCGAAGTTACCTGGATTCGCTATTAAAATTCCAAGGAACAAATTCACCAATAATGGTGAATATGGCACGGCTTTAGAGAGAAAGAAAAAGGAGAGGAGAAAAATATTTAATCTTAGGGTTTAAGGTTAATTTGACACTTAGGACCCAAAAGAGATTAGTAGTCCTATCTATAGAATGAGGCAAAAAGGAAAGCAAACCCTAAATTTCCTTAGGGTTGCCGTGAATGACTAGGGAAATAGGGGGAATGTTGAGCAAGTTTAGCATAGTTGTTCAACAACCTTTGAATAAATAAAACTAATTAATTTAATTAATTTAATTAATTTAATTAATATAATTAATATAATTAACATAAATTAATTAAATCCCAAAAATCAACATTGACCCAAATAAGACATGAGGGCCGGCCATGAGTGGAAAAGGAGAGAAAAAATTGGGTCTTTGGCCCAATTTAAGAAAAGATTGGATTAAAAGAATGCAAACAGTCCAATTTAAATGGCCCAATCGGACTTTGAATTAAGAAATCACATTAATAACCGCGAAATTTTCTGGCCCAAAATTCCGGGTTATTACATAACCGGGTAATCTACGCCTATAAAAGGACCAGACAAACCATTTTTCAGGTAGGCAATATTAAACACACAATTCATAATTCACGAAACTCTATACTTTTGACTCCTTTTTCATTCCGATAACCGACTTAAGCATCGGAGGGGCGTTCATGGGTTCCACCCCCAGATTAGCAACCTTTGGCTGTTTTGCAGGGTTCAACCCTAGCAAGGAGCACCCGGAGTCAACATCAACACATCGAAGAACATTGACTTTCCATAAGAAGTTCCGGAACAGAAAAAGTTTTAAATTATTCAATCAGAAACAGGTTCGATTATAAACATGTTTATGAAATAGACTTACACCCTACTTATGGTGAACATGGTTGAATGTAGCTAGTAAAGGTCTTATTCAATAACGAAATAACTTGATAATTAAATTAGAAAATATTGAACACTTGTTAAGTGTATCACTCCAATACAAATAAAAGCAAGGCCTGATCAACAAGAATCCTAAAATAACCTAATGCATGCAATACGTAGGCGTGAACGTATTGTTTTCTGTTAACAATATAGTTTGTAAATTTAATAATTTGGTAGAAGAAATGTTGTAGACCTCATCCTATGAATAGCTTAGCTTAGGGATTAATGCATGTGGTCATGGCAATCCATGCCCTATTCCACCACCACCACCACCACCTTCTCCAAAACCAGCTCCTGCACCCCCGCCTGACCCACCGCCTCCACCACCACCGAACCCTCCACCACCACAAGCTCCTCTTCCTAATCCACCATCGGATCCCGATCCACCACCGGCTCCAAACCCAGAACCGGAACCACCTCCAATCCCGCCACCTCCTCCACCGCCGCCACCACCACCACCACCAAGACCATCACCACCTCCCCTACCGGCACCACCACCAAATCCGGCACCCGATCCACTGCCCAATCCTCCTCCCCCACCAAATCCACTGCCACCTCCGCCGCCAAAACCTCCACCATGGTGGTCAACAAATAGGAACTTCTCATCTTGAGAGGAATAATGGGAGGTTGGTAGCTTCCTAGCACAAGTATTGTAAACTAATGCACCTAGAATCAAACATAGGAAAACTTTGGTACAAGTCATCTTTTTTTTTTTTTGTCCTTTTTTAATATATTTTCTTGGATGACATGGGATGAGAAGTGGAGAGCTGAAGGAGGGATTATATATTAATTGATTTGACTAAGGAAGTAGCAAAAGTGTGTCATGTGCATTACTAAAAGCTTGGAACGGTTGAAAAATTAGAGAGTGTTAAATGTTAATGTAGGACATGTTCATCTAACAACAGTTTTGTTAGATGGGTTTACTTAATTGCTTTCAAATGAATATTTTTAAAAAAAAAAAAAAAAAGAACTTGAAAAGTTAGCTTTAGCCTTTAATCTTTGGAACGTACATTATTATCTCGCATTGAAATCTTATGCCCTAATTGCAGTGTGCCCAGCCCTGTAAAGCCAAATATGGTTATGAAAAGAATTTTGAATTAAAGGGAGTATTATGGAATAAATCTCATGTTGAAAAATAGCAAGAGTTGTTTCCACTTTTATAAGGTTGGGCACACCTCTCATTGCCATATGATTTATTTTGAGGTGTAATCTCGTCGGTCTTGTAAAGTAGATTTGCACTTCCGGCGCGGCCCAGACCCAGGCCTGTTTGACATGGTATTAGCGCCCAAGTTGGATTTTAATTGATCTGGGCCAAGGCTATGCACATATTCATATGGATTTTCATAAATTCATCTACATGGTATTTTAAATTATCAACTTTTATAATTTTTATGGAGCATAATGGAAGATATGTTTAACCAAGTGCAATATAAATAAATTGAAATGAAGTATATGGCATTATTGTTAAAGGACCATCTTAACCAAAAGCTTAAGCTGATAGTTGTGGCCCAGGAATATTTTATATACTCTATTTCTCCCCCTCACACGAAAGGCCCTTTGGGCTTGAAATGTGGATAGCAATGGCCCCACCATACCTGGCGCGAACTAATTAATTCCACTTAGAAAGGAGAGGGAGGAGATATTCGAACCAGTGACCTCTATGTCACATTGGCTCTTGATACTATGTTAATGAACCATCTCAACCAAAAACTTAAGCTAATGGTTAGGGCCCATGAATATGTTATATACTCTTTCAGATAGTTGTGGCCCATGAATATGTTATATACTCTATCAGGCATTCTGCCATCGTCATAAATACTTGAGAGAGATTTCAATTAAGAATAAAATTAGATGATATAAATGGATGAAATCTCTCTTGGTTTGCATAAAGATTTTTTTTATCTTGTTAACATATGAAGTTAGGGGGTCTATTTTCGCATCATGGGGCATACATGTGAAGGGCAATGAAATTTCATTATTGATTTTGAATGTCCAATTGACGATCATTTGAGATGTTGAAAGATGTAATCTAAGATCACATGTTAAAAAATTCATATTCAAGATTGACACATTGTTTTCAAAAAAAAATTAATTAGTTATTTATATATAATTGCCTTTTGAAAAATCCTTGAAAGCTTGTGTTTTAGGGTAGCATTGCAAAAGGCATTTGCTTTTAATTTGTATTACCCGCCCATTTTATTTTTCCTTTTACCTTTTTTTTTGTCCTTATTGTGTACATTTTTAGCATTATGTTTACTTATAGCAGGTTTATAATATTGAGAATGGGCGATAGCTCATATGGTTAGAGCTTCCCTCTCGATTTTAGGTGATTCTGGTGATCGGTCTCATCCCCGCTCTTTGTGGTTCATGCGCTCAACATATTTATTTTTGAATTTTTTTTGGGGAAAATTACTTTGAAATGTACGAATTGAACTATGGGTGGCCCAATTTTAAAGGTATGAATTTTGGACTATGATTTTTACCTGCAATGGGATGTATTAGTAAGTTCGTACTCTGTTGTTAAGGGATAATGCGAGTAATTTTTAAGTTGGTAATTATAATAGAAAGTTTTTAACCTTAGAATCGGATCGCCTATAGTTCATACCTTTAAAAGTAATTTTTTTTCACATTGAAGTATCTTTGGTGTCAATTTATATTTATTTTAATTCATTATTTTTTTCCATTTTCAATTTAAACATTTTTTAAACAATTACACATCTTTTATTTTGAGGGTTAAGGGATAAAGATACGGAATATTTATTAGAGTTAATACCTTATTTGTTATGGGACATCATTTTATGAGGGTTAGAACCCCCTTAATCCTACCAAAATAATACATGGGGGTATTATGAGGAGAGATTAATTTATTTCCTTATTCAATCTCATCAAATACCTAACAAATAAGATGAGGATTATATTAGCGAAATCTCACTCACCATTTACCTCATCCTTATACTTCTGATGTCTCGAAACAAATGTTCCGTTAAGCTTTTTATAGGAACTATTCTAGTCTAACGAAATTCAAACTTTTCCATGTAAAAAAAATTAAAAAATTTGCGATTTTGAAGTAAAACAGATAACCATAGCCTTGTTTTTTCTCAAGCTTGGAAAAAGTTACAAATTTTTATTTTGTAGTTAAGTTAGAAAATCTAACGGTCTAACATGATATTTTGTAATCACTACAAAAAATTGTAGCAAAAAAAATATATCTTTGATCGTTATTATTTTTAATTACATATTAATAGAAATTATTAAATTTAATATTTATCAAGTAGGATCCACAACCACAAGAGAGTTAAATATAATATTAAGTACTCAACTTTGCTCAAAGTTGCAATTTGCGTACTCAACTTTAAAAAGTTGCAAATTGAGTACTCAAATTAATTTTGAATTTAGTTCACCTCTTATAGTAGGTTACCAAATATTTACTAATTAAAAAATGCAAAAATTTATTTTATTTTTTTAAAAAGATATCATTCATCTATAGGCTTGATTATTCTTCATTCTATTGTATTTCAATAGCTACTATTACAAGAAGAAGATATATCCATTGTGATAATTTTTTTGAATAACCCTCATCGAAACCCAAATTCATTCACCCACAACTAGGGGTGTATAATTTTCTGAATTTGAATTTCCTATTTTAAAAATAGAATATTTGATTCAGTTTTTGGAATTTGAAAAATTGGATACCGGATCAAATACAAATGATCTGATCGAATTTAAAACCGGATATTCGAATTTAGAACCAAATTATTTGAATTTAAAATTAAATCGGATTACCTGAACATAGAATCAAAGCATATGGTTTTCCTATAAGAATCTGATACAATGGGTTTATTACGCTCCTGAATGCACGTAGAGGTATGTGCATCCAAATTAAAGTTGTTTTATTGCTCATTTGAAATAATTTTGCTCATGTTAAAATAATGGAATGAAGAAATAATCAACGCTATAGATGAATAATATCTTTTACAAAAATAAAATGATTTTTTGCATTTTTTTTTAATTATTAAATACTTGTTAACCTGTTATAAGAGGTAAAGTTACCTTGAAATTGATTTGACTACTCAATTCGCAACTTTTGAAAGTTGAGTACCCAAATTGCAACTTTGAGCAAAGTTGAGTACCTACTATTATACTTAACTTATCCACAAGACTAAATCTTTTATATAGGTTGACAATAATTTAAAACATTGTTCGATCTGAGTTTAAATTGTTGTAATATTCCACTCGAACAACATAGAGAAACAAGGTAAAACAAACTCCAACTGATTTAGGCACCCCCGCCCCTTAATTTGATAATTGATATCAACATCTCGGCCCATTTTATCTACTATTCATGTCACACACAAATAGTGAAAATTCTTCTATGATCGTCGAAAAAACGTCCATCAAATTCAAAATAATCTACACCGTTGATTTTTTATGTTAATTAATTAAGTTTATTTTGATAATTAGATTTGAATTTTATTGTAAATAATAATATACATTTAATTATTTTTTTTTATAATATTAATTAATTTTTAATATTTTTGGATTCACCTAAATTAATTTTAGATTTTAATAATTTTAAAATTAAATTAATAAACCATCTCAACCAAAAGCTTAAGTTAATGGTTAGGGCCCAGAAATATGTTATATATTCTATCAGATAGTGGTGGCCCAAAAATATGTTATATACTCTATAGCATCGTGCCATCGTCATAAATAAATGAGAGAGATTTCAATTAAGGATAAAATTAGATGATATAAATGGATGAAATCTCTCTTGGTTTGCATAAAGATTTTTTTTTATCTTTTTAACATATGAAGTTAGGGGTCTATTTTCGCATCATGAGGCATACATGTGAAGGGCAATGAAATTCCATTATTGATTTTGAATGTCCAATTGATGATCATTTGAGATATTGAAAGATGTAATCTAAGATCACATTTTCAAAAATTCATATTCAAGATTGACACATTGTTTTAAAAAAAAAATTAATTAGTTATTTATATATAATTGCCTTTTGAAAAATCCTTGAAAGCTTGTGTTTTAGGGTAGCATTTCAAAGGGCATTTGCTTTCAATTTGTATTACCCGCCCATTTTATTTTTCTTTTTACCTTTTTTTTTTTTGTCCTTATTGTGTACATTTTTAGCATTATGCATGTTTTCTTATAACAGGTTTATAATATTGAGAATGGGCGATAGCTCATGTGATTAGAACTTCCCTCTCGATTTTAGGTGATTTTGGGGATCGGTCTCATCCCCGTTCTTTGTGGCTCATGCCCTCAACATATTATTTTTGAATTTTTTTTGGGAAAATTACTTTGAAATGTACGAATTGAACTATGGGTGGCCCAATTTTAAAGTTATGAAATTTTGACTATGATCATTACCTGCAATGGGATGTATTAGTAAGTTCGTACTCTGCTGTTAAGGGTTAATGCGAGTAATTTTTAAGTTGGTACTTATAATTGAAATTTTTTAACCTTAGATTTGGATCGCCTATAGTTCATACCTTTAAAATTAATTTTTTTCACATTGAAGTATCTTTGGTGTCAATTTATATTTAATTTAATTCATTATTTTTTTTTCCATTTTCAGTTTAAATCTTTTTTAAACAATTACGCATCTTTTATTTTGAGTGTTAAGGGATAAAGATACGGAATATTTATTAGAGTTAATCTCTTATTTGTTATGGGACATCATTTTATGAGGATTAGAACCCCTTAATCCTACCAAAATAATATATGGGTGTATTATCTCACTTACCATTGAGTAAATTAATTTTGAATTTAGTTCACCTCTTATAGTAGATTACCAAGTATTTCCTAGTTAAAAAAATGCAAAAATTTATTTTATTTTTTGAAAAAAGATATTATTCATCTATAGGCTTGATTATTCTTCATTCTATTGTATTTCAATAGCTACTATTACAAGAAGAAGATATATCCATTTTGATAATTTTTTTGAATAACCCTCATCGAAACCCAAATTCTTTCACCCACAACTAGGGGTGTATAATTTTCCGAATTTGAATTTCCTATTTTAAAAATTGAATATTGGATTCATTTTTTAGAATTTGAAAAATCGGATACCGGATCAAATACAAATGATCTGATCGAATTTAAAACTGGATATTCAAATTTAGAACCAAATTATTTGAATTTAAAATCGGATTACCTGAACATAGAATCAAAGTGTATGGTTTTCCTATAAGAATCCGATACAATGGGTCTATTACGCTCCTGAATGCATGTAGAGGTATGTGCATTCAAAGTTATTTTATTGCTCATTTGAAATAATTTTGCTCATGTTAAAATAATGGAATGAAGAATAATCAACGCGCTATAGATGAATAATATCTTTTAAAAAAATAAAATGATTTTTTACATTTTTTTAACTATTAAATACTTGTTAACCTGCTATAAGAGGTAAAGTCACCTTGAAATTGATTTGACTACTCAATTCGCAACTTTTGAAAGTTGAGTACCCAAATTGCAAATTTGAGCAAAGTTGAGTACCTACTATTATACTTAACTCATCCGCAAGACTAAATTTTTTATATAGGTTGACAATAATTTAAAACAATGTTCGATCTGAGTTTAAATTGTTGTAATATTCCACTCGAACAACATAGAGAAACAAGGTAAAACAAACTCCAAACTGATTTAGGCACCCCGACCCCTTAATTTGATAATTGATATCAACATCCCGGCCCATTTTATCTACTATTTGTGTCTCACACAAATAGTGAAAATTCTTCTATAATCGTCGAAAAACGACCATCAAAGTCAAAATAATCTAGACCGTTGATTTTTTATGTTAATTAATTAAGTTTATTTTGATAATTAGATTTGACTTTCATTGTAAATAATAATATACATTTAATTTTTTTATAATATTAATTAATTTTTAATATTTTTGGATTCACCTAATTTAATTTTAGATTTTGATAATTTAAAAATTAAATTAAAAATCCAAAATTAATTTAGAGAGATTCAAAATATTATGAATGAATTAGTGTTACATTAAAATAATATACAAAGGTTTATTTTTATTTAAAAAGTCAAATTTAATTACAAACTGAATTATTTTAACTTTGGGGTCATTTTTTCGACGACCACAAATAGGTGTGGTCCTGTGGACATCAATTTAGCGGTCCCCAAATCATTGTGCAAAACAAACAAAAAATAATTGGTGGGTTAGATCAATAAAAATTAGTGTTCTACTCTGCCTACCATAATTAATGAAGAAATCTTTTCAAGAAAACACTGATTTATAAAGCTGGGTTTCATAATTGTGATCAGGTTTTTGTTTTGGATTTTCTACGTCGTTCCCTCCTACTTTGGCTAGCTTTTAATGGTGCTTGTTGAATATGTATATCGTATGCATGCAGATGGAATGCACTTAATTTTATGCCTAAATTTAACCTCATTCATTCGAGACTTGATAAACCACTTCCAACAAGCGGATTAAAATGATCCACTTTTAGGTCCATGTGCAAATTATACAAATGGTAAATGCAAGTGTCCCACCATGCAGATTTGTTTTATTAACGACGTAGTCCCATTTTTAAAGTGATTTAAACTTACACTGGAGTGATTTATACTTACCAGTATCTGCATGTGGACTATTTGATCCACATGTTGTTTGAGGTTTATCAAGGCTCCATTCACAAGGCGTGTAACTACTCAAAAACTCATAATTGATTAACTAAAGAGTAAGTATTTTCCCATTGTCCATACGCGTTCTTCGTTCTGGCTCCACGACAAGCTGGCTTTTGATATAATAAATAAAAACAATTATTTGACATGCATTTAGAGCTCGTTTGGTTGATAGGATTTTAATTCTGATAGGTAATCTCATTTTATGGGAAATAAATTCACTGAGCAATTTCCTTCGAAATGGCTATATAAACATTTACATGTCTCCATCATAGGCCAATGATTAACCATGTCACACCGCCGCAATAGGTCCAATTCAAAACCGTAATTACCTAAGGCATTGCTGAATTATTTTATTCATTGGGGAAAAAGTTTATGCCTTGAAAAATAATTTTACAGAGGTAATAGAATGAGCCAAAATGCGCCAACAATAATTTAAATAATTTTATTATTTTCTATTAACTTTATTTGATATTCCATAAATTTTTCCTTGTTTAATTGAAATGGTTTTTGAAAAATATTAAATAATTTCTAATGATTTCCAAGAGTATCAAATTTAGTATTTTATTTTAAAAAGTCATATTTCGAAAAAGAGAAAAATCCAAACTTTGATTAAAGTGTGTAAATATTATTGGAAAATCCATCCAAGTTCACGAATGTTGACTTCCGAGAATAATCCGTGAATCAAAATATAGCAGAAAAAAATCAAAATATATTAGATGAAGGATATGTACGAACGCAAAAAATATGCGTACCCACGCACGGCCAAGCCTACGTAGGAACTCGAGGATGAAGTCATAGCCCAGTGGTTAGGGCTTCAGGATTCCAGGCACGAGGTTCTGGGTTCGATTCTCACCGTACGCATTTGCGAGGATTCCTTATTATTTCCCTTACAGATGCATGTGCTGACTAAAATTAGGCCGGATGACCTACAGTAGGGCTCGATTCAAAGGCCTAGTATCCCACACATTATCCTATTAAAAAAAAAAGCCTACGTAGGAACTCATCCTTCCTGCATAGGTATGCAACGGTGCAACCTATAGTCTTACGCAGACTTGATCCTGTGTGGCAATAAATAGGCCCTTATTTCATTTAAAAAAAAAAGTATTCAAAGGAAAGAAAAAGACCTTCATGTGATCTCTCTTTAGTCTAATCTCTCTCTAATTGCATCATTGCAAAAGGCTAATATTAAGAAAAATATATTTTTTTTTTGAAGGAAAGAAAAATATTATTTTAACCGTTGCGCGCCAGATACCATACATGAGGCTAAATTTATTAAATTAAATCGGATAGTTTTCGTATTCAGTTTATTTTTATTAATATCATGATTGGTTCAGTTTATTCTTATTATTCATAGTATCATGATGGGCTCAGTTTTTGCCTTTCGATTCAATAAAATAAATAAATAAAACAATTCTATACCTTCATATTCAAAGCCGCCCCCCCTAAAAAAAATAAACACCTATGGTAACCATCTATCACCCCAACTAACCATGCTAATGTTAACCATATAAAAAATTCGTTAAAATATGGTAATCATATACTAAATAAAATGTCATTTCAATATTTATATTTCTGATTTTTCTTAAATGATCTATATATGATTTTATATAATTATAAATATGCCTGATGCTTTTGTATTGAGCACTCCAGTGATTTAATAAATAATAGATATTTGTCAACCTTCATTAAAAAAAAAAAGATATTTTTCTACCTAATTTTTTTTCCATCCATTTTTAATGATAATAAGGTGACATGTGTCATGGACCAGGTTCGCGCGTCGGTTTGACCGATTTACCTCGTACCATAATCGGGTGACATACGCCTATAAAAGACTAGTCAAATCATAATTTTCTTTAACTCCTTTTTTGCCGATCACTATACTAACTTAAGCATTGGAGGGGTATTCCCGAGTTCCACCCCTCGGGTTAGAAAACTTTCCTTATTTTGCAGGTCAACTCCCCGAACAGGAGCGCATGGAGTCAATCCAAACGCATTAAATACATTTGACTACACAGAAGAAGTTCGTTCCAGATCAGGAGAGTGTGCGCGCGCGCACACACACACATATATATATAGGAATAGGATAATGTGAAAACTAAAACTTTAGTTAAAAACCTAAAAACTCTGAATTTGAGTCGTTGATTAGATCCGACGGCTAAAATACAACTTTTTTTGCATTCCCTATATTCATAGGGATTATTATAATTTCTCTCCAAGATCTGATTTCTCTCTCTTCCTCTCTTTTCTCTCTTTCTTCTCATTCATCAACATCTTCAATCATCTATCCAGTGATTTTTTATTTTATTTTCATCCTAATTGGTTAGGAAAAGAAGGCAAAGGTTGAATGAGTAATTTATTTCATCTCTAACCTCATGAGTCATGAACAACAACTTCGAACTTGTTGACGTACTTGTAGTAGCGGAGGTTTTCAAATTTGGTCACTTCCATCATCCAAACTTGCTAAAATAATAACTTCTTCGTTCAAACAATAAGGAGAATCTGTTGAAGATCGATCATCGATGCATCTTTATGTGAGATTGAGTAGCAGATCTTTTTTAAGAAATTTATTATACAATTTTAGTACTTCAAGAAAACCTAAGTTTCAATTGAATTTATATCTATTTGTAATTGCTAGATTCTGTATTTAAAAATTTGATTACTTAAGATTGCTTTTGTATTATTATGAGTTTTGTTAGATCGAAGTAAGAACGGCATGAGTGACGAGGATATAATGACCAACATCATCCTAATTGAACCTCACTTCAATTAGTTGAAATTTTCCTGTTAACTTTTCAGGAGGTTGTCAATCAATTTTCCTTTGGTTATATTTGAATGTGGCCTCCCTAATAGCATGTTCCACATTTAATTCAAAAAATATAGCCATTTGATTTAAAGATGAAGCCCTGTTTTTTTTTTTTCTTTTCCTATTCTGATTGAATAATGTGATTGATGATGTTCTCAACCTATTTTGTGTATCACTTCTTGTCATAGATCTATTGTTGTACACAAGATTGCCTTCAAATTATGCATATATGGTGTTTGATAAAATGACAGAAATCTTCCGTCTTTGGTTTGTTTTTTTTAAAAATTGTACATATTAAGTTTAAGAGGGTACATATTAATTTTAAGAGGGTTATATTAATTTAAGAGGGTACATTTTAATTTTAAGATCGTACATATTAATTTTAAAAGGATACATATTAATTTAAGAATATCCATGGTTTCATCCTTCAAGGTTGAAATAGTAGCTTTTGATTGGTAACATGTTATCTTAAATCTATTATCAATTGTATTGTATCCTTTTTAGTCAAATGTATCATTTTTAGTTCAATGTTCCATTCTAGTATGCACCCCCTGATTTTAGCATTAACCTCCTGATTTTAGCGAGTCGATCACGAGTAGAGGGTTGCTCAACTTGTGTTGCTAAATTTCGAGTCGTGCTAAGTCGATTAAGAGCTGCTCATTTAAAATTTATGTCTTTTGAATTTCAAACATTTGTTGATTATATTTTCTTCTCTTCATATGCTAGCTTTCTTATTAAAGGATATTAGATTATTTTTATTTAGTGTCAAGGTAAACCTTATTTTAAAAGATGGAAAAATGAAAAGATATTAAACTTTTTGTACTTGTATCGATTTTCGAGCTGATTTGAGCGAGTACAAGCGAACTTGAGTCAAGCTTTGACCGAGTCGAGTCCAAGCTACTCGTGAGTTGCTCTACTCATTGATTGATCATTCCATTTTTTTTACTAATTTTCCATGCTCTTTTTATTGTTTTCTGTTTTTTTAGCCTTAGCTTTCCAAACATCCTTTTTAATTAGCTTAGACTGGGTTTATTTTGAGTTTTCGTTGAATAATGTTGTTTTCTTGTTGTTTTTGCTTACAATTGAGCAATTTTGCGTTACTTATGCCTTGCGTACTTTTCATGCATGTGTTTCGCATGTTTCCAAGCGATTCTCGATAGCCGACAAGGGTACTGATATGTCCCAAGAAGCTTCAAGAAGCATGCCGCAAATCCGAGAACCAAATTTAAGGCTAAGGACCCAAAAGTTCATTTTTGTAATTTCGAAGACTTGCTGGGCCCGAGGCCCGATGTCTCGGGAGGCATGTCGTCCCATTCCGAGAAGCCAAAGCAAAAGTTGGAAGGTTTTGGGTTAAAGAATTGTCGCGGGCAGAGCCTTAGTCGCGCCGCCGACAAATGATGCACAACCTGCAAAGAAATAACCACTACGCCCAGGCCCTAGCTCCACATGCACCTACGCCACTTCACACAGCGCTCCTGCAACCTAGGCCATGCACCCACGGTGGTCCTATGGCGCGTCCGCGGCCCTAGCTCCTGCTGCACCTCTGTTTTTCTTGTGTTATTGTTTTATGCTTTTGCGGGTTTGTGCAATGCTTGTACTTCTTTTTTGCTTGGCCCTCACTTCCCATACTTGTATATATATACTCTAAGTGTCCTAAAACAATGGAGACACGTTAAATTAGATTTTAGTTCCAAATTTCATATTTAATTTTTAGGGTTTACGTTTAGTTCTTTCTTTCATAGTTTTATATGTAGTTTTAGCTCTTGATTTTTGAAGTTTTTTTTATGATGATGGATGATTTTGTTGGTTTGATCAAGTAACATGCCCAATCCAATGAATTTGCTCAACAATTCAAAAAGTTTTCAACTTCTCCTTTATTTTGCTTGTTCTTTACCTTCCTGTGATTTAAATCTTGTTTCTTTCATGTTTTCCAAGTGTATTATAGTTTAATTTATGCAATTTCATGTTTTCTTGGTTTAATTACTTATTTTTTGGTAGATTTAGGGTTTAATTCCATGATTTTCATGCTTAGAATTATGGTTTAATGTTCTTACTTATCTTTTAGTAGACTTTCACTAGAGTTTTGGGGATGGATTTCTAGTTGATTTCTTGGTGTATTCAATGGTTATTTGGAGCTCGATTTTGTTGAGGATAGGTTGAATGTGATGTCTTGGAGCTTGTGAGCGAATTTTGGATGCAAAATCATGCTCCCAAGTATTTGTAAGCGAGAATTGCTCGTCAAGAGTAGGACTTCCGAACTTGCAATCCAAGCCCTAATTCAATGGGGAAACCATTACAACAAGACTCGGTGGTTGAGCTAGGGTTCTACCTTCAATGGTAGCTCACGGTGCTAAGGGTGGCGATGGATGATTCGATGAATTGATTCTGAGAGGAAATTTTATTGATGAATCCACCGCTCAAGCTTGGATAACTCTGAGAGGAGGACCTTGCAACCAAGATGAGCGATCCCCCTTTCTGAAACATGTTTGTGCATTAATCATCATCCATCGATGCGTTTGCAAGTCGCTAGAATCCGTAACCATAACTCTAGGCATTTTAATTGTTTTATTTCTAGGCTTAACTTTGTAATAGTTTTAGCTAGTCCTCTTTCAAAAACAACAAAACAAGACCCTCAATTAACCTATGTTGCGCAACACAGTTCATGACTTGTTCCCCGTATTCGACACCCTTACTCATACTACAACGGGGGTATTTGTTTCGTGGAAGACCGAAAACCCCTTCATCACTCACCCCTATGCCAGGGTAACAAGTTTTTCATTTTCATCATATCATCTGTCAATAAGCAGTATAGGTAGTGCTCGACTGCCCGTAGGCAAACTTAGAAAAAATAACGATTTAATTTAATAAAAACGGGTAAAGTTGAAAGTTATTGTCGATAATAATTGGTTGGTGCCCGACTAGACCCTACGCATGTTGATAGAGATGTTTTTTTTAGATGCGATGTTTTATTTTTTTTCTTTACAGTACCTGTGAAATGGGTCGGGTCAGGTTGGTGCAAAATAGTTGTGGATTCGGGTTGTAATGGGTCGGGTGTCAACAATTTCATGTCGGTTTTTTATAACCTAAATTCGTTTGGTTCGGGTTGAGCCAGCGTATTGAGAAATTTTATAATACATACCCTTTAATTTTTCATGTACTTTAAACGTTCTAAAAAGTACAAATTATAAGGAATATTTTCATTATTACCCAATTAATGGTAAACAATTGATGTTGTGATCCAATAAAAATAATGTTAAATTCAAAGTTTTAATGGTAGCAAGTTTTTTTGCCTAAAATTTCTCATAATACCATAAATTTAATACTTTACTAATGGTTTTTGGGTCGGGTTGGGTTGAAAGCAGGTCGAGTCAGGTTAAAAGCGAGTTGTATTTAACGGGCTTAAAACGGGTTAATGTTGTTAATTTTTTTGTCAAAATCCAGTATTTACGGGTCGAGTTTATTGAATTTTTCGAGTCAATTCGAAAATTGACAGCTCTGCTAATAATGATTACTTATCCCCTTCAAAATATTTAAAAACAAACAATTTGAATTTTGCTAAGTATACCTGGCAAATTGGTCGATCGGGTCGGTCAAAATTGGGTTTCGGTCATTTTTAGGTCAGTAGTTTTTCGGTAACAGGTCAAATTTATTTGTTCATGACCCAAAATTTTCGATATCAGGTCAGTCGGTCGGTACATTTCTTTTCTTCGATGTATCTCAATATCTTGACTAAATATTATAGCAAATACCAACTAGTCAACTAAAGAAACATGGCTTCTTAATCAATATCACCAAATTGCGCAATTACCAATATAATTGTAATAAATGACAAATCCAAATACATATCTATACTACTCCCTCCATAACCGATTACTTGCAACATTTGAACTAGGGGAACTTCCTAAACAAAATAAGCTAATGATAAATTAAGAGTTTGATTAATGATAGATTAACCCTAAACCCACCAAGCACCACTCACCGTCAGCAACAACACTAACCACCTATTGCACCAGCACCATCTGCACGTCCTACTACACCAGCACTGTCTGCACGTCCTTTGCACCACCACCATCACTGCTGCACCACCACCGCTGCCAACCAAATCAGACCCCATCTTCACCCAAATCAGGCCCCACCACCACCTAAACCATCGAATCTCCACCAACCGAACTACGGCCTCTGAAATTCTAATCTCCACCACCAAAACCACCGAACCATGATTAACACTTCAAAAAAGCCCAGAATAATGCAGAATGTATTAAACAGGATAACATTATACAAAAAAAAAATAGAATAATGCATATTCAAGTGGAATCCTATTGGATATGTCTTGTGGTCTAATATTATTTACAAGTGTATACAATTATATTTAGAAAATCAGTCGGTCAGGTCGGTAACGGGTCGGTCACTATTTTAAATGGGTCTTCGGGTTCGGTGAAAAACGAATTTTAAATTCTATTTTTATGTTCATGACCCAATTTTTCAGGATCGGTTTTCAGGTCAGTATTGGGTCGGGTTTGTTTTGCCATGCACGCATAGTGCTAAGGCAACCGAATAATCTAGTATTAAACCAAAGCTAATAAATGAGCCGATGGGCCATTGATGGAAGCAGCAAAAGAGGCCTCAAATGAGCAAATGGGCCTATTGCTGGTTGCATTATCTACTATTACTACTCTCTCCCCCTTGAAAAAAATAAAAATAAACTTTTACTAATACTCTAACACCCTATCTAATTCCTACAAACAATATCCACGATTATATATTTTTCTAAAAAAAATAAATAAAACCAGTTGGGGGTGGCTTTTCTTCCTCTATCTATGAGTTGCATTCATTGTAATTCTCCACCTCTTAAATTGCTTACTTTTCACAAGAAAAGGCAAAATGGTGGAAAAAATAAAAACCTTTGTCGGTTCTCTGGCTACTCAACAAACAAGCATTATTCTACCATTATTTCACAAGTTGGAGTTGTTCCTTTGAAAGTGGAGGATTTTGCTACTACTCTCAACCTTGCTGTTGCTAAACCTCCTAGTACTCAGGTTTTCATCCAAACAAGGTTTGATTTTCTTTCACATTTTTAGATATTTTATCCAAAAAAAAAATATATATATATATATATATATATATTTAAAGGATTCCCTTGTGATTTAACAGCATAATTAAAATTTTCTATAATCCAAATTAGTGCTGGAAATTTGTAAAAACTCCAGGGATACTTCATAAGAGTTATTAAAGATGAACTACATTGCATTTATAAGTATAGTGTTATGGATGTCTTAGAAATTGAAACAAATAAAATTAAATAAATAAAAAGGAAAATAGAGAAAATTTTATTACAAAGGTTAATATTAGGAATTGTGTTAATAAGATGATTCCAATTAGGCTGTGTTCAATAACAAAGAAAATATTTTTAACAGTAATATATATCTTTTCCTTGTATTTAATTAAGATATTCCAATTTTATAAACAACTTTCACCGATAATAATTTAGTTGATACTAAATCAATAACAAAGAACATAAAAAATAAAAAGAAAGATTGCAATCCGATCCGGGGTAACGCAGGGACCAGAATGCTAGTTTAATAATTAAAAGATGTACTCCATAGTATTTATTTTAGATCAAATTAGCAAAAATAAGTTTAGATTATGTCAAATGGAGAAGGGTAATATTCGTCACTGGAAGATTGCGAGTTCACTTTATAATATTAAGACTGTTCCACCTTAAAATCATATGATAATGAGAGAAATAACCCCTTAACTTTATAAAGTGCACACAATTCACAAATTTGCTCAACAGTCAACACTCCCTCTATGTTGACCGTTGAGTTGCCCAGACCCATTTATCAAATTTAACATAGTAAGAGGCTTCATCCTATGGGTTTCTTCTAAATTTGGGTATTTATCTAAGCAACCGGTGAAGGGGCTTCTATCAAAATATTAACGAATATTGCTTACTGATTTTAATTGTGAACCTTCAATTTGCAGTGCGCTTTTGATCTTTTTCTACTTGATAGCCAATTTTGCGGTGCCTCAATTTCTCTCCCAAAGTCTTAAGAATGACAAAGTAGATGAAAATAATAACCTTAAGCCTAAATCTGACAATATGGATGGAGAGAAAACAAGCTCAAGGGCATCAACGCGTGGTTTCAACAGCAAGAAGCCTAAATAAGTTTTCTTTTTCAAGCTTTCATCTATTTAGCAACCTCATTCAGAATGTAATTTTACAGTAACTCTTTTTATTCATTGGTGCATCATAATGAGTAGAATTGTATGGCAACAGTTACACTGTCACCGTAGAATCAGAGAATTTCAAGCAAAAAAAAAAAAAAACAGCTTCAGTTAATTCTTAAAAACATAAGTAATTTCATTTCTGTAATGCTCTGTTTAGGAACACATAAAATTACATACAACATAATCAATTAAATTTGGATGGAGGGTTTGCTAAAGAAAACATATGGGTTGCACAAAGACTGAGGCAGGAACAAAAATGAATATGGTTATGGGGACTGAAACAACAAATTTGAAATTAAATAACAATGTATACAATATGAATATTAACTGGAATATCGATAGCATCTCCAATACGAAGACGGAATGGGTACGAAGGTGTCGCTGCTCGTGCTACATATAAAAAAATGGATGAATTTTCTTGGGAGTTTCATTTGTCACGAAACTTTCAGCGACCTTGTATTTCAAACCATGCCCTGGTTTCCTGTGTCTACATGGAACTATGTAGGGATCTGCTTTTTGGTGAACCCTAAATTGGTATAATTTCATTCTTTTTTTTTTTTGGCTTTCAGCAATATTCAGGCAATCCTTCAGCTAATCACTCTATCTAGTTTACAGGGTGTTTTTTTTTTTTCTTTTTTTTCTTTTTGATTAGGTAAGGAATCCCAAATTCCCAACTCTTTAGCTTTGTGAGAGTGGGGAAGGTAAGTAATGGTTTGAACCTCGTATCCTAACCCTAGGATACAAGGGAGGAGTGACAACCACCATGCCCACTCCTGTTCTTTCTATTTTACAATGGATGGCAAAAATGTTACTTCAAATCACTGTCCAATCAGTTTCATCAGAACCAGATGAATGGTTGGATGAAGGTTTTGTGTTTTCGGGCTTGGGAGGCTTCCTGGAAAACAATGATGATTTGGTATCAAAAAAATTCGAATATGGCTGACGGGCTGATGTGTCTTGCTTGTTATTATGCTCTTCTGACGATGATTTTTTGGACCCATTTTTGCGGCTAAAAATTTGGGCTAGCTTCTTAAACCTAGGTTTTGGCTCCTCTGGAGTGTCATTCACATCTTTGGGCTGCCTCATTGCTTTGAAGACATCATGTGGCCGAACAAACATCGCCTCAACTGTTTCATAAACCTGAACACGGCAGCAACATATAATTACAACAACGCTGGTAGTATCTATCAGGATGTACCATGGAATATGTTTATATGGAAACAGAACTTGATCTTGGGGAACATCGGAATGTTCAATACCTGTCATAGTTTCTATTACATTATTATATTAGTTTACGATGTACCTGGCAAATATCATCAATTTTCTCCATCCAGGCATCACTTTGACATGAAGCAACTACAAAGTCTTTACACTCGTAGAACAACTTAGTTACATTCTCGTCTGTAGAAAGCTTCGTCTCAGCAATCACAAGTCCAAAACCAAGCTGAAACATAGTAAAAGAGAACTAAGGCTGATCACAATTCACAAAAAACTGCAAATGGAAACTAATTAATTCTTAATGCAGTTACAATACATACCAATGACTTGAAGAGCTGCCCAAACAGTTGGGATGGAGTAATATCCTCAAATAGAGTCAGAACACCATCTCTGTAGAATGCAACATGTTCTTCTAGTTAGCTAGTTTTAGGAATAGGTAAAATCCTGTTTACAGTGTATTTACATTTAAAACTTACACTGCCAAATCCTCGTCAAAGAGTGGCGCTTGCCTAACAGCTGGCACAGGCTTGGCAGTTTCCCAAAGTTCTTGCCATAAATTACCTAGAAATGAACAAGCAATCAAAACAGTATTCCCAATTTCCCACAGAAAGCAAAATTCAGCATCCATACTAACAATTGTAGAGGAGATACCTCGTAACAAAAGTATTATCACTGATTTAATAATAATAACAGTGACCTGAAAGAAATCCGTCAACTGCAGATTTTCTATTTTGGTCTATTTTCACTATTAACTCAACATTAGGTCTGAAAAAAAGCTCAAACATGCAACTCATGTAGGTTTAATCCAGTTAAACTTTACCTTAGGCGGTTAAGCATGGTCATGTGGGAATGCAACTGTAATCCTATACGGTATTCTCCCAAATATAAGTATTTTAACAAGAATAACAAAGCCTTAGTCCCAAATAATGTGGGTTTGGCTAGAGATAAATTAATACGTGGGATTTGAAAAGTATCCATATCTTATCCCTCTATTCTTCCCTATGGAATGCCAACTCTTCTTTAAGCCCCAACAGCCTCATATCGGCAACCACCTTCTTCAAAGTTATGACACTCCTCAAGCCTCATTATCGCCTATAAGTGCGTTACTTGGTCTCTGTCTAACGTGACCAAATCACCATAGAAGATTTTCACTGAATTAATTCTCAATATGTGCCACCCCTATGCTCTTCACAAAAACCTCATTTCTTACACTTTCCTATCTTGTATGTCCACAAATCCGACATAGCATACATATCATTACCACATTCATATCATAAAGATGACAACATTTCAAAGCCCAACAATCTATACCATAAAGCATTGAGTCTTATACCTATTGATGCGAATCTAAAGGCTTTATATCAGTTGAAGATAGTAGATACTACTTTATATTTAATTAACTAACTTATATTTGTTGCTATTTATAGTGTCTTATTAGGATGGTGTGCTGTTTTATTTTATTTGCTGAATAATAAAATGGATAAGTGTGGTGTGAAAATCAAATTAGATGCGTGTGATTAGGGTGGCTAAGATTTTATTTGTTTGGATAAGATTTGATTAGATAAAGATTTGTGATTTTATCGAAAAAAATCCAGTTATTAGGAGTGTGTATTTTTAGATCTAATTTGTTTTAGATCTTACAAATTTTAGGGGTATGATTGCTTAGTTTAGGTTGTAATCATGGTTCAAAAAAATGGTTTCAGTCGCGATCTTGGCAACGGTTGCAATAAACATATGTGATACATTCATAAACATATGTGATACATTCATCACGGATAGCATTGCGTTTTGTCGTGCACAAGTTTTTTCTTTTTTCAAACAATTTACACATTTAAAACATTATTAATTCCACGGTAACCGAAAGGTTGCAACAAACAATTTTGGCACAAACTCTTATGGTATTTTTGTTATTGGTTTTTAGTTTGGGGTATAGATAATTTAAGGAGAAATTAAAGTACTGGTTGCCAGACTTGCCACTACCACCACCACCATTGTCATCCATCACCACTGTCATTCACCAACACCAGCCACCATAGCCACAGCCCACAATCACTCATCTTCATATACACCATTTCCACTACTAAAATCTTCATACCTAACAACTACCGCCACCGTCAATCCCAAAAATAAAAAACCCAGAAAAAACCTTAAAAACCAAAATCAAAACTTCAAAAATCACAAGAAATCAAACACTGCAAATTGAAATCAAAACCCCAAAAACCGAACCAAATTCGAAATACTCTCCAAAAATCAAAACAAATTTTAAAAAAAAAGCAACAAAAACCAAGAATCAAAACAACAAAAACCAAGAATCAAATCACCATAAACCCATGAAAGTTTACGAAAGCCCTCAAAGACTCCATCTTCAAAGCACATTAGGTTCTTCACCAACCAACAAAGACCCCTTTACTCCTCCATCTTCGAAGCACTTCTTCCAACAAATTTTATTGTTTTGCACTCCCTCCGTGACATAAATATTTCAACATTTGCATATTTTGGTGTAACAAAAAACTTTCAACAATTTTTTTTCTTTTTATTCAGGGCAACAAAAACTCCATTTATTTACAAAAATGCAATTACTTAAAACGTATTCATTAAACTTATTGCTTTCTTAAAACTTCATCGAAATTTTCGAACCACCCAATTTCACCAAGTATTGACTAAAGAGTAGTAGTAGTCTATGCTACTTTGACTCAGATACTAGTGAGGTGGCTGCTGATTAAATGGAGGGGATTGTGGCTTTATTAATGCTTAAACTTATATTATGACGTTTTGACTTGGGAACGGTGAATTTGAAAATGTTGAAATTTTTAGATTAAGGAAGAAGTACAATAATATAGAGGATAGTATTGACTAAAGAGTAATAGTAGACTAGTAGTAATTGAAAAGGTAAAAACGTCACATCACTTGCACAATTAAACAAAAAAGTAGGTAAAAAAATCCAAAGAAGTATCAAGAGAGGTCACGTCACATGGGAACGCAAAATATATATACAGAGTATATTTTTCTTTTAAAAAAAGTGAAAGAGAGAAAAGAGAGGGAGAATTAGCAATTAGCATCTGCCATCTATAGACTTCATAAAGTATACCCATATGAAAAATTATGTGTCATACAATATTCTATCTCTTCCTTTTTATCTTTTTCCTCTTAACAAAGTAATTCTTAAGTCTTTACATATTCTATCTATCACATATATCTTATGGAGAACTAAAAAAGCTTACGGCTCAACGGAAAAATTGACGAAGAATTCGATACCTAATTTCAACCACGCCGTTACTTTCACCCTGAATTTAAGGTTGTTGCTTTTAAATTTAGATTTTTTATATAAAAAAATAATAATAATAATAATAATAATAATAATAAACAAAAAAAAAAAAACAAGTAACTCGATATGTAACACTTGATACAATTGTTTTTTGGTAACCAGCCAAAATCTCAGTGTTTTGAAAACAGCGTACTCAACCGGCGAAATTCAAATAGGCAAACCCCAAAACCATTACAAATCGGCCAATACGTGATGATGTGCATGCATAACCCTGGTTGTAATAATATATAGGCCATTTAGCCATACCAATAAAATTAGTGAGTGCTAAGAATTTTGAGCTTAATTCGAGAAGACAAAGTTTAAGGCGGTGAGTGCAAATCATCGAGAAGTCATCTAAAACAGTCGCAATTGAATCTTGGATTAGATTAAATTGTTTCATATCTTATAAAATCGTATTCTAAATTATGCCACGTAATAAAATAAAATAAATAAATAAAACCAAAATTCAAACAAGTTTAGGAGAGTTTGAGCCTTAAGCTTGGTTTTGGATTAAATTACACATCACCTATACGGTAGAATATTCCCTCCGATCTATGAGGCAATACCACGGTCACACAGATATCCTAAAGCTCCCATATGTAAGTACTACGTAGCAAGAAGATACACAAGAAACTATACATCACCCTAAACAAAAGTCCACGAACCAAGACTTTGTTCAAATAATGAATTACAACTATATACCTTAACGCTGTGGACAAAAAAAAAGATTGTTAGAAAGCACATCTGGAGCATGACACTAATAAACTCAGACACTAGGACTTGATCGGCCATAGTCCTATACTCCAATAAAGGAGTGAAAAAAACACAGGAAATTGTGGAGAAGATGATAACCATTAGTGTGGTTGCAGATTAGCGATGAAGTGAGATTATAAAAATTTCATTGCACTTGTAACAGCTGTTGCAAAAAAGAGGGACTTATTGTATGAACCCCTAAAGTAGCCCAACAATAAACAGCGCCAGAGCATTGGATCAACTGATAATAAGTTACAAAGTACATAAAAGCATAAAGCTTGAGAACATTGATAATAAGTAAGCCTGTGCAGTATGCATAGCCAGACTTGAGATTCCATATCAATCAATTTATAAGAAAAGTTTAAAAGATGTGTCAAGGTAAAAATCTAACCTTCTTTCTGCATACGCCTACTTAATCGACCTCTGAAAGATGTTGGATCACCTCCACCTATACTTGAATCAGAGTCATTACCAGAATCGTTCTCTGTCCAGTCAGGAGGAGAGTGCCATCTTACAAAATCCTCAAGAATACATCCAGGGTTTGCAGCCTGGAAAAAGAATTGGCAAGAGAATTAACACTAGGAGAGACAAACAAAAGGAGGTGATCCTTATCTCATACACTACACATACCTTAAAAGCTTGCATATCAGATAGAAGCTGGGAACAACCAGCACCAACACTGCAAAATACAAAAAAGCTGTCATGGACTAAACAAGATAATCACCACAGGTCACAAAAAGTGATTTCATGAAGTTTAAGGCGCTAAGCAATCAATGCTATGATCCAAAACCAATTAGATATAAAATTGAAAATGTTAGGTACTGCTAACCTCCTCGTTCGAAGCACAAACTCTTCAGCTTCACGGGCAAGATCCTCAGTTAGCAACGGTCCTTCCTGCAGAAACATGGCCAATAGTTTAACAAAAACAAAAAGAAAACATTTTTAACACACTGTATTGAACAAACCTGAGTCAAGGGAGCGTACACATCCTCTCCAGTTTCTAACAATGTCAAATTGTCAGCCTGATGACTGACTCCCAATCGTACAACTAAATCCCCAGTGTTTGTTTTGGCACAGAGAAAAAATTCTGCAGCTACTCTTTCAACTGAGGACGGCACTCCATCGGCGTCACAACCAGACTTTCTAATTAAAGATTCCAATGAATCAGTAGCATTGGCGCGACGCTTCTTCCTAGAAAGGCAGCAATTCATAAGTTGCATTTGCTGATAGAGCAGACAGAGACTTAAATCTGGTACTTCATTCAGAGGAATGCCAGGTATATATCGCTCTTCCAACCAAAGTCTTCTAAGCTGCACACATGAAAAAATTATGTTTTGAGAAGATGAATTAATAGCTTCTTAATATACCTTACTAAGGAATTGGAATTACTGCACTATTACTTTGATATAGTGTGATTGTTTGGAACCAAAGGATAAACAAAGTAAGACAAACAAATAAAAAGATAATTCAGACAAGACTGGAAATAGATATTTTATGAAGTAAACACAGTTTAGCATCAAAATTTTAGCAGTGGACACAAGGTTTGAATTCGAGTTCAAAGAATCTATTGAAACATTAAAAATAAGCAAAATAGAGTGTACATTAAGAATTTAAACGTTTCAACATGGCATGTAGATTAGAAAGCAACAAAACCTCTAGCTCCTACACTTAATTTCATATGGTAAATTGGAATGGCATTCCCTCAAATTTCACCCTCAAATTGTGTGCAAGAAACACCACAAACTTAATTGGGTGCAGAGGGTAGCACGAAAGGCTTGGGTGCAGATTATGACATCAATGACCATCAAGGGAATGAAATTCACTGAAATTTATGCCATGATCTGTATACAAGCCAATTGTTCATGTCATAATCTGCACCTAAGCCTTATAGTTCATGTTGCCCCCAAGTCTAATAAATCATGTTTCCCTTTGCACCTAATCATGTTTCTTCTGTTTCTAGCACCCAACACATTGTTAGTGCTATTGCAGACAATTATTTATTATTTTTTTGTCTGGGTAGTCATTTTCAATTTCGCTTCTGACTTGTTTTAAGATACTTTGTGAATGACTTACTTCAGTGACAAGCCTGCACCAAAACAATGCCATCTTTCGTAGCGTTTTAAAGCTTCCCATGACTTCAGAAACTTTAACAATCAAGCTGTTTGGTGGAGCACCATGAATATCTCTAGGTAATGTAATGGTGCTAGGCAGATTTTCAACAGAAAAGCCGACTTTCCTACCAGTAGTAAGTCCTTCTGAGAACATCTTGCAGATATTACAATTAAATCGAAAGATCACCAAGGGATAAATCAAAATTTATCTAATTTGAAAGGTTTTCTCAATATTATGAATGCCCAATCATGTGAACGCTTAGTAATTACCAGCATCAAGTATTGACTGAATTAAAGCCCAAGCTTCATCATCACTGAACTCAGAAGCAACCTTTTCCTCCTTTTCTCGGAGCACTAAAGACTTCACTGCAGAGATCCCCAAACTTGCCCTTTCTCGAACTGGGGAGGAACTTGCAGATGATGTGAGAAAAACTTTTACGGACCTACAATTCTTTTCTGATCTGTCAAGTACCAATAAAGTGTAAATGACAGAAAAGTATACTGAATAGGTAACTTCAAACAAAGCCAAAAGGAAACACTGGATAGTCACAGCATGAAAAGAATTTACTAAACCATGAGATGAGGCACAAACTTATTAACAGCATCTTCAACATCATCCAGCTGAACATGGTAGTGAGTTAACCCAAGAGTAGGTGAAAAGAATGAATATTGACATAATGAAACTTAAATTCTAAAGTTTTCATATTCAATTTTATTTGAAATACTAGGGACATAATTAGCCAAAAATTCATAATTAATCAGTAAAAGCACAAAGAACATAATACATTGGAGATAACTGTGATTAGGTTAAGTATCTATAGGTAAACTTACTCAATGGCAATAGCTAATTGCTTCAGCACGGATACAGGTGGGACAATATCTCTATTGTTGGCATCAAAACTGTCTGAAGGTGAAGGTGTCTCCAATCCCTGAACACATCAGTAAAAATTCCACCACCAAGTTGAATCAGAATTGTAAGTCTCAATCATAGGGCCAGAAACCCAGAACTAAGGATATGATGTAGAAAATAGGAGGGCCTAATACCCATATGCAGTATGCCTAACCCAATTGGTTGAACTCCAACCCTATTCATTCTCTATCCACATTTCTCTCCATACAACATGAATATCCGGAACAAGGGAATAGAACTAATTGATTCACCTAATTATATATGTTAGCAAATGTTAATCTACTTCGATAACTTTCAACAATCATGTCCTATGTTTAAAAAAGTGTGCCTAGCATACACAGGTATAGCGCCTCCAAGTACCTAAGTGCAACGCACTCCAAAAGAGGCAAGAAAGGCGCGCCTTATGGTGCTTTCCTTATGCCTCTTTTTTTTCGTTTCTAATTTTTTTTAATGTTCTTAACTCTGCACCTCTTTCTACTCCACCAAAATCTTCATGGGCATGACTACACTCTTGCTCTCTTTATTGTTTTATATACCTTTGTCTTATCTTCTACTAATTCTCGTATCAAAAAGGTTTGCCTTGCACCTAGGCTCCAGAGCCCCTTTGCATCTTGATGAGTCACGTGCCTTTTAAAACTAAGATCATGTCAAGTCTATCCTTAACTAGAGAACTCTATTTCAAAGTGACAAACATCTTTTCAATAATAATGATATGAGGTTACCCTAGACAAATCGAGCATGTATATGTAACAAGCATAAGCCTTTTCATTGTCTTCTTATGGCACTCTTCTAGAATATACATCAAAATATTTTACCAGAAGCTTACTATCTCACCTAAATGATAGATTTAAATCCATAGAGAACGGACTATTGCTAACAAAATTATCAGTATCTATGCCTTCCATATTTCCATTATTGCAGCTCAGTATTAGCGCGGCATTGCTTAGACGCTTGGGCGGAATTGCCTTTTTTTGGACTTAAGCACTTTTTTATATGGTCAAACAAACTAAAAAATTTTTTTTTTTGAACCTACCATTGAATGGCTTTACCATTGCAAGACAACCAATGTGATTTTTTCTTGCCATTTTCTTTGGTAGCTGCACAACAAAAACTCCAAGTAAAAGATTGATTCCTACTTGAATATTTTAAATTCAGGTTTGTCATCAATTCAAAACTAGATGCTTGGCATACAAATGAGATTGGACAGTGAAGCAGAACTCAAATTTTCATGAAATATTTCAGAAGAGATAATGTAGAAATGCAAGAAAAAATAATGATGGAATGCAATGTTTAAGCTTCATGGTATAGTGTCTCACCTTTGCTTCTGCAGCAACTTTTTCGTTGTACATATAAATATTTTCATCATAAATTAGGAAGGACATTTTGAAGTTCTCTTTATGTCTCTCTGTCTTCGGTGCCCTTTTTACCAGTTACAATGTTTCTTAATCTCCCATTCCATTCCTGTTTAGTCACTATACTAGGTGGCTTCCATCAGAATTGCTTCGTAGAAACTCTGTAATGACAAAGTGGCCAAACATATTAACGTAAAGTTCTTCCACAAAAGACCTTTGGATGGCATGCAAACGACAGGATTTGGTAAAGTTCTTCCATAAAAGACCTATACACAGGACATGTAAACACCGTAAATCACTTAATTGGATGGTAAATATGAACTATGGATATTAATAATTGGTACGCTACGGGAAAAAAAAATCATTAACATCTCAAATCAAGACATTACTATCAAATCAACAGCAAACAACTCGATCCTTGACTATAAAAATAAAAATAAGCTGGCTTAAACGCGTCTACATTGCTTTCATGCTCTTGAAAAAACCTACTGGAACTAAATTTCATAACATTGTTGGACAAAAGCATCCAATTCTATCACATGAAAACACTAGTCCTATCCTAACAAGTTGGTTTGAGTACACTTTTGTGGAAGTATACCACACTCCTCTCCTCAATTGACGCTGATTATGTGGTAACCCCACTAACAATTGGAAAAAGAACCTTACAAATGATGTCCTTGTCATCATAATTTATCCTCAAATTGCCATTCTAACATTTATAATTATAATTGTTTGATCCTGTGGCCCCCACACCCATGAAACTATTGCCCAAGATGACTCAAATATTTCAGAATACTTTAGATGATTGCTCTGTGATGTTGACTTTGAAGATTCAACCTCGTTTTATAATCATAACAAAAATTCAACCTGATCTTGCAGAAAACAAAACTTCAACCTACAATGTGCCATTCAATTAAAAACACGAAGCAACAACAGAATTCGAGCAGAAACATGAAGCATTAACACATCTTAAAATCAATCAGTGCCCATCAATGAAAGACATATTGACCACATCATGAATAGCGCCGTCCCTGAGCCATGGCAGGAAGGGCGTCCGACCTACGCCCAGGAACTGAAAAGGTCCATTTCATAGATTGACCCTAACATTGAAGGTTATAAATCAAAGCCTGCAATGAACTAACAACCAAATTTGACTCAATTATCAAATTAGACTCGAAAATAGAATTCTAATCATTTTTTAACATAAAAAAACAACTTAGCAACAAAGTCGCTGGCAATAACCTTGCAAAACTTTCAGTAATAATATCTAAGTAAACGATTAAATCCCAGATCGTGAAATTGATATTCAACGACTTAAAAAAGAAAGAAAAAAATACTTATATATATCTTAACTCACCTCAAAAGCTGCTTCAATTAGGGAGAGGAAGCACGGAAGCCGTATCAATTATGAACTTCGTGTAGGCTTTAATGGAGGAGAGAGGTGCAGCGTAAAAGTCGAGAGCTGTAAATTTTTATTTGTTTTTATTTTTTTATTGGTGGTGTAGAAAAAAATTTCTAACACAAACATAGAATTAATTAAGGAATGAGTGAATTTCGCTTTAGTTTAATTTAGATAATGCATTTATTGACTTATTGTCTTCCATATTGAATTTACAACTCCTCTGCATATAACTAGGTGTGTAAATGTGGCTCAGAAATCTGTTTGATCGACCGTTACCGATCGATATCGAACCTGTTTTTGGCCGAATATTTAGTGACCGAATACCGACCGCTACCGAATTATACCGAAATCGTTTTTCGACCGATTTTACGCATACCGAAACCGACCAGTACCGACCACATTCAAAACCGAACCCGTTTCCGACCTGTTTTTATTATACCGAGACCAACCGTTACATAACCTGTTTTCAACCTGCCAAAAACCGTTTTTTGACCGATCGATTTTGACCGAAATCGTACTGTACCGAACCTGTTTTGGATCAGCCTTATCACTGAAGTCGTTTGTCTGTTTACAACTGAACCCGTTTTTTACCGAACTTATTACATGATTTCTCTAAGTTGACAAAATTTGATAATTTTTTTAAAAATTCATTTAATTAAAACCTAATATAAATAAATTAAAATTAAACTTAATATAAATAAATAAAACTTAATATAAATAAACTTATAATTATAACTTAATATAAATTAAAATTAAACATAATTATTCGATTCTAAATTCTTAGCTAAAAATTCTAGGCCAACTAACCCGAAATATCAAAATCTGATCCGAAGTTTTGAATTGACCGATTGTATTGTGATCAATCGTTTAAGACTGACAATAACGACATACATTTAACCGCGACCAAATGATTATAACCTTCATATCGATTTTGACCGATCGATTATTATGACCTGCATACCAATTTTGACCGATTGATTATGACCCGTGTACCGGTTTGTAGACACCTAAAAGTGTCCCCAATTAAGGGTCCAATGATTTTAATATAACCATTGTCAATTGGTCCGGATTTCTAAAAAGGCCCGAGAATTGCTTGTGCGTGGCTAGACCCAAGTTTAGACCTTATTTTAACCAAGCCCAAACCTTTTAGCCCAAATAAACCAAAACTAGCATTACTAACTTTTTAATAATAACAACAACAACAACAACAATAATCATAATAATAATTATAATTATAATATCACCCATATCACACCATATCACCCATATCATCTCCATATCAAGCTCTTACCTTATTATATCTCATTATATCCCCCCATATTCTTATTGATTTTCTTCTTGAACCTTTCAATCCCACTATATATACCAGCTCTCTTCATCACCAAAAAAGACACACAACAAAAAATCCTCTCGAACTCCCCTCTAAACTACAACAAACGCAGCAGCAATAACACATAAAAACAACTCTCAAAACAGTCATAAAACGAGCGATTCGAAAGCCTTGACGAATATTAGAAAAAAATTTACAGGATTGGTCGAAACGACTTAGTGGTTGTTTGAGTAGTCGTTTTGAAGCTTATTGTGTCTAGTTTTATGGAAAAATATTAGAAAAAAATTGAAAAATATTCTTGCAGGTTATTTTTTGGTCCGAAGCCATATTGGTCAGTGCTGGTTGCATATGACTTGATTTTCTTAGTTTCTTTTATTTTTATTTTTGTTAGTTTTTTATTTGATAGTACTTGATCTTATTTGATATGATTTTATTTGATAGTACTTGATCTTATTTGATAGTACTTGATCTTATTTGATAGTACCTGATCTTATTTGATATGATATAATTGTGTCACTTGTTATTTCATTTGATCTTTTTATTATTTCATGATCTCATGTACATATTTTTATTTTATCTCATGTATATATTTTGTAACCTTGGACAATTGTGACATTAGGGACCGTTTAATATGGACTAAATCAAAGTGGTCACAATAATTAGTCTTAATCTACAAATAATTCAAACCCACCTAGTAATATGCGTTATTTAGGATAAAACTGAGATATCTATGTATTCGGGATTAATAATAATTTGACCACAAAAAGAGACCTAGTAGAGACCGCTTACAGGCGGGCGGGCCCAATGCACGATTGGCTCGTAACCTGTCCCCGAACCCATACTCTGGTGCACGACCATATATATGGGGCTGATTGCTCCTGGCTTTCGATACTTCTTCGGTGTCCGTGGACCGTATAAAACGCACGGTGGCGACTCCTACTAGACCGTATTCACATACGGTGTTAACGAGCATTCAAATAAACTCGTGAGACGTAGGCGGCCGGGTAAAAATGACCCCTACATGGTTACGACCTGTAAAAAAAATCGGTTTTGACCGACCGAATGTGACTTACCGAAAAACGACCGAACCGATAAATACCGGACCGAAACCAACCGACACCTGTTTTGGAAAATACTGAATTCGACCGGATACCGAATAAGACCGACTGTTACCGACCGATACCGAAAGGACTCATACGACCTGTTTTTTACCGACCGTTTTTGACCGAACCTGTTTTTGACCGATCTGTTTCCGACCGTTTAACCTGTTTTTACATCCCTACATAAAACATTGCGTCTAATTTCTAATGTTTTAAAACCGCTAGGTAAGACGTTAGCTGTTGCACTTGTGAACATCGACTGAATAAACGCAGTCGAAGCTCATTCATATATAAATTAATAAGTGTGAACAAAATTTTCAATCTCAATTAATAAAATAAATTTACTCGAATAAGTAGTACTCTGCTTGTTAAGGCTCGTGAACAACTCGATCGTTCAAGTTTATTAATAAGCTCGTTCGTAATTGTTTAATACTCGTTAAAAACTTGTTAAAAACTAGTTTATATACTTCGAATTTTAAAATATATTTATTTACAGTAAGTACCTATTCCGGCCCACCACATGAGCAAGCCCAGAAATAACAGGAAAAACCCTAAACCTAATAAAACTAGGGACAGTTAGTTATCAGATACATATGGTCAAATAGGTTGATAATACGTGTCATGGGACAGGCCCATGCGTCAGACTTGACCGACTTATGCACGCCTATAAAAGGATTAATCAGTTCACCTACCAGGTATCCAATTCATTATTCACAAAATCTATACTTCTGACTCCTATTCATTCCGATCTCTAACTTAAGCATTGGAAGGGCGTTCCTGGTTTCCACCCAAAATTAGCAACCTTTTATTGTTTTGCAGTTCAAAGCCCCTGAAGAGGAGCACAGAGAGTCAACACAAACACATCAAACACACTCGATCAAAGAGAGAAGTTCCTGAGCAGGAACAGATTGACATCGTCTATGGGGATCGTCAGAAAAGAACATGGCGAACACCAGAGCTTAGACAACTTGAGATGGTTAGCCAAATGGGCGTCCCCGTGAATCGCCTTACCGGCAATCAGAACAAGTCAAGGAGAATCAATCCTCGAATCAAGAGAGTGATCAAAATCAAGATCGTCAAGAAAATCCCAAACAATTCGTTACTCGCCAGGATCTTGAACAAATCATAACAGCCATGAATGTGACCTTTGTGAAGAATCTGCAGGAATTTGAAAGATAATCTGCACGCGTTGGTCGAACAATCCAAGTCCCTCGTCGAGGAAACTTCCCTAAAAGGGATCACGTCCCTAACCGGAACCGCAACCAATGTTCGTCGAAGGAGCCTCAGCGCAACACTACTATCGCCTGGGCAAACCTGTACACAATGACCAAACATGGGTCAAAGAACTTCGTCAGAAGCAAGTTGACAAAGATGCTAGAGAAATTATGAGCTCTCGAAGAAGTGATGCACGAACCATCATCGTATCGCGGCAGAATGCAAGAGTTAAGTTAAACACCAGAACAATCATCGAAAGTTGACGACAAGAGACTCAAAACTCACCTCGAGACTCCCTTTTAGGAGAAAGGTCACATCGAACTAACAATTGTAAGGGGTCGATCCCACCAAGGGTCGACCTTTATCCCTAACTGGGATGGCGATCGAAGAGGACGATCACTAGTAAGAAACAATGCACAACCATCAGGGTCGTCACTTACGTACAAGACTCCATTCAGTCGAGAGATCCTAGATACGGTCGACTCTCAAAATGTCAAAGTTCCCCCTATCGAGTTATTCTCGAGAACAACCGAGCTGGCACATCATATTGCTGCATACAAAGCCTAGATGGCGATACAGACTGGATGTGAGGCTAGTTGGTGTTGTTGAGCTATGTATGGTTTTGATGATAATGAACAAATGATGATTATCTAACTAACATGTGTGTTAAGATGTGCATAAACAAGTTCTTAGGTCTTAAGGAAGAAAATTCCTATCATCTTTGATGATGTATGCAATATAAGTTCCTGAGTTGGAACAAATCAAGAGAAGCTTCTGAGTTGAAGCAAATAAATAAGCATTGAAGATTCAAACATGAAGATTCAATCATTTGAAGAAACAAGATGGTGATTCAAGTGGAGGTTCGAATCATGAATCAAAGATGGTGCTGTCAAGTGAAGTTTCTTGAAGCTTCTTGTAGTTTTGATTGCATGGATGACTTCTTGTATTCCTCTACAAACTGCCGGATTTGGAACCTTAAAGTAGGCTGCCAGTTGAAGATGTGGCTACCATCTTGAAGCTGCCATCTTGAAGATGCCATCTTGGATTTTAAGACTGCCGGTTTTTAGGCTTCAAAGCTGCCGGTCTTGGACTTCATATGCTGCCGGTTTTAGGCTTCAAAGCTGCCGGTCTTGGACTTCACATGCTGCCGGTTTATTCTGCCGGTTTTACTTTATAAGCTGCCAGTTCTATGCTGCCGGTTATAATGTAATGTTCTAGGGTAAATGTAAGTATATTAATGCATTTAAGTCTGATTGGAACTTAGTCGTGTCTGTCAGAGGAACTTTGGGTCATGCTCCTAGAGGAACTCGCGTCTGTCAGGTCAGTTATAGTAGTCTACGTGTCCCACTACTTTCTAGCACTAATTTGAACCACTCTTAGTCAGTTTCACATGCTGTTATTGACTGAAGAATTGTCTCCTTAATTTTAGGGAAGTAAACAAGCTTATTTGAATTTATTCTTGACTTGACCGGTTATGTGCCTAGTTTGTTAGGTTTGTTGAGTCTTTATTTCTGATTTTATTTATTATAAAATCTACTATTTTTATTTATTTATTTTAGTTTAAAGTTTTTTTTAAATAAATATTTTTTAATAAATAAGAAACCGTTTTTTTTTCAAAGGTCGTATTTTTTATTGTTTTTTTGTTTATTTATCTAATTTTGGTTTTAGGTGTTTTTGAATTAAAATAATTTATTTGAATTAAGTTTATTTAATTTTTCTTTGAGCAAAGAAAAAAACCGAAAAAGAAAAAAAAGAGAAAACCAGGAAAAGAGTAAAGAAACAGTTTTTTTAGTCATGGTAGATTTATTTCTGATTTAATTTGGTCAGCAAAGTGGGTGTTAGTGTTCTATCATTTAGGAGTCAAAAGGTAGTGGAGTGTTAGTGGTGGAATGGTTGTGCATGCATGGGAAAGTGGCGGTTGATTACTTTCTCATCAAGCTAAGTTTAACTTCCATCCACTACTACTATAAATACCACTTCATTCAGACATTTTAAAACACAACACTTAGAGCATTCAAAGAGAAAAATTTATCAAGTGTGTGTCAAGTTCCTGACAGAACTTTGAGTGGGTTTAGTAGTGTATTTAGTGGTTTCTTAGAGAGCACGACTTTAAACCTTATAAATACAGTATGGATCACCTATCCTAAGGTGAGCCAAACTTCAATAATGTGGAGAGCTAAAACGTACCATCTTATACCCACATATTGAGTCGGTTCCACTCAAAGTTCCTATCATATGTTCCAGATTATGTTCCAAGTTCCAGTCAGATTTTATGTTCAATATATTAGAGTTTTATTCTATCAAGAATCTGTAATTTTAAGAATAGAGAAGAGAGTTTGAGTGAAAGCTTGTAATGGAGAATTTGTAAAGGGTTTGTGAGAATTCTTGTAATTGGGGTGAGAATTTGAGAAAAGTGTGAGAACAGAGAAGAGAAGAGAAAGAGAATGAGAAAAAGAACAGAGAATAGAAAAAGAAAGAGAAAGAGAAAAAGAGAGAAAAAGAAAAGGGAAAAGAACACTAGAATATGGAGAATAGAGAAGTAAGTTCCCAGAGGAACTTACGGGTCCAGTAGAATATTATAGGTTGTAATTGATTTATTGCCCTATAGTGAAGTGTTTTAGAGAAATCCCTAGTGGGTCGAGGTTTTATTTCCAGTTGGGCCCTGGAAAGTTTCCTCGCTAAATCTCTCTTGCATCGTTTCTCTTTATTTTCCTTTCATGTTCTTTAATTTCCGCAAAAATTGACTACTAAGTTCCATACTACAATTCACCCCCCCCTCTTGTAGTAGTTCATCCGAAATAACAATTAGTATCAGAGCAAGTTCCTCCAGGATTCAGGCAACCCTGAGGAGGAAGTTCCTGGAAGGATGAATACATACAGGAACTCGACCCTGCACTGTTAAGGAACTCAAACTGCTTTACTCAGAGGAACTCATGAGAATACATGTTTTCTTGAAAGGTAAATGTAATTCAGAGACAAATGCTTATAAGGTCAGTATTTTATCTTTCATATAATATTTATATATTTGCATTCAATTTATCTTATTCTATGTATTATTTCTATAAACTTTATTTTTTATTATTTATTTCAAATCGATTTTGGAGGTTATCAAATATGATTTTTTGTATGTTTGAATATCAAACATATTATTTTCAAAATGATTTGAATTTTTTTAGAAAATAATCAGTTTATAGGAGATCTTACAAGGAAAAATATTTTTTAGGAAAGTACTTTTTACAGACTTGGAACTCAAATTTCCAACAGCTTGGAACTTGATTTTTTTTGGCAATATAATGAACGTTTATTACAATTCTTGCCAAAGAATAAGTTGTTCATGCCTTATGAGAATCTTGAATAATATTTTTTGTAAATATATGTTGTTCCTTACTAGTAGCATTTTTTTGTGCACTAAAATTGGTTGAAAAATAAAAATTCGTTAATGTTACTAACAAGAAAGGACCCAAAATTTTGGGTACCAATGTCCAAGGATAGAAGAGTTTTTTTTGGGTTTGAATCATGATTGAAATATATTTATTTAAAAGACAACATTAGAATCATGCAAGAAAAGAGAATAAAAGAATCTGGAGTACCCGTTGGAACAAGGTTGAGGAACTCAGCAGATCCTGAAGGAACTTGACAGGCTGAGATGCGTAAATTAAGACAGGTTCCACTGACAGGTAAGTTCCTTTGAGTCAGAATAAAAGCCAACGTATTATATCATATACTTCTATTTGAGTAATAGTCTCTATGATTTTTTCATAGAAACTTAATTAATTATGATATGATTTAAATTCTTTTTCTCTTAATTTTAAGTTATGTTGTTTACTTTTAATTCATGATAAAATTAATATCTCTTCAAGCTTGTGCAAATCTTGCATATCAAAGTTAAATGTTTTGTAGGGTAAGCGTGTGAGATTATTTTGTGCTAATTGCATAAAGACTAGTTCCATGGATAAAAGGAACTCAACCTGTTCCCAATGGAACTGATGATGAAACTAAGAATATATTGGATTATGGCACATGAACAAATCAAGACTTATTAAAGTTCTTGTTCTTACTCTGATTGAACCTAGTTTTGATGAACAAAACATAAACTTCATTCCATATTTTCCTTAAAGAATGTTAGAACTATACATTAGGAACAAGTTCCAACAGAAAATGAAGCTCTAAAAATCTAAAGGAACTCGGACAGATTCCAGAAAGTATGAAAGGAACTAGCAGCACCCAGTGAGGGGGAACATCTCGAAATATCTCGGCAAAGAGTGTTCCAAACATGTTGAAAGTCAAATAAAATTAATCTCACTAGAGGGTGATGGTGGAGGAACTTTAACTTTTTAAAGCAACACAAAAGATAAAATCATTCCATGCAAGGTTGGTAAGTTAGGTTCTATTCACCATATATTTTGTTGAGTGATTCAAGCATATTTTGATTTTAAATATTTTAAATTTTGAATTCTAACCTTGGACCTAGTTCCACACAAGTTTTATGTTTTTACAGGTACAAGGTATTGATCAAAGTCTTTCAAAGTTAAAATTTGATGATAATGTGCTTCGCAAACAGTGAACATATTTTTAGTCTAATGTTTGTACCCAACAAACATGCTGGAATAATTGTAAAGTTGCAAGTTCCTATGGGCCAAGTTCCTAAGGAATCAGCAATGCTTTAATTTTAATGAAAATATGTCACTTATGAAAGGCAACAGAATAAATTACAATATTTGATGGTGAGGAACTTGAGGATGATGATCAAGTTCCAATACATGAAGCAAAATTTAAACTCAATCAATATCCACAACCAAGTTCCTGTTAAGTTCTCATAGTTGAGGAAGTTCATATTTTTCAAATTTGGATCTCAACTAAAGAAATTTTGTGCATTCTTTGCATATATATGTTTATAATTGTGATTAACAAGTTTTATGCAGAAGGAACTCAATAAGCTCGAATGGAACAAGGTGTGAAACCTTGGACCTCTTCTAGAATACCAAAAGTCATGAACTAAGATGGGTATTCAGGAACAAGTTCATTGAGCACGGCACAATGGTAAGGAATTTGGTAAGCTTCAAAAGATATATACAATATGAAATGTATTGAATTAAGAAAAGTTTTGCTCCGTCCTAAAGGTAATTGTATTATTATTTTTGTTGCTTGTATGGGATATAGGTTGTACTAAATAGACGTCAAAGTTTTTAAAAATGATATCTTGATTAAGGACGCTTATAAGGAACAACCTATATAGGATTTAAAAAACCTACATTTCCTTTTCATATCCATGAGCACAAGTTCCTCGAGTATGTTATAGGAAATTTTCTAAGTTCCTTCTTGAAAATACTTTCAAATCTAACATTTTACTTAGAAGGAACTGATTTATTAGTTGTGCATATTAGTATTGATAATATTTTATTTGGTTCAACTAATAAATTTCAATGTAAGGTTCATTAACCTTATGTTTAGTTGCATACATGAGCATAAAGGAGGAACACAACTTTCTTGGTTTATATGTCAATGATTAAGAGAAAGTTGAAAGACCAACGATGATGCATGATATGAACCTCCAAAGAAAGGAACAATATCAAGGAACTCATGATGAGAATCGAATTAGAAGTGGAAGTTTGCATCAGATTTGAAGGCATCAAAAGGATGGAACAAGCACTTCAGGAACTCGAAATTACAACAGTCATGTAATTTAATATATGTGGTGAAATATCAGTAAGGTATGTGGTTCATATTCACAATTTAGTATCTTTGATAATTTCATAAGTAATGAGCGTTATTATTGTGAATCTTATGATATTTTATGTGAATTCCATGAATCAATTTGCCTTTCTAATTTTTACCTATTCATGCATATGGACTGTTAAAAGGAATAAGATTAGACTTGATGAAATATGACTTGAGCATTAAAGAATTCTTTCCCCAAAATATTTGTCTAATCGGGTTATAGAAAAATTTTAAATTAAAGTATTTTATATACATTTTAAAGTCAATATGTCACACTTAATTTTTGTGTCATAAGATGACATATTCACTTGCCTTAGAGTATTAGAGGTTTCTTAATAAAACAATGGATGCTATGAAACATGAAAATCCTAAGTTGCCAAAGGAACAATGAAAGAAACTTTGATGGAACAAGATAGGTAAGTTCCCACATAATTTTAACCCTTCTTAATATCTTAGAGGGAACAAACCTATACTTGAGCCAACTTCATTAACCCACTTTACAAGCAACTTAATTATCTTTATCCTCATAATTCCTTATTTCATTCATATCCTCCCATTTTAATTTTCGATTTCCCATGTGCTCAAATTTAATAAATTTTTTCCTTTTATGGTTCGATGATGCATAAAGAGTTTTAATTAAAAGGTGAATACAAATTGAGGGGGAAGTACGGAAGGTTTCATGCATAATCTTTCATAAGAAAAGATGTCACCACAATAATAAGTTACGTTTAATACATAGTCATGAGTTAAAAAGTTATTGATGACTCACTGATGTCTTTGTAATATTACCCTTATTGTCCATACTGCTAATTGTTGATCGAAAATAAGTGGAAGCCAAATTCACATGTTTTAGCTTCTATAACTAGATCGATGTATGCATGAGGATGGCTAATATTACTAGATTGTTGTTTGAGCAGTTAATATCTTTACAAAAATTCATGTTATATGTGGTGTGGTGTCAATTGAAGAGTGGAGGAAATGAAAAGCATATATATTATTGCATTTCTATTTATGCTTCTGGAAAAAAGTTATTTATTGAGACTATTCTTCTAAGTTCCAAAAGGAAGAATGATAAGGAATTCAGGGGGAATAAGGAAGGAACAAACAAGATAATTTATATATTTGGTGATGGAGTTATTAAAAGTGGAGAAGTAAGTTTAATCTTCTATTTGTTTTTGAATTTCTAGGAATCAATATCTACATGTAACGACACCCTTCAAAATAAAAAAGTTGAAAAAAAAAAATTGTAAAAAGTAAAAAAAAAAAAAAAAAAAAAAAAAAAAAAAAAACGAAAAAAAAAAAGAAAAAGATGAAGGGTAGTCAAAATTTTATTTTCCTAGAAAGTGGTTGATGGTGTTGAAGATTATTACTTATAAACGTGGATGGAACAACAACAAAACATCAAAGGAACTTATGTATGTATGAAGCTGAAGATTTTTCAAGTTCCATTGATGAATCTGTTCGATCTTTACTAAAGTTGGTTGTTGATGTGAAGGGAACCTGGAGGATACATGTCTAGGCGAATATGTGTTACGTTTGGCTGCAAATTGCGAGGTGTACGTGAAAAAAAAAAAAAAAACTCTAATGATTGTTGAGAACCTCGATTAAAAGGCTAAACTAAGAGCACAATACCCACCTTATTATCATAGTTCCCTCTACTCAAATGTTTCAAATAATTTCTTTCATATATCTTTTGAGCCTAATATTTTTGTTCACAAATCTTCAAGCTAACTTTAAAACCTATTTTTTGCTTGACTTTTATTACTTATTTGTCAAGTTCCTTCATTGGTTTTGAAGTTGCCCTTTGGATTGTGAGTTGGAAATTTGTGGAGTAGTGGCATTCTAGTTAAAATCTGAGACCTTGAGGCTTTAAAGGATAAACAAGTGTTTTACCTTAATGGTGGTGAGAGTGACATATAAGATTTAAAGTATGCATAATTTATTACAGGAAACTATATGGAAATATACCCTTTTAGATAATGACAAAAGGGGGAAGAATATGCAAGATGCTTATTGTTTAAATAGTCAAGTCTAAGTCATAATGATCTAATATTCCTAATGGTAACAAGTTCCTAGTGTGTTCATTGATAATGAGTTCCCGGTGGTAAATGAACTTCTAGTATGTTCTTATTGTTGTACATGCATGACTTGTTTAATTGTTCTTACCTTACTTAATTGAGGGGGAATAAATGTGCATCGATTTATTATTCAATTTGTGATAAGCATCATTTGTTTGTCATCATCAAAAAGGGGGAAATTGTTGAGCTATGTATGGTTTTGATGATAATGAACAAATGATGATTATCTAACTAACATGTGTGTTAAGATGTGCATAAACAAGTTCTTAGGTCTTAAGGAAGAAAATTCCTATCATCTTTGATGATGTATGCAATATAAGTTCCTGAGTTGGAACAAATCAAGAGAAGCTTCTGAGTTGAAGCAAATAAATAAGCATTGAAGATTCAAACATGAAGATTCAATCATTTGAAGAAACAAGATGGTGATTCAAGTGGAGGTTCGAATCATGAATCAAAGATGGTGCTGTCAAGTGAAGTTTCTTGAAGCTTCTTGTAGTTTTGATTGCATGGATGACTTCTTGTATTCCTCTACAAACTGCCGGATTTGGAACCTTAAAGTAGGCTGCCAGTTGAAGATGTGGCTACCATCTTGAAGCTGCCATCTTGAAGATGCCATCTTGGATTTTAAGACTGCCGGTTTTTAGGCTTCAAAGCTGCCGGTCTTGGACTTCATATGCTGCCGGTTTTAGGCTTCAAAGCTGCCGGTCTTGGACTTCACATGCTGCCGGTTTATTCTGCCGGTTTTACTTTATAAGCTGCCAGTTCTATGCTGCCGGTTATAATGTAATGTTCTAGGGTAAATGTAAGTATATTAATGCATTTAAGTCTGATTGGAACTTAGTCGTGTCTGTCAGAGGAACTTTGGGTCATGCTCCTAGAGGAACTCGCGTCTGTCAGGTCAGTTATAGTAGTCTACGTGTCCCACTACTTTCTAGCACTAATTTGAACCACTCTTAGTCAGTTTCACATGCTGTTATTGACTGAAGAATTGTCTCCTTAATTTTAGGGAAGTAAACAAGCTTATTTGAATTTATTCTTGACTTGACCGGTTATGTGCCTAGTTTGTTAGGTTTGTTGAGTCTTTATTTCTGATTTTATTTATTATAAAATCTACTATTTTTATTTATTTATTTTAGTTTAAAGTTTTTTTTAAATAAATATTTTTTAATAAATAAGAAACCGTTTTTTTTTCAAAGGTCGTATTTTTTATTGTTTTTTTGTTTATTTATCTAATTTTGGTTTTAGGTGTTTTTGAATTAAAATAATTTATTTGAATTAAGTTTATTTAATTTTTCTTTGAGCAAAGAAAAAAACCGAAAAAGAAAAAAAAGAGAAAACCAGGAAAAGAGTAAAGAAACAGTTTTTTTAGTCATGGTAGATTTATTTCTGATTTAATTTGGTCAGCAAAGTGGGTGTTAGTGTTCTATCATTTAGGAGTCAAAAGGTAGTGGAGTGTTAGTGGTGGAATGGTTGTGCATGCATGGGAAAGTGGCGGTTGATTACTTTCTCATCAAGCTAAGTTTAACTTCCATCCACTACTACTATAAATACCACTTCATTCAGACATTTTAAAACACAACACTTAGAGCATTCAAAGAGAAAAATTTATCAAGTGTGTGTCAAGTTCCTGACAGAACTTTGAGTGGGTTTAGTAGTGTATTTAGTGGTTTCTTAGAGAGCACGACTTTAAACCTTATAAATACAGTATGGATCACCTATCCTAAGGTGAGCCAAACTTCAATAATGTGGAGAGCTAAAACGTACCATCTTATACCCACATATTGAGTCGGTTCCACTCAAAGTTCCTATCATATGTTCCAGATTATGTTCCAAGTTCCAGTCAGATTTTATGTTCAATATATTAGAGTTTTATTCTATCAAGAATCTGTAATTTTAAGAATAGAGAAGAGAGTTTGAGTGAAAGCTTGTAATGGAGAATTTGTAAAGGGTTTGTGAGAATTCTTGTAATTGGGGTGAGAATTTGAGAAAAGTGTGAGAACAGAGAAGAGAAGAGAAAGAGAATGAGAAAAAGAACAGAGAATAGAAAAAGAAAGAGAAAGAGAAAAAGAGAGAAAAAGAAAAGGGAAAAGAACACTAGAATATGGAGAATAGAGAAGTAAGTTCCCAGAGGAACTTACGGGTCCAGTAGAATATTATAGGTTGTAATTGATTTATTGCCCTATAGTGAAGTGTTTTAGAGAAATCCCTAGTGGGTCGAGGTTTTATTTCCAGTTGGGCCCTGGAAAGTTTCCTCGCTAAATCTCTCTTGCATCGTTTCTCTTTATTTTCCTTTCATGTTCTTTAATTTCCGCAAAAATTGACTACTAAGTTCCATACTACAATTCACCCCCCCTCTTGTAGTAGTTCATCCGAAATAACAGGTGTCAATCTTTTCCCACGACTCTGAAAGGACTAGCCTTGATATGATTCACTGAACTCCCATCATGTCTCATCAATATTTTTTTCTATTTTGGAAGTCGTTTCCTTACTTAGTCACTTTGTGGCTGGAAAGAAACAAAGGAAGAGAAGTATCCACCTAATGGCGTGTCCGTGATTGGTCCATTTTTGGACCTATTTTCTGACTTCTTTTGCTTATTTTTAGGTCTTTTAGAATTATTTTTTTATTGTCTTTTGGTATTTCATGTTCTCTTTCAATAATGTTTTATTTTAGGTTTTTTCTTGAATAATTGGGGTAGAATTGAATGCTTTACAAGTGTTTTTGCACAATGGTCTGATTCAAACAATCAAACACTTATCACTTTTTACATATAACTTCTTTTCATGCTATTCAAACTGGAAAAGATTCCTTGTTCCGAGAGCTTCAATTTGATATATTATACGTCCAATTTCACTAAGAAACGAAAGAGATATGACTGTTTTAAGACAAAGTGCGCAGACAGGAACGTCAGCTCAACCAAGCCAACACTCAGCTCGACCAAGTCATGGCTGGCTCGGTCGAGAAAACTAACCTTATTTCATGATTTTTCTTCTTTCCAAGCCTTTGATCACAGCTCGGTCGAGCAAGTCCTTTTCTCGGTTGAGCAAGTACTTGGCTCGGTCGAGCAAGTATTTGGATCGGTCAAGTTGATGGTCATATTTTTGCTCGACTTAAGATCTAATTTTTACTCGGTCGAGCCAGAGTCCACTCGATCAAGCCAGGCCAGACCCCTGTTGTAACTATCCTGATTTCTGGGCCGTAAAATTCCGTGTAAAATTAAGCCTTTAAGTCTGAATCATCCGATTTGGGCCCAAAGACTTAATTTTGTTTAATTGATCAAGCCTAAAACCCTTGTCTTGCTCCTTCTATAACCGGCCCTCCCTATCATATTTTTGCCCCAAATATTGTTTACTTTGAGCCCAACTTAATTACTGAGAGACTTTGTTCTATAAAACCCCAAAGGCTTACAACATTCTATTCCATACTGATAATACAACAGAAGGTGAAAACTCCATCCTTCCTCTTGGCCATCCTCACGGCAACCTCCAAAGAAAAAGAACACAAAGGTATTTCTTTTTCCTTCTCATCATAAACACCATCAAAAAAACTTTCAACCAAACAAGTTCCATCAACCTTGATCACCAACCTTTGAGGCGTGTTGCTTGCTTGGGCGAACGAAAGTGACGATACGAGTGGGAACCGGGGAATTATTCGAACTTTGCTTGTTTGATTTAGGTAACTAGCTCTATTCTACTTAGGATTAGGATTAGATTATATAGAATGATAGGATTAGATAGCTATGATATTGATTGCTTTCTTTATAGGAAAAATTCATATGAATAATCCCAACTATTGGAGGTCTTCCAATATTAATCCCAACTATAGGTTATTACACTATAATCCAAACTAAGAGGGTAGTTTTATGATATTAGTCCATACTAACTTTTGACCGGCTCCGATTTCCTTCGTAAAAAGGGAGGAAGGTATAGTCAAGTACAATAAATAAGAAAAGAGGAAAGATAACGAATAATTTATGAATTGGTGACCGATTACAATAGGTTAAATAAGTCAATGGACTAATATCATAAAACAAGCCCCAAAGTTTAGATTATACTGGAATAACTAATAGTTGGGATTAATATTGGAAGACGTCCAATAGTTGGGATTATTTATATGAATTTTTCCTTCTTTATATATATTAGCCGAGTACTTATGATGACTACTTGAGTTTCTTGTTGGTTAATCTTGAATCTTGAGAACTTATATGTGTTATTTGCTTAAGATAATCTTGCTTGATGTTTTGGTATAATTCTTGAAGTAATTAGAGGAGTATATGGACCGTTGTTTTTGGGTCAAGTGCATGCGTGAATATGTAGTATGTAAAAGCATGTAATCTTGTTTTTATTTTGTCAATCCTTCTTGATTATCTTGATGAAACTTGATATGATTGTGCTTGGTTGATCTTTTAATCATGAATCTTTATAATCTTGTCAAGTTGATTGCAATCTTGGGCTCTCCCTTTGTTTTCTTGCGTCATGCGAGTAGTGGGTATTCAAAGGTTTGATTTTTTCTTGTTGTATATCATGCGTAGTTTATTATTAGCAATAGCGAATATGTATTTTTATTTGACTTTAAAGTTTAATTTGATGGCTAGCCCTTCCTTTGACTAAATTATTTGTGGAATTATGCTGTAAAGTATAAGTACAAGTGCATTGATGATGAAGCTAGTGTTATGCGTGTAATGAGTTAACTATAGCATGATATTTTATTTCGTATTATATGTACATAGTGAAGCATGAGTTTTGTTTTGATATTTTGATGAACTTGTTGTTAAATGTGAATTTAATGATGCGTGACGATGAATGATGAATTGTGTGATGAATGTGATTGGTGTCTTTGAGTATTGTCAGAGTCGAGTCGTGTCTATCGGTTGAAGACCGAGCGGGTCGTGTCTATCGGTTGAAGACCGAGCGAGTTGTGTCTATCGGTTTATTTGTGATAAACTGAGCGGGTCTATCGGTTCATCGGTGATGAACTGAGCGGGGCATGTTTGTTTGTTTGTTTGATGATCACATTGTGTCTATCGGTTGAAGACCAAGTGAGTTGTGTCTATCGGTTTATCTGTGATAATTAAACTGAGCGGGTCTATCGGTTCATCGGTGATGAACTGAGCGGGGCAAGTTTGTTTGTTTAATGGTCATGTTATCGGTTGTAGACCGAGTGGAGTCTTGTCATTGTTTGTGAATTGATCTAGAGATGTCGTGTTTATTGAGTTATGATGAGAATGTTGAATGATTATGATTATGTTGTTTCCGTTGCGTAACTTTGATGATGGTATTATGTGTTTGCTATGTACGTTGTTGTTATGTAATGTTCCCTGTGTTCTAAAACTATTGTTTTATGTAATGTGGTTCTACTTCTAAGTAGGACAGTCTTGTAACGACCCGACTCGCTTAAATCGGCGCGGAAGAAACCGACGAGTCGAATAGTTAGAAACTACAACTCAACACTTAGGAAATTAAACTAATTCCTCAAACATTATTATTAATAACCAAAACGTACTAGATGTCCAAAACCAAAGTAATAACATCTATAAGAGTATGAGTCGAATAGTTAGAAACTACAACTCAACACTTAGGAAATTAAACTAATTCTTCAAAGTTTGTACATACCAGATCCAAAAGTCAAATCAATAACTACTAAGAATATGAGTCAACTCCAACTAATGTCCGAGTTTTAAACAACATATAAGAGTCCAAAACCAAAGTAATAACATCTATACAAATCCATCACTATCTAATGCTACGGAAAACAGTAAATACAACAGACAACAGTAGTAACAACGTCGCTCGCCCAACCCCAAAGCTAAGCAAGAGTATCGTCATCAGAAGTACCTGAAAAACAGCAACAGTCCACCATCAGTGGCGAGTAACATAACTGACTCACCCTAATGGGAATACACATGCACATAGCACAAATCAAACAACAACAACTAAACCGAAAGTACGAGACCAACCTCAACTCGTGAACTCGACTCAAAACCAACTTAAACTCTATCTTTGGCGCAATCATTCAAATTCTAGACCGGACTACGCTCGTACGGCCGCATCTTACGCAACCGAACTTTCTACTACGTTAGGACCGGGAATCTTACTCCCAAAAATCCCACGAAACCAATCTTACTGGAAATCCGTGTCCCGAGTAACCAATCTTACTGGAAATACAAGGAATAACATAGAAAGACTCCAACTATCCCAATACCGCGGATGGAATAGGGGCAACGTCTTAACCCAAATACAAAGAATCTTACTCTAGGTAAAGGGCGTCTAGAAAAGAAATCAAGCTAATCTTTAAATCATTAAATCATCTTATATTCCAACATAACTAAATTAAGTTCAAGAATTGCCTCTAGCCTTGATTCTCGAAATTAACTAGTTAAATCATCGAAGTTATTCTCAAGAACTGCCTCTAGCCTTAATCTTGAGCCTAACCAATCATAATTCATCAATCTCTAATCATTCTTTAACCATTTAAACCTCAATCTTTAACTTTCTTTAACCAACAACTCACTTTCTTTAACTTTCAAGACTCAACCAAGAAACCTAAAGAACTCATCAAGAACTCATAAAGAACTCAAAGAACTCATCAAAGACTCATAAAGAACTCATTCAAGAATCAAGATCTTCAATCAAGAACTCAATCAAGATTCAAGAACTCAATCAAGAACTCATCCGAACTCATCAAACCACACGCATAACACCATTAAAACCACACGAAAATCATCCTTCCAATTATCCAAAATTAACCAAACTTTAACACATTAATCATGATCATATTACAACATATAATCAATCATAAAACCATTAAAAAAAACCTTTATCAAAACCTCATTTAAATCACTTAAAAATCAGAATACAAACACTTCATAAAATCATGAACAATCAACCATAAACATCCCATACATGCATTTAACTCATACTATAAACATAGTATACCAACAAGGTTGAGTAAGTATGTTACCTTAACAAGATTAAACACTAAATCATACAAGAACTTTCTGCTCGGAACGTCCTCTCACAGCCCCGAACACACGGCCAACCACGGCTCAATCACGGCACCAACCACGAACCACCACGGACACAACCACCACCGCTGCCCACTGCTTGCTGCCCTGCACGGCTGCTTGCACCACTGCACACGGTGCACAGCTGCTCACACACGGCCTGCTTCTGCCCACACGACCACCATCACCACGCATGACCCAACCCAAAACCGAAACCAACCCAAGACATGATCAAGGAAATGAAGGCTACTTGTGTTTGGATACTCAAAGATCAAAAGATGATGAATCTTTGAGTTTGGGTTTAGAAAGGATGATGAACAATTTTGGGTGTTTACCAAGCCATATAGGCGTGTGGAACAATGGTGAAAGGGGAGGATGTTTTGCCTTTAAAAAGTGATGGCAAGGTGATTGAATGAGCAAATGAACAAAGGATCCTAAGGCCTTACTAACTCCTCTATTTATAGAGGTTAGTTAAGGTGTGAAAGCATGGCAAGTGGCAAATCAAGCCACTAAAAGAGAGGGAAAAACCGGCCAAGGCTTGCTCAAAATGGGCTCAAAGCTTACTTGGGCCATTTGCACTAATTCATGACTAATCATGATTAATTTTGCACTTGGCCCAAAACTAATTAATTAATTTTTAAATTAAATAATAAAATTCTAATTAATTAAAATAAAATAAAACCAAGAAATAATAAACCATTAAATAATAATGGTTACACTCAAACATTAAAAATAGTCTAAAATAAATTTAGACCATGCACCGCAACAAACTAATTACAAGAAAGTAAACACGAAAATAGCCCAAAATCTGGGGCGTTACAGTCTAGTTACTCGCCACTGACGGTGGACCCCCCATTTTCATTTTGCAGGTGAGCAGAATGAAGTTTAGAGTCGGGATGAGAGTTGGACGAGTGATCTAGGCTCCTGTTTATTTTTCCTGTTTTTAGTATTTTAGTTCTTTCCTGAGTTGTAATACTTGGATTTGGTTTGGATTACTGGGATTAATTTCTTATAACATTTGGGTTTATCATTATTAATAATAATTATCATTTTACCATGAGTTTTAGTTATATTTTCCATTGTTGAATCGATTGGTAATTGCCTGTTTACGATGTTATCATCGCTAAAGTCATTGCTAAAAATGCGGGTCGTTACACCTGTGATGTGTACGGAGCATGATTTTCCACTCCATTTTTCCTTATTTCCTCTTTGTTTACATTTAAACTAAGCAATTATTTTCAATAGGAAGCCTTTTAGAGGGTTTTATGTAAAAAATAAGAATAGATTTAGATAAAAAAAAAAAAATTAGTTTTAGGTTTTTCTTTCTCTCTCTAAGCGTTTCTCTCATTTTTCTCCATTATTATGGTGGTTTCCTCCATTAATGAAGCTAGTGTTCCTTTTTCTTGGGTAATTTCTTTCTTTACTTGTTTTCTTTTATGCTTTCTTTGTTTAATCTTCAATATAATCTATGTTTGTAATCTACCTTCAATCTCCTTTTGAATTTATTTTTGGATTTTGTTGATTTTCTTCTTTAATCTAGTGTTTTCAGGGTTTATTGTTGCCTGATCTTTATTTTGATCATGTTTTCACTTAGTGAGTAGCTCTTCCTCACTAAGGTTGGGTGAAACCCAATCATTTATGCTTATGCTTATGAATTTTATTGCTAGTGTTAATGGTCTTGAAGATTGATGTTGGTTGTTTCATCAAAACTTAAATTTATTTAAACACCTTGAAAAATAGGTTTTTACATGAATTGGGGCTCTATGACCTTCTAACCAAAGTTCATGGAGTATAGATTAGATTTCCTCCATCAAACCTCTTGATTTTCTTAGCTGATTGGTATTTTAGTTTGATCGATTCTTGAATCTATATAAACACCTCGAGATATAGGTTTTTATATAAATTTAGGGCTTCATAACCTTCTAACCAAAGTTTGTGAAGTTATGATAGGATTAATTTCATCAATTGCTTAAGTTTTCAATATTTGTGTATAAAGGTCGTCGATTTAGATTTACTAGCTACCTGAAACTCGAGGTAATGTCCTACTCAAGCCAATCTTCTATAAGAAAAAGGTAGCTCGATGCTTCAATCGAAGGGTAACTCCTCGATCTCTGGTTGTGGGAGATTAGGTATTAAGGAAAGTCGAAGCTACTGGAAAGACTACAAGGAAATTTAGGTCCAAACTGGGAAGGTCCCTATCGAGTGAGTAAGATGATTCCACCAGGTACTTTTGAATTAGTTAATTAATCAAAAGGGCAAGCCCTTACCAAAGCCATGGCACTTCGACCATCTGAAGAAGTTCTACATTTAGAACTAGTTATAATGCTTGTATTGTTTTTATTTTCAGTATCAAATAATAAATACAACAAGGGAAAGGGTTATTTCTACATTCTACTCCTTGATGTAAATTAGTGACCAATTGAAAAATTCTATTTATTTATGAATAAAAATCCTCATCGGAGTTAGTTTTATATTACCCTTACTGGGTCGAAATGGATTACTAATGTCAAAGTATTTAAATTAGTTCCGCCTTGAAGTTGGCAGGCCTGGCAGCCTCAACTTCAGCAGCCTTGAGCTCCTCTTTTTTGGTAAGAGCTACATAGCCTTCCTCGAGAGCACCCCAAAGGTCAGGCTGGAGCTGCTAAATGACCTCCCTCACTTTTCGAAGGACGCCACCCTCGATAATAGGAATACAGTCAACAACGGCGTCTACCTGAATCACCCCCTTGAGAACAAGCCCAGCATCAGTAGCTAACCATTCATTGACCACCAATTCTGCTCGAGCATCACGAGTGTCCTCAGCCTACCTTTGTTGAGTTTCTGCAGCCTAACGTTTCAGCTCAGCAGCAAGGAGACTCTCCTTCGATTGCTAAAGGAGGCCAGAAACTTCTTTTTTCTCCATAAAGGCAGTCCCCCGAGCACTTTTTTCTTTCTCTAGCTCAGCATAAGCCTCAGATAAGCTCGTGTTGGCAGCCTCGAGCTGACCCCTCACCTCCCCGATCTCAGTCTTTGCCGCCTCGAGTTCTTTCCCTGTCTTCCCCCAATCATCCTAGTTCTCTCTCAGCTCAGCCCTTTCCTCTAAGGCTGTATATAGGAACCTCGAGACAATATGCATACGAATGGAGATCGGCATAAACAAGAGGATAAAAAAAAGAGAAGGAATCAATATTAACTTACGTCGAGGCAGACGCCATGGAGGTCTTCAACTTGCTCGAGGCCCATTTTTGAGAGGTATTACTCGTCCATCTTAGAGTATATCTTCCTCAGAGCAGCATCGACCCGTCAATGATGCTCCTCGCGGTTCAGGACAGTAAAAAAATTATCTGAACCAGAAGGGCCCTGTGACGGCTCGGGAGGAATATCATCAGCAGTTTGGGGGTTCGACAAAACCCTCGTCAAGGTGAAGGGTAGTTTCCTCGGCTTGGTCAACTGGGGCATCAGTGAGCACCTGAACCTCATGTGTTTCAAGAGCACTTTTATTCTTCTTTTGTTTCTTTGACTTAGGGACGTTAAAGGGGTTACCCTAGACGGACCTTTTATTCTTGGTTGACGTCAAGGCAGTTTTCTTCTTGTGTTTTGGTGTAATACCCCCAAAATTTGGGATATTTTAAAATTTTTATTTATTAATTAAATGTATAATTAATTAACTATTTAATTGATTATTATTTAATTAATTATTATTTTTGTGTATCAATCTAATTATTTTGAGCTTAGCCTTAACCTTTCCTTTTTATCTTGCCAAAATCCGAGCCCAATTGTTACAATGCTTCCTTAATTAATTTCTTTTTTTTTTCCATTTAATTTGTTTAACACATATTATTAATTCTTTGTCTATTTTAACCCTAATTCCAAAATTCTATTTTTATACCCGTGCCCATCTATTTTCCTCCTACTATTAAGGAAGCCTATTGTCCCTTTATTCATTTTCATCTCTCTTAATTATTTTATTTTCTAAGTCCAAAAGGCTTATATATATCTGGACTATTTATTTTTATTTCATCAATCTTATCCGGGAGTCGGGTCCCATAGTCCATTTTATTCTCTTTGGCCGGCCCCCTCATGTATGGCCATCAAATATTTTGCCTCGTAATTAATTATTAATTAGATAATTTTATTAATTAATAATCCATTTTAATTATCTTATATTAATTTAAGCCTAGTCAAACCTATTTCTAACTACCCTATGCCAAGTCCTCCTAACCTTACTCACTTCCCCTATTTTCCCTCTTATTTCCACGGCCCCCTCTTCTTTTATTTTTATTTTTATTGTTTTCTTTTTAATTTGTTAATTAATTAAGTAATTTTATTATTTAATTAGTTTGAAAAAGTAAACCTTTCCTAACTATATTGTTAAGTCATCCTTAAAACTCTCCTCTCCCCTATTCCTCCTCCTCCCTCACGGCACCCTAGGGGTTCCTTAGGGTTTGTTGGTTCTTTTTGTTCCCTACTTTATAAATAGGGAGCAAGTTCTCAATATAATTCTTGTATATTTTCTACCTATTTTTTCCTTAAACCCTAAAGAGAAACTTTTTCCTCCTTTCCTCTCAAAATCGCCGTGCACTTCAAAGTCACCAAAGTAGTGATTTTCCTTGGAATTTTTAGCGATTTGAGGTAACTATGCTTTTTCGTTTAATTTTGGTACAAGTTAATCACATAGTTAATTAGAATTAAAAGCATGAAAATTATAAAGTTTTAATATCATGATTAGGGTAATTTTCGAACCATATGATACTCTATGAACATGTTATTTTCTTGATATTAGTATGAATCTTTAATTAATTTAATGTATTCCATGCATGAAAATCTATTTTAATTAAGTATATTGCATGAATGATTGCATGATAATTATTGAAATATTGTTCTTGATTTGTTCTTGATAAAGTCGAGTGATGATGATGATGGTTTGATTATCTTTATGTTGTTATCTTGAATTATTATTGTTAATCTTGATTATTTAATTGCTATATTAAAGTCTTGAATTAAAAAGAATTAATTTTTTTCTTGTTGTTCTAAAATGTCGAGTGTCTTGGAATAATTTTAGGAGCTTCTTTACTGTTTGATCTTTAATCAAGATTTATTTCATGGCGAAATTCGTCCTTCTCTTGCTTGAAACAATTTAATCTTTCAAACCGGTAAAACTGTCCAGATTCGGTTTACAAATTATTTAAGGAACTTAATCAATTAGGATGGCTACGAAATTTTAGGTGGAAGTCCGTAATTATGTTTGACATCTTGTGTTAAATTTTCGTAATTTTTAAAGTTTGTTTGCTATGACAGAAAAATATGAAACTGATTTCAGACTAATCTAATTTGTTAGTTATAAAATCACTTAAAAATAGTAAACGACGTTATTTTTGGACGAAATTTATGCACGTTAAACCTTGAACTCATGTTTAACTCCCATAAAAATTTCCATATTATTAGAGACCTTTAAACGGACGTTCCTAATTTAATTCTTTAAAATCAGACTGTGTAAAATAGTGTGATTAAATTATTAAAACATGTTATCATTGAATTCTTGAATCTAATATTGATAATTTTAATATTTAAAGTATGATCTTTAAATTAATATTATTAAGTTTAATTGCTAACCATTGATAATTGTATTTAATTAATTAAAGATGTAATTTTTGGTATTGTTGTTCATGAAGTTTTCGAGTGAGTCAAATTATTAAAAAATAGGATTTTTATCAGATTTTGAGTAATTTATGATGTTAAATGTTACTTTATATGATTTATTGAATTAATTATATGATTAATTGATGAATTTACGTAATTGTTATATTATTCTTAAAATGTCGAGTGCCATGTTATTATTTTTATAAGATTATAGATAGTTAAATTTTAGGAATCATAAGTCTTATTATCAGGGATAAGTTGTAATATGAAGGGAAGTAATAATATGACTAAGGAATGGGTTATATAACAATATTAAGGATTAAAAGATTATTATTATTACTATTACGGATATTATTAGTAATATTATAATTATTGTTATTAGTATTACGACTAATATTATTATTATTATTATTATTATTATTATTATTATTATTATTATTATTATTATTATTAAGAAATCAGTAAGGATAAGTTATAATAAGATATGATAAGATATTAAAAAGGGAAAGAAAGGAAACAGAGTAAAAGGAATTTGAATTGTTTCGATCTCTGGCTAGGAAAGACTTGGTATTTAAGGTGGCCAATATACGTGCCGCACCTCTCTTTCCTGGGATTTCGAACATTTCATTTCCGATTACGGCCACCTAGTACTTCCCGACTTAAGAAGATATAAGATAAGATTTAAGATATGAAATATAAGGTAAGATAAGGACGCCCTTTCGATGATACACGAGTCGTCGGATTGGGTTAAGTCGATGCCACTGCTCCATGGGACGAACACACGAGTTCCCCCGTGCAGTTCTTGGTTCTAGAATATGTAGTCGTCTAAGTAGTAGTACACAAGCTGCTATTTAGGGGTTATGGCCATAGCTTAGGCTTAGTGGTGCACACGGGATCCACTACGGGTTGAATACACGAGTTCACCCCGGCATGTTTTAGGAAAGTTGTGGTGCACACAGGATCCACAACGAGTTATAGTGACCGGTCCGTTAAAAGATAAAGATGATATGATATGATTATAAAGTTAAGATGAATGATATGATATGATTATAAAGTTAAGATGAATGATATAGTATGATTATAAAGTTAAGATGAACGATATGTCATGATTACGAAGTTAAGATAATGTAAGGTTCAATATGATAATTAAGGTATAAGATCGTATATAGCATAAGTTCAGTACTAGACGTAATGTATTATGATTGGTATAAGTCTTCCGCTGTGTATGTCTGTATATGTATAACTCTGGAATGTATGCATGTATAAATGTATTTTGTATGTATGCTTGTATTGTATACGTATTTTGGTACGTATCTCTAACCGTATTTTGCAGGTATTGTTATACGTATTGTATACGTACTTTTATACGTATTGCATATGTATTTCTAACCGTATTTTGCAGGTATTATTATACGTATTGTATACGTATTCTTATACGTATTTTTGTACGTATTTGTATACGTACCCCGTATGTACTGGTGTATGAAATGTTATTTGTTTACATGTATTTTCGTGTGTTATCCTATGCTATTATGTGTTTAGCGGTCCCTTACTTAAACGGGACAACCTAGTTACTCGCCACTGACGGTGGACCCCCCCTCAGTTTCAGGTGACGATGCAGCCGCTTAAATCGGGCTTCCGCTGGGTTGGGCTTTGTGCAGCAGAGACCTGTAGTTTAGCCTTTGTTTTCTTAAGTTATTTAATAAGATTTCTATGCAATTTGGGTTATCCCAGCCTGTTGGGATGGATTTTATTTAACTCATGTAATTTAAGTTCGATCTATGTAGACCTTTGGAGTTTTAGTTTATTTATTTAATAAAAGATGTTTAGTCTTGAATAATTAATTTCATTTATAGTTTAATTGTTTAAGTAATGATCCGTTTGTCGATTTCCCTTTGTCAATCGACATGTCCAAAAAGTCGGGTCGTTACATTTGGATTCTGTGAAAGTAAAGGATTAGAAAATTGCAAGTAAAAATCCAATAAGGTAAGAACCAAGATCAAATATATACCTCGGGGGCATCAAGAATAGGGATTTCTCCTGATTGGATCTTGCGTCGGACAACAGCGACTTTGATAACAGTAGTGTTAAGAAGAGAATACATTTATGTTGTCAAGTTTCCTCGAGCAGCGACTGGAAGAGAAAGGGAAAGGTTAGTAAAATAATCATCGTTAAAGAAAGTTCTCATACATCAAAAATAACCTATCCTTGTCATAAGCACTACTCACGCCCATAGTAGAAAGAAGCTCCTTGATCCTAAGCTCTGTTGGGGAAGGAATCCAATTCTTTGGGGAATACTTGTTCATTCCCTAACACATACTCCACATTGATTTGACAATACAAGCTAAGGCGACCAGGGTTTCCTCGGCTGACATCTTGGGGACATTCAACCCAAAGTTTGGCTCCTCTTCAAGAAAGCGAGGAAAAGGCCTAGATTCCCCTCAAAAACAAACAAAATCTGTAACGACCCTGATTTTGTTGGTATTTCTGTCGTGTATTTAATTTGTTATTTATGTGATTTTATGTATGGTTCAAAATTTATTTTGGACTATTTATTTTATTTTATGTGAATAATTTCGATTAAATTCGAATTGTTTTATTCTTGATTGATTATTATTTATTTTATTATTATTTAATTAATTAGAATTTTTATTATTTAATTTTCTAATTAGTTATTTAATATTTTTGGGCCAAATGCTATTTAAGCATGATTAGTCATGCAAAAGTGCAATTAGCCCAATTATTTATCGAAAGCCCATTTTGGCCCATTACCCTTGCCTTGGCCGGTTACCCCCTTGTTAAGTGGCAAGTTTTGTCACTTGCCATGCATTCACACCTTAACTAACTTCTATAAATAGAAGGGTTAGTAAGGGCTTGAGGATTCATTTGCTCATTTTCCATCCTAAACACACTTGCTCATCAAAAGTTTAAACACAAAAAACCCTCCAAATTACTCTCCTTCACACGCCATTTTTGGCTTAATTTTCCCAACAATTGTTCATCAATCTTTTCAAACCCAAACTTAAAGATTCAACTTCCATTGATCTTTAAGTATCAAAACACAAACTAAACCACATTATTTGCATTCAAGAATTCTTGTTTGGGCATTGTTCGTGTGGGTTGTTCGAGTGGGTGTTCGTGAAGTGGCCGTGTGGTGTTCTTGGTGGTGCATCGTGGCCGTGGTTGAAGCCGTGTGTGCAAGTGGTGGTTCGTGTGGTTGAAGCCGTGCAATAGGACCGTGGTTCGTGGCTGTTCGTGCCGTGTCCGTGCAGTAGGGGTCGTGTTCGTGAGGGCTGCCAAGTTATTCGTGGTGGTACACGGTAGTGCCGTGTTGTCCGTGCCGTGTGCGTGGTTATTGGGGCCGTGTGTGTGTTCGAATTCCGGGCTGCAAGTTTGTGTTAAATTTGTGTTTAATCTTTAATAAGGTAACCTACTATCTCAACATAGTTGGTATACTATGATTTATAATATAGATTAAGTGATTAGATTAGACCGTTTTGTTGATTATGTACCCATGTTTATGCGTGGAATATAGCTGAATTTGGGTGATGGTTTTATGATGATTTCTACTTGATTATATGTATTTCATGATTGATTATGTTAGTTCCATTTTTGATGTTGTTCATGTTCAATTTTTATGAAGTTTTGATGATAGGAAGTTGATGAATTTGATGTTGTTTTGTGTTGTTAGTATGCGTGTATGATGATGATGTTTTGGGATTGAAATCTTGAATCTTGAATGAGTTCTTGGTTGAAGTTCTTGAATCTTGATTGAGTTCTTGATTGAAGTTCTTGAATCTTGGATGAGTTCTTTATGAGTTCTTTGAATTCTTTATGAGTTCTTGGTCGAGTCTTGAAAGTTAAAGAAAGTTAGTAATGATTAAAGAAAGGTTAAAGAAAGTTAAAGAATGTTATAAGAGGTTCCAAGATTTGTTGATTTACATGTTATTTCTTGAGTCAAGGCGTAAGATGCAACTTAAGAATTAACTAAGAATGTAAATTTCGATTAAAGTTAAGATTAGCTTGATTTGCTACTAGACGACTAAAACTTAGAGTAAGATTCTAAGTATTTGGGTTAAGACGTTGCCCCTATCCTATCCGCGGTATTGGGATAGTTGGTAGTCTTACTATGTTGTCTTCAGATATGGATTTCCAGTAAGGTTGGTTTCATGGGGTTGGGAGTAAAATTCTCAATCCTGGCATAGTAGAAAGTTCGATCGCGTAAGATGCGTTCGTACGTGCATAGTCCGGTCTAGTATGTGAATGATTGCGCCAAAGTTAAAGACTTGTTAATTGTTGGTTAAAGTTAGTCGAGTCAGCATGATTACTTCATTTGATTCGTATGTTGTATGTCTGATTTGATTGTTTGATTTGTGCTATGTTCATGTGTATCCCCATTAGGGTGGGACAGTTATGTTACTCGCCACTGACGGTGGACTGTTGTTATTTTTCAGGTAATTCTGATGATGAGGTTCTTGCTTAGCTTTGGGTTGGGCGAGCGCCGATGTTATTTAGTTATTGCGTTGTTGTTTTATGATTTCTAGTATTGGACTATAGTAGTAGTAGTACTTGTGTATTTTTCTAACTCTGACATACATTTGGAGTTTATATTAGTTAGTAGTAGTAACGTTGATATTTGGGTTAGATGTGTACAATCTTGTGGTTGTTGTACTTTTGGATTTAGCATATATGCCATTTTGAGGTTTTGTTTTAAATTTTAAGTATTTTAGTTTGTTAGTTCTGACTGTTCGACTCGTCGGTTTCTTCCGCGCAGGTTTAAGCGAGTCGGGTCGTCACAAAATCATTTTTCGGAAACCAGCTTGATTTGAGGACAAACCTCGAACCACTCGATATCCTGGTCGAGCGTGGAAAAAGATCCAACCCTTACCATGGTCATCTGCCTGATTCTTGATTAATTTCAAAAGTTAAAACATTGGAGATACTATTAAAAACGTTTGAGTAAAAAATACCAACCAACTAAGTCTTGGTGAATTTTATAAAATGGTGACATAATATGTCCATAGTTCTTTGCGTCTGTTTGTTCGTGGAGTTTGAAGTTCTTGAAACTTGGATATTGCAAAGCTGATTGTCGGTGCATTTCAAAAGTTATTTTGCTACATTGTCTGCTTGCTTTCATTTCAAAATTTATTCAATTGATCACAATTACCACACTCCTTCTTGTCCTTATTACAAGATTGAAGAGTTGTCTACCAACCATTGCTATTAATCAAGATAGATTTCAGTTGTTGAATCTTGCTGTGAGTTTCGATGCTTTAAAGGTTGCACATAGGATAGTGACGGTGCATTCTTCATTTGGTTCTATTTTGGGTTGCCCATTATTTTATAGCTACTCGTATCAGTTTAGTTGGTGTTTTTAATTTGTTCGAGTTTGTTTTTGCTCATACCTTTTTCCTCTTGTTATTTTTATTTGTATTTTCTACCTATCATAAACCATGATACGTAAAATTGAGTTTGAGCTTCTCATGGAAACGTTAGATAAATTTGGTAATTCCCTTAATGCGCATATGGATGAACTAAAGGATGAAATTATAAATGTTATAACTACTCAAATGGAAGGTCCAAAACGCCAAAATGATGCTTTTCTTCAAGAGTTGATAAAACTCAATTCTTACCGCATGGATCCGAAAGAGAAGTGGTAGCTAAAGAACCTAGTTCACTTGAGTTGGTGGACTATGAACAAATATATTGTGATACAATCATTAAGCCCGCTATAAATCATGACACAATGCTAACAATGGAAGTCTTGCATGAAGAACAAAAAGCAAGCGAAGAGACATAAGTTGAATCTACCGATGTTGTATGTGACAATCACTCAAAGAGTTATGATGATCCTTTTGGGGAAGAACCGATGTAATGATTAAGGATTCATTTTCCCGAAGTTGTGTTGAGATGTTTGATGCGCTACAAGATGGTCACAACTCGCACATCATTATTGTCGTCATACAAGTAATAAACAAGCTTGAGATTCTACATTCGATTCTTGTAGTTTGTCGGATATGGATGATTGCATGGGACAAGTTTTTTTCAAGAGGGGAAGAATGGTGTGTAATTAGCTAGTAGTTTTATCAATGTTATTTTGATGTAATAAATTTTAGGAGGTTTTATTTTCTTTTCTTTTCCTAGGACTTATTGTAATTAGGAGGAATAAATAATAATAGCAGGAGCTAGGATGTAATGACTATATAAAGACTTACATATGGTGAACAAAATTAGAGATTTTGGTTGAAAAAAAAGAAGTGTTTACGCCTCCTCCTCCTTTTCCAGACTCCATCTCCATTTCCACCAAACTCCATTAAAACTCTCCATCCCACTTTCCATCCTCTATTAAATTTTATCCTTTAAATTCATTCTCATTAAATCTTTTCACCCATTTCCATTGATTCCACCCATTAAATTCATCCATTCACCCAAATTTGTCCATAAATCATAACAAATCGTTCTTTCTTTTCAGTCTAATTTGCGTTCGTGATCGAGTCCGATAGCGGACGCGTCATTACCACTCTCGTTGGATATGCATATGCTGATTATATGTTAGATCCTCAGCAAACTGAAAAATCAAAAAAGGAATATATGTTTACCGGTGAGGAAACTCCAATATTATGGAAGTCAAAAGTAAACTTTTGATTCCATCATCATTGAATCACATAGAGTTATTTACATTATACTAGGTAGGACGCGAATGTGCATGGCTTAAGTTATTGATTAGTCATATTTAAGAAGCATGTGGTATGAAAGTTGTTACAGTAAAGCCAACAGTGATCTATGAAGACAATACATCTAGCATTACTTAAGTAAGCACATGCTATATCAAAGGTGACAGAATTAAGCATTTGACACCTAAAGTATTTCATACACACGTAATCTAGAAGGAAGTACAAACGATCTCTAAAAGAAAGGAAGTGTTAACATTCACCAAATTAGATCGTGTAGTGTTTTTGGGTGTGAATTGTATTAACAAGTCATACGTTTGGGTTACGGAGTAGTTCGACGAAGAAAGACGAAGTTTGGAAGTGTTGAAGCAATGAGGTCCCAATCCCGAGCAGGTATGGGGAGACCCGGGCGGGCTCGTTGGTGAACAAAGTGTGAGGCACACGGCCCCGGGCGGGTGACAGATAGCCCCGGGCGGGTTTCTGGGTAGTTTTCTTGGTGAGGCACACGACCCCGGGCGGGTGACTGGCAGCCCCAAGCAGGTTTCAGTTGGTTTGCTCATCTGGCCTCGACTTCGCACCCGGGCGGGTCTGTGGCTTTGTTCAAAGTGATTTTTGGTCACGCACCCGGGTAGGGGAGTGGTGCCCCGGGTGGATCCTGACATTTGGTTTTTGATGCACTCATAAACCCGGTCGGGTTTCTTCATACCCGACCGGGTCCGTTCGATTTCTAGGGTTTTGTTCGTCTATTTGTCGAGAAACTTTGTAATTAGTATAAATAGGACTTTAGGGTTTTGTTTGTATTTATTCTAATTAGTTCAAGCCACAATAGTGAGGAAAACACATTGAGAGTTTTAGTGAGTGAATTCTTGGGAGAATTATTAGTCTCTTGATTGTATTATGTTTGTGTTTGATTTCCATAGTTAAACACTTTCATACCGGCCAGGAGGACGTAGCTATCACATTGATAGTGAACCTCGTTAAATCTTTGTGTGCTTTTAGTGTTTTTCATTTGTTTGTTATTGTAGTTTATCTGTTTTCGGACTTCCGTTACAACAGATCTTGTGACGATCTCACAAATCTGTTTACTAAGTCACTTCCATATAAGAAATTTGAAGAATTGGTTTACAAAATTGACAAAAAGATAAGTTGTAACAAAATCAAACTTTAAACGTTAAACCCAGGCCATGCAGCTGAAATCATGAACTATTGTTATAAATGACTAAAAAGAGTGAAAACTTTTGGGAGTGTCAATTTTTGGGAGCAAGAACTTTATATATTATATGGAAACTAAAGTTTAATTTGAAGGTGTCAAGCTTAATGGCTACTACAATAAAAAAGGTATGCGATATCCGCACACTGTTTTTTAATCATGCACCCCCATTTCCCTCCTTTTTTTGTTTTACCCAAAACCCATATAAATATGAGTAAACTAAAGCAAAAAAAAAAAAAAAACAGTAAAAAAGCTAAAAAAACGGAGTTGTGAGTGTGCGTAAATAAAGAAAGTGTGCGGAAATCAAATCTCTGAAAAAGGCAATCTAGTTTGTATAAACTTGTCAATCTGACATACATTTTCTTATACAGAAGCCTTATCAAATAGATTAGTTTACATATCCACATGGTAAACGTCTTGTCTAGAAAATAAATACCAAAAATTTCCAACAATCATATCGTGCTGAAAATCAAAACTGACATAAACATCATAACTTTATCAACTACTCCCTTTATCTTTTTATTTTCTACCCCATCCATGCCAAATTATCTACTCCATTAGGGTTTAGGGTAAAATTTAAGTTGGTACCCACTTTTGTGAAAAACAAGGGTAAAAGTGCAAAGTTGTAAGTGAAAGTACGTAAAAAATAGTGGGTATTATATGTGGTAAGTAATGGTATAAATGTAAATTTTTATGTGCTCCATTTACCAAAAAAAATGGAGCAGTTGTTTTGGGCGAATGAAAAAGGAAAGTGGAACAGTTATTTGGGACGAACCGGAGTATATTTTTTCCTTATTTGGATGTCTCACTTTACTTGCTACATTTCCTATTTTGGCATATGGGGCTGACATAAATTCAACTATTCTATTAACATTTTGTCATTTACCCACATTATTCTACCTATTTTAATTTACTCTGAATTTTGTCATCTTTTCAATAAATATCTCTACTTTTAATGGTCCCTACCTGTCCACATATTTCTCCTATAAATTTGTGCTAAAAAGAATGTAGCAACTAAAAAGGGACCAAGAGAGTAGAGTTTAAAGGTGCTAAAGTACCTAAAATGGATGACAAAGGTAATAAAGTAGAGTTAAGAAAATAAATGCCATGTCTCAATCATCAAATAATGTTGGCACTCCAATTTTAATTTTGGCACTCAACTTTGTGAATGCACATATCTCTATGCTAAACTGAAATAGTGGAGCGGCAAAATAAAAGTTGAAGTGCCAAAATCACTTCTTGTCTCAATCTACCAAGGACATGAGTGCTTGCCACATAATTATGGTTTGTGAAAAATGTAGTAATTAAAACAAAATAAATTAAAAAACACATTTTGATAAGGAAAATTCCTATTGGTACTAGAGCTGTAAATGGGTCGATGAGTTGGGTTCGGGTTGACCCAATAATCTAAACAGCTTGAAATCCCTACCCAAACCCAACCCATTGAATTAAACGGGTTGAGATTCTCAATCTAACCCAACCTTATAAATAAATGGGTTGACCCAATAACCCGTTTAATAATATTATCACTTTTTCATTAGCAATTTAACATCAAATAAAGTTATACCACTATATGTCTATACTAATATATGGACCATAACAACAACCCACGATAGTTATATATATTACAAGTCATATTGTTCATAATTTACACCTAATAACACAATATTAATTAATAACTAACAACCTTTTGAGTTCTAATGTTCAAGATAAAAACATTAGATTTTAAGACATTGCAACCACCTACATAATTCATAAAGAATGTGTAACATAATAATAAAAAAAAATATATAAGTGATATATTAGATTAGTGCGTCAATTCAACTTGAAATTAATTTTATTACAACGTATATTCTTAATGGGTTAAGTGGAAATATGGTTGATAATTTCAACCAACCCAACCCATTAAACTAAAAGGGTTGGATTGAGTCAACCTATTTAGCTAAACGGGTTGAAAAACTCAATCCAACCCGTTATTATTGGGTTGGGTTCGGGTTGGGTTAGATTTTGCCAGCTCTAATTGGTACTCCCGTGGTTTGGCAGACTATTTGTAAAATCTTGATTTGTAAAAAATTAATTAATCATAATTAACAAAATAAAACCCCCTAAGTGTTAAAATGATTTGTAAAATCTTGAACAGACTATTTTTTTAATACGTAGATCAAGAACCGCAAATCAAGGAGAATCGGGAATGCAAAATAAGGCTAATCGAGTTGTATTTTTGCAGATTCCGACCTCAAATCGGATCCCATAAGGGTTAAATTAGACCGTAAAATCTTGAGCAAAATATTTTCTTCACACGTAGATCAATGCGCGCAAATTGAGACAAATCTGAGAATACAAATCGAAGCTAATCGGGCCATTTTTTGCAAATTCCAATCTCAAATCAGACCCTTTAAAAATTAAAATGACTCGTAAAACATTGATCAAACTACTTTATTATTTTTATTATTAGTTATTATTTTTATTTAATTAACAAAATATTTCGTTAGTTAATGGAATATTCATCCATGATGCTACATTTGCGAATTTTATCATAATGAGTATTACCATTGGAATTTAAAAAAACCCGGTAGTATCATTGAGAATTTGCCAAAACACGGTAGTTCCAATGGAAATTTCCTTTTTGATAATTATGTTGTGTGCCGAAGTTATGGAATGTGAATATGCGATTACTAGTTTGGTGGGATATCCTTGGATTTATAGCACCTTTGATAGGAATTTAGCCCTTGTTTATTCAACACAAATAGGCTTATTTCATTAGCTTGTGACCAAGAATGTTGAGATTTGAAAGGTCTCTTTGCTTGCAGCACATGCCATCGGTTCATCATTACAGCTAGAAGATGTTTTCGACATAATAATATTATCAGTATTCATTTACCCAAAAAAAAATATATGATCAGTATTCATCATTTGTTGTATTTCCTTGTTCCTTTTCTCTTTGTATACGTAAACCAGAGGCATGATTAAAGGAAAACAAGGACTGCATCAGTAACAATGTTTATCTTATTTGGTCATATCAAAAATTCAACTTCCTTCAAAACTGAACAGCCTTCTATCCGGTCATCTCCAGGATTCAACTTCATTCAAAACAGTGCACGTCTTCTATCTGGTCATATCCGGGATTCAACTTCATCAAAAACTGAACAGGCCTTCTATTCTCAGATTTCATAAGAATTCTAGAAAGTTTTCAGTTCCAATTTGATTAAGAACAAACAGGAAGGAGATCCAAAACATTTAGTTCAAATCAAATAGTCTTGTTGTAAAGTTGAACAGGCCTTCTATCCTCAGATTTCATAAGAATTCTAGAAAGTTGTCCGTTCCAATTTGCTTAAGAACAAACAGGAAGGAGATCCAAAACATTTAGTTCAAATCAAATAGTCTTGTTGTAAAGTTATGCAACATTATCAGCACCTTGTTTTTAATCAGAAATTAAGCGTTCAATAGGAAGCAAGTTTTCAAACATTATCAGGTGTTTAAAACATATGTTAAGCTGCCTATTTTACCACTAATAATGGGTTTAGGTTGGTAATATAGTCGAAATGGGAAAACAACTAACATAATGAGTGAAATTAAAATCGGCAAAGACGACTTATTGAAGTCAACAAGTGTGATTAATGGAAATATGATAAAAAGGGTTACAGGTAAGTTTCCCAAAATCAAAGCTATGCATTATAATTATTTGTCACCTGCATCTGGTTGGATTGAGCCACAGGTTGCTGATAAGGTACATGGTTGATGGTCCGTTAGTGGAGCAAAGGACATGTCCTGTGGCAGAACTGCTAGAACTTTGCAGGAGTAACACAGGAATCTGGCAGTCTAGCTTAAGAAGCAGGGAAAATCTCTTCAAAAAAGAGGCTGAGATTGCCGTTCCTAGCATCAAACGCCAAAAACTTATCAAGTGCCTTCTGCATAAATAGCAACATAAGTCAACAATCTTATAACTAAATGGAGGTAATAAGAATGAATTTTTAACTAAATTTGGAAGCAAAATTAAAATTCATTCCCATAGTGGTGCTAGCTTGACTCCAATTTATCTAATTTTCTTCACAAATATCCATTTTCATCTAATACCACTCTCCCACATGGTAATGGATGATAATGAAAAATAAGAAGAAATTTCAAGTTTGGGAAAAATATGTTTTACATGGGGATTATGAAGTTTTTCCTTAATAAATTACACTTTAAATCCTTTACAATTACCACAATTTATTACCAACAACTAAACGGGCCGTACGCATTATATTTCAATGGCCACCCTTGATGGTCTAATAGATAAATCTGTACTACCTAACCCTATATCACATTGTAGTGATGAGAAATTAGACCTGATATTGCTGATCTCGAGCCACCACATTCTCATTACATAGTCGATCAACGTGTTTACCCTGCCCAGTTGCATCCAATATCTCAGAAGCTCTTTTTACAGCATCATTGGAAATACCTGCGTGAACATGGAAAATACTAACATGCTTAAGCCCCCCAAGTGACAAAGAAAGTGAAAATTTTCATCTGCAAGCATAAATTACTCAGCAATTCTTAAACATACCAGCCAGCATTGCACAATGTAAACCTGCAAATATACAAGAAGTGTAAATAAAGAAACCTTTAATATTATACACTTACTGATCGAAGAAACTATGAGCAGTGAGAATATTTACCATAACTCAGGTGTGCCTGTCCTGGAACTAACCTGAATTGTGCTATCAAGAAACGGTGTTACACTAAATACAAAAAGAGGGATTGAAGGGTTGACAATCTTCTAATGGAATATTTTACAGGAGGATAAGATATGATACATATATACAACATACCGTTTTGGTAGAAGGAACAAAAGATGAATAGAGACAACATCTCAACCAATATGAATGGAGTATTTTGACACACTTCTTGTAGACCAGGACTGGTATAAAGGATATGGAACTGAGAAGAATAATACACAATGGAATGTACCTATACAAGAACACAATGTCTTCCACAGGCATACTGCTTTCATCAGGTCTCAACACACTCATAGTGTAGAAGTTGATTTTCTCAGACTGCATTACATTCAGAAAAGTACTGTTATTCCTTAGAGGTGCTAATAACTCCTAATTCAAATCTAATTAAAAAAAAAATAAAAAATTGTAGCATAGAGGAAACCTTCGGCAACAAGTTCGAATGAAAAATTTCGGTCAAGTGTGTGCAAACAAAGACCTGCAAATAAGAGTTTACTCATGAGCATGTAAGTTGAAATCCATCACAAAGCAATATATCTTTCCAGCTGTCCAGAAGGCCTAATTCATTAGTCAAAGGAAAAAGGTTAATCCAAACAAATGAAAAAAGAAAGACCTACACAACTCAAGTCTTATAACGTAAAGCCATCCAATCCAGATATGGTAACGAAAGAAAATCTCAGAAAGCATCTTATTACAGTTGGAACATATTTACCTTGGTCCCGAACAACCACAACAGCAGAATACTACATACATACTTTTACCGGTTCTAAATAATTGCAACGTTTCTAATTTCACTTTTGTCAATATATAATTTTATTTAGTAATACGTTTTGTTATATTTTGTAAAACAATTATAAAAATAAGATGTTAGCAAAGTACACATCGGGATGAATCCGACAAGATCCCACGTGACTATATTTTTCCATACACAAACACGAAAGCAAGTTATACGAATAATTTTTCTTTTAAAGAAAGCCAAATCCTTAGGTATAGTAATTAGTAGTGATACATAATTGGATTTCTTAACACGCTTAATTATTATTTATTTATTTTTGGTGCAAATGAGCCACAAAGTGAGGGATGAGAATCGATCCCCAGATCACTAGGAATCGGGACGGGAGCTCTACCACCTGAGCTATCCCTCACTCTCAAGTCTCAACACACTTGCTTAATTAATTGATGGTAAGCAATGGAAAATAGACAGACAATACATAGAACTACAGAGGGTGCTTCGATAATATAATGTCATACTGTAGTGAGATATCCGGATAGTATGATAAAGCATTTCAATTAAAACAGAATAATATATATTATTAGCTTGGCTAATTGTTATCAAATTCATACAAAAATTTGGCTTAGAATGTCACAAGTTTGCTATATATGTACAAAATTACAGACCTAGAAACTAGACAAGTACAAACAAAATTAGGGGAATTCTTTACCAGATTAGTGTATAGAGTTATCCAGACACTCCTTTCAGAGAGATAAATATTTTCTTAAAAAAATGGCTTATTTACTTGATCGATGAATCCTTTTTCCGCCCATTACTTATTACACAGCAGGATTACGAACTTGGGACCTGGGGGAGAAAAATTAGCCTCTAACCTTTGGTGTATCGTCACTAACAGAGAAATAGTTCACAGTTCCACCAAGAAGACCAATGCCATCTGAAACGGACAAAAGAAGCTTTATCTAATATATGGAATAGAAAGTTAAATAAGGGCACCAAATTACATCAAAACATAATAACTAGAATAGAAATGACTAATTTTATTTAAAGAAGCCATAAATGTTTACCTTCTGTAAGTGTGCCTTTACCAAATTCATCCAAGAGGCATAAGGATCGTGATGTGGCTTGCCTATAAAAATTTCTCTTATAAAACAAAGCTAGAGCAAAATTTCAAAAGAAACTAGAGATCTAGATTTTGCTAGAGTCACAAAATTTTAAGCTACTTCAATCCTTAACATATTGTTTGGATAGAACGAATCGGATAGAAAGGATGGGGAAGGAAAGGAAAGGTAACAACTCTCCTTGTTTGGGAAGTAGTTTGAGCAAAGGAACAGGAGGAAGAGTAAAGGCTCCATTTTTTTCCCTCCTTTAATAACCATTACATGATTTACCTCTCCATAATTGGAGAGATGTGGAGCTCCACCATCTTCCTTTCTTTCCCTTACCTTCCTCCTTCTACACTCTCTTTCTTTTCCCCTTCATACTATGATCCAAACAGTGTAAATAATACAAAAAAAATCACTATTGGTGGTCAAAGATGTTAAACTTTGCCAATGTTTCAGATCAATATATTTAGATATAAATAATTAGGAAAATAAAATTTAATCCAGCCTTTTTGTGATTTGTTTTAATAATCCAAACTTTGGAGGATCTATAATTATCCAACCTTTACCCGCAATTTTTTATTGGGCTTGGATGATTTAGTGGTCTACTTTTTGGTAGCTATTTTTTTTACGAACAAGTTTTAAAATAAATTTTGATGTTAAAATAGCTACAAGAATAGCTTCCAAAAAGGGACCTCCAAATCACCTAGGTCCACTAAAAAAAAATTGGGGAAAAGGTTGGATATTACAAAATAAGCCAAATGTTGAATTATTAAAACCAAATCACAGAAAGGTTAGATTATTAAAAGTAATTTTCCTATAAATCATAATACTCTATTTGACAAAAGTTTTATTGAAAGAGATCTTATTATGCTAATTTCAAATTTTCTCATTACAAACCATTGTTAAACTACTGGTCGATATCAAGGAATGATTTCACCCCTACGCTCCCACTGATACACAAATCCTGATCTTATTTGTATCTCTCGGTATGCTTGTGATCAAAAACTAACTTGGCTAGCCGTGTGTTTAGCAGAGATTGAAGAATGGTAAAATTAGCAAGCATAAGACATTACTAGTAGAAAATTAACACTGAAATTATACCTCAACATCATCCCCACTTGCTGCAGATCAATCATAAATGTAGACTGTTCAGCAGCCATGAGCTTGCTTCCCATTGCGCAAAATATCCTATCACAATGATTCAAAGGACATAAATGCATTTGCCCTATCAAGGAGCCTTTGGATCGTTAGAAAATTACCTATCAGTTAATCCTACCACAGCAACATCTGCAGGTACATAACTCCCGATGTGAGAGAGGAAAACAATCAAGGCTACCTGGGAAAACAGAGCTAATTATTTAGGAGATACTATTGTATTGTAATTAATATCAGTCATCTAAACTCTACAGTTTTTGCCAGGTTATAACGCCTGCACTAATCTTATAGTTAACAATTTGCACAAAAAGGTAAGAATATATTAGAAAAAATGCATCGGCGAACAAAAGATTATTCCAAAGTGAATAGTGAACCATGACCTCAAAAATTCTACAAAGGGCGTGTTCTCTTCATCTCCAAAAATGTTTGGTTAAGATATGTTGAAATAAGTTCAATAAGTTGAAATCAAGTCTAATCAAGAATAATAAATTCAATAAGTTTTAACCAAGTCCAATCAGGTCCCATAAGGTTCAATTCATTCTTAAAATCAGGTCTAATTAGGTTCAAGAAGTTTCAATTAGCTTAAATGAAGTCTAATAAGTTCAAATAAATTCAAGTTTAATAAGTTGAAGAAGAAGCACCCTAAATGATAAACCAATAATCTGCTAAATAGGTAATTGCATCCCTGTACGATATTACCTATTCCATGATCTAAAGCAAACTCACTAACATGAAATCCAACCATTTTTAGCCCTTTCCAAAAAACCAATCTTCTGGGATGTGCATTTTCCTAGGAAAGTGGGACTTCTACTGTTCTACATATTAATAACAGCCACTTGGATTTGCACAAGAGGTGGTCTAATGGAGCAATGACCACAACAACCTAGAATGAACTTCATTATGGCCAAATTTAAGGATTCACAATTGTATGGAATCTTGCCACCAGATCATTCAAACCCACAAAAGCAATGGATTAAGAAAAAAGTTGAATAAATAGGGATTGGATGAAAATTGAAAAATAAAACAGTACAAGATCTATAATCACACGGCAGGACCACTTTTCGAAATTGAAGACATTTTTAGTAGAATACTCAGAATAGAAAATAAAGAAGACTGGTTTGTGGTTATGCACTATACCATTGCCAAAGCAAGAAAGAGGGGAAAGGGAAGGAGATGTACAAGTAAAAAGTTGGAAGAGACATAGCAGACCTGTTTTATATAGATACTTTTCCCAGAATAGTTAGGACCCGTTATGATATTAATTTTTCCTGAGAGAAAAGAAAGCATGCATCTTGAGCGTTAGATTCAAATTCAGTTCAAATGATAAAAATCTATGTTACTTGGACATGAATAAAGTATCTACCTGGATATGGGCGTCCAAGTATCCGACTCGGCTAATTTGAGAAAAAAGTTATAAGTTTTTAGTTAAAAATTAAGTATCTTATTGTGTCCGACACGACACAAGTAGACTCGCATTTTTTAACGTATATCAAGGTGTCGAAGTAACACAGATAAAAATAAGTCAAATGATGATAAAACATGGTGAAAATGTGAATGTTCTTGCCTTCATCAAGTATTTTAGTGTCATTTGGAATAAATGTGTCCACTGTTATTTCCTGCAAAACATGTCTGGAAAGAAATTATTAGAAAAATCAATCCTTTCTTTACCTTTAATCAATTTGATATGAGACTATTTTGATGCAGTAATTATCTCTAATTCGATATTATCAATTTCACAATTTGTTTACCTTCCATTTTGTATCTCAAGTATGGCATCAGCAGTCAAACTGGGCCTTACATAGTTGTTTTGTTGAGCAACCAATGCCAAAGATAAGAAACTACCATATGAAACCAAGAAGGTGATGTTAGTAATAGTGGCATTGAACAGCTCACATGAAGCAGTAAACTTGAAGAGAATCACCAGTCAAGCTCTGCTGCAAAGTTCACAGCTTTCAGCAAATGCGTTGAGAAGAGGAGAACATGTGATATCAGGTCCCTTGTAATCACCCTCTCCATGTCTTACACAATTACAGCAAAAACAAATGTGACATTACCCTCTTTAATTTCCAGATATATGGAATAGTTCTCTATGTCTTGTCAATACATAAATCAAGTACCTAGTACACTACAGCTTGAAAACATAAAAATGACAGGTACCCAGAATTTTATGATATATGTCCCCAAGAACGCTGTCCAACTCATGTGTCTTTGCAGTACGATAGAAAAACCTTTTTGGCTCATTTTCACCATCAGAAAACTGCAATAGAGCTGCCACTTCAGTCACGAAAGTGCTAAATGTTAATTTAATGCTGTAGCATTACCAATGAGAAATGCTAAACTTACAGCAAATTCAAGATCTTCAAGTGTCTGCAGAGTGCAATCATCTAGCTTTTTTTCAAATATGCACAGCAAGTAACCTGGACTAACACAATGTTATGATCTGATTCTAAGATTCTCTGTCAACCCAAACATTCTCTCACAAGCATAACGAAAAAACTGAGGCAATCTAATTCTGACAAACAAATATTTGATACAGATTACTAGTTCTTATCCTCTGTCAATAACTAATTTGATCAGCCTTGTCGACAAATCATTTTCTGGCAAGGAAATAGATGAAATCTCTAATACCTAACCTATCATATAAAATGTAACTAGGGAGCAGTACAGCAGACAAGCTTGAACTCACAAACAAAGGTGCAGATTATAAACCTACCTATTTGATGTATGTAAACAATACACGGGACACGCTCATCACTACACAAATTTGGTAGTCGTGCAAGCTCTAAAGATGATACCTACATCACATTCAAACAACTTAAATGACATTGTGCACAGATGTGCCATCTTCTAACTTCGGCAACTTGAATGATTTTAACAAATACCTCTTCCAAAAGTTCAGGCAGCTCCTCGTATATTTGTCTCAGTTCATCCAACTAGGTACAAAGATAATTAAAAACAATTAGAAAACACAGCTCTTCATGCATATTATATAAATAGCAAATGTTGCAATTATTTTGAGAGGACAGTTTCTGTATATAAGCAAAGAGCACAAGTCCAAAGATATGAAAAACAAATTAAAGAATAGCAGTAGTGTAACAGTTAAATACAAAGGACATGTAACAAATTTGAGCTTGCAGTGATCAGCATACAAACAATAGTTATAAATCACCATCTAACCTCTTCGCAAAAACCCTCTTTCACAATTGTTCCATAACCTTTCTCTTTTTCTCTTGTTACATCAATGATTCCAACGACCTGCACAAGTGACTGCATTTTATATCTCATGGACAGCGCTTTATATCTCATGGACAGCGCTTTAAAACTTACTATGGTCACAGCAGAAAAATCATTGCCACATTGTTGCTTGGACATGAAAAGTAATAATAGAGCAAAACACTTAGAAAGAAGCTAATTCCTCAAAAACATGAGATATCGGAATTATAATTTGAGGAATGTTTAATTAGCCATTTACCTTCTCCATACCCGTTAATGTATGGAAAAGTGCACTCTCTTCATTATAGCAAATATACCCTTCTTCAAAACCATTCTCTATAAGATTGCAGGACTGTCTACCTTCTCTCTCTCTTTTTTTTTTCTTTCAATATGATGTTATGTGGGCATGAAAATATCCCTTTGGGGTCACAATTAATATTCTTCTAAGTGATCCATAAAGCACATGCTCAAGTAGCAACATCATAAAATTGATTTTATTTTAATTCAAAGCATAGAACTGCAATTCTTACTGGAAAAAAGTGTACGTAGTTACGTACCCAATTGGTCACTAATCCATTAGAGATAGATATAAATGGTAATCCCCATCCTTTTTTACTTTTTTTCGGTGGACTTTTTGTTTTAGGACAAAATTTCTTTTAAATAACCATATTTTCATAAAATAAGATTTTATGGAAAGTCTTGTACTTCCTCAGCTCCATATTAGTTGCAACATATCCCTTTGGCACTTAGTTTGAGGAAGGGGTTTGAAAGTGTAGCAAATTGATCAAAATAAATCACTAATAACTTTTACTTTCCTTTTAGCTTGAGTTAAAATTATTTTGATCAATTTTTTTGGTTATATCCTCAAATAACTTCCTCAAAATGTGTGCCAAAGAAGTACGGAGTATGTTGCAACTACTATGAAGCAGAGAAAGTATTATAATTTGTATGACAAGTTTGATGAAGATTTCAACAACAGTTTAATCTATTTAAATATCAATTATTTTACCGTTCTCATCTTCATAACAAGATACATAATTTTATAAGTATTATCTTGAGTAGAAAAATAATTTATGATTAATATAAAGAAAGATATTTATTCCTTTTAAAAGGTAATATTTTGACATTCTCAGTATAAATAATCCCTATTTTATAGCTACGACTTTTTTTTATATGAACCTACAAACTATGCTTAACCCTAATATTAAAGTATGTACAAGTGTGCAGCTACAGCCCATAAGTATATAACATAATCTTCTTTCTCTTGTCTTTTCCTACCTGCTTTGCTGCATACGTTTTTTTCCTTTTGTCTATTGATGGTTGTAACATGGCATTGCTCCTATGTCTAATCTCTGATTGAATAAATACATTAAATACTCATCTAATGTTGTCTCAAGTAACCGATACAGGTAAGCGTATGGGTATGGGTAAGGCTTGAGAAAGTATTGGTACAACTAGCTGGAACAAGTACTACTTCGTTGACCATTTACAAGAACGGCTGCCTAAATACATATCAGTACGGATAGCTGGAATAAGTACTTCATTGACCATTTACAAGAACGGCTGCCTGAATACGTTCGGTATGGCTAGCTGGAACGAGTACTTCGTTGACTATCTACGGGAACGGTTGAGACCACATATTTGGACTACCCAAGGCTGTTTTTTATTGTAAAATAAAAACCTATAATCCCTCTCAAACTTGCTGTTTCCATAGTTTCATTAATGGTCTGTTTAGCAATACTAGAAGAGAAAGGAGGCGGAAGGAAAGAGGAGGAAGGCAAGAGAAAACAAAGGGACGAGGAAAATGGAGCTCATTTTCCATCCAAGTTAGGATGACTAGTCTTTGTTAAAATGAGAGGGAAAATGCATCCTTACCTTTCCTTCCTGCATATGTTTATCCAAACTAGGAACCTTATTCCTTTTCCTTTCCCATCCCTTCCCTTCCTTTCTCACCATCTCTTCCTATCAAAGCACACCATAAAGCTTATAATTTGGGACGAAGGGAGTAGTAGTAGATATGTAGTAACCCTAGAATGTAATGCTATGTATAGTTTCTAAAAGTAATTAAGCATTCTATCCAAGAACACCATAAAGCTTCCATTCCATGACTGCTTGATTACTTTCACTAAAAAAAGTGAGATTTAGACCATTTTTTCGCAAATTTAGCTTTCAAGCTTCTCAAACCTGTCAGCAGTACAAAACCTCTACTCTTATGCCAGCAGGACTCCTCCAACCATTGCCCATTCCCACACAAGTTCGGGCAGATATTTCTATGGATTTTGATGAAGGCTTACATGTTCCTTGGGGGTGGATATGGTGTAGGTTGTGATGGACCACCCCTCGAAATACGCTCACTTCATCGGCCTCCGACACCCTTTTTCAGCCCAAACAGTAGCAGCAACGTTTGTACAAGAGATAGTACGCGTCCATGGGTTTCCCTCTACTATTGTTTCTGATCGGGACCGAGTATTCATGAATGTATTTTGGCGGGAAATTTTCAAGCAGCAAGGTACTGAACTCAGCAGGAGTACCTCGTACCATCCACAATCCAATGGCCAAGCTAAGGTGGTCAACAAAAGCTTGGAAACCTACCTCTGTTGCCTCATCAATGGCAAGCCAAAATCTTAGGCTAGGTGGCTTCCAAGGGTGGAGTATTGGTAGAACACATCGTTGCACACCTCAACTGGGTATACCGCTATACCCCCTTTAAAGTTATGTATGGATGAGATTCCCCACCACTCCTCCGGTATTAGCCTGGCAGCACTGCAGTAGCTGCTTCGGAGGACCAGCTACTTGACAGGAATGCGGTGTTAGATGACCTAAAACTGAATCTAATCCGAGCCCTAGATATCATGGCAGCCCAAGAAAACAAGCATAGGAGGGTCGAGTCTTTTGAGGTAGATGACATGGTGTTCTTGAAGCTGCAACCATACAAACAAACGTCTTTAGCTAAACCCACCTACGAAAAGCTGGCTCCTCACTTTTATGGTCCGTTTGAGGTCCTGGACAAGGTTGGGCCTGTGTCCTACAAGCTGTTGCTTCCCCCCACTTTTAAGATCCACCTGGTGTTTTACGTCTCCCAACTGAAAAAGGCAAAGGGTATAGCTGAAGTTCAGCCCACCTTGCCCCCACACCACTCTTCTGACCTGGTATTGGATGTTCTTCCAGAAACAATGCTAGGCAAATGGACCACTGCTGCAGGCACTACTGAGGTCCTCATTAAATGGGCCAACATTCCTCACAGTGAGACTACTTGAGAAGAATACTATGCGTTGATGACTCAATTTCCTGCCTTCCACCTTGAAGACAAGGTGGCAGTTTGGGAGGGGGGTACTGCTAAAGGTCCAGTGCAGCCCAAGCCCAAGCCCAAGAGCTAAAGACCTATGTAAGGAGACGCAAGAAGCATGGACCAAGCCAAGAAGTTGCTGTTAGTGGAGGGAATATTATGTGATTTTATGTGTTGTTTAATTTTGTCCTTTTTCTTAATCAGTTTGTTATAGTTGTTAAGTGATGCAGGGTTCTTGATAGTAGAAGCCTATAAATAATAGAGAGAGCTTTGTAACAGAATTATCCAGAAATTAATACAAAAAAGTGGTTGTTTTGAAGTGTGATTTCTTAATTTTGCTATACCTTCTTAGCAAACCCATATCCAGTACAATACAACTTAGACACTCCATTTGCTTCAGTTTAGAATTCTACTACAACAGAGCTTGTGATTAAAAAGCAACAATAAAGAGTACTACAATTCAGAACATGGGCTTTCACTGTAGCAAATATTTTCACTCCTGGAGGGGCATCAAATAAAAAGCTGCTTATTATTAAGCAAGGAACAGGCTAGCAACGACAGAAAAACTGAGAAAAATGAACATGAGAAAGAAATTAAAAGGTATAACCAGTTCATAGATATAAGAGAGCTCTGTTGTAATGCATGAAGCTGCCTGAAACAGAAATTCACCAATTAGGGATGATTAAACAAACCATATAAGTTCAATGTTTTAGGGATATTAGAGATTCTAGAGAATAAAAAACAAACCAGCATTTGATACCTTGTCAACAATATCCAGATAAAAATGATTGACGTGCTCCCTCAGACATTCAGAAATGCCAACTTCAAATATCTTGTTCAAGTGTAGAAGAGAAGAAAGGCTCTAGAACAGAAGTTAACTTAAGAAAATCAAAGCGACAGCAATTTTATCATTTTACATATATATATATATATATATATATATATATAAGGAGATAGTGTAAAAGACACTCAAATGTTCCACAACCTCACAGGAAACTTAAGTAGAATGCTAAACCACTATTCCATATGCATAAACAGCGACATATGTTTCATAATATATTGAGCAAAACAATAACAAACATGATGATTCTGACATTACAGCCTACAGGATAATCAAACTCTAATTCTCCAAAGATCTGCTTAGTCAGCATGAAAACAATATGCATAGTATAGTACGACAAATACATTACTTTAATCCCCATGATTTAACTTAAGTTCTGAAATTATAAGTATCTCACTAACTGTCATACTTCCTTTGCATATTAATCATCACATTTGGTTGTTTACAGTATTTCACTCTCCCTTTTGACCATCTTTTAAGATGTATATCGAATGAAAAATATGGTCATGTGGGATCTTGTTTGACATGGCTAAAGGGAATTTAATTAGTATGGAAATGAATAACTTTTATGATTTATAGAAATGAATAACTTAAGATATTAGTATGGAATGGATGATGCAAAGTAAAATCCAGATGGTGAAAGAATACATTAAACTTGCCAAATGAAACAAGTACTCAAAAAACTCTCCTTTCATTGCAATGTTAGAACTTTCAAAAAAATTCACAGTACAAAAAACAGAAGCAAGATAGAGTAAAGTTTGACTGACCTTCAGAAAAGCTGTCCAGTCACTAGATGTGCATACAGAACTTGGGGAATTGAATTTCTTCAAGCAATAGAATAGAGTGCATTACCAAAGTGCATTACCAACTTTTGGACTTTAGAGGAAAAACACTACTGTATATTTAAATCTACAACAAAAGGAAACATTTTCCGAGGGCAGCATGTCCATTGCTGAAATGTTATGCTAAATACATTCCGTATATGAACGGATGAACCATAAACTAAAAACATAACCCTTCTGTAAATGCATGATGCTTACATTGCAATATCTTATAGATGCTTACCTTGAGTAGGTAGGGTACATCTTTTATAAATTTAAGTGTTCCCCGTAAAGATGATATAAGCTCTTCCGAATGTAAGAAAAATGATATCTTCACAGCATTAAGAAATGCCCAAAATCTCTCATGCTAATGCAATCCAACAATACAAATTGTTGTTTCAATTTGCCTTTTGAGTTAAAATAAGCCTTCTAGATAAAAAGGTGGAAATTTTGTCACTTCCCTCCCTAACTTCACAAGTTTTAGTGAGAAACCCCCTCTTGTGTTTTATTTTTTATTTTTTGTACTACCTCCATTTTTTTTTTTAATTTACACAGTTTGACTTTGTCAGTTGTCACTATTCATAAAGTATATTTTTACTATCGTTTGTGATTTATACATAAGATAAAACATAGCCATGTGGGGTCTCGTTGGATTCATTTCAACATGTAGTTTTTAATATCTAGTTTTTATGATTTTTACAAACACACAATTAAAGATATTATTCTTCAAAGTTTTGCCTCGGCAAGTGTAAAAAGTGAAGTGAGTAAATTAAAAAAAAAAACGGAGGGAGTATATGAAACTCTCTAATATTTCCGAACGTCATCATATGCACCCCCAAATTCAATATTTCCGTCAAATTAAACTTAATTTATGATTTTAGTTGAAGTCTTTCCTTCATTACCCAAAGATTTGAAGCTTCAAAGGAAGAATTTTGTCTTCAATTGATATTGATTGAATTTTGAAGTATAGCTTGATCGAACTTCTGGAAACTTTAGGGGTGCATGTGATAACATCTAGAAATTTTAGGCTTGCCTATGATAACGTTTGGAAACTTTAGGGGGTTTCACGAAAAAAAAACATAAGGGAGAAGTAGGGCCCATTTTAGAGTGCATCTTTGTTTAATTTGAAGGAAAAATATTTGACAGAAATATGATATTTAAGGGGTGCATCTGATAATGCCGGAAACTTTAGAGGGTTTTATACAAAAAAAAGGAAAAAAGGGTTTCTCACAAAAACTTGTAAAGTTAAGGGAGTAAATGGCAAGATTTCCTAAAAAGATTAATATTCAATTTTAATTTTATATCTTCAACATAGAAAAAATAAGCAAGGAATAAAATAAAACTATGACCATTATTTCCAAATTACAAAAACAGCTGGTATTATCCTAAGCACTATACTACACATAATAATCAAACTATCAAATAGCTTTTGTTCATTGCTTTCCAAGCAAGCCAAAAACTAAAGGACGGAAACATATTTCTTGTTCACTAATTGCACCTAGCTCATAGTATTCAGACATCAGAGCACAGGATGATAGAGATACAGCTTTGTAGATGTTTATTTAGAACAACAAGCAACACATTCGTTATGAAAAAAATGTTTTCTCTCTTACAAACAAGTCAAAGGATATGGAGTTTTCAAAACTGAAGCAGCCAAAAGTAAAGACACATACCTTAAGCTCTTTATTCAACATTCCCTCAAGGCCTCACAAACATGGTAAATCTTTACCATTTCAACAGTTTTATATGCAATGAAACATACACCATTAAAGACAGGGAAAGGATACAGCATCAAGCCGACTGTTCAAAACATCAAGGTCAAGTATGGGTCGGAGGAACCAATTTCTGTACATTTATATCACTTACAGGAGTTATTCAGTTGCAAGTCATTGCAGCTTGTGGGTCACAAAGATTTAAATTATTGTACCTCAAAAGACGTCGACCCATTGGTGTAACACACTGAAAACAAGTGAAAATTAATCAAACCAAGTAGGAAAAAGCCCTCGTCAGCCACAAAAGAATTGAAGATGCAAAACTTTACCTTATTCATCATTCCAAACACAGAGAACCTACAATTAAGAAGAAAAAAAAAGAGTATCTGAGAACTCAAACAGAAAGCAGCAAACATAAAACGACTGCACCTTACCCTTCCTTTGCTCGACCAATTCCCATATGGCTTGGATGTTTGTCAATTTGAAAAATTTGTAATGCTTCATGAGCTGCTGCATCAAGTTTAAGGAAGTTGTTTCTATCCAAATTAAGCCAAACTTTGGGTGAACAACTCCAACATGAGAACCAATATACTATGCTAACATACAACATAAACAAGCGTCAGCTCCTTGCAACCCACATCTCAAACCACATGTTAAAGGATACAGGGAAACCTCAGTTAGAAAATCAATAGAAATCGATGCATCACCATACTTCTTTGGTTCAAGGTTATCTACAATTCTTTCACTCTCCAATATTGCAAGAAGGCCCCCACTAGCACGAACTTGAACCTCACTTGCAATATCCATCATAGAATTAAGCTGATAAAGAGAGCAAAAAGGAAAAAAAATTAATAAGCATGAGTAACTCCAACAAAATTTCCTTTAAACTCTTTAAAAGGATATAAAAAACAACCCAGAGTTAAAGAACCATCTAATAGTGAAGTTTGAACTCTATACAGATCATGTATTAAGCAACATTTCATAATACATACATATGAAATGTTCTAGATATGAAATCTCAAAAAACCCTATGCATTACATGTGGAAGTTTCATCAGGAGAAAATATTGTTCTAGATAGTTGGTTTTCATACATATGATACTTTAATGTTTAACAACATGAAACATTAATTTTTCAATTCCTCCACTGCATGAATAAATTACATACATCTAATGGTTCATTTTCATACGTGTGACACTTTCATGTTGGACAACATGAAATTAAACTTTATATTTTAAAACCTTCATCACTTGAATAAGTTACATGTCACTGTAATAAGAGGGGCTTACAAAGGTAATCCTCTCTTTGACACTTAAACCATCATCCATTCCTGAAACTTTGAGATACACCAATCTGCATTTTCCATAAGAATAATCAAGAGAAGTGGAAAAAGAGGTCGGAAGGACAAGAAATGCAAGAGACACCTAGGAATTATCACATGAAAGTGCCATATCAAAATTTTAAATTCTATTTAATAAAAAATAAAAATAAAAAACACTTTGTCTGACATTTTTTAAAATTTCAATTTCAAGGTGCTATGACAGAAAAATTAATATTTTCTTTCTTCGTTCTTCCTCAAGTAGCTCAACTGAATGTTCCTTATTAGTTAAATATAACATCAGCTGATCATGCAAATTTGAGCAACAACTACAATTCTACAAATAGCTTCCTTTCAACGAGTGACAAGTCCATGAGATATTATAGGTTAGGCAACAATCCAAAGATCAAGCACAAAAGTACAAACTTTACACATCACTTTACATTCAATTTTAGCAACAGCGCACAATTGCTGCTACAAATTACACTTCCCTATACATCTAATTATATCCATGGTGATTTTCTTGCATTTGAAGACCTTGAATTGCAAAACTAACAAAAAAGTATCCCAAGAAAAATGATACTCAAAGAAAAACAATAAACACCTGTGCCATGCTTGTTCATAGCTAAATATTGAACTTTTCATAAGTTTCACTGTGGGAACAAAGTTCAGCCCATCTGCAATGTGCAAAGATGAAATGTAATTAAAATGATGTTTGGTTCCCAGGATCAATAGAGCAAAGTCATATACCACTTCTCTGCAAAGCAGATAAGAAGGATTCTTCACTTTTTGTACTGGTGTAGATGACCAAAGCTTGGGCCTGAAATTTCACTGCAAGGGTAGCACAAGCAAAAGAAGCAAATTGAAATTAAATATATCCGAAATATACAACAACAAAAAAAAGACAAAAGAATAAGAGGCCCTGGTCTAACTACAAAATTTGGCCCACGGTACGTCAGTGCTCTCTTTTTCATGATAATATACGAAACTATAACAGTAAACAATTACAAACTCATACCTAGATCGATTAATGGATAATCTGCACCATCCTCCCAAAAATCGAGCACACTAAGTTGTCGATTACTAGAATCATAATAAGAAACGCCAACTCTGTAAGACGATATATATCAGATTCAACAAATTTAGATGTTGCAGTATTGCACTTATTTCAAAGTCAATTTAACTTTTTGGTCAAAAAGTAAGAAGTCCATTAGAAGGTGACATAGTTTTTTTTAAATGCTTTAGGACCTTGGCACAAGCATCACACAGCCAACAAGCATAAGAAGGAACAGCCACATTAAAGATAAAAGTACCTATGACCATGAATGACACATGCCATGTAGACCTGCATAGCGAATTAATGTGTGTCATAACACGGCAAATCAGAAATGAATTAAAGGACTAAATATATAGTAATCCAGGCTACAACTAATACATTCGATTGTTGTTTCAACTTTCAAGTTTCATCCAATCCTTGTGACCTCTCAATTCCTTCTTGTTATTGAATTATCAAGTGGATGAAGGATCGCATCTTTTCCATTGGCTACACAAATTATTGTTATCCTCTCTCAATCACCAAATAATTAGTCACATTTAGCTTTTGTTACCAAAAAAATCAAAGATCATTACTGTTGATGGCTACCTCTGAATAAACCATACAAAAGAAATTTCGTACAGAGTACAAATGTACTTGTGTGCTACAAGGCTTACAACGAGCAAGAGCATCTTTGCAAATCCATACATTGTTTGAGAAATTAGTGGATAAAGGTTTCACCGTAAATGGTCAAATGTGGTTCATAATATGGAAGGGAGTGCAGCTGAGCATCCTCAACACCGTCATAAACATATGTTATGGCTACTTAGAACTGTGAAATTTAAGCTTCAAATTGCAGGAAAATCTAGATTCCTTCATATAGCCAGCCTCCTCTCAACTATTATTGCCTTCCAAATAATTACTGTTGTAGAGTAACACTAAACATGATCAAATTGCACGACATCACTTAGCCGAACTTCGCTTAAGTCTAAAGAAATACCAAGTCACAACACACGAGGTAAAAACATAAGATATCAACTGAAATTTCTTTCAGAAAATAATACACAAATTGAATTTTAAAGCGAAGCATACAGAATCAGAATATATGTCAGTCACAGTTTCATTGATCATGCGTCCTATACATTTCGAGATAGGATTCAACTTTTTTATACTCTATATCAATCAAAACTTTAATTGATCAGGAATTATATACAATTCCTGCTAGAATACAACTTTATTTCCAGAATCGAAGACAACTAACACAGTAGCGCTTCACTAAAACAATTCAAAACGTAATAATGTCAATGAGTGCAAACAATTGCAGATACTAGCGGTTCGGTTTGTTTATGATATTCTGAATCACAAACTTTGCATTAAATACTACGACTGAGCGGTGAGCATTTGACAGAAAAGTTTTCAACATGAAATTGAAGCAATTAATCCAAACCTGAGATTGAAAATCAGTATCGTCGACCTCTTCCTCCATTGTTCAAATGCAATTGACAGAAGATAGTAACACAAGCAAATCGAGTGTCAGTGTGTCACTTAGACAGTTAGACGTAGAGGGAAAAGGGAGCGAACTGAACGACTATACAAAACAAATTTTGAATTTATAGTGTAATTTTGTTAAGGGTGTACCTTATAATTACTATAGAAAACAAATTTTCATTCTCAAACTTCAATTTTGTTTTTATTTTTCATTCCCTCCATTACCGGAGGTGGTATTTGCGGGGAATGAATATTTGTGAAGAAAAGTAAATAAATTGGAGCTAAGGTAGCATCACTATGGGAATGGATTTTAATTTCTCTTTCGAATATATCTATCTAAAACACTTACCACTAAAAAAAAACCCTTCCCTCCCATTTTCTCCATTTTCCCTCCTCTTACCTCCTTAATATACTTCTCTTTATTTAATACCATAATAATTAATAATCTAACAAATAAATTTCTTTTTTTAAATTAAAAAAACTCACACCACTATTTCACTCCTAATCTCACATTTCTACTTTTCTATTTAATACCATAATTAATAAGAATAAAATGGAATTTAATAATCCCACCTTTCGGTGATCCACTCGAAATAATCCCAACTTTAATTTATTCCAAAATAATCTCACCTTTATGATTCAGTTACTGAAAATAATCTCATCTTTAATTTATCTTCTGAAAATGGGCTTGATTTTGGGTTACAAAGTCCATTTTAAGCAGATGATGTATAAAGATAGGATTATTTTGGAATAAACTAAAGGTGAGATTATTTTGAGCAAACCACCAAAAGGTGGGATTATTAAATTCCATTTTACCTAATTAATACTTCCTCAAAAAAAAAAAAAAACATAATTTAATGTCATACAATTTTATCTTTCATTACCTTAACTAAAATTTATCTTTCTTACTACTTACCCTTTAAATATAATCACTTTAAAATTGTTTGATTAATCTTTTTCCTTTGTTGTAAATTAACATGTTCATGTTATTTATTTTATTATAATTTTTAGTAAAGCCGTGTATCGCACGGGGCTAACCTATCTATCTATCTATCTATCTATACTACTAAAATACAAACCACTAAAATTCCCTCTTATTTCTATCTATTTCCCTCTCAAACTCAATCCTTAACTATTACATTTTTATTAAAAAAATAATTAACATTTTTGGAAATTAAAAAATTCATTTATTACCTTTGAAATCCATTTACCTAATAATTAATATCATTGATAACATTAATTATTTTTTCTCACCCTCATCCCCCTAAGTCCTACATTTTTTTTTTTACTTAGAATTTCACTGAGTTTTTATCTCTAAATGAAGAGTACTAATCACTTGATTATTTAAATTAAATTTTAAGAGTAACTTTATCATAGTAATAGTTATGTTGGTCAACACATCTGTTACATATATAGCATGTATCCACATGATGTGTATATTCAACTTTTTTCCTTTAAACAAGTAGTTTGTGACATATTTCTGCAAAACTTCCCTTCTTTTTCCCCTTTCAATTTTTTTATAATGTACATTATCTCTTAATATAAAATAATTGCGTAGGATAAAAAAATGTTTCATTTTCTTCCATGTACATGATTGTTTAATAAACAAAATAATTAATAATGTTGGATATATAGCAAAAATCTTGATTATTTACTTAATAATGTTTGCTTTTTCAATAGTTAAAAATTACAAATTGATGTTTTGTTATATATATGAACTAAAAAAACTGATCGAGCAATTGCTCGGGTATAAACTAGTTTAGTTATAAATTCATTCCCATATATTAACCGGCTACCAAACGGACTGTTAATATATGCTCACACTTTAAAAACGTACCCTTAACATATTAATAGCAATATATAATTTGACGTGAATTAAACAGAAAAAATGACAAATTATTAATATGTTACAAGAGGAGTAATAATTTTGAGTTTTTTTGTCTGGTGAAAAACCTTTTAAAAAAAAATTCTTGTGAGATTGAAACCTTTAATATAAATTTGACAACTTAAAATCTTTAAAAAAATTTAGATGAAACTTTGACCTTTTTTTGGATGTTAACTGTTCTTTTCCGACGTTGGCTCGTCTTTCCGATGTTGTCTGGTTTCCAACGTTGGAGAAAAAATTTAGATTGAAACCTTTAATAACACATTGTTACTTTATACTTAAACCACTTAATTTTACAAAATGGGGAGAAAAATATGTTTTAAATATATCTCTATACTATAAGAGAAGGGGAGCTATGGTGTCCCCTAAAATGTCCGTAATACTCTTATATAACTATACCATAAAAAATTATAAAAACATATTTACAGTAATATAATTTTGTCATCCTTTTTTAAATAAAAAGGTAGTCATACATTTAAAAAGGAAAAAAATTACAAAGAAAGCAAATCTATAAATCTTATTAAAAGGCGCTCCTCACATCGAATTGCACCACGTAGGCGCCCAGTCATCTTATTGCGCCATGTAAGATGTCCATGCGGCTTTCTCTAAAGCATATTCGTCATGTAAGCATCACCACATCATTTTAACAAAATAAATGAAATATATATGCTTAGGATTTGAACCTATTACCTCTTCGGATTCAAGATTACACACTTACTGTCTCAACCAAGTGTTTTAAATTTACACATACTATATATATATATTCCTCTCCTTTACCAACTAAATCAGAGGTTGGATTTTTTTAAATGAGTTTCACAAGGGTAAGACATAATCACATAATATTAGCTAAAAAAAGTAACACATCAGGCAACGCCGGGACGATAAACTAGTTCACAAGTCACAAAATGTGCAATTTGGATGACTTTTCAATATTACTTCATAACTATTCAAAATAAAAATTAAATTTATTGTGCAGTCAAAGTTAGTTGTAAATATCTCATAAAATTCAAAAATAATTACTCTTCATAAAATTCGAACTTATTCATGCAATTTTCATTACAAAATTCTTTTTTTATGCAACAAAATTCATTTTAAATGATTGACTTATAATAATTATTTTTTCATGCACTTAGACTTGTATTCAAGATTGAATCAAAGTAGTCAGTCATATGCTCTTTACATCTAGCAATAATTTTATTTATTATTAAATCTATTATGATATATATTTTGATTAAATTCTTATTTTGTTACTAAAAACTAATTGTTTTTTTCTTGCATGCAAAAAATTGGACTTCACCCACTATTTAAAAGCAAGAAAGGCACCATGATAGGTTAATAGCAATCAAATAATATTTTTTTTCATATCTTAGTGTTAATTACTATATTTTTCTCAATTTGATACCAAAGTCTCACATATTTTTTTTGTTTCTTGAATCCAGATTTACATTCAAGATTGACTTTAAAAGGTTAGTCATATGATATTCACATAGTCACATCTAGCAGTAAATTTTTACTATTTTTGAATCTGTTATGATAATTTAAATGTAACGACCCGTCTTTTTAGTAATGTTGATTTCAACGAAATCAACAAGTCGGACCGACACTAATCAACTTATAAAACAATAAGGCAGCTAATAATAAAGTCCCAAAACAAGGTTTACTTTTATTAAACTTCAACTCTAGAGAATCCAAACAAAATAGGGAAAACCAAGGTTCTACATAGTTATCAACTCCTACTACATAAAGTAGTAAAGTCAAAATATAAAATAAGAACTAATAATAAAATTCGGGTGGCTAGAACATCTATACTCGCAAGCTCACAAACCCCAGCCCACGCTAGCAATTCTAGTTTACACATCTTCATTACCTGAAAAGGGAATGGAGTCCACTGTTAGTGGCGAGTAATTAGGATGTTCTACTTAATAGTAGAACCACACAAGCATATAATCAAATAGACCAAACACATATATAGCAATCAAGCGTCATATCAACATTATACATTCACAAACCGAGGAATGAAACTTCGAATTTCATCCACGTTCTTGGGGCTACTCCATTATACAATGGCCTTGACCTTGGCTGGGTCAACCTTGACACCGTCCTTGCTAATGACGTGTCCTAAGAATCCCACTTCATGGAGCCAAAACTCGCACTTTGACAATTTGGTGAACCACTTCTGAGCTCGTAGAACGTCCAACACCATTTGCAAATGTTTCTCGTGGTCTTGTTCATCCTTAGAATATATTAATATGTCATCGATGAACACTACTGCGCAAACTTGTAACAAATGATGAAAGGTCCGATAAATTTGGTCCATAAAGACTGCTGGAACGTTTTTTAAACCAAACGACATTACTTCGAACTTATAGTGTCCATACCTTGTGCGAAATGCGGTTTTAGGAATGTCCTATGACTTTACCGGAATTTGGTGATATCCTGATCGAAGATCGATCTTTGAGAATATACCTGCTCCCTTTAGTTGGTCGAAGAGATTATCGATTCTGGGCAGAGGATACATGTTCTTGACGGTCACTTTGTTGAGTTCCCGGTAATCGAGGCATAATTGCATGCTGCCATCTTTCTTTTTGACAAAGAGTACTGGGGGAACCCATGGTGACACACTTGGCCTTATGAAGCCCTTGTCAATTATCTCTTGCAACTGAGTCTTTAACTCTTTGCGTTTTTTAGGAGCCATTTTGTAGGGAGCTCTCGATATTGGCGCCGTTCCCGAAACCAAATCAATGTTGAACTCCACATCTCTTTCCTGAGGTATTCCCGGTAGCTCTTCGGGAAACACATCCACATAGTTTCTAACCACTGGAATTGCTTCGAGTTGTTCCTATTTTGATATGTCTTTCACCTGAAATAGGAACACTGCTTCGCCCTTTTGATGCAGACTTCACATCTTCATCGCGGACACTATCTTCACGCCTTTCTTGCTTGTGGTGCCGGAGTATGTTATTGATCGTTTGCCTTTGGGTCCTCGCAACACAATAGCTTGATCTCAACATGGGATGGTTGCTTGGTATTTGGATAACCAATCTATCCCTAGAATGACATCAAACTCTATCATTGGAAATTCCTTTAAGTCTGCCGATAATTGCACATCGGCGATGACTATAGGAACGTCCTTAAATTCTTGATGACAAGCAAAATCCTCTCCCGAAGGAAGAGTTACAATAGATTTCACAGGAGACTCTCCCGTTAAATTAGCTTTACAAACAAATGATTGTGCAACAAATGAAATAGTAGCACCTATAACACCCCGCATTTTAGCAATGACGTTAACGGTGATAACGTCGTAAACAGGCAGTTACCAATTGATCTATAATGTAAAAATATAACTAAAACTCATGGAAATAATATTTATTATTATTAATAATGAAATCCCGAATACAAATGATTAAACTAATCCAAAAATCAAGTCCTAAAACAAGAAATAAAACTAGCTGCAAAAGCAGGAAAGGAAAACAGGGCCCTAGACGCTCGCTAAACTAATCCCGACTCTAGCCTCTATCTTGCTTACCTGCAAAATAGAATTGGGGGTCCACCATCAGTGGCGAGTAACTAGGTTGTCCTACTTATAAGTAGGACCACATTACTTAAAATAACAGGGTTAGAAACACAGGAAACAACAACATTATCAGCGGAAACATAACAATCATCAACAACAACATCGATCAATTCAAGCCAGTGCAAATACTACCAAGCATAACACGCACCAATCTCAAGTTCAATAACAAGACATTGCTCGGTCTACAATCGATAACATGACCAACAATAAAAGGACTTGCCCTGCACGATTCATCGCTGATGAACCGCTAGACGCTCGGTCTTTAAGTGCTCGACGCACGATCTTTAACCGCTCAACACGACTCTGACTCACAATCAATCACACAAAACTTGCCCCGCACGATTCATCACAGATGAACCGATAAACGCACAGTCTTCAACCGCTTGACGCACGGTCTTTAACCGCTCGACACGACATGACTCGACAAGGACTCAAAAAGACGCCTAACAAGATCATCAAACAAGATTGAATGACAAACAACATAAAAATCGAACCTTTAAACATCAAATCCTCACGCATGAAAATAACAAGCTAGCAAGAAATATCAATTCTTTGAAGCACCAAATACACGCAAGTTCAAGAACATAAACGGATCAAGATTCATGAAAAGATTATGCAAGATACAAAAATAACTTAAATCGAAATATCAAGATTCATAAATTGATCAAAGAACAACATAAAAATCCATGCTTTGGCACCAAAGAAACACACGCATAAAGCTATCCAAGGATCGAACAAGAAATCAAAATTCAACAAGGGTAAACACGCAAGAACTCCATAGCAAGATTATAGAACATAATAACATAAAAAGATCAATCAAGAACCATGAATCCATAAGCAAGAATTTGAAACTAACACCCTAGATTATTCGGTTTTCACACGCACCTCAACAACAACAATCAACATAATTCTTATCCAATTATTCTAAGCAACCTAGTCATATTCCTAAGTAGAAGGTCTAGTTACCTATAGAGGAATCACACAAGAATCACGCACGAACCCTTGCCCACTCGTCCTTTTGTTCGACAAAAGCCACGCCCAAGGTTTGGTTTGATGAAGTGAATAAAGAATAAATTGGTGTGGGTTTTCTTTTGAAGAGGTGCCATGAGATATAGAGGGGAAAGGAGGATTTTTTTTTTTTGTAGTTTAGTTCATACAATGAATGAGGGAAAGGGTGGACTTTTAGGAGTATTTATAGAATGAGGGCTTACTAGTTTTTAGGAGATGGGTTACAATATGGAAATGGTTGGCATACCCATACCCATCTAAAACATAAGTTTATATGGTGGCTTGTTATGCTTGATATGTTACAAAAGACTAAGCAAAGAAACCTGAGATTTGGAGTATGTGCTAATGACTTATGTTGTATATGTAAAACTTAGTGTGAAACTATACAACACCTGCTTTTTGATTGCAACATGTCCAAGGCAATTTGGGTTGAGCTTCAAGGATAGCTAGGTGTTCTGTGTTCAACAACTACCTAAGCACAAAAACCCCTAGCTAGTTTGGTGGTTGAGGAGAAGAAGGGCATATACTAAAGCTAAGGTGGCTTCTACAATAATCTACTCCATTTGGAAAGCAAGGAATCAGACTTTCTGGGTGTAGCATGTTATGCCTAGTAATACAATTGTTAGGGATATCAAATTCCATGTTCTTACAAGATGTAATTTTGTTAATTTGAGTAAGATGTCACATAATGATAAATTGTAAAGCTTTTGCAACGACTTTATTTGTTGCTATAAGGGTTTTTCTAAGCTATGCCCTTATGTTTTTCGGTTTTCTAAGTTGTGCCCATGCTTTTTGAAACTTCTAAGCTATGCCCCTCAACTTAGGTTTTTTAATTAACAGTGTCCACTATGTTATCTTAGCGTTAATAGATCCGTTAAAAGGAGTTGAATTTCATGGGAGGGTAATTTCCACTCTAAAATTCTAGGGGTTTTAGCTGATTTTCACCCTTTATTTTAGGGAAATGCATCATTTATAGGGCAATACATCATTTATGTTAGGAAAATACATCAATTATAAAGGGTGGAAATCAGCTAAAAACCTTAGAATTTTAGAGGGGAAATTACCCTCCCACAAAATGCAACTTCTTTTAACGGATTTAGTAATGTTGAGTTAACGGAGTGGGCACTGTTAATTAAAAAACCTAAGTTGAGGGGCATAACTTAGAAGTTTCAAAAAGCATAGGCACAACTTAGAAAACCGATAAACTCAAGGGCATAGCTTAGAAAAACCCTAAATAGTTTATTGCAATAACACTTTTCGTTGTTATAAACCTTTATCTTTATGATGGGTAAGCCATTTATGGCAACGATTTTTTTGTCATTGTGAAAAAATATGTTTTTTGTAATGACAAAAGTCATCCTTTTTTTTTTGCAACACTAATACGCGCAACGACCTTGCAAAATATTTTTTGCAACGACCATTGATTTTTAGAAACGACTTTTGTCGATCATTGATAAAAAATAGTTTTTCTTGTAGTGTGAGAAATAGTTAATTATTCTCAGCTGGTTCCTAACAAGTGCATTTCGGTTTTACAGTAACAACAATAGTTCACTGTCAATTGTACTGTTTCACTTGCTCTTTAATATGTATTAAGGATATTAAGGGTATTTTTCTATTAATTATGTTGTAGTTAGTTTAGATAGTCAGTGGGCCTTCTTTATTGGAGCTTTATTGTATTTCTATATATACTCCTCTTAGTGTTTTTCTTCTACAACTCCTATGTTCTGTTCGTAAAGTTGCAGGCTAATAAAAGTATTTTCTATCTTCTTCTTCCTGGCTCTCTAATCTCTTCATGGTATCGGAGCTAAAACCCAATTTGGGTAGATTCTGAGTATTTGATCCCTTCCTCTTATTTTTTTCCCCAATTCCATTTCTTAGGGTTAGGGATTTGATTGTCGATTCAGCAAACTGCTTTCATTGCTGCAGTCAAAGTGCATTTAAGTGCAATTGTGGTGGTTTCTTGCTGACTAAACGATGGTTGGTTCTTCAATTGGTGAGTCCGAGGTGAATGACACTGGAAATCGAGGTATTATAGACCCTTTCTTTGTTGCAAACTCTGATAATCCTGCTGCTTCTTTAACCACTGTTGTTTTCAATGGTTCGAATTACTTAAGATGGAGTAGGAAAGTGTATAGATCCTTAGGTGCTAAAAATAATATTGGTTTAATTGATGGTACCATAGCACAACCTGATCCTACTCATAAGGATTATGCCAAATGGAAACAGGCAGACTATATGGTGGGTTCTTGGATCATGAGTTCTATGACTAGTGAAATTAGTGATGATTTTGCTTGTGTAGAGACAGCCTATGAATTGTGGTGTGATATTAAGGAACGATTTGGCCAAACTTGTTTCAACTTAAAAAGGAAATAGGAAACCTTAAGCAAGAAAATATGTCTGTTCAAGCTTATTTTGGTAAAATGAAAAGGCTATGGGATGATGATGTGTTCAGTTTGTATTAATCAATTAGCTCATTTTGATGTATAGTTTGTAATAGTTTAGAACGTGTTTTGTGATATTAATTAACTTTAAGCTTAAACGAAAGTTTATGTCTCGAAACTTAATATAATATTGCATTTCATAATTTAATTGCTTTTTAGGACTTAGTTTATTTTTGTTGTTTCAGGCTCGTGTTTCTTTCCATATTTTGTCTGTATTTGGGAAGACCGAGACTTATTCGGGACTTGGAAAAAAGTGTGATAAAGTCTTGAAGAATCTAGGGCGCCCCCAGCACCTGTATGATCAAGGAAAAATAGAGCAAGTGGCCAAAGAAGAAGGCGCTCCCCGCGCCTACGGGGCGCTGCCCGCGCCCATATCACAGTAGCTTGCCAAAGGGAGGCGCTCCCCGCGCCCGTCTCACAGTAGCATTTCATCAGGGGAGTGCTCCCCGCGCCTTTGAGGGCGCTGCCAGCGCCCATTCCACAGAACCAATACTTCCAAGGAGGGGCGCGCCCCGCGCCTATGGGGCGCTGCCAGCGCCCATGTTACAGTAGTACTTCCAAGGAGGGGCGCGCCCAGTGCCTTCGAGGGCGCTGCCAGCGCCCATCTGCTCTGTTCTGCACGCGGCTTCATCCACTTGATTTCTAGGTTATATTTTAGTTTAGTATAAATATAAAAGTTGATTCTCATTGTAAAAAAAGCTAGTTTTTCATGTTCAAATAGTTCCTTAGCTTAAATTCTCTCTAGTTTCTCCTTAGATTACATAAAAACTATTAAATCTTTAGTTTGTAATTTTGATATTTAATCATGGAATCAATGAAGAATCTTTGTTCATCAATGGAAATGGTAGCTTAAACTTGTTCTTGGGATTGGTTTCAATGATTCCAAAAGGCTCCTTGTGAGGATTCTCTAACTCTAAACTATTTCTTTACTTCAATTATTTACTTGCTCTTATATGAATTGTTATTGGTTTTGTTGAATGTTTTAGCTTGATCTTTGTCTTGTTATTATATTTTACAAAATCATTACTAGGGTTTGAACACAATCGATTATTGTGTTCAACCTCGAGTAGCAACTATCTTGTTCATGCTTAAGCGTATTCTTATTGTGAACAATTTAGTAGAGCTTGTTTAAACGTTAATTGTTTATTGCGTATTCTCTAAACAATTGCGTTCTTATTGTGTCTCCGTTCTTAAAGCTTTTGTTCACTGCGTGTTCTTTGAACATTAAGGGTTTTAGGCAATTTACGATTTATCTTGTCTAGCTAATTAAGGGGACTACAAGAGTTTACTCTTGTCAATAATTAATTGAGTATTGAAATGGTTTGGTAATTGAGAGTCTTATTCAATTAGCCGAGTCAGAGTCGTTGTAACCGAATCCTAAGATTCTTTAAAACTAGAATTTTACCGCAATCAATTAGTTGTTAGTTTATTTTATCACTAAAATCTCCAATTTCCCCCCCCCCCCTTGTTACCAATATCACTAAGGAATTAGTGATTCTCCCCTTTAATAATCCAAATACATATTAACACAATTAAATCAACATAAATCCGTTCTCTGTGGATACGAACCTTACTTGCCCTTTACACTAGTTGTAATTGGAGAGTAGGAGAAATTTACTTTTGATAAGTCTTTTATTTTTAACGACATAAAAGGCCTACCAGATGAGCTTCATAGTTTGAGAAAGAAACCTAAATCCTCTTGTGGTGTGCTTGACAAATGTACTTGTTATTATGTAAAAGATGTCTCTGAACTTGAACAAGAGAATAGGTTAATGCAATTCTTGATGGGTTTGAATGTTGGGTTTGATAATGTAGTTACTAATATACTTTCAATGGATCCTCTACCAAATATACACAAAGCATATTCCATTGTTCTGCAAGTAGAAAAACAGAAAGAAGTAAGTGCTCTAACAAATGGAATTCCTGAATCTAACGCTTTGGTTGTATATAAGGGTGAGAAGGCTAATAATAATTCCTGATTTGGATCAAATTCTGGAGTTGGATATAAGAGTGAGGATAATAGTTCAATATTTAGTTCTAACAATAATATGAGAAAAAGGGACTGGAAGAAAGAACGGATAGAAAGGAAGTGTGATATTTGCAAAGCAAGAGAGGACATAATTCTGAGCAATATTTTAAGGTCATAGGATATCCGGATTGGTACCATGCCCTGAAGAATAAGAAGCCTACTGTTAATACGTACTACTAATGCTCCCAGACTTGTTGCTCATGCTATTGTTGAAGAGTATGATTCTAAAACTCCCTTGGATGATGGTGAAGAGAAAAGTGTTGTACTTCCATGGTGTCCTACATATGCCAAGAAGTGATCAAGGCTATGAACAAGAAGTCTACTTCTTCTTCAGGTCCATCTGGATATGCCTATGCTAACTGTGCAGGTATGAATATTTCTAATTTTGCTTATTCTTTAAATGCTTCCAAAGATAATGACAAAAGTCTTTGGATTATTGATTCAGGAGCAAGTGACCATATGGTCTATGATTCTAGATTGTTATATAATAAAAGAAAATTACAAGATGGTATTAAAGTAGGGTTACCTGATGGAAATATTAAAATAGTTATGTGGTGTGGCTCAGTAGTTCTTTCACCAAATTTAATCTTGAATAATGTTTTGTTGGTAGAAGAATTTAGACGCAATTTGTTATCTGTAAGTAGATTGGTTGAGCATACAAATCTACAGATTATATTTACCAAAGATGGCTGAGTTTTTCAGGACCCTTATAAGAATGAAGTGGCAAAAGGACATAAAGGTCAAGGCCTGTACTGTGTGAGATCTACTGTTTTAGAAAGAAATAACCATATAAGTAGTGTGTGTGAAGGAAGAAATTGTAATAATGTAGTAGCTGAACATTTTTTTAGGAAGTCAGGTTGATCAAAATAAAATAGACAATAAGACGACACATTTGTTTCATGCTAGACTTGGACATATTTCTTTGTCAAAAATGAAGTATATTGATGAATGCAATTGTTCAAGTTTAAAATCCTATGATTGCAGTGTTTGTATTAATGCTAAATTGCATAAACTTCCTTTTTCTGTGAGCAAGTCTAGAGCTTCTGCTTTGTTTAGTCTCATTCATATCGACCTTTGGAGACCTTATAGAGTTCCTTCAATAAATGGGGCTAGGTACTTCTTAATTGTGTTGGGTGACTTTAGTAGAGTAACCTGAACTTTTCTTCTTCATAATAAACAACAAATCTACAAGACTATTTCTGATTTTTTGGGTTTATGTTAAAACTCAATTCCACACTAAAATAAAAACCATAAGAACTGATAATGGAACAGAATACTTAAATGACTCTTGCTTAAACTTGTTTGCTAAAAAGGGCATTATTCATCCAAAATCTATGGTAGGTGTTCCCCAACAAAATGGGAGAGTAGAGAGAAAACATAAACATTTGCTTGAAGTTGCAGAGCTCTTAGAATACATGCTAATTTGCCAAAAAAATTTAGAGTGATTGTGTTTTGACAGCTACCTATTTAATAAACAGAATGCCTACTCCTATTTTAAATTGGAAAAATCCTTTCCAAGTTATGTTTGACACTAAACCCACTTATGATCATTTGAGAATATTTGGATGTCTTTGTTATGCTGTGGATGGGAGTAGATATAGGGACAAGTTTGATTCCAAAGCAAGGAAGGGTATTTTTCTTGGTTATCCATGTGGCCAAAAGGGTTATAAGATATATGATCTACAAAAGAAATGTGTTTTTTTATCTAGAGATGTTAAATTCTATGAGCATATATTCCCTTTTCAAAATGAAGAAAGTACTTCCCAAAATTCTATGACGGCTTCTCTATTAATAACAGAACAGACTATTTTGTTCCTAATATACAACCAGACCAACCTGTCATGGCTCTAGATAATTCTGCAGGACATGTAGCCTTTAATAATGCAGGTTCTAGCAGAGATAATGAGGAGCTTACAGCCCCTGTGAATGACACACCTTCCACTGAGTCATGGCAAAACAGGTCTGCTACTAATCCTGATATTACTCCTACTGCTTCGGGTAATATTACTCCTACTGCTGGTGCTGCTAATCCTAATATGGTGTCTATTCCTCAACATACTCACTCTGTTAGAGGTTCTACTAGAGCTGTTAGACAGCCATCTAAATTTGATGATTTTATTGGTACTTACATACCTCATAAAATTACTGATCAATCTGATTCTTCAGTGTCAAAATCTTTCAATGTTAATTCTTCTAAATTGTGTGATCCCAAAACTTACAAACAAGCTAAAACAGTTCAGAATGGACCAATGCAATGATAAAAGAAATTAATGCCTTATGCAAATCATACTTGGATTCTCACTGCACTGAGTTACCAAAAGGTAAACAAGCCATAGGTTGTAAATGGATTTTTAAAACAAAATTAAATCCTGATGGTACCATAGAAAGGTACAAAGCTAGGCTTGTTGCCACTGGTTATCAACAAAGAGAAGGACAAGATTTTAATGAAACTTTTTCTCCAGTTGCAAAGTTAGCAACTGTTAGAATTGTTGTAGCTTTGCTACTGTTAAAAATTGGCCTCTATGTCAACTTGATGTTAATAATGCCTTCTTACATGGTCACTTAGAGGAGGAAGTTTATATGCTTCCTCCACCAAGGTATGATAAGGCCAAAGAAGGTCAAGTTTGTAGGTTACAAAAATCTTTATATGGTTTAAAGCAAGCTCCTAGACAATGGAATAAGGAGCTTACTATTTTTCTTGTTTCTCATGGATTTGTTTAATCTAAGCAAGATTATTCTCTTTTTACTAGATACTTACATAATGAAATTCTCATTTTAATTGTGTATGTAGATGATATTCTGATCACTGGCACTTCACATTAACAAATAGAAAAAGTAAAAACTGATCTTGACAACATGTTCTCTATAAAAGACCTAGGACTTCTGCACTACTTCCTTGGTGTTCAAGTTCACAGAACTGCAACAGGAACATTTCTGTCTCAGCAGAAATACATCTCTGAAATTCTAACAGATGCTGGAATGGACACTTGCAATCCTGTTGCAGCTCCTTTACCCACTGGATTGAAGTTAAACTTGACTGAAGGTGATCCTCTTGACAATCCTCAACTCTACAGAAGAATTATAGGCAGACTGCTATATCTTAATTTCACAAGGCCTGACCTTTCATACTCAGTCCAACATCTTTCCCAATTTATGCAAGCTCCAAGAACTCCTCATTTGAGAGCTGCTCTACATGTTCTTAAGTATCTCAACGGTACTTTAGACTATGGTTTATTCTACTCAACTAAGTCTGATACTTCTTTATCTGCCTTCAGTGATTCAGACTGGGGCTCTTGCACCTTTTCTAGCCGATCCCTTAGTTCTTATGCTGTCTTCCTTGGTTCCAATCTGATATCATGGAAAACAAAGAAACAACCAACTGTTAGTAAGTCCTCCACAGATGCAGAGTACAAAAGCCTTTCAAGTACTGCTAGTGAACTTTCTTGGGTTTAAGGCCTCCTACAAGAATTACAAGTTCCTGTTCCTCTTCCTATAAATATTGCTTGTGATAATCTGTCCTCTCAACATCTTGCCAACAATCCGATCTATCATGAGAAGACCAAGCATATCAAGCGTGATATGCACTATATTCGAGAGCAGGTAGAGCAAGGCTATATTCAAGCTTATCATGTTAGTACTCAACAGCAACGAGCTGATCTTTTCACCAAACCTATTCTTTCCTCTAGGCATGCTTACCTGTGTGACAAGCTTGGCTTAACATCTATGTCAAGCTTAGGAGGGGAGTATTAAGGATATTAAGGGTATTTTTCTATTAATTATGTTTTAGTTAGTTTATAGTTAGTCAGTGGGCCTTCTTTATTGGAGCTTTATTGTATTTCTATATATACTCCTCTTAGTGTTTTTCTTCTACAACTCCTCTGTTCTGTTCGTAAAGTTGCAGGCTAATAAAAGTATTTTCTATCTTCTTCTTCCTGGCTCTCTAATCTCTTCAATATGCCTTTCCAATAAATACTCTTGAGTAGTGAAAATAAGTAATTTCTCTATCCCAAATTATTATAAATAATATATGACTAATAAATATTGTTTTATTTGGTTAGATGATTATCGCTTATTGATTGGGACAAATGGAGCATATGTGTACATATATATATATATATATATATATATATATATATATATATATTTTAGGAGAAAAGTTGAGCACTCATCTTGAAAGGCAGAAATATGGAAAATCCTCTCAAGGTGAGCACCAAGGTCTCTCACCTGAAATTCGAGGGGCTGACCAACTTAGCCAAGCCCCTTTCTCATAAGTAATGATAATATGTATGCATATTGTATTTATGTATATGTATATATAGTCGAAGGATATTGGATCAGTTGGTTCAAGTTTTCCCGTGATCTCCGAGGTCACGGGTTCAGCACCCCTAGCCTCACCTGCCAAGGTTAATTTATGAGATAGGTGCCTTGTGTGAGTACTGTGCACCTTTCCTTAAAAAAAAAATGTATATGTATATATATGTGTGTATCTATCTGTATTTAATAATATTATTTTGGTGATATTGGTGGGATAGTGATAATGGATGATAATGTATATTTAATTTTTTTTTGTTAAGAATCATCCATATATTAATATTTTTTTTTATAATGGATGACACATGATCCATAAGCAAGATATATGACGGGTTGGGGGAAGATTAAGAATCATCCAGATGCTTGCAGTGAATTTTGAATATGGATTTAATTGCTAACTTTCAAAATACTAGTTTTACCACGAGACAAGCCTCAACCTCTTGGATAGTATGTATTTATATTTTCATATTTTGCAGAGCCTCTACATATATATAAATAAAAAAAAATGACGTATTGGTGTGTATATATAATGGACGTTTCAAGCTACTAGTACACCATTACAACTTAATAAAAATAATGGCTAGTCAAAGGGAGACGAGCTGCTTGATATTGCGAGGAAAAGAATATTTAGGAGGACCATCGAAAGCAAAATCAACGACAATGCGGGCGGCGGCCTCAGTAGGATGGTAAAGATCCCAGAAGATATGGTCAGTTCGGTTGGAACAATAAGATGATATGGGTGTGCAAGCAAACTTTGCATTTAAATTCCCCAATCCACAACATGCTTTTTTCTCTTCCTTGAATCCTGTACCAAAAACAAGTTTATTATTCAATTATATGGTTAAGCCAGAGGTAGAACCAAAAATATATGTTAAGGGGGCTATAACAAAAAATAAATAAATAAATAAATTTGAAAGGGTCCGATTACATAAATTAACCTATTTTTAAACAAATATCAGTAGAGTTTTCACTTAATTTAAAGAAAAAAAAATCAAAATTGGCAGGGGTTGTGGACTCCACTAGCCAGCGTGAAGTTCCGCCTATCGTTAAAGCTTGCTTAGGTTAATAATTTAAATTTTTTTTGTATGATAATGTGTGGAATCCTGAGAGTGAGGGATAGCTCAGATGGTTAGGGCTCCCTCCCGATTCCAGGTGATTCTGGGATCGATTCTCATCCCGCCTTATGTAGCTCATTGGCACCACAAAAAATGTGTGGCATACTAAGCCTTGAACCGAGCCTTATTGCAGGTAAATTACCCGTCCCAATTTAGTCAACACACGTATTTGCAAAGGAGATGATAAGGAATCCTCACAAATGCGTGCGGTCAAAATCAAACCCAGAAACTCGTGTCTGAAATTATAAAACCTTAACCACTAGGTTAAGACCTTATCATCGGTTAGTAATTTAATATAGTAATGGAAATGTTAAAGGAAGACATATATGTATGTATGTATGTACCATAAGTAGCAGGATGTTGAATGAGGCTGAGGAAGACCCTGTAAGTGTCAAAGAGAGAGTACTTGAAGTCTTTAAGCTGGGTTTGGTAAGTCTGGAGAATTGATCGAACTCCTTGATTGAATTTGGAAGCCCACAAATTGGCTGCTTCGTTACATGCATTTGTTTTATTTCGGTCCCTCTGTGATGGACAACACCCCACTGCTGCCACCCCAAATATCACGAATTTTCTTGCCCCTAGATCGTACATTTTCTGCCAAATTACAATTTCAGAATTTATTAAAAATGAAAAAAAAAAACGATATGCATATATAGATGACAACATGAGAATGTGTGATGAAAATTCATGATGAATTGAACAAATGTACAATATAGTAAAGTAAAATTTACGCTTTTTATTTACGTTTAATTCATATTTAATTACTTCTCATGATATAGTTAGTCAGGGCGGACCCAGGATTTTAAAGTAGGTGTAGCACCAATTTTAATGTGCATTATACGGCTCTGTCCGAATCAAACAACAAATAGTAATTACTGATTTTTTGTGTAAAAATCTCGATTTAAATATGTGACTGTTTGGGTATAAAATGTCGATACCCCATTTGGATATATTCAAAAACACTATTGGTCTGTTTGGTAATCAGTTATAAATGAAGGTAATTAGAATGAATTTATAACTAAATTTGGAAGAAATATCAAAACTCATTCCCATGGTGGTGCTAGCTTAACTCCAATTTATCTAATTTTCTTCACAAATATTCATTCCAATCTAATACCACCCTTCCACATGGTAATGGATGGTAATGGAAATTAAGAACAAATTTCAAGTTTGGGAATGAAAAATATGTTTTCCATGGGGCTTTTGAAGTTTTTTTCTTAACAAATTATCCTTTAAATCTGTTCCCATTACCACAATTCATTACCAATAACCAAACGGGCCGTATAGACAATTAATAATAAGAGTATAACTTTTGACAAAAAAATGACAAACTTTTCCAAAATTTGCATAACATTTCATATATAATTATATTTTTATTGAAGAACTAAACATTAATACAATAGTTCCACAACTTTTTTTTAATCAAATACTAGTTTAATGGTGTAATCAATCCACTATTTATGAAGAAAAGGTAAAAAATGGTGTAAAAAAGTTGAATAAAGAGGGTAAATGATAAAAATGAAATTAAGTGAGCCCACTGCCCATATATAAAAAAGAAAATGTGTAGCAAGTAAAAAAAGACAAAGGGAGTACAACTTGTAGAAGGCTACAAAGAATAGCAATGTGAAAGGCGATGAAATTCATTAATGTCAGATCTCATTTGTGATCGTTGTTTAATTGAGTTTGAAATTTATTTGATTCAATTTTCTTTGCATTTTTTTACTTTGATATTTTTTATAGATGTCGCACGACTCTTTTATGAATGCATCGATCTTATTTCAAAAAAATAAAAAAATAAAAAAATTGAATGTGGAATAAAGAAAAGGAGATACCTTCAATTGTCCTTTGAAAGCAAGTTGCATCGAAGCCACATATTGTTGAGGAGTGCCTTTCTTCTTTTGGCTAGAATTAGATGACCCAAAATAACCAAGAATGTCATTGCTTCCTATCACTGTCGCAAATATCGATTTTGATAACAAATTTTCTGCTTCTGCTTGTCCCATTTCTTCGACTATTTTCCTTTGTACTTTTCCAAGATACTCTATTTGCTTGTTAAACGTTATTGATTGATGCTGCATTTTGTACCACAAAAGTATAATCAGCGGGGATAGCTCAGTTGGGAGAGCGTCAGACTGAAGATCTGAAGGTCGCGTGTTCGATCCACGCTCACCGCAATTTTTTAACCCCTTTTCCCCTTTTGTTATTTTCAAGGGTGTGTTTTGAGGCCGGTACGCTGGTTTAACATTAGCCCATTTCTCCACTAAATTAAAGTATTCGCTTCTTCAAAGCCCAATAATGTGGTATGCAGCATTCCTTCACTTTTTTTCCCCTTTTTCCAATTTTTTTTTTTTTTTTACGAGATTTTTCCTATTCAACGTCCAAGCAATTGCTCAATTTTATTATTTAACATTTAATGAATATATGTCATAAATCATCCATTAGAAAATCTAACATATTTAATAAAAGCATGCATCATTAAGTAACTAATAATCATATATTTCATCATTTCTATATTATAAGGTAATTAATCTATCATCAAGTAATCATGTAATTAATTGAAAATGGTTATTTAATCTCTCCTATACATGAATAATTAGACATGTAGTTAAAAGATTTTTTTTTTTGGCTTTATAATATACTAGTTTTTTGCCCGTTCGATACACGACGTCCCATTCAATGTGTTAGGAAGGATGGATCTCTTACTTCCCATTATATTTCGTTTCAAATCCTTCTATCCAAACAGAATATTAGTACTATTTATTTAGTATTGCTTATACTATATACTTCCTCTGCATCATATTAATCACAACTTTAACAATTTGGGCACTAATCATAATCACTCGTATAATTCGTTTTTGTGATTTATACATATAAGCAAATATAGTCATGTGTGAACACTTTTGAATCGTTTTAATGTTTACTTTATTGTGATCTAATTTTTATAATTTTTGATAAAGCAAAATTAAAGATATTATGAATATAAATTATGCATTGACAAATATAAAAAAGGGAACGTTGCAACTAATATGGAGCAGAGGAAGTATAAGATAAAACAATCTTTATATAAAAAAAAAGCAAAAAATTAGAAAAAGAAAGGACTCATACATAAAGTTGATCAGTGCCATCAAAGATTCCAGCGCCTCCGGATGCAAAGCTAACTCCAGCTGAAAAGTTGCTACTTTTGTTGTGTTTCAAGGAAAGGTAAGGAGGTGAAGTCAACAACCCCAATTTCTCAGCTGGTATAAATAAAAATTAATAATCATAATTTTCAACAGCAATATCAAATCTATACAATATATTAAAATAAATTGAAGACACTGTATCGCGTCAAGTAAGTTGTTTACGTGGTGTGCAGTTGGCACTCTCTAATGGAGTAAGTATTGGCTCATAGCTGCTATATCCAAATAGCGGCTGAGAGACTAATCATATTGCTCAATTTGTGTCAGAAATAAATGGAAGTGGTCCCGCGTATAAGTGAAGCCTAAATAGTACGTGGAGAATAAGCGACATCATTGGAACAATAATTGTGTTACACAGGACAATAATTGCGTTGCACGGGACAATAATTAAGACATTCATTCAAAAACCGCTAAATGCACATAACAACTATTAGTTTATCAGTACTCCTCTCTAATGCATATGTGCTACGTAAGCATTGCCACATCATTTAACAAAATAAATAAAAAATGCTTAGAATAGGACTCGAATCTATTACCTCTTACAACGCAATATCACGCACTTACTGTCTCAACTAACTTTTATTATTACTGTTTTAAATTTGCACATAACATTATATATTCCTCTCCTTTATTAAATGAATTAGAGGTTCGGTTTTTATAAAAAAATTCACAAACACTTATTAACGGGAGAAAAGTAACACTCGGGTCAACGCTCGGGCCAACGACGTAGTTCTTATATCAATCCTTAGTAATAAACAAATACATACAATATCTATTTAGTAAAATAAATTATTATACGTGTTAGGATGTTAGATATTTATACCTACTAATTTAATCTCAAAGGGAAATGGAACTACTCACTAGTCACTACTAAATACGAGTAAATGTTAATGGGCATTTGATTGGCAATGAATTTGCCTATTATGGTAGAGCTTTTATTATTTTTGTTTCATCTACAATGTAATGGACATTTATTTTATTAATGCATGTAAGCATTTATGGTTTTGAAAGGTACATTCTCAAAGCTTAATTATAAGTGCCTATCACTCTAATGACTGTACATGAAAGCCACTAAAAGAAGAATGTAGATTCAACCATTGTTAAATTTGATTGAATATTAGAAATGGGCCTGAGCAACCCAATATGAAAGAGGAGAGTTAGGGCACTTATAAGTCATGGAAGGTTCCTTCTGATATGGGACACTCAATAGACTTATAAATTAGTTTAGTCTCTTCTCATCTTCCGACATGGGACACTCACTAATACACTATATGGGGTTCAACAACTAGAGACTCATTATTATTACTAGTTTTTTTATATGTACTTTGAGCTTAATTGTTATTCAATCTATATATATTTTTAAAAAAATCGAATCTATAACTAAGTTGACATCTGTTTTATGATAAAAAAAATTAAATAATTCTCTTTTATAATCATTGAAATACTGGACAGTTTATCGGATTAAACAAGGATTTTTTTTCGGGAGGAGATTAAACGAACTAGTAAAAATGATATTTTGTGGTATATAATATTACACTGTACAGGAACTAATAAATATTTCAAATTATTTTCATTTTCATTTTCTTAGTATATATTTTGCAACTAGATGTATTGATATTTTTAATTTGCAGCCTGCATGAAGAATATACATACAGAGTATATATAAGATTTAAAATATAATAATTTAAATATTGTACAAACAGATCTCTTGTCATTATCGCTTTTCATTTTCAAGGGAAATTGTATATCAATTTCACATTGCCAAAAAAATAAAATAGATAGTTCCCATTGCCAAAAAACTAGAATAAATACTTCCCATTTACATTAAAAAAAATAAAATTATAGGCAGTGCATGAATTCTATAATTATGGTGGATGTATATTTCATGAAATGCCAAAACGCGTTAAAAAAAATTAAAATCTAGAACATGTCATGTCATGAAGTCATCTACATTTGGAGGTTAGTAAATATACTTCCAAACTGTATTTCTTGTTTTATTTGCGTTTGTTTGGAGAGGAAGGAAGAAAATTTGGTAAACTCCATAATCATTAGCCACTTTAGTACTGTAGTTTATGCATGCAAATTAAAGGATGACAATTTTTTTAAGTAGGTTTAAAATGTTGTTTATTTCCTTATTTCTTCTTCTATTGCTCTGATCTCATTACAAATTTGTAATAACAATATAAAGAAAATGTATTTCTTACCTTATCCAAAAATATATATAAAAAAGTCTATAAATATATCGACTATTATGGGCGTCTTTACTTCAAACTTTATTTAGTTCAATTCAAATCAATTCAGTTCGGTTCAATTCAGTTCAGTTCAATCCAATTCATTTCAATTCTCGATTTCCTTTCTCTCATAAACAATTATATCCGGCTCAATTCAGTTTAGTTCATTTCAATTCAGTTCAACGCTCAATTCAGTAAACGTAAATAGGCCCTAAATAATTTTTTTAAAATAACAACTTTTTTGCACTCTTTCCTTACTAGGTGCCTTGGTGGACTCATTTATAAATAAACACCTCCAGTTCAATATGAGTGGCAAAGTGGTGCACTCGTGCCCACTACCACATGATATTCAAGTGACATAGGGTTCAAACTTTATTACTAGCATCATTCTTTTTCTATATGTCTAGCTACCTTAATTAAAAAGATAATATTTCCTTACCCAATCAAAAAATAAATACAATACATGCTTGTAGATGAACTTCAATGTACGTAGTGGGGCTACAATCATGCTAGCGTCCTTAAAGTAAAAGGTTCGATGTTCACTAATAATGAATTCCCTTCCATAACCCTCGGTCAATGCCAGCATAACGAGTTGGGACCTAGCCTACCCCACATATTTAAAAAAAAAAAAATAGATACATATGCGTCAGATCGCTCGCCTAATTTAATTGATGGGATATACATTAATAATTTCTCCTTAGCAACAAAACATTGAAAAATGTACTCTTATACAAAATATATAGGAGCACGAAAATGATCATTTCATGTATGTAAATTAAATAAAATTGACATCTTATATTTGTCTCTCATAAATCTTAATTAATTGTGGACGAAATTATTTTATAAAAAGTAAAGGAAATAGAAAGAAGTTAGGGAAAAGAAAAAAAATACCAAGAAAATCAGCAGCATTCTTGCCATTGCTGAACCTGCCAGTAGCTTTGTGGGAGGGAAAATCAATACCATTATGAGGAAAATCAGCCTTAGCAATAGTAAAAGGCAGATGATTGTTGTTGCCCACATCAACCAATGAATCTCCAAACACAAACAAAGCTGGTGCAAGTTTAGCACCATTTGTAGATTCAAAGCTACTAATTATTATTACTATTATGAAGAACACTATCAATGTATAAAAATAGCAATACATTTTTAGTGATTTTATTTAATTTAATAAGAAGTGGCAGGGGCTACTTAAAGAAAATAAAAGATGGTGGATTGTATTGGTGGTGAGTTGAGAATTTATTTAGGACATTTTAAAGGGCATGTTATGGTGTTATGTAGTGGAGAGCAAGTGTGAATACATGACATTTTTATTAGATTTTATTTTTGGCTTTTGGTGAAACTTTATTATATGTTGTTTTACATAATGGGATTATTATTTATTTCATTGAGGATTTTCCAAGTGGCTATTTTTAGAGCATGGGTTTTTGTGCTCCATGATTATCAAGAATAAGTTCCAAAATGGAAATATCCTATTTGGTCTGACTTTAGATTTTGAAATATATATAGTGACATGTTTTAACTAGTATGGATTATTGTGTAATTATGGATTACCTTCAGAATTTTTTAAATGCAATGATTTGAAATGAATTAGTGAGAAAATTATAATGGAGGTAGTATTTCATTCATTTATGAGTTGATTATGTTAGAATCTTGGGTACTTGGAGATAAAAAAATCTTAATAGAAACAACATGTGTTTGGTGCAGCTTATTGCACCATTATTAAATGGTACGACGCGTGTGTAAAACTAAATAGAGGGGTTACAAAATATAAGACTTTGTAACCCCAACTTAAATACTTGTAGCCCCACTTAAACCTTTTGTAATTCCACTTAAATACTTTGTAACCCCATTTAAACACTTTCTAAACCCAAAAAAAACACTTTGTAACCCCATTTAAACACTTGTAACCACAAAAAAGACTTTGTAACCAGACTTAAACACTTTGTAACCCAAAAAATAATTCATAAACCCAAAATCACTTTGTAATTAACCCCATTATAACTCGAAAAAAACACTTTGAAACCCCAATAAAACTTTGTAACCCCACTTTGTAACCCCACTTAAACACTTGTTAACCCAAAAAATACTTTGTAACCCCACTTAAACATTGTGTAACTCAAAAAATACTTTGTTATCCCAAAAACACTTTGTAACCCCATTGTAACTCCAAATAAACACATTGTAACCCCAAAAAAATTTTGGAACCACACTTCACACTTTGTAACTCCGATCCAAAAAAACACTTTTTAACCCCACTGAAGGCTTTGTAACACCTAAAAAGGGCCGCATCATTTCAAACAATGTAGCTGGCCGCATGGTTTGTAAACCATGCAACCAGCTGCATATAAGAATTTGTCTAAGAGAAAAATCTTTAACATCACTACTAAAAAAAGATGTTATTTGCGATGGAATTTCTGTCGTAAAAATGTGAATATGTTGTAGAAAAGGGGTCGTAAATCATTTTTCCTATCATAGAAATGTAACACCACCGTCATAGAAAAGTGAGGTCGTAAATAATTTTTTCCGTCACGATCCTGTTGTAAATGAGTCAATTTTAATAGATTTTATATTAGGTATTTGGTGAATTTTAACGACGGGGCGAAAACCATCATAAAACTTCTACATTTACGATGAGATTTAGGTCCCTCATTAATGTATATCCGTCAGTGATCGGCCCTTTTTTTATAGTGGATATATAGGAAGAAATATAGTCATATATATGAGATTTTGTTAAAACTATGTTGGTGTAAAGTTTTTTACTACGTATATCAACTGTTTTAGAAGCTAAGGTCCCTCCTTTGTGCTCACTTTGTGCTTCCTACCATGAGACGAGTGCTCATATTTTACGTGATTGCCCTTTTTCTCAATTTATATGGGCCCTTTCTGATCTGGGTCTCCGTATGCAGTTTGTTATAGGGTTAGATTTGGATATTTGTGTCTCAAATTTTATCCTCTACCTTCATCATCCAACAGCGCATTGTGCACTTTGCTTCTGTCTTATGGAGTATTTTGGTGTTACGGAATAATGTTATCTTCCGTTCTCACCCTTTCAACCCCCTAGGGGTTATTAAAATGATATCTGAAATAAGGACCAGATGCCTTATCACTTTTGCTACTTTGCCTACTACCTTGAGAGAGTTGGTGCCTGCTCATCGACCGACACCTCCGTTATCTTGGGAAGTTGGTTCTTCTGCTCTCTTGCCACTTTTAGTTCACGTTGATGGAGCGTGGAAGCAGCGTTCAAAGCGAGGTCTGATTGAATGGGGGGTCAGCTATTGGTTGGTCGATCTCTTCTTCTTCTATTGTTCTTGCTCAGGGAGCTCAAAGAATTTATGCCTCCTCCGCCTTGCAGGCTGAAGGTTTTACTCTCTTATTTGGTCTAATTAGGGCGCTCTCTTTTGGCCAGGTCATTCATATTCTGTCTGACTCTTCTCAAATGGTCCTTGCTCTATTGTCCCCTGATCCGCCCACTCTGGCTATAGCTGGTATTGTTGCAGATATTCACAAGGTTGTTGCCGAGTCTATTGTCTCGTTTAAATGCTTTGTTGTTAGTAGATCTGTTGTTGCTCTAGCCCACTTCTTAGCCTTTGAGGCTAGATTGGGTAGGTATCCTGTTGTCTGGTTGTTTTACTTCCAAAAAAAATTGAAAAAAAAATAAATTTAGAAGGTTTTATAAAGTATAGCGTTATATATTTATGTATTAAAATGTACATTGGAAATCAACCTATATATAATCTATAGAGACAGAGGGAATAGTACTACAAAATTATGGTTTTATATATATGGATTACTAAGCCTGTTCATTAATCATTAAAGGAAAAAAGAAGAAATTGTATTGGTATGCCAATTATTATTATTATTATTATTAAAGGGAAATAAAACAATTAATGAAGAATCTCATCAAATTGATAACCACAAAGCAACCAAATTATATATTTTATCCCCAATATATAATCACCATATATACCCAGGCCACAACGTTCATAAGCCACAATGTTCTTGCATTGTGCAAGATTTTTTTTTTTTTATATAGAAAGAGATGATAATGGCGGGGCAATGGAAGTGCAGTGTTAGCAAGGACACAAGGGTGCAGGGCAGGGTTTTGATGGAGTAGAGCGAGAATTAAGGAAGATGGGATGGAGTTTGAAAATCATGTTAAAGTTGAATTTCGCTGTAGTGGTGTTTTTTAATTTGTTTAGTTAAAGGGAGAAATATGCACTAGTACAAAAAACACCTAAGGCACAACCCTATCGCGTCGCTTGTTCATAATATAGGACACCTAAAGCTATTGTGTCACTTGTGTATATATAATGTTAGACACGATAGGTTGTGAATTTTTTTTTAAAAATACCTATTGTGTCGCCTCAAAAATTATAAGTGACACGTAAAGTTATTACGTCTGCACATATATTATGTTGGATGTCATAGATCAAGTTGGTCTATTGTGTCCCTACGAAATAACGAAGGAACGTATAAAGTTATTACGTCCCTCTTGAAATAAAAAGGGACGTATAAAATTTTTATGGAGCTATAACGTCACTTGTAATAAATCATTGGAAACCTTACATATGCACAAAAAATTAGAAAAGAAAGATTAAAAAAAAATTAGTACTCCACTACTCCGTATATCTGATGATTCTGATCGAAGCTCCAATAATAAAAAACAAAGAAAAAAATTTCACAACCCTCCCTTCACAGTTCACACCCCGACAGAAACCCTACCTATACACATCATCGTCATCACAGTTCACAACTATCTAATGTGTCGCTTCCAAAGTGACGTGATAAACTATTTAATGTGTCGCCTCCAAAGCGACGTGATAAGTATGGAACATATCGTGTCCGTGCAGTGCCTATAGCGTCTGCCCAAATGAGACGCAATAGGTCATTTAGAGGAGACACGATAGATGTTTTTTGTACTAGTGATGGTGTTAATGGTGCAAAGAAGGAAGAGGGGATAGATATAGAGAGATGATGTTGATTGAGCAGAGAAGAAAGAGGGAGAAAGGGGCGTTGATGGAGTAGAGAAGGATGAAGGAGAAGAAAGAATATGGAATGTGTATTTGGGTTTAGGGATTTATTTAGGAGAGAGAAACTCTTCTCACTTGTTCATTAGGTCATCAATTTCTGGAACAAATTGAAAATACATCCCAAAAATTCGGATTATTTTGAGATTTTTAAAAGGTCGAACTAATACGAAAAGAACGCTAAAAGGTTGGATTATTCTTGCGAATTTCTCCTATTATAAAACAAGAACTCCTTGCACTTTAATTTACTCGAATGTTTCGATGCAAACCTACCACGTCTGATAGCCATGTTATTTCTTTTACAGCAAACACCACATAAATTGCCAAATAATGTATATCTAGGATGTAAAAAATCATGGGAAATCATTTCCTCTAATTAAACCCTTTAGAATAGCAAAGCCATTAGCTCTAAAAAAATTTCTTAGCTAGTTTCTTTATGCAATATATGAATGATACTATTTATATTGAGAAAGGTACTATACCTTAGCTTTTTCGCTTCCGGCGTTTGGGCTAAGATTAAATGTAATATCTGTTTATCATCAGTTAATTAATATACTTCCTCCGTTCCAAAAAACACGCAACAGTCAATATTTTGCACTATTCACATTATATACTTTGACCAAGTTTTGAGCTTTATACATAATAAAAAAATATAGTCAAGTGGGATCTTGTTAGATCCATCTTGTAAAATACTATTTTAATATCAACTTTTTACAATTTTTAAATATTCATAATTATAGTTATTAAGGGTCAAAGTAATATTTCGGCATGCGTGAAATATTGATTGTTGCGTTTTTTTTGGAACGGAAGAAGTATGATACATGGGCTAATGACCACCAAAAATATATTGAGTTAGTAGAGATTTTTTTCAGAAACATATTTAAGTTGTTTTTCAATGATAAATAATGTTGTTAAGTGGCAAAAATTTATTGAAATTATGTGAGAATCGACGCAAATGCGTGCGGTGAGAATCGAACCTAGGATCTTGTGCCTGAAATTCTGAAGCCCTAACCACTGTTCTATGACTTCATCCTCGATTTGGAGTAACATATGTAAGTGTACAAGAACCATGCATATTGATTATTGAATTGATAATTTGATATATATATACACCTACCATTTATGTTGTCTCATTTCATCCTCTTGTATTATTAGATTAAAATATATACTTCAATTCGTACTATCACTGCCGGCCCATTTCCCAACCCATTTTCATACCTCCTCCACATTTATGCTCAATATCTTCATATGCGAAGCACTACTTCTTTCTACACTTGTATTATTCCCAGCTATCCTAATTCCTAATGACCTACTCTGTGCTATAATTCAGAAAAGAAATAATTAATCACATCCTAGATTTGCAAATAATGTCACTTATGTTCAATTTCATTATTCTTTACAAATTTTATACCCTATGTCTTTATTTACTTGTACATATTGACCCATTTAATAATTACTCCTGTGATACTTTTTTCATCCTAAAATAAGTACTCTATTTACTTTTTCACATCTCTCAACACGCAGCTTTAAATTTTAATATCACGAGCTACATATAACAAAACAATTATAAAAATTATATATTTGGAAAGTATACATTGAGACAAATCAAAGGAGATATCACATAACTATGTTTTTCTTACATATATAGAATTCAATAGAGTCAAAGTTGCTATGTAAATAGTGTCATAAATCCAAATGAAGACAGAGGGAGTATAATTCAAACAAGCAATCATAAAACAGTTATTACATCATATCAATTTAATTACTCAAAGTCTCAAACCATTTTAAAAATTATTTGTCATAAAAATATGAGAACTTATTAGTGTATATATAGATGATGACAAACTTTTTTTTTTCTTTTTTTTTTCCAAAGAAAAATAGTAAATTGTATTTGTCATACATACATACATGTACATACATACATACATACATACATACATACATACATATATATATATATATACATATATATATATATATATACATACATATATATATATATATTTGTAAATCTGGACACATATTTGTAAATCTGGTGAAAACTTGTTAAACTTGGTAAAATTTTTATAAATCTGGACACATATTGTTAAACCTGGACATTTATTTGTAAACCCGGTGAAAACGCTTTAAACCTGGATACATATTGTTGAACTTAGACACATATTGTTAAACCTGGACACATATTGTTAAACCTGGACACATATTTGTTAAACCTAGACACCTATTTGTTAAACCTTGACACCTATTTGTTTAACATTGACACATTTATGCTTGGGGAGACACATGCCAATTGATGCCATGAATGATCAATCAGGTAAAGTGAAAGAATCTGGGATAGATGCTTCATTTATGCTTGGGACTTGGGAGCTAAGGCTGGATGCATGTCAATGTACCAATCAAACCGCGTTTTTGCATCTATTCTTTAGATCGTGTTAGTGAAAGGGTGGGCTTTAATTACCTCTTTACCATTTGTCAGTACTTTACTACCTTTACACCAAGTTAGTGAAGTTAAAGGCAAAAAACTTATACACTTTATATTTATTTCCTCATTTTAGTTTGCCAATTCGCTTCTTAAGGGTTAAGTCACAATGTCACATCCCTCTATAATATAATGGCATTAATGGATGGGAGGATTGAAGTATATATTTCACGAATTTGTGCCCAACAAAAAGATGTAGGACGTAAGTACTAGGGAAAAAAAGAGGAAATTAAAAACTGAAAGAGTGTATGAAAAGAGTATATGTATAACAACTCTCTCCCGAGTTAGGGTAACTGTTAATTAACATAATACTACATTAAACAAATAATTTAAATTATAATCTTTCTCAAGTTTCTAGACTTAAATCATTTATTTGCCTATGAGATATTTACATAGTCTCAATTAGATACATAATAGTATCACATGGTTCTACCATCACAATATCTTGCTAATTTGCTACAATTATTCTCCTAAACTTGTAAATTAAATTACAACAATTTAAGGTTTTATTATAAATCCCATATACATACAAGGGATCAAAACCGGTATCACATATATAAAAGGATATCGAGACCTTTATAAAACCCTTGAACGAGCCACATAGACTATTAATGGTAAGAAATACAGACTCCTGCAATACATGATTGGTTGTTATAAGCACTTAGCTTATAGCAATTCGAAATCTAAAATCTTCATCTTCGTTAAATAAGCTTTCGTTCAACAAATAGTTGAATAGTAAAAAATGATCCGATCTTCACAAAACTCATGTTTGATGCGACAAATGGTAACTCATTGCAGAAATATAATTTATATGGAAGAACTACTCAGACTAATATATCATACCAAGCCCAAGCCAAAAATTATGACCTGAGATCTGTATGAGTAAGAATTTTTCTATTTTAAAGTTGGAACATGGAAAAAAACTTGGAATTAAAGTTGGATCATAAAAAATTGTTGTGGTCATATAATAATGTCAAATATCACAATTGTTTGTGAGAAATGCAACTATAGGGGAAAGAGTGAATAAAGGAAGTAATAATTTTATTATTTTAAAAATTAAGAACTTACTCACTAATATATCAAATAATAGACTGGTTAAGTGAAGATTAGTAAATCTATATTTGTGAAGACTTTTATAAGTTAGAGGTGATAATTTCTTAGGTTAACCAGATGCGCCGTATGGGATAAACGATTATATTGATTTTTTAGTGGAATTGAAAAAAGAGGGAAACTAATAACAATTTGTACTATAGTGACGATTATTTTAAGATGTTAATGGATATAATTTAAGGACTTAATTAAGCTAACAAAATTTATAATAGTGTAATTTTACGAAAAATGATTTTGGCATCCCCCAATTTGATTTTGGCACCCCTTCCCCTCTCACATGAATAGTAACCATGGTTGACCAAAATCAAATTGGGGGTGCCAAAATCGCCACCCTAGTTTTACTTAAGAGGTTGAGTTCTAGAACACTTCATAGATCTAAAACCCATAAGGTTGAGTTCTATTTGAGACGCACTATGGTAATCCACCCTTTGTTCACATATGGAAGGTTAGCTAGTTTATAGTTATTATTGAATCGATATCCCAGTATATGGGTGGGTGGGGACTTGATGGATTATTTGTCTATATTGAAAGGTTGAGCTAATAGATAGCTCTTAATAAATAAGTATGTATATCCTAGAATATTGGTGGTCATATGAGAAGGACTTGATGGATGAACCACTTAATTTGTAGAGTTGAGAGATTGCTCTTGATGAATCCATTATTATTGTGGGGATGCTTATGAGAAGTATTTTGATAAGTTCCGTGAAATTTGATATAATTAAAATGATGCAATGATTTTTAGTATGTGGAGAGATGCTAAAATATTCACCTATATTATGAGTATGAAGGTTTGATCGCTTTCGATGACAAAGTTACTCTATTTTCTCTAGGGCACGTATTCGTGAGACTCAAGGTTGGACGCATGACCATATTAAAAGCGCTATTTTCTATTGCGCTGCAAAACACAATATTTAAAGCTAATAACACATGTCTTGTGGGGGGGGGGGGGTTTAATTTAAATCTTAGACTTCAAATTAATTTAAATGTGGATTTTTTTTCAACAACCCCCAGGAACTTAGGGTATTTTTGTCAAAACCCCCAAGAACTTAACTAATTAAAAATAACCCCCAAAACCTTCAAAATTCTTTTATTAAACCCCCAAAATCTCTAAATGTTAACAAAAGCACCTCCAAAAGATAACACCGTTAATTTTTTTTTGTTAAAACCGTTAACTTTAGCTGTTAGTGGGGTGGGGCCCACTATATGTTTAGAAATTAAACCAAATTAAATTGTTATTAATTACTAATTATGATAATAATAATAATAAATAATAAAAAAATAATTAAACACCCATCCTCCCCCCACCAGCCCCACCCTCCCACCACTACCCCCTGCCAAGCCGACACTCCCCAACCACCGTTGTTGACCGCCCGAATCTCCAGCACCATTATTGATCGCCCTACCCTCCCCTTCGAACCTCTAGCCCACCCCAATCCATCCCCGTCGAACTCCCTAGCCATCTCAATTAACCATTTAACCCCGTCAATCCCCATGCCACCCAAACCAACGCCCGTCGAACCCCCCTAGCCACCCCATCAAACACCCTTCAAACCCCTGCAGCCCCAACCCTCTTCGAATCAAAAGAACCCCCGCCACCCCAAACGAACCACCTACCACCTCCCCATCTCCCTCCTCGAAGAACTCGACGAACCCTAATTGAAGAATGGGGAGGACGGCGGTGGTTGTTGGGGAGCAGAGAGAGTGTGTGGAGGAGGAGGAGGAGGAGGAGAGAGAGAGAGAGAGAGTGGGGAGGAGGGGGAGGAGGATGTAAGAGTGGGGAGGAGTAGAGTTAATTTTTTCTGATTTTTTAAAATATTTTTTTAGACATAAAGTGGACTTCACATTCATATTTAACGGTGTTAACTTAGGTTAGTAACAATGTTAACGGTTGGGAGTGCTTTTATTAACGTTTGGAGATTTTGGGGGTTTAATATAAGGATTTTGAAGGTTTTGGGTGTTGTTTTTAATTAGTTGAGTTCTTGGGAGTTTTGACAAAAGTACCCTAAGATCCTGGGGGTTGTTAAAAAAAAATCCTTTAACCGTTGATGAAGAGTTTGGGGAGTTCTAGATTCTTTCATTTCCAAAGCTTGTAATTATAAGTTATTGTCTTACTTCACTAAACGTTTGATTTGAATTTTTTTACATCATTAATTAGCATTAAGTGTCTTCACTTTTATATATTTATTTGCCTAATCAAATCCATACTTCTTTTGAAAGTCATTTGTGGGGAATTGTTGGAATAATGGGTTTTAAGCTAGGCCATTGGATTCCATTGGGATGTTATGGCTAATTTAAATTATAAGATGTTGTAACTCCTCTAATATGAGCTTTTAAAAGGACATTTTCTTTTTCATTTCAATGAAATACTAATGATTTGATGATAACAAATACTTATAACACTTTAATTATTGTATTGATTGATGAGTATGAGACTTGTAACATCTACAAGTTTTCTATAAATAGGTATTTGGTGTAAATCATAAAAAAGGACTTGAAGAATAATTCCCATACTAAAACTTAAGCAAGAAAGATACCAAGTATGTAACTCCTACCCTTTATTTTCAAGTACAAGATTGTGTGGGGTATAGTGATATTAACCTTATCGGAACAATCGGACATACCATTTTGTAATATCATTTTTAAGACAGTGGATACATTAACTTTCACATATCCAATTTCAAAATCATTCTTGTAGTTAATATTACACAAAAATTTCTTGAGTAATTAACATTGAAATCCCCCTTTATTTGCCAACATATATATCACACAAGAATCATTGCTGATTACAAATTATGATATACACATACACTTGCATAATCGTTAACTACCATGATGGTAAGCTAAGAACATTTCAATATGATGTTTGAACTTTTTTGTTTTTTTTTTGAAAGACAAAAAATATACAACTGCCATCAATGCAAAAACACAGTAGTCACGAAAACATGCGGAGCACAATCAAACCTGCAGCATGTAAAATTGTATATCATGGTAAATATTGATGATATGCTATAGATTCATTCTCAAACATTTTACATATTTTTTGTTTTATCTTTCAGCTGATCTCTGGTACAACCCTTATCCGTGTGGCTGTCATTTAGTAAAAAAAAAAAAATCATGCCTGTTATACTGCTGTTTAAGTTACAGCAAGCATAAACTTTTTTCCACATTTTCCAACCTTATTAGGAGAGAGAAAAAAAAATGTAGTTTGTTATTTTTTTTCAAATTCATATATTATAAAAAATACAACTCAAAAAAATAAAATAAAAATACCAAAATTTATATCTTTTAATTCTCTACAAATAAAAACCCATATTGATATATTTTTAAAACATTAAATTTTTTGCCTTTTTAAAACACTTAGTAACCCCATAAAATACTTAGTAACCCCATAAAATATTTAGTAACTCAATATAAATACTTGGTAACCCCTTATAAACATATACTTAGTAACTTAATATAAATATTTGATAGCTGCGTATAATTAATTTAGTAACACTATAAAAAATTACCGATAACCCATAATAAAAATTAACCGATAACCCATAATAAGTAATCCCACTGACTTATATAACCCCATTAACTATCTAACTTAGTCCTAGTAATCGCGCTGAATCATGGGAAAAATATATATGGGGCATACAGGACATATGCTCATGCAGAAGGCTTTGGAGTAAGAAAATTAACAACAAGATGGACACAAGGTGTTAATAGAACAATAAGATCAAAATAGAGGGTGTGTTCGAAAGAGGGCTTTCGATGCACTAATAAAACCAAGACAAGTACACCAAGATCATCGGAAAACACATCAAAAATTATGAATCAACTACCAAAAAAAGAAACAAGTACCGGTAACTAGAACATGTTGTAGTGCTTCTCTAAGGGCCAAAGTTAAAGATAGTACTTGGGAGGTTGATGTGCATATCACGAAACATAATCATGAGATGACAAGAAAATATTTGCAACATTTTCAAAGGTCGAAATGAAAGATGACAACATAAAAAGCTGATGCAATAGACCTTATGTTGCATAGTGGTTTAAGACCAGCACAATCATTCAACTTGATGGCTCATGAAGCAGGTGATATACAATCAATAAGACACACTTTGAAAGATTATTACAACTACATTTCAAGGAGGAAAATGAAAGAAATTGAGGGAAGAGATGCACAAAATGTCATTGAAGACATGTATCAAAAGCAATATCAGGATTCAGATTATTTTCTTAGATTTAAAAATAAATGTTTGAGGGGTTACTGATTCATGTTTGAGGGGTTACTGATTCATGTCTGAGGGGTTAATGATTCATATTTGAGGGGTTACTGATTCATGTTTGATGGGTTACTAATCATGTTTGAGGGGTTACTTATCATGTCTGAGGGGTTACTGATTCATGTTTGAAGGGCTACTGATTCATGTCTGAGGGGTTACTGATTCATGTTTGAGGGGTTACTTATCATGGTTGAGGGGTTACTAATTCATATTTAAGGAGATATATATTTATCATGTTTGAGGGGTTACTAATTGATGTTTGAGGGGTTACAGATTCATGTTTGAGGGGTTATTTATCTTGTTTGAGGGGTTACTGATTCTTGTTTGAGGGGTTACTTATCATGTCTCAGGGGTTACTTCACTAGTAGAAAATTGTCTATTAGTATCGCCCCAATAGTATCGTTTGTTTGAAAAACGATAGTAATAATGCTATAATTGTATCGTTTTTGGTGAAAAGGATAGTAATAGGGAAGTTATTAGTATCGTTTTTATTAAAAACGATACTAATATCGGATATTAGTATCGTTTTTTAAAAAAACGATAGTAATAGCATTTATATTATTATCGTTTCTATTAGAAACGATAGTAATAGCTTTTGTAAAAAAAAGACAGCCACACCACACGCACCTAATTAATATTTACTTCCACCAAAACCCCCAAATACTTCTCAACACCAAATCAAAACCCCAAATACTTCTCATCACCAAAACCCTAACACTAACCACCACCACCACTGAGCCGATCGACAACCACTGCCCGCTGGTTGGCGTCGACCTGCTGGTCAGTACGTGCTCCGCCGTCGACCTGCTGCTGCTGCTGGCTTTTCTTCTCGTCAATTTGCTTCTGTTCGTGCGTCCATGTTGTTGGTTCGCTTGCTGCTGCTGCTGGCTTTTCTTCTCGTCAATCTGCTTCTGTTCGTGGTGTCTGCTGGTCGTTAACTGCTGCTGGGTTCTGTTCGTGGTGCCTGCTTGGCTGCTACTCCACTGCTGCTGGGTTCTGTTCGTGGTGGGTTCTGTTCTGCTGCTGCCTTGAGGTTAGTTCTTCTTTTTTTTATTATTATTATTTCATTTAAACAAGTTGTTATTGTTGTTATATTGTTCAACTAGTTTCAATATGTGGTTGTTATTCTTCATTTGTGGTTGAATTTTAGTGGGAAATGCTTTAGATTTACTCTATTATGTTCTTTATGTGAAAAATCACACTACTAGTTCATGCCCACAAGGTGTTTGTCAAAATGTTTGAATGATAATTAGTAAATCACTATCATTTAGTAGTCATTATAATTATCAAACATTATAATATTAGTAGTATAGTAGTAATATTAGTAGTATAACTAGTATAATATTACTAGTAGTTATTAGTAATTATATTAGTAGTCATTATATAATGTTAATGACTACTAACATTATATAACTAGTATAATGACTACTAATTATAATTATCAAGCATTCAAGCATTATAATGACTACTAATTAGTAAATGATAATTAGTAAATGTTTGAATGAAATAATTAGTAAATGAGAAATCACACTACTAGTTCATGCCCACAAGGTGTTTGTCAAAATGATAATTAGTAAATAATTATTTTATAGTGTGTAGCTAAGTTTGTTTTTACATATTCTATGCCAAGTTTAGTTTTCCGATTTTACCTCATTGAGAGCACAATGAAGAGTCAATATTTGCCTAACATGATGTCAATAAAAGAGCTATGATTTACATCCATATATTAAATTAAATTAAACCATAGAAATGAGCTCCTATTACATGTGATCTCTCTTTTTTAGAAATATTTTTTTAATCCTTTCTTCCTTTTAATGATAAAATAATTGAAAAGAACTCAATTCTTAATTAAAACGAGTTTGTTCGAAGAAATGATCCATACACAAAAGTGGAGATGGATGAAGTATGGGAGCAATGGGCGAGGTTCTTTCGTCCCTTTATGTTGAATTAAGGATTTTATTAGTAGTGGGTTTTTTTTTTTGTATATGTAAGTCTCTATTATTTCCTAGAATCGTTTTTGAATATGCCTTGTATATAATTTCTGATTGATGAAATGAAAAATTATTTTGTTTAGCATGTTATGTGATTTTTTTGTGCTAGTATGTGTTGTTTTGAAATGTTACAAAAGTCTACTGCTATATAGTTGTGATTAGAGTGATCGTTGTTTTGTTCCTAGAAATGAATCGTAGGTGGATGTATGGTGATCGACGGGATAAAGCATTTCAAAAGGGGATTACAGAATTCCGTAATGCAGCGTTAGAACATCAAGCTGCCGAAGAACGGAGGCTAGAATATAAGCCATTGATATGTTGCCCTTGTCGTGATTGTAGTAATGTAAAGAGGTGGGCGGACATAGATTTCATAGAGAATCACTTGTATCGTCGTGGATTTAAGGCTGATTATGAGGTTTGGTATTGGCATGGTGAAGAATTGGCTTTTGGGGATGATGATGATAACAACAACGATGTGCAATTAGGGGAGAATCCTTATGAGGTCAATGACACTATAGAGGATGGGAATGATGTCATAGAGGAAAATGAAATGAATGATATGATGGATGCATTTGGAGACCATCTCAATGACAAACCTCGCATGTTTGAGGATTTGTCAAATGCTGCTGAAACGCCTTTGTATCCGGGTTATATTAAGTATACCAAGCTCTCAGCAGTCTTAATATTCTCAAATTTACAAGCGAAGCACGGTTTGAGTGATGTGGGCTTATCAGATTTTCTGGAAGCTTTTGAGGACATGTTGCACCCCGAGAATGTTCTGCCTAAGTCTTCTTACTATGCTAAGAAGTTGATAAACCCGTTAGGATTAGGATACACTAAGATAGATGCGTGTCCTAATGATTGTGTGCTTTATCGAAAGGAGTATGAGAACTTGGATGCATGTCCGAAGTGCAATTTCTCGCTCTATAAGAAAGTGGAAGGTGATAGCCGTAGCAATAAGAAGTTACCTCCAGCTAAGGTGTTATGGTATCTTCCAATTATTCCAAGATTCAGGAGATTTTTTCAATTCCGGGTGATGCAAAGAACTTGGTGTGGCATCATGAGGGTCGAAAGAAAGATGGGCTAATCAGGCATCCCGCCGATTCCAAACAATGGGATGACATAAATAAGGAATTCCTAGTTTTTCGTGATGAGCATAAGAACCTTAGACTTCGTTTAAGTGCAGATGGGATGAATCCTTATGGCACACTTAGTACCTAACATAGTTCATGGCCAGTTTTTCTAACTATATACAACTTGCCTCCGTGGCTTTGTATGAAGCGCAAGTATATAATGTTGTCTCTTCTTATATCAGGTCCAAAGCAACCTGGAAATGATATAGAAGTATACATGGCACCCTTGGTAGAGGATTTGATGTTGTTGTGGAATGAAGGTGTGTCCATGTTTGATGCACATACAGGTACAAATTTCACACTCCGTGCGATGGTTTTTTCCACTATAAATGATTTTCCGGCTTATGGAAACTTGTCGGGGTACAAAGTCAAAGGTGCAAATGCATGCCGATTTGTGAGGATGATGCAGATGAAGATTATCTTGAGTTCTCGGGTAAGAATGTGTATAGAAGTCACAGAAGATGGCTCCCTCGACATCATCCATATCGAAGGATGAAATCACGATTTAATGGCCAAACTGAGAATAGGGTAGTTCGTGAGCCATTGTCGGGAATGGAATTGTTTGAGAAAATGAAGAATGTGAGTACGGTATATGGTAAAGAGCCTCCAAAAAAGTTTAGAAAGAAGAGATCAGATAAGGTTCCAAAAAAGGGTCAGGCTAAGGGCATAACGAAGGGTCCATCGTGGAAAAAGAAATAAATCCTATGGGATCTTCCTTACTGGAAGTACTTATCTGTTAGGCATTGCCTTGATTTCATGCATATCGAAAAAAATGTGTGTGACTCAATTGTCGGTACTCTGCTAAACATGCACGGAAAGACAAAAGACGTTATCAAAGCGCGACAAGACATGCAAAAAGAAAAGGTTAGACCCAACTTGTGGCCAGAGTATAACGATAACAACAAAGCATATTTACCACATGCTAGCTACACTTTGTCCAGGGAGGAGAAAAGGACTTTTTGTGAGTGTTTGCATGACATCAAGGTGCCTTCTGGTTATTCTTCGAATGTAAAGCGTTTTGTATCTCTAGCTGATAAGAAGTTGAATGGTATGAAGTCCCATGATTGTCATGTCATGATGCAAGTGTTTTTACCAATTGCACTAAGAGCATTGTTGCCTAAGCATGTAAGAGAACCCATCATCAAGTTGAGCTTGTTTTTTAATAAGATTTGCAGTAAGGTAGTTGACCCAGAAGAGCTAGACACTTTGCAAGAAGAATTAGTAGAGACATTGTGCAAATTCGAGATGTATTTTCCACCTTCTTTCTTTGACATAATGGTTCACGTGATGATACACCTTGTTCGTGAAATTAAAATGTGTGGGCCTGCTTTTCTATGGTGGATGTATCCTATTGAGAGATACATGGGTTTCTTGAAACGATTGGTTAAAAATCGGGCAAGGCCTGATGCAAGCATGGTAACAAAGTACATGGCTGGGGAGGCTTCAAATTTTTGTGTTGTTTTCTTGGAAAAGGCTAAGGAAATAGGTTGTCCAAAGTCTCGTCATGAGGGTAGACTCCAGGGTTATGGAATCAATCGTTGTGACGTTATACCTCCCGCTGAGAGGTTGTCTGTTGCTCACCGTTGTGTTCTACAACACCTTTCTGAAGTTCACCCTTACTTGGAAAGTCATATGTCTGAATTGCATGCACGTCACTGTCATCTAAATCCCTTTGAACTAACGCAATAACACAATCGCACTTTTGCCCAATGGTTTCAACAGAAAGTGCATCTTGCATTGAAGGACCGTAATCACAACATCTCTAATACAATTCAGTGTTTATTTAGGGGTCCACGACAGTATGTTACTGCTTTTGATGGTTATGATATCAATGGATATACCTTCTACACTAAGCGCCATGATGAAAAGAGTGTCCACCAGAATAGTGGTGTAATGGTTGTTGCTTCTTCTAAAGAATATTCCAGTGCCAAGGATACCAACCCCATTGATCTGACACAAGTTTATTATGGTTTTATTGAGGAGATATGGGAGCTTGATTATATTGATTTTAAAGTTCCCATTCTAAGATGTAAATGGGTGGATAATCGACGAGGTAAGAAAGTTAGCGATGATGGGATGACAGTAGTTGATTCAACTCGTTTCAAAGAGACTAAGGAACCTTTTGTACTAGCATCACTAGCTAAGCAGATTTTCTACGTCAAAGACAATATCGACTCTCAATGGTTAGTAGTAGTTCAAGGGAATAGAGGAATTGTTTGAGTTGAAGATGTGGTAGATGAGGAAGACTATGATACTTGGGATTCCACCCCTCCACTGTCAACCGGTATTCAAATTGTCCAGAACGGCCATAACGTTGAGGAAGATGCAGTGTATGATCGCGAGGAAGGAGTTTATGTTGATGTTGCAATTACTCGCACGTAGAGTGTAACCGTGCAAGTACATGGGGTAGACTGTTATGTATAGGGGGGTATTATATTGTAATGGATGGGATGAAAAAGATTTCACTAATTAATAAAATGAATTTTCTCCATTAATTTTCTTTCTCCAATAATTTATATATGTATATTGAATTTTCATTCTCCATTAATTTATCTTTGATTTAAAATATCAAAAAGCATTGTTTATGTTTAAAAAAAAAATTACATATATATGATTCATGTGGTTTGTTTGAAGTTTTAAAGATATTAAAGATTACGATGGGTCGGAAGGAGGCAAAGAATTATGAGAGGCTAAGGGCATTAAGGATGGCCGATAATAAAGCAAGAATGGAAGCTTTAGGTTTGTCAAAAATGGCAGACATATTGATGGGATCAAGACGAAAGATGACACAAAAAAGAGTAGTAGTGAATGAGAAGTTCGATGTTGATTATGAGCCTGATAGTGATGACGACACTTGCAACGATAGTAGTGGTAGTAGTGATTATGATTACACGTGTGAAAAGGTAAAAATATTACTGTGGTTAGTTTAATGATGCATGTTCTTCTATGTTTTTCTTCTTTTTTTTTTTTTGACTAATGTGAACTTTGAACCTCGTACCTTTTTCGTATCCTTTTGTTTGTTTGACTAATGTGTCATTTTTGTATTACTTCTTCAGGAAATAGAAGCAATGGATTCGAGGAATGACGAATTACGTGATAAAGACGAAAGAACGGATTGTAGGGAGGATGAAGTTCCTCATGAAGACCAATCGTCAACTTCACAACCCAAAAAGAGAAGGACAGTGGGTAGAGGTCCATCCAAACCCTTCCAATCGTCAAAGCCAATGTTCCTTGAGTTTGATGAGTATGAATTGCCGACGGGTGAATTTGAAGAAAAGTACAGCAAACAAATTGGACAATGTGCTTATAGGATTGACATCAATATCCGTAAATGGAACAAAGTGGATCAAGTGCAAAAGGATGCTTTATGGGCAGAGACTAAGGTGCGTATCTCATACTGTTTGCATTATGAAGTACTATGCTCTCACAAACTCACACTCATTTGATTAACTTATTCACATGCTCACTCACTCACTTTACTCACTTGGTCACTCCTGCAATGCACTCATTCATTTACTAACACAATCTTTCATTCAGAAATTGTTCCACATTGAAGACCCAATAGGAAAAAGAAAGAAGAATTTCGAAAGAGCAGTAGGTGCTCGCTTTCGTCACCACAAATCTGATTTGGTAAGGCGTTTCATTGATAAAAGCAAAGCACCTGCAAAAGGTAATCCAAATGCGGATAAGGAGCCTTGGGAGTTGTATGAAGGCTACATAACTAAGGAGCAATGGGAAAAGTTTGAAGAATACACTCGATCCCCTGAATTCAAGGTAAATTATGTGATAGTCTAGTAGTATAAGTATAAGTAGGCATTCAATTGTAGTAAGCAATAGTAGAGAAGACAATAATATAAACAAGGAATTGTAAGCAATAGTATGTATTTTTGCTTTTTTTAACTATCGAGCACAAAATTTTTTGTTGTTTGACACAGAAAAAAAGTGAGATAGGCAAATTGTGTTCCAAAGGAAACATCCATCGCCATACACTTGGTCAAAAAAGCTACAACCGAAAAAGGAAAGATTGGGTGAAAGAGGACAGACTTCCACCTTCTGCTATTGACAGCTCTACTGAAGAGAGTAGTATCGTGAGCAACAAGATGCAAAATAGAGCGCTCGAGTGGTGTTTAGCACATCAACGCCGTACGAAGGATGGAAAATGGGAAGTTGATCCAACTAAAGGCGAGACTGTTAGAGTAGTGAACCAAATTGTAAGTTGTTTCACTTATTATAGACACTTGAAGTATTTTCATGCCTACATGTATGAATACATGGAAAAGTATTTTAATGCTTACAACATTTAATGATGCCAATATGCTATTTTTATTTGCATCTCATATTATTTATTTCTTCTTACAGATGGAACACTTGGAAAAGGAGTTAAAGGAAAAAGAGAGTGGAGTTGTGTCTGCTTCTGCTTCAGAGGTCGAAAATGACGCTTTATGTAAGGCTCTTGGGAAGAACAACTACTATGGTTATGTCAAAGGAATTGGTCGATCTGGGGTTGGAATTGGCCACCGACAAGCCTTTGGGAAGGAACCTCGAAGGGGAAGGAGAGATAGGGATGAGGAAATGGACGCACTAAAAGCAACTATAGCTCGATTGGAATTGAAGATCGAAGCTGTAACGACCCTGATTTTATAGGTATTTCTGCCGGATGTTTTTGTGTATTTATGTGTTGCTATGTATAGTTCAAATTTAGTTTTGAACTATTTATTTTGTTTTATGTGAATAATTTCGATTTAATTCGAATTATTTTCTTTTGACTGGTTATTATTTATTTTTATTATTATTTAATTAATTAGAATTTTATTATTTAATTTTCTAATTAATTATTTAATATTTTGGGCTAAATCGAATTAAGCATGATTAATCATGCGATTTTTGTAAATTAGCCCAATTGATCACGAAAGCCCAAATTTGGCCCATTTCCTTGCTTGGCCGGTTGGCCCCTTGTATTTGGTGGCAAATTTTGCCACTTGCCTCATGTTCACACCTTAACTAACCTCTATATATAGGAGGGTTAGTGAGGCTTAATGATCCCTTTTGCTCACTTGCCATCTCATGCACTTGCCATCAAAAGTTCAAGCACAAAACTCCCTCCCATTTGCTCTCCCTTGCCTCACGCCATTTTTGGCTATTTTGAGCCCCATCATTTGTTCATCATCTTTTCAATATCCAAACTTAAAGATTCAACCTCTATTGATCTTTAGGTATCAAAACACAATCTAGACCACATAATTTGCATTCAAGATCACTAGTTCGGGTTGGTTTCCGGGCTTGTTCGTGTGGGTTGATTCGAGTGGGTGCCATGTGGTTGAAGCCGTGTGTGCAAGTGGTGGTTCGTGTGGAGCTGTGCAGTGGGCAGCCGTACAAGTGGTGGTGCCGTGTGTTCGTGCAGTGGGCAGCCGTGCTGGGCAGCCGTGCCAAGGTGGTCCGTGGTGGTGCAGGTCGTGTGTTCGTGTGGTCCGTGTTGCTAGGGCCGTGCGTGTCTCGTTCCGGGCAGCAAGTTTGTGTTGATTTTGTGTGTTAATCTTCAATAAGGTAACATACTTTCTCAACCTAATTTGGTATACTATGTTTCATAGTATAGATTAAATGAGTAAGATTAGTTTATATGAAGTTTTTATCATGTTTTGAGTATGGTTGTAAATCTGATTTTTTAAGTGGTTTGATGATGATTTCATGATTGAATATGATGATTTTATGAATGATTATGTTAGTATTAAGTTTATGTTTATCATGTTAAAGTTTGATGGATTTTGGGATGCTAGAAAGTGATGATTTCATGTGTTGAAGAGTTGAGTTTATGCGTGTAGTTTGATGTTTTGGGATGAGTTCTTGATTCTTGGATAAGTTCTTGGTTGAAGTTCTTGAATCTTGATTGAGTTCTTGATTGAAGATCTTGATTCTTGGATGAGTTCTTGATGAGTTCTTTAAGTTCTTGATGAGTTCTTAATGAGTTCTTTAAGAGTCTTTATGAGTTCTTGATTAAGTCTTTTAAGTTAAAGAAAGTTAAAGAAAACGTTAAAGAAAGTGATAAGATGTTGTAAGATGTTTGGTTTACATGTTATTTTCTTAAGTCAAGGCGTAAGATGCAACTTAAGAAGTAACTAAGAATGTAAACTTTGGATTAAAGAGTTAAGAATGTAAAGATTAGCTTGATTTCGTTACTAGACGCCTAATTCGTAGAGTAAGATTCTATGTTTTTGGGTTAAGACGTTGCCCCTATCCTAACCGCGGTATTGGGATAGTGATTACCACTATGTCGTCTTTGACATGGATTTCCAGTAAGATTGGTTTCATGGGGTTGGGAGTAAGATTCTCAATCCTGGCATAGTTGGAAAGTTCGTTCGCGTAAGAGGCGTTCGTACGAGCGTAGTCCGGTCTAGTATGCGAATGATTGCGCCCAAGATAAGATTGGTTAAGTTGGTTGAGTCAAGCATGTATTTGTATGATTTCGCATGATTTGATGTTATGTTTTGGATATTTGGTTTATACTATGTGCTTGTGTATTCCCGTTAGGGTGAGACAGTTATGTTACTCGCCACTGACGGTGGACTGTTGCTTACTTTTCAGGTAATTCTGATGATGAGGTTTTTGCTTAGCTTTGGGTTGGGCGAGCGCCGATATAGTTGTATAGTTGTATTTCTGTTGTTTTACGATTTCAGTTAGTTTGGACTATAGTAGTGATATTTGTGTACTTTTGCTATAACTCTGACATGTGTTTGGAGTTACGTTTGTTAGTAGTTGTAGTTTGACTTTTGGATTAGTGATGTACAAACTTGTGGGTATTTTTACTTTTGGGTTATAGTAATAATATTTTGAGGTTTGTTTTAATTTTTAAGTATTTTGGTTTGTTAGTTCTGACTATTCGACTCGTCGGTTTCTTCCGCGCCGATTTAAGCGAGTCGGGTCGTCACAGAAGCCATAGCCTCATTATCCTCCATGAACTTAGCGGGAAATAATAAGGAAGTGAGCTCGAAGCCACCTCTCCTACTGAATTGGAAGACTCCTCTAGAGGTATAATTGAGTAAACTCCACACTTATTTTACTGTATTTGGCTCTCTATGTTGTGCTATATTGCTATTAATTCATTAACCAAAACCTATGTTCCCCGATAACATCATGCTTTGTTGCTTGTGTTCAAACTTTACCTGTTCATAACACTCATGCTTTGTTGCCTGTGTTTGGTTTCCTATTGTAGGCGGGACCCCAAAAATGTCGTCTTGCCATGACTGATGATGACGGTAACCTAGTGGTTGTTGCTGAAGGAACTTGGTATCCTAGTGAAACCTCCGTGGTTCATACATCATCAATGCTCCCCGATCACTATAAGGTCAGCATCGACCATCCATATGAGGAGTATCACTATAAGGAGTTGCCTGTCCCATAGCCTGATGGTGAAACTAAGCTTGGCAAAGCCAAGGATTATTTTGTGAGTTGGCCTAAATCTATGGTACTATTTGAGGACGCGGTTAGTATGCAAATCCTTACATTTAGTTTATGATTGTGCATGTAACTCATTTTAGTATTACTTGAATTTGAACTTTTAAACTACAACTTTTAAAATGCGTAGGATGTTTTGAAGATGACAGCGTCGCAAAGCAAAGAAGGCGTAGGTAGCTGTGACCCTCTAAGAACACAAGACTCACAATGCACTGACAACCCAACTTCTCAAATGGGTGCACTTTTCGATCTTCCGGAGTGTGACTTGTTATACATGCTGATGACTGAGGATAAGCATGAAAGTGTATGTGTGTCATTCAAGGCACCAACGCTGTATCTCCAAGAAGACCAACATATTTATGTCACATCCACCGACGTTGATGAACTTGTTAGAGGAGTGTGTATAAATGTGTCAGTGATCCATGTGTACATTTGGTAATCCTTCTAAACATAATGGCCAATTTTTTTTTATTTCCTGTTATGTTGTGGTTACAAATATGTGTTATGATTTTTGGTTCTTTTTGTTTTGAATTACAGCTACCTCCTTACAGAATTTATCTCTAAGTTTGAAGGGGGACACAACCTTTTCGTAAAGACATGATAGAAAACACTTTCCCACCACCACGATTAACTGGGGAAGAAGTATGGAATCGTGTATCATCAATACCAAAATCTGTTGAGAGCATAAGAGATGGTGAACAAAGATTTGAAGGATATGGTGATTTGCACCATTGGACTAAGAAAAGTATTTTTTGGGAGCTACCATATTGGAGCAAGCTCTTAATTCGTCACAATCTCGATGTCATGCACATTGAAAAATATGTGTTTGATAATGTTTTCCATACTATAATGGATGTAAAGGGAAAAACAAAAGACAATGTGAAAGCAAGACTAGACTTGAAAGAATACTGCAAACGTAGAAGGTTAGAGGTTGAAGAGGTTGTTGATAAAAATGGCAAAATAAAGACTCGGAAACCTATTGCTCCTTTTGTATTGTCTAAAGAGAAAAGGAAACTTGTATGTGAATGGGTTAAGAAATTAAAGTTTCCAAATGGTTATGCTTCGAATCTAAGTAGGTGTGTCGATACAAAGGAATATAAGTTGTTTGGCATGAAAAGTCATGATTGCCATGTCTTTATGCAACGTTTACTTCCTGTTGTCTTGAAAGATTTGTTGCCAGTAAATGTGTGGAATGTATGTGAAACAACGTTGAAAGATGATGACATAGTCCGCTTAGAGAATAATATCCCTGAAATTCTTTGTAAGCTTGAAAGAATATTTCCACCAAGTTTTTTCAACTCAATGGAGCATCTTCCTATTCATTTGCCATATGAGGCTAGAGTTGGTGGGCCAGTTCAATATAGGTGGATGTATCGTTTTGAGAGGTAATAATTGGTAATATGTTTTATATGATGATGTATTTTTAATTTTTCAATCCATTTTAACAATTAATTTTTTTGCTTTTAGGTTTCTATACCATTTAAAAAAGAAAGTGGGTAATAAAGCTCGAGTAGAAGCCTCAATTTGCAATGCATACCTACTAGAGGAGATATCAACTTTTTGCTCGTTTTATTTTGAGAAGGATGTTGACTCAAGAGTGAGAGATATGGGATTGGTTGGACATGATGAGAGTCGTTTGAACATTGATCCCAACATTCCTGACTTGTTTTCTTCTATTGGGCATAGTTCATCGCAAGGCCAACCTTTCTATATTGATGAAAAAGATTATAAGGTTGCACATCGCTATGTTCTTACTAATTGTGAAATGATTCAGCAATATGAAAGGTAAATTACATTTTTTTTTGTAATGGTATATTACTTACACTTGATAAATCAATTCAAAATACTAAATTGTTATACTTTACAATTTGTTTGAGGATCAAATGAAAAAAGAACATGGCTATCAATGTTTAAATGAAGTTTGGAACAACTTTGAAGATTATTATCCAGATTGGTTTAAAAAATATGTAAGTTTTTAAATTATGTGTGACATTTAAAAAAACTATCATAAGAAGTTTTATGCGTTTCAACGAATTCATAATTATTTTTTTTAATTATAGGTATTGGACAAGCGGATTAATAATGACATAATATGCTCATTAGCATCTGGGCCATTGACAAGGGTTCGAAAATATCACCAATATCAAATTAATGGATATAATTTTCACACGTTTTCCTACGGCCTTAATAAGTCCACTTTGAACTATGGTGTTTGCGTGAAAGGGGTCCAAGGGAACAATTATTATGGTATTTTACTAGATGTGATAGAATTGGTTTATGTTGGAGCTAGAAAGAACTACACAACGGTATTGTTTAAATGTGATTGGTTTGATGTTGGGCACGGTACCAGGATACATGAAAAGTACAATATTGTAGAGGTTTACCACATGAAGAGGTATCCAAAGTATGACCCATTTGTATTGGCATACCAAGTTGAACAAGTGTACTATGCTCCTTTTCCATCTCTTAGTAGGGAAAGAAATCAATGGTGGTTTGTTTTTAATATAAAAGGAAGAGGCATAATTGATTCTCCTAATGATCATGTGGCATTTCAAGAAAATTCTATTGTAAATACTCCATTACTAACGGAGGTTGTTGGGAATGAAGAAGAAGAAGAAGAAGTTTTCCTAGATGACATGTTAGTGGATGAAGCAGAGTTGCTTTCGTCTGATGAAGTTGATCAATAGAATGTCGATGAGAATGAGGTAGAGGAAGGGGAAGAAGAAGAAGATGATGACGATGATGGGGATGAGCCTGAAAACTTGTTTTAAAATTCTACATCATTTAATTTTGTTGTTTTTTTTTGTTGAACTACATTATGCTTGTGTTTAATTTACTTTTTTCTAAATGATTCATGATTTGTGCAAATCGATTTGCGTTAAAAAAATTTGCATTTACAACTATACGGACTTTAGTAATTAAATTGCATCTATTATTCTTTTTTCCCTGGTAGATTGTGCACAGGTTATGGCATATAGACGTAGAGGTGGTCATAATGGAATGGGTCCCATCATCAGGCCAGCATCCATTGCACCAACACTCATTCCTCCTACCTCGCCACTAACTAATGAAGAAATTGATTCTTGTCCTCATTCACCACCAACAACTAATCAACATCAAACTCCGATGATGGGCTTAATATGGAAGCTAGTAATCATGATGGCGAAGATGAATCTCCTGATGAAACAGGCAATCCCAAGGCTGAACATATTCTACACCAATCTGAGAGACTTTGGTAACTTTTTTGTTTCTATGTATTACATTAGTAAAGCTAACCTATCGTGTGTAGATAAGTTTTGTGCATGTGTTTATCCTTGTGATTAAAATTAATATATGACATCTTCAAATAGGTTTCATTGTCGTGAAGTTGTGGATGAAGTTGTTGAGACATCATATAAGACATTCTTTTTGGGACCATGGTACAATTGGTCAAAGGTTCCATATGATGCTAAGAAAAGTTGGTGGAAAGCATTTAAGGTTAGTTTTATTATTTTTATTTATTAATCAATATATTTACTGTCAAACATTTACTGATATGTTAGATGCATATTCAATCAAAGACAAAGTTCTCTTGGGATCCCTCGATAGCAAAGATGGTAAAGAGGGGATGGCAGAAAAAGTGTAAGAGGAGACTCTCAGATGTGGTATGCAAGATGTGTACATCTAAAACATATCGTGCAAAATGGTGTCATCCATCTATAAAGAAAACAATTTTGGCAATTAGAGAAAAAGGTCATTTCAAGAAGAAGTCTAAAAGATGTTCGTTAAATAGGAAGAATCCTGAAGAGGATATGTCTATGCATTGTCAGGGATCCAAATCCACAGAGCAAATTAAATTGGATCTGGTACGTCTGTTGAAATTGATATGCGTAATGCTAATTATACTTGAGTTAGTATTGAGTTGCACCAATTTAGGATGAGCCATAATTCCTTGTTATTGGGTACTTGAATTGTATATATGAAGTGTAATTTACTTTAGGTAACTAGCACTTTTGAAGTCCAATATTTTGCATTTGATAAGTCTAAAAGATTTGCTGCCAAATTGAAGTCCACTATATTGGTATTTTGGTAAACTATGGAATTGACATATTTCAACAGAAACTTGTATTCAGTCATTTTGATTGTTAAGTGGCCCTTCAAATTTCATTCGGTTATAGCTAGCTTTCTTTCTTTACTCTGAGTTGTTGAGGTTGCTAATAATTTGATTGATCTACTTCTTGCTCCATCTACTAGAAAAATGTATGTTGTTATTGTGAATAGAGGTTATTAATTTCTATATGGTAGCTACTACTAGATAATTAATAAGAATACATGAAATGAAAAAAAAACAGGTTCTAGTATTTTTTTTTCTTTGTTGGTTATATCTTAGAGCTTACCAAATATATATTTAGTTTATTATATCTTCTGTATCTTGTATCTAGGAAAAGGAGTTGAAGCGTGTGCCAACTGCGGCTGGGGTTTTTTACAAAGGGCATGTCAATAAAAAAGATAAGTTTATTGACAAGACATCTGAAAATGTTTGGGTATGATTTGTTGTATATATATTTTTTTTTTGTTTACACTTCATATATAAATCACTTTTTTGTAGTTCATATATATATGGAAAATTCATGCTACTAATAATGGTCTAGCACTGTTTTCAAACTTCTTTTCAAAACAAGAAGGCTACCAGCATGGAGGAATGTGAGAATCCTAAAAAAGAGGAAGAATTGCTCTTAGAAGCCTTAGGTGGATGGAAAAATGGAAGTGTATATGGTCTTGGGAATGCTGCTGATAACTTTTATGTGAAACCTCATAAAGATCCAAGTTCTAGGAAAGCACGAAATGATCTAGTGACTAACTTGCAGGACAAGATTCTACAACTCACTTCCGATAATTTGGAACAAAAGAAGGAGCTTGAATAGACAAAGACATGCTTTGTTGCAACCGCTACAAAGCTTGATGAAACAAATGAAGCAATGAAGAGTATTCAAGCACAAGTTCAATTCTTATCTCAAGCTTTGACCGGTACTCAGAGTACTAACATCGTTTAGCCATAGTGTGGGGGTATCTTTTTGGCCTTTTTTTGGAACAATTAGTTTAGTCAATGGCTATATCAGATCTAGAAATGAAACCTTTAACAAAAATGTGTTAGGTTCTTTTGGATTGTATATATTAACATTAGCTACTCAGGAAGCTTTCTTGAAACTTCATCTATAATGTACTTGCTAGTATTTTGTATGTATGATGGAGGATTTTTTAAAATCTTTATTATGCTTGGGCAATTAATAAGACTAAAAAACTCAGTATAGAAATATGTAAAAATAATTAAGAACAAAATAGTAGCTCACGGAGGTTAAATATGGTGCCAATAATAGCAACCAAAATAAAAAAATTGGTTGCTAAATTTTAAATGTATGGAAAAAAAAATTGGCAACCAATTGTGGACCAACGTTGCCAGAAAATAGCAACAAAGTTTAAATAATTCGTTGCTAAGTTGACAACCAATATAAGCCATATTTGTTGCTAAGTTGGCAACCAATATTGGCCAAATTGGTTGCTAAGTTGGCAACCAATATTGGTCATATTTGTTGCTAAGTTGGCCACCAATATTAACCATATTGGTTGCTAAGTCTTGAAACATATTTTGGCAACCAAAAAATAATCTGTTGCAAACTAGCAACCAAATTACATTGTTTTTGGTTGCTAATAGAACTTGGCAACTGCCTCTTTGGCAACCAACGATTTTGGTAGTAAAATGGTTGCTAACCACACTTGGCAACCATTTTTTAAAGAATAGCAACTATTTCTTATGGTTGCTAAAGTGATAAATTTTTGTAGTGTAAGTATGTGAAACACGCTTTCAACAGTGAACTAAAAAGGAAAGATTCAAAGTCCCACCTTATTTTAGCACCTTACAATGAAAGGTATGAACCAGTTTCATCCTTAATATTTAGCAACTTATTTGCATGCAATTTAATTACTTACTTATTTTTGGATATGATGATCATGTGTTATGTTTATTGTAGCAACCATTGGATTCTCATGGCCATTGATTTATGTGACGGTATAATTTATCAACTCGACCCATTGACACAGCAGGCACCACGTCAACTAAGCTGCGAAAATTGTTTGACCTGTAAGGATTATTGTTCTAGATTATCAAGCTTTTCGTTTGTGAATCACGATTTTATAAGGTTAATTCTTGCCTTATTTTAGTATCACTTTGGCATATTGAATTTTTTTTCAGCGCTTACAAGTCGTACAGAGCAAGGATCAAAGAAAATACTAAAATGGTGTTGGAGGTCACAAGAATCGAGGTATGAGTGACTTATATTTTGTTCTTATTCGAATATTATACAATTTTTTATTGATACAATAATATCCATTTGTAATTTGTTTTGACCCTAGTTTTTTGTAAATTTGTTAGTGTGCCCAGCAGACCGGTGGTTTGGATTGTGGCTACTATGTCATGAAGTACATGAATGAGATAGTCAAGAAAGTTGGTGAAAGTAAGGGTGATGTCAAGCAAATAAGGGTAAGTTGTATCATGCCTTAATTTGTTATGTTTTGGGGAATTGGTGAAATTTGCTATTTTAGTACTCATAGTTGGAGGTTTTTTGGAAATTTGGTGAAGTTTTGGAGAGGAAATGGTTATGAACTCCACTTCCTTTTACTATTGTTTAGTTGATTGTATTGGAAGGCGGTGGTTTGTTTAGTGCTCATATTTGGAGGTTTATTTGGGATTTTGGTGAAGTTTTGGAGAGGAAGTGGTTATGAACACCACTTCCTTTTACTATTATTTAGTTGATTGTATTGGAAGGCGGTGCTTTGTTTAGTGCTCATAGTTGGAAGTTTATTTGGGATTTTGGTGAAGTAATTACCAATAAAAAAAATGAATCCTAGATCAATTAATATGACTGTAATTTGCCTGATCATATCTGTTTTAGAACTAGAATACAGTAATAACTTGTTAAAAGTGATGCCAATGACTTAGAACAGAAAGTAGAAACAAAAATTGATAATTAGAAAAGAACTAAGGTGATCCAAAAGATATAAAGAAAATATAATCTGAAGAGAAAAATGAAAACAAAAAAAAGGTTTTTAAGTTGATATTCAATAGTTGTTAAGAAGAAAATAACACACATAAGGGTGGAACACGAGCCATGGGGAACGCTGGCAGCTACTGGTGGTTCGGACAACAACAACTGACCACCGGCAGCCACAACAGACCACCACCAGCAGCAGCTGCAGGCCACTGGCAGCAGCAGCAGGTCACCGGCAGTAGCAACAACAGCTCACCGGCAGCAGCAGCAGGCCACCGGCAGCAACAGCAGGCCACCGGCAGCAACAACAACAGCTCACCAGCAACAGCAACAGCTCACCGGCAGCAACAGCAGGCCAGCACGAGCAGCAACAGCAGACAGATGCTTCCTCATGGCCTCCGTGAGTGGTGGTTACAGCCAAAACAACCAGCCCGAGAACATTATAAAATCTTTATTATTTCAGAAAAAGAAACAAAAACAGAAAATAATCTCATGAATAATAGCCAAGCCTTGGGGTCAAACCAAATTATTCTAATGTAATTTATGACATCTTAAATTGTTTCTTTCTACCTCTTAAAATATGAAACCAACTAAACATCCAAATAGAATGAACATGCATTTAGTGGAAAATTCTCATTTCCATATCACTCCTTCCAACAACCCATTGAATTGAACTTAATCACACACTTAATTTCTACACAAGAAATTAATAAGAGAAGCAGAATAAAGACACAAAAATCAACTTAAGACACAAATAATGCAAATAATATTGTGGATCAATAAACACAAAGTGAAGAACAAATGCAAGTTAACACTAAAGTTTCTAAGTTCAAAAAGGCGAAAAGCACAAATGGAAAGCAAAGAACACAAATGTAGAAAACTAAACAAACTAATCTCAAGCCGCGCTGGGTCACCCCGAGTGAATGATTGGAAATCTTTTTATTTCAAAGATCATTTATGTTGACAAATTGTTCTTATTTTATTCAATTCCACTAAGAAATATCAAGCAAATATTTTCAAGAACATATTTCCCTTTGGGATCACACTTTGTATAGAAAATATAGCCCTTATGCTTCTTAATTACAGTTAAAATATGAGAAGAGTGGAGAGGGAACACAGTTTCCCTAATTCATGAGAGGGAACACAGTTAAAATACGTTTGATAATTTATTGAAACTTTTTATTTATTTGATTAGTCAATCAATATAAGGTACATTTGATCTGATATTACAATTATAAATGCTATCAATTGGGAATCAATAAAATTATTATATATTACTACTGAAAATATTTCAAACTTAACCAACAAAAAGGAAATGGAGGGAGAGCTTGCACACTTAGTGTATATCAGGTTTTAAGCTAAGATTACTCCAAGTTTAATTTAGTGTAAATTATCTTTCATTTGCCCGTCATAGCTTAGGTAGGTGTATAACAGAACATCCTTTTTTTAGTTTGCAAATATTGTGGCGGCCGGCCCTAAAAGTCTAAGCAAGATGGCGTCTATAACATTACTTATATGTTTTTTTTTCAATCTTTGATTTCGAAGGACTACATTCGAAGATCTGCCCCATATACCAAAGGAGAGTTGGATGAGGTTCGCGAGCAATGGGCGAGGTTCTTCAGGCTAAATTTCTTATTATCCGATCCAAATTAAATAAAATTTGTATTAGTAGCACATTATTTATACATTTTATTTATAGTTACTTCGTAAACATCGATTGTATCAAACGTTCTTGTAAACTATATATATTTTATATGAATACATCGAACTTGTATTATATATGTATCGTTTACAAATTTTAATTAATTATAACAAATATTATATTATTGTACATTATACAGAATTGAACAGGGCTACAGATAATGCCGAAAGGGCTGCAGATAATGCCGAAAGGGTGCATATTTATAAATATATAGTATATATATATATATATATAAAATAATCAAATATAAATTTAAATAAAAAAATAGTATTAGTATCATTTGTTGCAAAACGATACTAATATAGAGTACATTACTATCGTTTCTTATTAAAAATGATAGTAATAGATAGTCTATTACTATCGTTTTTAGTAAAAAACGATAGTAATGAGTTCTATTAGTATCGTTTTTTAATAAAAAACGATAGTAATAAGCTCAATATTACTATCGTTTTTTATTACAAACGATAGTAATAGAACTCATTACTATCGTTTTTTACAAACGATACTTGTAATAACCCGAATTTTGGGCCGGAAAATTTCGCGGTTATTAATTGTATTTAATTGATTCTAAGTCCAAAAGGCCATGTAATTTGGACTGTTTTTATTTTTAGTCCAATCTTTTTCCTCAAATTGGGCCAAAGACCCAATCTTTCTTTTCTTTCTTCTCTTTGGCCGGCCTATATTGCTAATTGGGTCCAATTTAGCTCTTTTGATTTATTTAATAAATGAGTTGTTAATTAATTAAATTATTAGTTAATTTAATTTGTTAAAACCTATTCAAATCTACCCTAACTAACTTAGGTTGGTCAACCCCATTTTTTTCTCAACTCTTCCCTTGCTTGCTCCCTCTCTCACGGCAGCCCTACCATTAAGTTGAGGGTTTGTTTTTCTTGTTTTGTTTTCTATAAATAGGACCTAATTCACTCACTTAGTTCCTAATTGCTAATATTTTCATAAACCCTAAAAAAATTATTGTTCTCCTCCTCTTGTTTCAAAAAGCCGAACTGAATTTCACTAAAGAGTGAAATTTTTGCCTTGGAAATTTTAGCGTTTAAGGTAACTTTGCTTTTCCTCTTAATCTATGGGTAGAAAAACACATAGTAAATTAGGATTGTATCATGAATATTGTAGGAAAATTTAATCTTGATTTATTCGAAATTGCCGAGTATGTTTACATGATTTTTCTTGAATTGTTTCTTGTATTTTCTTGAATTTATATGTTGATCTTGTTTGTTTAATTAATTAAATTGCATAAATTAATCTTATTTAATTATGTATGTATTCGAATATTTCATGATAATTTCTTAAATTATTGTTCTTGATTTATTCATGTATGTCGAGTGTCCTTATGTATTTGTAATGATTTTTGAAATGTTTCTTTGTAATTTAAAAGCATGATCATGATAAATTTTATTGGTACAATTTAAATCTTGAATTAAAATTTAATCGTGTTTTGTACTCAAATTTTCGAGTAACACAAAATTTAGAGACGGTTTAAAAGTATAATTTTTATGATTAAATCTTGATAATTCTTGAATTAGTTATGTTAATCTTTAATTAGTTCCTAATTTACATCATGTTAAATTTAAATTCTTGAAGCAAGTTTTGATCTTTTGTTGCCTAAAATGCCGTGTGATGATATGATAAAGAGTATGATATTTGATCTTGTTTTTGATTAAATCTTGTATGATTTGTATGTTAAAATATTAATATTGTTTTGTATTATGGTTTATTTTAATTAATCTTGTTGAATATAGTTATTTAGATTAATTGATAAAATTGACATTTTTAAGATGGAAATGTCGAGTGAAAGGAAATAAGAGAAAGTAGAATTTTTATCTTGTTTTAGTAATTTAAGTAATTAATTGACTAATTAAAATAATTTACGGAATTAATTAATTAGTGATGTAAGCTCGAAAATGTCGAGTGAATTAAGATGAAATAGTCAAATTTAGTTAAGTCTTGACTTGATATATTTTAGGAGTATTTTATCCTAAGGGTTACGGATAAAATAATTATTGGGATAAGTATTAAGAGATGAGAATATAAAATGTATTATTGAGGTTATATTATAAGATAATGAGGACATAAGAGATTAATAGGGAAAGAAAGGAAACAGAGTAGGAGGAATACGGATTGTTTCGATCTCTGGCTAGGAAAGACTTGGTATTTAAGGTGGCCAACATACGTGCCGCACCTCTCTTTCCTGGGACTTCGAACGGTTCATTTCCGAATACGGACACCTAGTATTTCCCGATATATGATTTGATTTAAGATATGAAGATATAAGATAAGATAAGGACGCCCACCTGATGACCCGAGTAGTCAGACTGGGTTAAGTCGAAGCCACTGCTCAATGGGACGAACACACCTGATGACCCGAGTAGTCAGACTGAGTTCCCCCGAGTAGTTCTGGGTCTTAGGATATGTAGTCGTCTAAGTAGTAGTACACGAGCTACTATTTGGGAGTTATGGCCATAGCTTAGGCTGAGTGGTGAAACACGAGATCCGCTACGGGTTGAGTACACGAGCTCACCCCGGCATGTTCTAGGAAAGTTGTGGTGAAACACGAGATCCACAACGAGTTATAGTGACCGGTCCAATGAAAGATGATATGATTTGATATAATCATAGGATATGATATGATATGACATGATATGATATGATACAATTATAAGATATGTTATGAAATTATAAGTTATGATTGATGAAAGATAAGTTATGACATTTTGAGTTATGATATAATTACGAAGTATGGAACCATGTAGTATAAGCTAAGTATTTAATGTATAAGTCTTCCGCTGTGTATGATTGAAGTATAAAGTAAGAGCAGGTTTATGATATGTATATAAGTACTCGTATGTGGTGATGTATGTATATGTATTCGTATGTTTATACGTATCTGTAAACGTATGTATTGTGTACGTGTATGTCTGAGTTGTACTCGTATTTGTATGTATTCCTAACCGTATTTTGCAGGTATTATTATACGTTAGGTATGCGTACTTTTATACGTATTTTATACGTATTTCTAACCGTATTTCTACAGGTATTTTTATACGTATTTTATACGTATTCGTATATGTATTTTTGTACGTATTTTTATACGTGACTCGTATAATTTTTGTATTCATTATACTATGTTCTATGGGTGTTTTCATGTGTATTTTCCTATGATATTATGTGTTTAGCGGTCCCTCAATTAAGCGGGACAGCCTAGTTACTCGCCACTGACGGTGGACCCCCCCCTCAGTTTCAGGTGACGATGCGGCAGCATAGAGTGGGCTTCCGTTGGATGGGCTTGAGTAGTTAGATTTATTTTAGATTTATTTTAGTTATTCCAGAACTTTTGAGACAATGGTATAGTTATATTTATAATCCCAGTCTGTTGGGAAGACATTTACTTTGTTCATGTAACGCTTAGGCCCCGTATGCCTTATTTGACTCTTGGATTATAGTTCAGTATTTTAAATAAAGTTGTTTAATTTTAATTAATTATTTTCATTTATGGTTTAAATTGTTTAAGTAATGATCCGAATGTCGATTCCCTTCGTAAATCGACAAGTCAAAAAGTCGGGTCGTTACAGATACTAATGGGGGGTTTTTCTACTAGTGCTTATCATGTTTGAGGGGTTACAAATACATGTTTAAGGGGTTACTGATTCATGTTTCAGGGGTTACTGATTTATGTTTGAGGGGTTACTTATCATGTTTAAGGGTTTATTGATTCATGTTTGAGGGGTTACTGATTCATGTATGAGGGGTTACTTATCATATTTAAGGGGTTACTTGGTAATCTCTTATAAACATACTTAGTAACCCAGTATTACAACCGGCCACACTTAAAATAAAACCACGTAAAATTAGACAATAACCTCTACAAAATGAACTACTCACTCATGTAACATAAAATAATGATCTCTATATAGTAACCTAGTAATTGTCTATATAATTAAATATTTGATTGTCTATACAGTAACCTAACATGCATACACAACAAGATAATCAACTTTTTATCTCTCTGCTTCACAACTAATCAAAAGTTGTACTATCCTCCTTCAAGCAAATCATTGCAATTATACTTGAGTTTATTGTTGTCCGAGTAACCCATTTTTAATTTACCAAAAATAAATTCAAACAATACACTAAGTACCCCCCACTGAAAGCTATTAAGTGTGAGTCAGAGCGATTACTTGGACTAAGTTAAATAGTTAATGGAGTTACAAAAATAAGTCAATGGGGTTACTTATTATGGGTTATCGGTTAATTTTTTAGAGTGTTACTAAATTTATTATACGTAGCTACAAAATATTTATATCGAGTTACTAAGTATGTTTTATAAGGGGTGGTGATTTTGGCACTCCCCAATTTGATTTTGGCGCTCCTCTAGGAATTACCGAGTATTTATATTGGGTTTTAGGGGGGTTCCTAAGTATTTTATGGGGTTATAACTAAGTGTTTTTAAAAGAGGTAAAAAACTTAATGTTATAAAACTATATTAATAGAGAATTTTAAAATATAAATTTTGGTATTTTTATTTTATTTCTTGGAGTTGTATTTTTTATAATATATGCAGTTGAAAAAAAATAACAAACTAATACTTTTCTCTCTCCTAATATGAATTGGAAAATGTAGAAAACTTCTAAATTTGCTGTGCAATGAGCGTGTTTAATTTTTTTTTCATTTGTTTTGATCTGCGTGTTTTTTTTAAATATATGGCCACAAGGTAAAGTTATATGTGGCTGTCCACACAATTAGTTGATGGTGTGGCCAGCTAAATATAAGAATTTGTGTTTATCTTTTTTTCATGTATGTTTAGTACCGTGTAAAATGTTTACCTTAAAAATTATTTTTTTATTTTACACGGTTGGATTTGGAGTAATATTAGAAAGTAAAACTTTGGGTGGAAAGCCATTTTGCACCTTCATATTGAAAATATTTTCCTCAAATAGGTAGGAAAACATTTTATAACTGATAGAGTATATAACATATTCCTGGGCCATAACCATTAGCTTAAGCTTTTGGTTGAGATGGTCCTCTAACATGGTATCAGAGCTAACGTGACGCAAATGTCACGGGTTCGAATCTCTCCTCCCTCTCCCTTCCAAGTGGAATTAATTAGCACCAGGTATGGTGGGCTTGTGTTGCATCCATATTTCAAGCCCAAAGGGCCTTTCATGTGAAGGGGAGTGATATAGTATATAACATATTCCTGGGCCATAACCATTAGCTTAAGCTTTTGGTTGAGATGGTCCTCTAACAATAACACATTGGGTTTGTTTACTACAGCGAAAAATGTTTTCCCTGAAAACAATTTTCCTATTTTACATCGTTTACTTTGGGTGAAAAAATAAAATGTAAAACTTTGGGTGAAAACCCATTTTACTCCCTATCGGAAACATTTTCCAAACCCATTTTACTCCCTATCGGAAACATTTTCCTCCAAATTTGGGAGTAAAACTTATTTTCCGTGGAAGTAAAAAATGGAAAACTTCAATGAAAATGAGTTTTCCAACGTAAAATGTTTTTCTTGGAAAATCATTTTACATCGAAAATGTTTTACACCAAAGTAAACGGACGATTAGTAAGAAAACATTTGTCCTCAAATTAAAGCAATTGATTTTCATTTCAACCAATCAATAGATAACCTTCCATAAAAAACCAATTTTTTTTCGAAAATGTTTTACAACCTACCAAACAGGCCGTTCATATAAATGCTTCAAAATTATACCTTACATCATTTGTTTTTTCAAGGAAAAATCAGGATTTATTGCTCTCGATGAAAAGCTATGATTTAAAATGCACCATAATATACTCATTCATTCTTGTGATGGGCAGCCGTTGGTAACGTGCATCTCGTACTCAACTTCCTCAACCTAAACAAAGCCAAAATACGGCAAAGAATAGGCTGTGTCCCATTTGTGCTGCAACTACTTTTCTGCTGCTCCACTTTCTGTGCTCCTTCGGGTTCGGCCCCGGGCTCGGGCTCAGGTTCGGGTTCTTCGGACTCCGAATTAGGCGGGTTCTTGGACGGTGGTACGCTGCTCAACTTACCGGAATTTCTCCTCTCAAGATGCTTGCAAACTTCACCATCACACACAAATTCCTTGTGTCCATCATGATGATGATGATCATCTTTTGTAATTGTATGGCTTTCTTGTTTCAGCAAGAAACCAAACAGGGTATTCAATATTGCTGGCATTATTATAAACTTTCAATTAATTATATGCAAGGGATTTATTATTGTAGGGTAATTAATTCCTCCTAATTGAGATTAGAGGAACTAATTACCCTTTTTTTTGAATTATACCCAGGCCACTATTATGATGATCTTAATTTATTAGCTCCGATCCTCTAAAGAGAGTTTTTTTTTATCTTTTCTTTTTCATTTTTGTTTTTCGTAAGCATTTTTGTTTTTGTTTTTTTGTCTATCATCCTCAAATTATGTATGTTGGCCTTTTCTATGTGGTTGTTGAGTTGTCGTACTAAATTTGGACTAATTTGTTTGTTAAATGTGGTTGTTGAATTTATCAGCTAATATCTGTTTATAGGTCACCAACCAACGAATGTTGAGGCCTGAGATGATGCCATATGCATATATTATGTGCCTATGATGAAGTTTTCCATCGTTGGATAAATTATTTACTGTAATGAGAAGATTGATTTTACATATGATTTACATATGATTAATGAATCATGATGATTTGGTGATTACTAACTTTAGTTCTCTTAGTTAAATGATTCTGGTTTCATCCATCCATACAAAAGTGCCTAAAATACAATCCGTAGAAAGCTACCTATAATTAGAGGTGGAAAAAGTGACTCATACTCGATTACATGACATGAAATTCGAAGCTTATCTAAATTCACGTAATATTATTACCCCAATTTGACCCGACTCAAATCAAACCAACCCGAATTATCCAACTATTAAAGTGTGTAATACGGATTATTATGTCCTTTAAATGTATTTAGAGAAAACCCGCATCTAACACGACCCAAACTAAACCCGACTCGAAACCAAAAGACTTTCAACCCGAATTGACCATACCCAAATCAATGTAACTTGTACCTGACCGACCTCTACCTATAATATATTGCACCCAAGTCCATGGTGATCACCAGTTCACCACACCCACTTCTTCATTTTGCCACTAATATGAAGCAGAAAAAGTAATTAATTAATACACTTTAATAATTTATCAATTTACAAATAGAATGCATTCAGATCATACATTTTACATCTATTCAATCAACTACATGACGGGCTGAAATATTATGCAACAAAATTACATATAAATTCATTAATTATTCAACTCTATATATATATATCCTTCTACAAGTTCTATTCTTATCCATTGATTCATTCCATTGTTAGCTGGTGCTGAAGCTTTTTTTGTTGAAAGACAACCAATTGAAAGTAGGCACAAGACTAAGCTTATTATCCTTCTTGTGGGAGCTGCTTCTGCTTTCAGTACTCAAAGTACAAACATCACCATTACATACATACTTTTTGGAGTTTGATGGTGGCTCAGAAAAACAGCTTAACAAATTCAACAATGAAGCCATTTTCTCACCTCTATTAATCTTAATTATTAGAGCTTAATTAAATTTGTGACTTAAATTATATGTGAAAAGAAATAGAGTTTGTAAAGGTTTATATATAGCAGCCTGCTTAATATGACCTCACCGCGTAATATGTATGTATGTAGGTTTGATTTGATTATTATAAGTGTGAAACTAGTCAAGGTTAGTTTTTCACGTGGAGACGCAATCAAAAAGGAGGCTGCATGCTGTCTATTTCAGTTTGGTCCTACTTGGACCTGATTTCTCTTTTGTTTGTTTGTGCCTGTGTTTATAAATTAGCCACGACAATTCCTTCATGTGTTTTGCCAAGGGAAAAAAAGAAAGAAAAGACATTCATTCAAATGGACGAAAATGCCAAATCTCAGCCTTAAATAATAGTGTGAAATTTAAGGTGTGTTTTATTCAGTTTTAATAAATATTATTTGCTTATTTTAGGAAAATTCAGATCATATTAGATCATTCAATAAACGTAGATCAGATAATAAAAGTTCAGATAAGATCCGAAAATTTATAATTATAATAAGTATTATAATCAGAAAAATTCTGATCAGATAAAAAAATTTAGGAAAAATTGTCAACAACTACCACTACCTTTTATCATTTTTGATACTATTGAGGATAAACAATCCAAGTCCCACATGGAAAAAATAGGGAGTTGAAGAGCTCATTATTATAGTAAGTTCACCACACTAGTATGAGGTCTTTTGGAAACGTGCCCAAAAACAAAGCCGTGCGGGTTAAAAAGCCCAAAGCGGACAATATTGTACCAGTATGTGTATGAGCTTGGTTCGGTGGCCCAACATATACAACTGTCACCAAAGCTTTTTATTTTATATTACTACCACAAATGTTATGAATTCTTTGAAACCACTACCAAAGTTCAAAAAGATGTCAGTAGGTCCCACATGAAATTGTGCAATATTGTTCAATTGAAGGCAAATTGAATTAATTTTTTCTTTTCATTGGATTAATTTCCTGTTTTAAATACTATTCATGTGGGATCTACCAGCATCTTTTTTTAACTTTGCTGGTGCTTTTAATGAAGTTAGAACTTTTGTGGTGGTTTTATAAAATAAAAAACTTTGGTGGTAATTGTATAAAAAAAGGTAAAAGTTAGTGGTAGTTGTTGATAATTTATCCAAAAATTTAAGATCAAATCAGGTCTGATAATTTCAGAAAAACCAAACGTGCCCTTAGCCCTTTATTTTTATTTCATGAATTAATTAATTAGCTCCATTTTTTACTAGTAATTTATGCATGAGATGCGGTGCATTGTTATTATTTTCACATGATTTCTATTTTTATAGACATAAATATATATGGATGAATTTTGAACACTAGATATTCTTTTAGCTAAATTTATTAAATTTAGTTAACTTTATGTTCCTTAATCGAACTTTTACTTTATTTATTTATCTTTAACAAACCACATAAAAAATAAATTAGTATTTAGTGAATTTATTAGGGATTTCTTATGCTTCTATTTATAACATATAATTGTAATATTTCACCTTGTTTTTTTTTAAGCACAAAAAAAAATTATATTATTACATATCAAGTCTAATATATTAAACAGGGTCTAAGGGCTTGTTTACTTCAAATTATATTCAGTTCAGTTCATTTCAGTTAAATTCAATTCAGTTCAGTTCAGTTTAGTTCAATTAATACAATTCTATTCAGTTCAGTTCATCTCTATTCAACTAATTTAAACGAGCCCTAATATTTTAAAGCCATACAAGCACAATAGTTCACGTTTTTTTTGGGTAACAATATAACAAAATTTGATTCAGCAATGGATTTCGAATTCCCATGCTACAATTTAACGGTGCTTAAGGAGGTTTGGTTTAATACTAGGGAAAAGAAATGAATAAACAAAGAGTTAGGAAAAGAAAGTTGATTCTTTATTTTTGGCAATAAACTCTTTTTTACTACCACCACCAACCCTTTTTTCTCTATCTATCTTCCCTGACAAACAACACAACACATTTATGCTTCCATTTTTATTCACTATTCAGCTTAAGCTGTTGCCGCCAAGATGCATCCATCCTCACTCTTCCACCATCTACAATGCTTCTTCTTCCATCCTCTCTCTTCTCCCAGCTTTAATTTGGTCCAAGTTAGGGTTTCGTGGTGTATGGTTTTCGTGGGTCTGATGAATTTGTTGGTGGTGAGATGTCGTGGGGTGCAATGGTGGTGGGATGAGTTTGTGACTGCAATGGTGATGGGATGGGTTCGTACCTTCGTGGTGGTGTAGTGGGTTTTGTGGGTGGTGGGTGATGAGATGGCTTTTGACGTGGTGGAAGAGTGAGTTCGTGGGTCGTTCAGTGGAGGTGGGGTGGGTTTCGTGTGTGGTGGTGGATGTGGGATAGGAGGGTGGTGAGTTCGTGGTGGTGCAGTGGGTTTCGTGGGTGCGTGGGTGGTGAAGGGGTGGTTTTGTGGGTGGTGGGGTGGGTTTCGTGGGTGGTGGTGGGTGTGGGATGAGTGGTCATAATGGTCAATGTTGGTTACATTCAGGAGGTATTTGGTATAAGATTAGTAAATGTAATGGATTGAAAACAAACAACGGGTGTTATTAAATGCAGCCCTCATTATAATTATTAAAGTCCGCATTTGGACAATTTTGCCCTGGCTACACTTGTGTGTGCTAGACGTAGAAAAAAAGAAAAACACGACATATACCATGTCGCATGACCTATATGCCCCGGCCTAGGTCAAGGCGCATGGTCTATGCGCCTCGGCTATACTGATTATGTACTTGGTCTTCAAATGCTCATATCTTCTTTGTTTCTCAGTGAAATTTGAGGTATAATATATTAAATCGAAGCTCTCCGAACAAGGAATCATATGCAAGTTGAATCGCCTAAAAGAAATTATATGTAAAAAGTTATGAACATTTGAATAAGACCATTGTGCAAAAGCACTTGTAATGCTTTCAATTCATAATTTATGTTTTAATTCATGATTTTAGTATAATAATATGTTTTGTTGCATGATTAATCTTGATATAAAATAAAGGGTGGGTGGAGGTGGGATGTGATAAGTGAATGGTTATGGATTTAGGGGTCAAGGGCTATTTCGTCCATAAGGAAGCTTTAGTAAGTAAAATGAGGTCTATGTTTAGCAATTCATAAAATGAATGAGGAGGGCAAATGGTAATACATAGTGTTACCCTTACTAGTTGTTTGATATCATTAAGGAAACGTATATAATTACCATTTGGAAACGATAATTGTTTCCATTAGATTTAGAAAGCTAACAATGCAAGAGAATTTGTTTCCCTTACAAATTTATTTCCGTTTCCTACATACAACCCATAGCAAATACATGGTAACAGTATTGATTGTTTTGTGAATACGTTTCACATGCTAATATTTTTGTATATCAAACAACCCTTTAAGAGAAAAATGGGGGGATTCGATTTCCTTGGTGAGGGTTGAGAATGAGGGTAGAGGGAAATGGGGGAATCATATGGGGAAAAGGGAATGATCGGGTTTTCTTAACAAACATTAACAAAGGAGATTTAGGCTGTTATTTTCCTTTCATTTTCCTTAAATCCTCTAACCAAACATCCCCTTAATGAAACCAACTTCCTTGGCATTGCTACGGAAGCACTGTCTGTAGCACATATTAGTAAACTTTGTTAACTTATTGAAAATTTTGTTCTAATGAATTACTTGGTTGTTTATTGAATTGATTGATAAATTATTTGATTGATACATTATTTGATTGATTATCTTTTAAATTGTTTAAGCATAAAAATGTTTAAGTCTTATGATGAATTGAATTTTTACTTGATTGTTTGCAACATTTTAATATTTTATATTATATTTGAGTTCGACTTTGCCTTAATTTTTTGATAAATTAGTTTAATTACTAATGGATAATTACAAATTTATAGGGAGAAAGCCCCCCTTCCTTTAATTTAGAGAATAGAGATTTATGTCATAACAGGGCCTTAATTTGAGAATTTAGAGTTGGGGCGAGGGCGAAATAATAAATTGGAGCCCCAAAAAACTAGTACTAGTTTCTTTAGTCATAGGGTGTGGAAAGAAATAAATAAATTGAATACTAGCTTCCAGCATGTTGATCTTGATCTTCTACAATCAAAGTTAAAATTTTAAGATGAAAAATAGAAGATGCGATAGAAGAATAGAAATTTAATCGGTTTGTACACTGACTTTGTGTCATGCACCAACCCAATGTATATAAAAATGTTTTCAAATTGAGATCAAACAACACAAAACTTTATTCATAATAGAATATATAACAAATCGTATGAAAACAATAGAAATTTAAATCAAGTTATTTGTGATGATTCTAATCACCACAAATCCCTGAATTGTCCGGATCCATATCCTTTCAAAGTCTCCCTCATAATACAGTTGAATTAATAAGTATTTGATCAAGATTTAGTTACACTTTCTCATTTTTCTCTTATACATTTGAAAGAGGATCATCACTCTTATTACTCACTGTTGTCTCCACCCCTTGATGCAATTGTTGTTCCTTGAAAGAATAATTAAGCAAGGATGGTCAGTTGAATAACTCCCCTAAAATTGGTTCAAATATAAATGCATTAAATAAAAAAATAGTAAAAATAATTTGGGTAGGATGATTAGTTTAGTAATAAGAATGGCAGAAAAAATTAGCAAATTATGGCAAAAATAACAGCTGTAATCCAACACACTTGACAAGTTGACAATGGCCTTTGCAATAGTAATAATAAGAAAAATTACTCAGAATAAGTCAACATTTGGCCAATTTTACACAATTAAGCCAACATTTTTGAAAATTTAGAAATAAGTTAATCTTAGCATCATTAAAGCCAAAAACAGGTTCAGCTTGCCCTGCTTCTTCCTCACCCCCACCTGCTGCCCGCCACCTGACGCTGCTTGCCGCCGCTTGTTGCTTCCCTTAGCTTTATCACTGCCTTATCTCTGATCGTTTTTTTAGATATTCAATCTGCTCATCTCTCTCTTCTCCTTCGGTTCGTGGATTTTGGTCTTGGGTTGGCCGGGGTGGGTTTCCAGTATTGAATTTGGTTGGGCATAGAGTGGTTGGTAACGAATTTCAGTGGTCTTGGGGTTTTGGGTCTTTAATTTGGGTTTGGTTTGGTGGTGACTGGGTTTAGGGGTGGGTTTGGGGAGTTGAATTTGGTGGGGTGGGGTTGTTTGGTTACGAGCTAAGATGCATGGATACGGGTACGGAAATAAATTCGGATACAAAACAGGTACGAAATACGTTGATTTGAAAATTATAAGATACGAGTACAACAAATAGATATTATTGAATACTTTAAAAGTTAAGACATTTTATCAAATTTTTTAATAATGTTTGGAATGTTTTGATTTAATTAGCATAAAAATAAATGAAAAACCCGATAAAAAAAAAACAGATGAAAACATGAAAAATGGGTAAAATTATCATAAAATATGCCAAAATAAATAATGTTAAAATTAGATAAAGTATCGAGTATATATCCTAAAAGTATTGGTATCGTATTGGTATTTGGTATGGGTTCGACTACCTCAACGAAATATTCGTGCTACCTATGTTATGAGTGGGTTTATGGGTGGGTTTATGGGTTTGGTTGGGTTAAGGGGTGTTGGGCCAAGTGTGGTGTTTGAAAATTTCTAGGATAGTGAGGTGGGTTGGGTATATATGTTGTTTCGGTGGGTGACGGTGGGGTTGGGGTGTTTGGGTTTGGTGGGTTGGGGTGGGTGAAGCTTAAGGGTTCAGATTATCGGTTGGTGGTTACTATTGCGTGGTGTTCAAAAAATTTGGGGTGGTGTTCAGATAGTTGGCTATGGTGTTTCAGCTAGTGGTGGTGGGTTTCGGGAGTTTGGGTTTGGTGTTAATTAATCAAATTTTTTTAAGTAATCATTATAAACATAATTATAACTAATTATAATTAACATGTTGCAACCCGTAATAAGAATGGGTAAACTTAAACATCAAACCTAAATTTGGCTTTCATGATAATGACAATGAGCTTTACTTAGAGCTGGATTTTCAAAAAAATTGCTTAATTGTAAAATATGGGGCAAAGATTGGCTTATTTTGAGCAATTTTTCCATAATTATTTTAATGTAAAACAGTAAAGGCATTGAGATTTAGTCATACCTCTCCCAAAGACCGGGCTAGACTTATGGTCTTTGTAATTGCAGAAGGAGCCATCTTATCCAGAAATTTATAGAGAAGAGTGGTGTTAGCAGAAAAGGCTATAAGAGAAACAAAAGAGCACATGAAGAAGACAACAATTGATGCCCAAAATGACTTGTGAGAAATGACAGTGAAGACAGCAGTCATAAAGGCCAACAATGTCCCATAAAAAGACTGTATAAGTATCAACACACTCCGATCAACCAAAATAAGTGACCTATCTTGATCATCGATGACCATAGACCACATGAGGAAGAACAAAACCAACATAGCACAACACATTGCATATGTATCTGCTATTATGAATATCAGAAATGAGGCATTTTTCGCCAGAAGGGCTTCACCAGTCACTTGATCAAAGCCGCCAGGGACTGTAAATCCAGCTGCAAATGTAAGGGTAGCTAGAAGTGCTGCTACAACTGATACTGTGCCTCGCATTTCTCCTACTGATGATGTTATTGCTTTTGGTGTACTTGCTCCTACTCCCATGGTATTCGGCTGAATGAAGTTTGTTCTTAGCCGTGGATTTATGCCAACTCTTCGGCACATTGCGTCCTGAATGCCATGCAGTATTTTATTGTATATTCAAAATAGGAAAATTTGTTAAAAAACCACCTTATAAAACAAGTTTTTTTTTTTTTGTCAAAAACCACCTTTTACAAAAAAATTTGTAAGAAGTCACCTTATTTAAAATTTTTTTTTTGGTAAATAACCATCTTTGGCCGAATTTTGGTGTTTAAATTGAACACCTCTCCGCCATTCCAGCGAACCACTTCTTACCTCTCTATCCCGTCTTTGTCCTTTTTGCTCCCCTGAACCACCACTCCGAAAAAAAAAACCAAAATCAAAACTCGAAATTCAACCAAAGGTGGTTCCTTATGGAAAGAAAAAAGGTGGTTTCTTACCAAAAAAAAAAAAAATTAAAACATGTTTTTTGAGAAAAAATTGTTTTATAAGATGGTTTCTAACAAATTTTTCGTTCAAAATAACTGGCAAAAAATAAATTTATAACAACAAATGACCATTAACAAAATCACTAGCTACTTCCAATGAATACTATGGACCAATCACCCTGTTGTTTAGAACTAAAAGAATCTGATTAAAATGAAGTGAATTGTACTAAATCTTAGACAATAAAATCTGAGCTAAGCTAAACTGAATTTATCTAAAATTAAGTGCAAAAAGTACAAGGCCTAACTAGGATATTCTTTTCTAAGAAACATTTGACAAGATTTTATGATGAATTGATCTTGAACAACAACTAATATTGATGATGTGATACTCTAAGACTGGCTTTTTCAGCTCATATTTCTTTAAATTAAACATGCTTTTATAAGACAGCTTTTGTATAAGTCAATTTTGCTGAAACTGGAAGGCAGCCAAAGGAAAGACAGCAGCAAGGTAAGCAAAACTGGAAGCAGTAAGCAACCAACAACACCACAATTGCACCTTCACAGCCCTCTAATCTAGGCTCAAGCCTTTAATCCTAAAACTATTTTATTATACTGAATTTGAGTGTTTTTACAAAGAAAGAGTTACTTTGTGAGAGTAAGTAATAAGCAAAACTAAAGGCAGGAAATCAGAACAGACTAGAATCCCCTGCCATACAACCATATATATAGACTAAGGACTAACTAAAAGAGGAGTTAGTTAAATAACTAAATGTAACTAACTTTTATTTAACTAACTAACACTAACACAAACATACTAACTAATATACTCAACAGTATAAGTGGAGGGTCAAAGTAGGCATACCCAGGCATCATCTTGGTTGCATAGCTCAACCAACAAAGTTGTAGCAGTGTTACCACGTTTGTCTCGTATGGTCTTTGAAACGCTATCATCGGAGAGTAGTAGTTCAGCTAATAGAATATCTCGTCTCTCTAATGCTCGATGCAAAGGAGTAGAATGATTAGAATCGAGCATGTTTTTCATCTCCTGAATCAATGGAATTGCATAAAATTCCTGGTATTGATTGTAACTTCCAAGCTTTATATGATATATAGGTGAGTCTTGGGTTTGTAAGCACATTGCTCTGAAATCAGGAGAATAGTTTATAAAAGCTTCAATAGCAGGGATGTGACCATTCTTACATGCTTCAATCCAACCAGATTTTTTATACGACGAAGGTTCCTTTGTTAGCAATAATTTTATAAGCCATGCTGTACCAAGTTCTGATGCAACTTCAAGGGGTGTCTTTCCATTATCATCGCACTCGTTGATCGTCCATGGCAGCTTTTCTACTAATAATGTTGCTGTTGTCTCTGTTTTTAAACATTTTTGAATGTTATACTCCAAAGTCCAAAGTACCTTTTCACTTTCAAAAACTATGTAATTAAGGAAAAACTGTTTGATTTGAATGAACTTGCTAATTTTTTAGAACAACATTAATATATACTTCAAGTATTAATTGGTAATTCGAGTAATGTGGATGAAACATCTTTTCGAGTAATCCGATCTAGACCCATTGGCTCTAAAAACTCAGTCCCAGACCCTTATAAATAGGTCGGGTCCTTAAGACTCATTGCCATCTCTACTTATCATTTGAAAGAATTTGATCTAACCTGTGCAATTGGGAGCAACATGTAAGACAGTTTTGCCGGTGCCATCATCGCCTCTAATTTTCACAAGTTCAGTGAAGAAGGGATAATCAACCATCTTCATCAATAATGTTTCAGCAGCTTGTCCACATCCATGCTTTACAGCATTATAGAGTAAATTTTGATCACTAAATAACTCACCAACTTCCAGCAGAGATATGTAGTACAATGCAATCTTTTCATTATTTTCAAGTAATGCCATGCAAGGAGGTGTGATGTTACTATAATCCCTCTGTTTCCATGGAATTATCTGAAGCTCCTCTCCCTTTTCTTCATTATTATCGTAAGCTTCGACAAGAAGCCGAACTATCTGAACAATCTCTTCAGAGGAGTGGTAGGCTGCTGCGTGTAAAGCATTTCGACCCAACTTATCAGTCATACATAAAAGGTTAATGAAGTGTTTCCTTGAAGAAGTATTTTCTCCCTTCAATATCAACTCAAATGGCCATACTTTGCCTAACAGTATCCAATGGTGTAGGATTGTCATTCCTCTTTCATCAACCTTCATTATCATTTCTGGATGCTTTTCAAGTAGCAGCTTACATGCTTCTTCTGCAATTATTACACAACTTATATATATATATTGTAAAGTACACTCTATTTGATTGCCCACATACATATATATATATATACTTTGTCTTATCTAATTAGTTTAACAAACATAATGTAAGCTAGATAAAACACAATCATGTCGATATTTTTAGATCCATCTCAATATGTACTTTATTATCATTCAAGATTTTATAAACTACTCAAAACATATTTTTAGAGATAATCGCTAGTGGCCTAGTAAAAAATCACACACACATATGGGATTTATTCCTCACACTCCCCCTTACTATGACAAACGGGTATGGGTCACGCCCGCCACGAGAGAGTGTAAGTCCACTTTATAGGACAAAGGAGATTCCACCTCAAAACCATGTGGTAGTAAGAACCTCTTAGTCATATAAAGTGGAGACAACTTTATTATTTTTCCCATGTGGGATCTATTCCCAACACTACTACACATGGAGTATATAAATAATAGAAAAACACCCTAATAAGGGTCCGTTTGCTTGAAAGTTGGATGTAAAACATTTTCAACGTAATATGAATTATATGGAAACCAATTTACAATGAAAAAACACAATTGCAAAATAAGTGTTCCATTGATCGTTTACTATCATGTAATGTAAGAGAAAAATGAAAGATAACAAGGAAAATGAAAGGGAAAGTAAGGTAACGAAAAAGAAGGAAACTAGTTTTCCCATCATTTTGAAGGCCAAAAAGGAATTTTCATTATTAGATGGAAGAGATAGTTTACGCCTATGAAAACCAAGTGGAAGAATTGAAGAGATGTTTCACACCTGTGGATGCGGGTGCAACATCGAGGGGAGAAAGTTCAGCATAACCTGCAGTACTATAGGAATAACCGGATGTCAAGATCTTTACAGCTACTCTAGGAAGCTCGGAAAGTAAAGCTCGAAAAAGTGGGCTAACACCATCTTTATCAACCATGTTGCATTGCAATTCCATATCTAATGACAGTAATTCTAATGCACAATTTTCCTTCTGGTGTAGAAAGGCCATTTGCAAAGGTGTACGCCCGTAATTATCCTTGCCCAACCATGGCTTCAATAATGATGATGATGATGATGATGATGGAAACGACAATTTGGCAAACTTAACAAGCAGTTTGATAAGATTAAGATCGCCCGTTGCAACTGCAAAGTGAAGAGCATTGCAACCATTGGACGGATCAGGTAAAACTGTGTGGCAGAGTAGAAGATACACGGTTGAGGTAGGCAATCTTTCTAGTGCTGTTTTAAGGAACTCTACTTGGAATCTTATTACTGCAACATGGATAATGTTCAACTCAGGTTCTCCATCTGCATTCTTGCTACGGGTAAGGAAGTAATCAGCTTCTTCAGTTTTAAGCCTTTCCAGCAGGAACTCCACATTGCCATCATTTGCTGCTTCTAGAATTGGGTTTCCAACTATTCTGTCCATCACTTCCATGCTGCTTCTTTTCCCAAATTCTGCACGGCACATAAATTTATCATCATAATAATAATAAGAAAATTTTGCCAGTAACCACCTAATAAGTGGTAATTGTTGTCAACAACTACCATGAATTTTTTTTATTTAATTTAACTACCAAATAAGTTATGTTTTGTTTTAAACCACCACCTACCCATGAAAACTTAACGGAATATGCTAAAGCCGTTAGTTTACAGTTAGTTTATAACACGTGGCGCGATTTGATTGGTCCTTGATTTATTTTTCTTTAAATTTAAAAAAATGAAAAATTAAGAAAAATATTTGAGAAAAAAAAAATCAGAAAAAAAGAAAAAAAAAATGACTGGTGGTGGGGATGGGGGAGGTGGCGACAGTGCTGGTGGTGGAGGGGAGGGGTGGCTGAGGTTTTTTTTTATTTTCCAGATTTTTTTAATTTTCTTTTTTTCTCAGATTCTTTTTATATATATTTTTATTTTTAAAATGTGTTAATTAAGTTTAAGTGATTTAATTAAGGTTTAAGTGGTTTAATTGTGGTTTGAGTTAACGGTGTTAAAAATAGGTAGTGGTTTGCAACTTTTTATAACTTATTTAGTAGTTAAATTAAATAAAAAAAATTTATGGTAGTTGTTGATAACAATTATCACTTATTAGGTGGTTAGTGGCAAAATTTTCTAATAATAATAATAATAATAATAATAATAATAATAATAATAGTAATAATAATAATAATTATTATTATTATTATTATTATTATTAATTCCTCTGTCCCAATTTATTTGCCCCATTCTGACTTTGGGCATTGTACACATGTGAACTTTTGACTTTATTTAATTTAATATACGTAAGAAAAAACATAATCATGATAGATCTAGTTTAATTCGTCTCAACATGTACTTTTCAAATATATAATTTTTTATAATTTTTTAATATATATAGTTAAAGATATTTTTATTTAAAGTTGTGTATCGGGAGATGTGAAAAAGATAATGTAGCAAGTAAATTGGGACGGAGAGAGTATTACAGTAGTAACCATCTTTTGTGGACCAATTTTTGTAAAAAAAACATGTTTTGTATAGTTAGGGCCTCTTTACTTCAGCTTAAATTCAGCTCAAGTCAATTCTTAATTTCATTCTCTTATAATATATTATTTTCAGCTCTCAGATCAGCACAAGATTTTGTTGACCACCATCATTCAGCATTAACTACCCACGTGCTTGTCACTTGATGCACTTAAAACGGTTTTTTTTGTTTTCTTCTAATTTAATTCTCCCCATTTCCATACTTTCCACCTAGAATCCACCATTAATTGACTCTTAAAAAACCCTATTTCATCTAACCTTAAAATCTAAAAACCCTAACTTCCTTGTCTAAATTCTTGACGAAATTGGTTTATTAAAGTGTTGCATCAACTCCTGAGTGGTCGAGTGAGTGGCAACAACTTTCTTAATCTTCTTCTTTTAGGGCTGGTTTTACACAGGTTGTGGTGACTATTGATAAAAAAAAAATTGGTGGGGCGCACACGGAAGTTTGATGAGCCCAATTTTTATGAAATGTGAAATTTAATTAATTGAGAATTTTGTTACAAAGTTGGTGGAGTTACATATAATACTTAAAGGTTTCATAATGATGGAACTCTGATCTTGGTGGTGGAATGTACTTATAACTCCACACTACAACTCATACACATATGACATATTTATAAGAGTGACATAACACAATCTAGAGTATTCTATATTCATCCTATATTTTATGTCACCTCTAGTGTATTCTAGTTCTAGATTATTCTCCTAACTTCTTATAAATCCTAATTGTACTTGATTATTCTAAAATGTTACATCACTAGAGTTTTCCTAAAATTATTCTGGATTTTAATAAATTAGATTTTTCTAGATTAATAATTCCAACACTCCCCCTTAATCTTGAAAAATCTGAATTCCATGAATGAACTGATCTTGTTCAACTCCCCATTCTTGTATCTTCATTGTGCTCTTCGTGTTTTTATAATGTGCACTTATTTTGTGCTATTGAAGTCCTTGTTGAGTGATCTATGGCCTTTATTTTCTTGTTTACTCCTCTGCTTTCGCTTCCCTTGTGTTGAAGCCTTGTGTTTGCTTGAATTACTCTTGATATACTCCATGTTATTTGTTTCCTTGAATTGGTCGGTATCTTAAATTTTAATCCCACCGACGAGGTCTTCTTGCCTCAATTTTCATTTTGGGTCTTTTCCCCATCGTCACATGCACTATTATTGGGTCTATTGCCCATATTTTGCTTGGATCTTACCAAACTTGTGTTAGGATCTAATGCCCTTTTAATAATGCTCGGGTCTTTTCCCGGCTCTTGATTGTTGGGGACTTTTTTCCTTGCCCCTTGATAAAATGGTTTGACAACAATGTTTTGTATTTGTCACCCTAATGCATTGGGCTAGCTTATATTTGCCATTCATATGCTTGAAACGTTGTGGCTCTTCTTGGCCATCAACATGATTTGGTTGGCATCTTAGCCACCTTGTGTATGTTTATGTGCATGTGAAATGTGTAATTATGTGATGGATAATATATTGAATGTTGAAACATGGAGTAATTTTGAAATAGACATAATTTGGGAAGCTTGTAATGACTTACCATGTTTTTTAGTAAACACTTGGAGGAGACAGAATCTTCTGGCTCTGATATCATGATAAAAAAAATTTGGTGGGGCGCACACAGATGTTTGATGAGCCCAATTTTTATGAAATGTGAAATTTAATTGATTGAGAATTTTGTTACAAAGTTGGTGGAGTTACATATAATACTTCAAGGTTTCATAATGATGGAACTCTGATCTTGGTGGTGGAATGTACTTATAACTCCATACTACAACTCATACACATATGACATATTTATAAGAGTGACATAACACAATCTAGAGTATTCTATATTCATCCTATATTTTATGTCACCTCTAGTGTATTCTAGTTCTAGATTATTCTCCTAACTTCTTATAAATCCTAATTGTACTTGATTATTCTAGAATGTTACATCACTAGAGTCTTCCTAAAATTATTCTGGATTTTAGTAAATTAGATTTTAATAATTACATTTGGTATCAAGAGCCAATTAATCCAAAGCCTCCAATTTTTTTTTCCATCCATCATACCAACACCAACTCCACAAAAATTTAAATCTTCTCCCCTACACTAAACTCAAATATGAGTACAAACACAAACACCTTCAATCCCCAAGTTAATTAGGTACCTACATTTAAGGGGGAGAAATATGAACAATGGAGCATGCAAATGAAATCCATTTTCATCACCCAAGATATATGGGATATAATTCAAAAAGAATATGAAAAACCCAAAGATGCCAATGAAGAAGCATCTTGGGATGAAACCAAAAAAGGTCTTTACAAACAAAATTTGAGAAGGGATAATTTTGCCCTCTCAATAATTTATCGAGGAGTTGATGAGACAATTCTTCCAACAATCATGGCCGCTACAACGGCAAAGGAGGCTTGGAACATCTTGGAGACAAAATACAGAGGCTCCAAAAAGGTAATTCTCTTTAAGCTCCAATCTTTGTGGAGAGATTTTGATAATTTAATAATGGCAGAAGGAGAATCAATTCAAAGTTATTTCAATCGTGTTTCTAACATTGTTAATCAAATTCGAACAAATGGTGATAAAATTGAAGATGTCTATGTTGTTCGGAAAATATTAAGAAACCTTCTGCCAAAATATGATCATATTGTGTCTGCTATTGAAGAGTCTAACAAAGACCTATCACAACTCACAATAACTGAATTAATGGGTTCCCTTTTAGCCCATGAAGAAAGAATGAGTAGATTTACTCAGCAACCACTTGAACAAGCTTTTCAAGCTAAAATTAATTTTGAAAATAAAAATAAATTTGGCTACGGTAAAAATAATCAACAAAAAGGTTCTTCATCTAACCGTGGCCGAGGGAGAGGAAATTATAAAGGGAGCCGAAATAAATCTCAATCAGAATCATATTGTGATTTGTGCAAGAAAAATGGCTTTCATGTATAATTTGTGTGATTTGTGCAAGAAAAAAGGCAGCAACTTTTTGTGTAAATTTGTGTGTTATCTTCAATAAGGTAACATGCTTTCTCAAGCCGTTTGGTATACTATGTTTATAGTATGAATTAAATGCATGTTTGGGTTGATTGATGATGAATATCCATGATTTCATGTATAATTTCTAAATCTGATTTTTATGTGTTTGTATGGCGTTTTGATGATGATTTTTCATGATATTATGATTGATTATATGTTGTTTTATGATCATGAACATTATGTTAAAGTTTGATGAATTTTGGATGAGTAAAAGTTGGATTTTCGATTGAATTATGATGATGTTATGCGTGTAGTATGAACATGTTGGATGAGTTCTTGATTGAGTTCTTGAATCTTGAAAGTTAAAGAAAATGGTTTAAAGGTTAAAGAAAGTTAAAGAATATGTTAAATTCGATTAAAGAATGATTATTGGATGTTGGATTATGATTGGTTAACCTCAAGATTAAGGCTAGAGGCAGTTCTTGAGAATAACTTCGATAATTTAACTAGTTAAATTCGAGAATCAAGGCTAGAGGCAATTCTTGAACTTAATTTAGTTATGTTGAATAATAATGATGATAATATGATTAAGATGATTAAATAATTGATTAATTAAGATTAGCTTGATTTCATTTTTAGACGCCTGATACTTTGAGTAAGATTCATTGTATTCGGGTTAAGACGTTGCCCCTATTCCATCCGCGGTATTGGGATAGTTGGAGTCATACTATGTGATCTTTGTGAATTTCCAGTAAGATTGGTTTCACGAGACATGGATTTCCAGTAAGATTGGTTTCATGGGGTTTGGGAGTAAGATTCTCAAATCCGAGCATAGTAGAAAGTTCGGATGCGTAAGATGCGTCCGTACGAGCACAGTCCGGTCTAGAATATGAATGATTGCGCCAAAGATAGTTGATTAGGATGGTTTGAGTCGAGTTCACGTTTGGGTTGATCTTGCGCTTTGACTTATTGATTTGATGTTGTCTATTTGATTTATGCTATGTGCATATGTATTCCCATTAGGGTGAGTCAGTTATGTTACTCGCCACTGATGGTGGACTGTTGTATATTTTTCAGGTATTTCTGATGACGATACTCTTGCTTAACTTTGGGTTGGGCGAGCGACGTTTATTGTTTCTATTGCCTGATGTATTTTCCATTACAGTTGTTTTTAGATAGTATTAGAATATTGTATGGACTTTCATACGTTATTTTTAGACTCTGACGTGTGGTTGGAGTTACTCGCATTTTAGTATTTCTAGTTTGACTTTTGGATTAGTTTATGTACAAACTTGTGGGTATTTGTACTTTTGGTGGTTTAATAACAATATTTGAGGAATTAGTTTTATTTCTTAAGTATTTTAAGTTGTAGTTTTTAACTATTCGACTCGTCGGTTTCTTCCGCGCCGATTTAAGCGAGTCGGGTCGTTACAGTTGGTATCAGAGCCGAATAGGTTTTAAGTGAAGTTTTTAGGATTTGAGTTAACCCGGGAGTTGAGAGCTTTATTATTCCCGAGTGATCGAACCAAATTCTAGGATTAAGTGAAGGGAGAAGAGTTGGGTAGAAAGACCGGGATAAGACCTTTTCTATTTTCTTTCTTTCCTTATGTTGTTTACTTGATCTTTGGTGGGGTGATTGACTAACATTGTATTCTCGTTATGTCTTTTGGTTGTGATGCGTAGCAGCATGTCTACACCTCGCCGGTTGAGTACTGGACGACAGAGGTTGTGGGCACTCGAGGAGGCGACCCTTACGTTGGCGCACCATAGTCGTCATCCGCCGAGTATGTAGTCGACGTTCGATCGTATCGCACGTCATCGACCTCCGACTTACGACGGGGTTGCCGACCCCACTACTTTGGAGAGCTGGATCCGCGAGATGGGGAAGCTCTTCGACGCGACGTTTTGTCCCGATCACGAGAGGGTGCAGATCGCCGCATATTACTTACGTGGAGAGGCCGATAACTGGTGGACGTTAGCGAAGGACGCGTACCAGCCGTTGCATGCGATGACTTGGACCGACTTTATCGATAAGGTCCAGGAGCGCTTCTACCCCGACGAGTTGCGGTGGCAGAAACAGGAGGAGTTTCTTACTCTTGCACAGGGTAAGATGTCTGTCAAGGCGTACACTGATCGATTCACGGAGTTATCGAGGTTCGCTACGTCTGTGGTTCCATCGGAGAAGGATCGGGTCAAGCGCTACATCAAAAAGCTAGATCCGAGGATTCGAGTTCACGTGATCAGTAGTGGAGCAACGACGTTCCAGCAGGCCTACGAGGTAGCACTCGAGATACAGGCATCGATTACTGAGGAGGATTCAAGCAAGAAGAGAGCTCCGGTTCCGACGACTACAGCTTCGTTTAAGAAGCCCCGGTTTGGCACATCTAGCAGTACCCCTTCGACCCCGAGTTCGCGTAAGGGTAATGATGGCTCGTAGTGTAGAGGTTGCGGCCGAGACTTCCACCCAGGGAAGAAGTGCGACGGTTCTCCGATCACTTGTTTTACTTGCGGGAAGGTAGGCCATAAGGCGTCGACATGCCCCGAGAGGAAGCCAGATTCTGAGGTTAAGCAGCTTCCAGCACCGCCGAAGACTCCGGTGAAGAACCGAGTCTACTGTATGACCGAGGCGGAGGCCGAGGTTCAGCCTGACGTCGTATCAGGTAGATTTCTTGTCTCTGGTATGTTAGCTTTAGTTCTGTTTGATTCTGGTGCTACTGTTTCTTTTGTGGCTAGTAGTTTTGTCTCGAGGTCTAATCTTCGAGGCAGCCTTCCTGTTAGCTCAATTATTACTCTCCCTTCCGGAGAGGATTTTGTTAGTCAGCGTGAATTCCGAGGAATGCCTATCGTGATAGCTGGGGAGCAAGCGACGGCCGATCTGAAGGAGTTCCCGCTAATAGAGTTTGACGTTATACTTGGTATGGACTGGCTATCAAGGTATCGAGCGATCATTCGTTACCGAGATCAGTCAGTAACCTTCCGAGGATCTCAGGGCAACCGAGTTACCTACTCTGGGTTCGTCCTTAAGAAAGGAGTAAAGGTAATCTCTGCCTTGAAAATGAGGAAGCATCGCCAGAAGGGCGATTTAGTGTATCTCTGTCAGGTACGAGACTTGACTGATGAGTCTCTGTTGGACGGTATACCGGTAGCGAGGGATTTCAGAGACGTATTTCCTGATGAGCTACCAGGCGTTCCACCTGAGCGCGATGTCGAGTTTCATATCGACTTAGTACCCGGGACAGCGCCGATCTCAAAGGCACCGTACCGGATGGCACCGTCTGAGTTATTGGAGTTAAAGACACAACTCCAGGATTTGATCGATAAAGGTTTCATTAGGCCGAGTGTTTCTCCATGGGGAGCTCCTGTGCTCTTCGTGAAGAAGAAAGATGGTAGTATGCGCCTGTGCATAGACTACCGAGAGTTGAATCGAGTAACTATCAAGAATAATTACCCTTTGCCTAGGATTGAGGACCTGTTCGATCAGTTGCGAGGAGCAGGAGTGTTTTCGAAGATAGATCTTTGGTCTGGATATCATCAGATTCCAGTCAAGAAAGAAGACATTCCGAAGACTGCTTTTCGTACTCGATACGGCCATTACGAGTTTGAGGTGATGCCCTTTGACCTCACTAACGCGCCAGCCGTGTTCATGGACCAGATGAACCGGACGTTTCACCACTTACTCGACAAGTGCGTCGTAGTATTTATAGATGATATCTTGATCTATTCTAGAGATGAGTCCGAGCATACGGAACATCTCCTGATGGTACTCGAGATATTGAGGAGTCATAAGTGGTTCGCGAAACTCTCCAAGTGTGAGTTCTGGCTTCGCGAAGTAGCCTTCCTAGGTCATGTGATTAGCAAAGAAGGCATTAAAGTAGACCCAGCTAAGATTAAGGCTGTGGTAGATTGGAGTAGCCCGAGAAATGTGGCGGAGGTTCGTAGTTTTCTGGGTTTGGCCGGATACTATCGACGATTCGTCCAGGACTTCTCCAAAATAGCTAGGCCGATGTCTAGTCTCCTGCAGAAGGAGGTCCGATTCGTTTGGACAGAGGCTTGCGAGCAAGCATTTCAGGAGTTGAAACAGAGATTAGTCTCTGCTCCGATTCTTACTCTTCCGAACGATGAAGAGGGCTTCGAGGTCTATAGTGATGCTTCGAAGTGTGGCTTAGGTTGTGTGCTCATGCAGGGTGGGAAGGTCATCGCTTACGCATCGAGGCAACTGAAGGTGCACGAGCGTAACTATCCTACGCATGACTTGGAGTTAGCGGCTGTAGTGTTCGCGCTCAAGATTTGGAGGCACTATCTCTATGGCGGTTCGTGTAGAGTATTCACGGATCACAAGAGTCTCAAGTACATCTTCACTCAAAAGGACCTCAATATGAGGCAGAGGCGGTGGCTTGAGTTGATCAAGGACTACGACCTGACGCTCAACTATTGCGAGGGCAAGGCGAACTTGGTCGCAGATGCACTAAGTCGCAAGCATCGCTTGAGCTTCAGTAGAAGCCGTGGTTCTGTCAGACTTCGTCTGACATCGATGAGTGCCGAGCCTGATTTAATTCAGGAACTGCGCGAGGGTCAGCAGAACGACCCACAGTTTGCTAGGATTCGAGAGGCTATACGGCAAGGTAAAGCTGTAGGTTTCGAGATCCCTTCTGATGGTGGTATGCGCTTTCAAGGGAGATGGTGTGTACCGGACTGTTCTGATCTTAGGAACAGGATCATGTCCGAGGCACATAACTCGCCTTATTCTGTTCATCCCGGTGGTAATAAGCTTTACCAGGATCTTAAGGGCCAGTTCTGGTGGCCTAAGATGAAGAGGGATGTAGCGGAGTTTGTCGCTCGGTGTTTGACCTATCAGAAGGTCAAGATTGAGCATCAGAGACCAGGAGGTCTGTTGCAGCCACTACCTATTCCGACCTGGAAATTCGAGTCGGTATCTATGGACTTCGTAGTGAGCTTACCCACTTGCAATGGCTTGAATGCTATTTGGGTTATAGTGGATAGGTTGACTAAGGTCGCTAGATTCATTCCGATGAAGATGACCTGGTCGATGGAGCGTCTAGCGGAGGCGTACACTCAGGACATAATCCGACTTCACGGAGTTCCGAGGGAGATTGTTTCTGATCGAGATCCGGGATTTCTATCTCGTTTCTGGAAGTCAGTTCAGGAAGCCTTTGGGACGAAACTGAAGTTGTGCACCGCTTTTCATGCGGCGATTGATGGTCAGACTGAGAGGACCATCTAGACTTTGGAGGATATGCTTCGAGCATGTACCCTGGAGTATCACCAGTCTTGGGTGCGTATGCTCTGCTTGATAGAGTTCTCCTATAACAATAGCTATCACTCCAGCATTGAGATGGCTCCGTACGAGGCCCTGTATGGCAGGAAATGTCGGAGTCCTATTTGTTGGAATGATATTAGCGATACTGTGGCTTTAGGACCTGAGATGGTACGCGATACTATCGAGAAGGTTCGAGTCATCCGGTCTAAGATGCAGGCCGCTCAGAGTCGTCAGAAATCCTACGCCGATAATCGACGTAGACCGCTGGCTTTTGAAGTAGGTGACAAAGTCTTGCTTAAGGTTTCTCCATTCAAGGGAGTGGTACGCTTCGGTCAGAAGGGGAAACTCCGCCCGAAGTATGTGGGACCTTACGAGATACTTGAACGAGTTGGGGAGGTGGCGTATCGATTGGCATTACCACCTAGTTTGGCTAATGTTCATGATGTATTCCATGTTTCCCAGCTAAGGAAATATGTACATGATCCTACTCATGTGATTACAGCGGATCCGGTCGTAATCAAGCCGAATCTGACTTACGAGGAGCGACCCGTCCAGATCTTGGATCGGGAGGAGAGGACCCTGCGGCGTAAGCAGGTACCGCTTGTCAAGGTGTTGTGGAGAAATCAACACCATGAAGAAGCGACTTGGGAAACGGAAGCGTCTATGCGGCAAAGTACCCGGAGTTGTTTGATGGAGAGCGATCTCCTGCACCTTGAAATTTCGGGACGAAATTTCTTTAAGGAGGGGAGGTTGTAATGACCCAGATTTTATTGGTATTTTTGTCGATAATTATGTGTATTTATGTATATTTATGTGTTAGTTCAAATTTAATTTTGAACTATTTATTTTATTTTATGTGAATAATTTCGATTTAATTCGAATTATTTTATTTTCAGTTTTTATTATTTATGATTAATTATTATTTAATTGATTAGAATTTTATTATTTAATTTTCTAATTAATTATCTAATATTTTGGGCCAAATCGATTATTGCATGATTAGTTATGCGGTTTTCGCAAATTAGCCCAATTGAGCACGAGAGCCCATTTAGGCCCATTATAGCCATGATGGCCGGCCCCCTCTAATTGCATGGCAAGGTTTTGCCACTTGCCTTGCTTTCACACTTAACTAATTTCTATAAATAGGAATGGTTAGTGAGCCATGAGATTCATTTGCCCATTTGCCTTTTTAACACTCTTGCCATCAAAATTCAATCAACACAAACTCCCTCTCAATTTCTCTACTTCACACGCCATTTTTGGTGCTTCCAAGTTGAACATTTGTTCATCAATCTTTCCAACCCCAATCTTAAAGATTCAAAGTCTATTGATCTTTAAGTAGCCTAAAACACAATTTAACCCATTCATTTCAATCAAGATCATTAGTTCGGGTTGAGTTTGGGTACGTGTTCGAGTGGGGGATCGTGTGCACGTGTGGAGTTCGTGTGGTGGCAGCCGTGTGGTGAAGCCGTGCAGGCTGTGTGTGCAGCGTGGTGGTGCCGTGCAGGTGCAGCCGTGCAGTGGGCAGCAGTGGTAGCCGTGCTGACTGGGCAGTGGTGTTCGTAGGCCGTGTGTGCGTGGTGCAGTGGCCGTGCAGGGTGGTTCGTGGTGCTCGTGCGGTGGTGCCGTGTTGAAGAACGAGGTGTTCGTGCTTGTGCTGTGTTGTTGTTCGTGTGTGTCTTATTCCGGGCAGCAACTTTTTGTGTAAATTTGTGTGTTATCTTCAATAAGGTAACATGCTTTCTCAACCTATTTGGTATACTATGTTTATAGTATGAATTAAATGCATGTTTGGGTTGATTGATGATGAATATCCATGATTTCATGTATAATTTCTAAATCTGATTTTTATGTGTTTGTATAGCGTTTTGATGATGATTTTTCATGATATTATGATTGATTATATGTTGTTTTATGATCATGAACATTATGTTAAAGTTTGATGAATTTTGGATGAGTAAAAGTTGGATTTTCAATTGAATTATGATGATGTTATGCGTGTAGTATGAACATGTTGGATGAGTTCTTGATTGAGTTCTTGAATCTTGAAAGTTAAAGAAAATGGTTTAAAGGTTAAAGAAAGTTAAAGAATATGTTAAATTCGATTAAAGAATGATTATTGGATGTTGGATTATGATTGGTTAACCTCAAGATTAAGGCTAGAGGCAGTTCTTGAGAATAACTTCGATAATTTAACTAGTTAAATTCGAGAATCAAGGCTAGAGGCAATTCTTGAACTTAATTTAGTTATGTTGAATAATAATGATGATAATATGACTAAGATGATTAAATAATTGATTAATTAAGATTAGCTTGATTTCATTTTTAGACGCCTGATACTTTGAGTAAGATTCATTGTATTCGGGTTAAGACGTTGCCCCTATTCCATCCGCGGTATTGGGATAGTTGGAGTCATACTATGTGATCTTTGTGAATTTCCAGTAAGATTGGTTTCACGAGACATGGATTTCCAGTAAGATTGGTTTCATGGGGTTTGGGAGTAAGATTCTCAAATCCGAGCATAGTAGAAAGTTCGGATGCGTAAGATGCGTCCGTACGAGCACAGTCCGGTCTAGAATATGAATGATTGCGCTAAAGATAGTTGATTAGGATGGTTTGAGTCGAGTTCACGTTTGGGTTGATCTTGCGCTTTGACTTATTGATTTGATGTTGTCTATTTGATTTATGCTATGTGCATATGTATTCCCATTAGGGTGAGTCAGTTATGTTACTCGCCACTGATGGTGGACTGTTGTATATTTTTCAGGTATTTCTGATGACGATACTCTTGCTTAACTTTGGGTTGGGTGAGCGACGTTTATTGTTTCTATTGCCTGATGTATTTTCCATTACAGTTGTTTTTAGATAGTATTAGAATATTGTATGGACTTTCATACGTTATTTTTAGACTCTGATGTGTGGTTGGAGTTACTCGCATTTTAGTATTTCTAGTTTGACTTTTGGATTAGTTTATGTACAAACTTGTGGGTATTTGTACTTTTGGTGGTTTAATAACAATATTTGAGGAATTAGTTTTATTTCTTAAGTATTTTAAGTTGTAGTTTTTAACTATTCGACTCGTCGGTTTCTTCCGCGCCGATTTAAGCGAGTCGGGTCGTTACATAAGCAAAATCCAGGCAAAATATTTCTCTCACAAGAAAAATATGCCGAGGATATGCTAAAAAAATTCAACATGAGCGATTGCAAGCCGATGGCTACACCAATGGAGAAAAATGAGAAACTCTCCAAGTATGATGGCAAAGAAAAGGTGGATGCATCACTCTACTGAAGCCTAGTCGGATCACTCATTTATCTTACAAATACAAGACCCGACATTGTTCATGCAGTCAACATCATTTCAAGATTCATGAGTGAGCCAAGCAAAGCTCACCTAGCAGCAGCAAAGAGAATTCTCCGATATATCAAGGGAACAATGAATTATGGAATAATGTACGAGTCCGAGAACGATGACAAGCTTACAGGCTACACAGACAGCGATTGGGCTGGAAGCATAGATGATAGAAGAAGTACAAGTGGATACATGTTCCAGCTGGGATCCAAGTCTATCTCATGGTCATCAAAGAAACAAGCTACGGTGGCACTATCATCATCAGAAGCAGAATACGTATCGGCTACAATCGCGGCATGTGAAGCAGTATGGCTAAGAAGAATCTTAAAAGATCTACAACAAGACACAGAAGATCCAACTATCCTTTATTGTGATAACACGACAGCCATAGCAATGACGAAGAATCCAGTCTTCCATAGTCGCTCAAAGCATATCGAAATCCGACACCACTTCATCCGAGAATTGGTCGAGAAACAAGAGATCGAACTACGATTCTGCAAGACAGGTGAACAACTCGCAGACATATTCACCAAGGCACTTCCAACAGAAAAGTTTATCCAATTCAGAAGACAACTCAGAGTCCAAGATTTTTCAGATTAAGGGGGAGTGTTGAAAGTAAATTAATCTAGAAAAATCTAGGAAATACCATGTAATTATCATAGGAAAAATCTAGAAAAAGAAAAATCTAGACTAAGACCTAGAACTATCTAGCCTAGAATATTCTACAATTTGAAAAATTGAAGAAATCTAGAACCTTCTTGGCACTAGTATAAATAGGTAATAGATGTAACTCATGAGACCATCCCACAATCATAAATCAAAAAACAATTTTCTTCATAAATCTCCTCTCCAACACATACATTACAATCATCTTCAATCAACAAATATATTTAAATCATAAAGCCCATAAACACTTCCGCAAATTTAATTCCAACACCTATAAGGTCTGGATTGCAACGGTTGCCTGAGATGATTAGGTGTCAGTTGTACGTAACTATACAAAAGATCGATTTTTGACAAAAACTTTAATTTTCTCAAATAATTACGTAAATCATAATTTTTTTTAATCGTGATTAATAGTGTTTAACTAATTATCAATCATAATATACTAAATCATACTCCCTCCTTTTTTTTCAATTTACTCACTTTCCTTTTTTGGATGTTTTTTTAATTTACTAAATCATACTCCCTCCTTTTTTTTCAATTTACTCACTTTCCTTTTTAGGATGTTTTTTTTTTAATTTACTCACTTCTTACATTTATTCTTCTACATTTATTAATTTATAATTCCCAAGAGCATTTCCCATATTCTATGCTACTTTTGACTAACTTCAATAAAATTATCCCTTTTTCTCTTTTTTCCATACTATCTTTCTTACTTTTTATACAACTTTTAATCATCATTTATTCTTTTTCTCCAACTCACGATAACTTCTTGGTTTTGATAAAAACTCATGTGAGTAAACTAAAAAAACGGAGGGAGTAGTTGTGTGAAAATATTAAAAGATAATGTGTAGTATGGTGGGGTATAGGAAATATTTTGTTTGATTCTACTAAATGTGTGTTTTTAATATGTATTTTTTTATAAACTGTAGTATAAGATATTAACATTTAAACATGCATGTCAAATGAAAATTGTGCAAAAAGTAAATGTAAACAATAAACTAGAACGGATGGAGTAATATATTCTTGTATAATTTCAAAGTAAAAAAAATAAAAAATAATAATAATGGTTATACTAGGACCGCCACTGATTGAGGGCATTGATAATAGAGTCTCACTTAATATAAGTAATATTATTTAATTATTCTATTAGTAGTGGGTTGTCACCCCGGTGGGTATAGAGATGACAATGGATCTAGGATCTGGATCTTCATAGTTTGGATCCGTGCGGATTCGAATCGGATATGGATCTTCTAGGAAAATGCGGATCTAGATATGGATCTTGTTTATAGATCCAAATTAGGATCTGCAAGATCCGTAAATTTATTTTTTTTAATAAAACATATACTAAATCCACAATAGTATTATAAGTTATACGTCACAAATGCCCAATACTCCAAAGCCTGAATAGTCCTTTACCCAAGTTGATTATATAATGTATGGATTTTAGGATGTTGATGATGTTAGTTTATTAGTACTAAGTTAGTAGTGGGTTTTAATTTGCATATATATTAATTATGTATGTGATGAACTGACAATTTTAGTACATTAAAAGTTTTAATTATCTCAATTAATAAGTATAATATGATCTGGATCCTCTTTGTTCTATAGATCCGTCAGATCCGGATCTAGGCAGAAAAAACGGATCTGGATCTGGATCCATCAGGATCCGGTCTAGGTTCGGTCCGACGCCATCTCTAGTTGGATAAATGTAGCAATATCCGTGTAAAATGAAAGTGGGGAGAACTTTTAGAAAGTTAAAAAGTACAGAGTATTAATTATTACTAAATAATAAAATAAAAGTGGGTTGTTAAACGTTGCCCGCATATTACTTAAAATCACCCACAACCAAAAGTAAAAAGACAAAATTGCCCTTGATTTAAAATTGCACCACAACAACTTAGATTAAATATACAACAACGTCAGACACCACACCATGACCTCGACCACCACCGCCGCCACCACCACCAATACCATGGTGGTGGTTAAATTTTTTTTTTAATAAGAGAAGGGGCGTCCAGATCAGACGCCCCAACCATGGTAGGGGCGTCTGGACGCCTCAACAATATACAACGACGTCGGACACCACGCCATGACCTCGACCACCACCGCCACCGCCACCATCACCATGGTGGTGGTGGTTAAATTTTTTTTAATAAGGGGAGGGGCGTCCAGATCGGACGCCCCGACCATGATAGGGGCGTCTAAATCAGACGCCCCAACCATGGTAGGGGCATCTGATCTGGACGCCCCTACCATGGTTGGGGCGACTGATCTGGACGCCCCTACCATGGTTAGGGCGTCTGATCTGGACGCCCCTCCCCTTATTAAAAAAAAAATTAACCACCACCACCATGGTGGTGGTGGTGGTCGAGGTCATGGTGTGGTGTCCGACGTCGTTGTATATTTAATCTAAGTTGTTGCGGTGTAATTTTAAATCAAGGGCAATTTTGTCTTTTTACTTTTTGTCGTGAGCGATTTTAAGTAATATACGGACGACGTTTAACAAGTCCCAAATAAAATTGTATTACTAAAAGAGAAGTTAAAATGATTAAACTATTAAAAATATTTGTTTTTTCCAAAGAAAAAGAAATAATAGCTCAACTTACCTCTTTAAAAACTAAAATGCTTTCAAATATGCGCTCCAGTACTCGAGTATATGGTTCTTGCTAGACTAAACAACACAACCAACATCATGGTTAAGAAAAAATAACAACGATAGATATCATTTAAGCATTGATTAAACAATCCCATAACAAAAACTTTAATAGTTTGATGAAAAAAATTAGTGTGTTAAATGCACCTGTTGAGTCGTGCCCGCTACGGGGAGTGCAAATCCACTTCACAAAACTAATGACATTTCATCTCAAAATTATATGGTAATGAGAGAAGTAGCCCTTAACTTTATAAAGCGGAGACAACTTATTATTTCTTCGATGTGGGATCACTACAACACTTCCCTTAATTTTAAACTCTTTTAACACTTAAATGTAGGCTTTACTAGTACTCAACATAGTGTATTTTTTTTTTTTTTTTGAGAGTGCTCTAATATAATGGAGGCAGCTGAGGAGTGAAAGAGAAAGAGACAATGTGGGGAGGAATAAAAAAGAAAAGATGAGGAAACTTACGAGCAACAATAAGTGGACAGTGGAGGATGTGGAATTTGAAATGATATCATTTGAGTTGCCATTTTGTATTTGTAAGATGCCAAGTGGGAAAATTTGGAGTTGGGATCCTGTAGAGCTAGATCCTCTAGAGTTGGTAGATTTCAACAAATTTGGACCAAACAAATCTAAATCTATGGCTACAATAAATTTCCTAAAAATGATTAAAGTAAAATAAAAAATAATGTAAAACTCTCACTCTCACAACTCTACAACTCTAAAAAAACTTGAACTCCAGTGGATCTAAACTCGAAAATTTGTTATTTTTTTAAAGTAGAGAGTGGTTCTACTTCAGTCTAATTTGAAGGCCTTTGACTCTTACCAAATGACTATTTTAAAGCTTTCGCAGGCCACTTGCTCCAAGATTGATATCATCCTATTAGAGGGTCATCTTAACCAAAAGCTTAAGCTAATAGTTGAGGTTCAGGAATATGTTATATATTCTATCACTCTCTCACACATGAAATGCCCTTTGAGCTTGAAATGTGGATGCAACAATATGGTACTAATTAATTCCACTAAGAAGGGAGATGGAGGAGAGATTCGAACCCGTGACCTTTGCGTCACGTTGGTTCTGATAAATCATCAGCTTAAGCTTTTGGTTAAGATAGTCCTTTAACATGGTATCATCTTCTCCAATGGTCATTAGTATTTAGTAATGCACTCCAACGTGATGTAAAGGTCACAGGTACGAATCTCGTCCACCCCCTCCTTTACAAAGTGGAATTAATTAGTACCAGATATGATGGGTCTGTGTTGCATCCACATTTCAAGTCCAAAAGGTCTTTTATTTAAGGGGGAGTAATAGACTATATAACATATTCCTGGGCCTCAACCATCAGCTTAAACTTTTGGTCGAGGCCCAGGAATATGTTATATACTCTATCACATCCATTGGAATTTTTTCTCGAAAATCGAAATACAACACATATAAGAACACTTTGCCAAAAAAAAAAAAAACCACATATATGAAAATGGTTTACGTGTTGGACATAAACGAAGGTAATAAGAATAATATTATATATAAATTTGAGAAGGAAAAGCAAATTTTATTTTCATGGTAGTGCTACTTTATCCCTTCAAATCCCCTAATTTTCTTCCCTAATTTCAAATCATCATAATATCACCATTCCACGTGGTAATTAATGATAAAAAATAAGGAGAAAATAATAGTACATCGTATGAGAATGAGTTTTTGTTTTTATGGACATCACAAAATATTTTCCATCCCTTGTTAAATTATACTCCCTCCGTCCAAAATTAGTTGCTACATTCTGAAAAATGGCACTATTCATTTATTGTAAACTTTGACTGCTTATAATTTCATGTACATAAAGAATTCGTCTCAATATGTACTTTTTAAACATACTCCCTATGTCCCTAAAAGATTGCCCCATTCACGTTTTCTCATCTCACGAGACACATCTTTAAATAAAAATATCTTGAAATATGTATAATAAAAAATTATAAGCATTACATATATATAATTAAAAAAGTACACATTGAGCCGAATCAAACGAGATCTCATTTGACTATATTTTTCCTTGCATGTATAAAATTGTAGAGAGTCAAAGTTACCAAATGAACAGTAGCAAAAGTCAATATGGGGCATTCTTTAAGGGACGGAGGGAGTATAATTTTTATAATATTTTATTATGTGTAGTTCAAGATATTTTAATTTAAAGTTGTGTATTGGGAGATGTGAAAAAGATATTTCAATATGGGGCATTCTTTAAGATATTTTAATTTAAAGTTGTGTATTGGGAGAATGTAACAAGTAATTTGGGACAGAGAGAGTATTAAATTTTCATTCTTATTACCAACTACAAAATGGGTAGTTAATGCTTATCATAGGAGAATCATTTCCCCTAATAATGCTCCCAAATCTTGCAATTCTCATTTTACGGTTATAATTTTATCAATTACCAGATTACCGTCCACGTCATCTATTAATTTTTTATTTTTTTTTAAACAGGAAAACCGCCACTCCCAATGGCGGTTTTGCCTTGACAAGTTTCCACTTAATATTTGTTCTAATCAGGCATAGTCACCAAAAATAAAAAAACGTAATTTTTCACTTTTAATTGTTAAAGTAATAAAATCGCTACTCTTAGTAGTAGCGGTTTTCTGAAAAATTTGAAAAAAAAAAAAAAATTGCTGACATGGACGGTATTCTGGGAATTGAAAAAAGAAGAGCCGTATAATGGGAATTGCAAGATTTGGGAGCATTATTAGGGGAAAAGATTCTATCATAGGAATAGTTAACATACTCCCTCCGCCTCAATTTATTTTCTACATTCTCTTTTTCACACCTCACGGAGACACAACTTTAAATAAAAATATTTTTAACTATATATAATAAAAAATTATAAAAATTATAGATTTGAAAAGTACATGTTTAGACGAATTAAACTAGATCTATCATGACTATATTTTTTCTTACGTATATTAAATTAAATAAAGTCAAATTTCATATGTAAACAGTGCCCAAAATCAATTTGGGGCAAATAAATTGGGAGTTTGGAACAGAGGGAGTACATTTCAAGGCATCGTGCTGGCTGCTAGACTTGTCCTTCGCCGAACACGTACATCCTACTGACTTGTCTTTCTTAGCTGCCTATAGGCCTATAATTGCGTGAAAAGTACTATTCCAGCCAAATAACAAATTGGTTGGTCTTATAAAACATAAGTATCCATCCGATATTTCGTTTTCGGAATACATAGGGATGTCAGTTTGGTTAAGAACTGTTGGTTTAATTGTTAACCTAACGTGAATTGAACTGAATGGATTGAACTGAACCAAATGACTGATAACTGAAATCCAACTGAAATAAAATGAACTGCACTCAACTGAATTGAAACTGAAATGAATCATGAACTGAAATCAACTGAACTGAAAAGGTTGACTACATAAAACTGTTTTTAACTGACCATAACTGAATCATAACTTAACTGAGATTAACTGTAACCTATATGGTTTTGTTAGTTAATTGAACTGTTTTTAACTGTTGATCAACTGAACCGAAATGATTTATATAATGTTTGATTTTGTTAGTTAACAAAACTGCAATTAACTATTGATCAATTAAACCAAAATGACTTATAAATAGTTTTAAGTTGTTGCTTAATTGAACCAAACTGAGCAAAAAAAAAAAAAAATGTTTTAAGTTGATTAACTGAAAATCACTCTACACTAAACTGAAATTAGGCAAAATCTATTTGTATCAAATTAAACTATATTTAATCAAATTGGATGTTCTTTTTACGAAACGATTATTTATAATATATTATTAAATAAAATTGTTCTTTTCATATATTGATTATTCAAATCAATTTAATTTAGCATATTAATAATTTAAAATTAATTGATGTTTTCAACCATACCCATTTCAAAAGAGTTGGTCGGGTTTTAGATATCTTCTTCAAATAAATAAATAAATATATAAAACAATGCATTTTCTAGCAAATAAAAATAGACTTTATTACCAAAATCAGAGAGATACAAACTAACACTGAGCTGCGAGCATCAACCCTAGTACCCACCTTCTAGGAAGGGTTGTACCCAGGGAAGAGCAAACTATAGTCAACAAGATAACAACTAACAATTTAACAACTAACAAGCACCTTAACAAGGTGGTTTACAACCATTTTTACATCATAATCAACTTTATAAGCCACCCCAAACAACTTCTAAACAACCATAATCATCTCTCAAGCATTTTTTACACGAATTTTTTACATCATAATCATCTAATCATCATAATAGACTTGATGTTCTGCTCTGCATCCAACAAGTGATATTTTAGCTCATGAGCCTGCGTTCCTTTTCTTCAAACTTCAGCTATTGGAACAGTCCTACAATAATCACTCCAATACTTTTTAATATATTTTCATAGGATATATAATATTAAGAAGTTGGGCTCTCAGATAAGTTAGCAAAAATCACAAGCTTATAAAGCCAATCATTATTTGCTACAATATTTATCATCATTGAGCACATGGTTTCAAGAAAAGTCTAATTTGTTGTTATTCATAACGCCGCCAACAAATGCAACTATCTACAGCAGCAAGTTTAGAACGCAAAGTACCTTTCAAGATGCCATGCTCTTCAACACAGTATTTTAAAATAGTATTTCGAGAAACATGTTGCACCTTAGATTGCAAGTAAGAAATCATTTTCCTAAGCTTCTCATTTTTCAACTATTCTTAAAGAATAAGAATGGAACATAATAGCTTCAGCAAAAAGACGGATAAAAACTTTTTGTTCAAAAGGAGCACCAACGTCAGGATTATCAGCAGCAAATTTCAAATATGCATCACAAGTTCTAAGATGAGAAGAGGCATTAGAAGTACCATACCCTAATAGAGCCTTATATTTGTGCTCACGACAATGCTTACAGAATGCATATTTAACATCCGTCTGGTCTGGATTACCGTCCTCACCCTTGAGAAGCCAAAACTCATAGTTTGCCCAAACTGGAGCCCTTCTGTTCTCTTCAATCTTAACACATACTTCTCTTTTTCGCTTAGAACTTGATTGAAGATCAACAACAACGATAGACTCTATTGTATCTTGATCAACAACTGTGATTTTAATATATAAAACATAATTAGAAAACTTCAAACTTTAATTTCTAAATATTAAATATTCCAAAAATAACACAAAAAACAAAGTAAAATATTACCTGATTCATTGGTAGGGGGTGTGCTGCAGAGTTGGGAGAGATGGAGTTCTCCATTTTTTTTATATTTGAAACTTCAAAATAGCATAAAAACCAAAACAAAATACAAAAATGAAAATCTGGAATATACAAAAAATACAAAATCTGGAAAAATACAAAACCAGAACACAAAAAAAATACAAAAATAAAAATCTGGAAAAAAAATACCTAAAAAAATAAACAAATCATATTGGTAATGGAGATTCAAGAAGTTCAGAACACCGAAAATACAAAAATAAAAAATACAAGAAATTCAGAACACATTTCAATAAATCTGGAAAATACAAAAATACTGAAAAAAATGAAAATAAAAATACAAAAGAAAATACGCAAATAAGAGAATATGAAAACAAAAACAAGAAAATAAAAATAATAAACAAATCTGAGAAGTTTTTTTATTAAAAAAAATCGAAATCTGAGAATAAACACGAAAATACAAACAAAAATAAAAAAGAAAATGGAGAATACGAAAATACAAACGAAAATAAAAACAAGATGAACGCTTTTTAAAAAAAAAAAACAAATCTGAGAAAATACGAAAATATAAACGAAAAATCGAAAATAAAAAACGAAAATAAAAACGAAATCCAAAAAATACGCACGAAATCCTGGAAAATACGAAAATAAAAACGAAAATACGAAAATACAAACGAAAATAAAAAACAAGAAAATAAAAATAATAAAAAAAACCAGATCTGAGAATAAAAACGAAAATACAAACAAAAATAAAAACAAAAATAAATACGAAAATGGAGAATACGAAAATACGAACGAAAATACAAACAAGATCAACGATTTTTATTTTTTTTTTAAAAAAAAAGAATAGATCTGAGAAAATATGAAAATAAAAACAAAAATACGAAAATAAAAAACGAAAATAAAAAAGAAATCCAGAAAATAAATACGAAAATGTAGAAAAATCCATACATAATTTGAGAGAACAAAAAACAAAATCAAAAATAACCAAAACAAAAACAAGATGAACAAATTTAGAATAAAAAACGAAAAAAAAAATGAAATTCATACCTTGAGAATGGAGTGACCGAGTGAATGGAGTGAGTTGAGAGAATGGAGTGAGTTGAGAGAATGAATCTGAGAAATGAAATGAAAAGAGCCAAAAACGGCTACCCAAGGATTTAGGGCTTTGAAAGAAACCCACTAATCTTAGCCTTTGATTTTGGATCCTTTGATGATCCAATGGCTCATATTGATGATCCATGTTTTAGTTTTGCTTCAATCTTTACCCTTGATTTCAATCATTTAAAGGTCTAGATTTATTCAGCTTATTGTAATTGGATTGAATTATAAATTTGTTACTTGTTTCACCTATCTTTGTTTATTAAGTTATTGAAAGAACTATTAATTATTTAATTTTACTTACATATTGAATATATTGAAAATATTTTGTATTTTATTACCATTATTTTCTTAAATATTTTATTGACATAAATTATATTAATTAATCTTTTGAATTTTAATTAATTTGAAAACTATTATTCTCAATTGTATACATACAATAAAAATAATTATTTAAAATGCCATGATATATTTATTAATCCCATCGATTAACAAATTGTGGTCATTATCATCATTCTCATGGATTCAAGACATCATCATCGACCATGGTCAACCTCATCTTGACCATTACCAATTTACCATGGTGGTCATCATCAGCATATTAAATGATATCGTAATGAAGTCAGTATATCAATTTATCATATGATCATATCAATATAGCATCATTGTTATATGTTATCAATTTATCATCACTCATCAGTATCATTATCAATTCATTGTTTTTGTTTTTGCTAATAACATTATCAATTTATCATGACTCATCAATATCGTAATCACCACTCATCACTCATCAATATCATTATCAATATCCATGACCATATAGAATAGTTATTACCATGGCACCATCATCCATGTCATCATCATCCATGACCATCATCCATGTCATCAACATCCATCACCATTCATATACATCATCACACATCATCACCTATTATTATCCATCTCCATCCATCATCAATCTTATCACCATTACTCCATTATTATTACCATGAAATGGGCAAAGTGGCAACACAATGGCACATTAATCAACAATCACCATCAACACATTAAATTAAGGATTTCACACAAATAATAGAAACATTTGCTTAAGCAGTCAAGGATTATCTACATTTTATGGATAAGTCATTGTCTGAGTGATACATATAGTATGACTGCATTCTAAATAATATAATTGTATATATAATAGTATGATATTAAGCTATATTAGTATGATACTTTGTCTTAATATTATATGATGTCTTGTTTTTACAGTATGATTTAATGATATAACAATGTGATGTATTGTCTATAGTGTATGATGATGGTGTTATATACTATCAAATTAAAGATAGTATGCATTCTAGTATATGGCTACAATATTATATTATTTGTTGATTTTATAGTATGATTTATTTATAGAATAGTATATTAGTATGATGTATTGAGCATATTCTGCATATATAGTATCATGATGGTTATTGTTAACTTTGTATTAGATTAAAAATAGACTCAAATCTTGTTATTGTTATTGTTCTCGATATTGTTACTACTATTATTGTTATTATATTATTCATATCAATCACCATCATCATTATCATCATTCATCAGTTTCATTATCAATTCATTATTATTGTTGTTGTTTTGGTAATTGCTACCATTATTGTTATGATCGTTGTTATCGCCAATATAGTATCACTCATCATCATCTTGACCGTCATATATACCCAATATTGATACTCGATACGCAGTTACACATTTATATTTAATATTAGTACAAGAATAATTTGATTAAAATATGAATTGATAAATAATAAATAACTTTAACGTGCACCTCAACTTAACTAACCCATTGTGACGCAAAACAATTCAACGGCTAAAACGAATACGATCAGCTCATATTATTTGGAGAAACAAACGTGAGAAAACTCGGGTAAAAGTGTAAAACCCATTAATACTCAATATCTAACTCGAACAAAACCGTTACAGATTTCCTTGCAAAACTGAAAATAACCATAATGTAACTGAATATAATCATTTACAATAGACTGATAATAACCGATATCGTATGGATATAAACGTATTTTTCCATATCATAAATTGAATACATCTAGAACCGATATATCAACCGTTCACAATGAACTAACAACAATTGAAATGGTATGGGTAAAATCGAAGAACAACCATAATGTAAACTAAATACAATGGGAATTGTTATATCAACTGTTCACAATGAACTGATAACAATTGAAATCGTATGGGTAAAACCAAAGATCAACCATAACGTAAACTGAATACAATCGGAACTGTTATATCAATTGTTCACAATGAACTGACAACAACTGAAATCGTATGGGTAAAACTGAAGACCAATCATAACGGAACTGATTTGAACTGAAAATAAAAATAACTGCAATGGGTTGGAACTGAAACTGATAAAGTTAAAACCGAATTGGTTATTTTGGGAAAGATCAACTGAAGTCAACTGAACCGTTTGGGTCCAACCATAACTGAACTGATTAACTGAACTGACACCCCTAGGAATACATAGTAAAAGAAAAATGAGTCTTTCATTTAGAAACATATAACTTAGCATACTCTCAAACGGTCTGGGTCATGCCTGTCACAGGGGAGTGTAAGTCCATTTTACAAGACAAACAAGGTTCCACCTCAAAACCATATGGTAGTAAAGGGAGTAACCCTTTAGCGATATAAAGTGGATACAACTTTATTATTTTTTCGTTGTGAGATTTATTCCTAACACTCCCCTTAATTTTAACCTCTTTTCACACTCACATATAGAATTTTACATGGGCTCAACCCATACGTTGTTCAGTCTCTTAATTCTTATCGTTCATGGGATCTTCCAATGCTTACTTCAATTATGCTCGCCCACACGGTCGCTAATATTTAGGGCTTTCAGTCGCCTAATATCTTACATTGCATCCTACAACCACTATATGGGCCTTCAGTCGACTTTTTAGTGAATCTCCCCATTGTTTTCATCATATGCATATATTAATTATCTTTATTAGTTAAATCATTGGGACATGATACCCAAACTTTTAAATTTGACTATGTCTTTTAAAGATAAAATTACTTCCTTCGTATCGGTTTAATTGCAACAAATAGGTTAACATCATTTCCTAAGAATTTTTTTCGTAAAGTAAAATTAGGAAAATGTTGAAGGGTAAAATGAGAGAGATAAAAAAATGATGTGCAAAGTATTTTTGAAGATTTTGTGTGATTTAAGAGAATATAATTTTGTTTAATTTTTTAAGTTACAAGTATTTTTGTTATTTTAAATCTAAATTTTTACATGTTTAGAAAGATATAAATTATTGCAATTATTTTGTTACAGCCTTATTTAGAAATGTTGCAGATGAAGATACAAAGAGAGTACAACATAACTAATTAAAATTAGATCTAATGAAGCCTAAAATTTTCACATTGTGAAAGAGGAATTACGAAAATAGCTCTCAAAATCAGCTAGTTTTCATAATTACCAGCTTCCCAATTTAGACACGTCACATAAGTACATAACATTGTGTTAAATTTGATTGAATATTAGAAACGGGCCTGGGCAACCCGATATAGAAGAGGAGAGTTATGTTACTTACAAGCCATAGGAGGTTCCATCCTAAAACCAATTGGTAATAGGAGGAGTAACTCCTAGACTTATAAGCTAGTTCAGTCTCTCCTCATCTACCGATGTGGGACACTCACTAGTGTAGCATATGGGGCTCAAAACTTTTCGTCCCAAAATACCAACCAAAAACACATTCATTAAACCATGCACGTCCACTGTAGCCATTCCTAAACATTAAAAAGATCAACTAATTAAATTATTTATCATGGGCGAGTTATTCATTCTCACATCAGAAGTACAAATCCAATCTGATTTTTTTTTTAAATTTGAGTCTAAATATCCAAAATATTACAAGTCGGATCCAATCCAATATTTGGAACTGGAACACATTGGATTTACATATATCAAAAACTAAATTGACAGTATTAATTAAGGATTGAAAAGTTTTTTTTTCTTTTAGGAGGGGTGGCTGTAACGTTACAAAATTATTTTAAATTATGCCCCAAAATTTCTAAACATATATCTCAAATTCATGAATGATTTATTTTTGTTCTCCTTGATTTTGAAACCAAGAGGCTCTTGAATCTCTCTTTGAACATTTTCTCTGAATTTTTGTCATGAGGAGAAAATAATTGTAGATGAGAACAGAGCACCAGAACCTCAAAAGGATACAATTGAAAGAGAATTTCACAATCTCGGTCATAGTCCTGTTTACAAAATGGTGTCACAAAAACCCTCAATCAGACTACCATGTCAAAACCATCTGCAAGAATAGTTTATTGTTTTTTTGGATAAGTAAGAAAACTAGGCTAATTTCTAATTTCAGGAAGAGAATGCCCTACCTCATACACCCGAAAACTAGGCTAATCAACGCAAGTATAGCTATGCATCGATTTTATGCACAAATCATATCAAATATATCAAGTATAGCGAGTTTTTCTTTTCGTTTTTCTGACCTTTTCTTTCTGTTTAATTATACCAGGAAAGGATATCCAATCACAAATTTCTCGTTGCTAATTTAAGTATATAACCCTAAGTAGGAATTAATAATAGTGACATGATTTTAATTTGAATTAATTAAGAAATGAGTGGCTTGGACTTGGGATACCTTTCTCAGCAATCACTTGTTATTCCTTTCTTGAGTCAGAACTCAAAATAAGTGTACATTTAGAATTGAAAGCCAATGCATTCTATTATGACAGTAATATGAAAGGATGCTTTTAAATAGTTTGTTTCAACAGGAGTAAGTATATATTAAGATGAACCATGATATGCTACAATTATAACATAAAAGCAGTCCAAAACATATTGTTCCATAAAGATATATACCCACCTTTTCTGTTGTGACAACTATAGGTCTCGCGCCAAAATTGTGAGAAAGCTCTTCAAGTCTCATCTTCATCGTGCAAATATCCTGTTTCAGATGCACCACAAAATTATGTTTATAGTCTCAAAGAAAACATGCAAAGAGGGTGAGGAACAAAACGGTAGAATATTTGAATTAGTTTAAGCTTTTATATCAAATACCCTGTCACAAAGGAAAATGTACCTTGGACTGAAAATGGTAATGATCACTATAATGAAGCCGATCAATGTGCATTGGTTGTAGCTGCACCGGCAAAATCCGTGATGCAACATAAGAAGGTAGAAGAGGAAAAGACAATACATCATTCTCAAGGATACAATAACTGAGATTGAATATAAAACAAAAGGTTTATAAAACCTAATTCATTGGTTGAATAAAAAAAAAAAAAAAAACGTAAAGCATAAGAAAGAGTGAATCCCGTAGCAAAAATAAATAAATAAATAAAGAGAAAGAAATTACCTTCTCAACACACTTCACAAAACCATTAGGAGAACCAATTGCAGAGAGACATAGTACAACTCTACCTTCAACTGCTGACAATGATAATTTAGTGTCCAAATTACCAACAGAAAATAAATGTGAGGGAGCCATTTTACTGAAGAAAACAGGAAGAGACTCTTTCATCTTTTGAATGGCATGTTTATGTTTGATAAGGTTTTGCTCGGAAACCTGCAAATTGAAGCATATTGAAGCATATTTGGTTTAAGTTAAGTGGTGATCTTAGCGAAGAAGTTCACAAATCAATACAGAGGCAACTGTGCATAGAATTTCAAGAGTTGATTCAATATACCAAATCAGCGTGGTGGATCACAACCATATCTGCTCTTGCAAGCGCAGACAATGGTTCCCTCAAAGGCCCCAGAGGTATCAATTTACTGTTTCCCCATGGCATCAATCCATTTACCATCACAATGTCCAAGTCACGTTCTAAGCTCACATGCTGACTGCCACGTAAAATACTCTTATCAGTTACAAAGTATGCTCATGATCTCCTTACCTCCATCTAAAAGGAAAACATACAAATGACCATTGAAACCAGAAAAGTGAACAGTTTCATGTTAAAGAATGACTTTTTAAGGAAAGAATGGTAAAGCATTAATTTATATGCATAAACATAAGCTAAAACAGAACAAAATGAGGTAAACCAAATGCTTTGAAGTTTGAACTACTATACCTGCATTCCATCATCAAGAATAGCAGCACCAATTTTTGTTGAAGTAACATCAGTACTAACTTTGTTAACCGAAAGCAGTTTCTCACAGATAATATCAGCAGAAGAATCAATATAGCCATATTTTTCAAGAAACCATGAAGCAGTCATAGCCCTGTTTGCACCAATGCCAAGCTTTGCAGATGTTCCCATGAGATGCCTTTCAAGCATTTTCATTTCATCACCTCCAGCATAGCCCTGTTTACCACAAGATCTAGGGTATAAAAATGCGGCCGAGTCAACTCGGATTTCACCATGGTTCGAAAATGCGGTTTCGGTCGCGATTGTGGTAACGGTCGCGGTGTCTCGGAACTGATGCGTTTGTCACGGACCGGGTCACGGTCGTCGCGGCAGTAATTTGATTTTGAAGGATTTATATTGCATTTTTTAAAAATTTCTTATATACTGTTGATATAAGACCTGATTATTTGTAAATCTAACAACAATATGTAATTATATACTTGATTAGTGTTAATTTTTACTCAAGCAAAGACAAAGTAATCATACTTACTGCAACTAATTCTACTAACAACATGAGACTACACTTATAATTACATGAAAAGGCAAATTTAAAAAAAAACAAAATTAAAATGAAGCATAAGTGCATACCTGACATAGACAAGAGAAGCTTTGTTTAGTTGGATAATCCTTGGTTGTTATCCTCACAAGGCTTTTTTAGTTGGGGAAAAGAGAATGAAAGAGACAAGGGGAATTGGGGAAATCGACTTAGTCTTAATTCTTAAACGTGTAATTGTAGCTGGGCGGGAATCTTGGCGCCATTTCTTCTTTTTTTTTCGTTTTTATTTTTTTTGTATGTATAAATTATGACTATTTTTGGCGGGAATCTTGGCGAGAAGAAAGAGAAAAGGGGAATTGGAGTATGAATTATGACTATTTTTCCAATGACACCTAAATTGTTAATATTAAGAAAGTATAATAAAAATGCAAAATAAGATTTTAAATAGATAAAGTAATTATTACATTAAATTGTAATTAAACTAAAAATATAAAATCTTACATAAATATCAATACCAAAAGGAGTGACGGGGAGGTTCTTGTGATTGGGAATCCTGTTCATAATTAAATCTTTCAATATTGTTACTAAAAAAAATGACCCAGTGTTATCCATTCATGAACGGTCATCTTGGCTTGAGCTCCCACCATAATACGTAGGTTGATGGTAATGTACACCTCCGTAGTTGATAGTACCATGGTTGAAGATTTGAACATTATCATGATATGGAATGTTGGAGTGACTTCCATAATGTTCTGTACATGGCAAGCTTGAATCGGCTCGAGGAATGAATTAGGCATGTCCTCGAAGTAGTTTGACCCCGATGATTCAGATGGAAAAACATTTGTTGACACTCCAGGCCACGATGTGTCGCTATCAATTGTTTCTATATAAGGCTGTTTTTCCTTTCGACGTCGATTATACATTTGAGTATTATGCTCTTGAACATATGGTGTGTTATGCTCTTCAACATATGGGTTCCACTCTGGTATATTTTCATGTTGCCCAACTGAATACCGGGATGAATATTAGCCTCCACCATCATCACCACCACTGTCACTACTTGGTGGAGTCAAAACTGATTGACTTCGAGTCTTGCTTGGCCCAGTGTTATACTGAAATGGCGGAGTAGTGCCTAGTCCTACAGCTCTACTACTGCCACCTTGACTATCTCCACCACCATCATCATCATTGTTTTCATCATCATCTAGCCATGACAAATCTTCTCCATTAAAAACTGGTTGTTCTGCTTCTTCTAGCCATTCATTCAATGGATCATCTTCATCAAAAATATAATCCAAGTTTATTGGATCAAAGCTATCATTAATTTCATCATTTCCCCGCCTCCTTAAATGCCTCATCTTCAGCTTCATATTGTAACGACCGTAGACAATCATATGAAGCCTTTTGTACTTCAAACGATTTCTTGTTTTAGTATGTACCAAACTCCACATGCTCCAATTTCTCTCACAATTTGACGACGATGTGGTTTGACTCAATACTTTAACTGCAATTCGTTGAAGTTCAGGGGCACTTTCTCCATATGTCATCCAACACATAGCTGCAAGAAAATATTGAGATATTTTTCAACTATTCAATCAAGCATCAAATAACTAAAAAAAATAATAATAAATAGAAAAACATACCCGGATCCATCATTTTTATTGCTTGATTAGCAGAGGTACTTAGAAAACTATGCATCTTATCTTTGTAAATGTGAATCTGCATAACGATAATGTATTAATTACCTAATACATTTAATTACCTAAAGGTAAAATTTTAACTGATTTACGTACCTGTTGCAATGCTCTAACTTGTCTTTCTAAATCTCGCTCCAACCTCGAGATTACTTTTCTTACTCCTTTTATTAGCTCTTCATCATTTCCATACATGTATTGTGGGTTAAGAAAACACCTTTAACATAATATTGTGTTAGTATATAATACTATATAATTTTCATAATATAATGGCAAAGCAATAAATCAAATTACCTGCTGCATGTAAATCTGTGTGTAGTTGAGAGTTCCATCTTTTATCTATCTTCTTCCAATAACTCTTATAATATGGACAATCTCTTTTGATCGCCAATTTGCATCTTTCCATTGCTTCATAGATGAAACCCATTGTTGGTTGAACATCTCAATCAACAAGTCTCAGTACTTACAAAATAGGCTCTTGCAATTTCAAGATATCATCAGCTTTGTTCCAAAATGAGGCGACGGAACTTGAAGGATTTTTCGACAGCAACTCACGAACTTCAACAGCCAAAGGATCTATCATATGTGCATATTTTGAACTAAGCCATGTAGTTGAGTCAAACATGTCTTGCAATTCAGTCTAAAGCGTGTGATGCCAGGACGTGTAAGTTCCCTACCACCTGTGAATTTCTTCATGTAATTGATTATCCATTTATAGTGGTAGATAAATTGAGAAATCTTTTTTACCTTCAACATAACAGGCTTGATCAATTACATGAAGAAATTCACAGGTGGTAGGGAACTTACACGTCTTGGCATTACACGCTTTGCCACACAATTTGTGATGTTAGAAAGTGTAGTTCGACATAAGACTGAATTGCAAGACATGTTTGACTCAACTACATGGCTTAGTTCAAAATATGCACATATGATAGATCATTTGGCTGTTGAAGTTCGTGAGTTGCTGTCGAAAAATCCTTCAAGTTCCGTCGCCTCATTTTGGAACAAAGCTGATGAAATCTTGAAATTGCAAGAGCCTATTTTGAAAGTACTGAGACTTGTTGATTGAGATGTTCAACCAACAATGGGTTTCATATATGAAGCAATGGAAAAATGCAAATTGGCGATCAAAAGAGATTGTCCATATTATAAGAGTTATTGAAAGAAGATAGATAAAAGATGGAACTCTCAACTACACACAGATTTACATGCAGTAGGTAATTTAATTTATTGCTTTGCCATTATATTATGAAAATTATATAGTATTATATACTAACACAATATTATGTTAAGGGTGTTTTCTTAACCCACAAAACATGTATGGAAGTCATGACATTGGAAATGATGAAGAGCTAATAAAAGGAGTAAGAAAAATAATCTCGCGGTTGGAGCGAGATTTATAAAGACAAGTTAGAGCATTGCAACAGGTATGTAAATGAGTTAAAATTTTACCTTTAGGTAATTAATACATATCGTTATGCAGATTCACATTTACAAAGATAAGATGCATAGTTTTCTAAGTACCTCTGCTAATCAAGCAATAAAAATGATGGATCCGGGTATGTTTTTCTATTTATTATTATTATTTTTTTAGTTATTTGATGCTTGATTGAATAATTGAAAAATATCTCAATATTTTCTTGCAGCTATGTGTTGGATGACATATGGAGAAAGTGCCCCTAAACTTCAACGAATTGCAGTTAAAGTATTGAGTCAAACCACATCGTCGTCAAATTGTGAGAGAAATTGGAGCATGTGGAGTTTGGTACATACTAAAACAAGAAACCGTTTGAAGTACAAAAGGCTTCATATGATTTTCTACGTTCGTTACAATATGAAGCTGAAGATGAGGCATTTGAGGCGGGGAAATGATGAAATTAATGCTAGCTTTGATCCAATAAACTTGGATAATATTTTTGATGAAGATGATCCATTCAATGAATGGCTAGAAGAAGCAGAACAACCAGTTTTTAATGGAGAAGATTTGTCATGGCTAGATGATGATGAAAACAATGATGATGATGGTGGTGGAGATAGTCAAGGTGGCAGTAGTAGAGCTGTAGGACTAGGCACTACTCCGCCATTTCAGTATAACACTGGGCCAAGCAAGACTCGAAGTCAATCAGCTTTGACGCCACCAAGTAGTGACAGTGGTGGTGACGATGGTGGAGGCCAATATTCATCCCGGTATTCAGTTGGGCAACATGAAAATATACCAGAGTGGAACCCATATGTTGAAGAGCATAACACACCATATGTTCAAGAGCATAATACTCAAATGTATAATCGACGTCGAAAGGAAAAACAGCCTTATATAGAACCAATTGATAGCGACGCATCGTGGCCTGGAGTATCAACAAATGTTTTTCCATCTGAATCATCGGGGTCAAACTAATTTGAGGACATGCCTAATTCATTTCCTCGAGCCGACTCAAGCTTGCCATGTACAGAACATTATGGAAGTCACTCCAACATTCCATATCATGATAATGTTCAAATCTTCAACCATGGTACCATCAACTACGGAGGTGTACATTACCCTCAACCTACGTATTATGGTGGGAGCTCAAGCCAAGATGACCGTTCATGGATGGATAACGCTGGGTCATTTTTTTTAGTAACAATAATGAAATATTTAATTATGAACAGGATTCCCAATCACAAGAACCTCCCCGTCACTCCTTTTGGTATTGATATTTATGTAAGATTTTATATTATTTTATATTTTTTGTTTAATTACAATTTAATGTAATAATTACTTTATCTATTTAAAATCTTATTTTGCATTTTTATTATACTTTCTTAATATTAACAATTTAGGTTTCATTGGAAAAAAGTCATAATTCATACACCAATTCCCCTTGTCTCTTTTTCTCGCCAAGATTCCCACCAAAAATAGTCATAATTCATACATATAAAAAATAATAATAATAATAATAAACGGAAAAAAAGAAAGAAATGGCGCCAAGATTCCCGCCTAGCTACAATTACACATTTAAGAATTAAGACTAAGTCTATTTCCCCAATTCCCCTTGTCTCTTTCTTCTCTTTTCCCCAACTAAAAAAGCCTTGTGAGGATAACAACCAAGGATTATCCAACTAAACAAAGCTTTTCTTGTCTATGTCAGGTATGCACTTATGCTTCATTTTAATTTTTTTTTTTTTTTTAAATTTGCCTTTTCATGTAATTATAAGTGTAGTCTCATGTTGTTAGTAGAATTAGTTGCAGTAAGTATGATTACTTTGTCTTTACTTGAGTAAAAATTAACACTAATCAAGTATATAATTACACATTGTTGTTAGATTTACAAATAATCAGGTCTTATATCAACAGTATATAGAAAATTTTAAAAAAATGCAATAAAAATCCTTCAAAATCAAATTACTCGACGACCACGACCCGGTGCGTGACAAACACATCAGTTCCGTTACCAAGACACCGCGACCGTTACCGCGATCGTGACCGAAACCGCTTTTTCGAACCATGACAAGATCATACTAGTTTAAATAGGTTTGTCAGATTAGTGATGTTGAAGGAGGTTCTCCTCTCAATTTGTTGTCAATAGGGTCGTTCCAGAGGGATTGCAAATGGCTCCTTTGATCAGGGCCCCCATTCTATTAGGGCCCGAAATTTTGGAGAAAAATAAAATGTTAATGTTCCTGATATTCTGATTATACACCAGGGGCAGACCTACATGGGTGGCTGACAGGGCAGCCATTGCGATCCAACCCCGCGGTCCAATTTTTTTTTATTGGGTCCCTGTAGAATTTAATGATAAATATTAAGGCATCAAAACTTAATATCAATAAAACTCTCATAATGTCATGGGCTCATGGCTCATTGGTAAAGGAGATAAACTTATTACTTTTTTGTTGGCTAGGTCATAGATTCAATCATGGCTGATTGGTAAAACTCTCATAATGTCATGGCTCAAAAAAATAGGGTTTACTCCTTAGTCCTTACTATGGAGCACCGAGTCTTTGACCATTCTTCTTCTTATTTTAAAAAAAATTCCTCAAATTATTTGGCTTACAATTAGAGGGCCTAGTATGGTCTTACATGTGTTGAGATTAAATCAGAGTTTAAAGTTTTATTCGATCTCGGTGGTAGGTTTATTGTTGTTTGATTAAATTTTATTAAGTTGATGTTCTCTTAATCATTAGTAGCTTAAACCCGCCCAAATCCGATCCATATTCATCCTACAATCCGAATACATTGTTAATATTCTAACATCTATCAAGGAAAGAGAGAGGGTTGATTGTAATTTCAACTACTTACTCCTATTTCTGTGTTTTTAATATCTTATCTTACTTACCCACAACTTTATCATAATCATCTTGTTAATCAGGAACTTGATAATCATTTTTTTGTTAGGAGTGAAATTTTAAGATAATCCATAGAAGGTTTATGAAATTGAATTTGCTATTATTATTAAAAGGAGTATAATTGAATTCGTATTTATGTTCTATTATTTAAAACGTGTATGCATGTGTATGTATATATATTTACATATATACATATATATATTCAAAAATGTGTCAACAAAAACAAATTAGAAAAATTTTCTTTTAATACCTTTCAAGTTTTACTAACCAATAATCCAACCTTTGCATTATTAGGGAATAATACAACCTTTGCATCCCAAATTTATACAATAATCCAACCTTTCAACTTTTATTTAAAATGAGATGTCAATTGTCAAGTATATGTTGCTTTGTTGTTTTCTTGGATTTTTTAATCAACTACACATTAACGTTAAGTCGTTAACTTACCTATTGTTGAATATTGATTCTAACTACAAGAGGGGGGTGAATTGTAATTAGGGGAGTTTTTTGTGAATTTGTGGAAATTAAAAGCAATAAAGATAATCAAGACAGTGATTTTTAACCTACAAGGAAAACTTGCTAGGCCTAAATAGGAAGAAAAACCTTGACCACGAGGGATTTTGACTCCGGACTTTCTCTTGTTAACTATAGGACAAACAACTCTATTTTACATCTTATAGAAGGACCTTCACTTTCTATAATACTTCCACTAGGAACAAGTTGAGTGCTTTGAATTTGTTGGAGAAAGCAGTGGCGTGAAAAAGGGAATGGCCACAGGTGAACGAAAAGTTCGAAAGAGTAGTCGTTTGGCTTCCGACGAAAGTGCAAAACCTACTAAAAGTAAAACAGAGTCGTTTGTCCTATAGTTAACAAGAGAAAGTCCGGAGTCAAACAGAGTCGTTTGTCCTATAGTTAACAAGGGGAAGTCCGGAGTCAAAATCCCTCGTGGTCAAGGTTTTTCTTCCTATTTAGGCCTATGAAGTTTTCCTTGTAGGTTAAAAATCTTTGTATCGATTATCTGTATTGCTTTTCTTTAGTCAACTTTCCTAAATAGTTTTTAATTTCTGCAAATTCACAAAAAAAAAAAAAAAAAAAAACTCCCCTAACAACAATTCACCCCCTCCTGTAGTTAGAAGTCATATTCAACAATAGGTAAGTTAAAGTTAATGTATAGTTGATTAAAATACCCAAGAAAACAACAAAGCAACATATACTTGACATATCATTTTCAACAAAAATCGAAAGTTTGGATTATTGTATAGATTTGGGATGAAAGGTTGGATTATTACCTAATAATCCCAAGGTTGGATTATTGGTTGCTAAAATTCAAAATGTTGTATTATTAAAAGCAATAATGCAAAAAATTATTAGATATGAAGGGCCTAATTTCAGTTTTAAAACAGGGCTCCAAATATTTCCAAAACGGCCTTAGTTGTGTAACAAGCATATAGTAGTAACTCAAACACCAAACTTACGCATGGGCTAACACAGATCAAGAATGCCAATCAAGCGATGCTAGTAAACATATTCACACTCCCATCAACCATCATCAAATTGTGTCCACAATTTCATAAGTTTTTTTTTTAAGACACAATTTCATAAGTTAAGCAACAATCTGAAAGACTTGATTTCCATTCAAAGAACTATTTCAAATCAATGAAGCTGATTTTTTGGGTTGCTTCTTAAACGATGTTATATAATCTATACCTAGTTTACTTTACTATGACAAAACGAAAGTAAAGACGACATAATTTTTTCAGGAAAAGTGTAAATTTAGAATAGAACATCTCCCCCCCCCCCACACACACACCCTCAATGGTATGTTGCTAGTTTGTCCCCAATTTGGACCATCTAGTTGATTTTATATTCGCTATTAACTGTGGTAAAGGATGGAAGTAGGGCTGCTCAAAGTGATCCGATCCGAGCGATCCGATCCGCGATCCGACTGATCCAATCCGAAAAAATCGGATATCCGATCTGAACTATCCGAAAAATTTTCGGATCGGATACGGATCAAGAAATTTGGATTTTCGGATATCCGATCCGATCCGAAAAATTATGGGCTGTTTTTTTGGGGACTTTTTCCTTTGTCAATTTAGTACCTGTACTGATGGGTTTGTGCTTCCAGGCTCCAGTAAACATATTAAGCCCAATATAAGTATAAAGCCCATTACAAGTGTAAGATAAAAAAAACAGTATACTGCTGCTTAGTGCTTATATCTCTCTTTCACTTTCTAATTTGTGATTAAAAAAAAAAAACCTAGCCTCTTAACAATAGCAGCTAGCAAACACCCCACGCAACAGCCACACACCTTCGATTCCATCTACGAGCAGCCTTCCTGATTCTCCATTGATGAGCAACGAAGTAAGCAAAGTGAGAAAGATGAGAGATGGGTGTGCTCGAACCAGCAAACTAATAGAAATGGGGGTGTTCGAATTTGCGATTTAAAAAAAATTAGTTTAAATTTTGGGAATGAAATTAAAAAAAAAATTGGATGCAAGGTGTTAAAGGCTATAAAAAAAATGGCAGCCTACTACTTGAAATTTGCAACTAAAAAGATGAGTGGTTTGTTTGCTGTTGCTATAATATGCGTCTCTGCTAAACTCCAATGGAGTTATGTGCTTTTGCTTAATTCTTTCAATTTATATGCTCTTTATTTATTTATGTATTTTTTTTTTACAATGGGCTAAGGTAGAGCTTAAACAGAACCATCCACCAATTTATATGCTATTTCTGTCTTTTGAACTGGGCCTTTTTCGAACAGAGAAAAACATTTGGAAAATGAATTGCGGATCATCGGATCGATCCGATATCCGATCCGCCAATTTCGGATTTTTCGGATCAGATATCCGAATTCTTTCGGATCGTGATTTAGCCGATCCGAATTTTTCGGATATCCGACATTTCAGATCGGATCGGATCGATCCGAATGAACAGCCCTAGATGGAAGTATTGCTTATCATGGAAAGTGTTGGGGTTTGCAATCCAAATTCCACATGGAAAAATTATAACAGTTAGGGATGTCAGTTTGGGTTGGAACCCGTTGGGTTAACTGAACTGATCGTGACCTAAACTGAAATAAACTGAACTGAAAGTAACCCGTAACCTGAAATTGACCTGTACTGAAGTGACCTAAACTGTTATTGGCCCGTGAATTAATGACCTGACCTGAACTGAACTTGAACTGAAAGTAACCTGAACTGAGGATAACATGTCCCAAACCCGAAGATTTATTAAATTGGACTGAACTGGACTGAACTGAAATCAACCCGTTACATTATTTGACCTGAATTGAACTGAACTAAAATCTTATTCAACTTGAAAGTAACTTCATATCATACTAATGCCGGAGTACAGGTGGTGTCATGGAGCCTAACACAATGTCTTCAAGAGATGCAAGATACAAACTAATAATGCCATAAAATGTGGGGAAAAAGCACCCCCCTGAGAAATTCTCACTAGCCTAATTGGCAGCAGAAGAACATTATCAACCAAATGCCAAGCAAACATTGCCACCATAATGCAAGCATCAATTGGGTTAAGCTTTGCAACTAGACAGATGAATGAAAATTTCGTTACAATAATAATTTTTAAAAAAAAATAAGAAAAAAATTCTATCGCTATACAGTCTCCTATATCAGGAGGGAGCAGGGGTCCATGAAAAAATAAATTAATTTTACCAAAACACAATTTCATACTTGTAATTAAATTTCTGAGCATAATAAATACGATTATTCAGTTGCATTCAGTCTATGAAATCCAATAAAGCAATTTCAGAAAACAAATATTGAATTCATCAAATTCCCACCAAAATCACAAGAAAATTGCTATAAATTTAAGGTAAAAAGAAGGGTTAAGGGAGTACCCTGGAAAGAATGAGAGGGGAAATCCCAGAATTAGAAAACCAAAGAGCAAGAAACTCAACCATGGGAGTCTTCCCATTTCCACCCCACGTCAAATTTCCAACACTAATCACTGGAATTAGCAACCTTCAAAAAATGTATACAAATTAATCAACAAAGACAATAAAAAATAATCAATAATAATAGCAAATGTTTTTGGAGAGAAAATGCAGGAAAAAAACGGCAAAAAAAAATAGTACATTACCTTTGTTTGCGGAGGATACCCAGAGAGTAAAGATGATTGCGGGTAGTAAGAGAAAGATTATAACAAGAAGAGGCTAAGTAAAGGAGAGGTAGAAGGGAACGATTAAGAAGCGATAGTGTGGAGAAATCACTGGAATAAGCTATCCCACTTACCACCCTTTTCAATTTCTCCATTTTCTCCTGAACCAGTGAACCTTGGACTAAGCAACTCAGCAAACAATGAACGGAAATTAAAACCCAAGTTTTTAAATCTTGTCAGTAGTAGTGTAGTTAGTCTAGTGCTGTCACATTGGGTATTTAACTCAAATGAATTAAATGAAACTGAACTGTTTTGGGTTGATCTAAAATTATCTGAAACTGAAAGTGAATTGAACTGAATGAACGGATAACTGAAAGTAAACTGAAAAATATGAAATTGAAATTGAAACCAACTGAAACTGAAGTTAACTGCTAAATATCTGAAAATAACTGAACTGAACTGAAACTAAATTGAAAACCGGGTATCTGAAAATAACTGAACTGAAAAGAGGATAACTAAAGCTAACTGAAACTGAAAAGATGATAACTGGATCTAACTGAAATTAAAAATGACTTCAAACTAATTTAATTTTGAATATTACTAAACTGAATAAAAAATGATACAATATTATCTGAACTGTTTTGAACACTACAAGAAAATGCTAAATAACCTACCGCCATAAGCGGTAGGATATGTAGAAAAATGATACACATTTGCATGCGAACGACTAGCGGTAAAAAATTTCCGACTGAATGTCTATCTTAAGGCCGATTTGGAGTTACAAAATTATAATCTCAAATGACCTAAACTAAAGCTAACCGAACCACACAAAAATTGTAACCAAAGTTGAACTAAACTGTCGACATTTTGAAGTGAACTGAATTGCACCCGTTCAAATTTTTAACTGATTGGTTAAACTGAACAATTAACTGAAACTGAACTGAAATATGTCCGTACAAAAACTGAATTGAACTGAACTAAAATCAAAATTAACTGAACTGAACTGGAAAAAAAATTATCTGAAATTAAATGAACTGAAACAACCCAAACTGATTGGTTAAAACTAAAACTGAACTGTTGACCTGAATTGACAGTGCTAAATTAGTCCATTACTCCATTGGTTTAAAAGCTTAGAACGGAATGGTACCGAAATAGCAAACCTAACAGTTCGTTTGTTTGTTGGTAATAAATTGTGTTAATATAATGAATTTATAATGTAATTTTATTGAAGAGGAACATTATAATGTCCATGCAAAATGCATTTTCATTCCCAAGCTTCGCTTTTCTTCTTATTTTCTATTTCCATCCATTAGAGCACTATCACCAATGGTAAAAAAAAAAAAAAAAACTCCTCACTACTCTCTCTACTACTTTATGTCTCTTCTCAACCCATTTTTCCTCATGTACAACTTTTTCACCACGCCAATGGTAAACAAAAAAAATTCCTCAACACTCTCTCTCCTACTATTTCCTATACCCCACCATATTACACATCATCTTTTAATATTTTAATACAATTATACTTTTAATATTTTAGTAAATTATGATGTAGTAAATTATGAGTGATAATTTAGCAAATTATGGGTTGGTAATTAGTTTAACACTATTAATACGATTAAAAAAAATGATTTACGTAATAATTTTTTTTCTACATTCTCAGTTTTATTAATGAGAATTAGTAATAACAATTACTAGGAGGAAGCACTTACTTGAGAAATTTAAGTCTTTGAGGTAGAATTTGAGATTAATAATAGATTTTTATGATTTTTGAAGTGTGCCAAAATATATCAAAATGGATGTCTATTTATAGAAAAAAAAAGAACGTTGGTGATTTTTTTTTTTTAAATTAATTTCGGGGTCCAAATAACCGTTACAAATATAGATCCGTTGTGATAAAGTAGCTGAATTCTGATTGGTTGATTTGTTGACTGGGACACGTGTCACGCCCTGATCTGATTGGGCTGAATGACGCGCCCAGTCAGCAGTTTCCTTTATTTTTTTTTTTGTTTTTTTCCGCCTGTTGCAAGAATCCCGTGAAGGAGGAAGCATTTGGGCAGTTTTTTTTTTTCCTCAAATCTTGAGGAGAATTGAGGATGATCATGAGGAAGGAAAAATTAGCCTGTCGGTGTTGTGATTTTTTTCCTCATTTTTTCCTCATGAGTAAAAATTAGCCCATTGGTGTGAGTGCTCTTAACATGGGGGAGAGTGGTATTAGATAGGAATGAATATTTGTGAAAAAATTAGATAAATTAGAGTCAAACCAGTTAGATCATGAGAATGGATTTTGATTTCCCTTCTAAATTTAGTTATAAATTCATTTCCATTAATATCATTTATGACCGACTACCAAACGGGCCATAAGAGTATTGATTGATAATCCATTGTTTTTTAAAAGTTGTTTGGTTCATCGAAGGTATGAATTTTAATACGTAGTAGTATTAATGACTAGGGAGGTATCATACTCATATCATTCCATTGTAGAACAAACCCTAGTGCATGTAGATCATTAATAGTATCATAACCATACCATTCCATTTTGTCCATTTATTATTTATTATGATTTTATAAAAAAAAAAACCTAGTGTAGATTATTCCTACAATATTATAAGGTGTTATAAGTGTCATCCACTAATATATACTCCCTCTGTTTTCTTTTAGTTTACTCACATGATAAGAAGTTATTGGGAGTTGGAGGAAAATAATAAATGATGATTAAAAGTTGTATAAAAATTAAGGGAGAGAGAGTATGAAAAAAAGAGAAAAGAGAGTAATTTTATTGAAGTTAGTCAAAAGTAGGAGAGAAAATATGAAAAATGTACTTGCGAATAATATATTAATAAATGCAAAAGAAGATATGTAAGAAATGGGTAAATTATAAAAATAAAAAAAATTCCAAAAAGGAAAGTGAGTAAATTAAAAATAATGGAGGGAGTATTACATAAGATATTGTTATTACTACTCTAGGACCAACTTTTCGTCTGACTTTGTCCAGCGAGCTAATTTCGGATGACCTTGTCCGATGAACTTTTTCCGACCGAATTTTTCCAGCAACTTTCTGTTCAACAGTTTTTGACTGACTTTTCCGGCAACTTTCCAACCAACGATTTTCAGGCCCACTTTTTCGATGAACTTTTTCCGATCAACTTTTCCGACAACTTTCAGACCGACGGTTTTTTGGCCCAGTTTTCCGGTGAAAATTTTCCAATCGACTTTTCCGGCAACATTCTGACCAATGATTTTTCGGCCAAATTTTCCGGTAAACCTTTTCCGGCGAATTTCGGATCAACAATTTTGCGAACAACTGTTCCGGCGAACTTTTTTCCGATCGACTAAAAATAATAAAATTAAAACTAAAAAATACAACTAAGAAAATTTTTAAGATAAAACGAAAAAAATTTAAAAAATAATTAAAACAAAGATAAATAAAAAATAAAATAAAATTAAAAATAAAAATAAAATTAAAAATAAAAAAAATTCAACTAAGTTTAGTTCATATTTTTTTCATTCCAAAAGAACGGGGCTAAAGTTCCCATGGGAATTTTTTGGGTCTTTTCAAACCATTTTATAGCTTAAAGTCATCTCAGATAGGGCTGTCAGTTTGATTAGGAACTGTTGGTTTAACTGTTAACCTAACGTGAACTGAACTGAATGGTCTGAACTGAAATGAACCAATAACCAAATGACTGATAACTGAAAGTCCAACTGAAACAAAATGAACTGCAGTTAACTGAACTGAAACTGAACTGAATCATGAACTGAAATCAACTGAACTGAAAAGGTTGACTACATAAAACTGTTTTTAACTGACCATAACTGAATCATAACTGAACTGAGATTAACTGTAACCTATATGGTTTTGTTAGTTAATTGAACTGTTTTTAACTGTTTATCAACTGAACCGAAATGACTTATAAAATATTTGATTTTGTTAGTTAACAAAACTGCAATTAACTATTGATCAACTAAACCAAAATGACTTATGTTTTAAGCTATTGCTTGATTGAACCAAATTGAGAAAAAAACTGTTTTAAACCGTTGGTTAACTGAAAATCGCTTTACACTAAACTTAAATTAGACAAAATCTATTTGTATCAAATTATACTATATTAAATCAAATTGTTCTTTCCACGGAACGATTATTTATAATATACTATTAAATAAAATTGTGTGTTCTTTTCATATATTGATTATTCAAATTAATTTAATTTAGCATATTAATAATTTAAAATTGAGTGTTTTCAACCATACCCATTTCAAAAGAGTTTGTTGGATTTTAGATATCTTCTTCAAATAAATAAATAAATATATAAAACAATACATTTTGTAGCAAATAAAAATAGACTTTATTACCAAAATCAAAGAGATACAAACTAACACTGAGCTACGAGCATCAACCCTAGTACCCATCTTCTAGGAAGGGTTGTACCCAGGGAAGAGCGAACTATAATCAACAAGATAACAACTGACAGCTTAACAAGCACCTTAACAAGGTGGATTACAACCATTTTTTACATCATAATCAGCTTTATAAGCCACCCCAAACAACTTCTAAACAATCAAAATCAACTATCAAGCATTTTTTACAAGAATTTTTTACATCATAATCACATAATCATCATAATAAACTTGATGTTCTGCTCTGCATCCAACAAGTGATATTTTAGCTCATGAGCTTGCGTTCCTTTTCTTCAAACTTCAGCTATTGGAACACAATACATAAATGAAAATCTGAAACCAAAAATCTGATTTAAGAGCAGTGATTTTTAGAGATTCAAAAAGACAAAAATCTGGAAAATATAAAAACCAGAACACAATACAAAAAAATATACAAAAAATAAAATCTGGAAAATACAAAAATACCTAAATATTCAAGAACTTCAGAACACGCAAAAATAAAACAGAAAAATACTTAAAATAGAAATAAAACAGAAAAATACTGCAACAAAAATAAAACAGAAAAATACTTAAAACAAAAATAAAACAGAAAAATACTTAAAAAAAATGAAAATAAACATACAAACTGCAACACGCAAATAAGAGAATATGAAACACTTCACAAATAAGAGAATAAGAAAATAAAAAACAAAAAATAAACAAATCTGAGTTTTTTTTTTTAAAAAAAAAAGATCTGAGAATAAACACGAAAATACAAACAAAAATTAAAATGAAAAAAATACAAAAATGGAGAATATAAAAATATGAACGAAAATACGAAAATAAAAAAGGAAAAAACGAAAATAAAAACGAAATCCAAAAAATACCCAGAAAATAAAAAAAAAATACCCTGAAAAATACCCAGATCTGAGAAAATACGAAAATAAAAACAAAAAAAAACGAAAATAAAAACGAAATCCAAAAAATACCCAGAAAATGAAAAGGAAAATACAGAAAATGAAAAGGAAAATCCAAAAAATACCTACAAAATCCAGAAAATACCCAGAAAATGAAAAACGAAAATAAAAACGAACTTTTTTTTCTAAAAAAAAACTAGATCTGAGAATGAAAAGGAAAATACAAAAAAAAATAAAAACGAAAATAAATACGAAAATGGAAAATACAAAAATACACACGCAAATACAAACAGTACAAGATGAACGATTTTTATTTTAAAAAAAAAAAAAAAAACCAGATTTGAGAAAATATGAAAAAAAAAAACCGAAAAATGAAAATAAAAAACGAAAATAAAAAAAAGAAATCCAGAAAATAAGTACGAAAATGGAGAAAAAATCCATACATAATTTGAGAGAACAAAAAAAAACTCAAAAATAACCAAAACAAAAACAAGATGAACACATTTAGAACAAAAAACGAAAACAAAAAAGAAATTCATACCTTTGCCTTTGAGAGAATGAAAGAGTGAGAGAGAGAAAGACCAGAGAGGCAGAGTGTCTTTGAGTTGAGAGAAGGAAATGAGAAAAGAAATGAAAAGAAGAAAAAAACGGCAAAGCCGGCAATGCCAAGGCCCAAGGCACGGATTAGCCTAGGGTTTAGAAAGAATCTTAACCTTTGATTTTGGATCCTTTGATGATCCAATGGTTTATATTGATGATCCATGTTTTAGTTTTGCTTCAATCATAACCCTTGATTTCAATCATTTAAAGGTCTAGATTTATTCAATTTATTGTACATGGATTGAATTATAAATTTGCTACTTGTTTCACCTAGCTTTGTTTATTAAGTTATTGAAAGAATATTAATTATTTAATTTTACTAACATATTAAATATATTGAAAATATTTTGTATTTTATTACCATTATTTTCTTAAATTAAATAGTTTTATTGATATAAATTATATTAATTAATCTTTTGAATTTTAATTAATTTGAAAACTATTATTATCATCATTCTCATGGATTTAAGACATCATCATCGACCATGGTCAACCTTATCTTAACCATTATCAATTTACCATGGTGGTCATCATCAGCATATTAAACGTCATAAACGATATCGTAATGAAGTCAATATATCAATTTATCATATATAGCATCATTGTTATATGTTATCAATTTATCATCACTCATCAGTATCATTATCAATTCATTGTTTTTTTTTTTTTGCTAATAATATTATCAATTTATCATGACTCATCAATATCGTAATCATCACTCATCACTCATCAGTATCATTATAATTATCCATGACCATATAGAACAATTATTAACATGTCACCATCATCCATGATCATCATCCATATCAATATGTCATCATCATCCGTGACCATCATCATCAACATCCATCACCATTCATATATATACATCATCACACATCACCAATATCATCACACATGCATTATTATCCATCTCCATCCATCATCAATCTTATTACCATTACTCCATTGTTATTACCATGAAATGGGCAAAGTGGCAACGCAATGGCGCATCAATCAACAATCACCATCAACATATTAAATTAAGGATTTCACACAAATAATAGAAACATTTGCTCGAGCAGTCAATGATTATCTATATTTTATGGATAAGTCATTGTCTGAGTGATACATATAGTATGACTGCATTCTAAATAATACAATTGTATATATAATAGTATGATATTAAGTTATATTAGTATGATACTTTGTCTTAATTTTATATGATGTCTTGTTTTACAGTATGATTTAATAATATAACAATGTGGTGTATTGTCTATAGTGTATGATGATGGTGTTATATACTATCAAATTAAAGATAGTATGCATTCTAGTATATGGCTACAATATTATATTATTTGTTGATTTTATAGTATGATTTATTTATAGAATAGTATATTAGTATGATGTATTGAGCATATTATGCATATATAGACATATAGTATCATGATGGTTATTGTTATTAACTTTGTATTAGATTAAAAATATACTCAAATCTTGTTATTGTTATTGTTCTTGATATTGTTACTACTATTATTGTTATAATATTATTAATATCAATCACCATCATCGTTATCATCATTCATCAGTTACACCATCAATTCATTATTGTTGTTGTTGTTTTGGTAATTGCTATCATTATTGTTATGATCGTTGTTATCGCAAAATATAGTATCACTCTTCATCATCTTGACCATCATATATACCCAATATTGATACTCGATGCGCAATTACACATTTATACTTAATATTAGTACAAGAATAATTTGATTAAAATATGAATTTATAAATAATAAATAACTTTATCGTGCACCTCAACTTAACTAACCCATTGTGACGCAAAACAATTCAATGGCTAAAACCCATTAATACTCAATATCTAACTCGAACAAAACCGTTACATATTTCCTTGTAAAACTGAAAATAACCATAATGTAACTGAATATAATCATTTACAATAGACTGATAATAACCGAAATCGTATGGATATAAACGTATTTTTTCATATCATAAATTGAATACATCTAGAACCGATATATCAACCGTTCACAATGAACTAACAACAATTTAAATAGCACGAGTAAAACCGAAGAACAACCATAATGTAAACTAAATACAATGGGAATTATTATATCAACCGTTCACAATGAACTGATAACAACTGAAATCGTATGGGTAAAACCAAATATCAACCATAACGTAAACTGAATACAATCGGAACTGTTATATCAATCGTTCACAATGAACTGACAACAACTGAAATCGTATGGGTAAAACCGAAGACCAATCATAACGGAACTGATTTGAACTGAAAATAAAAATAACTGCAATTGGTTGGAACTGAAACTGATAAAGTTAAAACCGAATTGGTTATTTTGGGAAAGATCAACTGAAGTCAACTGAACTGAAGTCAACTGAACCGTTTGGGTCCAACCATAACTGAACTTATTAACTGAACTGACACCCCTAATCTCAGATAGTGCAAGCCAAAGCTACACGGCCATGCACAAAGCTTAAATTTTGGGTAGAAGGTTGAAGCAACAACACGGGCGTGCTTTAGAAAATGACACGGTCGTGAAAGAATGCCAACAAGGGCGTGCCAATTCTGACATCATGGATGAGTTTCCCTTAATGCACGGACGTTTAGTTTCCATGAGCGCGACCTCATCGAGGCATTGGCAAATAGCAACTGTTTTGCGCTGTTTGTTCTGTTATCCTTGGACATTATTAATAGGCTTAGGCTCTGTTTCTTAAAACTGATTTGGTCTGATCTGATCTGATCTGAATTTGTCTTATCTTATCTGATCTGAGTTTGTCTGATCTGATCTGATTTGAATTATTTTTATTTTTGTTTTTATTTTTATTTTTATTTTTATTTTTATTTTTATTTTTATTTCTATTTCTATTTCTATTTCTATTTCTATTTCTATTTCTATTTCTATTTCTATTTCTATTTCTATTTCTATTTCTATTTCTATTTCTATTTCTATTTCTATTTCTATTTCTATTTTTATTTCTATTTCTATTTTTATTTCTATTTCTATTTTTATTTCTATTTCTATTTCTATTATTATTTCTATTTCTATTTTTATTTCTATTTCTATTTCTATTTCTATTTCTATTTCTATTTCTATTTGTATTTTAATTTTTATAATTGTAATACTTATTTTTTTTATGAGAAATGTAATACATGATTATATTTACTAAAATAATAATAATAATAATTATTATTATTAATTAATATAATTATTATTATTATTATAATTATTAATATTATAATTATTATTATGATAGCCCATTTCGTTTCACCTCTTCATTCAATCTCACTCCAAAACTTCAAAACTTCAAATAATAATATTAATACTAATACTACTACTACTACTACTACTACTAATAATAATAGTAGTAGTAATAATCACCGCCGAAAAATTTGACCAAACCGTCACCGAAAAAGTCGACCGAATAATCACTGCCGGAAAAGTCATTCCGAAAACCGTCGCCGAAAAACTCGGCCTGAAAACCGTCGTTGGAAAAGTTGGCCGAATGATCATCGTCAGAAAAGTCAGTCCGAAAACCGTCGCCGAAAAACTCGGCCTGAAAATCGTCGCCGGAAAAGTCGGTCGAATAATCACCGCCGGAAAATTCAGTCCGAAAACCGTCGTCGGAAAAGTCATCTCGAAAACCGTCGCCGAAAAACTTGGCCTGAAAATCGTCGCCGGAAAAGTCGGCCTAATAATCACCGCCGGAAAAGTCAGTCCGAAAACCATTGTCGAAAAAGTCGTCCCGAAAATCGTCGGCGGAAAAATCAGCCGAATAATCACCGCCGGAAAAGTCAGTCCGAAAACCGTCGTCGGAAAAGTCGTCCCGAAAACCATCGTCGGAAAAGTCGTTCGAAAACCGTCGTTAGAAAATGTCGAGCGGAAAAGAGTAATAATGTCTGATCTGATCTGATTTGAGTTTGTCTGATCTGATCTGATCTGTTCTGATTACTGTAGCTTTTAAGTCTAAAAGTACAGGGCCTTATCTTAAAGTAATTAAATTCTTGCAAATTTTTCCTCTTTTCATTCTTTCAATTTAATCAAGGTACTCGTTTAGTTTTCTTGTTTTTACTTCATTCAATTCGCTTTCATGTTTTATCATACCACCATCTAAAGATGGCCAACGGGCGGGCTGGGCTGGGCTGGGTACCGGGCCGGGCCGGGATTGGGTGACCCGGAACCGGCCCGTGGGTGGGGTTGGGCGGGCCGGGCCGGGCTGGGTCAGAAGAGGGTCGACCCACGAACCGGCCCGGCGGGTTGGGGACCGAGCTGGGGATCGGGCTGGGCTGGGCTGGGTTGTGGGTTCGTGGGTTGGGTTCGTGGGTTGGGTTCACGGGTTGGGTTCGCGGGTTGGGTTCACGGGTTGGGTTTGCGGGTTGGGTTCGTGGGTTGGGTTCACGGGTTGTGTGGGTTCGTGGGTTGGGTTCGTGGGTTGGGTTCACGGGTTGGGTTCGCGGGTTGGGTTCACGGGTTGGGTTGGGTTCGTGGGTTGGGTTCACGGGTTGGGTTCGTGGGTTGGGTTCATGGGTTGGGTTCATGGGTTGGGCCCATTGGGTCAATGGGTCATGGGTTTTAAGGGATTTGGGGGTTTTGTGGGGGGTTTTGTTGGGGTTTAAGAGGGTTTAAGAGGGTTTGGGGGTTTTGAGGGGGTTTGGGTTTTTTTTTTGGGATTTTTTAATTTGTAAATGTAAATATATAATCATTAGTTGGTGAAAAACATGTTAATTATATATTTAACTTGTTAATTAAAATTCAAACAACTAAATATTATGATTTATTACAAAAGTAAAAACTAATAAGTTAATTAATTGATAATTAAGATAATTTAATGGGGGAAGGGGGTTGGGTGGGGGGGGGGGGGGCTTGGACTTACTTTGAAAATTAAAATACATATAAAAACATATATTTTAATTTTGCAAAATAAGATGCCTACGTATCCTTAATTATATTAAGGAATCAAAGCCCACGTAGTTCTTAAACGTACCTCAATGTCGTGGTTCGTGAATCGTCAGTCTTTAGTTTTTGGGGGGCGATTCATCTGAAGTATCTAACACCATCCACGGATCATCTTCATCATCGTCTTCATCGTCCTTCATTCCTTGCGTTCTCTTCTCCGCCTGGGCCCAATCCTTCTTGCAAACGCACATTTCTATGCTATTTGGAGAAAGACGGGATCTTTTTTCGTCTAACACTCTCCTACCTGCACTAAAAGCAGACTCGGAGGCAACAGTTGAAGCTGGAATTGCAAGGACATCCTTTGCAATTCTAGCTAAGATAGGAAATTCATTAAAATGATTTTTCCACCATTTAAGTATGTGGAAATCACTGTTAGTTTCAAATTGATACGATAAATAATCATTAACATTACCACCCGTAGCACCTGCGGATGATGATGATTCTGTTCGTGGTTTCTTCAAAATTGAAGAAACGAAAGGGTCCCACCTGCTTTTGGATTGCCTAGGAACTCCAACCGATTGTGGTTGGTAAATAGATGCGTAGTGATCATAAAGTTGTTCTAAAATATATTTACACTGTAATACATAAGCATAAACATCAAAATTAAATTCTAAACATTGATAATAAAAATTTAATAAATTTGTCAAACCATCAAGTTTGACACCTGGGTCCAATATGGCTGCAATACCATATATGTGAGGAAATTCACCGAAATAGGTGTGCCATTTGACCATCATTCGCGACAAGATGTCGGAAATGTTTTCAATGTCGCCGGCATTTTTAATAGAATTTACAATTTTGATACATTCTAAAATAACTTGGTGAATATTAGGCTCATAAATAAGAGAAAAAATGTTTGTAGCACTGTCAAAAGTGCTAAGAACTTCACAAATAACACTGGCAACGCTCCAGTGATCGTTCGTAATCAATTCATTTTCATTTGTACAAGTTTCATTATATACTGTTGTTAACACATCCTTATACATAAGCGCGTCTTTCAACATTTTATATGTTGAATTCCAACGGGTAGGAGTATCCCAACTCCAAACTCTTTTTCTTAGACCTTTTTCGTCGCACAACTCCTTATACCTACGTTTAACTCGATGAGTAACTCTAAGCCACTTAGTTACATTCCTAATGGGTTCTAACAAAGGTTGTAATTCTTTCATGCCTTCTTGAACACATAAATTAAGAATATGTGCACAACATCGGACATGCAATAACTCACCGTTAAGCAATAAGGGTAACTCAGGATCAGATTTTATGAAATCTACGGCCCTTTTGTTAGCACTTGCGTTGTCTAATGATAAAGAAAAAATTTTGTTAGTAATGTGCCAAGTTCTTAAAACATTTGTAATACGACATTTAATGTTATACCCACTATGACTCTCCTCCATTGATTGAAAAGCAATAATACGTTTTTGTAAATACCAGTTCTCATCAATCCAATGAGCAGTGATACATATAAATGGTTCTCCAATTGTAGAACTCCATGTATCACTAGTCAAACTAAAACGACCGTCATATGTTCGAAACGATTCAATCATATAAGCTCTACGTTCAAAGTATTGTTGTTGAGTTTTACGCTTAAGTGAATTCCTAGGGACTCTTCTATATGCAGGTTGTAAAGCCATTCTATTTAATAATTCATATTCGGGGTCTTCCGCAAAATTAAAAGGTTTTTCCGTATTAATAACATAATCACCTAAGTAACTACACAAATTATCTGTAGTAAAAAAAAAGGCATACCTGGCCTGCGCCGGGCATGTCAGAAGCATACCCGTGTAGCTGAGTTTGGGTGGTTCCATCGCTTGAATCTGCGCCTTCCGGCCCCAATTTATGATCTCGTGAAAGGTGTCGTGCTAATGTTCCGGTTCCATCGCTTTTTTGCCATTTGTATTGTTTGGGGTTTTTTGTCTTATTGACATCCCGACAAACTTTACAAATAGCTATAAATTTATTACGCTCATTGGTTTCTGTTTTATCGTAGTATGGCCAGACCCATGACCCTTTACGACCAGTGTTGCCCTGGGTCGATGGCCCGGAATCATCTTCACCTTAATTTAAAATTTAAAGTTATCAATATCACATTATTTATTTCTTATAAATCATAATTAATATACATCTTTTTATATTATTATATTTCATATTTATAATCACCCTAATCTATAATCCTATTATTTTTTTATGCGTACTAAACTACTAATTTCCAAGTGTAAATCATAATTGGAAACGAATGCTGACTGGATAGAATCCCAGGTAAGAGAGGTGCGACACAATGGTCAACTTAAATACCAAATCTTGCCTAGACAGATCCCGGGCTTCTGTTTAAGCCAACTAACCAATCAGATTGTAACCTTATGATTAAACTGGAAAGTTCATATATAATTTTAAATCTTAACATATAGTCATATATTAAAATCATTAATCACATTATTCACATATATAATTTGATTTCCTAGCATATATTAAATTCATTATTCATGTATCACATATATAAATTAATAAATATAATATAAATTCTTATTTCCTAATTCCTAGCATATATTAAAAATTTAAAATCATGTATCACATATATAATTATTGAATTATTCTATAAATTCTTATTTCATAACATATATTAAAATCATGTTACATATTCAATTTTTAACATAAAATAGTAAAAATAATAAAATGCATAACATTACCTCGGGGGGGTCGGGGAGGAGGAGGGCCCATTGTGGAAGACGAATGCCTCGATTGTTGTGACAAAGGATCCACAAAATCTGCGTCGTTTTCCAAGTTCTGAATATATTCATCCGTATTTTGATAATCATATTCATTTCCACCACCACCACGACCACCACTACCACTAGCTCCACCATGGCCACCACCTCTTGAAGCCATTTTTTTCTTTGAATATATTAATGTAAATATAAGTTTTTTTTAGAATTAAGAATTAAGAAAATAGTAGAAGTTTTTTTTATTTAAAATTGTACAAAAACTAAACAAGATAAATAGATAATTGAAAATATGAAAGTTAGAAATTTAGAATTAAGAAAAGAATGAGAGATTGAGAGATTAAGAGTTGAGAGATTGAGAGTTGAGAGAATGAGAGATTGAGAGTTGTGAGGATTTTGGGTGTAAATTAAGGGGTATTTATAGGAAGGGGGTGAAATTTTTTAAAAAAAAAAAAAAAAAAAGCTGCAGGTAGCCGTTAGTGAGTAACGGCTAGTAACCCGTACGGGCGGGCCGGGCGGGCCGGGTTTTTAGGCGGGCTGGGTTACGGGCGGGCCGGGTCACGGGCCGGGCTGGGTCACGGGCTGGGTCTGGGTCGGGCTGGGTCACGGGTTGGGCTGGGTCCGGGCTGGGTTATGGGTTGGGCTGGGTTACGGGCGGGCTGGGCTACGGGCTGGGTTTGTAAACCACAACCCATAACCAGCCCGCCTGGGGACCGGGCCGGGCCGGGCCGGTTACGGGTTGGAGCGGGCCGACCCAGCCGGGCCAAAAACCGGGCGGGTTCCGGGCCGGGCCGGGCCAACCCAGCCCATTGGCCACCTCTACCACCATCCATTAGTGATTAATTTCTGCAATTATCTATTTACTTAGTTTAATTGCTTAATTTATGTTAGATTATTCCTCTTTAATTCTCTTTATCTAGTTTTTCTCTAATAATGATTGAGTAGTTAGGCTAAGGATTTGACGGGTTGAATTTGGGATACACTTAGTGTTAATTATGTTTGTTAATTTCTTGTTAATTTCATGTTTGCCGTCTTTGACTCGTTGATGGAAGTAAATGATACATTTAATTGTTGATTTGTCAAATTGATAACGAAATTCATGGTAGTTTGTTCTTAGCCATTCGAGAGAGAAAAAGATCCAGGTAGCTTGAATGTTTACTTTACTGATGGAAAGAGGTTAACGAACTTTTACATTGAGGGTCCGTTTACTTTGGTGTAAAACATTTTCGATGTAAAATGATTTTCCATGAAAAATATTTTACGTTGGAAAACTCATTTTCATTGTAGTTTTCCATTGTTTACTTGCACGGAAAATAAGTTTTACTCTCAAATTTGGAGGAAAATGTTTCCAATAGGGTGTAAAATGAGTTTTCACCCAAAGTTTTATTTTTTCACCCAAAGTAAACGATGTAAAATAGGAAAACTGTTTTCAGAGAAAACGTTTTTTGCTCTAGTAAACGGACCCTGAATTAGCCAATTCTCCCATGTTAATTCCAATTTATGAAATCTAATTCCTAGCTTAAATTCTTTCTAGTTTTAATTCTTTTCTTAATTTTGCATTTAGTTTAGGTCCAAAGAAACACAAAAAATAGACCATAAATTCACTAGAATCGCCTAAAATTACTTCCAATCACTTGTGGTTCGTAAAGTAGAGGTTCCCCTATCACAAAAATGAATAAGAAATAGGAATTATAGGTACAATTTACTTGTCCCTTTGCAAAAAACCATAAAAAAAAAAAAGAGAGTACAATTTACTTTTTGAAAATGCAGAAGCTTGCATTATAAATTGGAAGTATAACCAAGTGCTAAGGGTTACAAAACTCAATCATTACAGCCCAATAATTTGAAGTACACAACTCTACAACTAAAGTGATTACAAAAACGAATCGAAAATCTCTAACTCTACTTAACCATTATCTCAGCTCCTCACCATATTTCCAAGTGAAACAATGGATCATCCCAGGACCACCACCATAAAAGAAAAATGGGCATCAAATACATAAACACAAAATATGAACATCAGCATAAAGCTAAGTATAAAACACTAATGATAAATTAAACAAATTTAAATATTAAATAACATTAACCAGACCTTTTGGTTCTATACTAAACTTCACTCTCAAATATATAATAATTTTCATTCTCCTTTCTAATAAATCTCACCACCCAAAAACGTGCCATATTCGCAGTTATAATACTTAGCCTTGGACATGGTCACATGGATAATTTGATTCAATAAATAAACCTGATAGGCACTTTCGATATTCTCATTTCTCATTTATGACTATTTTATCTTTTTACCAACATGTCAAGGTCTAAGTACAAAACTTTTAGCTTCAATCCAAGATTAATACTCATATAAATAATATTTTTCAATCTTCTTTGATCACAAAATCTGATACATCTCCAAAAAGATAAATTATATTATATAAAGAAGAATAGACAAGTACATTCAAGTTACAGCATATAAACCCTTCAAGAAAAATAGCATATACCGAAAGGCTAATATTTCAAAAAAAAAAAAAAAAAAAAAAAAAACAGTTCATTCAAGTTACAGCAGTGCAATTCAGATGTAACACAGTAGAAAAAAATGCATCTATGAATGGAAGAACTTCTTGCCTTACAAATCATACTTCATTGAAATCCACGATGTTTAGAGAGATAGAAAGCAGATGGCACACAGGACAACTTCAACAACTTTACCTTGTTCGAACGAGTTCAAGTGGCAGTGTTTCCATTGCGAGCTGCACATTTAGGAAACAAAAGTATAGCTTTAATGCTGAAAAAAGGATACACAAATGAAAGGTTGTTGTCCACGGTGATGGACCGAAAAAAAACAAAGCACTCAACTTACCCATAGTCTTGGTATTGTAGGATCAGATTTCGGGTGCAATTTACTAAGCTCTGACTCAAAGCTTATGACAATGGAGACCTTGAACTCAATTGAAAATGGACTGCAGGCATTAGACAAGTTGTTATGAGCTTTCAAGAATTCAAATGAGGAATGTGCGAACGTAAGAATTCTTTATGTAAAGTTTAATTCTCTGCAATTGGTACAATAAAGAGCCAAAATATAAAGCTCAGTGCTAGCATGCTGCAATTAAGGATGCGTCCTTCTCAACTTTTTTGATTTGAATTTATATGAACTTAACAAAACTGAACTTATTTGAACTTATTAAGCTTGGTTGAAACTTATTGAACTTCTTGGACCCGATTAGCCGTGATTATAAGAAACAATTGGACCTTATCACACCTGATTGGACGATAAAACTTTAATTAACTTATTACACCTGATTAGACCTTATCTGAGCTTATTAGAACTAAAACTTACTTTTTAAGGCGAAGAGAACGCACCCTGAGTAAATATGTCCTCTAATATATATTAACCTTAGAGGGGATCGAGCTAAAAAAAAACGTAAATTTATCTAGGACCTAATGGCTAATATACACACAAAATTTACCATCTATTACCATAAGCGAATGATGCTCAGGTAAATGAAAACTTATGAAAGAAAATAGTCAAATTGGAATGAACTAGCATTACTATAGAAATAACAATTGATTTTCCTCACAGATGTACATTCAAAATCATTGATATTATCATTACTTATGTGCGAAGATCAGATGGGGCATAAAGACCATTCAGGGTAATCTTGTTCGGACTATATGATAGCAACTTCTGAAACTCAGCTCCAGCATTACATGCACATTTATTTTCATAATCAAGAGAAGATACACTAGTTGTAGAATTAATTTATATTCCATTGTTTATTCAACAATCAAGCTAAAAGTGCACCATATTTAATCATCTATTCAGCCCTTCGTAAATGATCACTACATGCATGATCAAAATAAATAAATTAATTCTAAATAAAATAAGCCATTGCTGACTTCATCATCTTGAGACAAACTTACCCAGCTAAGACTGTTGGACAAGTTAAGAGTCGTGGAAGTAAAACATAAATGGGCAGAGCAAGACCTCGACAGATATCCCCATCTGCTATCTACTAAAAGGCGACAAACAAGTAAAATCAGTTTGAGAGAACTGCCTGAGGCCCTGAGTAAAAAGTCAGTTAGAAAGACCAACCTGAGTAGTTTGGATCAAAGATGTTTCTGACACAATCCTATCTCCAACAAGAATGGCCTCCACACGAAGCAAGTGTATATCAATGGACTGGATTGGCATTGCAGAAGCTTCTACAGTCAGCTCCCCTCTGAGGGCACATGACAACGAACATTGAGTGGGTATTCTACCAACTACACGAAAACCACCTGTGAAGCAACATCTTGATTGAGCATATATAATGGGGGACAATTGATGAAGATTTGTAACCAAACAGGACCAAACGTAATTAAAAAAAACAATCAAAAGAACTTCTAGCAGCAGATTTACATATGAAGGCACAGCAACTTCTGTACCATGTGGAGCAACAATAATACAACATTACATCACCCTATGTTCTCCATTATGCGTGTTTTTTCAATATATAACAACTTAAAAATCAGAAATCCTTGGGAAGGAGGAAAGGCAGACCTGATTTTAGTTCAGAAAGCAATGGGTGCTTCTGTGTATCCTGCGTGATATAGAAGAGCACAAGTTCAGGCGAGATTGGCAGCTCAAGAAGGTCCGCTGAATAAGTAACAAAGATAGGTTAAGTATGCAACCCTGCGCACGGGGTCCAACAACCCCACCCAACAATCCCAATGAAAAAAAAAAATGAGCCCCCAACAATCCAATAAAAAATGAGAAAAAAAAAATCAATCTCTAAATCATTAAGCCTGCACATATAGACAAAGCATTTATTCTCTGATACCTTTTTCAGTTTCAACAATAAACTCTAATGTTGCTGACAGTGACTTGTGCAAGTAACCCCGTGCCACATCTACAGCTAGTAGATACTGAGAGAATATTGAAAACCTAATTAGAAGGATTATTTTAGCGCCAGAAGAATAAATGGAAATGTAAAAAAGAAAGGTAAACCATAATTTCAATAAAATAAGATCAGCACTGATATACCTGGATGCTTATATTTGACCCATGGAATGTCTCATAAAATTTTACTGATTTGTTCTCTACTGGTTGTCTTAAGGACAAAGAAAAAGGTATCTGTTATTGAAAGACAATATCAGGTCAGTAAAGGTGACAAACAAAACAAAAATGATGCAACATGACTAAGTGGCGGTAAGAAATAACTCTAACGAGAAGTAGAGCAAATCCATTTGTCTGGTGAGTAGGAGAGTTAAACACAGCTTTTAGCCTTTACTAACAAAGTAGCAATGATTTCATTACTCCCCCTAGCACCCAACGCCATGAAATTCTGAGTGAACACAATGGGTATAGAGGGGGGGGGGGGTGGGGGGCAGCAAATAGGAACAATGAAAAAGAAGGTCCTTTGTTATAAGTAAAAAATATGGAAGGGGAAAATATGGAGGGGGAAAATACGGAAAAAAAAAAAAAACAACTTTTGTGATTCCATGTAATCATTCATATCTAGCCAAACCCAAATTATTTTGGGATTCCAGCTTTGTTGTTGTTTGTTGCAAAAAATAAAGCCCCTTATGTTATAAGTAGAAAATTACAGAGGTATTATTAGTTTTACGCTATGTTTGGATAAAATGGTAGAGGGAAAGGGAGGGGAGGAAAGAAAAGGGCAGGAAAAGAAAGAAAGGGGAGGGACAAAATAAGGTTGCATTTTCCCTCCAAATCTCTCCAACATGGGAAGGATTTGGTTCGTTAAAGTGGGGAGGAAAATAAATCCTCTCATTTCCTTCTCCTTCTCTCCCTCCATGTGATATCCAAACAAAAGAGCTTGGATCCCTTCATTTCTCTTTCTTCCCTTTCCCTCCATTTCCCTCTATCCAAATATATTGTTAAGCCATATGTGAACCTTTTAGAACTAGATAGCAAGAAAACTTGAATGCATGAATTAGTCCTTGGATCACCAAATTAAGCTGTCAATTTAATTGTTATGGTCCAAACCAAACCTTTTAGTTGAATTTGGTTGATTTAATTTCAGTTTATTTTTCAAAACGAGGAATGCTAGCATCACTCTTACTTCCCATTAATCTCATTTCACTCTCACTCCCTATTTGACACATGTAATAGAAATTATATTTAAAAAAAAAATGAGTTTAACTTTTTTCATGCCACATGTCAAATAAGGAGTCAAAGTGAAATGAGAGTGGAAGAAAACCGAAAAAGTGAGAGTGATGTTAGCATTCCTCTTTCAAAATTGAATCAATATAGTCATATAGACATGCAATTTGAATTTTCATCTTCAATTTAGTTAATTTAGTTCGCTTACACTTGACTTTTGGTTTGACCCAATAAGTTTCACTTCAAAACAGTTTACTATTCACATATTTGTTTCATTTGAAACTGTTATATTCAGTTTGAGTTTAATTAATTTCAGTTTCATTCACAAAATCTCATTAGTGTAAGTGAAAATTGATATCGACTATCTAATATTCACCGATTTTAATTTTTATTCCTATTTTCGGTTCAAACCTTAGCCAAGTAATTTGAATTCGGTTAAATTATAGTTGATTTTGGTTGAACTTGCTGAAACGATACACCTATAATTCTATCCTCTAAAAACACACACATAATAATTTCTTTTAAAAGCACGAGTTCATTGATATTTTAAAGATTCAAAATTTGACTTCCAAGTTTTTATTTTCGTGCCTTTTCTTCTTCGCGTGTAAAATCAATGTAACTTTAGAGTTTATAGAGAAAATTTCCACCTTCACACAAGTTGCGAAATATGGGAGGAAAAGTTATATTTTGTAGGAGTTTAAAACATGGTTTCAGTTCAAAATTTTGAAATTCCACCTTTTTCCCTCCAAATCTTTCACTGATTGAATTGTTTCTTTAAAAATTGGCACCAAATGTATAATATTTTGCTCCATCCTTTAATATTTTGATAAATATTGGATTCGTAAATGATTATTGAGCCATTCAAAAAAAATTGTAATTCATTAAACTATTTCAGTATTATATACTTTTAGTTTTAGTAAAACTATAAAATAGTAACCTTATTTGGAATATATTTAAGTACACAATCAAGCAAATATTGTTGGGTAAATGTCACAAATTAAAGTAATACAAGTTAACTCTTGGGATTCAAGACCCTTGGCCTCCAAGGCTTATGATGACATCTTATCTTATCTTATCTTTTTTACTTGGTCCTCAATGCCTTATGATGTTATCCTATCTTATCCTCTTTACTTGGTTCTCAATGACCAATCTATCTCTTGTTATATTATAAATGCCCATCATCCTCATATGCTTTAGCATACACACACAAAATCACAATATACATGCTTATAGAGAAAATATCAATTATATCATCTCTTTTAACGAGATTATCTCATTCATGAGATTGTCAGCTCCTTCGGAAGAACCCTAGCTCTTTATGAGAACTGGATCCAATATGTTATAGGAGAGTCATACCATATTCTTTTACCCTTCGGGGTTGTACTCTCATACCCTTTTCATATATTGGATATATTAATGCTCGTTGTTTGTGGGTTGTTTACCTCTTTTGAGATTTTTCCCACGTTAAAATTGTGTGTTATTTTTCTACTTTTCTTGTCCATCTTTTATATTCATTTTCTTAATTTATTTATTTTGCTTCCGCTTGCGCTCTAATTTTCTCAACAAATATTTGGAATAAAAAAGTTAATGACACAAATACAAAATTGTAACTTTTGATTTGTTGATTTCTATTCTAAGTTTCTAACTTATATTTGGAAAAAAAATATTGCATGTTATTTAACACTCCCTCCATAACTTAATATTGTTTACGTTTCCATTTTCGGTACAACAAAAAGTATTACTCATCTAGAATGATTTCTATTTTCGGTATACTTTTTTCTAAAATATATTTAACTTTTTTTCTATCTCAATCCTTTATTCTAAAACCTTAGTGTCAATATTTTTTTCCACATTCCTAACTAAATCCTATTTTATTCTAAAACCTATCCCATGATTATTATTTTAATTTTCTCTCTCTCTCTCTCTCTCCTTCACAAGTTTCTATCTATCACCATTGATTTTTTTATACTTTTGCTTTAAAATGCTAAGTAATCTTCAAATTTTTATCAATCACTAAATAGCCACACAATATTCCAAACATAACTAACATTTGGATGCGGAGGGACTAGGTTATAATTTCACATGTATTTTCATATGAATTAAAGTTAATGATATTAATGAAATTAAGTCTTGAGTTATATGACTTATATCATATATTCATATCTTCAAATTACTAAACTAGACTATTCTATTCTACAGTTTTAAATAGTTTTTAGTTGACTCAGTTCAATTCATGCTGTTAAATATCAATTCAGTTTTTCTTCAGTTGAGTTATAGTACAGTTTCAGTTTAGTTAAATGCAGTTCAGTTTGATATAGTTAACTTCAATTTATTAAGTTTCAACTTTCAATTCAATTATGGGTTACATCAGTTCAATTGTTAATCAATTTGCAGTTCGACCAACAGTTGCAAACCTAATTGACAGCTCTATCACTAGACAAGCGATACATTATCAGCGAGACAAAGCATGCAAATTTCCTTTGACAGCTCTGCACATACATACTAAGGACAGTAGTTTATTTCAACCAAGGAAAAGAAGTTACAAAAGCATCAACCCTCTTGCTTATTTACCATTCCGGAATGCAATTATTGTAGATTGATTCTAGAAGGCCAAATCACTTTACAAAAATATGACAGATTCAAAACACAATCAATAAAGATAAGTTCATCAATGAATACAGAAATGTTCTGATTCTTTCTGACACAAAATATATATTTATATAATAACATACAACAATAGCTAGCATGAATTTAGGGTCCGTTTACTTTGGTGTAAAATATTTTCAATGTAAAATGATTTTCCATAAAAAACATTTTACGTTGGAAAACTCATTTTCGTATAAATTTTCCAATGTTTACTTGCACGGAAAATAAGTTTTACTCCCAAATTTGGAGGAAAATGTGTCCAATAATATATAAAATGAGTTTTCACCCAAAATTTTACATTTTATTTTTCCACCCAAAGTAAACAATGTAAAATAGAAAAAATGTTTTCAGAGAAAACATTTTTCACTCTAGTAAATGGACCCTTAGGCTCTCATTGCAACAAGACTAATAATCCTCTACACAAATTTCCATTTATGTAACAAATTATAACTCTTATCACTGTAAATAGAGATTACTATAGTAATGACAACATATCAACTGCTTGGTGATGCTGCTGGCATATCAATTGTTTACTAAGGGGGTGTTTGGTATAAAATTAGGAAGATAAATGGAATGGAAAAAAATAGAAGAGGAAATGGTAATATTAAGTAATACTATTATTTGTTGTGTGGTATAATTAATCAAATGAAATTGAAACAGATTAGAAAGGTAAGGACTTCATTTCCACAAGGTTGAGAAGGGGAACAAAATGGTGATAATAGTTTCCCTAAGGAAAGGGAGTAAGTTACCAACCTCAAATATCAAACAATAGGTACCGAAATTGTTTTTTTAATTCCATTTTCAACACCAAAAAATAACATAACAAACATGCTCTAAATCTTAAAGATGATACCTCAGTAGTGCCTGAGCCTATCTTCCCAGAAGGTCTAATTTCAACACTCTTCTTCCTATTTCCACAACCAAAAAAAAAAAATTAAAAAAAAATTCCAAACAAAAAAAATCACAAAACTAAACCAAAATTATGGTACAGGAACTATGCCTTGAGCATTTACAAAAATTAGGCAGATGAAAAAATATAAACAAACCCATATGAACAGAAGTCTTCCCATGAGAATTATCTTAAAATCTGCAAGAAATCACTAAAAGCTTCCAAACCCAGAAAAGACACACTTTTGATGAAACCTTTGATCAATTGATTTCGCCAAAAATGGTCTTGTTTAAGAACGAAATGGAAACTTACACAATAGATATGGGCTGAAGGACGCCAACAACAGATTCAACAACCCCAGCTGATCCTCCACAAACCTTCAATTTTAAACATCAAATTATCCCAATTTACCCAAAAAGAAAAATTGATGGAATTGACAAAACATGTAAGATAAGTTAATTAAAAAAAAAAAGGACAAAACCTGCAAATTAATTGATCCATTAACAGTAAGACGAATGCCGTAATGGGATATAGATGATGAAAGATTTGTGATAATTTTACCTTCGAGTGAATCCTGCAATTATAGAATACAGAAGCTACATAAACTGAAAGAAAATGAGTAAAAAAAATGTAAGGGTTTGAAGAAGAAACTAACATCAGGGCGATATATACGGTTCGATCGAGAGAGTTTGATCTCTACTGACATCTTTCACTTCACTTGTAAGAAATTGATATCAGGATGGTGCCCAAAGTTCCTCCTAAACGAATTTCAGGCCAACAGTTAGCTCGCCTGAGACTAGAGATCTGCTTGGAAGTTGCAGCCAGTGTTTAGTGTACCATGCATGGATACTTCATTTAGCCGTATACCCGTATCCATGTCGGATAGCGATACTTCACGAATATTCAATATTTGACCCAATTTTTCAAATATTTTACCTTATTTTGGCCACTTTTTCGTCTTTATGATATTATTTTAAAAAAGCTTTATTATTTTACTTAATTATTTATGTTTTTACAAACATAATTTTCAAATTACATTGAAGATTTTCACAAAATTTCATATTTTTATATATTTTATATATTATTTTCTTATTCGTACCCGTATCCTTAATTTTAAAAGCGACGTATTCTGTACCTGTTCTCAAACCCGTACCCGCATCCATGCAATCTAGGGTTTAGTTGACTTCAATTAAGTTAACTTTAGTTTATTTTTTCATATTTTCCAATTTGGTTCTAACTTTTTCGATTTGAATTTGAAGGCGTAGCAGTTAGTCATTTTCAGTTCAAATCAGTTTCGTTATACTTGGCCTTTCTGTTTCATCCGTACGGTATCAGTTTCTATCAGTTCATTATGAAAAGTTAATATAACGGTTTTGATTGTATTCAAATAGGTGAAGGGCCTATTTGGGAAATTGAAATTCATTTGAAATTATGGAATTGGGCTGATTTTGTTGTTTAACAACCATTAGAAATTGGAATTATTGAAATTGTGTCAATTCTTGCCCAATTCCAATCCCATTAAAAAAGACCATCTACAATTCCTCACCTCACCCATGTCATTTCAAATCCAAACAGCCAAAAAAAAAAAGAAAAAAAAAACTCAATCATTTCTCTCTTTCACCTCTCTCAATCATTCGTTCTCTTTGCCTCCTCCATTTCAACCTCCATGGAATCATTTCAACCTTAGGGTTTAGATCGACGCAACCTGCCTCTCTCACAAGGTATGATTTTAGCTCGACATTTCTTCGTTATTTGTTCGATTTTTTAAAGTTTTTTCTGTAATTTTTTGTTCGATTTTTTGTGGCTTGTTCGAATTGTTAGGTTTTTTCTTTGATTTTTTTGTGGCTTGTTTGAATTTTTAGGTTTTTTCTTTGATTTTTTGTGGCTTGATCGAATTTTTTGTTTTTTTTTTTTTTTTTGTGGCTTGTTCAGATTTTCTGTTCGAATGTTGAAGTTTTTCCTTCGATTCTTTGTTTAATTTTTTTGAGGTTTTTTCTTTGGTTTTGGTTTGATTTTTTTTTTTGGTGGCTTGTTGTTCAGTTTTTTGTTCGCTTTGCTTAGATTAATATCTGTATAATTCGAATTGTATCATTTTACATATTCATTTTGAAAACCTGTATCATTCGAAGTTGTAGACTAATTCGTTGTAGAGTATTTTTCATAAGGTTTCTTATAAAACCTAGTTTAGTGCTATTGTTGCTGCTATGCTACTATTGTTGTTGTTGTAGTTGTTGCAATGTGATGTTGTTGTTGTTGTGATGTGCTGCTATCGTTGTTGTGATGTGCTACTATTGTTTTTGTGTTGTGTTGTTGTTGTTGTTGCTATGATGTGTTGTTGTTGCTGTTGTACTGTGCTACTGTTGCTGTTGTTGTAGTTGTTGCGATGCGCTGTTGTTGTTGTGATGTGTTATTGTTGTTGTTGTGATGTGATGTTGTTGTTGCTGTGAGTTTCCTTAAGCACATAGTTGTCAATAAGATTAATGCTTAAGATTAGCCTTATTCAATAACTGTCATGCTGCATTTTTTATTGCTGAGTTTTGGTTGTTATATTTTGGGGTTTTAGGAAGATAATCATTTGATTCTTTTTTTCTAATTTGATTCATGGTTGTTGATGGGGGTATGGAGTCTGATTAAGTGCAAAATACTCTGTTCTAATTTGATTCAAAGGTTAAACTGATTTGATTCAGAGTTGTTCCGATTTGATTTGGAGGCTGTCTCGAAGATCCTTTTTCATCATGAAGATAGTGTAATCTAAATTTAAGATCTGATTTGATTCATTTGATTTGATTACATGATGATCTGGTTTGATTAAAGGGTATATGATCTAAGACTAAGTTAATTTGTATTGGTTAGTTTTGTTAATATATTGCGATCTTGGCACTAGTAAAAAAATCATTTATTGTAACCCCCTTATTGTAACTTGCCTTTACTTTGTTAGTTACAATAAGTATTTTTGTAACGGGCATTTACACTGCCTGTTACAATAAGTCATTAATATGAAAAAAAAATTGTATTAGTAACGGGCCTAAACCTGCCCGTTACAACAAATAGTAATTAGTAACGGGCCAATCTCATGCCCGCTACAATTTTCTTGTTTTGTTGTAACTGACAAATGTAAGCCCGTTACAATAAGTGCTAATATTTTAAACACCAAACATCACAACACTTATTGTAACGGGCTTTATATATGCCCGTTACAATAACTAAAGTTAAAAAAAAAACATTCGCATACTACACTCAAAACTCACGTATTCCCTCAAAAAAAAATTATCATTGTAAAAAACCCTAATAATTCATCGACATCCCCCTCACCAGCAACAACATTAACGCCGAGATGACACCACCGCTGCGAGCCACTACCTCCACCGCTCACCGACGACCAATGTTGCTGTCCTGCTGTTGTTCGTCACTCCTCCCCTCCACTGGCCTGCCTTTGTTCATCCCTTTCCATCGTTGCTGCTGGTTCGTCTCTCTTTGTCATTGCTGCTAATTCGTCTCTCTCCGTCGTTGCTGCTAGTTCGTCTCTCTCCATCGCCGGCTATGGAAGATCACCGCGGCGAGGACAAACTCTGCATCAACGAGCCATCTTCACGCTTTTCAATTCGGAGTTTTAGAGGTATAAATTTCTTTCTTTTTTTCTTTTTATCTTTTTCGTCTTAATTTCTTGTTTGAGGTTTTATTGTTGAAAATTATTTTTTTTGGGGCTTTGATTTTTTTTTTTTAGTGCTGCAAATTTCATTTTTTTTAGGGTTGTAAATTCCATTTTTTTAGGGTTGTAAATTCCATTTTTTAGGGATGTGATTTTTTAGGGCTGCAAATTTCATTTTTAGTGTTGTTTTGTTCGATTTATTGGTGAATCTATGGGTTTACCCATCTTCATATGAATTTTGTGATTATATAAACAAACATTTTCATTATTGTGATTGTTGGAGTTTGATGATTGCTTTATGTAATTATGGGCATTGTGGGTTGCTATTGTGGTTGTAGTTACAGTTGTAGGTTAGCAAGTTGTGGGTTGCTATTATGTTTGTAGTTACAGTTGCTATTGTGGGTTGTTTTTTGTGAGCTCGTCGCTATCACTATATTATTTGTTATCACTATTCACCAAGATGTTTTATACTTGAGTAAGATTATTATCTGTAGCATTAGATGATACAACATTAGATTATTAGAATCAATACATTTTATTTAACTTAAGTAGTTAAGCATACATGTCTCTGTGCTTACATGTATGCATATTGCATATACTGAATTTTATTTTATTTTCTTTCCAATTTACACTTTAAGTCCTGCTCTGCCATTGCCTTTTGCTGTCCACTTAGTGTGAGCTTTATCATCATAAAATATTTTCAAACCATCTTTTGCATTTTCACAAAATATTTTCAAACCGTCTTTTGCATTTTCTCAAAATATTTTTAAACCGTTTTTTGCATATTATGAGAAATTGCTGCTTTTGATCATAGCATGTGTCATAATATGATCATTACTAGCTCATTCCTTCCATTCCTTCAACGCTTGCAACCCATGCTTGTGTTCTCATCTCTTGTTCGATCATTTGAAATTTTTTCCCTTTTGGAGGTTTCTGTAATTGGAGGACAAGATTGGACCAAAGCATGACTTGCTCAAGTAATATTAGGGTTTCGATTATCCCATATTTCACATATGCATTTGAGTTTTTTTTTTCCCTTTGTAAATTAGGGTTTTTGTTCCTTTGTTTTCTGTGATTGATGATGATTTGAGCGTTCTTGGGGTTTTTCTTAATCAATTTGTCAATTTTTAAGGGCCCCCTTGCTCTTGTTGTCTTGCCGTCATCTTCTTTGCAATGATGTACCTGTCTAAAGTTTCATTTTTTAATTCTCCATTACTAAATTATAAATTACCTATTCCCAATACTTTTGGCAGTGGTGAGTATCTCCTAATTTTAGTTATTTTGATTTCGATTAACTATCTTTCAGCTACTATTTGATTACTTCTACCACTTGATTTTTCTATTCCTTGAGTCGTCAAAGATGAAACATGAGTTGGTACTGTAATTTTAGGGTTTCAGTCACTCCATGTTGGTATTAGTTTCAATGTTGTGTTCTTGTATGTAGTATTACCGGGTCTTACCAAAATTAGTAAAAATGATTATGCTGGTTCATATGAATTGGTGATTTTTTTTTTTGGTTAATTGATATGAATTGGTGTTTTGAAAGTTAATTGATATGAAGTGGTTTATTTAATTGCTCATGACAGTGGTAAATAAATCCAGTTCTAATTTGTTGGTTGGTCTTTGTATATGTATTGTAATGACCCAGATTTTTATTGGTATTTTTGCCGATAATTATGTGTATTTATGTATGTTGTTGTGTTAGTTCAAATTTATTTTGAACTATTTATTTTATTTTATGTGAATAATTTCGATTTAATTCGAAATATTTGTTTTTCAATTTTTATTATTTATGTTATTTATTATTTAATTAATTAGAATTTTTGATTAATTTTCTAATTAGATTATTTAATATTTGGGGCTGAATTGATTTATGCATGATTGATTATGCGGTTTACGCAAATTAGCCCAATTGAGCACGAGAGCCCATTTTTAGGCCCATTTCCTCTCTTTGGCCGGTTCTCATGTGGCATGGCAAGGCTTGCCACTTGCCTTGTGTTCACACCTTAACTAACTCTATATATAGAGGAGTTAGTAAGGCTTTTGCTCATTTTTGCCATCCAATGCTCTTGCCATCAAAGTTCAATCACCAAAACTCCCTCCACTTCCTCCTTGCCTCACGCCATTTATGAGCAATTGAAGCCATCAATTGTTCATCATCTTTCATAGCCCAAAACTTAAAGATTCAAAGTCTATTGATCTTTAGGTGTTTAAACACAATTCTAAACCCAATTATTTCAATCAAGATCGTTGGTTCGGGTTTGGTTTGATCGTGTTCGTGTGTGGGTGTTCGAGTGAAGCCGTGTGTGTGCAGCCGTGTGTGCAGCCGTGTGTGCGAGTGGTGCACGGTGGTGGAGCGTGTTCGTGCCGTGGCAGCAGTGGTGTCGTGGCTGGGTGCAGTGGCCGTGCAAGGTGGTTCGTGGTGCTCGTGCAGTGGTGCCGTGTTGAAGATTGTGGTGCTCGTGCTTGTGCCGTGTTGCGTTCGTGTTTGACGTGTTTTCCGGGCTGCATTTGTGTATTGATTTTGTGTGTTATCTTCAATAAGGTAACATACTTTCTCAACCTTTTTGGTATACTATGTTTATAGTATAGATTAAATGCATGTTTGGGTTGATCGTTGATGAATATCCATGATTTCATGTATGATTTCTAAATCTGATTTTTATGTGTTGTATGGTGTTTTGTTGATGATTTTTCATGATATTATGATTGATTATATGTTGATTTATGATCATGAATATTATGTTAAAGTTTGATGAATTTTGGATGAGTAAAGGTTGGATTTTCGATTGATTGATGATGATTATACGTGTAGTTTAGTTGAGTTTGGATGAGTTCTTGGTTGAGTTCTTGAATCTTGATTGAGTTCTTGATTGAAGATCTTGAATCTTGAATGAGTTCTTGATGAGTTCTTTGAGTTCTTTATGAGTTCTTGATGAGTCTTTACGAGTTCTTGGTTGAATCTTGAAAGTTAAAGAAAATGGTTTAAATGATAAAGAAAGTTAAAGAAAGTGTCTAATATGATTAAAAGATGATTATTGAATGTTAGATTATGATTGGTTAGACTCAAGATTAAGGCTAGAGGCAGTTCTTGAGAATAACTTCGATGATTTAACTAGTTAATTTCGAGAATCAAGGCTAGAGGCAATTCTTGAACTTAATTTAGTTAGGTTAGGATATTTAATGAGTAATATGATTAAGATGATTAAAAGATTTAATTAATTAATTAGCTTGATTTCATTTTTAGACGCCTGATACTTTGAGTAAGATTCATTGTATTTGGGTTAAGACGTTGCCCCTATTCCATCCGCGGTATTGGGATAGTTGGAGTCATACTATGTGATCTTTGTGAATTTCCAGTAAGATTGGTTTCACGGGACATGGATTTCCAGTAAGATTGGTTTCATGGGGTTTGGGAGTAAGATTCTCAAATCCGAGCATAGTAGAAAGTTCGGACGCGTAAGATGCGTCCGTACGAGCACAGTCCGGTCTAGAATATGATTGATTGCGCCAAAGATAGTTGATTAGTTTGGTTTGAGTCGAGTTCACGTTTTGGGTTGTTCTCGTACTATGTTTATCGATGTTGTATATTTGGTTTATGCTATGTGCATGTGTATTCCCATTGGGGTGAGTCAGTTATGTTACTCGCCACTGATGGTGGACTGTTGTATATTTTTCAGGTATTTCTGATGACGATGCTCTTGCTTAGCTTTGGGTTGGGTGAGCGACGTTGTTATTTCTGTTATCTGTTGTATTTTCTATCACTGTTGTTTTTAGATAGTGTTGGAGTATTGTATGGACTCTTTTACGTTGTTTATAACTCTGACATGTAGTTGGAGTTTACTTGTATGTTTAGTGTTCTTAGTTTGACTTTTGGGATTAGTATGTACAAACTTGTGGGTATTTGTACGTTTGTGGTTTATTGATAATATTTTGAGGAATTAGTTTTAATTTCTTAAGTATTTGAGTTGTAGTTTATAACTATTCGACTCGTGTTTCTTCCGCGCCGATTTAAGCGAGTCGGGTCGTTACATGTATACTCTGCTTATTTTTAGTTTTGCAATTTTAGGATGATCTTGGATAACTAATAAGTGTTTAAATATGTCGGGTTATATAAGTTGTGTACCTTTTATCTATTGGAATGCTGGTTCTGAAGTTACACAGAATGATTTTATATTCTCCTTTGGAATGATTTGTGTGTTATAAACTTCAATGATTTACAAACTGTGAGTAATTCATATTATTAAGACTTCATTGCCAAGACCGTGACCCATTAATACAAAAAATGGTTTCTAGAATTAGCCACTGGAAAGCAAAACACCAGCCTTTTGCAGGAAGGTTTTAGTTGGTGAATTCTGTTTTACTAAGCCTCTACAATTACTAGATGCAGATTATCATTCTCCTAGCAACTACTATTGAAAGGGTGAATAAAATCTGTGGAAGATTTCTGTGGGAAGGTGATTCTCAAGGGAGCAAACATGGCTATGTAAAATGGGAAAACATTTATACCCCTAAGAAGTTTGGAGGATTTAGAGTCAAAGACGCAACTCATTGGAATTATCTAACAATTGGCAAAATCATGTGGCAAATTGATACAAGGAAAGACACTCTGGGTGCGTTGGGTGCACAATGTATGTATACTTAAAAGAACACAGGATGTTGGAATTTGTAGGATAATCTATGATGTATCTGCCTTCAATATGAGGAAACCCACCAACATTTATTTTTAGAAGAATGCTACTATGCTGCTGAAATATGGGAAACATCTAATGAAATGACTGAGACAAACTTTTAGATTCAGAACAATGGAGTAGTTATGAAAATGACTGGCCAGGAACAGAGCTGGAAGCAAGACTAAAAACAACTTTCATTTCTGCTGCTGTGGTAGGGCTGCTGTATAGCATATAGAAAGAAAGGAACTCTGCTTACTTTTAGACAAAAAATTCTCCTTGCATTGTGCTTAATCATGTACAATACACGGTATTACAAGGATGTAAATTACTAAATGATAGTAGAACAAACGACAGAGATAAAAAAGATGGGTAGATAGCTTGTATAGCTGATTTGTATAAATGCACATGCAATATATAGAATGTATAAATGGTATTTTCATTTAGTCTTATAGTCCACTGTATTACTGCCAATATATAAAGGTGGGGCTGGGGCAGCAGGGGTGGGGAGGAGGCTGGGGGGACTGGGGCAACAGGGGTGGGAGGGGATTGTAGGGACTGGGGAAGTAGGGGTGGGGAGGGGGCTAGCGATAGCAGGGGTGGGAAGGGGCTGGGTGGACTGGGGCAGCAGGGGTGGGGAGGGGGTTGGGGACAATAGGGGTGGGGAGGGGGCTGGGGGACTGGGGCAGCAGGGGTGGGGGAGGTGACTGTAGGGGTGTGGGGGGAGGGGGGTATATATATATATATATATTTTTTAAAAAAACCTACTTTTTGTAACGGGCCTAATCCATGCCCGTTACAATAAGTCCACTTATTGTAACAGGCGTGGCACATGCCAGTTACAATAAGTCCACTTATTGTAACGGGCATTGGCAAGGCCCGTTACAATAAGTGGACTTATTGTAATGGGCAGAACTTAGGCCTGTTACAAAAAAAACCACTTTTTGTAACGGGCTGGGGCCCGTTACAATAAATATTACTTGTTGTAACAGGGGCAGTTGTAACGGCTAATGACCGTTACAATAAGCCCATTTTGCTCGTTACAATAAGTGATTTTTCCACTAGTGTATGGTATTACTATAATACTAATTAGTTCAATTTGCAAACATAATGAAAAAAAATATATGGAACAAATAAGTATGCAATTCAAGAAAGTGATATGATTACTAATATTGTTCAGGAAAGTAATTCCTGATCTGATTTTAAAGGTTATATATATATTCAAATAATGAAAAAATATATGGAACAAAGTATGCGGTATTAATAGTAGTACTGGGTTTGAATGAAATTATGATGTTTTTTCAAGAGAACAAAAATGCTACCCCATACCGCAACAAGTGCATAGAGAAGTGGGAATATATATGCACTATATTTGGTGCAGATAGAGCTGCTGGAGATGGTTTAGAGCAACATGATGAAGCTGCAGATATGATGGAGGGGGAAGTGGTTAGTGAAGTGCACTATAAACTCGATTTGTCAACTTTGATCCCACTGATTTAGAGTTTTCACTTGTCAGAGGCATGGAGTATTGTTGCCTTAATTTTGCTACTGTAGATGATTACGAAAATATAGTGATATATTTCATTTGGTGCAGATAGAGCTGTTGGAGATGGTTCAGAACAACATGATGAAGCTGCAGTTATGATGGAGAGGGAAGTGGTTAGTGAAGTGCACTATAATCTCACTTTGTCGACTTTGATCCCACTGATTTGGAGTTTTCACTTGTCAGAGGCATGGAGTATTGTTGCCTCAATTTTGCTACCGTAGATGATTAAGAAAATCTAGTGATGTATTGTTGCCTTAATTGTGTGATGATTATCATTTGCATTTCATCAATTATGGCCATGGAGTATCGAGGTTTAACTAAATGTTGTAGTAGTACTTAGAATTCTTTTTAATATGGGCCAACTTGAAAATCTTATGTCAAGTTATGGTATAAAAATTTTACTCTTAAATGTTGCTCTTATGTCAAATTAGCTTTTTAATAATGCAATTGCAATTTGCAAGGTTATCCAAGCAATAGCATAGAATTGAAATTTGAGAATCCAATTCCAATGTTTTCCAAACGCATACACGGATTTGAAATATTAGAATTCAATTTCTCGATATCCAAACATGTTTAAGAATTTGAAATTGGAATTCAAATGCTTGATTTCAATTTCTAGAATTAAATTCAAAAATAGAAATGAAATCTAAGATTCCAAACGCTACCTAAGGTTAATATCAATTTTATTCGCATGATTTCATTTATTATTGTAGACACCTAAATGTGTCTCCCCAATGTAGAGACTAATGATGGAAGTACCGTATTGCCATAAGGTCTAACTAAGGGGAGTTGACGATGAAAATGCAAAATATACCTCAAACAATTTCCTAAGCCATGCTCAAACTACGTACCTTGGAAGCGTTTATTAGGATTCACGATGATTATAGGATTTATTTATAATTTTCCAACATATTTAGGAATTTTTCATATTTTTCCATGCATATTTTCATTCATGTTTCCATATTGTATGCATAAAAACTATCTTTCTGCATCATAAAACTTTTTTAAAATCATAAAATTAATTTTATAAGTCATTCATTTTTTATATTTTTTATCATATTATAAAACTTTTTTCTAGGTTTTTAGGATTTTTGTATGCTTAGGGGCATTTTCGTTATTTTCGAATATTGAAAATTGTTCCGCAAAGCACATTAGTGATTTTCACATTTTTCATAATTTTTCTGTGACTTTTTAGAGCTTCTTGAGGTTCTAGAACATTCCGGGAGATCTTGAAGCATGTCGGAACCTCCCGAAATACTCTAGAATATCTATTATTATGGTAATCAATCAATGATTTCTGTAATGAAATCATAATCAATTCGAAATCCCGCAAATCACGCGCAAAATCGCCAAAATTGACAACTGAAGACCCGGAAGGACCTGCGTCTAGACGCACCAGACCTGTGCCTAGACGTAGGTGGCCTGCGTTTAGACGCCCCCTAGGCGCAGATCTAGTCCTCCACGGGGCTTCGTTGCAACTTCTAGTCTATAAATACGAAACTTCCAAGCAGTTTTAATAGACGCCAATACCACCGATCCTTCCCTTGCATTGCATACTTCAACTCTAAACACTTATACCACATCAAAAACCTCTCAAAATTCATCTATACACATCACAAATCATCAACTCAATCAACTTCCAACAAAGCATTGGCATTCAATATCATCAAATTGCTCCCTGGTTTTTTGATCGAAGGCATTACAAGGTACGATTTCCTGAAGTCTCTACTCTTCTAAACTTTCATTACTTTGTTTTAATCTCATTGTTTGACTAACTAAATGGTGATTAAAATGGAGATTATTGTTGATAATGGATGATACAATTCATATGAATGGTTATATAATTAATATGAATTATACATTTATATAAATGTTTAATAATTTAATCAACTTTTGTAACACTTTAAAACATTCATAATAATTTGATCATCATTTTAATCGCCATTTGAAACTAACTTTTAATAATTTCACTAGTTTTAACATGATCTAAATATATGCATTGTGATTAAAATTCACTTATGCATTATAATAGATGGTACATAAAAATTCAATTTCGCAATTAATTCATATGCATATTGCTTTAATATTGTATATATATTATTCTAAACCTCCTTTATTATATAATCTTGCAATCATAAATTTATTTTATATTTTCTTTATTATGTGTTCATGGACTATTTGATTTAGGGACACGGATCTAATCGAAGTGGTCACAATAATTAGTCCTAATCTGTAAATGATTTAAATCCGCCTAGTAATATGCGCTTTTAGGACATAAAACGGGATATCTTTGAATTCGGGATTAATAATGATGCGACCACAGAAAAGACCTAGTAGAGACCGCTTACAGGCGGGCGAGCCCAATGTACGATTGACTCGTAACCTGTCTTGAACCCATACTCTGGTGCACGACCTATATGGGGCCAATTGCCCCTGGCATTGGTATTTCTTCAGGGTCCGTGGACCGTATAAACGCACGGTGGCGACTCCTACTACACCACATTCACGTGTGGCGTTAACGAGCATTCAAAACAACTCGTGACGTAGGCTGCCGGAAACGACCCCTACAATTACCAGTTCATTATAAATGATAATATCATTTTTATATGTTAAGGACCGCATTCAGTTTAACCATTGAAGCGTCTTGCCTTACAATAGGTTAATTTAAGGTTCGTTCGGAATCGATTTTATTTTCTAGTTTTTCGTTCTTTAAAAATTTATAATAGTTTCTTCTTTTTTTTTCTAAAAATTGTTTTCATTTTTTTTAATTATAACTTTTGAGTATAAATCAAATAACGTATTTTGTATCATCTATAAGTTTTAACTTATTATTATTTTATTATGATTATTATCATTATTATTATGGTGGTGGTGGTGGTGGTGGTGGTGGGGGTAGGGGCGGCGGCGTTGGTAGGTTCACGTGTTGAATACGTCGCCTCCAGAACTAGACTTTCGTGTGATTTGGGCGCCTTTGACATGGTTTGAACCATGTCCATTTGTTGCTCATCTCGAACTTCTTCGATAATAATTTTACTCCCACATGTTTTTTCTAGAAACAAATGCTTTTTTCGAGAAATACAGCATCATGAGCAACAAATACTTTGTTCTCTTAACGATTATAAAAGTAATAATCCCTTGTCTCTTTTGGGTATCCCACAAAGAGACATTTATCTGATTTGGGTGCAAGTTTGTCTGATAGTAAACATTTTACGTAGATCTCATGTAACGCCCAAACTTCTAATCTATTTTATTTGGATAATTAGCAGAGAATCCTAATTAGTCGATGCGTCACATGCCGTGTTTCTTAGTTGAGAAATACAAGGCGCAGAAAAACATAACTTATATTAAATTAATAAAGCATAAGTCTTATGACATTAGCTAAAAGATTGGTTTAAAAACCGACATAATTAAAGAACCCAAAGCTCGCTAGAGTCGTTTAATACAAATTTTATCTATTGTTGTTCACTCAACTAAGCGGAGAAATGTTACTTCATTGATCATCCTCATACTAATTTGCCCCGTTGTCCTCTTAAATTCGGTACCTAAAACAAAAAAGAAATATCATGAGTCGAGACCCAGTAACATAATACCTTGACAACATAAATTCATTTCAATTCATTTTATTTGCAAACAAAGAGGAGCTTTTGAATAATGTAAAACCGGTTGCAAAACATTTCGTAATTTTTTTGTAATATAATAATCAAGACAAATTAATAAAGCATAAATGTAAGCATTACTATAAATTTCCTATTATCTTTTCCATTCAATATTTTTTTTACTGTAACTGGCAAGTATGCATAAATAGGATGTAGGACGGAGCCTACCAGGCGTAGCATAACATATACAAGAAGCATGTATTACCCAACAAAGGGTAATATCAAAACAGGCATTACCCAACAAGGGGTAACGTCAAGGTACGAAGGTACGTGCACGTCCGAAACAGGAAACAAAAGTCACATAGACTAACATGATACTGTCAGGACCGGGTCTTTCACTTTTCTTTATCATGTTTCATTTCTACTACCAGTACGTGTAACAGGATACCATTTCACATATCATAAATTCATATCGTGAACTTGGTCGTAAAATTAATAAAGCATTTCTCATAATTCAAAAATTATTTCCATAAACACGTTTCCAAAATAATATTTTATTAACATTATAAAACCACATTAAATATAACTTTCATAAGCATTTAGCAAAATACAGGTTAAAAATGTCAGCAATAATCGTTAACAAAATAATACTTTGTAAACATAATAAAAAAAAATATAAATCTCATTAAAAATATGTATTTTTCGCGAAATAGAGTTCAAAAGTGTCAGCAATATTTGTTACATCGATTTGAAGTTGGTATAGAATTCCCTTAATTTCAATGGATCATTCTTCCCAAGCTCCGAGGACTTTTTAAATTTATTTAAAAAGTAAATAGAATAAATTTGCTCATTTGAAAAGATTAAAGTAGTAGTTTATAAAACACGTAATAAAAAAATATTAAAATAGATTTTAATAAAATAATCAAAATTATACTTTTGTTAGTAAATAAAGTAATCATAATATAAAAAATAGTAATATATAAAAGAATGCTAATAAAAAAAAAATAAAGTTAAAATAATAATAATAATAATAATAATAATAATAATAATAATAATAATAATAATAATAATAATAATAATAAAACATGTAAGTGGGTGATGTAAGTAGGATGAAGACGATGATAGTAGTTTGCATGGGGAAGAGTTTTACTTGGGAGGTGGATCGAAGTTCATTTTGTGAGCTTGAACATTTAGGGAGCTATTTGACCCAAACAATCCTTCAACATATATTCATAAAATAAGTTTTGCAAAATAAATTTGTATATTGAAAAAATTAATAAAAGATCGAATTTGTAATATTTAGGAAAATAATTATACTTTGAAATAATTTCACATTAAAACTTTAAACATTAAAACGATTTATGAAATTGTATTTAAAACACATTTTAGTTTTGTCGTAGGTTTGTAGTGGCGGTCGAACCACTAAAACACGACGGCGGGATGGTGGGGGTTGCAGTTGAGGCTGAAGCAGAGAGGAGGTGTAACATCCCTTATTTTCGGGAATAGAATTTTAGGAATCTAGGTTATATTTTCGGGTGTCTTCAAAATTAGATTCGAAAAAAATATTAATAAATTCCCTATCTATTTTATAAATGGAAAAAGCTTTGGTAATTTATTTTTCGAAATTTATGATATTAAATATTTTAAAACTTTCCAAATAAATTTCTTATAATTTTGTTAAGGATTAATTGTCAATTTTTAAGCTTGAACTAATGCAAATTGGATTAGTAATTTAAAAGCCCATTTTTCTCCTTATAATGTCCGACCCTTTAAATAATATTTACTCAAAATAATTATTTATCTTAATTCATTTTTAAATTATTATTTTAATTTCTGATTGGCCGGAATAATTTAATCCAATATTTATATCTATAAATACGTACCCTGGCCTTTTTGATCAGAAAATATTTCCACTTTCTTTTCTCCGTTTTATTATTTTTCTTTCAAAATATCCAAACCCTTTTTTCTTTTTTTTTTCCCTCTTTCATATTTTGGAATCCAAAAGGGTGAATTCATGTGCATTGATTTGAGGTAACTAGACTTTTCCATCTAAACTTGTATTTAAATAATTGTAGTATAATTTAGATAATTAAATAAGAGTGTTTAATTATATAAGTGTTGATTTATGAATTTAAAAATACTAGCTTTGATAACTTTTATGGAGCATGGTATGGAGTAAATAAAAGAGTTGGCTAAATTTTATATTTTTCATGATTTATTTCGTGATGTAAAACCATTAATTTGATCCTTATGATAATTTATATTAAATATGAATATGAATTTGATCAATTGTCTTATGATTGTCCGAATTGTTTGACGATGTTGCACACATATATTCTTGATTAAAATTTTGTAGAAGTTCATACGATCAATAAAGATAAGCTATAATTTATTCCAAGGTTAAATTCATTCTTAAGGGTCGTTAAATAAATATTATCGTTTAATTTGATAATTTGACCAGTTTGAATGATTGAATTTATTAACCTAGAAGATTACGTTCAATAGCCTCAAAATTTACTAAGATGATCAGAAAATCATAATATGAGTTTTGATAAATTTTCATAATTTTTGGATGATTTTACTACCTTATAAAAATCGAATTATTTGATGAATTAATCAAGACAGAATTAGTTTTCGAATTTATTAAAATAATAAAACATGTTATATTACTACGAAATTTTTTATGCTAATGAGAAACGGTTTTATGTAATTCTTGCTAAATTTTCGTAATTTGTAGATTTTTTTAACTATTTGAGAAAAACCGGTTAGTTATTAAATCCTTTAAAATAGCCTAAAGAAGTTATTTGATGATGAAATTTGGTTGAAACATAAGAAATATGAATAGTTAGTTACCCAAAAAAATCACGAATTTAGGATGCCTTTGGATAATTATTTCGTAATTAAAACGATAGGAGAAGATCCTAATTAAGAAAAATTATAAAATTTCTTAAAATGTGTTAACCATATAATAGGCCACGAAAATAATTATCTAAGGAATAGTATTTATTAGAAGAATAAGTTTAGGGTTACGGATATGAACCTTGGTTTAATGTGATGTTTAATAAATTAATTTGGATTGATTTTATGATGATTAATTAATTTAATTTATTAATATTGAATTCTTAAATTCAAAAATAATATTCCTTAATTTATGCATGATGGCTGAATTTTATGATAGGTTAAAGTATGGATTTTGATCATGTTTTGTATAGAATATGGATGTTTAATTTTTTCTTGATTTTATATTAATTATTATTATGATTATTATTAATATGGATTTGATTGATGATTATATGTTGCAGCCTGTAGGAATTGTTATTATTATTATTATTATTATTATCATCATCATCATCATTGTTTCGGGTGATTTTATGATATTAGGTGAGGGCTAACCGAAACTATGCTACAAACTCTGCCTAGTACAAATATGAAAATAAATGACATAATAAAGCAAATTAATGTAATAAAACAAGAAAATAGAGGAATACCATAATATTTTTAATAACTTGTTGATTGCTTATTAATCAAATATGATTAAGCTTTAATGACAATTAATGGACTTATACACTTTTTGTGTTGTCTTGTCAAATCAACTAATCTCTCCCTCATCAATCAGTCATGAATACATTTATATCAGGATATCTCCTTGTAATAGCTCATTTTATCAATGTGGGATTCTTTGATGTTGTCTTTGTTCAATGTCATCCAATATGTTGCTGCTTCAATTAGTTGTCACGTGTACCAGTAAGATGCTGCCATGTGTACTTATAGGATGACGCCACGTTTCCTCTGGTGGTGGACACTGATGGGCTTTTTGTGATTGGGCTGATGCTAATCCTTGCGCTTTTGTGCTTGATTGGGCCTCATGTACTTTTTTTGCTGAACCATATTTTGGCTCGTAACATTTGCCCCCTCAAAAGGGGGTGAAATTAGGTAATTTCCTCCATATTTTGAATGAGTGAAGCAGTAATTAATGCTAGAAATCAATTAGCCGGTTATTTTGCTGGCCCTGATCAAGATAAAATTGCCAAGCCCACCAAAAATAAGGATTCTTAGGGTAACCATCCCTAGATGTCCCTCTTGGTCCGACCTTAGAACTCATTTCTCTCCATAAATAGCTCCACTTTTTGTACCTGTGCAGTATACCATGGACATCTTTGAAGATCCAAATTTCCGCCTGAAGACTCGGCTACAAAACAACACTATGTCGAGGACATCTTTGAAGATATTTGAAGGTTGGCAAAGGAGAATGAGAATTATGAGACCAGCCCAGATATTCAGGTTTCATGAGGCCAGAGATTCATGAGGACACTAAGGCTGAGGATGATGACTAGGCTGTTGGTCTAGGTCCTTCTGACACTAAGAGGCTAAGGTCTTCTTCAAAGAATGCCGAGAGATATTATGATCCGAGAATGTGTAGGATGATGAAATGAACCAAGGGTAACCCATGCCGAGGACTACAATGAGGGAGATCCTACAATAAGCTTTAATGTTAGGGTCCTCCCTAATAACAACCCCATTCTGGTGAACAAGGCCATGATAGACCTAAGGATTAGATTCCCCCTACACCATTTTTTTTTATTTATTAGCCCCTGTTGGCCAACCCCAATCGAGTGAGGGTAATGCATGGTTTGTTTCTTTATACCCCTTGTTGGACTTTGTGGGTCGAACTAGGATGTTTAGGAACTTGTTCCTTCATGCCCCCAATCGATCTTTGCTCACTCGGTCTTTGTAGGTTGAACAAGGGTGTTGAGAAACTTGTTCTTTTATCAATCGGTCATTGTAGGCCGAACTAGGGTGTTAAGGAACTTGTTCCTTTATGCACCACACTCAGTCTTCGTTAAGGTCAAAGGAGGTTGTTGTAAACAATATTTATTTTTTGCCTCACTCGGCCTTTATCAAGGTCGAGTGAGGTGTTATTGGAAAGTTGCTTGTAACCCCCTACCTCGGCCTTTATCAAGGTTGAGGGAGGTTGTTGCAATTAACATTTATTTTTTGCCTCACTCGGCCTTTATCAAGGTCGAGTAAGGTGCTATTTGAAAGTTGCTTGCAACCCCCTGCCTCGGCCTTTATCAAGGTTGAGGGGGGTTATTGCAATCAACATTTATTTTTTGGCTCAATCGGCCTTTATCAAGGTCGAGTAAGGTGTTATTGGAAAGTTGCTTGCAACCCCCTGCCTCAGCCTTTATCAAGGTCGTGGGGGGTTGCTGCAAGCAATATTTATTTTTTGCCTCACTCGGCCTTTATCAAGGTCGAGTGAGGTGTTATTGTAAAATTGCTTGCAACCCCATGCCTCGGCCTTTATCAAGGTTGATGGGGGTTGTTGCAATCAACATTTATTTTTTGCCTCACTCGACCTTTATCAAGGTCGAGTAAGGTGTTATTGGAAAGTTGCTTGCAACCCCCTGCCTCGGCCTTTATCAAGGTCGTGGGGGGGGGGGTTGTTGCAAGCAATATTTATTTTTTGCCTCACTCGGCCTTTATCAAGGTCGAGTGAGGTGTTATTGGAAAGTTGCTTGCAACCCCCTGCCTCGGCCTTTATCAAGGTTGAGGGGGGTTGTTGCAATCAACATTTATTTTTTGCCTTACTCGGCCTTTATCAAGGTCGAGTAAGGTGTTATTGGAAAGTTGCTTGCAACCCCCTGCCTCGGCTTTTATCAAGGTCGTGGGGGGTTGTTGCAAGCAATATTTAGTTTTTGCCTCACTCGGCCTTTATCAAGGTCGAGTGAGTTGTTATTGGAAAGTTGCTTGCAACCTCCTGCCTCGGCCTTTATCAAGGTTGAGGGGGGTTGTTGCAATCAACATTTAATTTTTGCCTCACTTGGCCTTTATCAAGGTCGAGTAAGGTGTTATTGGAAAGTTGCTTGCAACCCCCTTCCTCGGCCTTTATCAAGGTTGAGGGGGGTTGTTGTAGTCAACATTTTTTTTTTTGCCTCACTCGGCCTTTATCAAGGTCGAGTGAGGTGTTATTGGAAAGTTGCTTGTAACCCCATGCCCCGGCCTTGATCAAGGTCGAGGGGGGTTGTTGCAAGCAACATTTATTTTTTGCCTCACTCGGCCTTTATTAAGGTCGCGTGAGGCATTAGTGGAAGGTTGCTTGCAACCCCCTGCCTCGGCCTTTATCAAGGTCGGGGGGTTGTTGCAAGCAACATTTATTTTTTTTGCCTCACTCGGCCTTTTATCAAGGTCGAGTGATATGTTATTGGAAAGTTGTTTGCAACCCCATGCCTCGCTCTTTATCAAGGTTGAGGGGGGTTGTTTCAAGCAACATTTATTTTTGGCCTCACTCGGCCTATATTATGGACGAGTGAGGCATTAGTGGAAGGTTGCTTGCAACCCCCTGCCTCGATCTTTATCAAGGTCGAGGGGGGTTGTTGCAATCAACATTTGTTTTTTGCCTCACTCGGCCTTTATCAAGGTCGAGTGGGGTATTATTGGAAAGTTGCTTGCAACCCCCTACCTCGGCCTTTATCAAGGTCAAGGGGGGTTGTTGCAAGCAACATTTAATTTTTTACCTCACTCGGCCTTTTATCAAGGTCGAGTGATATGTTATTGGAAATTTTTTAACAATGAAAATGTCTTTTTACATTATACTTAGCTTGTTTTTGTATAACTTATTAGTGGTGTATGCCCCTGAGCAATGTAGTCGGTTTAGATAATCTGGGTGATTGCCCACTTAAATTTCTTAGCAATGGTTCTTTGCCAAAGATTTAAGAGGGTAATCAATCAGATGCATGATTGCCCTTAAACCGAGTGGATTGCTCAAAGTTGTTCTATTGGATGACTCGGTCATTTAAGGCCGATGCATCATGGTCGAGGTACCCATTAGTGAACCACTTTCAAATTTTAGATGACTCGATCACTTAAGGCCAAGACACCCTTCAATGAACCTTTTTTAATTTTTGACTATCTCGACCAATTACAGCCGAGACAACCCTTAGTGAAACATTTTAAGTTACTTGGCCAATTACACACGAAGCACCTTTTAATGAGTCACTTTGAATATTATATATAAAGGGGCATGGGTGGCCACCTTTCTTCCTCGTGAGCTTCGTCACTATTGGCCCTGTTTTGGGACCAATCATTGGGGAATTGGAACTTGGTGCCTGGTTTAGCACCAAGGGCATTCGGTCTATGTCTATGGACAATATATAGGACACTAGCCTTAGAATATTCACTTTAATAAGTGAAGGGCCTTTTGGGACTACGTCCTGCCCTTTTCTATTCTACGATAGAGGAGCCTTTTGGGATTATGTCCTGCCCTTTTTATATTTTACTATAGGTGGGGCCTTTGGGACTATGTCCTGCCCTTTTTATATTTTACTATAGATGGGGCCTTTTGGGATTATGTCCTGCCCTTTTTATATTTTACTATAGATGGGGCCTTTTGGGACTATGTCCTGCCCTTTTTATATTTTACTATAGATGGGGCCTTTTGGGACTATGTCCTTTTGGTGGTCGGCCCTTCTGAGGCCAGTCCTCCTGAGATCAATGCTACTCCTTTAGGGTCAGTTTCTTCGTCCTCGCCAAACTTTTGAATGGTTTTCCTCAGAAATATTCACCACATAGGGCTTAAGCTTGCCCTTGGCAGCCAATTTTTCCAACAACTTTTGAGATTAAAACAATAGTTGGTGTCATGCCCCACATGTAACGACCCTGATTTTATTGGTATTTCTGTCCTGTATTTATTTGTATGTATGTGATTTTCTGTATGGTCCAAAATTTATTTTGGACTATTTATTTTATTTTATGTGAATAATTTCGATTAAATTCGAATTATTTTATTTTGATTGATTATTATTTATTTTAATTATTATTTAATTAATTATAATTTTTATTATTTAATTTTCTAATTAATTATTTAATATTTTTGGGCTAAATCAATTTAAGCATGATTAAACATGCAAGAGTGCAATTAGCCCAATCATTTATCAAAAGCCCATTTTGGCCCATTTGCAAGCCTATAGCCGGCCCCCCTTGTTATGTGGCAAGTTTTTCCACTTGCCATGCATTCACACCTTAACTAACCTCTATATATAGGAGAGTTAGTAAGGCTTAAGAATCATTTTGCCATTTAATCACTTGCTCATCAAATCATTAGCCAAAACACCTTCCATTTGCTCTCCTAATTCACGCCATTTTTGGCCCTCATCACTCACCAAATTTTGCTCTTCATCTTTTCAAACCCAAACTTAAAGATTCAACTTCCATTGATCTTTAAGTATCAAAACACAAACTAAACCACATAATTTGCATTCAAGATCACTAGTTCGGGTTTGGTTTTGGGCTTTGTTCGTGTGGGTTGTTCGAGTGGGTGTCTGTGAGGTGGCCGTGTGGTGTCCATGGTGGTGCCGTGCAAGGGCCGTGTTGGTGCTGTGCAAGAGACGGTGGTGCAGGTGGTGCTCGTGCCGTGTTTGGGAGCCGTGCAGCTGAGGTGGTGGCCGTGTGGTGTTGTGCAGCCGTCCGTGCGTGTGTGCCGTGTGGGTGCAAATTGTTGGAGCCGTGTAGTTCGAATTCCGGGCTGCAAGATTGTGTTGATTTTGTGTGTAATCCTTAATAAGGTAACATACTTTCTCAATCTAATTGATATACTATGTTTCATAGTATAGATTTAATGATTAGATTAGACTATTTTGATGTCATGTAACCATGTTTATGTGTGAGTTATAATCTGAATTTTGGATGATGTTATATGATGATTTCTACTTGATTATGGGAATTTCATGATTGATTATGTTGACATTATATTTGATGATTATTCATGTTCAAGTTTGATGAAGTTTGGATATTAGGAAGTTGATGGATTTTATTGTTGAACTTGTTGTGTTATGCGTGTATCATGATGGGTTTGGGATGAGTTCTTGAATCTTGAATGAGTTCTTGGTTAAAGTTCTAGAATCTTGAATGAGTTCTTGATTGAAGTTCTTGAATCTTGGATGAGTTCTTAATGAGTTCTTTGAGTTCTTTATGAGTTCTTGGTTAAGTCTTTAAAGTCAAAGAAAGTTAGTTATAATTAAAGAAAGATTAAAGAAGAGTTAAAGATTGTTATAAGAGGTTCTAAGTTTGATTGGTTTACATGTTATTTCTTGAGTCAAGTCGTAAGATGCAACTTAAGAATTAACTAAGAATGTAAACTTCGATTTAAAGTTAAGATTAGCTTGATTTCGCTACTAGACGCCTAAAACTTAGAGTAAGATTCTATGTTTTTGGGTTAAGACGTTGCCCCTATCCTATCCGCGGTATTGGGATAGTTGGTGGTCTTACTATGTTGTCTTCGGATATGAATTTCCAGTAAGATTGGTTTTATGGGGTTGGGAGTAAGATTCTCAATCCTGACATAGTAGAAAGTTCGATCGCGTAAGATGCGTTCGTACGTGCATAGTCCGGTCTAGTATGTGAATGATTGCGCCAAAGTTAAAGATTTGTTAATTAATGGTTAAGTTAGTCGTGTAAGCATGATTGGTTGATGTTGTTCGTTGATGATAGCTTGATATGATGATTCGCATGTTTTGTTGTATGTTGGCATGTTTGATTGAGTTGCTTGGTTTGTGCTATGTTCATGTGTATCCCCGTTAGGGTGGGACAGTTATGTTACTCGCCACTGACGGTGGACTGTTGTTGTTTTTCAGGTAACTCTGATGATGAGGTCCTTGCTTAGCTTTGGGTTGGGTGAGTGCCGTTGTTATTTAGCTTTCATGTTGTTGTTTTACGATATATTCTAGTTTTGGACTTTAGTTTTAGTACTTGTGTATTTCTCTAACTCTGACATATACTTGGAGTTTACGTTCGTTAATAGTAGTAACATTGACATTTGGAATTAGATATGTACAATCTTGTGGGTATTGTACTTTTGGTTTAGTAGATATATACATTTTGAGGTTTTGTTTTAATTTTTAAGTATTTAAGTTTGTTAGATCTGACTATTCGACTCGTCGGTTTCTTCCGTGCCGGTTTAAGCGAGTCGGGTCGTCACACCACATCTTTGTGGTAATAGCAATACTTATGGTATAAATGGGGGCTCGGCCGGCTGAGATGTGTCGAGCCTCTCTGATAACGACCACTTTAAAATAGGTATGCCTCAGTTACATGAGAGGTATGCCTCTCCTTCTGGGGTGGCCTATCCTTAGGACAACCGGCCCCTAGCCCGGTCTCCTGCCCTTTAAGAGGGAAATTAAACTTAGGCTTTTAGGAGTTTTTTTCTCCTATGCTTGCCACTGACTCCCCTAGCAGCATAGAGGTTAGGCTGCGGCTGAGTTTGGACGAACATGGGCTAGCTCGTGCTGATGAGTTGTGCCGAGCTCTTGCTTCCTCGTTGACAAAAAATCCTTTGGAACGCGCGAGTTTAGGTGCTTGATATTGAGTCGACTGAGATTCACCCTTGAGAGAACCTCTTTGTGTGCCATCCCTCATTGTGAGAGTGGACACCGTATCAGAGAGCTAGAACTATTAAGACTGTTACCTGTTGGCCTTTGGGTAGTCCTGTGCATTCTTGAAGCCTTGGTTGGACTCTCTCACCAAGGGCTCTTTCCTCGGCTATATAGGAGCCCTCGCCATTCTCACTCGGCGTGTGATGTTCTGCAAGTTGAGCTGAGGAGATTTGCACATCTTGGACTTTGATGCAGCCTTTTTACCACCGCCCTTATCTCTAGTCGAGACTCCCTTTTCCATTTTGAGCCTTCAAAGTATTTTTGCCATCCTTTGAATGTTGTCCAATCATATCTTTCACTTGAGAGACACGTGATTGCCTGAAACCGATCATCAAATCTTTGATCTTAGAGAGGGAGACAGGCTGGTCATTTGTGGAGTTGGGCCTTCGGCCTCGGTCACACATGGGGTAGGTCTCTCCCTTTGGGATGGCCTCTCGTTGTGATGACCGTCTCCTGACTCGGGCAATTTGAGAGTATTTTCTCCTAAGTTTGCCATATTTTCGTGCCCTCCCCACAGACGGCGCCAAATGTTTCGGGTGATTTTATGATATTAGGTGAGGGCTAACCGAAACTATGCTGCAAACTTTGCCTAGTACAAATATGAAAATAAATGACATAATAAAGCAAATTAATGTAATAAAACAAGAAAATAGAGGAATACCATAATATTTTTAATAACTTGTTGATTGCTTATTAATCAAATATGATTAAGCTTTAATGACAATTAATGGACTTATACACTTTTTGTGCTGTCTTGTCAAATCAACTAATCTCTCCCTCATCAATCAGTCATAAATACATTTATATCAGGATATCTCCTTGTAATAGCTCATTCTATTATGATTCTTTGATGTTGTCTTTGTTCAATGTCATCCAATATGTTGCTGCTTCAATTAGTTGCCACGTGAACCAGTAAGATGCTGTCATGTGTACTTATAGGATGACGCCATATGTCCTCTGGTGGTGGACACTGATGGGCTTCTTGTGATTGGGCTGATGCTGATCCTTGGGCTTTTGTGCTTGATTGGGCCTCATGTACTTTTCTTGCTGAACCATATTTTGGCCCGTAACAATTATTATTATTATTATTGTTGTTGTTGTTGTTGTTGTTGTTGTTGTTGTTGTTGTTGTTGTTGTTGTTCTTATATGTTGCTTATAGTTATTACCTAAAGGGATAAGACTAATATGACAATAGGATGATAACACTAAAAGGAATTAACAGTAATATTATGATTAGGGAACCTTGTAGTATTAATAGTAAGGATTAGTATACTACTATGCTTGGATTAAGATGATAGGAATAGGTCCCAATAACACAAGAAAATTAAATAAAGATAATAATAATATAAACAACGAAGGAACGGAAACAGAGTAAGAGGATATTGTTTTGTTTCGATCTGTGGCTAGGAAAGACTTGGTATTTAAGAATTAAGATGAACAACATACGTGCCGCACCTCCCTTGTTATCATATAAAAATAAATTTGAAAAGATATATTTGAGGAAAGGACACAAAGTAAAAGGATCTTGTATATTTCTCCAATCATTACATATCCAATTACGAACACCTAGTACTCTCGTTATTATATAAACGTTCTTTATCAAAGTATTTGATATATATGATTATTATTTTCGAGGTATGAGATTCATTACCGGGAACTTTGTATCGATTTCGGTCGTGTCTTTTGTTTGTATCGACTTCAGTCGTGTCGCTTGTTTGTATCGACTTTGGTCGTGTCGCTTGTTTGTATCAACTTCGGTCGTGTCGGGGACTTTGTATCGACTTCGTTCGTGTCGTTTGTTTGTATTGACTTCGGTCGTGTCGGGGACTTTGTATCGACTTCGGTCGTGTCGTTTGTTTGTATCGACTTCGGTCATTTAGTTATGTTGTATCGACTTCGGTCGTGTCGTATGGTGTATCGACTTCGATCGTGTCGTATGGTGTATCGACTTCGGTCGTGTCGTTTGTTTGTATCGACTTCGGTCGTGTTGGGGACTTTGTTTGATGCCTTGTATGTGAGTCGAACGTATTGGATGGCGAATTTATGGATGAGTTTCCGTTACATAGTATGTCGCTTGTCTTTATGCTATTATATGAATGATTGTTTGTTCCGCTGCGTGATATTGATGTCTTGTGATTAATGTATGAATGTATGTTAAGAATGCTTCTGCTGCGAAGGACGCCAGGTATGTATTCCCTTATGATTGATTACGTGTATGTTGAGTGAATCTGTTTGTGTGACGACCCGACTCTTATAAATCGGCCGCGGAAAGAATGGACGAGTCGAATTGTCATACTTACTACAAACATACTTAAAATCAAAAACTTTTACTTCAAATTGTACTTCTAAAATCCCAAATGTACAATTACCACAAGATGTACATAACTAAACCTCCGAAAAGTCACTACTAATGGTTTAACTCCAAAAAGTGTAATCAGAGTTAGAAAATACAAACTAACAATAGTTCAAATCCTAATGACGAAATAGAAACTACATAAAAATAAGTACATCGACCCTCGCCCAATCCCAAAGCTAAGCATCACCGTCACCATCAGAGTTACCTGAAAACATAAATCCACCATCAGTGGCGAGTAACATAACACTCCCACCGTAAAGTGGATACATATGAACATACAACAGATCAGACAAACAAAACAAACAATCATACAAATAAACAAGCAAAGCTTAATTAACAGCGCCAAGAAAACACAAATCGTAACTTACTTAAACTTAACTACATCTTTGTCGCTATCATTTACATATCAGACCGGACTATGCTCGTACGAAAACATTTTACGTGATCGAACTTCTTATTATGCCGGGAATGAGAATCTTACTCCCATGCCCATGAACCCATCTTACGGACCCATATCATAAGGACGACACAACAAGTATGAGCTACCCCAATACTGCGGTTAGGATAGTGGCAACGTCTTAACCCAAGTCTTAGAATCTTACTCTAAGATTAGGCGTACGTCTCATATGCAAATTCAAGCTAATCTTCATTAATCATTACATCTTGGTTATTCTCAAGCCTACATCTTACGTCTTAACTTGAGTATAACTATGTACACTACTATCTTTGAACTTCTTTGATCATCCTTTAGACTTTCTTTAACTTTCTTTAATTATCTTTAACTATATTTAACTATGACCACATAATCTATACTTAAAGATTAAATAACCACAATCAAGAAAAGCAAGAATCATCATAAGTCAATCAAGAAATTCCATGAAACCTCAAACATTGATAACTATACATCAAGAATACGTTTCTTTAAATTAAATCATCAATTAACAATTTAATATTCACATGAAACTCATCAAGATTAACAAGAACACAATCATGAACAAACACCAAATACATGCATGAATCATGATACAAACTTGATCCCGACTTCATCTTTTTAACACCAAATTCCATACATAGATACATAAACATGCCATAATACATAATTCATGATTTAAATCGCATAAAGATCAAATTATAATACCAAAAATCAACGATTAATCATACGCATAACATGGGTTATTTTTACTCAAATTCATCAAACTTCTAGTCTAATTCGTTCACCAAATCTATGTTATGATCACGGTATTCAATCTAGGATGAAAAAGCATGTTACCTTAACGAAACTTGGTTGCCAAAAATCACAAAAACCTGCTGCCCAATTCGTCCCACACGGCTGCCACACACGATTGGCCACCAACACGAACACGGTGCACCTCCACGAACACGGCTTCAATACACGGCTGGCCACATGAACACGGCCTCCCTTCGAACCACACGAACCAAACCCAAGACCCGAACCAAAAGTCGAATTCTTGCTTAATGTAAATGAAGGTTTACTTGTGTTTAATTACTTAAAGATCAATAAGAGATGAATCTTTAAGTTTTTGGGTTGAAAAAGTTGATGGACAAAAGTTGGAGATCATTTAGCCAAAATGGCGTGTGGAAATGGAAGGAATGTGTTTTAGTTTGATTTTGTGAGCAAAAGATGATTAAATGAGCAAAATGATCCTAAGGCCTTACTAACACCCCTATTTATAGAAGTTAGTTGGGTGTGAAAACAAAACAAGTGGCAAATTAGCCAAAACAAGGAGGGGGCCAGTTATGGGCACTAAAAATGGGCCATCAAGCTCACATGGGCTAATTACACTCAAGCATGACTAATCATAATTAATGTTGGACTTAACCCAAAATCAATTAATTAGAAACTTAATAATTCTAAATAATTAAAATAACATAAAATAAAATAATATAATATAATATAAAATAAAATAATCACACTCAAGCAACAAAATAGCCCAAATAAATTTAGACCATGCACATAATTAAATAAAAATCCAAGCAAAATAATCAAAGCAAAATATAACATAAATCTGGGGCGTTACAGTTTGATTGTTTGAATTATGCTTCGATTATTTGAATCCACTTTTAGGTGGGACAGTCTAGTTACTCCCCACTGACGGTGGACCCAATTTTTCAGGTGATCAGGTTGAGTAGTTGGAACGTGGGCCTGGATGTGCGTATGAGCTTAGGATATTCCACTTGTTTCTTCCATTTACTTTTGTATAAGAGTCTCGACAACCAATCAATGTATAAGGTTTAGATTTATTTCCTAATGTATATTTTAAACTTTATAATTGTTCTTTAACTAAGTTATGATATATTTTTAGTTGAGTGTGTCGTATGGTAACAATCTGTCTTGACGTTAATTCTGCTAACGCCGCTCCCAAAATACTGGTCGTTTCAGGAGGAGAGGAGGGATAAAGCAGGAGAGAAGAGCAGGGAACAACCACACAACATCAAGGTTGTTGCGTCTGCGACGGAGGAGGAAGGCGTGACGATAATTGAGGTCACGGGCTGGTCATGGGTTTGTAGTGGAGGTTGAACCACTAGAGCATAGTGGTGGCATGATAGGGGTTTCAGGTGAGGTCGAAGCAGAGAGGAGGAGAGGAGGGAGAAAGCGGGAGAGAAGAGCAGGGAACAACCACACAACAACAAGGTTGGATGAAGATGATGATGGCGATGGAGATGGCGATGTAAGTGGGTGATGTAAGTTGGATGAAGATGATGATAGTAGTTTGCTTGGGGAAGATTTTTACTTGGGAGGTGAGGTTGATTTTGTGAGCTTGAACATTTAGGGAGCTATTTGACCCAAGCAATATTTCAACATATATATATTCATAAAATAAGTTTTGCAAAATAAATTTGTATATTGAAAAAATTAATAAAAGATCGAATTTGTAATATTTAGGAAAATAATTATACTTTGAAATAATTTCACATTAAAACTTTAAACGTTAAAATGATTTATGAAACTTTATTTAAAACTCATTTTAGTTTTGTTAAAAACAAATATAAACCTATAAATAAAATAAGACACTAGATTTGAAAATATAATTTAAAATACATTAATTAGACTCGTAAAAATAATTAATATTGATAAATAAGATTTTGAAAATTTGAGGTTTTACATCTCACAATCCCAAATCTTTAGAAAAGTTAAATTTAGAACCTTTCCATTAATATCTCGTATGAGTTCTTTTCTATAGCCTATGACGGGCTCCTAGCTACCTGGTGTGTGTGCAGTTGTTTCTAGAGCATATCTCCCAAAGGAAATCGAAAGATCAGTAAGACTCATCATTGATCGAACCATATCCAATAAGGTCTGATTCCTCCTTTCAAAAACACTATTTAATTGTGGGGTTTTAGGCGGAGTCAATCGTGAACGTTTTCCACGCACAATCCTTTAAATGATCCTCAAATTCTTGGCTCAAATATTCGCCACTATGATCGGACCATAATGTTTTTATTGTCTTACCAAGTTGATTTTGTACCTCATTTTGAAATTCTTTGAACTTTTGAAAGGATTATGAATTCTGCTTCATTAGGTAGACATACTCATATCTACTTAAATCATTAGTGAAAGTAATGAAGTAACTAAACCCACCTCTGGCCTTTATACTCATAGGCCCACAAACATCAATATGTATGAGTGCGCTGCTATAAGGTCATTGGACCTTTCACCTATTCCAATAAATGGTGATTTTGTCATTTTTCCCATCACGCATGACTGACATACATTAAAAGATTCAAAATCGAATGATGGGAGGATTTCATCCTTATGTAATTTTTGGATGCGCTTTTGGTTAATATGACTCATTCGGCAATGCAAAATATTGGTTGAGTTCAAATAATTTGATTTTTGTTTCTTGCTTTCAATGTTACGGACTTGTACTGACCTATCAAGAACTTATAAGCCATTTATCAAATTTGCACTATCAAAGAAAGTTTTATTGTAGAAAATTGAACAACATTTGTTTTTAATTTCAAAACAAAAACCTTCATTATCCAAAACATAAATTTAAATAATGGTCTTTGTAATTTATGGAACAAAATAACAATTATTGAGTTCTAATATCAACCCAGATGGTAAATGTAGAATATAACTTCCAACAGCAAGTGCAACAACTCTTCCTCCATTTCCTACGCGAAGATCCACCTCGCCCTTTGCTAGTCTCCTACTTCTTCTTAGTCCCTGCATATCATTTACTATGCGAGAACCACAACTAGTATCCAATACCCATAAAGAAGTAGAAGTAAAATTGATTGCTATGACATAAAAACCTGAAGCTAAAGCACCAGACTTCTTGTCCTCCAAGAATTTAGGGTAGTTCCTCTTCTAGTGACCTATCTTGTCACAGTAGAAACATTTTCTTTCTGCTGCCACCTTTGGTTTAGCGATTGGCTTTGGTTATGGAAACATCCTCCCGACCTTCCGACCCTAGCAAAAGTCTTAGGGTTCGTTATTAATTGAGGAAATTCTCTCCGTTCAGCCTATCCTTCTTAAGGAAAGGATGAATGTTGAAAACGGAGTTGTTAGGTTGTTGTTATTAGAAATAATATCTACAGACATAAAAGAGAGTAAATTTTAATTTTATGTTTATCAAAGCACCCAAAAGCTCAAGGATTCTATGTTACTTAATCACTCTATTCATTATAGTATCCCGACTTGAATAAGTGAATACAAGATCCTATCAACATGCAACGTTAGGCAGACGAAGACATTTTTTATAGTTACATTTTTAAGGTAAGTAAACTCTACTAATTATAACATTTTATAATTCTTGTTTGGATAAAAATTAAAAATATCTCATGTTCAATTGTCCCTTGCTTCAAAATCCAAAACAATTTTCATGATTTTGTTGAAGATAACCAAATTGTGTAAAATTCATATAATTTCTTCATATACCAAAATTAATAATAATACACTGTGGAGGCATGACCTATATTTTTTTAAAAAAATTAAGGGTTGATAGGTACTTTATATTTGGAAAACTCATAACGTTTTGCAATTAACTCATAACCTTTTGCAATTAACTCCTTTTTAGGCAATTCAACTTGGAAACGATTCCTTGTTACGAGAGATTCAATTTGATATATTATATGTCCAATTTCACTAATAAACAAAGGAGATATGAGTATTTTACTATTTTAAGACTAAGTGCGCAGTCAGGAACACAGGGGCAAATGGGCCATGTCACCCCATGTGCCCCATCCTAGGTCGAGGCGCATGGCCCATCCGTATGTCAGTAATTTTTTTCCGTCCAGCAAATGCACGTGTAACCAACGAAAAAATTGTCAAAAGGGGGACTTTAGTAAGTAATTTGGGGGCTACGTTTAACAATGCCCTTTTTTTTGGGTTTGTGTTCACGGCTTCACGCAGCAACAACAAATTGGCTGCTGTTAAATCTAACACCAAACTGCCACCTTTGTCTACCAAATTCCCAGAATATTCCGACCGTCAAAGCCCTTATCCCAGCGCACCACCTTCGCTGCCAAGGCTGCTGGAAAATACGATTTTTGTCCATAACTTTTTGAACTGTTTGAGCTGATTCAGGGACAAATTTGAGCAAATTTTGTTCAACATTAATATCTGTAGACTCTGTACCATTTTTCTGGGTTGTTACACTTCATTTAGCACAAATAAATTTGGAAAACAAACACTATAAAAGATTTTAAAGTGAAACTGAGGAAGTTAGCGTTCAAACCTTTTCGAACCAAAAAACCCCCACAAATTTGTTCTATTTATGTAGATAAAATAACAATTTTTGCTATGAATGTGCAATTAAAATCGAAAGAAACAAAAGCCCCAATAATGTAGTTTGAAAGAATAACAAGTGAAACATGATGAATCTGGGTGTTCTAGTTTGATCATTTCGAACATATGAAGATCAATTTTTTTAAGTATGAAATATTTAAAATTCTCCAATCAATTAAAATCACTATTTTAATTAGCAAATTAATCCATATGATAATCCTCCCTTAATTGAATGAAAATAACAATTTTTATCATGAAAACATATCATATTAAAATTACTAGAAGGCTAACTGATAGTCTGATACCACAACAGGGGTTTATAGATGCGATTAGCAGAATTTCAGGAAACAATTTCCTAACATCTGCTATAACATCAGGATCACTAATAATTATTAATATGAATCAATTACATAAAGAATTGAAATTACAACCGTTGTAGCGTAAATTCCACGTTAAATTAGACTAGAATATCAAATGTAATTCCTCTACTTAGTCCACCAATTTGGATCAATATAATGCACCACTGACCGGTGCTAGTTGGGAAGTAAGAACGATTCTTCTCTATTTAATGGTGACACATTTATGAGATAGTGAGAAGGACAATAAATTATGAGAAAACACTAATTTTTCTCATATGATTACCCACATACTTATATTGTTATAGGATTGAGTAGGTTAAAACAAACCTCCCACTACTTCATTTTGGCCGACCAAAACATAAAGCCAAAATGGGTTTTTATTTTATTATGTTGACCCAAATATTATGTATGATCATGTAGGATCTGTTTACATAGGCTTCGAGTTTATATGTTATAAGCCCAAAGGTCTTTATCGATATACTCTAGCAAGACGTAAAGACGGTCCACTTCAATGGATTATTATCTCCATATATAATATGATCCATATCATATTAAGTTATTTCATTAGAATTGAGGACATATTTCCTTCATAATTTAAGTACTATTTTATAAGATCATTTGAAAAATAACACATTAATTTAATTAGAGTTAATAAAAGTATAATTGGAAAACCAAAAAAAAATAAATAAATTGGGAGATTCAACTACACAGTGCATCAACTATTCAACTACAATCGTTTGAAAAAGTATTAATTACTTGGTACATGTAATTTATTTGACTTTGTAAGTATTTTGTTTGGTTATAATAATAATAATAATAATAATAATAATAATGAATGTGTGTATATATAACGACCAAATGGATAGATGAAGTGCATATATATGGTGAGGTGTGAGTTCTGAAATTGCCATATCTGATCTCATTGAGATCGAGAGAGGAGTGGTCAATTAAGTTAATTAATTAGGCTAGAAACTAGAAAAGAAATCAAGAAATTACATCAATGGGATTGTTGTCCAATAAGATCTCTAAAGAAGAACTACAGCCAGGAGACCACATCTATTCTTGGAGAAAGGGTTATGTCTATTCCCATCACGGTATATATCTTTCATTTGTCTCAATCTCATCTTTACTTTTTATCTATCTAATTTTTATTATTGTATGTTAATCATTAGATTGATTGATGTGGAGATATTGTATACTCTCTATGTGGATCCTATGCTCTTTTTATATATTTTTGTAATTACTTTTTTCGTTAATTAGGAATACTATAAACATCAATTTCTTTAATTTTTAGAAAAAGACCTAAAGGGCTGTATATAAAATGTTAAAAATGAAAGCAATGCACAAGAATTGGTCATTTATTACATCGATTAGTGTATAGCTTTTCCCTATCTTATGCTTAATTATCATGTGAAAATTTCTAGTTTTTTAGCTTTCTTATGGTTTGTGACATTCTCCTTTGTTGTACCCTTTTATATTCCACATACAACAATGTGTCTCCTATAAATGCAACACAAGGAAAGTATACATTGTTTTTATACGAAAATGATTGAGCAACCTTCAAGGTTGCCAACCCCTTTAGATACATTACAATAAAATAATAATATATATGTAATAAGTTAGAGAGAGAAATTAAAACAAATTAATGTTTTAATGCATTTTTAACCAATGAAAAATCATAATAAGGAAGGTTGGCAACCCTTAGGGTTACCCAATCACTCCCCGTTTTTATTTTCTTGTAGTGTTACAATTTTCTATAAATGTACCTATATATATAATTTTTTTTGAAACGCTATTTATGTATGTTCCAACTTCCAAGCATATATAAACGCATATTTTGAATAATATTTTGGTTTGTGTCAAAAACTAATTAGATTTTTTATTCTACTCGAACAATAAATAATTTTAGGGTTTTTCTTAAAAATACCCATAAGGTTTTTCAAATTCTCAAATGTACCAATTTTTTCTAAGGTTTCTTATGTGTACCCATAAGATTTTTAAAAATTCTCAATTATAGCCAATTTTTTTATGATAGCAAACGGACGTTAGCAGCACCCTTAAGTTAGTTAGAAAAAAAAACTAAAACCAAAATAAATAAGTTAGTTTGGTGGTTGTTTGGTGGTTGATGGGGCTGATTTGTGTCATGGTTAGGACTATTGGGTTGCTACGTGATGTGTATACGTTTATTTATTTTGGTTTTTGGTTTTTTTTTCCAATAAATTAACGTTGTTGTTAACGTCCACTTGCTATCATAAAAAATTTGGGTACAATTGGGAATTTTTGGAAATCTTATAAGTACTAATAAGAAACCCTAAAAAAGTAGGTACATTTGAGAATTTGCAAAACCTGATGGGTAGTTTTAAGAAAAACCCATAATTTTAAAACTTGTTTACCAAAATAAACATAAGGTTATTAAAATTAATTATTTGTTATTTATGATCTACATTAATTTGAAAAAAATTAACCATGCATATGTTGAAAATAATGCACAAGCTAAGATAAGGAGTAATGAAGTGGAAGAAGAAATGTTTATTTCCCTACAACATATTCTAGAATCATCTACATTTGTTATTTATGATAAAAAAAATGTTTAAAAAGTGTTGAAAATCAAACTATTAAATATTCAATTTTATTTCTTTTAATTTCTACCTTGGAATTTGAAATTCAAATATTCGATATTCAATATAAACTATCATGTTTTGCAACAAATAACATTCAGTTTTAACAATTCCACGGTGCACCTTCTTTTATAAAGAAATTTATCATAAATTAACTCATTCACAAATTACAATTCAATTATGGGTTCGGAATACGAGCAAATTAAGTTTTGGTAATTTATCAAATTTAATGCCATGAAATAATAATTCAAATCCGTAATCAAAATAAATATACAAAAATAAAATTCATCCATTAGTATGTCAAGAAGGTTAGAAGTCCGTCGTTGATGTCGCCAAAAACTTCACCATCTATGGAATTCTTAAGCTTTTAGATCGATTTAGTTTCAGTAGAGTAGGATTCAAGCGCAAATTATTATATGGTCTCAGGACCACGTAGGTTTCTGTGGTCCCTCGCCGAAACGACGTAGTTTAGGAGTAAAAAAAAATAAAAAATTAACAGACTTCCTGCTTTCAAGAATTCTATTCTGCAAATAGAGTGAAAAGTAATTGCTTTTAATTACGTATCAAAAAACTAATTAGTAGGTAACAACTAAAATCTTCGTTTCCACTTCTCTAAGAACAATCTGCAAATACATTCTATGGTTACCTGCACAAGCTAATCTTTTGCTTGTATTCAGTATTAAGAAAATGAATATTCAGTAGTAAAAAAATGAATATTCAGTATTAAAAATGAATAATCACTTTAGTTATCGCAAAAGTGAATGTAAATTCAGGTCCGTTGTGGTAAAATGAATATTTAGTATAACAAAATGAATATTCAGTATTAGAAAATGAATATTAAGTTTAGTTGGTGCAAAGTTGATTGTTGGTTCAGGTTCTTTGTGATAAAATGATTATTCAACATTAACAAAATGAATATTTAGTATTAAAAAATGAATATTCGATATACAATAATTAATATTCATTTTAGTTGTTGCCAACGTGAATTTAAGCTCGGAGTTTTTGCGGTAAAATGAATATTCAGTATTAAAAAAATGTGAATATTTAGTATTAAAAAATGAATATTCATTTTAGTTGTTAAAACTGACTCGTTGACACGCGAGACCACAATTGTTCTATCTTCTCTCGGGAACATTGTATACTATAGTATAAATTTAGTTTTAAAAAAACGAAGCTTTTAGTTTTTTTTTTTTTAAAAAAATTGTGGTTAAAAAAATGAATATTATAGTGTACAAAAATAAAGATTAAAGATAAAAAAAAAATGAAGATTGTAGAGTAAAAAATGAAGATTATAGAGTAAAAAATGAAGATTCCTAGGACCACAAAAAGCTACGTGGTCCTGAGAGCACTATATAACAATTGAGATTCAAGGTTAGAATAAAGGAAAAATTCATATGAATAATCCCAACTATTGGAGGTCTTCCAATATTAATCCCAACTATAGGTTATTACACTATAATCCAAATTATAGGGGTAGTTTTATGATATTAGTCCATAGTAACTTTTGACCGGCTCTGATCTCAATCGTAGAAAGGGAAGAAGATATAGTCAAATCCAATGAATAGAAAAAGATGAAAGATAACGAATAATTTTTGAATTAGTGACCAATAACAATAGATTAATTAAGCCAATGGACTAATATCATAAAACAACCCCCAAAGTTTGGATTATACTGTAATAACCTATAGTTGGGATTAATATTGGAAGACCTTCAATAGTTGGGATTATTTATATGAATTTTTCCTAGAATAAAAGAGATAGGGAAAAAAAATCTTGTCCTATAATTTCTGTTGCATTCGTTTTCCACTAATGTTGATTCACTTTTAAAATATATTCTTTGACTTTTAAAATTTCAAAAGTTAATCTTTATCATTTTACAACCAATCAAATTAAGTGAAAAACAAATCAAACATAAATATTGGGATAGATTATTTGATCCCTAGAATGTTTCATATGAAATCAAATTATGTGATTGCGAAAAGAACAGAATTTAATCTTCCACCTTTTACTTGGATTATTATTTACTACTCCTTTCGTGTATATTCCAAATTGAATAAATAATTTATTTCTCTAAAAAATTTATTATTTATGAATAAATTCTTATTAATTTTACAATTAATTATATTTGTGATTTTTAAAATTGTGATTAATTTTTCTAACTAAGGTTATTACTGATTTCAAATATAAAATACCATTATGAAAGCTTTTAGTACAAAAATGATAAAATTGTCCCAAACTTGACTAATAATTATGAAGGACGAGTAAAGGTAGTTTGGTAATCCACCTGAACACTTTCACGTCCCCACCTCATCCCTTATATAATAGAGACTAGTCTTCTATGCATGCTTTGCGTGCGATGGTATTTTAAATACATTTATTTATATGTCTAAACAAATTTTATATAATAAAAAAAAAACCCTTTCGTTAAGTCATCCCATAACAATGAACGAAAGAAAAGTTTTATTTACCATATTCTATTGGCTATAAAATTTTTACGATAATTTTATAATGTAAAATTTTTATTTGTGAAATATATCAATATGGATGTCTTTTTATAGAGAATTTAAAAATATTAATTTTGAAATTTTTGTTTTATTTTTTTGAATTTTATATTTTGTACTATTTTCATTTGAAATAGTTAAAAAACTATAATAAGTTTTCTTAATTATTAGGGGTGATATAAATTAAGATTTTAAAAAATATTGAGGGGTAAGATGGACATTTCGAGGGGGGACGCCATAGCTCCCCCTTAGCTTATATAATAGAGATATAAAATTAGATGACATAATCTTCTAGTTATAACGTCTAATATCCCTCCATAAAAAATTCTAATAATAATATTGATAAAGTCACGTAATTTTTAAAACACCTCATTTATAGCTTTGACTTTTGTATTCGGTTTGAAAGACTATATATATCTCTCAATTCTTTAAATGTTCATGGAAAATTCAACTTCTTATGGATCATGTTCGTTTGATGCTTTAAGATTTTTCTTCAGTTTTTTTAATTGGATCGGCTAACATCTTTGGAGAAGCAAATTAATTGGACTATTATGTTGTGTATTTAGGGCCCTACCCCTACGACCCTATTGGAGAGCTTACGCATATTGTCTATAATGATATAGATCCTTATATGAATGCTAAATTTTTTTTCTTTTATATGCCGATAAAACATGAAATTTTTTGAAATGAAGTAATCTTGATTTCTTATACACCTTTCCTTTAACTAAAAAAATTCTAAACAAGTGCACATGTCAACATTGATTCTTTTACTGATGCAAAATACTCATAATTCATATCGATTGACAAATTATGATTTATTTTCGAGTAAAAAAATCACAATTTCTTCATTCTTTTCCTTCTAAAAAATATATAGCTTATAGGATAGTATGAAGTATAAGAACTCGTTTGGTTAAACACGGAAAGTTAATTCCCACGAGAAGTCTTATTTTATAGGAAATAAATTCCCTTATCAATTTCCTAGGAAATTGTTATTTGTGTTTGGTTGACCATAGGAAATTGAAATTGACACAAGAATTTTCATTTACCAAAGGGGAGGTGGTGATTAATTTTCTACACTTCGGCTCCGTTTGTTTTGAAGGAAAAAAAAATTTCAAGGAAAATCATTTTCTAAGGAAAAAAATTTCAATGAAAAACATTGATCGAAGAAAAGTTTTCCTTTGTTTGATTAGAGGAAAACCTATGAAGGAAAATAAAAATAGAGTAGAAATGAAGGAAGGATGAGAGGAGTGGAGAAGGGAGAAGTAAAAAGTGAGAGGGAAAATGTGGCATTCCTTGCCTACAAAAGGAAAAGGGTTTTCCTTTTCTACTATCACATTTTCCACCTTAAGGAAAATTGTTTTCCACCCCTTTTCAAAACAAACAAAGGAAAATGAGATGAGGGAGGAAAATCATTTTCCGGGAAAATGTTTTCCATAAAAACAAACAGACCCTTCATAGGAAATTATATTTCCCTTGGAATTTCAATTCCTATGCATGTGTTATCTCATGGCAATCAAACGCAAAGACATTTGACTATTTCCTAAAAATTTATATTTTTCTTGGAAATACAATCCAACCAAATCACCTATAATAATGTTGTTGTAGCTTATAGAAAAATGACATCATTTCATGATTGTGTTAGTGACTCATCAACGAACAATTCATCAAGCATTTAAAAATTCAATACAATGTCAATGAAGAAACCATCAACTTCTATCAAAGAAGAAGAAGAAGAAACCATCAACTTCATGTTTATTTTATACAGCTTCAAATTGTGCTAAGACTTAGTCAATTTAAATATCTTTTAGCATCTTTTATGATTATAAAATAAATAGATTCGTACTTTTTAACACTTTTGCCAAGTGCCAATAATATATGATTATTGATTAATATTTTTGCTTAATCATCAATTTGTCAAACTTTATCGATTCATTGTTAAACAAACAAATAATCGCTTTTTTTAAACCACAAATAATGGTTGTGGACCTGTGATGATGTGCTATGGATACATTATTTAGTACTCCCTCCGTCCCAAATTAAATGATACATTTTGACTTTTGGCACTGTTTACTTTGAAACTTTGACTCTCTTTCATTCAATATAAGAAAAAAATAGTCATATGAGATCTCGTTTGATTCATCTCAATAATATGTACTTTCTAAATATATAATTTTTATAACTTTTTATTATACACAAGTAAAGATATTAATTTCTAAAAATATATCTTGGATGATGTGATCTGAAAAAGTAAATGTTACATCTGTTTTGAGAAGGAGGGAGTAATTACTATCTTTTTGGATACATTGTGTATTTGTGTTTGTGTTATGGATTCATTGTGTTGTGATTACATTATGATTACATTGTTAGACAAATAATGATTACTATTTTTGTTTTGTATCAAATGATCAAAGATAATCTCGTGCAACAAATAAAAAAAAAAGGATTTTTTTCTTTCAATAATACAATCTTTCAACAATTTACAAAGAATAATACAACCTATCGTTTTTTTGTGAATAATACAACATTGTCCTCAATTTTGCAACCAATGATACAGATGGCCTTTAACCTCCTATTCAGTTAAAACTATTAATTTTTTTTTATTTTTTATTTTTTAAGTCAGAAAAATAAAAAAAATTAAAATCAAAATAAATTTATTTTTTAAAAAAATTTACCCCCACCCCCACTATCAAAATTAAAAAAATTTAAAAAAATAAAATCAAAATTTTAAAAAAAATAAAAATCAAAATTTAAAAAAAATAAAAATCAAATTTTTTTTTAAAAAATTAATTTTATTAATTTTTATTTTTTTATGTCAGAAAAATAAAAAAATAAAATCAAAATCAAATTTTTAAAAAAAATTCAAATTTTTTTAATTTTCTGATATTTTTAATATTTTTTTTATTTTTTTGATTTTATTTTGCAATTTTCTATTTTTTTTCCTTTTTTTTTAAAAAAATTACAAGGACCAATCATAACATGACACGTGTCCCTTTAAACTGTTTTATAAGTCAAAAATCGGTTTTGTATCATTCGTTGCAGAAATGAAGCCAAGGTTGTATTATTCACGAATAAACAGAAGGTTGTATTATTCTTTGCAAATCGTTGAAATGTTGTATTATTCAAAGCAAAAAATCCAAAAAAATGATTTGAAGGAAGAGAAAAAATAAATTGCTCTCTTTGTTTCCATGTGGTGTGTTACTTATTTGCGAACTAAATAGATTTAAATCAGTGGTTGATATTGATTTTGTAAAAATTAAAATAAAATATAAAGTTCAAGGGTACATATTAAATTCAGAGGTTCGTACATATTAAATTCAGGGGGTATATATATTAAATGCAGATTATAAATATTAAAATCAAGTAATACATATTAAATTTAAGAGATACATACTAAATTCAAGGGGTGATATTAAAATTAGGGGTACATTTAACTAACAAGGGATATATTTGACTAAAAAGGATACAATTAATAAAAATGATTAGAATCATATCATTATCCTTTATATAACCTATGTAGGATTTAAACCTACATTTTTGTGCGTCAGCACATTTCTCTAACAATTGGGCTAATACGTTTAAGAGAACATGCATGTTACTAATCGAAAGCTATTATTTCAACCTTGATGAATGTAACCATACATGAATGATCTTAAATTAATATGTATCATCTTAAATTAATCTATATTTACCCTCTTAAAACTAATATTTATACTCTTAAAAACTCACCACATTTAGACTTTAAAAGGGTAAAATTAACTAAAAAGGGATACATTTGGCTAAAAAGTGATACAATTGATACAAAATGACTAGTTACATATCATCACCCTCATATAAGATATGTAGGATTTGAATTATATCTTTGTGCATCTGCACAATTCTATACTAATTGAGTAAATAGGTTTTTTTTCCTTTTCCCAATTGGGTATCTTTTAACTTTCTCCCAAGCTTTTCCCTAATTAATACCTTTCTTACCCTAATCCCCTTGTTTATCGAGCTTTGCACTTCCCCCAAATACCTGCTTCTTTTCTCACCCAACCAACTTTCTTTTCATCTCGTATGGGTGCCATTTTTTAACGCGATGAGTTCCTTTTGGATGGCCTTCGAGCCTTTTGGGAGGATTGCGTTCTCGGGTATCTCGTTGACTATAGATACCTTAGACCCGAGAGAGTGCAAGATCAAGTCAACCTTCGTTGGAGACGTCGAGCCGGTATTCGCGTCTACAAAATGGGAGATATATAAACGAGCATGATCAATGGGAGCTACTCGACAAAACCAAGGAAAACTTTGATGGTGTCCTTTTGGTTTTCAAGGTATGGACTCTAAACACAATCCAAAATATGCTACCATTCCCATCGGCAAAGTTTACGATACGTCTTTAGGGTTTACCTCTTGAATACATGTCCATGCAAGTGGTGGAAAAGGCGGCTCAATTATTTGGAGAACCTTACGTAGTCCACTTCGAACCATTTCTGGTTCCACGACATGATTATTTATGCATGTCCGTTAATGTCGACTTGAGTGTCCCACTTATTCCCGGGTTTTTCCTTAACATCGAGCATAACTTGCTCCTTTGTGTCCAATTCAAGTATGAGGACCTTTGTAAGTATTGTGTTCGTTGTAGAAGTGTGAAATAGAATTGAGCAACTCCCCCTGAACGAGAGCCCTGGCGTTATATTTATACTAATCAAGATAAGTATATAATTACAAGAATACCCTTTGGGTTATTAACTATTACACCCCCTCAATCTGTGCGGGGGAAACCACATGCAGATTGGAACGTAAAAATTCAAAACGCTGGCTCGATAAAGCCTTAGTAAAAATATCTGCTAACTGTAACTGAGTAGGAACGTAACGAACTCTCAAATCACCATGAGCAAGACGCTCACGAACAAAGTGATAATCAATATTAATATGTTTACTCCGATCATGCTGAACCGGGTTTGCCGTGAGATAGGTGGTGGACACATTGTCACACATGAGAGCCACAGGCCGTCGAATCAGAAAACCAAGCTCTTCCAAGAGAGAACGGACATACAAAATATCAGTAACAATATACGTAACTGCACGATACTCAGCTTCCGTGGAAGATTTGGAAATAGTAGGTTGTTTCTTAGAACGCCAAGAGATAAGGTTGCCACCAATGAAAATTGCATAACCAGTTGTTGATCGACAATTGTCCGGACATCCAGCCCAATCTGCATCTGAATAAGCCAAAACAATATAAATATCTTTCGATGGGCGCAACCATAGACCATGAGAAGCGGTACCAATCAAATACCTGTAAACACGCTTAACAGCAAACATGTGAGATGTACGAGGAGCATGCATAAATTGTGAAACTAAATGCCCAGCAGAAGTAAGATCAGGTCGAGTCATAAGCAAGTATTGCAAGGCTCCTACCATCTGTCGGTACTCAGAAGGGTCCGCAAGAAGTTCTCCATCAGTTAAGGATAAAGTGGTTCGAGAAGGAAGAGGTGTACGCACGCGGGCTTAGCCGTATGTAAGTGAAACTTTTTAATTAAATCAGCAATATATTTTTGCTGTGGCAAGAATAATCCCTGGGATGTGCGTACAACTTGAATGCCTAAAAAGTAATGAAGATCCCCCAAATCTTTCATAGCAAATTGAGAAGCAAGTAGAGAAATGACTTTGTGAATTTATGACAATATCGTCAACATACAAAAGAAGGAATATAAGATCCTGGCCAGAAGGATATATGAACAAAGAATTATCAGCTTTCGAGCAAATGAAACCTTGGTAAAGAAGGAAACTACTGAAGCGATGGAACCAGGCACGAGGAACCTGTTTGAGACCATAGATAGCTTTTCTAAGCCGACAAACATGATTAGGAAATTGAGGATGAACAAAGCCAGGAGGTTGTTTCATATATACCTCTTCATTTAAAAAACCATGTAAGAATGCATTTTTAACATCAAGTTGACGAATAGACCAACCAAGAGAGATGACCAAAGAAAGAACAAGACGAAGAGTGGTTGGTTTAATAACCGGGCTAAATGTCTCATCATAATCTATGCCTATCTGTTGGTTATTACCTTGAGCTACCAATCGAGCCTTTTTCCGCTCAACACTCCCATTCGAATTGTATTTTGTCTTATAAACCCATTTGGACCCAACTATATTTTTCGACCGATCATATGGAACTAATTCCCATGTATTATTAGAAATAAGAGCATTGAATTATTCGGCCATAGCTTGACGCCACTCAATATCTTTACAAGCTTTTGAATAACAAGTAGGGTCAGAAGGAGATTCAATTGCACTGAAAGTAACATAGCCAGAAAAATCTTTAGTTTTAAAAATACCATGTTTAGCATGAGTGCTCATGGAGTGAGACACTGTAGAAGCGAGAGTGGAAGACACCAAGGGGGAAGTGCTACGAGGAGAACCTTGTGGTAAAGAGGGAGAGGTAGTCGCTGAAGGGGAAGGGCTATGTGGCAAGGAATCAGGAGGGCTGGGAGAAGTCGTGGTGGAAGATTGCGGGCTAGAAGATTGTGGACTGGTTGTGGCTGCATCAGTAGGACCGCAAGCAGGATTTGGGGTGGGTGGAGCGCCAATTGCAGAAGGAAAACTAGGCCACAAGCTGCCATGGCAGCACCCACTACGCCGCATGGAGGTTGTGTACTAGGCTGCAATGCAGACGAAGACATAGACGGGCAAGGCAAGGCTGATTGATTAGCCAAAACATCAACACTAGCACTCGGGGAAGATGACAATGAAAAACTTGACAGAGAGCCGGAGACATCCCATCGACGAGGATCATCGTCTAGGGGCATAAAAGAGCCTATTAACTCTAAGTAAGGGAAGACCTTTTCATGGAATAGCAAATGACGACTGATATAAACTCTACCCGTTTTAGGTTCAAGACACCTATAGCCCTTATAGTTAGGTGCATAACCTAAGAAAACACAACGAACTGACCTAGGAGAAATCTTATTCGATGGTTTTGCCGGAAAATTAGGAAAACACTCACACCCAAAAACTCGCAGAAAGGAATAATCAGGAGGTTTCTTAAACAACTTTTCAAAGGGAGACAAGCCATGCAATATAGGTGTCGGCAATCGATTAATGATATAGGTTGCAATGTACACAGCATCAACCCAAAACCGAAGTGGCATGTTAGCTTGAATAAGCAAAGTACGTGCCACTTCTAAGAGTTGCCCATGTTTGCGTTCGGCAACCCCGTTTTGTTGTTGGGTATCGGGACATGATTTTCGAAAATAAACACCTGCTTGTAGAAAATCATTAATAAATTTCTTATTATCAAATTCACGTCCACCATCACTTTGAAAATATTTTATTTTTGAATCAAACAAATTTTCCACTAAATTTTTAAAATTAATGAAACGAGTGAAAACTTCACATTTATGTTTCATGGGGTAAATCCACGTGAATCGAGAAAAATCATCTATGAAATTAACATAATAACGATACCCAAGATTAGAAGATAAAGGAGATTGCCAAACATCAGAGTGTATTAATTGCAATGGTTTATCAAATGAGTGTATTACATCCTTAAATGGTGGACGTTTAGACTTTCCTAATTTGCAACAAACGCAATCATGATTAAAACTAGTGGCACAAACAATTGCCTTATTTTTCTTAAGGGTAGACAAAACGCTATCACCACAATGTCCTAGACGTTGATGCCACACGGGACCAGTAGTAACACGAAGAGCAATTGGAGACGGAGAGATGGTGTTGGAGTAAAAAGGAAAGACACGGCCTCTACTGAAGGCTCGGAGTAGCACTTGACCCGAAGTGAGATCCTTAACACAAAAAGAATTTTTATCAAAATTAACAGTGCAATTGTTATCCTCACATAGTTTTTGAATATACATTAAATTGTATTGCAAATTAAGAACATGTAAGACAGATTTTAAAATAAGAGGCCGGCCAAAAGATTTCAACGACACATTTCCAATATTAGCTATAGGGAGATTAGTTCCATTTGCTACGGTAACTATAGTAGACCCAAGATATGGGGTTTTAGAAGACAAAATACCTTCATTGTTGGTCATGTGAGAAGAGGCACCCGAGTCAGGGTACCATAGAGAATCATTGGTCTCACCCATAGGCATAGCCGCTAAAGCAGGCGTAGATTGTTGGACATAACGAGAAGGGCAATTTTGGGCAGAGTGACCAGTATGAAAGCAAATTTGACATACTATAGGAGGATGAGAACCACTCACCCCCTCAACCGATGGAGTTCCTACATACACATCATGAGAAACACTCGAAGAAAGAGCAAGCATACTATCATATGACAAGACTGACTTACTAGATGCCATACCTAATCCTATGGGTTGTGTTTAGTTAGAGGTTTGATGTTGCATGCTCCCTTGCTGTTGATTTCTGTTGCCCCGACCACGTCCTCGAAATCGATTGTTACGACCACCTCGTGAATTATTATTATTGTTTCTGTTGCCTCTATTATTGTTGTTATTGTACCGTGATGGACCAGAGGAGGAAGATGAGCCATTGGAAGTCGGAGTCGAGGAAGTAGATTGGGCTGTAAATGCCTGATGAGATGAAAAAGTAGAACTAGAGGCACGATGAGCACGAACACGCTGTTCTTGAACAAGAAGCTTGGTACGAAGTTCGTCAAAAGTAAGATGACCCAGATAATGTGTCATCGCCGTAATAAAAGACTCATACTCTTCATCAACCACACCAATGAGTGTATATTGAACCAGATCCTGATGAGAAACAGGTGAATTTATAGCAGCCATCGAATCAGCAAGCAATTTAATCTCACGTAAATATTCATCCATTGATTTTGAGTCTGTCTTCTGTATTGTGGTTAACATACGCTTTAACTCCATAGACCGAGCAAGACTAGCAGACATGAATCTATTTTGCAAATGTTCCCAAATTAAAGCAGAAAATTGCAAGTCATGAACTTCAACCAACAATTCTTTAGATAAAGTAGCAAAACTCCAGGAGCGAATTGTTTGATCTATTTTAAGCCATGCCACATAATCATGATTAACAGTCTAACATCCCATATTATCATAAATATACATAGCAGGCATAATAATGGAACCATCAAGCATGCCTAGTAAGCCATTCGACAAAATAAACGACTCAAATTGAGTACGCAAAGGTAAGTAATCCTCTACGGCACTAAGTATAGTAGTAACAATGTTCTTAACATTTGTAGCAGAATATGCAGCAGTAGATTGAAGTAAACAAAGATTAGAGGGTAGAGGATTATAACCCATACTAGTGTGAGGGACAGCCATTGATGCCGCAAAGCTCGGAGGTATCGAACCAAGAATAGTCGACCCAACAAAGGAGGGTTGCGCTCGATGATGGTTGGACAACCCAGAAAATCTCGAAGGAGTGGCAGCAGCAGATGTGGGCGACCATGTGAAGGGTGGCGGCATAGCAAGACCACCAGAAGAAGACCCGACAAAACCCCTGTAGCCGGCGAAGATGCAGCAATTGACGACTGGAACACGGTGGAACAGACTGGCGAAGATGCAGTAGAGGCGGCCGTAGTCAAGGCGGCAGACGAATTGGCCATGAATGGCGGTGAATTTGAAGAAGAAGATCCTTTGGAAGAAAACACCTATGGATGTCGTGAGGGAGAAAAGTCCAAGAAGAAGAATTAATTGTGCAACAGTAAAATCCAAGAAGAAGAATTAATTGTGCAATTAAAAGAATTTGAAGAATAGATTGAAAGAATGAAAGATCGTAAAAAAATTAGGGTTTTAGGAAAACCTAGCTCTTGATACCATGTGAAATAGAATTGGGCAACTCCCCCTGAACGAGAGCCCTGGCGTTATATTTATACTAATCAAGATAAGTATATAATTACAAGAATACCCTTTGGGTTATTAACTATTAAGAAGGATTTGGCCACAAAGTCACTCGTTATGCTTGAAGTGTAACCAATATCAATGAAGACATTGACAAATAACTCATGGGCTTCATTGAAAAAGGTATCCCTATTATGGAAACACAGAATAACTTCACTATGTTCTCCTTGGACTTACTTGTTACCCAGCCCACAACATGTAACATCACGTCCTCGGTATTCCTGTGGCCAGGAGGAGCCCCGGACTCCCCTCGTTTGCAAGGCTCGGATGTTTTAATGGAGTTCGACCTTCGAACTATGCATGGGGGTCGACGTATAGCTCTAGGTAACTTTTTCTCTGAAGAGAACTTGCCTTTCTAGGGTCCAATTCTTCATTCTGTAAGGGCTGAGCAGCACGACAATATGGCAACATCTCAGCATGCTCATTTGGACCACGCCTCTAGGAGAACCCAAGATGCTTCTGTGCCTTCTACGGGTCCGGAATCTGACAACCTGCACCCAGCTGCAATCTCTTCTCATGACCAAGGGGCTGCTTCCACGACAGAGGCTGAACAAGTTAGCCAGGACCCTATGGATGAAGATACAAGGGTTGAACATCCTCACGCCATTCATGCAACTCCACTTCGAAAGACGTGTTGATGGAGATCCTACTGGCCATTCTCTTGAATTTGGACAACCTCAACACACCTCTCATCTACCCCATAAACATACCAATCCAAACCTTTTAAGTGACCAACGTACATTATATGTATATGGCCCTACATTTCTTGGTTTCGAATAGGGTTAGCGCCCCTTCACTCGAATTGGAGGCAAGGGATGATTCTTTGGGGCTTGGTCAGTTCTTCAATACCCGTTACGTCTTCCCGGGGCACTCGCTAGGTGTGGAAGTATCCAGAGCGACTCTCAAGGAAGAACAACTTGAGCCAGAACCTATGGAAGAAGGGGAAATCCCGGAGAAATTCAATGAGGAGGGAGCCTTTATCGCCAGTGCAATACCCGAGCTACCACCACAGGAAGTGGGCAATGACAATGATGGTGGTGAGTTTGAGCCACTGGAATGGTTTGACGAGGGTGACAGAGAATAGGAGGAGTATACTCCTTTAACGCCACCAAAAAATGGGCATCCAGCTTGCAATTGAGTCTCTAATGGTCACTTCTTACCAATGCCTAGGCGTCGAGTCTCCACCATCCCCAAAGGCCACTATGTCAGATGGTGCAATCTTTTTCTCTATACCGAGTCAACGATCCATAACTGGGAGGCTTTTGGGTAACACACGATTTAAAAGGCACAAGTTTGTCAGGAAGTTTACGACCGAGCTTTGCGGTTATAAGCGGAAAGCCATAATTGAGGTTCGCCTGGGCTCAATGTCTTTGGATGAAGAATTCACCGATGATGCGGAAAGTGACTTGGCCAAGCATTGTAGGAAGGGCAAGGGACCTCTTTTAGGGGAATCTTTGACTAGCGGCGCGATCTGAGCTGGAGCTACTTCGACTTCTTTTGGGGCAGTTATTTCTATTTCTTTTCATAATGAGGGTTTTGCGGCGGTTAACCCCCTCCAACCACCTCCATCTCCATGAAGGGTCTAATTTGGAATTGTTGAGGCCTAAAAGATCCAGTAGGGCCGGCAATTACCGGGATTAAGAAGCTAGCAGGAATCTCCGATCCTAATTTTATGTTTTTAATGGAAACTAAGATGTCGTGTACTATTGTTTTTAATAACTTACAGAAGTCTAGGTTTCGACTTCTGGGATGGAGTTGATGCCACTGATACTAGGGGAGGGCTTTGGATAGGATAGAAGTCTAGCGGCTTTTTTAATGTTTTGTTTAAGTGTAGTAACTTCATTGTAATTAATGTTTCTTCCGGCATTAATGAAGATTGGTTTTTGGTCTTGGTCTATGGACACCCTGAGTACTCTCAAAGGACTTCAGTATGGGAGTCCCTCACTCCTTGGGTTCAAAATTCCTCTATACCTATTCTCCTCATCGGTGATTTCAATCAAGTCGATTCCATTGGGGACAAATGGGGTGGAAATCAACTAAATATTAGAGGCTCTTCGGAATTCATTTCTTGGACTTAATCATGGGGTGTCACACCAGTACCGTTCCAAGGTCCAAAATTTACTTGGACCAATGGTAGATCAGGTGATCAACCGATCCTTGAACGTTTGGATAAAGCATATATGAATGACCCTTGGGACCACTTGTTTCCACAGACCTTCCTACAACATTTTCCCATTACGTGGTCCGATCATGCGCCAATTATTTTGCACACGACCATTAACAGGTCTCCTGCGCCAAAACGCTCATACAAATTAGAGCGTTGGAGCCTTGAATATGATAAATACATTCAACTTGCTCATGATTATAGGGATAAGCCTATTTGAGGAACCCCAAGCTACCAAGTTGCCCGTAAAATCGTTCAAATGAGAAACGCGGTGAAAGGATGGGCCCTTGCAAAAAGGAAAGAATGGGCTGTAGGGTGGGAGGACATAATCAGTGAATCTAGTGCAGCTCAAATCACGCGTGAAACGGGCGGCCCTGAAACCCCTCACTTAGAGGTGCTCTGCAAGAGCAGAGATTTTGCCATCAATTAGGCTAAGTATTGGCAGCAACGGTCGAAGGCAACTTGGGTAGTGGAGGGAAGTACCAATACGAAATTCTTCTTCAATTGGGTTAAGGGCCGTAAATCAAGAAACGAGATCACGGGCCTTCTTAACTCATCGGGAGATTGAATCACAACAACACCAGAATTGCGGAAAATGGTTTGCGATCATTTCACCAATATCTTTTCAGAGAATCTCTCCGACAGCTCTGACACAATCTGACAGTGCATGCAACGAGCTTTTATCTTCCTTTCGAGCCTCACTTTCTGAAGACCAAGCTCAACGGGTGGGAAGAGGTTTCACCAAAAAGGAGGTAATAAAGGCTCTCTTCTCCATGGCACCCTAGAAGTCCCCTGGACCCGATAGTGTTCAAGCAGCGTTTTATTAAAGCAAATGGAAATGGGTCAAATCAGATATCCTCAATGCCACCCTGAGTTTTCTGAACGGTGGTAGGATCTTAAAGGAGTTTAATCACACAAATAATACTATGATCCCCAAGAAGAACGAGAGTGAAACTCTCAACGACTACTGTCCTATTTGTTTATGCAACGTTATCTACAAGATTATTTCAAAGTGTGTACCTAATAAAATCAGGGAAATAATTGGGTCCCTCATAGGAGAGGCTCAAAATTCCTTTATCCCGGGTAGACTCCTCTCAAACAACATCTTAGTAGCTCACAAAGTCCTGGAAAATATTCGTCATACTACCAAGACCAAAGGCTCCAAATTGGCCATCAAGACTGATATGAGCAAAACCTACGACACGGTTAGGTGGAGTTTCATTTCCAAGATTCTATTCAAGTGTAACTTCCCATCTTATATCATTTCCCTCATAATGGACTGTGTAACACCCCGGTCCCATACTGGGCCAGGTATATTATCACCACAGGGCACTCCAGACTGATAATCTGACCCCACAAGCCAACACGAGTCTTTTCGGTGCATTTTGTCCTCACTCATATGCACCCCAGCAAACTTCCCACGAGGTCACCCATCCTAAGACTACTCCCAGTTGAGCACGCTTAACCGTGGAGTATCTTATTATATGAGCTCCCTAAAAAGAAGATGCATCTTATTGACATGAGTAGCTTATCAAATCCTCTTAAACGAATCTTCTGGGTGTTATAGACTGCATCACCTCGGTTCGCTTTAGTCCACTACTCAATGGAAGCTCTATGGGAACTATTATTCCAGGAAAAGGTTTACGCCAGGGCGAGCTTCTCTCCTCCTATCTATTTCTTCTGTCCATGGAATCTTTATCCCAACATATCAATTACCTCGAAGATAAAAATCTCATACAGGGCATCAGTGTTGGTTGAGGAATAAAGCCAGTTTTATATCTTGTTTTTGCGGATGACGCGACCTTTTTCATCAAAGACACCGAAGAAGGGAGCAAGGCTCTTCGAGGAGGGCTTGATCTCATTTCAAAGGCCTCAGGTCATATTTTTAACTATGATAAGTGCAGCTTCCTCCCTAGCCCCAGCGCCTCGGAATGTAGAAGGACCTGGTTATCTAATCTTTTCAATATGTCAATCTCAAGCAACTTCAGAATTTACCTAGGCATTCCCTCAGACTTTGGGGAAGGAGAAAAAGGCCATTTTCAACATGGCTATCAAGAAACTGGAGGATAGGTTAAGCCATTGGAATAATCTATTCCTCTCTCAGGCTGGTCGACTGACTTTAATCAACTCAGTCCTCTTCAATCTAGCTATCCACATCCTTTCCTGTTTTAAACTTCCCAATTACGTCCTACTCGTTTATACCAAAGTAGTGAATCATATACTCAATGACACTTAAACATCTAAGAGTGGTTTTGGGAAATTCGAGATCCACAAAGTATGTGCTCCCTTTGCGTTTCCCTTCAAGAAAATTTTTATTAGTGTCATCGTTGATGATTCTACAACACCCATTAATAAAATAGACAAAGTTCCCTTAGCAAAAAATTGAGATATATTAAACAAGTTGTGCATTAAACCTTCTACAAGAAAAAATTTATATATGATGTGGTAACTTGACTTACTAACCTTAACTATGGCAATTATATTGCCTTTCAGATTATCACCAAAAGTCACAATGCCCCCTAAATATATAACTAGGCTTCTAGTGAGAGAAACTTGAATTCATCACACGTCATGTGCTTGGAACACCCACTCTAAAGGTACCATGTGGTTTTCCCCTTCGCTAGAACCTGCAAAAATCATTAATGATTAGATCAAGTAACACAAGTTTCCTTGGGTTCCTATATAGACATATCATCATTTATTGTTTCAATCCATTATTTCTTAACATGTCTATTATTCAAGTTAAAACTATTGTTCCTTTTGGAACATTATTCCTTCAAGTGACCCGTGTTCCTATAGAACAATCACAATTTGCTAGTTGGAAGTTCCACCTATTTTATTGTGATTGCTTTAATCCAAGACCTTTGGTCCATTTTTTTGAGCATTCAGAATCTATAGGGGAACTTCACGTTGAAAATCTTTAGCTTTCCTTAATTATAAGTTCCTGGGATAGTTTTTGCTTTTCAGATTTTGTAATTTCAAGATCAATTTTAAGTTTATTCAGGACATAAACATCAAAGGAACTTCTGCTGGAAAATTCAGTTTATAAATCTAGATTAATCAACTTGTAAAAATTTAGTTCCATAGCGACTTTGCTTAGATCATTTCCCAAAATTTTAACTTTCTCTTTTAAAATAGTATTATTATCAAACAAGTCAAAAAATCTATTCTCAATTTGAACTCTATTTCCTCTAAGCTATTCATTGTATTCCTTCCAAGTATTGAGTGCATTCTCACACTCGTTCTTTCCCTTTTAATCATCATCCAATTCTTGTGAAACTCAATTACTAAGTCAATCAGTTTTTGTTTAGATAGAGTATTTAAAAGATTTGGATCAAGGCTTACCTTTTCATTGAGTTCCTGTGGGAACTCGTTCACATCATATTTGGCCATTAGACATAAATGAGTTGTTTCTTCTTCAGCATGTTCCTCCTCTTCTTCTTCAAATTCGGTGTCGCCCCAAGCAACTATCATAGATTTTCGTACATCATTCTTGGACTAAGAAGGTTTATACTTCCTCTGTTTCAAGATAAAATCATCAGTTATCAGTTTAGGAAACTTCAAAATAAATGCAATAATTTTAATCATTCTATTTTTGAAAGTTTTTTCTTCATATCTCTCATATCATCACATACCCACTTTCTCTCTCTATCCCTTTTACTCTCATAACAAAAAAATTACCAAGGAGTTCGTGCCTCTCCATTTGTTGCATTTTTTTTGAAACGAATGAAGTAATATTTTTCTTTGTGGTAATCCTTCTTCTCTTTGATTGAGTCCTTCCCTTTAGACTTGGATTTTTATTCTTCCATTAGGGGACACTCCTTGATGAAGTGCTTAGTCGAACCACACTTGTGACACCCAAATTACTTCTTGGAACTTGACAGTTTCCTGCCTGAGTTCTTGAAGGAACTTCGATTTCTGTTGAAGGCCTTTTTTACCTTCTTAATAACATTGTTGCCTCTTCATAATCCTCTACTATTTCATCATTATCATCAGCTTTTAAGTCCAACCCTTTGATGGTAGAACTTTCTACGCTAGTTCATAGGTGTAGTTAGTGGGTCAACAAGGAACCGACTAGTTGTTCTATGTTGAACTTTGTGATGTCTCCTTAGAGCTATTACCTTTCCTCGCCATCTTCCGTCTTGTGGAAGAATCCTAAAGACTTTTCTTACATGCTCATCATTAGGAATATCTTTTCCAACATATGATAGCTTATTTATGATCTTAGTAAAACGGGTTAACATCTCTTGTATAGATTCCTTAGATGTTATTTAAAATCTTTCTTATTTTGACATTAATAGATCAGTTTTAGACGTTTGACTTTTTTCGTTCCTTCATGAGTTATTTGCATTAAGTCCTATATTTATATGCAAATTAAAAATATTTATTTAAAAGTTATTTAAATTATGTTGTCATTGTTGTTACGAATATTTTACAATTGCATGCATTGCGTGCACAAAAAACTAGTATAGTCATTTAGATCTCATTTAATTCACCTCAATGTGTAATATTTTTCGAATATGTAGTTATACTTTTATAATCTTATATACTACCTCCGTTTCTTATTATTTGCAACGATGTGACATAAAGTAGAGAGGAAAAGTGTCAACTCGTTGCAAATAATAAGAAACGGAGGTAGTATATATATATGTCTAAAAATGTTAGTGTTTAAAGTTGTATGGCAAGAGATGTAAAAGGGGGAACATATCAAATATTTAGGGATGGAGCGAGTACATTTTACTCAGCTATATCTTATAATTTGGAATTTAAAGGGTAAAATAGAATAAATTTTACAACAAGTTGGATCTGTGATTTTGTTTTTAGTTTATTATGATTATTTTTTCGATCACAGGGATATTTTAAAATGATGGAAAAGTAATCCACTTTGTGAGGAAAAAAAATGCGGAAGTAAGCTCATCATCATCAACAATTAGTCAATAATAGATGAAATAGCATACACAATGATTAATTGGTCACAATCAATTTCACCAGCTTCCGTTAATAGTCTGAACATATTTGAATGCATTTGCCCGAAATGTGGTGACCAATCCGATCTCTCCGGGGTCATCATCTCTTGTCTAGAGTGTTTTCTAGAAGGGCGTGAACTTTACCGCTTTGAGTACGAGGTTCCCCCAACGTTCTTCCTTGGTAAATTCCGAGGTGGGTGTTGCTCTATGATTGAGCGTGACCGTGCTGAAGAGGTTCTCCACCGTGCAAATTATCTCCACCAAAACAAAGGATTTGGTGGTTACAGCCTTTTTGAGAATAACTGTGAGGATTTTTCTATTTATTGCATGACAGGCAGGCTTGCCTTCAAGAATAATAAGCCTGTGCCCAATAGTACACAAACTGCAACTGTTAAAGCAATCTGCGACTCTCTTCCCTCGTTGTTAACTGATAAAAAAGCTACTGCCGTATTTACCTATTTTTCTAATAGGTGGAAATCTGATCTAAAAAATATGGAAGATGTGAGGAAGATCCCCGTTGAAGATTTGTTTAATTACTTCAAGCATTAATTCAACCACCACCACTACCATATATACCTACTTAATTAATTTCGAATTATGCTCCATCTGTTTCATTTTTTTGGTTTTATTATTATTATTTGATGCGCGTGGTACTAAGCCTGGAGTCGGGCAATATTGCAATGCGTGCAGTGCGGTTTGAGATGTGGTGGATGATATGAAAAGTCGAAGCCTCCAGCACCGACCACACCATGTGGTAGTACTACTCGAGGAATATATACAAGGTATTTCCTTGAGTTGAATGGTTATTATTGGACCTTAATCAACTAGTGCTGGAATAGATTATATTTCCGTTTGATTCATCAATGTATGTTGTAATTATTTTGAGATAATTTTCATCTATTCATGTACAGTATATATTCAATATATGAATGCATATATGAGTGATATGCATATGGGTAATCCTATCATTTTACATTTGTATTTTACTTTTTTTTGTCCACAAAAAATTAATTTACTTTCCTTAAAAATATGGAAAATGAGGAATGAGCTAAGGTAAGAGATAATGGCCTGGCTTCAGCTCACCTTTAATTTATGAGTTTAGAAATAAAAAAAAAATCCTAATGAAAATTATTGGGGTTGTGACATTCATGATATAACAATCAAAATATTAAAAAAACTTAATAGTTGAACTATTTTTTTTAGTGTTAGAACTTCATCGCAATTATTTTTGAAACGAAATGCACAAGTTTTGTTTCAAGTTTGTATTTTCTATCTCAATTCATTGATGTTTTCCTTTTCTTGTTTCTGATTTTTGTGTCACTGGCGGCTTTCAGCCTACATTTTCACTTTTATACTAAGGATTACAAATCCCTAGAAGATGCTAGAAGACACATGCTAACATACAACAGCTACAACTGTCCTAAGGACATTACACAATACAAAATAACAATACAAAATCCTTTTGAGACTGTCTTTTGCTCTTTTGTTTTCCATGAGATTAGTGAGTTTCCAAGGAACACTGCATATCCACTTAAAGACCTTCCACTAAATGTACAACCTCCCCAATCTGCATTACTAAAGCTTTTGATGCTTAAATCTCCCTGTTTTACATAGAACAGTCCCAAGTCCATTGTTCCCTTCAAATATCTTACTATGTGCAGTGCAACTTCCATATGTTCTTTCATGGGAACTTGCATGAACTGGCTAAGTTTTTTATCCTCATAGCATATATCTGGTCTTGTGAGATTCAGGTACAGTAACTTCCCTATTAGCCTTCTATAAGGTTTTTGGGTCTGCCAAGATCTCCCCTGCCTCTCTGGATAGTTTCTCTCCCCTTGGAAATTGAACTGCGGCAGCCTTGCAGTGTTCTAAATGAGTGCTCATCAAGATGCCTTTAACAAACTTCCTTTGATTTAAACTCTTTGTTCAATGCTTCCTTTATGTCTTCTATTTCGATTTCATCATCTCCTGTCATTAACAGAACATCAACATACACCAATATGATGCTCTTAAGACCATTTATTTCCTTCAAGAATATAGAATAATCCCTTACACCAGAATGGGGTTGTTATTAGGGAGGACCCTAACATTAAAGCTTATTGTAGGTTCTCCCTCATTGTAGTCCTCGGCATGGGTTACCCTTGGTTCATTTCATCATCCTACACATTCTCGGATCATAATATCTCTCGGCATTCTTTGAAGAAGACCTTAGCCTCTTAGTGTCAGAAGGACCTAGACCAACAGCATGGTCATCATCCTCAGCTTTGGTGTCCTCATGAATCTCTGGCCTCATGAAACCTGAATATTTGGGCTGGTCTCATAATTCTCATTCTCCTTTGCCAACCTTCAAATATCTTCAAAGATGTCCTCGACATAGTGTTGTTTTGTAGCCGAGTCTTCAGGCGGAAATTTGGATCTTCAAAGATGTCCATGGTATACTGCACAGGTAGAAAAAGTGGAGCTATTTATGGAGAGAAATGAGTTCTAAGGTCAGACCAAGAGGGACATCTAGGAATGGATACCCTAAGAATCCTTATTTTTGGTGGGCTTAGCCATTTTATCTTGATTAGGGCCAGCAAAATAACCAGCTAATTGATTACTAGCATTAATTACTGCTTCACTCATTCAAAGGGAGGAAATTACCAAATTTCACCCCCTTTTTGAGGGGCAAATGTTACGGGCCAAAATATGGTTCAGCAAGAAAAGTACATGAGGCCCAATCAAGCACAAAAGCCCAAGGATTTGCATCAGCCCAATCACAAGAAGACCATCAGTGTCCACCACCAGAGGACACGTGGCGCCATCCTATAAGTACACATGGTAGCATCTTACTGTTACACGTGGCAACTAATTGAAGCAGCAACATATTGGATGACATTGAACAAAGATAACATCAAAGATTCCCACATTGATAGAATGAGCTTGTACAAGGAGATATCCTGATATAAATGTATTCACGACTGATTGATGAGGGGGGAGATTAGTTGATTTGACAAGACAGCACAAAAAGTGTATAAGTCCATTAATTGTCTTTAAAGCTTAATCATATTTGATTAATAAGCAATCAATAAGTTATTAATAATATTATGGTATTCCTCTATTTTCTTGTTTTATTACATTAATTTGCTTTATTATGTCATTTATTTTCATATTTGTACTAGGCAAAGTTTGTAGCATAGTTTCGATTAGCCCTAATCTAATATCATAAAATCACCCGAAACAATGGGAATTGCAAGTTTTGGGAGCATTATTAGGGGAAAGGATTCTTCTAGTTTTAGGGTAGTAATGGTGCTACACCACTACAACTGTTTATTTTTTTACCCGACACGAAAAATCCAATAAACCTGAAATGTAAATATTGGATTTTGACATTTATTTTGATATATTTGACACGTTCAACTCCGCATTTTAAAATCCGTTAATTTTTTTTCAAATTTCAACCCGACCCGGTTTAACCCGGCGGGTTATGTACTTTACTATTATTATTTTTAAGCGGATATATTTCTGCAACATTAAGTAAAAAAATTAGTTTAATCATTTTTCTTATATTAAAATTGATTGTAATTTATTTATTGCATTAAAGACGGAGGTCCGATAATATAGTCCATATTTTTTAATTTTAGTTGTTCATTTGTTGAATATGGTTCTTAAAAACAATATATGTTAAGTCTTATTAGTTTAGATACAAATTTAAGTCCTTTTCTTTACAAATATCATCTCTATTATATAAGCCAAGGGGGAGCCCTGGTGTCCCCCTCAAAAAGTCTAGACTAACCTTCAAAAATTTTCTAAATACTCAAACTATATAATATAACTAAAAAAGAAAGTTTTGTATTTTTTAAAATGAAAATATTGCAAAATATATAATTCATAAAAAAAATACCAAAATTCATATTTTAAAATTATGTACAATTAGATACCCATAATGATATAGTTTTCACACAAATATTTTTTTTTATTATTATAAATCTCTATTATTTAAAATGTGTAAAATACCGATCTTCCCTTACTTAAGACATAAAGATAATTAAAATATAAATTAAATTCAATTAATCAATAATAAACAAGGAATTATCAATCAAAGAGCAAATAATTATTTATTCCCCATAAAATATAATTTTTTTATCTTTTTAAATGGAAATATCACAAAATTAATAAATTACAAAAATAAATAAAAGCAGCAAAATCAATATGTTTTGAATTTTCTTACAAATGGACTCCCATATTTATATAGCTCTTCACATTAAATTTTTATATTTTAATTATAGTGAAAATTATATCAGAGATAGTATAGTAGATGAAATTAAATTTTATTCAATTAAACAATTATATTGTTATTTTCAACAAGCTCATAAATATTGTATACATACATTATATAAGATACTCGTACATTAAAGCACGCATAGCGTGCACATAAGGCTCGTTATATATACTTCATCCTTTTCGGAAAAAAACGCACCAATTACTATTGTTGGATGTTTCAAAATAAATGCAACAATTTTAATCTTCCATTTTTTGTAAGTTTTTTCTTTCTATTTCTCACATCATCACATATATCACTTGCTCTCTCTATCCTTTTTACCCTCAGACAAAAAATAGTCTAGGAGTCCGTGGCAACCCAGTTGTTGTGTGTTTTTTGAAACGGAAGAAGTATATATAATATATATATATATATATATATAGAGAGAGAGAGAGAGAGAGAGGGTCAGGATCATGTGATAAAGCATCTTTTGGTGAGAAGGGTTGTTTATGTGAGAATATATCTAAAGCGTCGATTCAGTGAGATCTAACGGCTAGAAATTAATGGGCTAATTTTTTTTAATTAAAAAAACTTACGTAACTAACCCCTATTAGTGAGTGTGATAAATAAAAAAAATTATTTTTTTATCAATGAAAAAGTTAAAATTTATTTTTTTATAAAAAAAAAAAACTTAAATTTATGTTCTATAAAAAACACAACTAAAATTTGGAACATGTTAAACTTTTATCCTTTCATATAGTCAATTAGTCATGTAGAATTTAGAACATGTCAAATAAAATTTAGAAAATATCGTATAAAATTTAGAATATGGTTAATTAAATTTAGAATATTAAATAAGTTATTTTGTTTTTTTAACGGGTTCCATAGATCAACTTCAATATAAAATTTTGAGAATATTTTGAAATAATGTTTAATTGTCCGGGTATATATTTTATTATATTTTTTTTGTATAAAAGGTCAATAATTGTATTATAATTGTATCATTTTATTTTTTTTTAAAGAAAAGTTTATTCAATTTCAAACTTATTTTATACAGTTTTGAAAATGTCTTATAAAATTTAGAACATGACTATTACAATTCAGAAAATGAATCATAAAACTTAGAACATGATTTATAATTTTTTTTAATATTTCATCTACTTAAAATAAAACAACATTAAACTACTTTAAAACATGGCTTTTTAATATTTTTAATATTTTCAGCACACATACACAACATTAGAATATGATGGCTTACAAACATGGCTTTTTAAGTTTAGAACATGATATATAAAAATTTGAACAAAGCTTAAAAAAAAAAAACTAGATTCGACTCATAAAATTTTGAACATATTAAGATATACTTCCAAACAAAAAAACATGGAGTAGAATTTTAGAAAAAAAATTATATATATATATAAAAAAAAAAAAACATACTTTTTAAAAAAAAATTAAAAAAATCAGGAAAAATACGTAACATAATTTATTTATTTTTTAAAAAAATTAAAATAAAAAGGATGTTTTTTTAAAAATAAGACATAGAGTTTTTTAAATGTAACAGAATCTTTTTTTTTTTTTTAAAAAAAAACAGATTTTTTTTAACAAATAAATAGAAATATACTAATCAAAATTAGATTACTATTTTGCCCTTACTAGCAAAAAACAAGGATCAAATATTAGCCCTTAGATCTAAAATTATCAACAGTGCAGATGTTTTGTCACATACAAACCTTTCTAACCTAAACAACCCCTTCTCACAAGATCCTAATCCTATATTTTTGAATTCTTTTACAAATGTACTCCCATATTTATATAGCTTTTCATATTAAATTTTTATCTTTTAATTAAGTGAAAATTTGATTAGAGATAGTGTAGTAGATGAAATTAAATTTTATTCAATTAAACAATCATGCATATTGTTATTTTCAACAATGCAAGCTCATAAATATTGTATACAAATATTTTATAAGATACTCATACATTAAAGCACGCATAGCGTGCATATAAAACTAGCTATATATACTTCATCCGTTTCAAAAAAAACGCAACAATTTATATTTTTGGATGTTTCAAAATAAATGCAACAATTTTAATCTTCCATTTTTTTGGTAAGTTTTTCTTTATATCTCTCACATCATCACATAATATCTCACTTTGTCTCTCTATCCTTTTTACCCTTAGAATAAAAAAGGTCTAGGAGTCCGTGCCAACCCAATTGTTGCGTTTTTTTTCGAAACGGAGGAAGTATATATATATATATATATATATATATATATATATAATATTACATTATTTGAAACATAAAAAATAGTAGTGATTTTGCATCTCTAAATCCATCGGGTTGACCCGAACCAAAATTCATGGGCCATAAATACATATTTCATCAAAAACCGAACTTGTTACTAACACAACATATTAAACTCGAAAAGGTTCATCCCAAGCCGATCTGACCATACCTGACCTGTTTGACAGGTCTATACACAACTACTCGTGTATCATTTACTGTTCTATCTTGATCAAGTAACAAATGATGTCCTCGTGGGCTAGGTTCATATTATGGGTCATATCCATGCTCTTCCACCAAAAATAGACTAGTTGCCTTAATATTATTGGAGCAGCAAATCTATTCCCTTTAGCGTTCAAAGAAGGCGGCCCGGCCCATTGAGCCATGGAAGACGATAAGGCCCGGGATCAAGAGATGGCATTTAGGGAACACAATTCAACATACTACTTGTAAGAAAACAATATATCTCCCATGCATGCATGTACTCACACACACACACGCACATATATACGTAGTACATAGATATAATACCACGTGTATCATTTATATTGGTAGATAAGAAATCCTCACAAATGCGTCTGTGACCATATGTAGGGATGTCAATTTGGGTTGGAACCTGTTGGGTTAGCTGAAATGACCGTGACCTGAACTGAAATAAATTGAACTAAAAGTAACCCGTAACCTAAAATTGACTTGAACTGAAGTGACCTGAACTGTTACTGGCCCGTGAATTAATGACTTGAACTGAACTGAGGATAACATGTCCCAAACCCGAACATTTATTAAATTAGACTGAACTGAAATCAACCCGTTACATTATTTGACCTGAACTGAACTGAAATCTTATTCAACTTGAAAGTAACTTCATATCACAATTAACATATTAATAAACTTTTTATGTTTTATGATCAATTTTTATCGTAATGGTCGCTCCAAAATAACCCGGTGTAAACTGATGCCAACCTGAAACATACCGTTTCTTATCATTAAACTGTATTAACCTGAACCGTTTTGGATTGAACTGATACTAGCCTGAACGTTAATGACCTGAACCTGAACTGAACTCTCACCGAGAAAAAGACAACCTGTTATGACCTGTTACCGAAATGACTTGAAATGACTTGAACTGAACCGTTGGGTTAATAACCTGATTTAACCTGAACCGAAATTGAAACGAACCCGTTTGGGTAAACCCTAACCTGTATCGTTAACCCGTTTTGACATCCCTAACCATATGGTACATACGGAAGGTGGAGCCCTTCACCATGAAACGACACTCTACTACTACTACTACTACGTAATCTTTCCATGGACTAATATGAAGCTTCTCAAAACTCTATAAATACTCTTTCATTCTTGAGTAAATAAATAAATAACAAACAAACAACAAACAAAAACAACAAAAAAAAAAGAAAGAAAATGATGAAGAGCTTTGTTATAATGATGGTGATGATGTCCCTAATGGTGGGGACATCAATGGCGAGTGGGGAATGTAACATGTATGGGAGATGCCCTGCAGGGTATTGCTGCAGTGTATATGGGTACTGTGGCCTTGGACCCAAATACTGCGGCAGAGGCAAGCAGCAGGTTGACCACCCAACCACTAATACTACTGGTTATCTTCCCCAACCTCGCAAGGTTCGTGCTGCTCCCGTTGGACTTGAAACTCCTTAATTGATGCTCCATCATATATATTGCCCTGCCTTGTCCTGCCCTGCCCTGCCCTGCCTGGGAATAAAAATAAAATATTAAGTGATGATCGATTTCCTATCTTATAGCTAGCTACGAATGTTATTTTTATTTTTATTTTCTCCATTAATCTTCCTTACTGTGGCTAAATGCTGTTGTTGTTTTGTAATCCAATGATGAATGAATGTCAAATAATGTATCACCAGGTCAAATCCCAATATATGTCATCCTACATGCACTATATATATTCTTGCTATATATATATATATATATCGCCTCTCCTATATTGCTAATAATATAGGTTTATTTCTCTAATATACTTTGATTTTTGAGGCTTGGAGGTTTATTTCTCCAAAAAATTGCGCACTTGAATACACATGGACACAACACTAGGCCTAAATATCCAAATCTACGTCTTGAGCCCGGCCAAATTAAAAGAATTTCAAAACATAAGAAAAGGCTGGCCCCAAAAAATAAAAAGTATCAGCGCGTCATACCAACATACGCTGACTCCCTCAGCGTGTCAAAGAGATATGCGCTGACATTAAATTACGATACAATTAAATATTAATAAAAAATTGCTAATATAAATGAACTTTTTACTTATTACTTTCTTAAAACCATGCATCACACAGGTGCTAATCTAGTTAGGCTAATAAGAAAAAGCAAAAAAAAATAATAAATGACAAGCTATAAAAATATATATGCAATCTAAGTAATTAGAGATACTGTTATAGGAAGATAGGAGTATAGGACTAAATATCAACCTTATCAAAAAGTAAAAGACTAGTGCATAACACTGGATAAGCAATAAAATTTACTTCATCCGTTTCCAAAAAACGCAACAATTTCTATATTTTGATGTTTCAAAATCAATGCAACAATTTTAATCTTCCATTTTTGTAAGTTTTTTCTTTCTATCTCTCACATCATCACATACCCCACTTTATCTCTCTTTCCCTTTTACTCTCACAACAAAAAATTACCTAGGACTCCGTGCCACCCCAATTGTTGCATTTTTTCGAAACAGAGGAAGTATTAAACTTAAAATTATCCTTCTTAACTCGGTTATTCAAACAATAATTTCTATCTCAATTCCCACTAACTTGCTACATGATATGATAAACACTTCTGGGGATTGCATCTTCTAGTAGTGCTGTCAGATTGGGTGAGAACTGATTTAACTGAGCTGAACTAACTGAAACTGAACTGTTTTGGGTCAATTTGAAATTACCCGAAACTGAATTGAATAAACTGATAACTGAAAGTCAACGGAAAAATATCGAACTGAACTGAATCTGAAACAACTGAAACTGAATTTAATTGCTAAATATCTGAAAATAACTGAACTGAACTGAAACTGAACTGAAAATCGGGTATCTGAAAAGAACTGCACTGAATTGAAAATGAATTGAAAAGAGGATAACTGCAGCTAACTGAAACTGAACTGAAAAGATGATAACCGGATCTAACTGGAACTAAAAATGACTTGAAACTAATTTAATTTGAATATTACTAAACTGAATCAAAAATGATACAATACTATCCGAACTGTTTTGAACACTACAAGAAAATGCTAAATTACCTACCGCAATAAGCGGTAGGAAATGTAGGAAAATCGGTCGGAAATCGATTTTCGATAGGTATTGAGTGGTAGGAAATAAGTTGGTCGCTAATTGTATATTAAAATTACCTATCGAATTTTACAACATTTCCTACCAACTTTTAGCGGTAGGTAATTTCCTACCGAAAAATAAAAATTATTCGTAGGTGATTTGCTACCGTAGTTCTCAACATTTCCGACCGAAAATACGGTAGGTAATTTTCCTATTGGAAATATGGGTAGGTGATTTGCGACCGATTTTACAGATTTGCATGTGACCGACTAGCGGTAGGAAATTTCCTACTGAATGTCTATCTTAAGGCTGATTTGGAGTTACAAAATTATAATCTAAAATGACCTGAACTAAAGCTAACCGAACCAAAAAAATATGTAACCAAAACTGAACTGAACTGTCGACATTTTGAACTGAACTGAATTACACCCGTTCGAATTTTTAATTGATTGGTTAAACTGAACAATTAACTGAAACAGAACTGAACTAAAATATGTCCGTTTAAAAACTGAACTGAACTGAAATCAAAATTAACTGAACTGAAATGGAAAAAAAATTATCTGAAAGTAACTGAACAGAAACGACCCAAACTGATTGGTTAAAACCAAAACTGAACTGGTGACCTGAATTGACAGTTGCTGGAAAACTCGTCCCGAAAATCATCGCCGGAAAATTCGGCCTAATAATCAACGCGGAAAAAGTCGGTCCGATAAACTTCGTCGGACAATGTCGAGCGGAAAAACAATTAGGCAATTTTCTAATCAAACTCAATTTATTTAAATGCCTTTACTTGTGTTCAAATAGAAAATGGCCTAATTAAAGGAGGGGCAAAACAATGTGGAACACATAACGGGACAACAAATTTTTGTCAGCTTCTTACCTTGTACTTTTATTGACAGTACTCTAAGAAAATACTTAGATTTCTTCAAGTCAGGTTCTAGTTTTGAATCCTTTCCCCTAATAATGCTCCCAAAATTTGCAATTCCCATTTTCACGGTTACAATTTTATCAATTCCCAGCAGAATACCGTCCACGTCATCTTTTAATTTTTTTAAAATTTTTTTTAACAGGAGTGGCGGTTTTAGGTTACCATGTTACCACTTATAATTTGTTCTATTCAGGCATAGTTAAAGGCAAAACCGCTACTACCAGTAGCGGTTTTGCACCAAAAATAAATAAGCATAAATTCTCACACTTAACAGTTAAAGTAATAAAACCGCTACTCCTAGTGGCGGTTTTTTACCCAAAACCGCTACTGCTAGTAGCGGTTTTCTGAAAAAAGAAAATTTTGCTGACATGGTAATTTGGGAATTGAAAAAAATAGAGCCGTATAATGGGTGTTACGGGCCAAAATATGGTTCAGCAAGAAAAGTACATGAGGCCTAATCAAGCACAAAAGCCCAAGGATCAGCATCAGCCCAATCACAAGAAGCCCATCAGTGTCCACCACCAGAGGACACGTGACGTCATCCTATAAGTACACATGGCAGCATCTTACTGGTACACGTGGCAACTAATTGAAGCAACAACATATTGGATGACATTGAACAAAGACAACATCAAAGAATCCCACATTGATAAAATGAGCTTGTACAAGGAGATATCCTGATATAAATGTATTCATGACTGATTGATGAGGAGGAGATTAGTTGATTTGACGAGACAACACAAAAAGTGTATAAGTCCATTAATTGTCATTAAAGCTTAATCATATTTGATTAATAAGCAATCAACAAGTTATTAATAATATTATTGTATTCCTCTATTTTCTTGTTTTATTACATTAATTTACTTTATTATGTCATTTATTTTCATATTTGTACTAGGCAAAGTTTGTAGCATAGTTTCGGATAGCCCTCACCTAATATCATAAAATCACCCGAAACATTTGGCGCCATCTGTGGGGAGGGCACGAAAATATGGCAAACTTAGGAGAAAATACTCTCAAATTGCCTAAGTTTAATTTCCCAAGAGAGGAAGAGGAGACGGAGTCAGGAGACGGTCATCATAACGAGAGGATATCCCAAAGGGAGAGACCTACCCCATGTGTGACCGAGGACGAAGGCCCAACTCAACAAATGACCAGCCTGTCTCCCTCTCTAAGATCAAAGATTTGATGATCGGGTTCAGGCAATCACGTGTCTCTCAAGTGAAAGATATGATTGGACAACATTCGAAGGATGGAAAAAATACTTTGAAGGCTCGAAATGGAAAAGGGAGTCTCGACTAGAGACAAGGGCGGCGGTAAAAAGGTTGCATCAAAGTCCAAGATGTGCAAATCTCCTCAGCTCAACTTGCAGAACATCACACGGCGAGTGAGAATGGCGAGGGCTCCTATATAGCCGAGGAAAGAGACCTTGGTGAGAGAGTCCAACCAAGGCTTCAAGAATGCACAGGACTACCCAAGGGCCAACAGGCAACAGTCTCAACAGTTCTAGCTCTCTGATACAGTGTCCACTCCCACAATGAGGGATGGAACACAAAGAGGTTTTCTCAAGGGTGAATCTCAGTCGACTCAGTATCAAGCACCTAAACTCGTTCCAAAGGATTTTTTGTCAACGAGGAAGCAAGAGCCCGACACAACTCATCAGCACGAGCTAACCCATGTTCGTCCAAACTCAGCCGCAGCCTAACCCCTATGCTTCTAAGAGAGTCAGTGGCAAGCTAAGGAGAAAAAAAAATCCTGAAACGCCTAAGTTTAATTTCCCTCTTAAAGGGCAGGAGATCGGGCTAGGGCCGGTTGAGCTAAGGATAGGCCACCCCAGAAGGAGAGGCATACGGCATACCTCTCATGCAACTGAGGCGTACCTATTTTAAAGTGGTCGTTATCAGAGAGGCTCGACGTATCTCAGCCGGCCGAGCCCCCATTTATACCATAAGTACTACTATTACCACAAAGATGTGGGGCATGACACCAACTATTCTTTTAATCTCAAAAGTTGTTGGAAAAATTGGCTGCCAAGGGAAAGCTTAAGCCCTATGTGGTGAATATTTCCGAGAAAAACCATTCAAAAGTTTGGCGAGGACGAAGACACTGACCCTAAAGGAGTAGCATTGATCTCAGGAGTACTCGCCTCAGAAGGGCCGACCACCAAAAGGACTAAGGAACATCTCCGAAGTCCCTTTAAGTTATGGTCTCTGAGAAGAAAGATGAAAGATTCCCTGATGAGTTGTTTGGGAAAGAATAATAAGTAGTCGAGGTTGTCCATGATGGTACATACAGACTAGAAAATGGAAGGAGTTTTCGTTGCTAAGTCCTGAAATATGAACAACTTGAGGTATACTTTTAATTTGCAAACTGTAAATTCTTGTTTTTATAAGTTCTAAGCTATATACCAAATAAATATTAATGAAAAAGGGTGGGACATAGTCCCAAAAGGCCCCATCTATAGTAAAATATAAAAAGGGAAGGACATAGTCCCAAAAGGCCCCATCTATAGTAAAATATAAAAAGGGCAGGACATAGTCACAAAAGGCCCCATCTATAGTAAAATATAAAAAGGGCAGGACATAGTCCCAAAAGGCCCCATTTATAGTAAAATATAAAAAGGGCAGGACATATTCCCAAAAGGCCCCATCTATCGTAGAATAGAAAAGGGCAGGACGCAGTCCCAAAAGGCCCTTCACTTCTTAAAGTGAATATTCTAAGGCTAGTGTCCAATATATTGTCCATAGACATAGACCGAATGCCCTTGGTGCTAAACCAGGCACCAAGTTCCAATTCCCTAATGATTGGTCCCAAAACAAGGCCAATAGTGACAAAGCTCGCGAGGAAGAAAGGTGGCCACCCATGCCCCTTTATATATAATATTCAAAGTGACTCATTAAAAGGTGCTTCGTCTGTAATTGGCCAAGTAACTTAAAATGTTTCATTAAGGGTTGCCTTGGTTGTAATTGGCCGAGATAGTCAAAAATTAAAAAAGGTTCATTGAAGGGTGCCTTGGCCTTAAGTGATCGAGTCATCTAAAATTTGAAAGTGGTTCACTAATGGGTACCTCGACCATGATGCATCGGCCTTAAATGAGCGAGTCATCCAATAGAACAACTTTGAGCAATCCACTCGGTTTAAGGGCAATCAGGCATCTGATTGATTGCCCTCTTAAATCTTTGGCAAAGAATCATTGCTAAGAAATTTAAGTGGGCAATCACACAGATTGAAACGAACCCGTTTGGGTGAACCCTAACCTGTACCGTTAACCCGTTTTGACATCCATAACCATATGGTACATACGGAAGGTGGAGCCCTTCACCATGAAACGACACTCTACTACTAATACTCTTTCCATGGACTAATATGAAGCTTCTCAAAACTCTATAAATACTCTTTCATTCTTGAGTAAATAAATAAATAACAAACAAACAACAAACAACAAAAAAAAAGAAAGAAAGAAAATGATGAATTGTCTATACACAACTACGTACTCGTGTATCATTTACTGTTCTATCTTGATCAAGTAACAAATGATGTCCTCGTGGGCTAGATTCATATTATGGGTCATATCCATGCTCTTCCACCAAAAATAGACTAGTTGCCTTAATATTATTGGAGCAGCAAATCTATTCCCTTTAGCGTTCAAAGAAGGCGGCCCGGCCCATTGAGCCATGGAAGAGGATAAGGCCCGGGATCAAGAGATGGCATTTAGGGAACACAATTCAACATACTACTTGTAAGAAAATAATATATCTCCCATACATGCATGTACTCACACACACACACGCACATATATACGTAGTACATAGATATAATACCACGTGTATCATTTATATTGGTAGATAAGAAATCCTCACAAATGCGTCTGTGACCATATGTAGGGATGTCAATTTGGGTTGGAACCTGTTGGGTTAGCTGAAATGACCGTGACCTGAACTGAAATAAATTGAACTAAAAGTAACCCGTAACCTAAAATTGACTTGAACTGAAGTGACCTGAACTGTTACTGGCCCGTGAATTAATGACTTGAACTGAACTGAGGATAACATGTCCCAAACCCGAACATTTATTAAATTAGACTGAACTGAAATCAACCCGTTACATTATTTGACCTGAACTGAACTGAAATCTTATTCAACTTGAAAGTAACTTCATATCACAATTAACATATTAATAAACTTTTTATGTTTTATGATCAATTTTTATCGTAATGGTCGCTCCAAAATAACCCGGTGTAAACTGATGCCAACCTGAAACATACCGTTTCTTATCATTAAACTGTATTAACCTGAACCGTTTTGGATTGAACTGATACTAGCCTGAACGTTAATGACCTGAACCTGAACTGAACTCTCACCGAGAAAAAGACAACCTGTTATGACCTGTTACCGAAATGACTTGAAATGACTTGAACTGAACCGTTGGGTTAATAACCTGATTTAACCTGAACCGAAATTGAAACGAACCCGTTTGGGTAAACCCTAACCTGTATCGTTAACCCGTTTTGACATCCCTAACCATATGGTACATACGGAAGGTGGAGCCCTTCACCATGAAACGACACTCTACTACTACTACTACTACGTAATCTTTCCATGGACTAATATGAAGCTTCTCAAAACTCTATAAATACTCTTTCATTCTTGAGTAAATAAATAAATAACAAACAAACAACAAACAAAAACAACAAAAAAAAAAGAAAGAAAATGATGAAGAGCTTTGTTATAATGATGGTGATGATGTCCCTAATGGTGGGGACATCAATGGCGAGTGGGGAATGTAACATGTATGGGAGATGCCCTGCAGGGTATTGCTGCAGTGTATATGGGTACTGTGGCCTTGGACCCAAATACTGCGGCAGAGGCAAGCAGCAGGTTGACCACCCAACCACTAATACTACTGGTTATCTTCCCCAACCTCGCAAGGTTCGTGCTGCTCCCGTTGGACTTGAAACTCCTTAATTGATGCTCCATCATATATATTGCCCTGCCTTGTCCTGCCCTGCCCTGCCCTGCCTGGGAATAAAAATAAAATATTAAGTGATGATCGATTTCCTATCTTATAGCTAGCTACGAATGTTATTTTTATTTTTATTTTCTCCATTAATCTTCGTTATTGTGGCTAAATGTTGTTGTTTTGTAATCCAACGAATAATCGTCAAATAATGTATCACCCGGCCAAATCCCTATGTATGTCATCCTACATGCACTATATACATTGTTGTTATATATATATGAAGATGTTGGAGTTTTAATGGTTGAGTAGTTAGTGTTTGCTTCAAAAGAATCTTTTGTCGTCCCATATTAATTAATAATTTGAGGGATTTATTATATACGTTTATTTCTCTCATATACTTTGATTTTTGAGGCTTGGATGTTTTAATGGGCTCTACTGATCAAAATGTTCAATTATCACAACATTACCTAAGAGTCTGTGCCACCCCAATTATTGTTGCGTTTTTTTCGAAACAGAGGAAGTATTAAACTTAAAACTATCCTTCTAAACTCGGTTATTCAAACAATAATTTCTATCTCAATTCCCACTAACTTGCTACATGATATGATAAACACTTCTGGGGATTGTATCTTCTAGTAGTGTTGTCAGATTGGGTGAGAACTGATTTAATTGAGCTGAACTAATTGAAATGAACTGTTTTGGGTCGATCAAAAATTACCCCAAACTGAAAGTGAACTGAATTCAATGAACTGGTAACTGAAAGTCAACTGAAAAATATCGAACTGAACTGAACTGAACTCAATCTGAAACCAACTGAAACTGAAGTTAACTGCTAAATATCTGAAAATAACTGAACTGAACTGAAACTGAACTGAAAATCGAGTATCTAAAAATAATTGAACTGAACTGAAACTGAACTGAAAAGAGGATAACTAAAGCTAACTGAAACTGAACTGAAAAGATGATAACTGGATCTAACTGAAACTAAATATGACTTGAAACTAATTTAATTTGAATATTACTAAACTAAATAAAAAATGATACAATACTATCCGAACTATTTTGAACACTACAAGAAAATGCTAAATTACCTACCGTCATAAGCGGTAGGAAATGTAGGAAAATCGGTCGGAAATCGATTTTCGATCGGTGTTGAGTTGTAGGAAATAAGTTGGTCGCTAATTGTACATTTCCAACCGATTTTCGGTCGGAAAAATTACCCATCGCATTTTACAACATTTCCTACCGACTTTTAGCGGTAGGTAATTTCCTACCCAAAAAAAAATAATAAGAACAATAATAAATATAGCTAATGCAAATATGCAATGGTTAATTAATTCTTTATGAACCGTTGCATTAGACTTAATAACAATTGCAAAAAACCTAATACAACGGTTTACATTTTGTTTTGAAACCGTTGCATTAGCCTTTATGACCATTGCAAAAGACCTAATGCAACGGTTGAATTTTTGTGTAGGAATCGTTGCATTGGGCCCATTTAACCATTGCAGAAGACCTAATGCAACGCTTTGTACTTTTGTTTATAAACCGTTGCATTAGGCTTCCACAAACGTTGCATTCGACCTAATGCAACGGCAGCAAATGCAATGGTTTATAAAGTGTTGCATTAGGCCTTTCGCAACGGTTTAAGAAACATAATGCAACACTTTTAAGGCGTTGCATTAGCTTTTATTTCTAATTATTAGAATCCTAAAAAAATTAAATAAGTTAATAAGGAGATCCTTCGAATTATATAAACATATTATGCATGTGAAAATAATAAATCAATAATGATAATTATTTCCCCCAAAAAAAGTAGCAGAAATTTTATTATGAGAATATGTATAGACAATAAATGTATAATGTAAAGTAAATTTTGATCATAAGAATATATAAGTATGTAATTAATATATGATCAAAACTAAATTACTTATAATAAAAGAAATGAGGTACAAGTATTATTTATAAAAATTAAATCATATAATATTTGTAAAGATATGTTATATTATATATCAATGTTTATTAAGATAGAAAATATATTAAGATAGAATAATGAATTGAAGTTGCTTTTTTTAGGTTAAGGGAAAATGGCGGGAAGTTTTTTAATGAGAGAGCGACACGTGGCAAGATGTAGTTCTAGCTGCTTCTCTTATAGTATATATATTGATAAATTATATATATAGATAGGAAACTGGCATTGGGGCTTTTAGAGCATCAGCATGCAAGAGGATACTTTCCCACCTTCTCTCTCCTATCTACATATACCCCACCATATATTCCTTCTCTATTAATATATTTAATTATTATTAAGATATCTAAATGATGTTAATAATAATTAATAATACAACATACCACATAAGTAACAACGATGAAACATACAAATTAAAATACATTAATTTAAAACATGAAATAGACAACAGATTAAAAAATATGGAAAACTTATACTCTCTTATATTGTTTTCAGTTTTTCCAAATGTATTACCAAATTATAGTTGAAATACAAATTTGAAACATTAAAAATACTCAAACCAACCACAAAGACACGCGTGTCATCATTTTCCACCATAAAAAAAAAAATTGCATGCCCTTTGTACAATTCTTGGCTCGCGGGCCAAGGTGCTCAATCCTTTCTATAGAAAGGATTTGGTACCATCCGTTCCCTTTTAGGATCCTTTCCCCATGTTCAACATCAATGAGGATGGCAAAAAGTACACAAAATAAGAGCTAAGAGGATATCATTCCGTCCTCTACAATGCTGATGCTCTTAAAGAGTAAGGATAAGGAAATAGTAAGCAAATGAAAACCCTTTTTTATACCATCCGTATCAGTCGGGCTCCCCGACCAATCTCTCTCCTTTCCTCCTTTTGCCACATCATTTCCCACTTATTTTTTCATTTACCCTCCCCAAATTTCATACACCACTCTGCATCAGTCAGCTTCCCAAAACCTTCTATCTCCTACTTTTCCATAAGGCACCATATTTTTTTATATAACAAAATAAATATAACAACAACAAATAAAACCCAAAGCATGGCCCACCCACCTCATAACATACATCATGCAGCCCCTATAATTTTCCCTCCCCATTACAAGAGATTCTCACAATATAATCTACCACCCCATTTATTGTGGAACATGCCACACTAGTGGGCTTGCCATTTAGTGCCCCAAATTAGACAAAATCTCAATCCAAAAAAATAAAAAATCTTATTTTGGCTATTTTTTGCGAAGTGTGTCTTTCAAAGACTGAATGAATGAATGAAAAGGGGTAATTAGAGTTTTGATATTCAACATTGGATGAACTACACAATAAAGAAATAGTTGAAAATGATGTAATAAGGAAAGAAAGAAACCGTGGGATCCTTCTAATGTTCAAATGGATAGTAAGAAGTTATTCGTATTTCTAAGGAGGAAGGATAAGGAAGGATAAGGATATATTTTTAATCTAAAACTAGTTGTTGGCTTGGTGATGCCCAGATTGGGTAAGGAGACATGCTTTTGATAGTGATTTTTATTGTAAAATAATGTTTTTTATTAAAAATTATTTTACTCTAAAAGAGTCCAACAATATAGAGCCTCAAAGAAGGAAACCATCTTGTGGTAGATTAGTAAAATTTCGTAGTAAAGTTGAACATAACGAACCTTGAACCTCATTCAAAGAACGTTTATGCTTACGAATTCATTTACTAATAAGCTAGAAAACACGCAATTTTGTAGCTCACTTTGTGGACATATTCGTATAGTCTAAACTAAATGAAAATAATCACTCTTAACACTCAATTTAGGCCAAAACTACTATGAATACACGAAATCTCCAAAAAACCATTCAGAACAATCGTATATATATCTAAATTAAGACGAAAAGAATCACTCTTAGATCTTAATTTAGGGATAGCAAAATCAGTAGCCGGTAATTAGCTACACACTTAAACTAAACTAAAAAAGTAATAAAAGGAATATTTTAGATATTAGAGAAAAGATTACTCTTAATCCTAATCTCCAAATGGCATATTTTTTATAATAGATGGAAGAATCGCTCTTTAATCTATTACTAAATAGCCAATCGAATTAAGAGAATCGCTCTCAAAACTCAACAATAAATCTGATTAACTCCTAAGAGAATCACTCTCGAAGTCATTAATCAGTTTGGCTAGCTTCGACTAAGAGGTTCGGTCTCTTTATCTATTAGCCTAGATAACTAATCAAGAGGTTCGGCCTCTTAATCATTCATCTAGCACGAAGACTTGTAGCTAGACAACTCCCAATAACTTCAAACCATTCGAGTTTCTAAGCACATAAGTTAAAAACTAATGAAAGAAAACCCAAAGTTTTCAGACCATTTTTTCATTCATTCAAATCTGATTTTTATAGTGAACTATTACACGCTATTTACAAGAAAACTAAAGCTAAGGCTACTACTACTACTAGAATAAAAAAAGCAAAGAAAGCAAAATATCTAGCCTAAATAAGAGCCATACGTCCCCCTTGGCTAGTCACTTTGAACAAGTTGCTCCACTTGCATCAAGTTGCCTCCATGACTCCTCTAAGCTACTAGGTGAGCAAGCGAAGCTAATATGATACTAAGCAAAAAGCAAAGCTACTCCTCCCACTTGCAATTCCAAACAAAACCCAAGTACAAAAAAAGTTGGATTGATTGACTTACGCAAGCAGTTGATCGCACCTTACGACCATAACCTCGCAACTTGCGACATTTGCTCGCACCTCGTGAGTAGTTGCTGGACTTGCACACACTCGTTGCTTCTATCATTGTGTCTTGGTTCATGTACTTGTGTAGTTTAAGCTAAAATCATATAACTATGATAATACAATACTAGCTAATAAAAAAACAAAACTAAAGCATTAAGTTAAGTAGTAGCTAATACAAAATAGGCATAATTGAAACTAAGGTACTACAAATCTATTACAAAAATCTAATACTACTAATCACCATTCTTTGGTTCACTTAATCTGGTTCATTCTTTGGCTCACCATTTTTAATCTAAAACTAGTTTGTTGGCTTGGCGATGCACATGTTGGGTAAGGAGACATGCTTTTGATAGTGATTTTTATTGTAAAATAATGTTTTTCATTAAAAATTAATGAAAAACATTATTTTACTCTAAAAGAGTCCAACAATATAGAGCCTCGAAGAAGGAAACCATCTTGTGGTAAATTATTAAAATTTCGTAGTAAAGGTTTTGAATACAAGCGATGATGACATATTTTTAAATACTTACAATTTTGATCTAAAAAACAAGCATACCCCTATATCCTAACATGTATCTATTTAAATGTAACATGGACGTTTTTATTTGCTTTCTAGTAGTTTTCAATAATTTAGTCGTTTTTAGTCAATCCTGAATATATGTGCAACATATACCCTTTTTTATGCTGGTAACCAAGTAAAAAGTAGTACATTATAGGGTTTAAGGGACACCCGTATTCCATTAATGATATTTTACTAAATATTAATAAATTTGATCTGAAAACTACTTTTAACATTTATAATTGTAACATATACTCCTATAAACTTAATATGCACTATTCTTTTTAGTTTGCAAAATTTGATGGGAATAATCCCAACTTTCACACGTCTACTCATTTTGGTCCCTACTTTTGATTAACTCAGTATAATCCAAAGTTGCACAACGTCTTCTCAATTTGGTCCCAATGCTATTTTTGACTTGCTGTATCAAGTAACTTAAGGTAAACTATGGACCAAAATGAGCAAACGTGTGAAAGTCGGACCAAATTGAGAAGATGTTGTGCAACTTTGGATTATATTGAGTTAATCCAAAGTAGGGACCAAAATGAGCAGACGTGTGAAATTTGGGATTATTCCCATCAAATTTTCCTTTTAGTTTTCGTAGTTTTATGTGAATTTGTGTTTTTTTACCAAAACCTAACCTTATGTCTTCAATTAGGGTGTATACAAACATACATATATTTGAATATATACACAATTCGGATGCACAGACTATAATACATCTTTTTTTGTCACCAAATTAAGAACTCTAAAGAAAAATCACAAATTCGATCACAAGGCCAATTCATGAAAGTATTGTATCGATTTTGTTGTTATAATGAAGTAAGATACAAGGATAATATTTATTTCAAGCTGATTAATATATTGAATTAAAACATGGGTTTTTCTTAAAACTACCCACTAGGTTTTTCAAATTTTCAAATGTACTCATAATTTTTAGGGTTTCTTATGTACACCCATAAGATTTTCAAAAATTCTCAATTGTAGCAAATTTTTTCATCATAACAAATGGACGTTAACAGCACCGTTAAGTCAGTTGGAAAAAAACAAAAACCAAAATTAATAAACATATATACGCCGCGCAGCGACCCAAAAGTCTCAGCAATGACACAAATCAGCCCCATCAACCGCTAAAAAACCATCAAACTAACTTATTTATTTTGGTTTTTGTTTTTCTTTTCCAACTAACTTAAGGGTGATGTTAACGTTCGTTTGCTATCATAAAAAAATTGGCTACGATTGAAATTTTTTAGAAATCTTATGGGTACACATAAGAAACCCTAAAAAAAGTGGGTACATATGAAAATTTGCAAAATCTAATGGGTATTTTTTAAAAAAACCCTTAAAACATTTTGCCAAAGAGCTTATACTTAACTACTTAATTAGTTAAATTTATGGTGATACAACATGGCTATTATCGTGAATTTTGAACCAAAAAATAGGCAGAAGTTGCGCCTTGCAAGTTTGCAACTATTGATTTAATCTTTTGGAAACTCCTAATAAAAATCAACGTATAACTTTAATTAAGTGGAAGCATGATCAAAATTATTTTGGTATGAGTAAATACAAGTTCGTTTGATCTGATCTGAAATTTTCTAATCTCATCTGATATGAACTTTTATGATATGAATTTTTCTAATTTGATTTAAATTATTATTATTTTTTCTAAAAGAATTTCTCTGACTTGATATTTTTTCATGATCTGATTTGAATTTTTTGATATGATTTGAAATTTTTTGATCTGATTTAAATTTTTTTGATCTGATTTAAATTTTTTTGATCTGATTTTTTTAATAAGCATTAGAATGCTTAAATGAGATGAACCGAACTGAGCCTGAGTACTATTATTTCTTCTTCCATTTTATTTCCTTGTTTTATTCTAGCTAGTTGAGCATATTAAACAGCACATTTACTTGTCCAAGACATGTAATGTAACCCAAAACATAAAAGCGAAAATTTTCTACAACTAAATCCCAACCATATTTCAATTCAACATATGTAAAAAAGTGACCTTTTCAATTAGTCAATTAAGTTTATTGAAGTTTAATTTTTTATATTTCCCCTCTAAGTTGAAAGCCCAACACTCAATTTGCTTCACATGCCAATAAGAATTAATTATTAAATACTAATTACTAACATCTACGTATATAAATGTATTCTAGGGACATAGCTACATCTACCCACTACTAATTAATAGATTATTAAAGAAATTATTTATTTGTTAGTGGTAGATAGTTTACCCGCTGGATAGATAAAGTTTTTTATGTCTTCTAGCATTTTCGCCTATTTGTTTACATCCTTAATAAAGTAATAACCCATTAGACTTTAATGGTATATATACTATACAACGCACAAGCTAAGCAATGTAAGCATGTTTATATAGTTCTAAATAAAGTTATTAAATTTGGGGGAGTGTTTGAGTGATCCTAAAGATTGTCAATCTTTCCATATTGATTTTTTTTTTGTGCATAATACATAAAAAATATTTATTTTATATGCTACATATCTCTAATTTATTACACTTATACTAATAGTTTATTCTATTGTATCTAAGAGGGTTTGCAATCATTAGGGTTGCTCAATCAATTTTGTTTACTATAAGGAAATTAAGTATAAGGGAGCCAGTTTTTTTCAACGAAAAACATAAGGAAAAATTAAAAAAAATAATCCCAAATTTGATTTGTCTTCCGTTTTTAATCCCAACTTTTTGAAAACCAAAAATAATCCCAACTTTTGCTTTGGTTTTCCATTTTTGGACCATTATACCGGTAACCTGCTGCGACGGTATGCAGCTTATTTCTATGATAATTAAACTCGTTCATTTTATATTAATTGAGTTTTAAATACAAAATACAGTTCCTCTCCCCTCCAAAACCGAAATTATGACATAAACCTTTTCCTTCCCAAAATCCTTTGCCATTGTTAACCATTGTCATTGAAGCAAAGTGAAGGTTTGTGAAGTTTACTCTCCTTCTAGTGGTTACCCCAATTCATTCGAGCGGAAAAAATCCCAAATAATCAGACCCAGTTGTTTTTTTTTTTTTTTTTACTCTATAAATACAATTTTGTAGGTTTTGTAAAATTATTTGAATTGTTGTTGTTGAAATTTAGGGTTTTTAATTTCTGAGTTTGAATTTAGGTTGTTAAGTTTGAAATTTTCTGGGTTTGAATTTATGTGGTTTGAAATTAGGTTTTTGCAAAATTCTGTGTTAATGATTTTTATTGGATGCTTATGGGTTTAAATGATATTGGTCTTGGTTTTTTTTAAGGGTTTTTATTGCATGTTTACTTTGGTTGATCTTCCGTTTTTTAATCCCAAATTTTTGAAAACCAAAAATAATCCCAACTTTCGCTTTGGTTTTCCATTTTTGGACTCTCTTCAAATTTTAACCTACAACTACCGGTAAACCTTGCTAATTAGCCGGTTAAAATGTGAAGAGGGTCCAAAAATGGAAAACCAAAGCGAAAGTAGGGATTATTTTTGGTTTTCGAAAAGTTGGGATTAAAAACGGAAGACCAACCAAAGTTGGGATTATTTTTGTTAACTTTTCCAAAACATAATTGCAAAAAATGAACTTAGAATTAGATTAATCTCAAGATGTTTAATTTTCAACTAGGTTTTTGACCCGTGCATAATGCACGGATTTGTACATATTAGATTAATAATTGTATGCTTTAATTTTTCATTTATGATAATGTTTGAAGATTGAAACCAAGACTTAATAATTCATAAAAAAATAAAAATAAATGTATCAACTTTATAACTATTTTAAAGATTATAAATATACATTTTGGAAAAATAATTCATTTGTATGATTATAAATTAATGGAAAATGATTTTGTAAATATGAAATGCGGGTTCATTTAAAGAGAATTACATAATGGGGGAAGAAACAATTTAATATGAGTAACTGAAAAAGGGAGTGATAGGAAAGAAAATGACATTATTTGAGAGAAATTGAAATGTTTTTTTTATAAAATGTAAATAAAGTATTAATTTAAGTGTGGGAGATATAAAGTACATGTGTCAAAGTTATGTGTGGGCAAGATGACACATGGCAATTTTTTTAAAGATATCAAGTACAAGTGTCAAATGTATGTTTGGAGGTGTGTTTTAATATAATATATAGGTATAGATATGGTTGTTTTCCACATGCTTAAAATTTTCAATAATGTACCGCCTCAAATTTTTCTATCAATCATTTAACTATAAAGAAACCAATTCATATCTTTATTTATATCTATTAAATTTGTTGCAACTAAAAAAAAACTTTTGGAAAAAGTGCCAAAAATAAGCTAACCTTTGGCCGATCTTCCACAATTAAGCCAACCTTTTGAAAATCCAAAAATAAGCTAATCTAGTTATCATTTAAGCCAAAAATAAGTTAAACGATTATTTAATCTATAAGTTATCTGTTGTTTCAAGTTATTTTATCATTTAAAGAAAAAAATAGGTTGAATGATTGTAAAATAGTGATAAAAAATAGAAAATAACATGTTAAATAATCATTTGACTTATTTTTGGCTTAAATGATAACATTTCAAGGTTAGCTTATTTCTGGATTTTCAAAAGTTTGGCTTATTTGTGAAAGATCACCCAAAGGTTGGCTTATTCTTGGCAATTTTTCCAAAACTTTTTCCCTCTTCCCTCCTTATTTCTACTTTCTAGCTTTCATCTCTTTCAATAAATTTTTTTTAGTTTTCTTTATGACTATTTAATGACATTCACCTTCTCATATCCAACTTTTTAACCAATTTGAGTTTCTCAGTAATTAAAATAAATAAAAGAAATAACTTAGCGTACGTAATTGTGTGGCTTTCAAAAATACAATATTTCTTATCATATTTATTTTTCCAAGTTTTCATTCTTATTAAAATGTTTATTTCTTTCACATAATTTTCTTAAAAAATTCAATGTTTTAGAATATTTGTTTATTAAAATTGCATATTATTACTTAAGTTATAAATAATATATTAATTCTAATAATATAAGGGCCTAATTATAATTCTTAGAATAGGCCCCTAAAATTTTCCGGACGACCCTGTAAAAAAGAAGTAATACTTCGATAAAAAAAATAATGAAATTAGAACTGCATGTTTTTTCCACACAATTAATGTTTACAAGAAAAATTATTAAATCGTTTAATACACGAGACTAATTAACTGATTTCAGTGTCCTTTCATGTTTATATATCTATACCATTTTTTAAATTGATTTCGGTCTCTAATGCTGAATCATATGACTATAATAATATGCAACAAATTCGTTATTATGTCTTCTGTATATGTCTACAACAATTTTCAATTATTTGGCTATACAATTACAAATATATAAAAAAATATGATTATTTTTTGGGCTAATTAGGGTGAAAATAAAAGCCTCAAAACTACTTTTATTTGAGTGGTGATCGGCTAATATTGATTTTTGGTTGGTCAATATACATTAACACATTAATTTTATGTAATAATTTATCTCTTTAACTAATGACAAATATTTTATGGGCTTCAATTACAGCTTCAAATCATTGTTTATATATGAGATAACTTGTGTACTTTTATTATTATCATAGTATCTCTATAATAGTAAATTATAGAAAAATTAAACCGTGCATTAAACGGGCATTGTCTAGTGTATACTAAAACCAACACTCAAACATAACCTTTGAAGATCAAGTTTTAAAATCCATTGATAAATGACAAAAAAGCCACAATAAATTGTCTAGAATAATCCAACCTTTTCGACATTTGCACATAATAGGCCAGCCTTTGTTTTATTTTTCCATTACGAAATAAGAAACTGTTTGTACCAATATTGTCACTGGTAAAAAAAATCACTAATTGTAACTCCCTTATTGTAACTTGCCTTAAATTTGTTAGTTACAATTAATTATTTTGTAACAGGCATTTTAAATGTTAGTTACAATAAATCATAATAATTACATAAAAAACAATTATTGTAACGGGCATCATTTGGACCGTTACAATAAGTAATTTCTAGAATTAATCAGCGATACTCTAACTTATTGTAACGGGCATCATTAAGGCCCATTACTACAAATCCTGAAATATATATATTTTTTTAATTGAATAATTCCTGAAATTTTAAACAAAACCTTCCCCCCATTTATTTCGAGTAGCACTACGCAACTTTCAGAAAACCCAAAAAAAATTGACATAAACCCTAAACCTCTCGTGAAGTTTAACCACCACCATCGCAGCACCGTCGCACCACCGTTGTTCACCACCGGCCAACGCACCACCCACGCACCACCCAAAAGCCTTCAATTCGCATTATTCAGGTCGCGAGTTCATAGTGCACTGCTCCCCCGATTCAGGTCGCGATTTACACCGTCGAGTTTAGCACCGTCGTTCAATTGCACTGCATTATTCAGGTCGCGAGTTCACAGTGCACTGCTCCCCTGATTCAGGTAGCAAGTTACACCGTCGACTTCCCACCGTCGAGTTCAGCCCCGTCGTTCACAGTGCACTGCATCATTTGTTGCTCTTTAGAAGGTATACACGATTACTTAATGTTGTTATCAATTGATGATTCAATTTTTTTCAATTCTAATCTTGTTTATAGTAGTTTTTTTTTTGTTTAATTGGTATAAAATCAGTTTTTAGGGCTTAATTTGAATTTTAGGGCTGATTTTTATAATATTAGGGCTGATTGGTATAATTTTAGGGTTGATTGGTATAATTTTAGGACATATTGGTATAATTTTAGGGCTGATTAGTATAATTTTAGAGCTAATTTTTGGGCTGATTGGTATAAAACCATTTTTTTAGGGCTGATTTTTATACATTTAGAGTTCAAATTTATTTTTTTTAGGGTTGATTGGTATTTTTATGGTTGAATTCTATTTTATTTAGGGCCGATTTTTGTATGTGGTAAGTTTAGGAGGTAAGTGACTTACTATAGCAGGTGAAATCACCTGATCGATTGAAATTGGCTTATTATAGCACATGTGGAAATTGGCTTTATTTATTAAATCCCCAAAAATACTCATTCAATCCAATTCATCCTTTTCCTCTATTTATCTCTTATCTCTTTCATTCTCTCTCTTTCGTTCTCTGTTCTTCATTTCTTCAATTTTTTCCCTTTGAAAATTTGAATATTTTTTTCAAAAACAAAATTTTGTGCTGAAAATGGCAGATAGGTGATATTCACAGGCGTCATCATCTCAAAATTCAAGGGCCTCTCAAGTCGTATGTAATTTCGGAGGAGCGGCGGTGGCGCGTACCGTGAAGGATGTGCTGGGAGGAGGTTCTATGGCTGCCCTTCTTATCCTGTAAGTTCGCAATTACTTTAAATTTGCTGAAATTTTCATTATTTTTGAAATTGTGAAACAAAATTGGTAAAATTCCCAAATTTTTTGGGTTTTCATCTGTGGAAAGAAATTGGTGAAAATTAGGGTTTGAATATGTGGAAAGAAATTGGCTAAATTTCGAAACTCATTTTTTTTTAAAATTAGGATTTTAATTTGTGGAAAGAATTTGGTAAAGTCCCCCTTTTTTTTTTTCTGATTTTCATGGTATAAATTTATTGTTTTGCAGGATACACTTTATAAATTTATGAAGTGGATTGATGGACCTTTTCAAGTAAATAATGAAGTGGATGAGCTTAGGATGAAGCTATTTGATAAGGATGTTACTATATCTAAGTTGGAGTATCACAAAGAGATGAAGGATGAGAAGATTATCTATTTGCAACTGAAGAAAGACAATTTGGATTATGAGAATCATGAACTAAAACGAGAACTTAGCGAGAAGCGAGTTGAGGCAATGACCTCTACTAAGAATGAAAGGTATTACTTAGTTGCTCTGATCATTTCTTGGATTTTAATCTGCTTTTTGGGATTGTTCAAGATGTAATGTAGGTTGGAGGTCTAAGTTATAGATGAAGATGATGAGTATGTTAGGTTTTGTGTTATGAATGTAGTTGTAATGACTCTGATTTTATTGTTATTTTTGCCGATAATCTATGTGTATTTATGTATAGTTCAAATTTATTTTTGAACTATTTATTTTATTTTATGTGAATAATTTCGATTTAATTCGAATTAATTTATTTGCAGTTATTACTATTTATGTTAATTATTATTTAATTAATTAGAATTTTTATTATTTAATTGTCTAATTAATTATTTAATATTGTGGGCTAAATCAATTTATACATGATTAATCATGTAATTTATGTAAATTAGCCCAATTGTTCACGAGAGCCCAATTTTAGGCCCATTTCCCTTTGTTGGCCGGTTTTTCCCAAGCATGGCAAGGCTTGCCACTTTCTTTGTTTTCACACTTAACTAACTTCTATAAATAGAAGTAGTTAGTGAGCCATGAGACCATTTGCTCAATTGCCATCATTTCAAACACAACTCCCTCTCCTTTGCTCTAGTTCCACACGCCATTTTTGGCTACATTTCACCATCAAATTGTTCATCCATCTTTTTAATCCCAAACTTAAAGATTCAACCTCTATTGATCTTTAAGTACTAAAACACAATCTTAAACCCAATTATTTCATCCAAGATCATTAGTTCGGGTTGAGTTTGGGTGCGTGTTCGTGTGGTTGTTCTTGTTCGTGTGTGGGGGTTCGAGTGGTCCACGGTGGTGGTTCGTGCTCGTGTGTCGTGGCCGTGTAAGAGTGGTGGTTCGAGTGGTGGACCGTGCTGCAGGAGCTGTGTGAAGCCGTGCTGGCGTGGTGTTCGTGGTGGTGCCGTGTGTATACCGTGTTGAGCGTGGTTGTGGGTTCGTGTGGCTCGATTTTCCGGGCAACTTCTTGCGTTGATTTTGTGTGTTATCCTCAATAAGGTAACATATTTTCTCAACCTTGTTGGTATACTATGATTATAGTATAGATTAAATGCATGTATGGGTTATTTGGTGAAGTTTGATCATGATTTTTGTGTATGGTTTCTAATCTGATTTTTCTGTTGTTTTAATGATATTTTGATGATGGATATGATGATTTTGTGATTGAATATGTTATTTTATGATCATGATAAATGTGTTAAAGTTTGATGAATTTTGGATAAGATTAAGTAGGAATTTTCGAATGGTTATTTTGGTGTTATGCGTGTGATGCTAGTTTGAAGTTGGATGAGTTCTTGATTGAAGTTCTTGAATCTTGATTGAGTTCTTGATTGAAGTTCTTGAATCTTGAATGAGTTCTTTATGAGTTCTTGATGAGTTCTTTGAGTTCTTGATGAGTTCTAGGTTGAGTCTTGTTAATTAAAGAAAGTGGTTTAATCGATAAAGAAAGTTAAAGATTGAGTTGAAATTGGTTAAAGAATGGATTTTAAAGTAATGGGTTAATGTTGGTTAGACTCAAGATCAAGGCGCAAAGGCAATCTTGAGAATAACTTCGTGTTTAACTGATTATTTTCGAGAATCAAGGCGCAAAGACAATTTTTGAATATAATTATGTTATGATTAAGTTGATTTAAATTGATAAGATGTTTAATTAAAGATTAGCTTGATTTCGTTGCTAGACGCCTAATACATTGAGTAAGATTCATTGTTTTTGGGTTAAGACGTTGCCCCTATTCCATCCGCGGTATTGGGATAGTTGGACTCCTACTATGTTATCCTTTGAATTTCCAGTAAGATTGGTTTCACGGGACATGGATTTCCAGTAAGATTGGTTTCATGGGGTTTGGGAGTAAGATTCTCAATCCTAGCATAGTAGAAAGTTCGAATGCGTAAGATGCGTTCGTACGAGCATAGTCCGGTCTAGTATATGAATGATTGCCCCAAAGATAGTTTGGATAGGATGGTTGAGTCGAGTTCACGTTTTGGGTTGTTCTCGCATATTTGGATTGTTGACTGATTATTTTATTTGTGCTATGTTCATGTGTATTCGTTCCCATTAGGGTGAGTCAGTTATGTTACTCGCCACTGATGGTGGACTGTTGTTTGTTTTACAGGTAATTCTGATGACGAAGTACTTGCTTAGCTTTGGGTTGGGCGAGTGGCGTTTGTTTATGTTTTGGATGTACTTTTATATTGTTGTTATTTTTAGATAGTTATGGACTAATTGTATGGACTTTTATACGTTGTTTTTGGACTCTGACGTGTGGTTGGAGTTACTCGTATTTTAGTGTGTTTAGTTTGACTTTTGGTTTAGTAATGTACAAATTTGTGGGTATATGTACTTTTGAGGTTCAATAATAATAATTTGAGGAATTAGTTTTAATTCTTAAGTTTTTCGAGTTGTAGTTATAACAATTCGACTCGTCGGTTTTGTAATACCCCGAAATTTAGGGCCAGAATATTTCGCGGATATTAGTATTGTTTTATTTATTCTAAGTCCAAAAGGCCCAATTAATTTGGACTGTTTTCTTTTATTTTCCCCTCTTTTTCTCAAATTGGGCCAATGACCCAATTTTTCCCTCTCCTTTATGACATGGCCGGCCCCCTCCTTCCTTTTGGGCCAATGTCACTTCTTTTGTTTAATTTAATTAGTTAAATGATTTAATTAATTAAATTAAATAATTATTTTAAAACCCTAAAACCTAGTCTTCTAGGCCTATTTGCTAGGTCCAATTGCCCCCTATTTCCCCTCCCTTTTTCATGGCAACCCTATTGTTTTTTTTAGGGTTTGTTGGCTCTCTTTTCTTCTATAAATACAAGGCTTAGCAATTTGTTGGTTCCTAATTGCAAAAGCTTATAAACTCCAAAAGAAATCTTTCCTCCTTTCCCCTCAAATCAACCGTGCTATATTCCCCCAAAGTGGTGAATTTTTGCCTTGGAAAAATTTAGCGATTAGAGGTAACGAAGCTTTCTCATTTAAATTTGTAACAAGTTAATTACATAGTTAATTAGGATTAAAAGCATGAAAATTGTAAAAGAATTAGTATCATGATTAGGTTTAGATTATTTCGAACCTTATGAATTTTATGAATATGTTATTTCTTGATTTTAGTATGAATCTTTATTATTTTAAGGTATTCTATGCATAAATTAATTTATTTATTTATGTATTTTGTATGAATAATTGCATGAATATTTTTGTTCTTGTTGTTCTAATTTGTCGAGTGACTTAGAATAATTTTAGGAGCTTCTTTACTGTTTGATCTTTAATCAAGATTTATTTCATGGCGAAATTCGTCCTTCTCTTGCTTGAAATAATTTAATATTTTAAACCGGTAAAACTGTCCAGATTTAGTTTACGAATTATTCAAGACACGTAATCAACTCGGATGGCTACGAAAATTTATGAGGAAATCAGTAATAGTGTTTTACAGCTTGTGTTAAATTTTCGTAATTTTTGAAGATCGTTTGCTATGGCAGAAAAATCGGAAACTGAATTCAGCCTAATCTGATTTGTTAGTTATAAAATCCCTTAAAAATAGTAAATGACATTATTTTTGGACGAAAATTATGCACGTTATACCTTGAAACTATATTTAACTTTCATTAAAATTTCTAGATTATTCGAGACCTTTAAAAGGTCGTTCTTAATTTAATTCTTTAAAAATCAGATTGTGTTTTAAGGATAATCTTAATGTTTATTATAAAGTTTGTTATGAATTATTGGTTATTGAATTTAATTAATTAAATATGTAATCTTTGGTACTGTTTTTCATGTTTTTCGAGTGATATAGAATATGGAAAGTGGAATTTTATCTTGTTTTAGGTAATTTATATAGTTAATTGTATTTTTATGTAATTTATTGAATTAATTATATGATGATTTGATGAATTTATGTAATTGTTATATTACTCCTAAGATGTCGTGTGGTTTAGTTCTATTGTGCTCAATTTTAGTTTAATTTTGACTTTTAATAATATTGGGATAATTTTTGGGAATTAATATTATTATTATAGTGTTTAATATTTACTAAAGGAACTATCAGGGATAAGTTGTAATATGAAGGGTAATAGTAATATAACCAAAAAGGGATAAATTGTAACATAATAATAATAAAAGGATTTCAGGATAGTTAATATATCTGTCCCCCTAATATTTATTATTGTTATTAGTATTATTAAGGAAGTCAGTAGGGATAAGTTACAATATGGAATAAAGAATAATAAGATGTTAATAGGGAAGGAAAGGAAACAGAGTAAAAGGGTAATTATTTGTTTCGATCTCTGGCTAGGAAAGACTTGGTATTTAAGGTGGCCAACATACGTGCCGCACCTCTCTTTCCTGCGGCTTTGTACCGGTTTTTTGCCCTATTTGTACCGGTTCAAGAAGGATACAAATAGAGGCGGTACAAATAGTAGTACTATTTGTACCGGTTAGAATAACCGGAACAAATAGGTTTATATTTGTATCGGTTTAAAAAAACCGGTACAAATAGCTCTTTTTTTTATTAAAAAAAAATACTATTTGTACCGGTTTTCTATTAAAACCGATACAAATAGTATGTTATTTGTGTCGCTTATAGCTTAAAACCGGTACAAATAGAGTATTATTTGTGTCGGTTTTAGCTTACAACCGGCACAAATAATGTTTTTAATAAAAAATTATTTTCCTCCTTTTTAGAAAAAATTAATTTTTTTTCACATTTTTATATAAAAATCCCAAAATACAATCAAGTACAGTAGCCTGCACCTCAGGCCTACCTCCAACATCAGCCCTACAAACAGGTCTCATGTAACCCTCGTCTCGGTGTCTGATCTCAACTCAATGAACAGATAGATCTCTACCAATTCAACTTCATACACCAAATACAAAAATCGTAAAATACAAAAAATTATTTCCTCTATCATATAATGGCAATATGTAGCTTTTGCGCTATTCATAAATTTAGATTTAGTTTACATAAACATGTAAAATTGTCATCAAAAGAAACTACAACTAAATAATTTAATGACAAATGCATCAAATTTATGTCAATAAAAAATTTAACCTTATATACTCCGCCCATTGTTCTCGAACTTCATCCAATTCCTTTTGGCTATACGGGGAAGATCGTCTGGTAAAAATGTTCTGCAAAAAAAAAAAACGGTAATGTAAGAACATAAGTGTTAAAGTATAAAGACAAAAATAAAAACGAGCGAAAATTTTGGATTAGTTTTAGGTGTTATTGCTCCCATCTCCGCACCAATCAATTTAATTCATGTTTTTAAGGTTTTATTATGAGCTATATTATTTATGTAAGCATCTTATGACTTGTTCAAATGATTTTGGCAAAGATACAACGTTTTGGAACTAAAACGAGCTAAATAGCTCATTTTGGGTTTCTTTTGTGTGTTTTGCTCCTATTTTCGCACCACTCAATCTAATTAGAATTTTTAAGGTTTGAACATGTCCTATACAGTTCATGTAAGCATCCCATGACTTATTTGCATGATTTTAGGCAAATATAGGTCGTTTTGGAACGAAAACGAGTCAAGTAGTTCATTTTGGGTGTTATTGCTCCCATTTTTGCACCACTCACTCTAAGTCATATTTTTAAAGTTTGAACATGACCTATACCATTTATGTAAGCATCCTGTGACTTATTTGCATGATTTTAGCCAAATATAGGGGGGTTTGGAACGAAAATAAGCCAAGTAGCTCATGTTGGGTGAGTTTTGGGTGTTCTTGCTCCCATTATTCCACCACTCACTCTTAATCATATTTTTAAGGTTTGATCAAGTCCTATACCATTCATGTAAGAATATTATGACTTGTTCAAATGATTTTGGGCAAAGATACGGCGTTTTAGAACTAAAACAAGCTAAGTAGCTCATTTTGGGCAATTAAATAATTATAATAATATAATAAAATAGAAAATCATCCTTACCTCAAGTTTTGTGTTTAAATCAACACTAGCGTCGGCAAATTTGTTGAGAATCTCAAGCATGTATTTCATTACGTAGTATGCACACTCTGTTCCTCCAGTTTGCGGGGCACACTAAAAAATTATTAATAAAAAATATTTTAATTCAATTTGTATCTTAGTTAAATTAGAAGAAAAAAGAAGCAAACATTATACCTCCATTTTGTAAAAATCCAGCTCCAAATTACCCTTGTCTTTCACCCTCGCTCTATAAGCTGGATAAGCACTAAAAGAAGATTCACAAGGTTAATATAACATGAATAAAAATAAATAATACTTTCAAAACATTGCTTGTAATTAAGATACTTACAGTTTGGCCGCATTCCAAAAGCATAATTCAATATTCTTTACTTCCGTTTCCAAAGGGTCGAAGATGTAAATCATGCCCATTCGTAAATTAATCACTAAAAGACACCAATGGTTCCTACATAAACAACACATGAATTAACAAAGCATTTACAAAAGATTAAGGGTAAAAACAAAAAGAAAAAAAAAATTCATACTTTTCATTGTACGGTGCTAAAATAAATGTGCAATGAGAAGCTTTCTTCTTTGCTTCGAAAGACCTCTACCAGTCTTGTTTTTGGATTGTGAATTCGCCTCTTCCAAAGACGTATTATCACTATTAACTTCATTGCCCTCCTGATTCATTGTAATTGCCAATTCCTGAAAGAAAGAGTTGAACAAAACAATATTCAACACAAAAAAGTCGTTATACTCTAAAACTTGTTCGCATGTAAAGAAAAAGTCATCATATTATCACCTCTACCTCATTATTTATGCTATCGTCATCTTCCTCATGATCACTTTCGGGCTCATAATCAACATCAGCTTTGTCATGTTTTGCCACACTTCTTGTTTTTACCAAACTTTTTGATTTTGTCACCCCTTTTGATTTTCTCTTTCCTCCTGGCCCCGTCAATTCGGACGCAGTAATGGTTTTCAAACCTAAGGAATCTAGCTTTTCCTTATTCTCAACAATCCTCAAATCCCTTTTCCTCTCATAATCCTCTGCGTCCTTACCCATTCGAATCTAAGAAAATCATAAATATAAACAAAACCACATTAGTTAATGATCAATGTAGCAATATAATAAACAATACATAAACAAAAGCATTTACCAAACAAGTGTATTAGAGATGTAGTAATATAATTAGCTAAACAAAAATTTAATTGAATTACCATAAAATATGTAATTACCTATTCTTTTAAAGCATCAACATAAACTCCTTCCTCGCGATTGTACACTACATCATCAATAAGATCTTCTCCGCCCCGTACAGATTGAACACCAACCGATATAGGAGGGGTGTCGTCAAACTTGTCATAATCATCCTCATCAACCACATCTTCTACTCCAACAATCCCTCTCTTTCCTTGAACGACTACCCACCATTGAGGGTCGATGTTGTCTTTGACATAAAAAATTTGCTTAGTTTGTGATGCCAAAACAAAAGGCTCATTGGTGTCAATGAAACGACTTGAATCCACAAGAGTCATCCCATGATCGCATTCTTTCTTACCACGTCGATTATCCACCCATTTACATCTGAAAACAGGTACTTTAAAATCAAGATAATCAAGCTCCCATATCTCTTCGATTATTCCATAGTAAACTTGTGTCCAATCGACTGGGTTGGTATCTCTGGCAGTAGAAAATTCTCTAGAAGAAGCAATAACCATTACGCCACTATTCTGGCCTTGGTGCACACCCTTTGCATTCTGACGCTTGGTGTGGAAGTAATAACCATTGATGTCATATCCCTTAAACGCAGTAACAAACGGCCGAGGACCCCTTGACAAAGACTCCACTGTATCAGAGATATTGTTATAAGAATCCTTCAATGCAAGATGCACTTCACGCTGAAACCATTGAGCAAATTGTCGATTGTGCTCTTGCATTATCTCGTATGAACCTGCTTTTGGATTCTTGCGAGTCAATTCATTAATATGCCTTATCAAATAAGGGTTGACGTCAGAAACGTGCTGTAAAACACAACGGTGGGCTGTTTTGAACCTTTCATCAGGAGGTTTAATATCCCTACTTCCGATTGTTGCATACCCCTGAAGTCTACCCTCATGACGAGACTTAGGAACTCCAATTTCCTTAGCCTTTTCTAAGAATCCAGCACAGAAATTTGACGCCTCTTCAGCCGTCAACCTAGTTACTATGCTCGCTTCTGGTTTTGCTCGATTTTTAACTAGACCTTTCAAGAAACCCAAATATCTCTCAATAGGATACATCCACCGAAAAAAAACAGGTCCACACTCTTTAATTTCATCAACAAGGTGTATCATTACGTGAACCATTATGTCAAAAAAGGTTGGCGGAAAATACATCTCAAATTTGCACAATGTCTACTTAAGATCATCTTGTAGAGTTTCAAGCTCATCCGGATCAATAACCTTACTGCATATTTTGCTAAAAAATAAACTTAGCTTCAAAATTGGTTCCCTTACATGTTTAGGCAACAAACCTCGAAGTGCAATGGGCAGAAACACTTGCATCATGACATGACAATCGTGGGACTTCATACCACTCAACTTCTTATCGGCCAACGATACAAAGCGCTTAATGTTCGATGAATAACCTGAAGGTACCTTTATCCCATGCAAACACTTGCAGAATTTCTGTTTCTCCTCATTTGATAACGTGTAGCAAGCTCGTGGCAAATATGCTTTGCTTCGATCTTCATTATATTCGGGCCACAAATTGGGTCGAATGCCTTCTTTCTACATATCTAGTCGTGCTTTAAGGCTATCTTTTGTCCCTAACATGTTTAGCAAAGTACCAATGATGGAGTCAAACACATTCTTTTCAATATGCATAACATCAAGACAATGTCGTACAGACAAATGTTTCCAATATGGCAGATCCCAAAGGATAGACTTCTTTTTCCACAATGGACCCTTTTTAACGGGCCGCTCACGACCTAGTCCTTTGCCATATTTGTAATTAATATCTTTAATTTTGTCGTACAACTCGAACCCAGACAATGGGCCGCGAGCTATCCTACGTTCAGTTTTGCCATTAAATCGTGCTTTCATCGACCGATAGGGGTGAAATCGATTGAGCCACTTTCTAGTACCCCTGTACACATTCTTTCCCCAATTTGAGAGATAATCATCATCTGCATCATCATCACATATTGGACATGCTTTTGCACCTTTAACTTTATATCCTGACAAGTCTCCATAAGCAGGAAAATCATTTATGGTACAAAAAATCATTGCACGGAGTGTAAAATTCGTCTTGGTATGTGCATCATACATCGACACTCCTTCATTCCACAGTACCATCAAGTCATCCTTTAAGGGTGCTAGATACACATCTATATCATTTCCAGGCTGCTTAGGACTAGTTATAAGAAGAGGCATCATTATATACTTACGTTTCATACACAACCAATGAGGCAAGTTGTATATGGTCAACAATACTGGGCACGAACTGTGTTGTGAGCTAAGTGTGCCACGAGGGTTCATCCCATCGGTACTCAAACCTAGCCTAAGATTCCTAGGCTCTTTGCCAAACACCGGGAAATCCTTATTTATTTTCTCCCACTGCTTGCTATCAGCAGGATGCCTAATTAGACCATCTTTCTTCCTTTCCTTTTCATGCCACACCAAGTTCTTAGCATCCTTCTCAATTGAAAAAAGTCTTTTGAACCTCGGAATAATTGGAAGATACCATAACACCTTTGCCGGAGGCAATTTCTTAACACTCGCTCCACCCTCCACCTCCTTGTAGCGTGAGACTCCGCATATGGGACATGTATCCAAATTTGCATACTCTTTTCGATAAAGCACACAATCATTAGGACATGCATCTATCTTGGTGTACTCTAACCCTAAGGGGTTCATCAATTTCTTAGCATAATATGCGGACTTTGGAATGCCATTTCCATCTGGAAACATGTCCTGTAAGGCTTCTAAGAATGCGGTAAAGCTTGTATCGCTCCAGCCAAACGTAGCTTTTAGATTAGACAAGGTTAACACAGCTGAAAGTTGGGAATACTTAGTACAACCAGGATATAATGGAGTCTCAGCAGCTTTTGACACGTCCTCAAACATACGACGTTGATGATTGAGATGATCTTCAATCGCATCCATCATATCATTAATTTGATCCCCCTCAAATTCTTCATCATTATTATCATCTCCATGGATCTCATCCCCCTCACAAGAATTTCCACCTATCTTATCTTTATTTTTAACATCATCTCCAAAATCTAACTTTTCACCATGCCAATACCAAATTTCATAATCGGGTCTAAACCCACGTCGATACAAGTGTTCCTCGATCGTATTTATGTCATTCCACCTCTTTACATTACAACAATCAAAACAAGGGCAAAATATCGAAGATTGTTTGTTGTTCCGTTGATGCTCTAACGCTACACTACAGAATTCTGTAACCCCCTTTTGAAATGCCCTTTCCGTACAATATCCATACATCCAACTACGATTCATTTTCTAACAAAGTAACAACAAATTAAATTAACTCTCTAATAATGACTACTAAAATTAATTACTTCAACAATAAAAAAAAAGTTTCTAGCACAAATAATTTTGAACCTCTATGTCAAAATTGCATCTTCAATTAATATATTATCAAAAGCTTAACATTATTATTAGTTTTATAGAATTAAAATCTATTTTGCATATGCTAAGAAATATTAGGTTGTAATTAGCCAAACATATGCCAAATTCTAATCCAAATATTATGCTACATTTTTTTCTTAACATCGGATTAAACACATATATTTCAATTCAAGATAAAAAAATGCTGATTATACATATAAGTGTATGACTATAATTAGATTATTAAATAAATAGGAAATTATTAGGTTTTAAAATCAAAAAACCCAAATTACAAGCCCTAATTTCAACAATTTTCAACAACTAATCCGCAAATTAAAACACCATTAAATCAATCAACAAGTTCTTATCACAATTGTGAAAAAAATTAAACCCCAAAAAAACCCTAACAATTCAACAACAACAACAACAACAAAAACATATATACCTTCAGTGTGCAGCAAACAAGGAGGAACACGAGGCAGAGAAGAGTCCGGCTGGTACAGCGACCGGCAGCGGTGGTGGCGCGGCAGCCCTACTGCCCTAGCTTTCGAGGCAGAGAGGATTCAGGAAGCCCTGGCCTAGCGTTCCAGGCAGCACGAGCAGAGACAACACGAGCGGAGCAGCGGTGTTGGGCCGGCGGTGGAAGGGCGTGCGGTGTCACTGGTGGTGGAGGAGTATTTGGGGTGTGCGTGCGAGCAGATGAGGTTTTCTGTTTTTGGGTTCTGCTTTGTTGGCTTTATAATATACCTGCCGTGTTTTTTTTTAAAAAAAATTTGATTATTTGTTCCGGTTGTAATGCAACCGGTACAAATAACTACTTATTTGTACCGGTTAATACAAAACCGGAACAAATAGTTGTTTATTTGTTCCGGTTTTGAATTAACCGATACAAATAAGTAGTTATTTGTACCTCTTTTGTTAAAACCGGTACAAATACGCATTATTTGTTCCTGTTTTTATATAACCGAAACAAATAAGGTGTAACAAATAGCAAATTTTCCACTAGTGCTGGGACTTCGAACATTTATTCCCGATTACGGTCACCTAGTACTTCTAGTTATAAGAAAGATAATAAGTTAAGATCGCCCCTGCGATGACGCAAAGGTCATCAATCGGGTTAATAAGATAGGACGCCCTTTTTGATGATACACGAGTCATCAGATCGGAATAAGTCGATGCCACTGCCCCATGGGATGAATACACGAGTTCACCCGGGCAGTTCTGGGTCTTAAAATATGTAGTCTCTAAGTAGTAGTACACGAGCTTCTATTTAGGAGTTATGGCCATAGCTTAGGCTTAGTGGTGCACACGGGATCCACTACGGGCTGAATACACGAGTTCACCCCGGCATGTTTTAGGAAAGTTGTGGTGCACACGGGATCCACAACGAGCTATAATGACCGTTCCGTTAAGAAATTAAGATGAATGATATGATATGATATGATTACAAGGTTAAGATGGACGATATGATATGATTACGAAGTTAAGATAATATAAGGTTCAATATGATAATTAAGGTATAAGATTGTATATAGTATAAGTTCAGTATTAGACGTAATGTATTATGATTGGTATAAGTCTTCCGCTGTGTATGTCTGTAAATGAATAACTTTGGAATGTATGTATGTATAAATGTATTTCGTATGTATGTTTGTATTGTATACGTATTTTATACGTACCTCTAACCATATTTTGCAGGTATTGTTGTACGTATTGTATACGTATTTTTATACGTAATTTTGTACGTATTTGTATACGTACCCCGTATGTACTTGTGTAGGAAATGTTATTTATTTACCTGTATTTTTCGTGTTTTATCCTATGCTATTATGTGTTTAGCGGTCCCTTACTTAAACGGGACAGCCTAGTTACTCGCCACTGACGGTGGACCCTCCCTCAGTTTCAGGTGACGATGCAGCTGTGTAGTCGGGCTTCCGCTGGTTGGGCTTTGTTGAGGCAGAGTTTTAGTTACCCCTTAGTATTTCTTTTCTAGAGTTTTAATAAGACAATATTACATTATTTCATTTATGATCCCAGCATGTTGGGAAGTCATTATTTCAGTTTATATAATTTTTTAAGTATTTTACCCTTTTTGACTTTTGGGATTAAATTCAGAATTTTAAGTTAATAAAAGATGTTTCTATTTTGAATATATAATTTATGTTTAATTTAATGATTAAGTAATGATCCGCAAGTCGTTTTCCTTCGTCAAACGACAGCTTTAAAAGTCGGGTCGTTACAGGTTTCTTCTGCGCCGATTTAAGCGAATCGGGTCGTTACAATTGGTATCAGAGCCGAATAGGTTTAAGTGAAGTTTTAGGATTTGAGTTAAACCCGGGAGTCGAGAGCTTTACTATTCCCGAGTAATTAAACCAAATTCTAGGATTATGTGAAGGGAGAAGAGTTGGGTAGAAAGACCGGGATAAGATTCTTTCTATTTCTTTTCTTTCCTTATTTTGATTACTTGACTTTGGTGGGGTATTTGACTAACATTTATTGTTTGTTATGTCTTTTGTTGTGATGCGTTGCAGCATGTCTACACCTCGCCGGTTGAGTACTGGACGACAGAGGTTGCAGGCACTCGAGGAGGCGATCCTTACGTTGGCGCACCATAGTCGTCATACGCCGAGTACGCAGTCGACGTTCGATCGTATCGCACGTCATCGACCTCCTACTTACGACGGGGTTGCCGACCCCCTACTTTGGAGAGCTGGATCCGCGAGATGGGGAAGCTCTTCGACGCGACGTTTTGTCTCGAGCACGAGAAGGTGCAGATCGCCGCTTATTACTTACGTGGAGAGGCTGATAACTGGTGGACGTTAGCTAAGGACGCGTGGCAACCGTTGCATTCGATGTCTTGGACCGATTTTATCGATAAGGTCCAGGAGCGTTTCTACCCCGACGAGTTGCGGTGGCAGAAATAGGAGGAGTTTCTTACTCTTAAACAGGGTAAGATGTTTTTCTAGGCGTACACTGATCGATTCACGGAGTTGTCGAGGTTCGCTACGTCTGTGGTTCCGTCGGAGAAGGATCGGGTCAAGCGCTACATCAAGAAGCTAGATCCGAGGATTCGAGTTCACGTGATCAGCAGTGGAGCGACGACGTTCCAGCAGGCCTACGAGGTAGCACTCGAGATACAGGCATCGACGACTGAGGAGGATTCAAGCAAGAAGAGAGCTCCAGTTCCGACGACTACAGCTTCGTTTAAGAAGCCCCGTTTCAGCGCACCTAGCAGTACCCCTCCGACCACGAGTTCGCATAAGGGTGGTGATGGCTCGAAGTGTAGAGGATGCGGCCGAGACTTCCATCCAGGGAAGAGGTGCGATGGTTCGCCCATCACTTGTTTTATTTGCGGTAAGGAAGGCCATAAGGCGTCGACATGCCTCGAGAGGAAGCCAGATTCAGAGGTTAAGCAGCTTCCAGCACCGACGAAGACTCCGGTGAAGAACCGAGTCTACTGTATGACCGAGGAGGAGGCCGAGGTTCAGCCTGACATCGTATCAGGTAGATTTCTTGTCTCTAGTGTTTTAGCCTTAGTTTTGTTTGATTCTGGTGCTACTGTCTCTTTTGTGGCTAGTAATTTTGCCTCGAGGTCTAATCTTCGTGGAAGCCTTCCGATTAGTTCAGTTATTACTCTCCCTTCCGGAGAGGATTATGTTTGTCAGCGCGAGTTCCGAGGAGTGCCTATCGTGATAGCTGGGGAGCAAGCGACAACCGATCTGAAGGAGTTCCCGCTGATGGAGTTTGATTTTATACTTGGTATGGACTGGCTGTCGAGGTATCGAGCGATTATTCGTTGCAGAGATCAGTAAGTGACATTCCGAGGGCTTCAGGGCAACCGGGTTACCTACTCTGGGTTTGTCCTTAAGAAAGGAGTAAAGGTAATCTCTGCCTTGAAGATGAGGAAGCATCGCCAGAAGGGTGATATGGTGTATCTATGTCAGGTATGAGACTTGACTGAGGAGCATCGGTTGGACGATATACCTATAGCGAGGGATTTCAGAGACATATTTCCTGATGAGCTACCAGGCGTTCCACCTGAGCGTGATGTCGAGTTTCATATCGACTTAGTACCCGGGACAACGCCGATTTCGAAGGCACCGTACCGGATGGCACCATCTGAGTTGCTGGAGTTAAAGACGCAACTTCAGGATTTGATCGATAAGGACTTTATTAGGCCAAGCGTTTCTCCATGGGGAGCACCTGTGCTCTTCGTGAAGAAGAAAGTTGGTAGTATGCGCCTGTGCATAGACTACCGAGAGTTGAATCGGGTAACTATCAAGAATAAGTACCCGTTGCCTAGGATTGAGGACCTGTTCGATCAGTTGCGAGGAGCAGGAGTGTTTTCGAAGATAGATCTTCGATCTGGATATCATCAGATTCCAGTCAAGAAAGAAGACATTCTGAAGACTGCTTTTCGTACTCGATACGGCCATTACGAGTTTGAGGTGATGCCCTTTGGTCTCACTAATGCGCCAGCCGTGTTCATGGACCAGATGAACCGGACGTTTCACCACTTACTCGATAAATGTGTCGTAGTATTTATAGACGATATCTTAGTCTATTCGAGAGATGAGTCTGAGCATACGGAACATCTCCGGATGGTACTCGAGATATTATGGAGTCATAAGTGGTTCGCGAAACTCTCCAAGTGTGAGTTCTGGCTTCGCGAAGTAGCCTTTCTAGGTCACGTAATTAGTAAAGAGGGCATTAAGGTAGACCCAGCTAAGATTAAGGCTGTAGTGGATTGGAGTAGCCCGCGAAATGTGGCGGAGGTTCGTAGTTTTCTGGGTTTGGCCGGATACTACCGACGATTCGTCAAGGACTTCTCCAAGATTGCTAGGCCGATGTCTAGTCTCCTGCAGAAGGAGGTCCGATTCGTTTGGACGGAGGCTTGCGAGCAAGCATTTCAGAAGTTGAAACATAGAGATTAGTCTCTGCTCCGATTCTTACTCTTCCGAACGATGAGGAGGGCTTCGAGGTCTATAGTGATGCTTCAAAGAGTGGCCTAGGCTGTGTGCTCATGCAGGGTGGGAAGGTCATCGCTTACGCATCGAGACAACTGAAGGTGCACGAGCGTAACTATCCTACGCATGACTTGGAGTTAGCGGCTGTAGTGTTCGCGCTCAAGATTTTGAGGCACTATCTCTATGGCGGTTCATGTAGAGTATTCACGGATCACAAGAGCCTCAAGTACATCTTCACTCAGAAAGACCTCAATATGAGGCAGAGGCGGTGGCTTGAGCTAAGGACTACGACCTGATGCTCAACTATTGCGAGGGCAAGGCGAACTTGGTCGCGGATGCACTGAGTCGCAAGCATCGCTTGAGCTTCAGTAGAATCCGTGGTTCCGTCAGACTTTGTCTGACATCGATGAGTGCCGAACCTGATTTAATTCAGGAACTGCGCGAGGGTCAGCAGAAGGACCCGCAACTTGCTAGGATTCGAGAGGCTCTGCGGCAAGGCAAAGCCGTAGGTTTCGAGATCCCTTCTGATGGTGGTATGCGCTTTCGAGGGAGGTGGTGTGTACCGGACTGTTCTGATCTGAGGAACAGAATCATGTCCGAGGCACATAACTCGCCCTACTATGTTCATCTCGGTGGTAATAAGCTTTACCAGGATCTTAAGGGCCAGTTCTGGTGGCCTAAGATGAAGAGGGATGTAGCGGAGTTTGTAGCTCGGTGTTTGACCTTTCAGAAGGTCAAGATTGAGCATCAGAGACCAGGAGTTCTGTTGCAGCCACTACCTATTCCGACCTGGAAATTTGAGTCGGTATCTATGGACTTCGTAGTGAGCTTACCCACTTGTAATGGCTTGAATGCTATTTGGGTCATAGTGGATAGGTTAACTAAGGTCGCTAGATTCATTCCGATGAAGATGACCTGGTCGATGGAGCGTCTAGTGGAGGCGTACACTCAGGATATTATCCGACTTCATGGAGTTCCGAGGGAGATTGTTTCTGATCGGGATCCGAGATTTCTGTCTCGTTTCTGGAAGTCAGTTCAGGAAGCCTTTGGGACGAAACTGAAGTTGAGCACCGCTTTTCATGCGGTGACTGATGATCAGACTGAGAGGACCATCCAGACTTTGTAGGATATGCTTCGAGCATGTACTCTGGAGTATCACCAGTCTTGGGTACGTATGCTCTTCTTGATAGAGTTCTCCTATAATAATAGCTATCACTCCAGCATCGAGATGGCTCCGTACGAGGCCGTGTATGGCAGGAAATGTCGGAGTCCTATATGTTGGAATGATATCAGTGATTCTGTGGATTTGGGACCTGAGATGGTACGCGATACTATCGAGAAGGTCCGAGTCATCCGGTCTAAGATGCAGGCCGCTCAGAGTCGTCAGAAATCCTACGCCGAAAATCGACGCAGACCGCTTGTAACGACCCGACTCGCTTAAATCGGCGCGGAAGAAACCGACGAGTCAAGTAGTTATAAAACTAAAACTCAACACTTAGAAAATAAACTAATACCTCAAAATATTATTAATAAACCAAAGATGTACAATAACCCACAATCTTGTACAAAAACTAAATCCAAAAGTCAAATGTACTAAAACAAAAGTAAAGTGCAACTCTAACCACATGTTAGAGTCTTATACAACATATGTAATACCATAAGTCTGAAACAACGTCTATAGAAACTAAAACTATGAAACAACTGTAAATAACAACAAAGTACACAAAGCGTCGCTCGCCCAACCCCAAAGTTAAGCAAGAGCATCATCGTCAGATGTACCTGAAAAACACAACATAACCACCATCAGTGGCGAGTAACATAACTGACTCACCCTAACGGGAATACACAAGCACATAGCATTAATCAAATAACATCACACGTAAATCCTCGAAGACACGAGACAACCTCAAGCTCGTAATCCAAACTCGATTAATCACTCGACATCATCATCATACGACATCACTATACCCAATACTACCTCAGGTGCAATCATTCTAGCTCTAGACCGGACTATGCTCGTACGGAAGCATCTTACGCAACCGAACTTCTACTATGTCAGGACCGGGCATAAGCCATACACCCAAATCCCACGAACCCAATTCATACTTGGAAATTCGTGTCCCTAATCCCCAAATCACTCTGAGCGTACTAGGAATAACATAGTGAGACTCCAAAACTATCCCAATACCGCGGATGGAATAGGGGCAACGTCTTAACCCAAAACTAAGCATAAGCCATACACAAAGTCAAGGGCGTCTAGAAAAGAAATCAAGCTAATCATCATATCATCATTATCTTTTCATCATAGCTAAATTAAATACAAGAATAAGCTATACTCTTGAATTCAATCAACTAAATCATCGAAGTTAACCCAAGAATTGCCTATAGCCATACTCTTGAGACTAACCAAACATCATTCCATTATTCTTAATTCATTCTTTAATCAATACATCCCAAATCTTTAACTTTCAAGACTTACATAACACTTCTCTTTAACTTTCAAGATTCAATCAAGAAACCTAAAGAACTCAATCAAACCTCCACAAGATTCTCAAAGAACTCATCTAACTCTTAAAGAACTCAACAAGAAACTATTCAAGATTCAAGAACTTCAATCAAGAACTCAATCAAGATTCAAGAACCTCGACCAAGAACTGAAACAACTCAATTATACATGCATAATCGTCATCAATACCATACGAAATTCTCAACAATATTTTTATCCAAAATTCATCAAACTTAAACCCAATCACCATGATTTCCAAAATATCATAAAACAATATTAAAATATGGAAAACCACCATTAAAACATCATTAAAACACTTCCAAAATCAGATTATAAAAATATCTTTAAAAACCACGAACAATCATCAACAATCAACCAAACATGCATTTAATCAAAGCTATAAACATAGTATTACCAATTAAGTTGAGTTAGTATGTTACCTTATTGAAGATCAACACACAAATCAACACAAATATGCAGTCCAAGAACAAATCACACACGGCTGCACCACCTTGTTCACACGGACCTGCTGCACCACCACGGCACCCAAACACGACTACCACCGTGCACCACCTCGAACCCACGCACGAACAACAATACCCACACGAACACAATCCCAAAACAAAACCGAACTAGAGATCTTGAAAGAAATAAATGTGTTTAGGCTTGTGTTTGAACACCTAAAGATCAATTGAGGTTGAATCTTTAAGTTTTGGGCAAGGAAAGATGATGAACAATTGATGGCTTCAATTATCCAAAAATGGCGTGAGAATGAGTGAAAGAGAGAGTGTTTAAGTGCTTAGCAAATTGATGGCAAAGTTAGAATGGCAAAATGAGCTTAAGCCTTACTAACTCCCCTATAAATAGAGTTAGTTAAGGTGTGAACACAAGGCAAGTGGCAAGCCTTGCCATGCCTTTGTAGAACCGGCCAAGAGAAGCAAAATGGGCCTTGTGATCCATTGGGCTAATTTACTAAATTTACATGACAAATCATGCAAAACCGGCAGCTTGTGAAGTTCAAGACCGGTGGTATGGAACCGGCAGCTTGTGAAGGTCCAAGACTGGCGGTTTATGAAGACCAAACCGGCAGCTTATAACTGGCAGCGTGCAAGGTCCAAGACTGGCGGTTTATGAAGACCAAACCGGCAGCTTATAACTGGCAGCGTGCAAGGTCCAAGACTGGCGGTTTATGAAGACCAAACCGGCAGCTTGAAGCCTTATCTTTAAACTGGCAGCTTCATCTTGAAGTCTCAATTGGGCCAATTAATTAAATAATAATTAAAATCAATAATAAAAGCTAAGAAATAAAACATTTCGATTAAATCGAAATTATTCACATAAAATTAAAATAAATAGTTCAAAATAAATTTTGAACTAGCAAATAAACACATAAATACACACATAAATACCGGCAAAAATACCGATAAAATCTGGGTCATTACAACCTCCCCTCCTTAAAGAAATTTCGTCCCGAAATTTCAAGGTGCAGGAGATCGCTCCCCATCGAAAAGCTCAGGGTACTTCTGCCGCATAGACGCTTCCGTCTCCCAAGTCGCTTCTTCATGGTGTTGATTTCTCCACAACACCTTGACAAGCGGTACCTGCTTACGCCGCAGGGTCCTCTCCTCCCGATCCAAGATCTGGACGGGTCGCTCCTCATAAGTCAGATTCGGCTCGATTACGACCGGATCCACTGAGATTATATGAGTAGGATCATGTACATATTTCCTTAGCTGGGAAACATGAAATACGTCATGAACAATAGCCAGACTAGGTGGTAATGCCAATCGATAAGCCACCTCCCCAACTCGTTCTAGTATCTCGTAAGGTCCCACATATTTCGGTCGAAGTTTACCCTTTTGACCAAAGCGTACAACTCCTTTGAAAGGTGAAACCTTAAGCAAGACTTTGTCACCTACTTCAAAAGCCAGCGGTCTACGTCGATTATCGGCGTAAGATTTATGACGACTCTGAGCGGCCTGCATCTTAGACCGAATGACTCGAACCTTCTCGATAGTATCGCGTACCATCTCAGGTCCTAAAGCCACAGAATCACTGATATCATTCCAGCAAATCGGACTCCGACATTTCCTGCCATAAAGGGCCTCGTACGGAGCCATCTCAATGCTAGAGTGATAGCTGTTATTATAGGAGAACTCTATCAAGCAAAGCATACGCACCCAAGACTGATGATACTCCAGAGTGCATGCTCGAAGCATATCCTCCAAGGTCTGGATGGTCCTCTCAGTCTGACCATCAGTCGCCGCATGAAAAGCGGTGCTCAACTTCAATTTCGTCCCAAAGGCTTCCTGAACTGATTTCCAGAAACGAGATAGAAACCTCGGATCTCGATCAGAAACAATCTCCCTCGGAACTCCGTGAAGTCGGATTATGTCCTGAGTATACGCCTCAGCTAGACGCTCCATCGACCAGGTCATTTTCATCGGAATGAATCTAGCGACCTTAGTCAACCTATCCACAATGACCCAAATAGCATTCAAGCCATTGCAAGTGGGTAAGCTCACTACAAAGTCCATAGAGACAGACTCAAACTTCCAGGTCGGAATAGGTAGTGGCTGCAACAGACCTCCTGGTCTCTGATGCTCAATCTTGACCTTCTGGCAGGTCAAACACCGAGCGACAAACTCTGCTACATCCCTTTTCATCTTAGGCCACCAGAACTGGCCTTTAAGATCCTGGTAAAGCTTATTACCACCGGGATGAACAGAATAAGGCGAGTTATGTGCCTCGGACATGATTCTGTTTCTAAGGTCAGAACAGCCCGGTACACACCATCTCCCTCGAAAGTGCATACTACCATCAGAAGAAATCGTGAAACCAACGGCTTTACCTTGCCGTATAGCCTCTCGAATCCTAGTAAGCTGCGGGTCGTTCTGTTGACCCTCACGCATTTCCCGAATCAAATCAGGCTCGGCACTCATCGATGTCAGACGAAATCTGACAGAACCACGGCTTCTACTGGAGCTCAAGCGATGCTTGCGACTTAGTGCATCTGCAACCAAGTTCGCCTTGCCCTCGCAATAGTTGAGCGTCAGGTCGTAGTCCTTAATCAACTCAAGCCACCGCCTCTGCCTCATATTGAGGTCTTTCTGAGTGAAGATGTACTTGAGACTCTTGTGATCCGTGAATACTCTACACGAACCACCATAGAGGTAGTGCCTCCAAATTTTGAGCGCGAACACTACAGCCGCTAACTCTAAGTCATGCGTAGGATAGTTACACTCGTGCACCTTCAGTTGCCTCGATGCGTAAGCGATGACCTTTCCACCCTGCATGAGCACACAACCTAAGCCACTCTTCGAAGCATCACTATAGACCTCGAAGCCCTCTTTATCGTTCGGAAGAGTAAGAATCGGAGCAGAGACTAATCTCTGTTTCAACTCCTGGAAAGCTTGCTCGCAAGCCTCTGTCCAAACGAATCGGACCTCCTTCTGTAGGAGACTAGACATCGGCCTAGCTATCTTGGAGAAGTCCTGGACGAATCGTCGATAGTATCCGGCTAAGCCAAGAAAACTACGAACCTCCGCCACATTTCTCGGGCTACTCCAATCAATAACAGCCTTAATCTTAGCTGGATCTACTTTAATGCCTTCTTTGCTAATCACATGACCTAGGAAGGCTACTTCGCGAAGCCAGAACTCACACTTGGAGAGTTTCGCGAACCACTTATGACTCCTCAATATCTCGAGTACCATCCGGAGATGTTCCGTATGCTCGGACTCATCTCTAGAATAGATCAAGATATCATCTATAAATACTACGACGCACTTGTCGAGTAAATGGTGAAACGTCCGGTTCATCTGGTCCATGAACACGGCGGGCGCATTAGTGAGGCCAAAGGGCATCACCTCGAACTCGTAATGGCCGTATCTAATACGAAAAGCAGTTTTCGGGATGTCTTCCTTCTTAACTGGGATCTGATGATACCCAGATCGAAGATCTATCTTCGAAAACACTCCTGCTCCTCGCAGCTGATCGAACAGGTCCTCAATCCTAGGCAATGGGTACTTATTCTTGATAGTTACCCGATTCAACTCTCGGTAGTCTATGCACAGGCGCATACTACCATCTTTCTTCTTCACGAAGAGCACAGGAGCTCCCCATGGAGAAACACTTGGCCTAATGAAGCCCTTATCAATCAATTCCTGGAGTTGTGTCTTTAACTCCAATAACTCAGATGGTGCCATCCGGTACGGTGCCTTTGAAATCGGCGCTGTCCCGGGTACCAAGTCGATATGAAACTCGACATCACGCTCAGGTGGAACGCCTGGTAGCTCCTCAGGAAATACGTCTCTGAAATCCCTCGCTACGGGTATATCGTCCAACAGAGACTCTTTAGTCAAGTCTCGTACCTGACATAAATACACCATATCGCCCTTCTGGCGATGCTTCCTCATTTTCAAGGCAGAGATTACCTTTACTCCTTTCTTAAGGACGAACCCAGAGTAGGTAACTCGGTTGCCCTGAGATCCTCGGAATGTCACTGACTGATCTCGGCAACGAATGATTGCTCGATACCTCGATAGCCAGTCCATACCAAGTATAACGTCGAACTCCATCAGCGGGAACTCTTTCAGATCGGCCGTCGCTTGCTCCCCTGCTATCACGATGGACACTCCTCGGAACTCTCGCTGACAAGTAAAATCCTCTCCTGAAGGGAGAGTAATAATTGAACTAACAGGAAGGCTGCCTCGAAGATTAGACCTCGAGACGAAACTACTAGCCACAAAAGAAATAGTAGCACCAGAATCAAATAAGACTAATGCTAACACACCAGAGACAAGAAATCTACCTGATACAACGTCGGGCTGAACCTCGGCCTCCGCCTCAGTCATACAGTAGACTCGGTTCTTCACCGGAGTCTTTGTCGGTGCTGGAAGCTGCTTAACCTCTGAATCTGGCCTCTTCTCGGGACAAACCGTCGACTTGTGGCCTACCTTACCACAAGTGAAGCAAGTGATCGGAGAACCGTCGCACTTCTTCCCTGGATGGAAGTCTCTGCCACAGCCTCGACAACTCGAACCACCATTACCCTTACGCGAACTCGTGGTCGGAGGGGTACTGCTAGGTGCGCTGAAACGGGGCTTCTTAAACGAAGCTGTAGTCGTCGGAACCGGAGCTCTCTTCTTGCTCGAATCTTCCTCAGAAATCGATGACTGTATCTCGAGTGCTACCTCGTAAGCCTGCTGGAATGTAGCCGCTCCACTGCTGATCACGTGAACTCGGATTCTCGGATCTAGCTTTTTGATGTAGCGTTTGACCCGATCCTTCTCTGACGGAACCACAGATGTAGCGAACCTCGACAGCTCGGTAAATCGATCAGTGTATGCCTGGACAGACATCTTACCCTGTGAGAGAGTAAGGAACTCCTCCTGTTTCTGCCACCGCAACTCGTCGGGGTAGAAACGCTCCTGGACCTTATCGATAAAGTCGGTCCAAGACATCGCATGCAACGGCTGGTACGCGTCCTTCGCTAACGTCCACCAGTTATCGGCCTCTCCACGTAAGTAATATGCGGCGATCAGCACCCTCTCGTGGTCGGGACAAAACGTCGCGTCGAAGAGCTTCCCCATCTCGCGGATCCAGCTCTCCAAAATAGTGGGGTCGGCAACCCCGTCGTAAGTCGGAGGTCGATGACGTGCGATACGATCGAACGTCGACTGCATATTCGGCGGTTGACGACTATGGTGCGCCAAAGTAAGGATCGCCTCCTCGAGTGCCCGCAACCTCTGTCGTCCAGTACTCAACCGGCGAGGTGTAGACATGCTGCAACGCATCACAACAACAAACATAACAGAGATAGCAAGTCAGTAACATACCCCACCAAATACATACTAAAAATAAGAAGAAAAGGAAAAATAGAAAGAATCCTATCCCGGTCTTTCTACCCAACTCTTCTCCCTTCATATAATCCCAGAATTTGGTTCAATCACTCGGGAAAAATAAAGCTCTCATCTCCCGGGTTTAACTCAAATCCTAGAAACTTCACTTAAACCTATTCGGCTCTGATACCGCTTGTAACGACCCGACTCGCTTAAATCGGCGCGGAAGAAACCGACGAGTCAAGTAGTTATAAAACTAAAACTCAACACTTAGAAAATAAACTAATACCTCAAAATATTATTAATAAACCAAAGATGTACAATAACCCACAATCTTGTACAAAAACTAAATCCAAAAGTCAAATGTACTAAAACAAAAGTAAAGTGCAACTCTAACCACATGTTAGAGTCTTATACAACATATGTAATACCATAAGTCTGAAACAACGTCTATAGAAACTAAAACTATGAAACAACTGTAAATAACAACAAAGTACACAAAGCGTCGCTCGCCCAACCCCAAAGTTAAGCAAGAGCATCATCGTCAGATGTACCTGAAAAACACAACATAACCACCATCAGTGGCGAGTAACATAACTGACTCACCCTAACGGGAATACACAAGCACATAGCATTAATCAAATAACATCACACGTAAATCCTCGAAGACACGAGACAACCTCAAGCTCGTAATCCAAACTCGATTAATCACTCGACATCATCATCATACGACATCACTATACCCAATACTACCTCAGGTGCAATCATTCTAGCTCTAGACCGGACTATGCTCGTACGGAAGCATCTTACGCAACCGAACTTCTACTATGTCAGGACCGGGCATAAGCCATACACCCAAATCCCACGAACCCAATTCATACTTGGAAATTCGTGTCCCTAATCCCCAAATCACTCTGAGCGTACTAGGAATAACATAGTGAGACTCCAAAACTATCCCAATACCGCGGATGGAATAGGGGCAACGTCTTAACCCAAAACTAAGCATAAGCCATACACAAAGTCAAGGGCGTCTAGAAAAGAAATCAAGCTAATCATCATATCATCATTATCTTTTCATCATAGCTAAATTAAATACAAGAATAAGCCATACTCTTGAATTCAATCAACTAAATCATCGAAGTTAACCCAAGAATTGCCTATAGCCATACTCTTGAGACTAACCAAACATCATTCCATTATTCTTAATTCATTCTTTAATCAATACATCCCAAATCTTTAACTTTCAAGACTTACATAACACTTTTCTTTAACTTTCAAGATTCAATCAAGAAACCTAAAGAACTCAATCAAACCTCCACAAGATTCTCAAAGAACTCATCTAACTCTTAAAGAACTCAACAAGAAACTATTCAAGATTCAAGAACTTCAATCAAGAACTCAATCAAGATTCAAGAACCTCGACCAAGAACTCAAACAACTCAATTATACATGCATAATCGTCATCAATACCATACGAAATTCTCAACAATATTTTTATCCAAAATTCATCAAACTTAAACCCAATCACCATGATTTCCAAAATATCATAAAACAATATTAAAATATGGAAAACCACCATTAAAACATCATTAAAACACTTCCAAAATCAGATTATAAAAATATCTTTAAAAACCACGAACAATCATCAACAATCAACCAAACATGCATTTAATCAAAGCTATAAACATAGTATTACCAATTAAGTTGAGTTAGTATGTTACCTTATTGAAGATCAACACACAAATCAACACAAATATGCAGTCCAAGAACAAATCACACACGGCTGCACCACCTTGTTCACACGGACCTGCTGCACCACCACGGCACCCAAACACGACTACCACCGTGCACCACCTCGAACCCACGCACGAACAACAATACCCACACGAACACAATCCCAAAACAAAACCGAACTAGAGATCTTGAAAGAAATAAATGTGTTTAGGCTTGTGTTTGAACACCTAAAGATCAATTGAGGTTGAATCTTTAAGTTTTGGGCAAGGAAAGATGATGAACAATTGATGGCTTCAATTATCCAAAAATGGCGTGAGAATGAGTGAAAGAGAGAGTGTTTAAGTGCTTAGCAAATTGATGGCAAAGTTAGAATGGCAAAATGAGCTTAAGCCTTACTAACTCCCCTATAAATAGAGTTAGTTAAGGTGTGAACACAAGGCAAGTGGCAAGCCTTGCCATGCCTTTGTAGAACCGGCCAAGAGAAGCAAAATGGGCCTTGTGATCCATTGGGCTAATTTACTAAATTTACATGACAAATCATGCAAAACCGGCAGCTTGTGAAGTTCAAGACCGGCGGTATGGAACCGGCAGCTTGTGAAGGTCCAAGACTGGCGGTTTATGAAGACCAAACCGGTAGCTTATAACTGGCAGCGTGCAAGGTCCAAGACTGGCGGTTTATGAAGACCAAACCGGCAGCTTATAACTGGCAGCGTGCAAGGTCCAAGACTGGCGGTTTATGAAGACCAAACCGGCAGCTTGAAGCCTTATCTTTAAACTGGCAGCTTCATCTTGAAGTCTCAATTGGGCCAATTAATTAAATAATAATTAAAATCAATAATAAAAGCTAAGAAATAAAACATTTCGATTAAATCGAAATTATTCACATAAAATTAAAATAAATAGTTCAAAATAAATTTTGAACTAGCAAATAAACACATAAATACACACATAAATACCGGCAAAAATACCGATAAAATCTGGGTCATTACACCGCTGGCTTTCGAGGTAGGTGACAAAGTCTTGCTTAAGGTTTCACCATTCAAAGGAGTGGCACGCTTTGGTCAGAAGGGGAAATTCCGACCGAAATATGTGGGACCTTACGAGATACTAGCACGAGTTGGGGAGGTGGCATATCGATTGGCATTACCACCTAGTTTGGCTAATGTACATGATGTATTCCATGTTTCCCAGCTAAGGAAATATGTACATGATCCTACTCACGTGATTACAGCGGAACCGACCATGATTGAGCCGAATCTGACCTACGAGGAGCGACCCGTCCAGATCTTGGATCGGGAAGTGAGGACCCTGCGGCGTAAGCAGGTACCGCTTGTCAAGGTGTTGTGGAGAAATCAACACCATGAAGAAGCGACTTGGGAGACGGAAGCGTCCATGCGGCAAAAGTACCCGGAGCTGTTCGAAGGGGAGCGATCTCCTGCACCTCGAAATTTCGGGACGAAATTTATTTAAGGAGGGGAGGTTGTAATGACCCTGATTTTATTGGTATTTTTGCGGATAATCTATGTGTATTTATGTGTATTTATGTATAGTTCAAATTTATTTTTGAACTATTTATTTTATTTTATGTGAATAATTTTGATTTAATTCGAATTATTTTATTTGCAGTTATTATTATTTATGTTAATTATTATTTAATTAATTAGAATTTTTATTATTTAATTTTCTAATTAATTATTTAATATTGTGGGCTAAATTAATTTATACATGATTAATCATGTAATTTATGTAAATTAGCCCAATTGATCTCGAGAGCCCAATTTTAGGCCCATTTCCCTTTGTTGGCCGGTTTTTCCCAAGCATGGCAAGGCTTGCCACTTGCTTTATTTTCACACTTAACTAACTTCTATAAATAGAAGTAGTTAGTGAGCCATGAGACCATTTGCTCAATTGCCGTCATTTCAAACACAACTCCCTCTCCTTTGCTCTAGTTCCACACGCCATTTTTGGCTACATTTCACCATCAAATTGTTCATCTATCTTTTTAATCCCAAACTTAAAGATTCAACCTCTATTAATCTTTAAGTACTAAAACACAATCTTAAACCCAATTATTTCATCCAAGATCATTAGTTCGGGTTGAGTTTGGGTGCGTGTTCGTGTGGTTGTTCTTGTTCGTGTGTGGGGGTTCGAGTGGTGCTGTAATGACCCAGATTTTATTGGTATTTTTGCCGATATTTATGTGTAATTATGTGTATTTGTGTGTTAGTCCAAATTTATTTTTGAACTATTTATTTTATTTTATGTGAATAATTTCGATTTAATTCGAAATATTTATTTTCAGTTTTTATTATTTATGATATTTATTATTTATTTAATTAATTAGAATTTTTATTATTTAATTTTTCTAATTAATTATTTAATATTTTGGGCTAAATTGATTATTGCATGTTTAATCATGTAAATTATGTAAATTAGCCCAATGGATCACGAGAGCCCATTTTTTAGCCCATTTTAGGCCCATGGCCGGTTTTTCTAGCAAGGAAGGCAAGCCTTGCCACTTGCTTTGCTTTCACACTAAACCAACTTCTATAAATAGGAGTGGTTAGTGATGCCTTAAGGTTTTGCTCATTTGCCATCTAATGCACTTGCTTCAAAGTTCAATCATCAAAAACTCCCTCCACTACTCCCTTGCCTCACGCCATTTTTGGATGATTGAAGCCATCAGTTGTTCATCTTTTTCCCAGCCCAAAAACTTAAAGATTCAAAGTTCATTGATCTTTAGGTGTCCAACCACAATCCTAAACACATTCATTTCAATCAAGATTTCTTGTTCGGGTTGGTTTTGGGATCGTGTTCGTGTTGCACGTGTGGGGTCCGTGTGGTTGGTGTTCGAACCGTGCAGTGGTGCTCGTGGTGGTGCCGTGACCGTGTGTGGTGTTCATGATTGGGCAGCAGCCGTGTGCAGTAGCCGTGCAAGTGGTTCGTGATGGTTCGTGGTGGTGCCGTGTGCAGCAGCCGTGTGTGAGCCGTGTTTGTGCCGTGTTTGATGCTAGTTTCCGGACTGCATATTTGTGTTGAATTTGTGTGTAATCTTCAATAAGGTAACATGCTTTCTCAACCTATTTGGTATACTATGTTTATAGTATGAATTAAATGCATGTTTGGGTTGTTTATTGTTGATTATTCATGATTTTATGTATGATTTGTATTCTGATTTTTATATGGTTTTCATGATATTATGATGATGGTTTTTATGATTTTATGATTGATTATATGTTGTTTTATGATCATGATAATTATGTTAAAGTTTGATGAATTTTGGATAAGTTCAAGTAGAATTTTCGAGTAGTACAAGTGTTTATGCGTGTGATGATGGATGTTGATTGAGTTCTTGATTGAAGATCTTGAATCTCGAAAGATTTATTTATGAGTCTTTAATGAGTTCTTTAAGTTCTTTATGAGTTCTTGATGAGTTCTTTAAGTTCTTGGTTGAATCTTGAAAGTTAAAGAAAGTGGGTTATTAAAGAAAGTTAAAGAATGTGGTTAAAATGATTAAAGATTGGTTAAAGATTGTTGAATTATGGTTGGTTAGACTCAAGATCAAGGCTAGAGGCAAGTCTTGGGAATAACTTCGGTATTTTAACTAGTTAATTTCGAGAATCAAGGCTAGAGGCAATTCTTGAATTTAATTTAGTTATGTTGATTAATTAGATGATTAAATGATTAATTAATTAGCTTGATTTCATTTCTAGACGCCCTTGAATTAGAGTAAGATTATTTATTTTTGGGTTAAGACGTTGCCCCTATTCCATCCGCGGTATTGGGATAGTTGGAGTCTTTCTATGTTATTCCTTGAATTTCCAGTAAGATTGGTTTCACGGGACACGGATTTCCAGTAAGATTGGTTTCGTGGGATTTTTTGGAGTAAGATTCCCGGTCCTAACATAGTAGAAAGTTCGATTGCGTAAGATGCGATCGTACGAGCGTAGTCCGGTCTAGAATTTGAATGATTGCGCCAATGATAGTGTTTAAGTTGGTTTTGAGTCGAGTTCACGTTTTGAGGATGTTCTCGTACTTTTGGGTTGGATGTTGTTGTTTGATTTGTGCTATGTGCATGTGTATTCCCATTAGGGTGAGTCAGTTATGTTACTCGCCACTGATGGTGGATTGTTGTTTGTTTGACAGGTAATTCTGATGACGAAGTACTTGCTTAGCTTTGGGTTGGGCGAGCGACGTTTGTTTATGTTTTGGATGTACTTTTATATTGTTGTTGTTTTTAGATAGTTATGGACTAATTGTATGGACTTTTATACGTTGTTTTTGGACTCTGACGTGTGGTTGGAGTTACTCGTATTTTAGTGTGTTTAGTTTGACTTTTGGTTTAGTAATGTACAAATTCGTGGGTATTTGTACTTTTGAGGTTCAATAATAATAATTTGAGGAATTAGTTTTAATTCTTAAGTTTTTCGAGTTGTAGTTATAACAATTCGACTCGTCGGTTTCTTCCGCGCCGATTTAAGCGAGTCGGGTCGTTACAGTAGTAGTTTATTGCAATATGAATGACAATGACAATGTAGTAGTTTATTGCAATATCATTATCAATATCAATGACAATGACAATGTAGTAAATGTTGAATCTTTATTGAAACTAATTTCTTCAATCTCTCCACTAATAAACCCGTAGTCTCTCTAATTAGATTTTCCTTCTATTCACTAATAAATGTCCTCTTTTATAATCCAGATTTCACGAGGCATTTCACGCGACATCAAATTCTAGCACCGTTAAACATCAATATAACTGTTGGCATTAATTTGAAATATATGTGTTCAAACCACAAAATAAATCACTAGTTCCAGCACCATCAACATAAAAAAAATATGTGTTCAAACAACAAAATACATCACCAATTCCAGCACACAATACAACCAAAAATATGTGATTCAATCACATAATACATAATCTACAAAAGTAAGATCATAAATAATTAGTGGATTGACTTGGAGCAATGACACACGAAGCTTGGCTTGATTATGATGCAAGATTTGCTTGGTTAGTTCTTCTTGTAGCAGGCATCCATTGCTGAACAACAAAAGACATAAATCAGTCCATATTTTTAGCACTAATACTAACATTAACACACTAAAAACATGAATGAAGAGGCTTACATTATGCACAACAGTGCCATTCTCTTTTACATAAACCCCAACACCACTTGGAACTCTTTCAGCACCTCTTCCTCTCTCCCTTGTTCCTCTCCCCGCAGCAGTTCCTGCCCTCCCCCTTGACGAACCAGCAGTACCCCTTCCCCCACCTGAAGTACTAGCAGCACCCCTTCCCCTCCCACTTCCACCTTTAGATCCAGTACCCCCTTATCATCCTACCATTTCTACCTAACTGGCTTAGTTGAGCAGTGAATTGATGGTGTTGTTGGGTTGCGGCAGAGATGGGATTTCTAGGTTGTGGGGGTTGTCCATCATTTCTTGGTTTTCCTCTACCTCTCTTTGGTTTGGCGGGGGTGGTACAGTAGTGTTCTTGTTTGGACACTTCCTTTTTTTGTGTCCTTTATGTTGACAAATACCACAAGTCATTTCCATTCCCGTCCTTTTCAAAAAACCCGGTTTTTTAGGATCCTCGTATAGATCTTTCCTTTTACACTTCCTAAGTCTGCTTGGTTCTATTTTTATTGGTGATGGCATTATATAACAAGGCACTTTTGGCCAGTGCCTCTTACCAACACAAGGCGGAATGGTACCTGTCAAATTTGTAACAATATACAGTACAATATGTCACAATTCAGAACATAAAACACATGAAGGAAATTACAATATAAGATGCAAATTAACATGAATATGCTTGCATGTAAAATTCTTTTTTGTAGCAGATTTGAATAAAGTCCTCAGCTTCTTTGTTGAGGAAGAAAATGCATGCCACAACATGACAACATGGAATACTAAGAAAATTCCATTTTCCACATGTGCACTTCTTCTCTTGAATATCAACAACCAACTGATCTAGGTAGTAACTAACATTGAATAGTGTGTCTGATGATGGGAGAACATCACAATTGGCAGCTTTGATCTTTTCTTCATCAAGCATTATCTGAATTTTTGGGCAGAGAACATATGTGTTCTTCTCCACCAGCTTCCTCTTAGATGCAAAACTTTGCATAAGAGTAAACCTTATTTCCTCCCACATATAGGGTAAGTGTTGTTTTCTTGCTTTGATAATGAAACCATTAAATGTTTCAGCCATATTATTTGTTATGGCTTCTGATTTCATTCTTGTATCCATGAAATCTCTACAAAAGCATTCAGGATTGTATGCCTTGAATGCATTTGCTGCATCTTCATTGATTTCTTTCAGCTCAGCAAAAGCCTCATCATAATCAGTCTTGTTGTATGCTATTGCTATTTTTCAGAAAGCAAGCTTGAACTCATCTCCCCTATATGTCTCGTGCCACAAGGCAAAGTGTACGTCGATGTTCATCTTTGGGGAGCACTTGCTTCATAGCATGTAAAATAGCCTGAAATATTCACACAAGAATGTAAATAAACATAGATAACTAAGACAAAGATATGATACAAGTGTTCATTATAAAAAACAAGAAAAGAAAGACACTCACTGGATGTTCATCAGATATGATTGCAATTTCATCACCTTCTTCCAACTGCAAGCAACTTTGCAAATGAGCAATAAACCACTCCCATGAAAGGTTTTCTCCCCCCCTCCACAACTTCCCATGCTATTTGAAACATTTGCTCGTTTCCATCTCTTCCAACAGCAGCAAGCTAAGTAACTGTCCACCTAGGAAAGTCTTCAAAAAAGATGCATCCACACATATTACCTTTCGACAACCTTGCATCGAACCAGTTTTCAACCCCTCAAAATAGGTAAACAAAACCTCTAAAATACACAATTATCATCATTAGTGTTTTCAGTAGTGACCACATCTAGTTTAGTTCCGGAGCTACTCTCTTTCAAAGCTTGGATGTATGGAAACACCTTTTTGTAGTGATCATGCATACTCCTATGTAACAGTTTGTATGCTACCCTTTTGACATTATATGAAAAGTGAGTGCTAACATTATATTTGAAACCTCTCTTAATTGTTTCCTGAATTTCTGTAGCAGGCCGATGAGGTCTTGCCTTGAAAACCTCTAGCAACTGTTGAGCCACCCAATTACTCTTAAACTTCTTATTTTTCTTCATGTTTTTAGTGCATGTGTGCTAATCCTTCACCCCTTTGACAACAATAGTGGCTCTCTTACTATCCCAAGCAGCATACAAATACCAAGGACAACTCTTTATGCATCTAATTCCAAGTTGTTGCTTCCTTAAATTGTTACTAATAAAATTCTTCAGATCCCTTCCTTGGTAAATTGCATATTTGGCAACAGCATCCCTAAACTCCTTCCTGTTAGGAAACCTAAGCCCAACCTTCCATTTGAACTTAGAAAAATCAGTACCAAGCCTCACTATATGGCTACTGCAAGACCTTTTCTCTCCTAATAAAACACCCTCATCCTCACTAGTTGGAGGTGTGTCCATCTCCTTATCACTACCTTCATATTCACTCTCATAGCCATCAACATTAGATGTCCCCTCCCCTTCTGCGGTGTCTATTGTTTCCTTCTCTTTCCCTTTTGGATATTTCCCTTCAGCTACATCTTCCTGAAGTTTCCTAGCTACTTCTAGCAGTTTGTTCTTGAATTTCTTTAAGTTGTCAACAACCTCCTTGTACTCCTCTATCTAATACTAAAATGTCATCCTCAAGTTCCTCCTCACCAATTTCTGAAAGATAATCACCCCCTTCCTCATCATTTCCACCTAAATCATCAAGTCCCTCAACATTTGACTCATCTTCTTTTGATTCTTCATTGAAACTGTTCTTCTTCTTAGGTTGATATACAGAGTCAATCACATATGTTCCATCACTAATAAAACGAAAATCATCTTCATCCTCAAATATATCCTCAACACAACCATGGACTTCAGCATGTGTAACGACCCGACTTTTTGGACTTGTCGATTTACAAAGGGAAATCGGCAAACGGATCATTACTTAAGCATTTAATTAAACACTAGATAAATATATTTAAAATAGAACATCTTTTATTATCTTAAAAGTCTGAAAATAATCCCAAAAGTCATTAAAGGAAAAATACCTAAAGTATTACATAAACTGAAAAACATTGTCCTCCCAACAGGCTGGGATCATATATAAATAAAGTAATATTGTCTTAAAACACTCTAGTAAAAAAAACTAAGGTAAAACTAAACTCTGCCATGCTTAAGCCCAACCATCGGAAGCTCGTTCTAAGCTGCTGCATCGTCACCTGAAACTGAGGGGGGGTCCACCGTCAGTGGCGAGTAACTAGGCTGTCCCGCCTAATTGAGGGACCGCTAAACACATAATATCATAGAATTTCACATGAAAATCACACATAGAACATAGTACATTGTATACAAAAATTATACGAGATACGTATAAAAATACGTGCAAAAATACGTATACAAATACGTATAAAATACGTATAAAAATACCTGCAGAAATACGGTTAGAATTACGTACAAGAATACATATAAAGTACGCATACAATACGTATAATAATACCTGCAGAAATACGGTTAGAGATACGTACAAAATACATATAAAACACAACATACATACGAACTACATTATACGTACATACCAGACTCATACAGCGGAAAACTTATACCAGACATACATATATTACTTAACTTATACTATCAAACATCTTATTCTTCGATTATTGCAATATTATCATAAAATCCATAATCATATCATATCATATCCTTTCGTATCATTTTATATCATATCTTATCAATTCATATCGTTTCATATCATATCTTATCATTTTTACTTCTTAACGGACCGGTCACTATAGCTCGTTGTGGATCCCGTGTGCACCACAACTTTCCTAGAACATGCCGGGGTGAACTCGTGTATTCAACCCGTAGTGGATCCCGTGTGCACCACTAAGCCTAAGCTATGGCCATAACTCCCAAATAGCAGCTCGTGTACTACTACTTAGACGACTACATATCCTAAGACCCAGAACTGCCCGGGTGAACTCGTGTATCCATCCCATTGGGCAGTGGCATCGACTTAACCCAGTCTGACGACTCGTGTATCATCAGGTGGGCGTCCTTATCTTATCTTATACTTCAAATCTTATATCTTTCTTAAATCGGGAAATACTAGGTGGCCGTAATCGGAAATGAAATGTTCGAAATCCCAGGAAAGAGAGGTGCCGCACGTATATTGGCCACCTTAAATACCAAGTCTTTCCTAGCCAGAGATCGAAACAAATCAAATTCCTTTTACTCTGTTTCCTTTCTTTCCCTTTTATTATCTTATCAGTCCTTATTGTAACTTAACCCTACTGACCTCCTTAAATATCTTATAATAAATAATAACTAAATCCTTTAATCGTATTATTGTTACCCTTTCATATAGTAACTGATTCCTAATGTTATATATTAATATTATGAATTCCTAATAATTATCCCCAATAATATTATAAGTCTAAAATAAACTAAAATTGTTCACTAAAATTGAGTCACTCGACATTTTCCCTACTTGAACAATAATTAAATAATTTCATCACTTAATCATATAAACAACTAAATTATATTAATTATGCTACAATAAATCATGCATATCAATAATTATCCTCAAAATTACATAAAAACAAGATAAAAATTCTACTCTACATATTTTATATCACTCGACAAAAATTGGGCAATTTTACCATGAGATTTCACAATTAATCAAATAAATATGATAAATAATAATTCATAATAACTTAATATTAAACATTAAATTTATCCTAAAAACACAATGCATCAAGATTAATAGTAAAAACAAGATCAAAAATCAATACTTTATTTACATGAACCACACGACTTTTATGGGTTAAAAACATCATAATAAGACTAATTCAAGAATTAACAAGATCATGTTTAAATTAAGATTTAAAGTTAAAGAATATCATTAAGTAATCAAGGTTTATCAAGAACAAGATCAAAATTTATCCTTTACATGTTCAAACCACTCGACACACACATATATGAACAAGAAAACATTTCTTTTTAATTCAAGACTTAAATCACACATATAAATAAATAAATAAATCATGTACATGCCTTTAATTCAAGAAAGTAAGCACAAAAATCATCTTGCAAAATATTATGCCACTCGACAAATTTAAGGATTAATCAAGAACGAAATTCAACAATTATCATGCAATTATTCAACACCAAAATATAATTAAATAAAATTATTTAAGCATATAATTAATTAAAACATTAAAGATTCATAAAGATCATATGAATACATCAAGAATAACATGAAAATATTTCATTATATGGTTCCAAATTTTTATATATTAACATGATACTAATTTTCATATTTTAATCCTAATTTACTATGTGAAAAACATGTACCAAATTTAAACAAAACAGCAAAGTTACCTCAGATCGCTTAAATTATCCAAGGCAATTAATTCACTCTTTGGTGAATTTTTGGTTCTGCTATTTTGGAGAGGAAAGGAGGACTATACTTTTCTTTTAGGGTTTAAGTGTATTTTGTAATTAGGAACAAAGTGTAAGACATAAGTCTTATTTATAGAAAAAGAGGGAAGAAGCAAACCCTAAAAAAATTCTAAAGGGGCCGTGAGGGAGGAGCTAGAATAGGGGGAGAGTTGAGAAAAATTAGGTAGTCAAATAGCTAGGTTCGAATAAGTTTAAAAATATAATTTTTAATTAATTTAATTTAATTAACCAAATTAATTAATTAGAAGCAACATAAACTTGGCCCAAAAATGTGGGGAACCGGCCAAGGCCAAGAAAAGGGAGAAATTGGGTCATTTGGCCCAATTTGAGAAAAAAAAAGATCAGATTACAATAAAAACAGTCCAAATTTAACGGGCCTTTTGGACTTAGAATTAAATAAATTAAACTAATAACCGCGAAATTTTCTGGCCCTAAATTTCGGGTTATTACAGTCACCCCTCCTTAAATAAATTTCGACCTCGAAATTTACTTAATGGAGCTCAAAGCAAACAAGAAAACACACAAACACACAAAACACGAAAACAAGCAAACACAAGAAGGACTTCATACCTGCTTCGAAGAGCTCGGGATACTTATCCCTCATCGAAGCCTCGGTCTCCCAGGTAGCCTCTTCGAACTTCTGACTACGCTACAATACCTTAACCAAAGGCACAACCTTGCGACGCAACATCCAATCCTGGCGATCCAAAATCTGAACCGGCCTTTCTTCGAAGGTCAAGTTCGGCTCGATCTCTGATGAATCTACCGGAATAATGTGAGAAGGATCATTGACGTATTTCCATAGCTGTGACAAATGGAACACATCATGAACCCTCGATAGATCCGGAGGCATCACCAACCGATAAGCGACCTCACCCACATGTTCCAAGATCTCGTATGGTCCAACATACTTAGGTCTGAGCTTACCCTTCTGACCAAATCGGACCATACCCTTCATAGGAGACACCTTTAGCAACACGTTGTCCCCAACCTCAAATTCCGACGGCGATCCGCATAAGACTTCTGCCGACTCTGGGCTGCCTGTAACCTCGCCCTAAAGATCTTCACCTGCTCCACTGTATCCCGGATATGGTCGGGACCAATTACCAAAGCATCGCTGATGTCGCTCCAACAAGTAGGGCTACGACACTTACGCCCATACAAAGCCTCATAAGGAGCCATCTTAAGACTGGCATGATAGCTGTTGTTGTACGAAAATTCCACCAAACTCAAAGATTTAACCCAAGATTGCTGGAAATCTAACGCACAAGCTCGGAGCATATCTTCTAACTTCTGGATGGTCCGTTCCGTCTGCCCATCCGTAGCTGCGTGGAATGTTGTACTCAAGTTAAGCTTAGTCCCGAAAGCCCTCTTGCAACGACTTCCAGAACCGTGGCAAGAATCGGGGATCCCGGTCAGACACAATATCCTTAGGCACACCATGTAACCGGATGATCTCTCTCGAGTACGCCTCTGCCATCTTTTCCATTGACCAAGTTATCTTCATAGGAATGAATCGAGCAACCTTGGTCAATCGGTCTACGATAACCCAAACAGTATCCAAACCCGTAGACGTCGTAGGTAAACCCACCACAAAATCCATGGATATGGAATCGAACTTCCATGTGGGTATCGGCAATGGCTGTAAAAGTTCACCTGGTCTCTGGTGCTCGATCTTAACCTTTTGGCAAGTAAGGCATCGTGCAACAAAGTCCGCGACTTCCTGCTTCATCTTCGGCCACCAGAAATATTCCCTTAGGTCCTTATAGAGTTTTCCGCCACCAGGATACACCGAATAGGGAGTATTGTGGGCCTCTTCCATGATCCGGTTTCTCAGATTTGAATTCCGGGGCACACACCACCTGTTACGGAGCAAAAGATTAGTTTTCACAAGGTGAAAATAGTTCATTATGATATATAACTCCCTTACCTGTTACGGAACTTCATACTGTCGTCTGATTCAATCGTGAAGTCTTCTGCCTTGCCTTGAAGTTTAGCTTCACGAATTTTCTCGAGTTGCGGGTCTTCCTTCTGTTTTTCCCGTAACTCCTGGTACAAACTGGGCTCGACACTCATAGCACTCAGATATACTCGGGTGCTACCTGGCATAACCATCTCAACCTCCATCCTGCGAAGATCAGAACAGATTTCCTTAGGTAAAACCGCCACTCTGTTGAATGAATGGTGATCCTTACGGCTAAGGGCATCAGCTACTTTATTAGCTTTTCATTCACAATAGTCAACTGAGAGGTCATAGTCTTTGATTAACTCGAGCCACCTTCGCTGTCTCATGTTAAGTTCCCTCTGAGTGAAGATGTACTTCAGACTCTTATGGTCGGTGAATAACTTGCAAGTCGCTCCATAGAGATAATGTCGCCAGATTTTCAAAGCGAACACCACCGCTGCCAACTCTAAGTCGTGAGTAGGATAGTTCTGCTCATGAACCTTGAGCTGTCTCGAAGCATACGCAATCACCATTCCTTCTTGCATCAGAACACAACCTAGACCCTTCTTTGACGCATCACTGTAGACTTCAAAACCTACACCTTCTGTCGGCAAAGCAAGAACAGGTGCAGACACAAAGCTTTGCTTGAGAGCTTGAAAAGCTTCTTCACACTGCCCCGTCCACACATACTTGCAGTCTTTATGCAGTAATTTGGTCATAGGCGCTGCTACCTTGGAGAATTCTTTCACAAATCTCCGATAGTAACCTGATACATACAAATTCACAGGTAAGTATTCTAGCATAGACATTATAAAAGCTATATCAAATACTTCAATTTACCTGCTAGGCCAAGAAAACTTCGGACTTCGGCCACATTCTTGGGACTGTGCCATTCAACCACCGCCTTAATCTTGGCTGGATCTACCTTGACACCTTCCGCATTGATTACATGCCTTAGAAAGGCAACCTCCTTGAGCCAGAACTCGCACTTTGACAACTTCGCAAACCACTTCTGAGCTCGTAGTATACCTAGCACCAAATGAAGATGTTGGGTGTGCTCTTGTTCGTTCTTCGAATAGATCAGAATGTCATCGATGAACACAACAACACACACATCCAAGAGATGATGGAAGGTCCTATTCATCTGGTCCATGAAAACAGCCGGAGCATTAGTTAGACCAAATGGCATTACTTCGAACTCATAGTGCCCGTATCTAGTGCGAAACGCGGTCTTCGGTATATCTTCCGGCTTCACTGGAATCTGATGATACCCTGACCTGAGATCAATCTTAGAGAAGACACTGGCTCCCTTCAACTGATCAAATAAATCCTCGATCCTGGGCAGAGGATACTTATTCTTGATGGTCACCTTGTTCAGCTCCCGGTAATCTATGCACAACCTCATGCTGCCGTCCTTCTTCTTTACGAACAATATCGGAGCACCCCATGGCGACACACTAGGCCTTATGAAGCCCTTGTCGATCAATTCCTACAACTGGGTCTTCAGTTCTTTTAACTCAGCCGGAGCCATGCGATACGGAGCCTTAGAAATCGGAGCAGTTCCGGGCACCAAATCGATGTTGAATTCCACTTCTCTTTCCTGTGGTATCCCTGGCAAATCCTCTGGAAATACATCCGCATACTCACGAACAACCGGAATGGCTTCTAGCTGTTCCTCCTTGGTCATGTCCTTGACTTGACATAGAAACACGGTCTCACCCTTGCGCTGCAGTCTGCGCATCTTCATTGCGGACACGATCTTCAAACCTTTTCCTATCGGTTTCCCGACATAGGTTACCCTCCTTGCGTTTGGACCACGCAAAGTGACAGCCTGGTCTTGACACCGAAAGGTCGATTGATGCTTGGCTAACCAATCTATTCCTAGGGTCATCGAACTCGATCATAGGAAACTCTTTCAGGTTGGCTTCGAACCGTACCCCCGAGATCACAATAGACACGTCCCTGTACTCTCGAAGACAAGCAAAGTCCTCTCCCGAAGGAAGAGTTATCACAGATTTGACAGGAGACTCTCCCATCAGGTTAGCTTTCACAATAAACGAGCTAGCAACGAAAGACACAGTGGCACCAGTATCAAACAGTACATAAGCAGAAATATCATGAACAGGAAAGGTACCCGTGACCACGTCGGGCTGAGCATCTGCCTCTTCCTGTGTCATGCAGAAGATCCTGTTCTTGACTGGAGCTTGACTACCTGTTGCTGCTGCTGACTGTCTCTTGGGGCAGAAGATTGACTTATGACCTGCTTCACCACAATCGAAGCACACTATTGGTGTTCCATCACACTTCTTTCCCGGGTGGAACTCCTTTTTGCAACCTCGACAAACCTTTGGACCCTGACTCGGAGCTGGTCGAGAATTCTGTTGCGGCTTCGAAGTAGACTCGAACCTGGTCTTCTTGACTGGAGCTGGAGCTGGAGCCGGAGTAACCCTCTTCTTCGCAGAGTCCTCATCAGAAACTGAAGACTAAACCTCAAGAGCGACCTCATAAGCTTCCTGGAAGGTCTTCACCCTGCTGCTGACCACATGAACCCGGATACTAGAGTTTAACTTCTTGATATACCTCTTGACCCGCTCGGCTTCAGAAGGTATGACAGCCGTGGCAAACCGGGAGAGCTCGGTGAACTTGTCCGTGTAAGCTTGGACGGACAGGTTACCCTGGGTGAAGGTGAGAAATTCCTCCTACTTCTGCCACTTGAGCTCCTCAGGATAGAACCGATCCTGCAACCTCTTCGTGAAATCCTCCCAACTCAGATTCAGATCTGTATCGGGGTCAGACCGGAGTGTACCCCACCAATTATCTGCCTCGCCCTGAAGGTAGAAAGTTGCGATGGGAACCCGTTCTCTCTCGGGACAAGCCAGAACATCGAACATTTTCCGCATCTCTCGAATCCAGTTTTCGAGGACGGTTAGGTCAGCTGCCCCATCATAAGTCGGAGGACGTAGTCGGGCCATTCGGTCGAAGGTTGACTGGTTGTTCTGGGCCCGCACACTATTCTGAGCCAAAGTGAGGATTGCATCCTCCAAGTTGCGACGACAAAGACGGAAGTTGGGGGTCTTGGGGTCGACATCCTGAAACCACAATCGAGTTAGCACACGAACGGCACACGAAAACGGCGTCAAAGCGGAAACGAAAGCGATAAAACGTCTTAACCCTGGCTTCTACCCATGGTTTCACTCACCTAGGTTTTCCATATTAGGCTAAGTTTCGCTCGGGTTTATAAAGCGCTCATCTTTCAAAGTTACTTATGAAGAAGTAACTTAGGGTCAAACCTTAGCTCTGATACCAACTGTAACGACCCGACTTTTTGGACTTGTCGATTTACAAAGGAAAATCGACAAACGGATCATTACTTAAGCATTTAATTAAACACTAGATAAATATATTTAAAATAGAACATCTTTTATTATCTTAAAAGTCTGAAAATAATCCCAAAAGTCATTAAAGGAAAAATACCTAAAGTATTACATAAACTGAAAAACATTGTCCTCCCAACAGGCTGGGATCATATATAAATAAAGTAATATTGTCTTAAAACACTATAGTAAAAAAAACTAAGGTAAAACTAAACTCTGCCATGCTTAAGCCCAACCATCGGAAGCCCGTTCTAAGCTGCTGCATCGTCACCTGAAACTGGGGGGGGGTCCACCGTCAGTGGCGAGTAACTAGGCTGTCCCGCTTAATTGAGGGACCGCTAAACACATAATATCATAGAATTTCACATGAAAATCACACATAGAACATAGTACATTGTATACAAAAATTATACGAGATACGTATAAAAATACGTACAAAAATACGTATACAAATACGTATAAAATACGTGTAAAAATACCTGCAGAAATACGGTTAGAATTACGTACAAGAATACGTATAAAGTACGTATACAATACGTATAATAATACCTGCAGAAATACCGTTAGAGATACGTACAAAATACATATAAAACACAACATACATACGAACTACATTATACGTACATACCAGACTCATACAGCGGAAAACTTATACCAGACATACATATATTACTTAACTTATACTATCAAACATCTTATTCTTTGATTATTGTAATATTATCATAAAATCCATAATAATATCATATCATATCCTTTCGTATCATTTCATATCATATCTTATCAATTCATATCGTTTCATATCATATCTTATCATTTTTACTTCTTAACGGACCGGTCACTATAGCTCGTTGTGGATCCCGTGTGCACAACAACTTTCCTAGAACATGCCGGGGTGAACTCGTGTATTCAACCCGTAGTGGATCCCGTGTGCACCACTAAGCCTAAGCTATGGCCATAACTCTCAAATAGCAGCTCGTGTACTACTACTTAGACGACTACATATCCTAAGACCCAGAACTGCCCGGGTGAACTCGTGTATCCATCCCATTGGGCAATGGCATCGACTTAACCCAGTCTGACGACTCGTGTATCATCAGGTGGGCGTCCTTATCTTATCTTATACTTCAAATCTTATATCTTTCTTTGTAACGACCCGACTCGCTTAAAACGGCGCGGAAGAAACCGACGAGTCGAGTAGTTAGAAACTACAACTCAAACTTAGGAAATTAAACTAATTCCTCGAAAATTATTATTAATAACCAAAATGTACAAGTACCCACAAGTTTGTACATACTAAATCCAAAAGTCAAACTATAACTACTAAAAATACGAGTTAACTCCAACTACATGTCAGAGTCTTAGACAACACATATAGAAGTCCAAAAGTAATGTAATAACATCTATACAATACTATCGCTAACTAATGCTAAGAAAACAGTAAATACAGCAGATAGCACAAGAAACAACGTCGCTCGCCCAACCCAAAGCTAAGCAAGAGCATCATCATCAGAAGTACCTGAAAAACAACAACAACAGTCCACCATCAGTGGCGAGTAACATAACTGACTCACCCTAATGGGAATACACATGCACATAGCACAAATCAAACGACAACAACGACAACTAATCCCAAAAGTACGAGAACAACCTCAAACTCGTGAACTCGACTCTAAACCAAGTCAACGACCAATCCTAACTCTATCTTTGGCGCAATCATTCAATTTCTAGACCGGACTACGCTCGTACGGTCGCATCTTACGCAACCGAACTTTCTACTATGTTAGGACCGGGAATCTTACTCCCAAAATCCCAGGAAACCAATCTTACTGGAAATCCGTGTCCCGAGTAACCAATCTTACTGGAAATACAAGGAATAACATAGTAAGACTCCAACTATCCCAATACCGCAGATGGAATAGGGGCAACGTCTTAACCCAAATACAAAGAATCTTACTCTAGGTAAAGGGCGTCTAGAAAAGAAATCAAGCTAATCATTTAATCGTTTATTCATCATATTCTCAACATAACTAAATTAAAATCAAGAATTGCCTCTAGCCTTGATTCTCGAAATTAACTAGTTAAATCATCGAAGTTATTCTCAAGAACTGCCTCTAGCCTTAATCTTGAGTCTAACCAATCATCATTCATCATTCTTTAATTATTTAATCCTCAATCTTTAACTTTCTTTGACTAACAACTCACTTTCTTTAACTTTCAAGACTCAATCAAGAAACCTAAAGAACTCATCAAAACCTCATCAAGAACTCCAAGAACTCATCAAAGACTCAGAAAAGAACTCATTCAAGAATCAAGATCTTCAACCAAGAACTCAATCAAGATTCAAGAACTCAATCAAGAACTCATCCAAACTCATTCAAATCACACGAAAAATCATCACCAACCATTCGAAAATCATCTTTCAAATTACCCAAAATTAACCAAACTTCAAAACATTAATCATGATCATATAACAACATATAATCAATCTTAAAATCATAAAAACCATTATAAAAACCTCATTAAAACCATTAAAAATCAGAATATAAATCTTTCATAAAAACCATGAACAAACATCATCAAACATTCCAATCATGCATTTAATTCATATTATAAACATAGTATACCAACAAGGTTGAGTAAGTATGTTACCTTAATCACGATTAACCCCAAAAACGTACCAAGAACATGCTGCCCGGAACGAGTCACATACGAACCACAAGCATGACAAGGCTTGCACCACACGGCCATGCTTGCACCCTTGCCCAATCAGCACGGCTGCTGCCCAGCAACCACGAGCACCACTCGCCACTGCCCTACTGCACCACGTCCACCACTGCCCAGTCAGCACCACGTCCAGCACTGCCCAGTCAGCAACACGTCCAGCACTGCCCAGTCAGCAACACGTCCCCCACTGCCCAGCCAGACCACACGCCACCAACACTACGCAAAAGCACCGCCACTTGAAGCACAAACACGAACCCAAAACCACCCCGAACTAGTGATCTTGAATGAAATTGTTGGGGTTTAAATTATGTTTTAATACTTAAAGATTAATGGATGAAGGATCTTTAAGTATGGGTTTAGAAAAAGCGATGAACAATTGATGGGTTTGGAGCACCAAATGGCGTGGGAAAAATAAGGCAATGGAGAGAGTGTTTGCCTTTAAAAGGAGATGGCAAAAGATGATCAAATGGCAAAATGGTTTTAAGGCCTTACTAACTCCTCTATTTATAGAGGTTAGTCAAGGTGTGAACATGAAGCAAGTGGCAAAACTTGCCATCAATACTAAGAGGGGCCGGTTATAGGCTTACTAAAATGGGCTCAATGTTCACTTGGGCCATTTGCACTAATTCATGACTAATCATGATTATTTTGCACTTGGCCCAAAACTAATTAATTAATTAGAAAATTAAGTAATAAAATTCTAATTAATTAAAATAAAATAAAATAAAGAAATATTAAACCATTAAATAAAATGGTTACACAATAGCAATTAAAATAGTCTAAATAAATTTTAGACCATGCACCGGAACAAACTAAATACAAGAAAATAAACACGAAACTAGCCCAAAATCTGGGGCGTTACAATCTCCCCTCCTTAAAAGAATTTCGTCCCGAAATTCAAGCAAAGGAGATTATTCACCATCAGTAATCCGGGCTCGACACACAAAAAGTCAGACGAAATCTGACGGAACTTCGGCTTCCACCAACGTTCAACCGATCCTCGCGACTTGATGCTTCAGCCACTCAGCTCGTCTTGCCTGCACGATCGAAAAGCGTCCGTCGAAGTCCTGAACAAACTCCAGCATTCTTCGACACACCACTATAGACCTCGGGATCCTCCTCGTTGCTCGGAAGGTCAAGATAGAAGCAAAGTCTATCCTTCGCTTCAATGACGAACCCACACTTACGAACTTCGGTCACATACTCAAGTTACTCCCCTCGACTACAGACTTAACTCTTAGAGGTGTAAAAACGATCAAATGACCGAAAACTGGTATACGGGTTATGATCGGTTGATCAAAATTGAAATGCAGATACAATTGGTCGATCAGGGTAAAAGTAGGAAACAACCAGTTGTCTTGGACGATCGAATAAAATTCCAAAACAAACAATTAATTTCAAAATTCCATATCAGGTTTAGATCATCTGGATTAGAATACGGGGATCGAAACAATGCCCACCTTTGAATGATGAGAATAGCAAGGACGTGAATAAATGCCTGATATGAGTATCGAATATTATATATAGAAATTAAAGAACGTCTTGATGAAGTATATCGATTTACGAGAAGTAGGATAGCTATGATTACAAAATAATATATATATATACATATATATATATATATGGATACAATAGAAATAATGATACGACGGTGTGTAAATGGCATAAATTATCCATCGATAAATCCTAGTGGTGATGGATGATATTAACAACAACAATGGCCAAAAACACGGTGGATGACACAAGGTGAAATGATGTAAATCACGAGGTCGGCCAACATGAATAACGTTAATGATTTATGATGACCTCAATTATGTATGGTGATGATAACATCGATGACGGGTGATCATAAATGATGATAATGACCATGCTTGACAATGACGATGACATGGACGATGATAGTGGATTACAACGCTCATGATCAAGGGTTAAAAACTTATGACGTCGAAATAAGGGAATGATGATCAAAATGATAGATGGTCCTGAACGATGATAAGGATAACAATATGGACGTTAAAGAATTGACTATAACAAAGGTGATAACGATATTGTTAACATTTAGGAGCAAGAATTAATTGATAGCAATACTTATGTTAACAATGATGGTACTCACAAAAATAAGTTCAACAACGGAAATAAGGTTAATCGTAAATCAATTGTAAGGATGATCAAATAGGTTTGGTTCAATCAGATTCTGGTCGAATACGGTAGGTCAAGCGGTTTCCTGACCACAATTACACCCCTATAAGTTCTAGTCTGGTCTACCTTAACACCTTCCTAGTTGAGTACGCAACTCAAAAATGCAAATTCGCGAAGACAGAGCTCCCACTAGGAGTTATTCGCGAATCACCTGCTGCTCCATAATATCCTCAGTACCATACGGAGATGATCTGCAAGCTCAGACTCGTCTCTCGTTTAGACTAAGATATTATCGAAGAAGACTACGACGCACTTTATCAAGTGAGTGATGAAAAGTCCGGTTCATCTGGTCCATGAACACGGCTGGCGCGTTAGTGAGACCAAAGGGCATCACCTCGAACTCGTAATGGCCGTATCGAGTACGAAAAGCAGTCTTCTGAATGTCTTCTTTCTTGACTGGAATCTGATGATATCCAGATCGAAGATCTATCTTCGAAAACACTCCTGCTCCTCGCAGCTGATCGAATAGGTCCTCAATCCTAGGCAACGGGTACTTATTCTTGATAGTTACCCGATTCAATTCTCGGTAGTCTATGCACAGACGCATACTACCATCTTTCTTCTTCACGAAGAGCACAGGTGCTCCCCACGGAGAAACACTAGGCCTAATGAAGCCCTTATCGATCAAATCTTGGAGTTGAGTCTTTAACTCCAATAACTCAGATGGTGCCATCCGGTACGGTGCCTTTGAGATCGGCGCTGTCCCGGGTACTAAGTCGATATGAAACTCGACATCGCGCTCAGGTGGAACGCCTGGTAGCTCATCAGGAAATACGTCTCTGAAATCCCTCGCTACAGGTATATCGTCCAACAGAGACTCGTCAGTCAAGTCTCGTACCTGACAAAGAAACACCATATCGCCCTTCTGGCGATGTTTTCTCATCTTCAAGGCTGAGATTACCTTTACTCCTTTCTTAAGGACGAGCCCAGAGTAGGTAACTCGGTTGCCCTGAGATCCTCGGAATGTCACTGACTGATCTCGGCAACGAATGATCGCTCGATACCTCGACAGGCAGTCCATGCCAAGTATAACGTCAAACTCCATCAGCGGAAACTCCTTCAGATCGGCCGTCGCTTGCTCCCCAGCTATCACGATAGGCACTCTTCGGAACTCGCGCTGACAAGTAAAATCCTCTCCTGAAGGGAGAGTAATAACTGAACTAATAGGTAGGCTGCCACGAAGATCTGACCTCGAGGCAAAACTACTAGCCACAAACGACACAGTAGCACCAGAATCAAATAAAACTAATGCTAACACACCAGAAACAAGAAATCTACCTGATACGACGTCAGGCTGAACCTCGGCCTCCGCCTCGGTCATACAGTAGACTCAGTTCTTCACCGGAGTCTTCGTCGGTGCTGGAAGCTGCTTAACATCTGAATCTGGCCTCCTCTCGGGGCATGTCGACGCCTTGTGGCCTACCTTACCACAAGTGAAGCAAGTGATCGGAGAACCGTCGCACTTCTTCCCTGGATGGAAGTCTCTGCCACAGCCTCTACACTTTGAACCATTGCCACCCTTATGCGAATTCGTGGTCGGAGGGGTACTGCTAGGTGCGCTGAAACGGGGCTTCTTGAACGAAGCTGTAGTCGTCGGAACCGGAGCTCTCTTCTTGCTCGAATCCTCCTCGGTAGCTGATGCCTGAATCTCAAGTGCCACCTCGTAGGCCTGCTGGAACGTCGTCGCTCCACTGCTGATCACGTGAGCTCGAATCCTCGAATCCAGCTTTTTGATGTAGCGCTTGACCCGGTCCTTCTCCGACGGAACCATAGACGTAGCGAACCGCGACAATTCGGCGAACCTATCGGGGTACGCCTGAACTATTATCTTACCCTGGATAAGAGTAAGAGACTCCTCTGGTTTCCGTCACCGCAACTCGTCGGGGTAGAACCTCCTCTGGGCCTTAGCTACGAACTTGTGCCACGATATCGAATGCAGGGTAAACGCGCGTTCCTAGCTATGCTCCACCAGTTATCGGCATCTCCTCGCAAGTAGTAGGCGACGAACTGGTCCTTCTCGTGCTTGGACAAAACGTGGCGTTGAAGAGCCTTCCTATCTCGTGGACCCAACTCTCCAACGTCGTAGGGTCGGCAACCCCGTCGTAAGTCGGTGGTCGATGACGAGCGATACGATCGAACGTCGACTGCGATCCCGATGGCTGACAACTAAGATGCGCTAGCGTAAGAATCGCTTCCTCGAGCGCTCATAATCTCCGTCGTCCAGAACTCGACCGGCGAGGTGTGAACACGTCGAAACGTAACACGATAAGGACACCAATAAACAAATAATGTGGATTAATAATCCACATTCAAGTCAAGAATACACACAAAAGAGGATAGGAAAAAGAGTCTTATCCCGGATTATTCTACCCGACACTCTCCTCCCTTCACATAAATCTTAATTTTAGGGGTTTATCACTCGGGAATAGTAAAGCTCTCAACTCCCGGGTTTAACTCAGATCCTAAAACTTCACTTAAAACCTATTCGGCTCTGATACCAACTGTAACGACCCGACTCGCTTAAAACGGCGCGGAAGAAACCGACGAGTCGAGTAGTTAGAAACTACAACTCAAACTTAGGAAATTAAACTAATTCCTCGAAAATTATTATTAATAACCAAAATGTACAAGTACCCACAAGTTTGTACATACTAAATCCAAAAGTCAAACTATAACTACTAAAAATACGAGTTAACTCCAACTACATGTCAGAGTCTTAGACAACACATATAGAAGTCCAAAAGTAATGTAATAACATCTATACAATACTATCGCTAACTAATGCTAAGAAAACAGTAAATACAGTAGATAGCACAAGAAACAACGTCGCTCGCCCAACCCAAAGCTAAGCAAGAGCATCATCATCAGAAGTACCTGAAAAACAACAACAACAGTCCACCATCAGTGGCGAGTAACATAACTGACTCACCCTAATGGGAATACACATGCACATAGCACAAATCAAACGACAACAACGACAACTAATCCCAAAAGTACGAGAACAACCTCAAACTCGTGAACTCGACTCTAAACCAAGTCAACAACCAATCCTAACTCTATCTTTGGCGCAATCATTCAATTTCTAGACCGGACTACGCTCGTACGGTCGCATCTTACGCAACCGAACTTTCTACTATGTTAGGACCGGGAATCTTACTCCCAAAATCCCACGAAACCAATCTTACTGGAAATCCGTGTCCCGAGTAACCAATCTTACTGGAAATACAAGGAATAACATAGTAAGACTCCAACTATCCCAATACCGCAGATGGAATAGGGGCAACGTCTTAACCCAAATACAAAGAATCTTACTCTAGGTAAAGGGCGTCTAGAAAAGAAATCAAGCTAATCATTTAATCGTTTATTCATCATATTCTCAACATAACTAAATTAAAATCAAGAATTGCCTCTAGCCTTGATTCTCGAAATTAACTAGTTAAATCATCGAAGTTATTCTCAAGAATTGCCTCTAACCTTAATCTTGAGTCTAACCAATCATCATTCATCATTCTTTAATTATTTAATCCTCAATCTTTAACTTTCTTTGACTAACAACTCACTTTCTTTAACTTTCAAGACTCAATCAAGAAACCTAAAGAACTCATCAAAACCTCATCAAGAACTCCAAGAACTCATCAAAGACTCAGAAAAGAACTCATTCAAGAATCAAGATCTTCAACCAAGAACTCAATCAAGATTCAAGAACTCAATCAAGAACTCATCCAAACTCATTCAAATCACACGAAAAATCATCACCAACCATTCGAAAATCATCTTTCAAATTACCCAAAATTAACCAAACTTCAAAACATTAATCATGATCATATAACAACATATAATCAATCTTAAAATCATAAAAACCATTATAAAAACCTCATTAAAACCATTAAAAATCAGAATATAAATCTTTCATAAAAACCATGAACAAACATCATCAAACATTCCAATCATGCATTTAATTCATATTATAAACATAGTATACCAACAAGGTTGAGTAAGTATGTTACCTTAATCACGATTAACCCCAAAAACGTACCAAGAACATGCTGCCCGGAACGAGTCACATACGAACCACAAGCATGACAAGGCTTGCACCACACGGCCATGCTTGCACCCTTGCCCAATCAGCACGGCTGCTGCCCAGCAACCACGAGCACCACTCGCCACTGCCCTACTGCACCACGTCCACCACTGCCCAGTCAGCACCACGTCCAGCACTGCCCAGTCAGCAACACGTCCAGCACTGCCCAGTCAGCAACACGTCCCCCACTGCCCAGCCAGACCACACGCCACCAACACTACGCAAAAGCACCGCCACTTGAAGCACAAACACGAACCCAAAACCACCCCGAACTAGTGATCTTGAATGAAATTGTTGGGGTTTAAATTATGTTTTAATACTTAAAGATTAATGGATGAAGGATCTTTAAGTATGGGTTTAGAAAAAGCGATGAACAATTGATGGGTTTGGAGCACCAAATGGCGTGGGAAAAATAAGGCAATGGAGAGAGTGTTTGCCTTTAAAAGGAGATGGCAAAAGATGATCAAATGGCAAAATGGTTTTAAGGCCTTACTAACTCCTCTATTTATAGAGGTTAGTCAAGGTGTGAACATGAAGCAAGTGGCAAAACTTGCCATCAATACTAAGAGGGGCCGGTTATAGGCTTACTAAAATGGGCTCAATGTTCACTTGGGCCATTTGCACTAATTCATGACTAATCATGATTATTTTGCACTTGGCCCAAAACTAATTAATTAATTAGAAAATTAAATAATAAAATTCTAATTAATTAAAATAAAATAAAATAAAGAAATATTAAACCATTAAATAAAATGGTTACACAATAGCAATTAAAATAGTCTAAATAAATTTTAGACCATGCACCGGAACAAACTAAATACAAGAAAATAAACACGAAACTAGCCCAAAATCTGGGGCATTACATTCTTAAATCGGGAAATACTAGGTGGCCGTAATCGGAAATGAAATGTTCGAAATCCCAGGAAAGAAAGGTGCCGCACGTATATTGGCCACCTTAAATACCAAGTCTTCCCTAGCCAGAGATCGAAACAAATCAAATTCCTTTTACTCTGTTTCCTTTCTTTCCCTTTTATTATCTTATCAGTCCTTATTGTAACTTAACCCTACTGACCTCCTTAAATATCTTATAATAAATAATAACTAAATCCTTTAATCGTATTATTGTTACCCTTTCATATAGTAACTGATTCCTAATGTTATATATTAATATTATGAATTCCTAATAATTATCCCCAATAATATTATAAGTCTAAAATAAACTAAAATTGTTCACTAAAATTGAGTCACTCGACATTTTCCCTACTTGAACAATAATTAAATAATTTCATCACTTAATCATATAAACAACTAAATTATATTAATTATGCTACAATAAATCATGCATATCAATAATTATCCTCAAAATTACATAAAAACAAGATAAAAATTCTACTCTTCATATTTTATATCACTCGACAAAAATTGGGCAATTTTACCATGAGATTTCACAATTAATCAAATAAATATGATAAATAATAATTCATAATAACTTAATATTAAACATTAAATTTATCCTAAAAACACAATGCATCAAGATTAATAGTAAAAACAAGATCAAAAATCAATACTTTATTTACATGAACCACACGACTTTTATGGGTTAAAAACATCATAATAAGACTAATTCAAGAATTAACAAGATCATGTTTAAATTAAGATTTAAAGTTAAAGAATATCATTAAGTAATCAAGGTTTATCAAGAACAAGATCAAAATTTATCCTTTACATGTTCAAACCACTCGACACACACATATATGAACAAGAAAACATTTCTTTTTAATTCAAGACTTAAATCACACATATAAATAAATAAATAAATCATGTACATGCCTTTAATTCAAGAAAATAAGCACAAAAATCATCTTGCAAAATATTATGCCACTCGACAAATTTAAGGATTAATCAAGAACGAAATTCAACAATTATCATGCAATTATTCAACACCAAAATATAATTCAATAAAATTATTTAAGCATATAATTAATTAAAACATTAAAGATTCATAAAGATCATATGAATACATCAAGAATAACATGAAAATATTTCATTATATGGTTCGAAATTTTTATATATTAACATGATACTAATTTTCATATTTTAATCCTAATTTACTATGTGAAAAACATGTACCAAAATTAAACAAAACAGCAAAGTTACCTCAGATCGCTTAAATTATCCAAGGCAATTAATTCACTCTTTGGTGAATTTTTGGTTCGGCTATTTTGGAGAGGAAAGGAGGACTATACTTTTCTTTTAGGGTTTAAGTGTATTTTGCAATTAGGAACAAAGTGTAAGACATAAGTCTTATTTATAGAAAAAGAGGGAAGAAGCAAACCCTAAAAAAATTCTAAAGGGGCCGTGAGGGAGGAGCTAGAATAGGGGGAGAGTTGAGAAAAATTAGGTAGTCAAATAGCTAGGTTCGAATAAGTTTAAAAATATAATTTTTAACTAATTTAATTTAATTAACCAAATTAATTAATTAGAAGCAACATAAACTTGGCCCAAAAATGTGGGGAACCGGCCAAGGCCAAGAAAAGGGAGAAATTGGGTCATTTGGCCCAATTTGAGAAAAAAAAAAAGATCAGATTACAATAAAAACAGTCCAAATTTAACGGGCCTTTTGGACTTAGAATTAAATAAATTAAACTAATAACCGCGAAATTTTCTGGCCCTAAATTTCGGGTTATTACAGCATGGACAGGATTTTCAGAGGTTAAATTAGGATTCACAGGTTCTTTGTTTTTGTTTTGTTGGGATGATGTCGGGTTGTGAGCTTTTAGGGTTTGGGAGGGTATGTTAGAATGGGTTGTTTGTGGAATTTTTTCAGATGTGGAAGCTGACTTGGAAAGAAGATTATGGGTGGGTACTTTAGAGGATCCCACTATGTTTTATTTCCTTGGACTTGACCTAACAGGGATTCCACTTGCACCACATGGTCCCCTCCTAGGTGTCAATTTTTTTGGTGGACTTTTATGCTTTGTTTGAGAAATAGGTGAGTAATAATGTTGGTAAATTGGTGGGTCCATGAACACAACATCAGGAAACTCATTCTCCTTGTGGCACACAGTTTAAACCTCAATACACCTATATTTCAATCCATAAGCCCCTAATTCCACTACATCATTATCACCATAGACTTGCTTTATTCCATTCACCATTGGCATGCCAGGAATCAGGAAAAACAACCCTTTAATCTTCTCATAACCCCCATAATTTTTAACAAAATTTACCAAGTCCTAATAACACAATAAATCAACATCAACACAATCAGTTTTCCCTTGTCCACCCTCATAGACTAAATTCCCATTTTTATCCAACTTGAAACAAACTCCATGCCAAAATTTCAGACTTATATTACTCATCCTATCATGCACCAATTACAAACAAAAAAAACCACAAAACATTAAAAAACAAATAATAAGCAACCAAACATTCACACTAACTTAGATGAATACAAGAGATTGAAGGAAATTTAGGGAACTTAACAACATTTACCTACAATTTTTCCGAAATTAGGGCTTCGACTATCACAAAATTCAGCCTTGGACTATCACGAAATTCGGGCTTCGACTTTCAAGAAATTAGGGCCTCTCGAAAATTTCTCCAAATTTCTTAAAGCTTCGAACTTCAAGCAACCTCTAATGGTGAAAATGAACCTCTAATGGAGAAGATGAAGTGACAGTGAGCAAGAGTGTTTTTTTCTTCTTTTGTTTTTTTTCAAATGAAAGTTTTTTTAAAACCTTTTAAAATGACAGTGAGCAAGAGTGACAGTAATTCAATATCCAAATTATTTTCAGAACTACTAAAATTAAATAACTATCCAACTAGCAAATACTTTTACCTACACAACCGGTTATAAGTCTCCTAAACTTACCACATACAATATTGGTACAAACGTTTAATTTGCTTATTTCGTAATAAAACAAAGGTTGACTTATTATATGCAAATGCCGAAAAGGTTGGATTATTCTAGACAAATAATCCAAGAATTTAATTAACATGTTATTTCACCAAGTGTTGAGTATGTCCAAATTAAAAACTGCCAACAAAAAGGAACTTATATACATTATACTTTCTACAGAAGAGAAAACTACATCGATGCCTTCTCCATAATTCTAGTTTAAGCCTTTAAGGTACACAACGTAACTCATGCTATTAATCTATAAAGCTCGCATTATAAACACCATCAAAACTCAAAGGCACAAAAAATTCAAGTAAAAGAATGACAAAACAACCCATTAATTATGGCAATCAATATTTTTTACACAATACCCACTAAGATTACAAATAGATGTAAAATGACATATTGCTAAAATTTCCAAAAAAACAAAAAAAAATTACTCCCTCCGTTTCATAAAAATGGCAACATTTACTATATTTGGGCGTATAAAAAAATGGCAACAGACTTACAAATTTCCTAAAATGGCAAAAAAAAAATTTTACTTATTTACCACTTTGTCATTAATTAATACCCACTTTCATTTAATAACATCTCATTAAAATTTAGGGAAATTCTACCTGGTAACCCTCAACTCTTACAAAATCTACACGGTAACCCTTAAACTTAAAAATTCTACCAAATAACCCTAAACTAATTAAATTGTCCACACCGTAATCCAATTGCTAAATTCTATTAGTTTGACCATAGTTTGACCTTTAGTTGTTTTTTAAAAAAAATTGAAAATTTGAAAAAAAAAATCAGAATTTTTATTAAAAAAAATCAGGAAATAGAAAAAAAAAAAAAAAAAAAAAAAAACAAATTTAAAATTTTTCAGATTTTTTTCCCTTTTTTTCAATTTTCAGATTTTTTTTTCAATTTTCAGATTTATTTAAAAAAATTTCCTTTATTTTTTTCAATTTTCAGATTTATTTTATTTTTCCTTTTTAAAAAAAAATCAGATTTTTTTCCCTATTTTTCTTTTCAATTTTCAGATTTTTTTCCCTCTTTTTTCTTATTTCTAACGGTCAAATTAACGGTTTTATTCAATTGGATTACGGTGTGAACAAATTCATTAGTTTAGGGTTATTTGGTAGAATTTTTAATTTTGAGGGTTACCGTGTAGATTTTGCAAGAGTTGAGGGTTACCAGGTAGAATTTCCATAAAATTTAATCAATTCATTACACATTTAATCATTCCCACCAAAAATCAACCACCCAAATTAAAAACTCTCTATTTTAACTACCCATACACATTTAGAAACAAACATTAACAAAAAATCAACCACCGACCCCCCATCTACCTCATTGATTGTTATGAACCCTAACATTACTCCTTAATCTGCCAATATTGAAACCCTAATTCATCTCTTTATAAAAATGCTCTTCTCTCTTCTCTCTCAGTTTTGCTCCTTTGCATAAACCTTAGATCTACGTTTCTCTCTCTTCTCTTTCAATCTCTTTGTTGTTGTTCTTGATTCGTCTTTGTAAAAACTCCACTCCTCTCAAAAATGGTCGACCCTAAATATTCTAAAAATGCCGACATGAGTCCCCTGTAATGGCGTCCGTTGAGTCGGTTTTTCAAAGATCAAAAGAGGAAAAGGATAACAACAAGGTTAGTGAATGGTCTCTCGTATGTGGTTTATCCTGTGTTTCGAGAGAGGAGAAAGAGACGAAGAGTTCTAGAAAGAGGTCTACAGATTACAAGGGAAAAGGAAAAACTGTTGTTGAGTCCTTACCATTACAAAATAGAGTAAACATTAATGAGATTCGAAGGATGAGGGGAAAGGGAGTGAAGATTTGTGATGAAGATGAGGATAGGTCTGAAATTGCTATGACTGAGGAGGAGACGGTGAAAAAGAATGAAAAAAAGGGAAGATGGAGAAAATGAGGTGGAAAAGGGTAAGAGTCCCATACATGTGATTGACCTCACCATTTCTGATGATGAAGACGAGGAGACATCTACTTGCCTCTCCATGGGTTCAGTTAATGAACAAGACCCTGTTCGATCAGATAAAGACGTTCCTCAAGAGCTAGTTGATAGCTTTTTTGAATTCGAACAAAGCCCCGATAAGTATACATTTCAATTTTGTTTTAAAATTTGAGGTTTTTTCTGATATTTTTGTTGTTTGGATGTTTTCGATTATTTTGGTGAATATGGTGATTTTTATTTTTTGTGATTTTGGTGATTTTGGTTTTTTTTTTGTTATGCTATGATTTTCCTCATATTTTTGTTGTTTGGATGTTTTTGATTATTTTGGTGATTTTGGTGACTCTTGATTTTTGGTGATTTTTATGATTTTGGTTTTTTTTGTGTTATGATCTGATTTTCCTCATATTTTTGTTGTTTCCATGTTTTTGATTATTTTGGTGATTATGGTGACTCTTGATTTTTGGTTATTTTGGTGATTTTGTTCTATTCTGCTTCTAATTAACCTCATATTTTTGTTATTTCCATGTTTTTATTTATTTTGGTGAATACGGTGACTCTTGATTTTTGGTGAGTTTGGTGTTTTAGTTCTGTCCTGCTTCTAATTTTCCTTACATGTTTGTCATTTGCATGTTTTTCATTATTTTGGTAATGTTGGTGATATTTTTCAGTTCTGCTTCAATTTTGTTGGTTTTTTTGTGTGCATTTTTATTTTATTATTTTGGTCATTTTGATCTGTTCTGCTATAATTTTGGTGATATTTTTGTGTGCATGTTTTTCATTATTTTGTGATATTATGTTATTGTGATTTTGTGATTTTTGCTAATATGCATATTTACTGGTTATTTTTGTGATTTTTTGTGATTTCCTGTGAATATTGATTGTTTATTTGATTTTTCTCTAATGTTTTTGTCATTAGAGTATTGATTATTGATTGTTCTCTAATGTTTTAAGTGTGCATCCAATGATTTTATTAGTGTATGAAACCATTGTTTATTCACTAACCTATTGTTATCTATGCAGTCAATGGTTTCATTAATATTTGTGGAGTGTGTGTTGTATGTGTTGTATTGGTGACACAATATCCTCTGGATTTTAATTCTGTCCTATTTATGAGTCCCTTTGTATTTTAGAGGGGAATTTCAATGATGATGGATGATGTTAAAAAAATTTTCTTTTGTATTTGATGGGGAGATTATCAATAACATCCCAATGAAATTTTAGAGGGATGTAGATCACTCTGTAGATAAGAGTGTTATGTGAGTCCCATTTGTGTTTGTGTTCTTCTCATAAGTCCCCCTTATTTTTCTATGCATCCTGTGAGCCAAATGATGAAGGGATTCATGTTCACAAGCGCTCTTCTTTGTGTTTGTTGCTCTAGTGAAATCTTTTTTTAGTAAAGGACCTCACTGTAGAAGTTTCATCACAATGTTGAGTAATATGTGACTTTCATTCTCCCTGATGGTTAGGGTGTAGGGTTACTAAGAGAATTAAATAAACCTTTCGTTTCATATAAACTTCAAAAAAACAACAGTCACACAACTTTGATTAAATTCATCACCACTACATTGGTGTTTTGACTGCCTTAGTACAAAAATTCACTACATCAACAAGTAACCAAATGGTTGACTATATTTACACACTATACAAAAAGTTGTTGTTAGTTCCATGCATTTGGTTACTTGAGGCAGTCCAAAAATTACCTTTGTCTAATTTTTACATCATGCTATCTACTAATGTTTCTTCTTCATCACTGTCCATTTGGTTGCTTGCATCAAGATATGCACTAAATTGTTCCTCTTCAAATAAATAAGCATCAATATACTATCATGAAAATTCTTCAGCATTTGTCTCCATGTCTACATTCTGAGCCCCTTCTTGTTGTGAGGCATTTAGCTCATTAAGGTAGGTAACAACATCATTAATTACTTCCTGATCCACTTCAATAACTTCAGGTAGTTGACCTAATCTTTCCAGCTTTTTCTTTCCTATGTGGGGAAGCTTGTAATTGTTTGAGCCTTTAACTTTTAATGCCTCTACCATAACTAGTTGCAATGAGATCCATGCATATTTTATTAGAGTTGGGGAAAACTCATCATATGCTTCATTCACCCTCTTAATAAATTCATCCACATTCTTTGGAAAAGACTGATATTGTAAACTTTGTAGTGCCCTAAAAAGACTTAGGTCTAGAACATTAAAATCTGGTAATTGTGCTGGTTGATTGATAAAGTGTATCTTGAACCCATTTGCACTAGCTGCTGCCCTAAAATCTGGATCAGAATCTTTAATATGAGGTCTGGCATCATCCTGTTGTATCTCAATGTGCTTTGACAAAAAATTAGGCCACTTTTCTTTGATACATGGGAGGACTTTGTTTAGTAGCATGTCTCTTTGTGACTTGTTGGTTGACATTAAGAATTGCTTTTGTCTCCATTGTACCAGCTTCTCTATTTTTGCTCCTCTTTCTAGCCCTTTCATAAGTCACAAAGGGAAAAATCCCAAACTTACCATCAAAAAGCATATCCCCATCGTACTAGTGGAAAAAGTTCTATTAGTAACTCCCTATTAGTATCTTTTAGAAAAAACTGATACTGATAGATACCTATTAGTATCGTTTTTAATGAAAATAGTACTAATAGCTTTGTATTAGTACCGTTTTAAAAAAAAGGGTACTAATAGGTCTCTATTAGTACCCTTTTTTTCAAATGATACTAATAAAAATCTATTAGTACCTTTTTTTCTTAAAAGGGTACTAATAAAAATATATTAGTATCATATTTTTAATAAAGGTTACTAATTGCTTAAATTAAAAAATAAGTATTCAGATTTCAGAGACCTACAAGTGAAGAGACCACGACATTTGAGTTCCCTCCCTCACAATAAGAACTGCAACCACTATATTTCTCATTGTGCACGACCTCTACCTTCAACCTTCCTCCCTCCTTCAACTTATGTCCGTTCGTTGACCAGTGGCCACCGCCAACACGACTCCAACCAGCAGTCGCTGCCAACACGCACTGCACGCATCAGACTCCAGGGCCAGCAAGCAAGCATTTGACTAGCAGCTGCCGCCAACACGCACGGAAAAAATGCTATTTGTTACCCCTTATTTGTTCCGCTTTTATAAAAACAGGAAGAAATAATGAGTACTTGTTCCGGTTAGTATACAATAGGAACAAATAAGTAGTTATTTGTACCTGTTTATAAAAAATGGTACATATAACTACTTATTTGTTTCGGTTTATACATAAATGGTACAAATAATTACAAAGACTTTTTTAAGTATTGCACCGTACCACCGCCAATTACTAATTAGGTGCACCCGGGACCAACTGGTTTTTTTGTGGTCCCTGTTTTTATTTTTATTTTTTAAAAAACTCAGTTGATGTTTTTTCTCTCTCCTTAGATTTTCGTTTCTCTCACATCCTATTCATCTCCTCCTCTTCATTTGGCCATCTTCATCTTTTGTTGCTGATTGTTTTTCCTCTCTCCTCCTAATTGAGTGATTTCGTTCATAATATTCAATAATCAATCACAATCAATATTTTCATTTGTAATTATTGTGATGGATATTGTTGTTCAATCTTGCAATTTGGCATATGAAATTTGTGATGATATTTAAGCTCTTGAAGATGATAACAATAGGTTTTTATTGATTTTTATATTGTGTTTTTTGTATTGATGATGAATATTCATTTTAGATTCAGTTCAGATTGTTTAAGAAATAAGTGCAAGTTTAATTGAAAAATGAATATTAGTATGAAGAAATAAATATTCAATATACATAAATCGATATTCATTTTAGTTGTTGCAAAATTGAAAGTAAGTTCAGGTTTTTTGTGGTAATTAAAATGAATATTTTAGCTTAGTTGTTGCATTGTTTACTGTAGTTTAAAAAAAATGAAAATTTTAGTTTTTTTGATAAAAAAATTGTTGTTTTAAAAAAATAAATATAGTGTACAAAAATGAAGATTAAAGATACAAAATAAATGAAAAATACAGTGTAAAGAAATGAATATTTCCAGGACCACAAAAAGTTAGGTGGTGCCGAGTGCACCATATAACAATTGGTAGCACGACATATCTCATATTCACTTGCATAAAAAACATAGGGAGTATCTCATATTCAGTTTCTTCACTTTGCTTCTCGATCTCTCTCTCCCTCATATCCATCTCTCTCCAACAATCTCACTCCAAATTAAACCTTCGCCGATGTACTGCACCACCCGTACATCGCCGCCGACGTACCGCACCACCCATCCACCGCCGCAGACCCTACCGCCACTTCTCGATCTCACCCGGCCTACTGCTGCTGCGAGTAAAGAACGTGAGGGCGACTAGCTGCGAGCGCGAGCTGAGAACGCGAGGGTGTCGCCCTCGCTGCTGCTCTTGCTTCAGTGGTCGGTGGCTTGTCGCTGCTCTGCTTCCTCACCACTTAAGGTTTTTTTTATTGTTGTTGTATGTTGTTGTTCTTGTTCTTTTTGTTAGGGTTTAGTGTTGTTTTAATTGGTTTTACAATTTTAATAGCAACTTGTTGATTGATTTAACAGAGTTTTATCTTGTTGATTTATTGTTGAATAGTCACATATGTTGAAATTAGGGTTTGTAATATTAGTTGAAATTAGGGAGGGGGGGGGGACTGTTTTTTGGTTTGTCTTTTTTGGGGTTTTGCATTTATTTGTTTCTATTTTGCTAAATATAGTGGAACAATAGTTGGTTTTATGATAATTTGTTGGAATTATTAGATTTTGCCTTTTTGCTATACTTTGGAGTTTGACTTATTTTTGGTGTTCTTTTGTGATGAAGTATTTGGAGATGTATAAGAGGTCACTGGAGGATCCATCATTGTTTTGGTCAGATATTGCATCAGAATTTTACTGGAAACAAAAATGGAGAGATCAAGTTTGCTTAGAGAATCTGGATGTGAGAAAAAGAACTGTTAATATTGAGGTGCGTGGGTGATGTTACATTTACATCAATGGTTGCTCTGTTAATTTTATATTTGCTAATAATTTTATGGAGTGTGGAAGTGTAACTCTTGAAGGTACTTGATTAGATGCCATGACATAAAAATCACTTGGATTCGTTTGTTAACATTGATTCCTTCTAGGCTTGCCTCAGTGAGTTCTTTTCAACTCCCCTTTTATTTCTTGGTTTGCTTAGTTTTCTAGGTTTAGATATAGGATTGAGATGATAGTTTGAGGATGTTTGCTTTGTTAGGGGCATGAGGTTCCCGACATGAGGACACTGGATGGTTGATTGCATTGTGCCACAACCTTATTTGATGATTTTGGGAATTATGTGCCTAACTTGCATGCCTTGTGGTTTGATTCTCTTGATTTGTTTAGATTTCTCTTGAATTACTCTTGTTTTATTTTGTTTTATTTTGTTTTTGTTTGGTTTTGGTTTTGTTCCTTTTATTTCCCTTGCTTTTCTTCCTTTGCTTTGTTTTGCTTTGGTTTTGTTTAAATCAATGTTATAGGACATTCAATTGGATTTCTTCCTTTGCTTTGTTTTGCTTTGCTTTTGTTCATGAAATGAGTTGAAATCACTCCAAAAACATCTAAATGTGCCGCAGATGTGTAATTTAACTTAAAACAACTACAAATAACCAATAAATTAGAAGAATGAAACAAAGTTAGGAAAACGGATCTAAAATAGGCCATATGGATTACATTGAACCCAATGGCACCTTTTAGTCCATAAAACGAGTTCAAATAACTCCAAAAGCATCTCAACTGTGTTGAAGATATATAATTGAACTTAAAATAAGTATATGTACCCAAAAAGAAGATCGTGAACAAAGTTAAGAAAACGAACTTAAAATAGGCCATATGGACTATATTGAACCCAATTGTACCTTTTAGTCCATAAAATGAGTTGAAATCACTCTACAAACCATCTCAGTGTGTTGAATATATGTAATTTAACTTAGAGCAAGAATATCTAGCCAATAAAAACAGAGTGGTATCAAAGTTAGGAAAACGAACCTAAGATAGGCAATATGGACCACTATATTGAACCTAATTGCATCTTTTAGTATATTAAATGAATTAAAATAACTCTGAAAGCATCTTAATGTGTCGAAGGTATGTAATTCTACATAAAACAAGTTTAATAGTGTAACAGCCCCGGAAATTCGGACCTCTTTCCTTCCTTTTTAAAACTTAAATTTTACTAAAATCATAGCCCGAATTTCTAGAGTTGCTACTCGTACGCCCACCTCTGATAAGAAATGGGTATACGAATAAGTAAAAGCAGGATCGTAATGTTTTCAAATTCCAAAATGGATTTCGTTCATAAATACCAAAGCCGTACAATGTTTAAAACCAAAAATAGTAAAAGTTAAAATAACTTATTACAAGATGTTCAGCTAATGCATAAAGCCTATGATAAAAGGGTTTAGCTAATTCCAATAGGCATTCCTCATCGGCCTCAAATAAGTAAGCCATCCTACTACTCACCTGCACAAAAACCCGAAGGAAAAACAACAAACAAACAATAACACAAAAATCAGAAAAACTGAGTATGATCGACTCTACCCCGTAAAACGGTTTTGGTTTAAAAATAGTTGACACACAAGAATCATAGAACATCAATTGAACCAATTATTTATCCAATTCACAGATTTTAGAGCAATTGTTATTCAGGATTATTAATTGGGAAAGTGAACGCGATAGAGCCTGTTTCATCCCATCACGGACTTTTCGGCCTGGCCCGCAGCTTGTCGACAGAGTGTCTCGAGTGTATACACCCCTCGCAGAACTAATGCGTATCCGCAAGTGCGCGCCAGAAGTTCAGGAGGAGGACGAAAGCAGAATATAACGGTTACAAAGTTTCAACGACGATTACACATGTCCGACCTATTGTGTGTCCACCACGACAATAGGCCCACATTGGGTACCCCCCAATGAGACACCGTTCATCACCCTAATAGGTCGTCACCGTTCGGGCTACTTCCCCTTTGAAGATTGTTTCACTTTAAGTTTAGGTTCATTTGGTTTAAAAAAAATCTTTTGAGTGAACAATAACTTCAAAATAAATCAATCAAACCAACTCCGTACTCTAAGAATTCTCCATGAGAAATCAAAGCATAAGGCAACTTTGCCAATTCAACATTCAACAACTCCATAATCCATCGTTCATTCACAGACACCACTTAATATTCTTAAATCAAGGCAAGTTCAAACATTCACCAATCCATAACCAAAATTCCATGACGTAAATAGTTCATCAAACAATTTAATTGCTAAGAGCGTCAAGCTTTTCAATATCATGTGCATAGGAAAAATTTCGAAATTAATATACTTATACTCACATTTTTCGAAAATACACCTGTACATATAAGCTAATAATTTTCGAAATTAGTAGAATAAAATTTCATAAAACATTTGGAGATTTTAAGTTACAAAAATCATAATATAAATACATGGCATATTTTCGACAATTAGGAATTTTATTTTCAATTAATGAACATTGATTTTCGAAAATTTCAGATTTTATAGATAAGAGAAATAAGCTTATTTTGGACATCTAATGGGTATTTGGTACATAAATTCTATTGTCTAAAACATATGTACACAACCCTTAGTCCAAAAACAAATTTTATTTTGATTTTCGAAAATACGAAAGCATAATTAAGCTATTATTAAAATCTGGGCAGCAGCTATGTTTGGCATAAAAAGCCTTTAAAATCATCACGTTAGCCCTCAAAAACATGGCTAAAAACATTCCTTGAATGCCCATGCATTCACACGAAAATACTACTACTATGCACACAATTAATCATAACTTTACGTCATCTAAACAACCTTAAAAACAATAACTAAAACGACTACTAAAGCATGCATATAACTTCAACTAAAGCATAAATAACTATAAAGCATTAAAACTACGCTAGAACATAAAACTAAGCATGCTAAAAACAAAAGCGTAAAAATAAACTAATCTAACCTAAGCATACAAAAACCTAAGGCTAAGAAAGCGGTAGACATCGAAGCATACCTCAACGTCTGGAAGGCTACTTTAAGATTCGCTCCCTCCTTAGAAAATTAAACTCAATTCTCTCGGTTATTCTTCCGTGAAAACTTTTCACTTGTTACTCCTCTTTTATTAGAGGAGAAGTGGAAGAAATGTTGAGAGAATTGTGAGGAGTAAGGATGGGTGAAGGATGCTATTTATAGGATGGGAGGGTGTAGGAGAGTTGTAAACTTTCCATGTGGGACAAAGTGGTGGAGTGGTGGTGGTTGAGCCGTGTGGGAGGGGTGGAGATAAGGTGAGGTGGTGATGATGTGGCCTTGGGAGGAGTGTTGTCAAGGCTTAAATGATTGTTGACTATTTGCTAATTAATCTAATTACGCGGCAAATAAAATACGTCATGCATAAAACGACCTTTAAAAATAAAATTCTAATTCATAAAAATATTTTTATTTACCAAAAATATTTTTCCATAAAATAAAATAATTTTCGCAATATATATATATATTATTTTCGAAAAATAAGTACATATTTATTTATTTCGAAAATATTCCAACTTCAAAAATAATTTTAAAATAATATTACGGCAAAATACTTTATTTACTAATAAATACCTTTGAAAATAATTCGAAAAGCTCTTTTATGAAATATAAAACCTTTTTATAGAATATATTATTTTTGAAAATTCTTGAAAAATTACGGGTATTACAAATAGCCCGAAAAAGAAGAATAGGAAAAAAGTTAGGAAAACCAATGTAAAATAGGCAATATAGATTATATTTTTCCCAATTTCACTTTTAGGTCCATAAATTGAGTTGAAATAACTACAGTATCATCTCAATGTGACAAAGATGTATAGTTTAACTTAAATAACTATAATTTCCAATAAAAGAGGTAGAGGAACAAAATAGGAAAACGATCATAAAATGAGTTGAAACAACTAGCTATAATAGCATCTTTATAAGTTAAGGATGTATATTTCAACTTCAAAATCAACAAAAGCATCTCAAATTGTGTCGATGATTTGTAATACAACTTAAAACAACTATATTTCGCCAATAAAACAAGAATATGAACAAAGTTATGAAAACGAATTTAAAATAAGTAACATGAACTATATTGTTCCCAAAATCACCTTTCGGTCTATAATATGAGTTGAAATTGCATCTCAATGTATTAAAGATGAGTAATTCAACTTAAAACAATTTAAAGCTTCCGATAAAAACCGTGTGGGAACAAAGTTAGGAAAACGAACCTAAAGTAGGCCATATAGACCACATTGAATCCAATTTCACCTAATATTGAAACTAAAAAGCTATTTAATGAAAACTAACAATTAAAAGCAAACTTAGGCCTAAATTGCATTTGATATGTGTGTTATGAATGTTTAGGGGAGGAAATTTGGAATTGTGTTAATTCATGCAAGTTTATGCTTACATTATTGCTTATGTTATTGTTTTGCAGGAGTGGGCTGGAAGATCTACCCCATATAGCAAAAATGAATTGGATGTGGTTCGAGAACAATGGGCGAAGTATTTTAGATTAAATTTTTTATTAGCCTAATTTATTGTATTGTAGATTGATTATCCTAGTTTTAGTTCGTGACAATTATTTATATGTGTTTTAAATATTTTATCTTAATTATTGTAAAATCAAGTGAATTTATCACAACTTTTGCAATGTAATTGAATTATATATTTTTTTTAAGTTTATGTGATTTTTTTAATGATTTTATTTTATCGAATTTTAAGTGAATGAGGTTTGTGTAGTGGGCAGGGGGCTGGTTGGTGGCAGAGCCTGGTTAATCAGGAAAAAAGCCTCATTAGTATCGTTTGTATGTACACACAATACGAATAAGTCTTTTACTAGTATCGTTTTTTACTTTCAAATGATACTAATAATTCTTAGAAGGGAGGCCCTTATAATTATTATTAGTATCCTTTTTACATAAAAATGATACTAATAGAAGTTTTATTAGTATCGTTTTTCTGTACAAAATGGTACTAATAACTTCTATTAGTGACGTTTGTAAAAAACGGTACTAATAAAATTGTTACTACTAACGCCTCCAATACGCCCTAAAAACGATAGTAATAAGCCAAAAAAAATGATACTAATAGCCTATTATTCCATTAGTGATCATCATTGTAGATTGGCTTACCTGTGACCCCCATGAATATTACCTTAATGCTGTAATTTTTTGATTTTGATGTCCTATAAGGATTTATTTCCTTGGGTAGCAAGTATAATCTTCTTGTTGTTGGGTTCAAGTAGAAACACTTCTCATCAATATGAATTGTGGTTTTCATATCTGAAAATTTTGCTTTACGTTCTGCAGTAGGGGGTTCAATGTGTGTCAAAACCCACTCAACTCTGTCAATCTTGTTCTTGTCACTTACATATGGGTGGTTAGCACTTGTGTGTTCTCTTAGTAACCCCTTCTTTAATAATCAAAACACATGACTGGGTGAGCACTTTAAAGCACCAGCATATGCTCTATAAGTGCCTCTTAAATGCAATGGTTGGTGCTGACTGAAGCCATTCTTCATTGTTGGTGTAAAATGGTTTCCTCCTAGACCTGCCTTTTTTCTTATTACTAACATCTACGGGTTCCCCTCTAGCTTTTTGTTTTTTTCTTTGTTGAATACTTTGCAAACTGTGCTTCTATGAACGCCCATCTCCCTGGCTACTTTGGCTTGACTACCTCTTGGCAGTTTACCATCTTTCATCAACCCTACTAACTGGTATACCACCCTGATTTTTTGTGCTTCAATTAAGTCTTTAATTTCAGGAGTAACCAATCTTTGTTGCCATGTTTCAGCTCTTGGGACTGAAGAAGCAATGAGCCCCTCCTCCATCAATATCTGATCAAGATTATAGAACCCATTTGCAAACTCATCTTCCATTTTGTTTTTTTTTTTTTTTGTTATGAGAAGATGAAAATGTGCACTGTGTGTGAAGTGTATGTATACTAATTAAACAGTAGTGTTGTGTGAGCAGTGTAATTAATGGTGTAATTTTTTGGAACAAACTTACCTTAGAATGCTGTAATTAGTGTAGCCTTGATGGAGGAGGTCTTCTGATTTTTTATTGTAAAGAGAACAAAATATGGATGCTTGTAATATGAGTTTGCTGTGTATTTATAATGAATGGCAAATTAGGGGGGGATATCAAACCCAAATTTGATGAAGGTAATGAAATGTTAAATTTTCCCTCATTTTTTTTTGGGATTTATACATCAAGTAGGATTGTAAGGAGGCCCACATATAATTTTTTTTAACCCTTTCCCTCCAAAATGCACATGAGTATGATTTAATTAACTTCTTTTTTCTCTCTCCTACATACATTTACAACACAATTAATACCCCTAACAAAAATTGCATTGGAGTCCGTGAAACCCCCCTTTGTTGCGATGCCATTTTTATGAAACAGAGGGATTATTATAATTTGAAAGAAATCTTGGCATTTGAATAAACACATATAGAGTGCTGAAACTTTTCTTAAATTCAAAAACACAGATTCATTTATGAAAAACATAACTAGAAATTGAATGCAATAAAACCAAATTGTTATGGGAAAATTCTACTCCATAACAATTACAAAAGCACTAATTGTGAAGAAATGTAAATACTTATAATCTAATAAATTATTAAGAGCAAACCTTGATAGCCCTACGTACAATGCTGAAAGTCACCGTCAATTACCTTCCTAATGCCTGTTGTAGCCCTTGTAGATTTTACCTAACAAAGTAACAATAGCAACACAAATCAACCAGACCAAGAAAATATTATAAAATAGAAAATCAAAATTGAAGGTAGAATAACTCAATAAATATAGATCAGAATAAAATATGATTAAAATACAGTATATTGTACAATTAAGAAGCGCATATATTGAATACCACTAGTCTACATTAATTAGCAACGGGAGAAAATAAATGAGGGAAGAATAATAGAGGATAATTAGTGGAAGAGGAAGAGATTGATAGAATTGTGGTACACATGGCAAAATGAGGTAATGGATTTGCAGGGAATTGATTAGGAGGAGGATATGTGGGAATTTTAGGGTGTGTTTATTTCATTTATAAAATAGAAAATCAAAATGGAAGGTAATAGATAGGTATAGACAATCCTAAATGAAATAAGCAAATTTTTTTTAACAAAAGGGAAGGTTAATTCATTAATTGAAAGTCATACGACATCTACAATATAAATCGGTAACAACCAAATACGTATCAAAATAGATCAAATTAAAATCAACTTTGACAAAACCTAGATCGCTATAAGAGATATCTGCTAGTACAGTTGCTCCTCTTTCACATCGCTGCTTCTTCATACAGCTTTTCGCGAGGGGTTCTATTGATCTGCCATAGTTTTGAAGTATATCTTGATTTGATTTTTTTGAATGGAGTGGAAGTACAAAGATCTGTTGTGATCAAGTGTGAACCTCCATCAATAAATTAATTTCCATTGAAAAACAAGCACACATGGCCGAAAAATCTTACAAAGGAGAATGATAAATCCGATAAAACGAAATAATAGGTCTCATAAAGATAATATAATAAGGCCTTATTGTAAACGATAAAATAAGCCCTTATTGTAAAAATTTAGGATGATTAGTTGCATTTTTTAGTAACTACTTTTTTTAGTAAGTAGACCAGCCAAACAGGTCGTGGGGTCAGGTTGAGATAAAATAATTTATGAAATACATGTTTTTGACCGAATTTTTAGTGACCAGATATCGACAACTACCAAACGTGAATTAGACCGAAACCGTTTACGACCGGTTTTACGCATACCGAAACCAAATGATATCGATCAAGCCCGTTTAAAACTGTACCATTCCCGACATGTTTTTATTATACTGAGATCGACCTATTTTTTATTAAGGTTTAATATCTAATTTTGTATAACCATAATAGTCTTGACCGTCTTGGTAGTGACCACAACAATTATGACACCTGAAAAATAACTTAATGAAAACTTCTTGTAAATAACACGAACACAGGAACATCCAATCAGATTCGACTCGACCCAATGACCTTCGACTAGCAGAAATGGATCGAATATAGTATCTTTGAACTAAAATGTCTCAACCTAAATTATTGTCTTATATCAAAATCTTAATCATATGATCATATTATTAAACAATACGAATAACATTAATATACGAGTTTGATCTATTAGTTTGTTTCATAATGCAAGCTTGATCCTATGATCATAAACTTAAAGTGATCATATGGTTCATAAGAATGTAGGTTTAACAAGCTTCATCGACTGTATTATAGTTTCAAATCACATGATCATATAGTTAAAGGGATCATAAATATGTTCCTTCTCATATATATCATCTAATGATTAACGTGATACATGATTAAAAAAAAGGATTCGTAACACTATAATTGATAATATTACATTGATATATGAAGTTTGATCAATCAGTTAGTTTTAGAACGAGACTTGTCCCTATATATGATCATCACCTTCTAATGATCATATTATTCGTAACGGAGTTCAACAAGCTTAGCTTCATTATCGGCTGGATTATTTTTTCAAATCCCAATATTCACATGATCATATAGGTCATATGACTCATTCTCTTACATTCCTATGTGAAATAATGTTCAACTCGTAAATTTTATAATGCATTTTTCATCATATGAATATAACCGTTTTGGACCGTACTTATTTCCATGATTTCTCTAAGTTGACAAAAAAATATCATTTAATATGTGTATGTCTGTTGTTCATTATTTGATTGATTGTTCATTTTTACTTATTGTTCATTATGAAAATATATTACATATGTATATTGTTCATCTGTATACTACCGATTATTCATTTGTAAACTACTGATAATTCATTCAATATTTATGTATCCGTTGTTCTTTGTTTGATTGATTTCTCGTTTTTAATTACTGTTATGGTCAAATTTTACCAAACCCGAATGCAGGTTCGAGCCTGGGAAGCAAGTTGAGCTGAGAAGCAGAGATACAGGATGTCACCTGGAAGGATCTAGAAGCCAATACATGAGTAAATTCAAACATGAGGAGCAAGTTTGAAGTCGTCCTACGTGGCAAGAGCAATTCAAAATCAGTTGTAACAACACGCTGACTTGGCATGAAGTAGTTCTCCCACTCGGTCTCACACGTCCCCAAGAATGAGGAGCTGCCCTACTTTGTAGCAACGGCTGGCTAAGTTCTCAATCAATATAAATTGATAGCATAGGCAGATTATGAATTCATTCATTCATTGATTATTCATCTACTACTTATACATTGTACTGAAAAGCAAAACTATATTACAGCTTTAACATTCGTCCTTTTCCTCTACAAGCATAAACATCTATTGTAACCAGAAGAAAAGATACATTAAATTAGTGGATTGGTAGACTCAAAGCTACCCGCAGTTTTTCCTAAGATTCGAGGTTTCTACGTCATCATCTCTCCGTGTTACCCCCGTCCCCTTTGTTTTCGTCTTGATTTGCATTTTTCTTTCTAAAGTCATACCCGTCACAATCCAGCTGTGGTCCGTACCAGCTTAGTCTCATACTTTGGTTGGGATTTTGCATAAACAATTTGGCGCCCACCGTGGGGCCATAGCTAGATTGTTCGTTCGAATATAAAAAAAAAAGGAGTATACACCTACTCACCACAAAAATACACATTTCATTTTGGGGAATTTTGTTTCATTTTTTCATACTTTTCGAGACATAAATCATGGCTCCCGAAATATCCAACCACGGAACACAGGCAAAGCAGATCGAAGCAATGTCACAGGCCCTAAAAGAAACCCAAGAACCACTGAGGGTAGTCATCGAAGCGGCCAAGGCCAAAGACGAGACCATAGCCTCCTTACAAAAAGAGGTGGAATCCGTAAAAAGTAATATCTCCAAAAAGAAGAAGAAATTCAGAAGAGATGGTATTCCCGTCCTCAACCTAGGTGGCGACTATGAAGAAGAAGAGAGGAAGATAAAATACCAGAAGACCAGACTCCCCATGAGGAAAACGACCAAGATGATCAAGAAACAACACTAACCCCTGAAGATATACGGAACCTGAAAAAACAATACAAAGAAATGCAGAAAGTCCTATCCGGGTCCTCTGGTTCTCTGGAACGCGAAGTGTTCGAAAAACAAAAATTATATTCACATAGCCCCTTCACTGCTGCCATAGTGGAAACGATACCTCCAAAAAAGATCAACATTCCCTCCTGGCACGACCTCTACGATGGAACTACAGACCCCTTGAACCACGTAAACCAATATCGCCAAAAAATGATGTACCTCCCAATACCCGCTAATAAACTAGACGCAACCCTTTGCAAGACATTCGGAGGTACCCTAAACGGACCCGCCTTGCAATGGTTGCTCAACCTAAAAGCATGATCCATCTCTGACTTTGCAACCTTGGCAACAAAATTCTGCAACCATGGCAACAAAATTCTGCAACCAATATTCCAGTAGCCGAGCACTCGAGAAGCATTCCAGTGACTTATACCGGATTGCCCAACGCCAAGGAGAGTCAACCCGAGACTACCTAGATCGTTTCAACAAAGAGATGATCAAGATACCAGATGTCGATGCTCGAACATGCGTAGAAGCCTTCCGGAGAGGGCTCCCCCCTGCTTCTAAACTGTACCAGGAATTAACCAGGTACCCAGCTGCGAACTTCGAAGATGTAAGGTGAAAAGCTATGGTGGAAATCCGCTTCGAAGAAGATGAAACACCACGAGTTGGGGGACCCGATTCTAGGAAGCAACAAAGCAGAACTTGGAGACATCAGCCCTATCCCAAAAGGGAATCAGATCAAGTAAACTCTGCTACTCCAGATTGATCAATATCTGACTATTCTATTTTGGCTGCTGCAGGTAACCCGGGCTCAACCCGGAAACATGTGGACTATCCCAGCTTGACCTCCTACCAGTTCAATACGGATGCTGAAGGTATAGTCGAGGCCTTAAGGCGAGTAGGTTAGAAGGTGAGATGGCCCAAGAAGAGCAACAGACCGGATTCAGAAAAAGATAAATCGAAATGGTGCAGCTACCACTAAGACCACGGACATGTAACCAGAGAATGTTTCCAATTGAAAAAAGAAGTAGCCTGGCTGTATAAGAAGGGACATTTAGACCATCTAATACAAGCGAAAGAACCAGTGATCAATCAATCAGAAGGGCCACCGCCGCCACCCCCATCAGGAATGGTAATTAATTCAATACTAGGAGGATCTGATTTGTGTGGACTAACGTATTCTGCAGCCAAGAGAGTAGCCAGAGAAACCGGATCGGTATCCAACGTAAGCAGGAGACCGCTACATGAAGCAGAAAAGAAGTTACTCGAAATGCCAGTCAGTTTCGAAGCCAAAAACCTGGAGACAACAGAACACCACGACTACCTAATAATCTCCCTGCATGTTAGCAACTTCTTAACCAAACGGGTGCTAGTGGATGGAGGTAGCACAATAAACATTATCTTCATTGATGCACTCGAAGCCATGGGATTGGGGGAAGCAGATGTGGTGAAAAATACCAAAACTTTGGTAGGGTTTAGCGGTGAGACAAAACAAACAGTTGGCGAAGTGACACTACATACTTGGGCAGGAGGAGTAAACACATCAAACACCTTCAACGTAGTAGATTGTCCATCAGCTTACAATACCATACTCGGGACACCTTGGATCCATAAAATGAAAGCAGTACCATCCACTTTCCACCAGGTAGTGAAATTCCCTACACCCTGGGGAGTTCAGGAGATCAGGGGAGAAAGAAAAGCAGCCAGGGAATGTTATAGCAGCAGTCTAAAACCAAAGAAACAATTGGCATAGCAATTACAGCAAAATCCAGCTCATGTTCGACCCGACGAGATGTTGCTAGACGAAGTGGAGCTGGAACCTTCACAACCCGAGCGTAAGGTCCTGATCAGCGCCACCCTCAGCATGCCCCAGAGGGAAACCATAACCAACTTCTTGAAGCAGAATGCAGATTGCTTTGCTTGGTCACACGAAGACATGGTCGGGATTAGCCCCAACATCATTACCCATAAGCTGAATGTAGACCCCAGCATGAAACCAGTAAAGCAGAAAAGGCGGAAATTTGCACCAGAACTGAATAAGATCATAAACGAAGAAGTGGCAAAACTATTGGAAGCAGGGAAGATTAGGGAAGTGAAATATCCCGAATGGCTAGCCAATGTAGTTGTTGTGGGAAAGAAAAAAGGTAAGTGGAGAGTGTGTATCGATTTTACAAATTTGAACAAAGCGTGCCCAAAAGATCCGTTTCCTCTACCTCATATCGACTCAATGGTAGACGCGAAAGCCGGACACGAGATGCTAACATTTTTGGACGCATACTCGGGTTAAAACAAGATATTGATGCATGTTGAAGACCAGGAAAAAACAGCCTTCGTCACGGATAAAGGTATATATTGCTATAAAGTAATGCCATTTGGTCTAAAGAATGCAGGTGCAATGTACCAGAGGTTGGTAAACAAGATGTTCGAAAACCAACTAGGAGACACAATGGAAGTTTACATCGATGACATGCTGGTCAAATCAAAGAAAGCTGAAGATCACGTCCAACATTTGACGGAGACCTTCGAGATACTCCGAAGACACAACATGAAGCTTAACCCCACCAAGTGCTCCTTCGGAGTTGCTGCCGGAAAATTCCTCGGGTACATAGTTACGCAACGGGGTATCGAAGCTTGCCCCGACCAGGTACGCACTATTATAAACATCCAGTCTCCTACTAACCTCAAAGAGGTGCAAAAGCTGACTGGCAGGTCAGCTGCATTAAACAGATTCATATCCAAATCCTCAGACAAATGTCATTTATTTTACAATGTTTTAAGAAAAAATAAAGGGTTTGAAAGGATAGAGGAGCACGAAAAAGCACTCCAGGAACTGAAACAGTACCTGGTATCGCCTCCTCTGCTATCCAAACCAAGCCCAGGGGAAACTTTGCAGCTATACCTATCAGTCAGCGAACAAGCAGTAAGTGCAGTACTAACCAGAGAAGCTCAACATCAGCAACTCCCCATCTATTACGTAAGTAAAGCACTCTTAGATGCTGAATCTAGGTACTCTTCATTAGAAAAGTTGGTTTTAGCCCTAGTTACAACATCTAAGAAATTGAGACACTACTTCGAGTCGCACACTGTAGTTGTGATGACCAATTACCCAATAAAAGCAGTTTTGAAAAAACCCGAACTTTCTGGAAGAATGGGTAAATGGGCCATTGCACTAAGCAGCTTAGATATCAGGTACTAGCCGAGATCGGCCATAAAATCGCAAGCCCTAGCAGATTTTGTGGCGGATTTCAGCCCAACCCTGGAACCTAAGGCAGACAGTGAAATGTTGCAGTTAAACCAGTTATCTGGTCCTCAGGTATGGATTTTATATGTGGATGGTTCATCCAACTTTAGAGGGGCAGGGTTAGGGGTTGTACTAAAATCGCCACAAGGGGAGATGGTGGTACAATCCATAACCTGCGACTTCTCCGCTACTAACAACGAAGTAGAGTATGAAGCTTTGATTGCAGGGATGGTATTAGCTAAAGACCTAGGAGCCACTGGACTGAATGTTTACAGTGACAGCTTGCTAATATTAAGCCAAATCCGTGGAGAATTTGCAACCAAAGATTCTAAGATGATCGCATACTTAACAATAGCAAAACAGAAAGCAGGATATTTTCAACCATTCACAATTACACAGATACCTAGAGACCAAAACACACAAGCAGACGCACTTGCTAACCTGGGCTCCGTACTTAAATCTTGCAACTTCGACAACATACCTTTAATACACCTATCAAGCCCAGCTATAACCAAACCTGAAACAGACACATTCCCCCTAAACTCTACATCCCAAGGAACGCCTTGGTTCTAAGAAATCTTTGACTACTTACAAAACCAATCCCTACCACATGACAAAATGAAAGCCAAAAAAATAAAAACCAAAGCAGCAAGCTATGAATTACGAGAAGGCGTCCTGTTTAAAAAATCATGTAAGGGAATCATGCAGAGGTGTCTGTCAGAAGCTGAGTGGCCGAGTATCCTATCAGAATTCCACGATGGACAATGTGGATCCCACATAGCAGGAAGGTCGTTAACCAACACAATCCTAACATACGGGTACTATTGGCCAACTATTAAGGAAGACGCACACAGGTACGCTTCTAAATGTGATAAATGCCAGAAACATGCAGGTTTGTCACACCAGCCAACACAACAGCTGAGCCCAATCCTCACACCATGGCCCTTCATGAGGTGGGGAATGGACATAGTAGGGAAGCTACCAGAAGCACCAGGTCAGAGAACGTACATGCTCGCAGTAACAGACTACTTCTCTAAGTGGATTGAAGCTGCAGCCTACTCCCAGGTAAGAGACAAAGAAGTTGTATCCTTTTTATGGAATAACATCATATGCAGGTTCGGAATCCCGTCAGAAATCATATGCAACAATGGATCCCAACTCATCACTGACAAAACAAGGGACTTCTGCAAAGAATGGAACATAGACCTATATACGTCCACACCAAGGTACCCCCAAGCGAACGGACAAGCAGAGTCAAGCAACAAAGTCATTATTAATGGCATCAAGAAACGACTTGAGGCAAAGAAAGGAAGGTGGGTAGAAGAACTGCCGAGGATACTATGGACAAACAGGACCACACCTAGAACTGCTACAGGTCAAACGCCCTTCTCTCTGGTATACGGCTGTGAAGCCGTATTGCCAGCAGAAGTAGCAACCCCTACAACGAGATATGGGCTACTCACACTAGAACAGAACGTAGATGAAATAACGTGTGATTTGGACACCATCGAAGACCTAAGGGAAAATGCGATGATCAGGAATGCAGCATATCAGAGTATTGTATCACGGAGCTTTAACAAAAACGTAAAAGCAAAGGTGTTCAAAACCGGAGATTGGGTTCTCAGGAAGGTGTTTCAGAACACGTAGGAAAAGAATGCTGGAAAGCTGGGGGCAACCTGGGAAGGCCCATATCAGATAGAAAGAATAGTTGGCAACGGAGCTTATTGACTACTAGACCCACAAGGTAAGCAAATCCCTAGAAGCTGGAATGCAGTGCATTTGAAGAAGTATCACTTCTAAAAATGCACTGCAGGGGGCAACCATCCCCAGCTACCTAGGTACGCCACTTGCATAAAATAAATTCCCAAATTTCTTTTTCAAAAGTCCACATACTGACTTAAGCATCGGAGGGCCGTTGGTGGCAACACCAACGGTCGTTCCTAACTGGTGTTACTATGCAGAAGCTAAACATAAGCAGGATATTACCCGAGAGATCTAGCATATCAGGTATACGGATTGCGCTATTTCCAGATATACAGGTCATCAGGTTATACCGGGAAATTTTTGTTTTATATTCCTATGTTAAGTTCGTAAATTAAGTGATATTATTCATGTTCAAAGCCATTACTGACTTAAGCATCGGAGGGCCGTTGGTGGCAACACCAACGGTCGCCCTTAACCTGTTTATATGTCCAGGAACCCCTACGCAACAGCAAGAAGAGTATACTCAAGAAAGCTATGAAAGCAAGCAGTCAGATAATAACAAAGTCAGGTAATTACAACCGAGGTCCAGTTCAAACAAACACACATTGTCAAACACACAATAGAACACATTGGCCCCTTAGCCAATGGTAAATACAAAGAGTAATATTGTTCAAATAGCAAAAACTAGATAATGTGGAGGAATAGTTCATACAATTAACAGATAGGAAGAGACTAATGGTCAACGTTATCACCCACACCCTCGTCTTCCTTCTTGTTTGAATCCTCGCCAACAGCAGCATCAATAGAAACTGAAGGAGCAGGTCCCAGGTCAGACATCGACCTTATCTGAAGGTACGCATCTATATACCCCCTAAAGTGGGACTCAGGCAGCTTCTGGATAAGGTGTGGATGTGACACCTGAGCCCTCACAAATAATGTAAGCTCAGCTTCCACATCTTTGCATTCCTCCACAGCCTCTTCCTTCAGCTTCTGTTCTTCTGCCAGCTTGACCTTCAGCTCGGCTTCCCGCTCCTCGGATGCCTTGGTAAGATCCTTCATCCGCTTTTCCAGTTCCGCCTTCTCTTCTTCCACTTTGCTAACAGCATTTTGGAGCTCGTTTATACGAACATTAGCCCTGAACTGAGCGTCTGTAAGGCTCTTGATGCGTTCGACTACGACCAGTTCGTTTTGTAAACCCTAAAAAGAAAGAAAACAAACGGTTAACAAATGTTGACATAAGGTTTTGACACACGAATATTGAGGGAAAAATCCTAGTTAAACGTGCATACCTGAAGAAGGTGTCCTACAGTCCGAGCCGTGAGAACCTCCGTATCATACGGATCCAATCTTTTTCTGGCAGAGGAAAAGAGAAGCTGCGATGCTGTAGGCATAATCCCATAATCTACGCCATGGTGGGAAAGGAAGTCAGAAGGAATACCAGGGAACCTAGACTCCTGAGGCTTGGGAACTCGAGGAATCGAAGGAGGTAAATGCTCGAGCAGAGTGACGTCATCAGACTTGGCCTTCTTAGTTGGGGTCTCGGCTTCCGAGCTCGCACCTACCTAGGGAGTCGTCTCAGTACTCGAGGTAGCAGCCCCGCCCCTCTTCCTCCTCAAACGTTGAGCCCTCCTAAGGATCTCATCTTCAGAACCCGAGAAGGTGTGAGGGGCTAGAAAAGCACAAATCGTTAGTAGAGAATCCGAGCATTAAACAGTAGACAAATGAGAAGGGTAGAACAGTTGCCAGGTTAAGTAGACTTACCCATGGTAGTGGAACACCCGAGAAGTAGGTTATAGCAGGGAGGTGGGTACGCCTTGGAGAATGTCCTTTTACCCTTAGGTATCTTCAGAAGGCGGATCACGTTCTCCCTGGGGGCCTCAGACTCTGGAACCAGAATATCAAGATCTGCGATGTGCAAAAGCAAGTAAGGCAATAGGCGAGTTAATACACTTGGACAAAAACCAAGAAAACAAACAATGTTAGTTATACCTCCATAATTCCATCCACCACGTAGCCATTCCCCTTCTTCTCCCAAACTCCGCTTATTGACAAAGATGTAGGACTCCTTCCACTTCCTGTCATTCACATCCTTATCCACCACTAGATAGTCACACCCTACTCGTTTCTTGAACGAGTAGGTGAAATCAGGGGCTCTCTTCACCCCGTACACTGACATTAAGTCTTCGAAAGTAAAGGCCGCATCCCAATCGGCCGTCAGATGTTCTATGAGTGCCAGGACCCTCCATGCTTGTGACCCAAGTTTACCGGGGTTAATGTTCCAATTAGTAAGTACAGCTCGAACAAGGGGGGTAAAAGGAAATTTATGCCCTAGGTCGAATGTGTAAGTATAAAATACGCAGGTATCTAGACCCACCAATTCTGGTTTGTGGTCAGGAAGGGAGACGGTTACGATAGCTTTAGTGGGAAAGTTAACATTTTCCTTAACTTCTTGCAAGTCATTTTCCTTAACTCTGCTAGTGTAATGTTCTTTAGCCTTTCCCATTTGCCAAAATTATCCAGTTTTGTTTAAAGAAAAAGTTGGTATCTACCAAATTTCACTCAACCCCTCGCCAAAAGTACGATTCACTAAGAGGAAAATTATCTAAATACTACGCCCGAAAAATGAAAGAGTAAGAGAAAAAGAACTGAAGTTTACTTGGGACGACAATGGTGTTTCTTGGAAAAACTGGAGTAGAGAGACTATGGAGAGAGAGAAAATGAAGAGTGAAAGGGTGAAGTTGAATTTAAATTTTGAAGTGAAGAAATGGAAGTGACGGTTGTGTCATAAAATAGGGAAGAGTGAGGAGTTAATTAACTGCCTCCCACACGACATCTCCCGCGTGTCCCACTAAGGTTAAGAGGGAAGTTTTAATTTTTGCTTTAAAATTTGAATTTAAATGCTAATGAGTTGTATTTCGGATACTTCAAACGGTTGTAAAAGCCGAGTGTTTTAACCTGTCAGTTTGTGATTATTTTTTGGTTTAAGTTGCTTGTTCTTAAATTAACTCGCAGGTTGCACCATATGATATTCCCAACCTACGAGTTGGGGGCAAATTGTTATGGTCAAATTTTACCGAACCCGAATGCAGGTTCGAGCCTCGGAAGCAAGTTGAGCTGAGAAGCAGAGATACAGGATGTCACCTGGAAGGATCTAGAAGCCAATACATGAGTAAATTCAAACATGAGGAGCAAGTTTGAAGTCGTCCTACGTGGCAAGAGCAATTCAAAATCAGTTGTAACAACACGCTGACTTGGCATGAAGTAGTTCTCCCACTCGGTCTCACACGTCCCCAAGAATGAGGAGCTGCCCTACTTTGTAGCAACGGCTGGCTAAGTTCTCAATCAATATAAATTGATAGCATAGGTAGATTATGAATTCATTCATTCATTGATTATTCATCTACTACTTATACATTGTACTGAAAAGCAAAACTATATTACAGCTTTAACATTCGTCCTTTTCCTCTACAAGCATAAACATCTATTGTAACCAGAAGAAAAGATACATTAAATTAGTGGATTGGTAGACTCAAAGCTACCCGAAGTTTTTCCTCAGATTCGAGGTTTTTGCGTCATCATCTCTTCCTGTTACCCCCGTCCCCTTTGTTTTCGTCTTGATTTGCATTTTTCTTTCTAAAGTCATACCCGTCACAATCCAGCGTTGGTCCGTACCAGCTTAGTCTCATACTCTGGTTGGGATTTTGCATAAACAATTACTTCTTATATTGTTCATTAGGAAAGTACACTATCACTTATATATATTGTTCATTTAATTTGTAAACTACTTATTGTTTATTTTTATTTATATGTGTCTTATTCATTTATAAATTACCGATTGTTCATTAGGAAAACTGAGTTTTTATTTGATATGTTAATATTAGGAAGTGTAATAATGAAACAAAGTAAATTAAGTAGGATTGAAAATTAAAATAAAAGGTTTTTTTTTTATTTAAAAACGAAAATACTAAATTTGTTTAAAAACCCTACTAACATTCATTTAAATTGAACTAATGTACATGCACAATACTTTCCTTATAGTACTCATGTGTGTACGTACATCTAATTGATTAATCTTGTTACTGAAATCCAGACGCTTCACCTCATTTTAACTCTTAAATTGTTAGACATATTTTTAGGAAAGGTAATTGTGCTGCCGATTAGATTGCTAATATCAAGCATCTAATTGAGTCCACCTTGCATATTCAATATTACCCCTTTCTTAGCTTTTTACTATTATTCTTTTTTTTTGGAAATAAAGATTAAACTTCCTTAAATTATGTTTTTCCAACCTCCCACAATTTTCTCTGTTCTTACCTTTCTTCCTGATTTCTTTCTTTCTTTGTTTTCTTTTCTTTTCTTCTCTCTGCCTTCCTATTTTTTATTTTTTTTTTATCTCCCCATCTCCTTGAGGGTTTGATTTCCCGTTCCTAAAATCCCTTTTTTTTCTTTCAAAAAATAATAAATAAATAAAAATCCCTTTCTCTTAGGAAAACCAACTTTTCCCAAAATTCCTTTTCTTTTTGTTTGGATGAATTTCAGACAAAAAAAATTTGGAATTCTGAGATAGTAACTGATTTATGATGCCTTCTTTATGGAAGAAAGAAAAAGGGAATCACATTTCCCGGCTAGTAGCCGACCTCCAAACAACCCCTAAACCAGGAGAGTCCCTCGTTGTTGAAACTGGGTTTCCTACTTCTCTTGTTGATCTCTTTGTTAAGAATAGAGATAAATTGAAGAAGCATAATAAAACCAAGAAACACAAATCAAAGAAAGCTTTAACCCTTTCAGAAGAAGATGATAATGATCCTCTTCAAACCTCGGTGAGTAATTCTTGTGATTCTCTCTCAATTGGTGAAAATTGCCAAAAAAATGCTACCCAGATTGATAATCGTGATGTATTTGTTGAAAAACCTGTTTCCCATGAAAACCATGATGCAGAATTTCATAATAATTCTTTTAAAATTGAAGGAAATAAATCCAAGACAGAAGTTATGGGGGTTACAAATCAAAGAAATATGAATTTATTGCCTATTTTAGTGGGGGCATTAGTGCTTATTTTGGTGTTATATACCAAAAGATGGTTTCTTGCTTTTATAACATTTGGGATTCAATTGTTGCTATTGTTGTTACAATATGTTGGGAACCATGTTTTAAAATCGGTTAAGCCTTGTGAAAATGTTATTTCAATACCCATTTTGAAAGGAGGTTTGGCTGTGGTTGTAGCATTGTATACAAAGTGTTTTGTTTTGGGGGTTACAATAGGTTCTTCATTGTTTCTACTAATTGAATATGCTGGGAAATTGGGTTTCAGATTGTTTAAGCCTTGCCAAGATATTCAATGGAGATTACAGGGCTTTTTTTCACAATTGGGTGTTTTTAAAAGGAGGAGGATGTTTGATGGAAGAGGTGGGAGGAGTAGAGGAAGGGGAGTCTTGACAAGGTCCGGTCTTATTGGTTCGAAGAGGGAACTTCGTAAAGAAGGCATAGATGATTCTTTTTCGAGTGTAGATTTCGACCAAGAAGAGATTGGAGATGGGGTTATGTCAAGGAAGGAAGTTGAGCCACAATTAGGAACTAATAATAACCTTTCATTTGAAGATGGAGATGATGTTGCATCGAAGGGGGTGATCGAGCCACAATGTGGAAGCATCTCCCATGTCAATGATTCTTCTTCATTGAATGAGGAAGATTCGCGAAATAAACCCATGTATGAACTTTTAGCCCTTGAATCGAAAAATTCGAAAAGCTTAATGAGGAGGTCGAACATTACTACGAACTTTGTTGGATGTGTTAATTTGCAAGAGGAGAAAGGGGCTATAGAAGGAAGACAAAAAGGGATTGAAGACACAAAATTAGTTAATCATAATGGTAAGAATAAGAAAGGGAAGAAGTTTTGGAAGAAATTGGTACCTAAGAAGAAAAATAAGAAACATAAGAATGAACAAAGGAAAGGTTTATGTGATGGAACTAGTATTGATGATATTCATGATGCCAATGTGGTTGAATTGGATGAGGAAGATGAAGTTGATGAGGGCGGACATGATATAAGTGACGGAGAAGGATCGTCTGTGTTATCTTCGTATGAAGAAGACGACGAAGGAGGTGATCATTCGGGTGTTGGTGATACAGAGTTGTCGGAATTCGACAACCGAGCTAGTGGTTGTGGAATGATCAAGGAAAAACATGGAAATCCTAAGTACTTGGTTATTTTGATGATCCCTCTCACTGGCCTTATTGAAGGCCGGTTGTTTGCCGTTGTACTTACTCTAATATGTTGTCTTGTATTCAAATTGGTGAGAGGCTAAGGATGAATTCATTATGAAGGAGAATGCAAGCTATATTATAAAGTATTATATGATCAATTTTCTTGTTAAACTTAAGGGATTATCGGACCTTGTTTATAGAAAAGAAAGATCTTGAAAATATCACATTTTTATTTTGATCTAGATGTCAAGATGTGGTTTACCCTCTTCTTCTGTTTGTACTCATCCTTTGTGGGCATTGTATATTTGTATGCATAAATGTGTATATTTGTTCAATTGTATCAAAATCATTGTAAACACAAAGATATATATGTTTTAGTTTTAACATTCATAATATTGATAAAAACATTATCAATTTGGGATTGTTTTTAGAAGAAAATAAATAGTTGTCTAATTGGATCCATTTTGTTGAAGAACCTGTAAATTTTGGGCAGTTATGAGATAATTAGTAGTTGAAAATTGAAACCGTTTTTAGAAAATAGATAAAGTTTTGGGTTGTTTTTATCAAATTGATCCTTTTGTTTTGTTAAGCTCCATCATTGGTGAAGATATTTGTAAACCTATTTTTACACGTGATGGAAATCATGATTATCCATATCCTATTTTAAGATTTTGACACCTCATTTAGTATTAAAATAACAAATTTAAAAATTCTCTTCATTTCTCTCGTCATGAATCCTCAACAATTGATTTAGGAAATAGATTATCCATTTCGTAAAAGATAGATCCTCAACCTTTATTTAATACATCTTGTATATCCTTGCTAGAGGATTTTTATTATACTTCTTTCGCTCCATATTAGTTGCAACGTTTCCCTTTTCACGTTTGTCAATGTATAATTTGTATTTGTAATATCTTTAATTATGTTTTACCAAAAAATATAAAAATTAGATTACAATAAAGTACACATTGATACAATTCAAATGAGACTCCACATGATTATATTTGTTTACAAGACAACACAAAAACGAATTATAAGAGTGATTATGAATAGTGTCCAAATTAGCAACATTGCAACTATATAGGATCGGAGGAAGTATTACTTAGCAGGATTAATCATGTACTTGTATAATTTATTTATTTTTTTAGTGGAAAGCAAAAGCACAAAAGCTGTGGAAAAAAAGCAATCATTTACGATATGTGCCTTGTCTTTAATTTTGTTGTTTTTGTGCGTGCTGATAGAGGCTCACTATATGGTGGTAATATGCTTTACGTCACTGGCTTTCATTAGGGCGAGATTATTTTTTTCATCTAAGCTTATTTGTGGAACATTTATCATTTTGGCATGCAATTACTACCAGCAATCCAAGGGATGATCTTATGATCAATGTCGGGGATTTTTTAACGATTTTTTTTCCTTTGGACAACAAAAAAGTATCTTTACACCATTGAAATTGGACAGATAAGATCAACATTAAAATACCTATATACGGAGTATGTCATTTTGCCAGTGGGGTTTTGCGCTGCCGGTCCTAAGTCTGGAAAAAGGAAGAAGGTTGTGGTAGGTTTGTGACAGCCAGTGTAAAAATATGTTCCATCCAGACGCATTGTTGGACGAGAATAGTATTAGGATGGGTGACCTCTTGAGAAGTCCTTGTGTTGCCATGCCGCCAACCCTACCGACCCCGTGATTGATCGAGAATAGTACAAGGATGGATGACCTCTTCGGAAGTCCTCGTGCCATCGCTTTGGGATTAAGGTACAGCGCAAGAAGAAGAAGATGATGAAGATGTACTCTCTCCATTTTCATTTGTTAGTTTCGTTTAAAATCTTGAACTTTTATTTGGTGAAATAGGCACTAAGGTTAGTTTTTTTTTCAATTAAAAAAAAGCTAATTTTATGATCTTACACATTGTGTAACTTAAATAAGTTGTAAGGACCAATAATAATCCATAACTTGTCCACTAATTCATTAATTCTATAGGTTATTATTGGTCATTACACATTGTGTAAATGTAGACTTTCTTTGATAAAACCTTTAATAGATCTTGTCTCACATTCAATGCTCGACAACAATGTCCATAATAACCATTCACTCTATATAATATATTAAAAGAGCTCAAGATACTGTATCACGTCAAGTCAGATGTCTACATGGCACACTCTAATACATATGTGCCACGTAAGCATTGTCACATCATTTAACGAAATAAAATATGTTTAGAGCAAGACTCGAACCTATTACCTATTACACTACTAGAAAATATATTATTTACGACGGGAATTCTCTCACAAAAAAGTGATCCCGTCTTAGAAAAGGAGAGTTACACATGAGTTTTCCCGTCGTAAAAATATGTCCTCGTCGGAGAAAATGGGGGTCGCAAATGATTTTTTCCGTCGCAATTAATCCCATCGTAAATGAGCCATTTAATTTCTAATAGAGTTTGTGTTAGGTATTAGGTAAATTTTAGCGACATGTTCAAAAACTGTCAGGAAAGATCGACGGAATTTAGGCCCGTCATTAATGTGTACCCGTCGTTAATGGACCAATGTTTTGTAGTGTTAATTTAGATAAATCCAAAAATATTAAAAATGAATTAATGTTACAAAAAAATATTTATTTTTATTTAAAAGTTAAATCTAATTACTAAAATCAATGGTCTAGACTAAGTTCTTTTTTTCGAAGACCATAGAAGAAACATCCTGAATATACTCGACCTGGTATCGACTTGTACTAAGAGCATCCACAAGGCTAACCCAAAATTTCTCCCTCTTTTTCTCCATTTTACACCTCATTTTCTCTCTCTTCCACCTCAATTCCCACTTACTTTTTTCATACCCTTGCCAATTCATTTACAACTCCCCACAACCCTCGGGTTACCTAACAATTTATCTCTCCTATTTTTATATACCCACCCACGGTTTTCATAATAATTTTTTCTAATTAATTATTTTTATTTATTTTTCGTAATAATTAAATAGTCAAACAGATAATTATAAAATTAAGTGGCTATGAAAAAAATTAAAAAATTGAAAAATGTAATAGAAAAAAAATCATAAAATTAACTTTAACAATTTTACATTGGTATAGTCTAATATAAAAATCAATAAGTACAAGTTACATGGCGAAATTTGCAATAATTAATTATTTTTCAATCGTTGTGATTTTGGGCTGATTTTATAGGGGGTAAAAAATTAAGTCCAAATATGATTTTTTTTTTAAATAGTATGTTCAATATTTAAAAATAAAAAAATAATAAAAAAGTTAATATAAAAAATATGACAAGCAAAGATTTTTTCAATAATAATAAAAAAAAAAAACAAAGAAGTCATATGCGTAGAAGTACTTCACGTACGTGAGCATGGTAGCACACTAGCACATGTCCCTTGCAATTTTAGTTTGGGAAGGTCAGAAAGCGGAGTGATTTTGGCACTTTTCAATTTGATTTTGACACTCTTCAATATTACTATTCATATGAGAGGGGGAGGAGTGCCAAAATCAAATTTGGAAGTGCTAAAATCATTTCCCGTCAAAAGGTGCTTAGAAAATTAAGGTGCCTCAATCTATGGGCAACTAGTTACAATACAACCTTAGTCAAGCCGAAAGGAGGAGAGAGCATTTGGACACCTTAGGGCTTGTTTACTTCAGATTATATTCGGTTCAGTTCAGTTAATCTCTATTCAGTTCAGTTCAGTTCATCTCTATTTAGTTCAATTAATACACTTCTATTCAGTTCAGTTCAGTTCAATTAATCTCTATTAAGCTAATGTAAACGAGCCCTTAGTAACTTAGCTTTGTGGATGCTCTAAAAGAGTCATATAACATGCATTTGACTGACATGTGAATTAAATTTCTATGATAATGTTTGGATTTTATGGGAATTAAATTCCTATGGTAATTTGGATTTTATGAGAATTAACTTCTCTTATCTAATTCTTAGGAATTTCCAAATTCTGTTTGGATGAGATTTAGGAAATTAAATTTTCTAGGAATTTTGATTTAACTAGGAGGGGTTCGGTGAACAATTTCCTACATTATGTAGGAATTAGAAATTTCTAAGAGTTTCAAATTCCCCCATTTTACACTTTAATTTTTTGGTTAACCAAACAACAATGTGTTATTGTATTTCCTAGCAATTTTAATTTTCCATGGATATTTAGTCCAACCAACACACAAGCCCTTATATTGATAGATGAAGTATAAACAAAACTGATTTATTGGAGTCCAAGATTTTCGTGAATTGGACCCAAAAGATGAAATTAGTTTACTTCACAAAAAACAAAATAGTTTAAAGATACTGAACAGGTAACACTTTCCTTCACAACAAGAAAATCCTCTTCGCCCGACCGCACTTACCGACCGTCAATAGATGGTCGTAAATTACCGACCGTCGACGACTGAACACAGTCGGCAATTTTTTCCCCCCAAAACCAATGTTAGTCAGACCATTTACCGACCGCTAAACGGTCGGTAAATTCGACTTCTAAATTTACCGACCGTTTAGCGGTCGGTATATGTCTACAGGGTTATGGGTTTGGTGGAAAATTTATTCCACTTAAATATACCCAACTACTGTACCAAATTACCGACCGCTAAGCGGTCGATAAATTTAAATTTACTAATCTGATGTACCGACCGCCTAGCGGTCGGTAAATCTTCTGACCCAAAATAAAAAATTGGGTCGTTGCGATTTTGAATCGCATTCCCGTTTCATTCTCTCTCTCTCTTCACTCTCTCTCTCCCTCGCGAACCCTCGAACCACCACACCCTGACCCCCTCTCTCTCTCTCCCTCCAACCGGCGACCACCGTGACCGGCCTCCGCCACCCCTCCGGCCGCCGTCCTTTCTCTTTCTTTCTCCTTTTCTCTTTCTCCTTCTCTTTCTTTCTCCTTTTCTCCTTTTCCTTCTCTTTCTTTCTCCTTCGCCCCTCCAGCCCTCCGCCCCTCCGCCTCTGCCCCTCCGTTCCTCCGCCGACGCACGGCTGCCGCCCCAGCTCCTCAAATTGTGGTTAGGGTTTTTTTTTTTTTTTGTTTTTCAATTTATTCAATTGTGTATATATGTATATGTATTTGTATGTATATGTGTATGTATTATGTATGTATATGTGTATGTATTATGTATGTATTTGTATGTATGTGTATTTATGTATGTATTTGTATGTATATGTGTATGTATTATGTATGTATGTGTATTTATTATTTATGTATTGTGTATGTATTACATATGTATTTGTGTGTATGAATTGAAAATTTTCGTTCATTCTTTGCTAACTTTAAGATTTTGTTTAATTATATTGTAATCAAACAAATTTTGTTCAAATCAAATTAATTTAGTCCAAAACAACGGCTTTAAAAAAACGACCTTAATCTATGGCTAGGGTGCTCAACACTTGTTCTTAGTAATATCACACTCAACCTATGCCCAAAAAAACACTCAACACATTTTAGGCCGTGTTCTTTTGGGCTAAGAAAACAACAACTGAAATGAACTAAATTGAAATGAAATAAACCGAACTGAAATTAAATGAATTGAACTAAAACGAAACGAAATGAATTGAAAATGTTAATGAAGTGATTGGTTTTTTTTGGTTTTGAATGAAAGATATATATCAAGAAAGAAATGATGAATGTATTTTTGTATTTGAATCAAATGTGTAATAATAGGTGTATGTATATGTATGTATGTGTATTTTTTTTAGCAAAAAATTAAAGTGTATGTATGTATGTATGTAAGTAAGTATATATTTAATTATGTATGTATGTAAGTATGTATGTAAATATGTATTGTATTTTTCGTAAATATGACTTAAATATATATACATGTGCATTACATAAGAAAGCTTTAACAAGAATATTTAAGAACGGCTTAAATAAGATAGGAGTGAAGACATTATATTGAACTATGTTTGAATGCTTTGAACTAAAATTTTAGTAAATGTCTTAGAAATTGTATTAATCGAAATGAAAAGGAAGGAGCGTGAGTGGATGTACAAGAGAAAAGATAAGGAACACAAACTTCGTGATGAGTTCATCAAAGGGGTGAATGAGTTTGTTACCTTCTCTCAGCAGCACCCCGAGCTCAATGACAAGGACAAGATAAGATGTCCTTGTGTTCGGTGTAAGAACTTGAAGTACTTGGATGTGCCCAACGTCAAGGTACATTTGTATAAGAAGGGGTTCATTCCGAACTACTATGAATGGTTATGTCACGGTGAAAGGGTGAGTACAGAGTCCACCTCGTCTTCTACTCAGCCGAATCCTTACCGGGAAATGGTTGTCGATGCTTTTGGGGACAACGTGGACTCATCATTCGTTGAGGAGGCAACTTCGGCCGAAGAAGAACCAAATGCGGAGGCAAAAATGTTCTTCGAGTTGCTCAAGGCAGCCGAGCAGCCGTTGTATGATGGGAGCAAGATGTCTGTGTTGGAGATGGCTTCCAGAATGATCAACTTGAAGTGTGACTACAACTTGCCACTCAGGTGTGTAGACAGCATTGGGTCATTGTTCAACGATGCGCTCCCCACCTCCGAAAAAACTAAGTGTACCACCTATTATGAAACAATGAAGGTTCTGAAGGGATTAGAGCTTCCTCACGAGAAGATACACGCCTGCCCTGAAGGATGTATGTTGTTTTGGAAGGACGATGCTGAGCTTGATAAGTGTCGTCATTGCGGGTCGAATCGGTACAAGGAGACTTCGAATGAAACTTTGGTTCCCGAAAGCTTTATGGTGTACTTCCCAATAACAGCAAGATTGCAAAGAATGTTTGCAACTAGAAACATTGCTGAGGCTATGACATGGCATTGTGAGAATCGTCGAGGGCAAGGGAATATGGCTCACCCTAGTGACAGTGAAGCTTGGAAGCACTTCGACAGGACCTTTACGGACTTCGCATCCGAGCCTCGAAACGTTAGACTTGGGTTGTGCACAGATGGTTTTTCCGTTTTTGGGAAGTTTGGAAAGCAATACTCTTGTTGGCCTGTTTTAACTACACCGTACAACATGTCGCCGTCCATGTGCATGAAGAAACCTTTCATTTTCCTTTCGTTGCTTATCCCTGGGCCAAAAAATCCGAAAAACAACTTGGATGTCTACATGCAGCCTTTGATTGATGAGTTGAAGCACCTATGGTCGGTTGGGTCCTTGACTTATGACGTATCAAAGAAGCAAAATTTCAATCTTCGTGCAGCCTTATTGTGGACTATCAGTGACTTTCCAGCATACAGTATGTTGTCAGGTTGGAACACGTTTGGCAAAAAGGCGTGCCCGTATTGTATGGAGAATAGCAAGGCCTTTTGGCTAAAACATGGTGGCAAAGTATCATGGTTTGATTGCCATCGTCAATTTTTAGATTCCGATCACCCCTTTCGAAAGAATAAGACGGCTTTTTGTAAGAACAGAGTTGAAAATGACTCGGCTCCTCATATCATGTCAGGTGAGGAACTGTGGCAGTGTGTCAAGGACTTACCGCGAGCAGCAGACGGTCCTGATGCTTTGAAGGAATTGAAGAAGAAAAAAATAGGATGGGATAAGCAATCTTGTTTGTGGCAACTGCCGTATTGGAAGGATTTGCTGCTTCGGCACAACTTAGACGTGATGCATATCGAGAAGAATTTCTTCGAGCAGCTCATCCACACCGTCATGGACGTTAAAGACGAAACGTCTGACACTGTTAGTGCGAGGAAAGACATGAAGAGTGTCTGCAGGCGTCGAGAGCTGGAGCTCATTGATGATGGTAAGGGTAATGAGGTGATGCCCAAGGCGCCTTACGCACTTAACAAGGAGCAGAAGAAGGTGTTATGTGACTGGATCCGAGACTTGAGATTTCCTGATGGGTATGCTTCGAACCTGAGCCGATGTGTTGATAAAAAAAAAAATAGGCTCCATGGAATGAAGAGTCACGATTGTCATGTAATTATGGAGCGGTTGTTGCCTGTTTGTCTAAGAGAGTTGCTCCCCCTTCATATTTGGAAGGCAGTAACCGAAATAAGCCAATTCTTCCGTGACTTGTGTGCTCCCACTATCACGTTGAGTGAGATGGACCGCCTACATAAGAACATTGCCGAGATCTTGTGTAAGTTGGAAAAACTGTTTCCTCCGGCATTCTTTAACTCCATGGAGCACTTGCCTGTACACTTGCCACATGAAGCATATATTGGGGGTCCCGTTCAATACAGATGGATGTATCCATTCGAACGGTGAGTTATTGTAATCGTTTATACCCCTTTACTCATTTCTTCTGAATTGTGATTTACAATCCACATGTATTCTTTACCCACAGGTACCTTAACCACTTGAAACGTAAAGTGGGGAACAAGGCAAGGGTTGAAGGATCTATATGCAATGCATACCTGGCTGAGGAGATATCCAATTTCTGCTCACAGTATTTTCAATCTGAGGTTGATACCAAGTCGAGGGATTTGGGTAGAAATGCATATCATGCTGTTGAAAGCCAACATGGTGTCGATGTCCCTGAATTGTTTAGGGAGGATTGTGGTCGACCTGCATCGAGTGGTAGTAAACGTTGGTTGACAGACAAGGAGTATCTCTGACTCCATCTGTATGTCCTTGCAAATTGTGGCATACTAAGTGAGTACGAAAGGTAATTTTCTTACTTTAACTGTGTTAGATTACAAAAAAAATACTAAGCGACTAACATCGAATTTGCGCACTATAATAGGCAATTTGAGGATCACATAGTAGACTCAAATCCCCAAATAAAGAGAGATGATGTCTGGATCAAATGCGAATCCCAATACCCAGGATGGTTAAGGAAACAAGTGAGGAATTTCAACCCCCTAATACCCCAACTTTATTTTATAATTACGTAAAATCATTTTACTATCTGACTCACCAATGCAAATGTAGGTTCTTCAGACACAGTCTGCCGATGACGTCACACGAGCTCTTGCGATGGGACCCTCCACAGAAGTCACAACTTGGAATCAATTCTACGTCAATGGGTACAATTTCCACACACAAAGCTATGGAAGGAACAAGTCAACCATGAATTATGGGGTCTGTGTTGAGAGTCAAGGAGGGGGTGACTACTTCGGCACTTTGGAAGAGGTGTTACAATTGTCTTACCACGGGAGTGATGCAGATTACAAGACGGTATTATTCAACTGTCGTTGGTTTGATTGTGACAAGGGCATGAACATCCATGAGAAATATAGACTTGTAGAGGTCAATCACTCTAGGACACTCTCGTGGTATGACCCCTTCATTGTCTCCTACCAAGCCAGCCAGGTTTATTATGCACCTTATCCTAGCCTTAAGAGAGACAAATTGCAGTGGTGGGCTGTGTTCAAGACCAAAGCTAGGTCAGAGGTTGATGCACCGGTGGACTCGGATGTTCTACAAGAGGCAACATCCCTTGTTCCTGTAGGTTTATGTTCTCCAGACGAGATCCCAGACTACGAGGTTATACAGGGTGATGATGACGAATATGAGGAGGTCATTCCGAGTCTAGATAAAGACGACGATGACGGTGGACAGGAGCTTAACGATGATGAAATCGATGACATGGTTGATGATGATGACGAGGACGTTGATGACATCGGTTTGTTTCATTAGGATGTAATAATTGTAGCAATTTATTGTAATTTGAAACCAAAAACCAAATTCTTGTAAAAATTGTAATTTATTAACGGTGATTGTTTAGTTATGTTATTCATTATATTTGTGTTTGTGATTGGGGTTTGTTTTCCTAATTCATTGTATTTCTTTTGATTTACTAACAACTTTATGCAGGAAAATGTCATCAAAACGGCCTGGTGGTGCTAAGAAGAAATCTGGAGCGCAGAGTCAGGGCGAGCAACCCCAGCCCACCATTATTGGTCCTGGTGAACTTCGTCGGCGTCAGTCGTCTATGACACCGCCGTCGATTTCACCTTCCTTATCTCTGGACCACGGGGCTGCGCGTCAGCTCCAGTTTGATGCTCCATCTGCTCAGTTTCCTCCGTTTACGCGGCCTCCTCCAGTTCGGCCGCAGTTTATGCCGACACCGCGTATGCCTCAGTATGAGCCGTCTCCTTCTGGTGCTGCTGCTGAGGCTACTCCGTCTCCTCAGTTGGAGCCATCTCCTTCTGGTGCTGCTGCTGAGGCTACTCCGTCTTCTCAGCCTTCTGGTGACGATGATGGTGGCGACGTTGATCCGGACGTAGCTTCGACGTCCACATTAGACCCTGATGGCCTATGGTGAGTTTTTGTTTTATTTTTTAATGTTTTAATAATTGAAATTAAGTTGTATTCATATGTTGTTTATTTAATCTTACTTTGTTTCGTGTGCAAGGTTTGACACGAGCAGTGTTGTTCGATCCATATCACACGTGATAAAGTCCTACTTCCGTGAGCCTTGGAAGAACTACACCGAGGTGGATCAGGCAACCAAGGCACATTGGTGGAACATGTGGAAGGTGATAAAGACAAACTCTGTAATAAATAGTGTTTTTTTATATATAATTTCTAACAATAACATAATTCATTGGATTTTGTCGAATGCAGAAACAGTATCGTTGGAGGCCTGAGCTCGAGGGCACAGTACGAGATGCTTATGAGAGCAAGGCTGGAAGACGCCTGAAAGACATCTTCAACGATGTGGTTCACAAGCGGAAAGATCGACCTAGCTGGCTCGGTGAGTATTGGATAGTCATTTCTAAAATTTGCTAAAATATCAATACTGCCCATCAAGTGTTAAGTTTGATTGTTTTTCATGACAGGTGATGAGATGTACAGCGCAATGAAGGATAGACTTACTGACGAGAAGTCTAAGGAGAGGTCAGCTCGGGCGAAGGTAAACAGGAGAGCTGGCAACGCTAGTGGCGCCGCCCCGGCCTCTCATTGCGCTGGATCTGTGTCGGTGATTCAGCGAGCCAAGAAATTGGCTAAGGAGCAAGGAGGGAAGTTCCCTGACGCTGCGGATGTCTTCCTTGACACTCACTTCAAAAGGCAAGAAGGCATGGAACCGCAACCAATTAGCCAGAAGGCCAAGGAAGTGATGGTAATGTTCTTTTCTTTGTTTACTTTGATGTTTAAAGCGGAATTCCGGCTTATAAGCCGATGAGTACGAATAGGATTGTTTTTTATGATTTGCATTTGATGTTTAGAGCGGAATTCCGGCCTATAAGCCGATGAGTACGAATAGGATTGTTTGTTTATTAGTTGCATTTGATGTTTATTGTTTGTCATGATTAATTACTTACCTAAACTGCAAAAAAATACCCCTTGAAAGTATAATAGTGTGTTATAGGACGTGTATAAGCTTTGAAATCTAGTAATGGAACGTTACTTGACAAGTTAGGTGCGAAAATGCAAAAAAAAGCTCGAAAATGACCTAAAAAGCCAAGTTTTGACCTAAACTGGTGGTGGGGCCCTATAATCAACATAATCAACCCCTAACAAGTATAATAGGGTGTTATAGGACGTGAATAAGCTTTGAAATCTAGTAATGGAACGTTACTTGACAAGTTAGGTGCGAAAATGCAAAAAAAAGCTCGAAAATGACCTAAAAAGCCAAATTTTGACCTAAACTGGTGGTGGGGCCCTATAATCAACATAATCAACCCCTAACAAGTATAATAGGGTGTTATAGGACGTGTATAAGCTTTGAAATCTAGTAATGGAACGTTACTTGACAAGTTAGGTGCGAAAATGCAAAAAAAAGCTCGAAAATGACCTAAAAAGCCAAGTTTTGACCTAAACTGGTGGTGGGGCCCTATAATCAACATAATCAACCCCTAACAAGTATAATAGGGTGTTATAGGACGTGTATAAGCTTTGAAATCTAGTAATGGAACGTTACTTGACAAGTTAAGTGCGAAAATGCAAAAAAAAGCTCGAAAATGACCTAAAAAGCCAAGTTTTGACCTAAACTGGTGGTGGGGCCCTATAATCAGCATAATCAACCCCTAACAAGTATAATAGGGTGTTATAGGACGTGTATAAGCTTTGAAATCTAGTAATGGAACGTTACTTGACAAGTTAGGTGCGAAAATGCAAAAAAAAAGCTCGAAAATGACCTAAAAAGCCAAATTTTGACCTAAAATGGTGGTGGGGCCCTATAATCAACATAATCAACCCCTTGAAAGTATAATAGTGTGTTATAGGACGTGTATAAGCTTTGAAATCTAGTAATGGAACGTTACTTGACAAGTTAGGTGCGAAAATGCAAAAAAAAGCTCGAAAATGACCTAAAAAGCCAAGTTTTGACCTAAACTGGTGGTGGGGCCCTATAATCAACATAATCAACCCCTAACAAGTATAATAGGGTGTTATAGGACGTGTATAAGCTTTGAAATCTAGTAATGGAACGTTACTTGACAAGTTAGGTGCAAAAATGCAAAAAAAAGCTCGAAAATGACCTAAAAAGCCAAGTTTTGACCTAAAATGGTGGTGGGGCCCTATAATCAACATAATCAACCCCTTGAAAGTATAATAGTGTGTTATAGGACGTGTATAAGCTTTGAAATCTAGTAATGGAACGTTACTTGACAAGTTAGGTGCGAAAATGCAAAAAAAAGCTCGAAAATGACCTAAAAAGCCAAGTTTTGACCTAAACTGGTGGTGGGGCCCTATAATCAGCATAATCAACCCCTAACAAGTATAATAGGGTGTTATAGGACGTGTATAAGCTTTGAAATCTAGTAATGGAACGTTACTTGACAAGTTAGGTGCGAAAATGCAAAAAAAAGCTCGAAAATGACCTAAAAAGCCAAGTTTTGACCTAAACTGGTGGTGGGGCCCTATAATCAGCATAATCAACCCCTAACAAGTATAATAGGGTGTTATAGGACGTGTATAAGCTTTGAAATCTAGTAATGGAACTAACTCCATAATTTGCAGGATCAATATAACCAGAACCTTTCCCAGTCTCAGGCTAGTGGTTCAGAGACGGACGCCAACCAGATCTTCTTTGATACGGTTGGTGGCTTCAGGAAGGGAGAGGTTCTAGGGTTCGGCAGGGAGGGCGCTTCTCTCTATTACGAGAGAACCTCGCGGAGGCGGCACGTCGGATCTTCCTATTCTCCATCGGTTTCCGCTCAATTACAACAGATGTCCCAGCGTTTGGAGGAGTCCGAGCACGCTAGGGTAGAGATGGAGCGCGCTAGGGTAGAGATGGAGCAGAGAGACAAGGAGCGGGAGGAGAGAGAAAAGGAGCGGGAGGAGAGAGAAAAGGAGCGGGAGGAGAGAGAACAGAAGCGGGAGGAGTACCTCGCCCAGTTGAAGGCGCAGATGGACGCCTTCGCGAGGAGATTCGGCGATCCTTCCTTCACTCACCGAGGCCCTCCTGATGATCCGACAGACGGTTCCGGCGCTTCTGGAGCCTTCGTAGCATAGTTGTATTATATTGTTATATTACTATTATTGGATTATTAATATAAAATGCAATTTTGAAATTTTGAATTTGTTTAATTTTAATTTATTTTTATATTTTAATTTTAATTTGTTTTTGCCCTATTTTTTTAAGGTATATAAAAAAAAAAAAACCAAATTACCGACCGCTCAACGGTCGGTAAATCAGCGTTCAAAATAAAGAAATGGCGCCAAAAAAGGCGGGAAAAAGTTACTTCCCGACCGCGTAACGGTCGGTAAATAACTTTTTCCCACCAAAAAAAATGGAGGGAAGAGGCGCGTACCGACCGCCTCAACGGTCGGTATCACCGACCGCCTTAACGGTCGGTATTACCGACCGCCTGTCTACACGGTCGGTAATACCGACCGTTTAGCCGGTCGGTACGCGCCTCTTCCCTCCATTTTTGACCAACTGTGTAAACGGTCGGTAGACGGTCGGTAATTTGTTCCCGACCGTTTCGACGGTCGGTAAAATATTTTACCGACTACTATTTCAGCGACCAATTTTTACCGACTACAAACGGTCGGTAAATCCAATTACCGACCACTAACGGTCGGTAACTGGCGGTCGGCCGAGTCCAATTTTGTTGTTGTGCTTTTCCATGGGTCATGAGCTCAAATAATTAGTTTATTCATATATTGAGGGGAAAAAATACTCACGAGCTTTTTAGTACTTTACTAAGCAATGCACGACTTAATTTTTAAGTTAATATATAGGAGTAAAATATGTTGATAATGTTCTAACTAAATTAAATATTTAATTTGCATGAATAATGTAATTGATATTTATTTAAAGTTTAATTAAGATATTATATAAGAATCTCAAATTGCTTTGCCGTCAAATTATATTAAGACATTATATTATTGAATAATTAAAAAACTCAATTAACACATATTTATTAACTATTTAAATATGATAATTAAAATATTATATAACAATAAGGAGGACATTCACCCCTAAACGAAATAATTTGGTGTGAAATTTAAATAATTTTGTTTCACTTCAGTGTACCGCTTAGGATAAAATTCAATTGCTTTACATTCAATATTGCTTTCATTTTATATCAATTCTTTATTTGCCTAGTGATTGTCATTGCTAACGCTCTCATTAGCCTTGTTGAATGCTAAGGAGATCCCAGGGCACTCTAAACTCATCCATTGATCCTGAAATTTCCCGAACTCCACGTCAGATTCGGAGGGTATTTCGTCAGTATAACCAAGAGGAGGAGGAGTTAAACTCGGTTTCTTCTAGTGAGTTTGGTGAGGTCATGGCGGATGATGGCAATGACGTTCTCTTTAGGGATTTTGGCAATCCCGGTTCTTATGAGCTCACCGGTGGAATTTTGCTCCCAACTACGGATACAAACTTTACAATCCATCCTAATTACACTCAAATGGTTCAACGGGAGCAATTCTCTAGAGCCGCTCATGAGGACCCCTATGAGCATTTAGATAAGTTTTTGGAGATTTGTGAAATGGTCCATACAAATCAAGTCTCCAAGGACTATATCCGGATGCATCTTTTCCGGCACTCTCTCACCGGAAAAGCATATCGATGGCTCAAGAACCTCAAGCCCAACTCTCTTAGAACTTGGGGGGAGGTCACCGCAGCTTTTCTAACCAAGTTCATTTCTGAAGACAAGACGGCAGAGTTAAGAAGAAAGATTTCCACTTTTGAGCAAGCAAGGTATGAGTCTTTGGGGGAAGCTTGGGACCGTTTCAAGGAGTATGTTCGCGCTTGCCCACACCATGAATATAGCAAGCCACTTCTCATCCGGTTTTTCTATGATGGGCCCAATGATGTACCAAAGGCTACCTTAGATTCCGGATGTGGTGGACATTTGAGCAAGGTTCCACAAGCTCGATTGGAAGACACCATAGAAGAAGTAGTGAGGAACTACTCAAGGAGCGGCGGAAGAAGAAGTGAGGAGAAATCAACGGGGAAATTCGAACTTGACCAAGATTCCCTAAAAACTCTCATGGAGCAAGTGATTGATAAAAAGTTGAGCAAGAAGCAAGCATCATCATCCTCCACTCAACAAGTACATTCATTTTCTTGTGACATTTGTGGGGGCACTAACCATGACACATCCTATTACGGCGGTTTGACTCCCGAGCACGTTGCCGCTATGGGTTACCTTGACAACCAACGGGACCAAAGAAGCAATTGGAGGGGTCCCAACCCCAATTTCAACTCAAGGTTTGGTGATCAAGGTGGTCCAAGCAACTTCAACAATCAGGGAGCTCCCTATATCCATCCAAATGCAAGAGGCAATTTCCACAACAAACCTCACCCACAACACCAATTCCCACCACCAAACACCAACTTTCAAAACACACACTTCCCATCCCCAAACACAAACAACCTTCCAAACACATCCAACCCACAAAGCAACCCATCTCAAGACACACTCCTCATTTTAGATCAACTCAAGAATGTAACTCAACAATTTGAGCAAAAGTTGGGAAACATTGACCGAAAGGTGGAACAAAAATTCCAAGAGGCTAGCTCCCACCAAAAGATCCTTGACAACCAAGTTGCCCAACTTGCCGAGAAAGTATCTCAACTTTCTAATGAGAAACTCCCTGGTCAACCCACTCAAAATCCAGCCACCTCCCATCATCATGCGAAGGCAATCTATCTTAGGACCGGGAAATCTTATGATGGTCCAAAGAGAAGTGATGAGGAAACTTCAAGAGAGAATCACGAGGAGGGCGAGCAGAAAGGAGAGGAACCGGTTGTCAATGAAGGAAAATCCCAAGAGGAGGTGTCTAAGGGGAAGCAAGTTGAGGGTCCAAGGCATCAACATTCATCCCAAAGCAACCAACCTTCGAGGTTCGACCCTCCGATGCCATATCCGGAAAGAGTTGTGGAGAAGAAACTTAATGAGAAGTATCACAAGTTCATCGAGATGATGAAGGGTCTCCAAATCAACATTCCATTTCTTGAAGCAATGTCTCAAATGCCTTCCTATGCCAAGTTCCTAAAGGAACTCCTCTCAAATAAGAAGAGATTCAATGAAGAGCGCATCACACTACCTTATCAAGTAAGTGCCCTTGTGCAACACCAACTTCCACCGAAACAACGTGATCAGGGTAGCTTCACTCTTCCGGTCAAGTTGGGGGATCTAGAGACAAAGGGGGCATTGGCCGATTTGGGGGCAAGTGTGAGCTTGATGCCGCTCTCAATTGCCAAGTTGCTCAAGTGTGAGATGGTTCCATCAAGAAAGACCATTCAATTGGCCGACCGCTCTATCAAGCTACCATGTGGAGAACTAGAAGATGTTCCAATCCGAATTGGAAACATATTTGTACCATGTGACTTTGTTGTGATGGATATGGAGGAGGATCCTCATACTCCTCTTATCCTTGGAAGGGAGGCTCTCAAGACTATGGGCGCCGTGATCAATTACAAGAACAACACAATCACATCTGAGGTAGCGGATGAGAAGGTTGTGTTTGAATTCTCACGGACTTTAAAGCAACCCATGGTGGAAAAAGTGTGGAGGGTTGACTTGGTAGAATCCGAGCTTGATGAATGTGAAAGGCTGCAAATGCAAAGGGGAGACACACTCTATGAAGCTCTCTAAGGCGAAGAAGGGGTAGAAAAATCGGTTGAAGCCATGGCGGTTGAAGCCATGCTAGACTCCGCTCTCCCGAAACCCGAAGAAGTCCGCCATGAGCTCCCATTGATCCAACAAGAAGGCAAAGAGGAGAGTCCAACGCCTCCTCACAAGGTAGAGTTGAAACCCCTTCCCCCCTCTCTCAAATATGCCTATTTGGATGATAAGTTTAATTGCCGAATTAGATGACCCCTCTTTGAAAAAATTGGTTGACCTATTGAAAAGCTATAAGGGTGTCATTGGATATAGCATTGATGATCTCAAGGGCATAAGTCCAAGTTTGTGTATGCATCGTATCCATCTTGAGGATGATCATGCCACCTCCATTGAACCTCAAAGGCGGGTTAATCCGATTTTGAAGGAAGTAATCAAGAAAGAGGTTTTCAAGCTACGTGAGGCGGGCATCATCTATGCTATCTCCGATAGCAAGTGGGTGAGCCCGGTTCACGTAGTGCCTAAAAAGGGTGGCATGACTATCGTCAAGGATGATAAGGGGAATGATATCTCCACCCGAACTGTAACGGGTTGGAGAATGTGCATTGATTAGCGAAGGCTCAACAAGGCCACAAGAAAAGATCATTTCCCCTTACCATTTCCCCTTACCATTTTGAAGGAAGTAATCAAGAAAGAGGTTTTCAAGCTACGTGAGGCGGGCATCATCTATGCTATCTCCGATAGCAAGTGGGTGAGCCCAGTTCACGTAGTGCCTAAAAAGGGTGGCATGACTATCGTCAAGGATGATAAGGGGAATGATATCTCCACCCGAACTGTAACGGGTTGGAGAATGTGCATTGATTACCGAAGGCTCAACAAGGCCACAAGAAAAGATCATTTCCCCTTACCATTTATTGATCAAATGCTAGAAAGGCTAGTCGGTCATTCACATTATTGTTTTCTTGATGGGTATTCCGGATTTTTTCAAATTCTCATCCATCCGGATGACCAACAGAAAACAACTTTCACTTGTGACTATGGGACCTTTGCATACCGAAGAATGCCCTTTGGCTTATGCAATGCCCCGTCCACCTTTCAAAGGTGTATGACCGCTATCTTTTCTGACATGATTGAGGATGCGACAGAAATATTTATGGACGATTTTAGTGTGTGTGGTTCGTCTTTTGACATATGCTTGAGAAATCTTGAACGTGTGTTAAAAAGATGTCAAGAAACAAACCTGGTCTTGAATTGGGAGAAATGTCACTTTATGGTCGAGGAGGGCATTGTCCTAGGCCATAAAATTTCTAGCAATGGTATCGAAGTAGACCCGGCAAAGGTGTCGGTGATCGAAAAGTTACCCCCTCCCACTACGGTGACCGGGGTGCATGCCTTCTTGGGGCATGCCGGCTTTTATCGCCGATTCATTAAAGACTTTTTGCTCATTGCAAGACCTTTGACGAGCCTACTTCAAAAGGAAGCGGAGTTCAAATTCGATGAGTCTTACACTAAGGCTTTTGAGACATTGAAAAATGCTTTGGTGAATGCGCCAATTGTGCAACCTCCGGATTGGGAGCTCCCATTTGAACTGATGTGCGATGCTAGTGATTTTGCAGTGGGAATAGTGCTTGGGCAAAGAAAGGAGAAAAAGCTGAATGTGATATCCTACGCAAGCCGCACTTTGGATGACGCACAAAAGAAATATACCACCACCGAAAAGGAGATGTTAGCCGTGGTTTTTGCATTTGACAAGTTTCGACCTTACCTAGTTTGTAACAAGACCATTGTGTACACCGACCATGCGGCGGTGAAATATTTGATGACTAAGAAGGATGCAAAACCCCGGTTAATTCGATGGGTTCTACTTCTCCAAGAGTTTGATGTGGAGATTCGAGACAAAAAGGGATGCGAGAATCAAGTGGCGGACCACCTCTCTCGGTTGCCGCTTGACCACCCATCCTATGCAAATGAAAAGGAGAAGGTCCCAATCGATGATGAGCTACGTGATGACACTCTAATGGCTATCATCTCCAACACCATTCCTTGGTATGCAGATATTGCTAACTTCCTAGTAAGCGGAGTGGTGCCCCATGACTATAATGCTCAAAAAAAGAAGAGGTTTTTCAAGGAAGCAAAACGTTACTTTTGGGATGATCCTTTCTTGTACAAGAAATGTGGTGACGGTTTATTCCGGAAGTGCGTGCCTACTCATGAGATCGATGGAATTCTTGAGCATTGTCACACCATGGCCTATGGTGGACACGGTGGGGTAGATAAAACGGTGGCGAAGATTCTTGAGTGCAAGCTTTGGTGGCCTACAATGCATAAGGACGCTCACAAGTTCATCCAACAATGTGATCGTTGCCAACGGATGGGGGGGATCACCAAGAGAAATGAAATGCCCCAACAATCCATACTTGAGGTTGAGCCTTTTGACGTTTAGGGTGTAGACTTCATGGGTCCTTTTGTCTCATCATGTGGAAACATGTATATCCTTGTGGCCGTTGACTACGTGACTAAGTGGGTGGAAGCGATTGCATCACCAACGAATGATCATAAGGTGGTTTTGAAGTTGTTAAAGAAGATCATCTTTCCACGGTTCGGAGTACCACGATGCTTGATAAGTGATGGTGGTTCTCACTTTGCTAAGAAGCAACTTGAGAACCTCTTGAAGAAATACGGTGTGTACCACAAGGTAGGACTCCCATACCATCCGCAAACCCAAGGTCAAGTAGAAGTGTCGAACCGAGAAATTAAGAGCTTGCTTGAAAGGATGGTGAACAAATCAAGGAAAGATTGGTCTCTTCACTTGGAAGACGTCTTATGGGGCTTGAGAACGGCATACAAAACCCCGATTGGTACCACTCCTTATCGTCTTGTTTATGGAAAGGTGTGTCACCTCCCGGTGGAACTTGAATACAAAGCTTGGTGGGCAATTAAGGAGCTAAACATGGATTTTCAATTAGCGGGAAAGAAGAGATTGCTCAAGTTGAATGAGTTAGAAGAATTGAGATGGGATGCCTATGAAAGTTCTAGGATCTACAAAGAGCAAACCAAGAAGTGGCATGACAAGCGAATCAAGGACCGGAACTTCATAGTGGGTGATAAAGTCTTCCTCTTCAACTCAAGACTCCGACTTTTTCCCGGAAAGCTCAAGTCAAAGTGGTCCGGCCCATTCCTCATCACCAAGGTAACCCCATACGGTTCATTCGAGTTGGAAGGAAATGATGGCGGAAAATTCATGGTGAACGTCTGATGGCAATATTGATGATAGAAGTGTTGAATGTCTGATGCTCGAGTCGGCTCAAGCCGTCTCAATCACTTAGCTCGCTAAATTTGGATGGACGGTCAAGCTTATGACCATAAATAAGCACGCTTTTGTAATATAATTTTAGATTTTAGGTTGAACAATTTTATTTTCCTTTTTTTTCATTTTTTTTACTTGGTTGTATTAGCACTTGGCAAAAATTCGGAGGATTTTTCCCCATGGGGAGGGGTGAGTAGTAAGTAGCAATTGCGGGGCACGGCCGCTCGGGACCACCAAGCAATGGTGGAGTCGGGTTTTGGGCCACACCCCATATTCAGCCTCGGCTAAGCTAATTTATTGAGGTTTGTGTGCTATATTTTTTTTTGTGTGTGAGAGATGATGAAAATAGCTGAATTAAGGCCTCAGAGCGGGCGCTCTAAAATTTAGAGTGGACGCTCTGACCTGATGGTAACAAATGTTGAATTTGCTGATGAAAGTCGAGAGTTTAGAGCGTCCGCTCTAAACCATTGGGCATTCAGGTGGAAAAAGCCGAGAGTTTAGAGCATCCACTCTAAATATTAGAGCGCCCGCTTTAAACTTTTGGGGAATCGATGTTGAATGTCAAGAGTTTAGAGCGTCCGCTCTAAGCTTCATAAAAATTGTTGGTAAAAGTCGTATGATCAGAGCGTCCGCTCCAAATTCCCAGAGCGTCCGCTCCGATATACACAACCCGGATTTACGACTTATTTTTCACCAAATTCTTTTCATTATTTTTTCAGATCTCTCTCACTCATACCCTATCTCCCTCAACCTCTCTCTCACCCTAACCTCCATCTCCTCCAACCTTCATCTCAACCTCCATTAAACCTCTCAAAAACTTCACAACTCAACCCTAACCTCCAATTCTAATACTCCATTGGCCTAAAAATTCAAAAAAAAAACCCCAACCTCCATTGCTACATCATTAAGGTTCGAAAATTTTGGCTTTGGAGAAGGGTTCGAAAAGTGCGAATTTTGGTCTTCTCATCTCCAACCTTGGTCCTAACACTCACTTGGTATAATCTTTCCTCTCTAAGTTCAATTCTTTTACTTGAAAATTAGGGTTTATTACTTTTGGGTGTGATTTGAATTTTTGGAGTGCTAGATTTGTTTAGGTTGTGTGTATTTGTTCATTTGTGAAGTATTGGGTTGAATTTTTGTGGATTTTTGGAAGTCAATTGCGAGTTTTGTTTGTAAAAGTTTACAATTGTGATTTTTGGTGTTATTTTTGTTTTATTGGAGTTATTGAAGGATTTTTGTCAATCCTTTTTGGGGATTTTGTGCCGAAATTTATAAAAAAAAAAACAAAAAAGAAAAAAAAAATCCCGGCAAGTGGTGGTGGAATAATTTTTATTGTCAAGTCTTGCTGTTTGTTGTTGGTGAAAATTATTGCAGGTGAAATGTCACCTAAAAGAGTACGTAGCGAAGCCTCGGGAAGTGGTAGAGGGGAAGAGAATGTGCGACCCTAGCAACCACCTTACCGAATTAACCTCCCCCATGGTTGGCAGAGAACTAAGCTGGCTAGTCTGGATAGGCGGATGGTTAAACCGTCACTCTTCTACTGTCAATTCACCTGTCAAAGTTTGGGGATAGATGAAACCATAATCAGATTGAGCAGGAACCTAGGGTTCGAAGGGTTCCTTGATTGCAGAATGCCGAATGGTTGGGTGACATCAGATCCAACCTACAACGTCCCCAGCCAACCCCCACTAACATATAGACACCTCACCCTGGAATTCCTGGCAAGTTTTGAAGTGAGGAAGGACGACAGTAGGGAGGGAATAGATGCATTCTCCCTCAGGTTTAGGATGTTCAACACCACCCACAACAAATCCTTGAGGGAGTTCAACGAGCTTTTCGGGTGGGATCCAGAAGCTCGTATCTTGGGCCTCTCGGGAGATGAGGTGGAACAATACAACGAACAAACCTGGTGGAGCCGGATCATCGATGGGACCCAGAGTTTTCTCTCCAACTCCTCCAAAGCTTCAGAGATACAACATGCGGGGTTGAGATACTTCCATCGGATGTTAGTGTTCTGTTTCTTCTCCAGGCAAGAATTGGGGAAAATGAGTTGTAATGACCCAGATTTTATTGGTATTTTTGCCGATAATTATGTGTATTTCTGTGTTAGTTCAAATTTATTTTTTTGAACTATTTATTTTATTTTATGTGAATAATTTCGATTTAATTCGAATTATTTTATTTGCAGTTGTATTATTATTTTAATTATTATTTAATTAATTAGAATTTTTATTTAATTTTCTAATTAGTTATTTAATATTTTGGGCTAAATCGATTTGTGCATGATTAATCATGCGGTTTTTGTAAATTAGCCCAATTGATCACGAGAGCCCATTTTAGGCCCATTTTTCCCTTGTTGGCCGATTTTCCTAGTGGCATGGCAAGGCTTGCCACTTGCTTTGTTTTCACACTTAACCAACTTCTATAAATAGGAGTGGTTAGTGATGCCTTAAGGTTTTGCTCATTTGCCATCTAATGCACTTGCCATCAAAGTTCAATCACCAAAAAACTCACTCCACTTCCTCCTTGCCTCACGCCATTTTTGAATGATTGAAGCCATCAATTGTTCATCTTTTTCCTAGCCCAAAACTTAAAGATTCAAAGTTCATTGATCTTTAAGTGTCCAAACACAATCCTAAACACATTCGTCTCAATCAAGATTTCTTGTTCGGGTTGGTTTTGGGATCGTGTTCGTGTGCACGTGTGGGGTCCGTGTGGGTTGGTGTTCGAACCGTGCAGTGGTGCTCGTGGTGGTGCTGTGACCGTGCGGTGGTGTTCGTGATTGGGCAGCAGGCCGTGTGCAGCAGCCGTGCAAAGGGGTTCGTGGTGGTTCGCGGTGCCGTGTGTGCAGCCGTGTGTTGGCTGTGTGTGTGCCGTGTTTGGTGCTAGTTTTCGGACTGCATACTTCTGTTGAATTTGTGTGTAATCTTCAATAAGGTAACATACTTTCTCAACCTTTTTGGTATACTATGTCTATAGTATAGATTAAATGCATGTTTGGGTTGATTGTTGATAAATATCCATGATTTTATGTATGATTTCATAATCTGATTTTTATGTGTTTACTTGGTGTTTTGATGATGATTTTTCATGATTTTATGATTGATTCTATGTTGTTTTATGATCATGATTATTATGTTAAAGTTTGATGAATTTTGGATGAGTTTAAATGGAATTTTCGAGTAATTCTTATGGTTATGCGTGTGATGTTTGAGGTTGGATGAGTTCTTAATTGAAGTTATTGAATCTTGATTGAGTTCTTGATTGAAGATCTTGAATCTTGAATGAGTTCTTTATGAGTTCTTTATGAGTTCTTTGAGTTCTTTATGAGTTCTTGATGAGTCTTTATGAGTTCTTGGTTGAATCTTGAAAGTTAAAGAAAATGGTTTAAATGATAAAGAAAGTTAAAGAATGTGTCTAAAATGATTAAAGAATGATTATTGAATGATGAATTAAGGTTGGTTAGACTCAAGATCAAGGCCTAAAGGCAATCTTGAGTATAACTTCGATATTTTTTTTAACTAGTTATTTTCAAGAATCAAGGCATTGAGGCAATTCTTGAATATAATTTAGTTAGGTTGAATAATAAGATAATTAAATGATTAATTAATTAAGTTAGCTTGATTTCATTTTTAGACGCCTGATACTTTGAGTAAGATTCATTGTATTTGGGTTAAGACGTTGCCCCTATTCCATCCGCGGTATTGGGATAGTTGGGGTCATACTATGTGATCTTTGTGAATTTCCAGTAAGATTGGTTTCACGGGACATGGATTTCCAGTAAGATTGGTTTCATGGGGTTTGGGAGTAAGATTCTCAAATCCGAGCATAGTAGAAAGTTCGAGTGCGTAAGATGCGTTCGTACGAGCACAGTTCGGTCTAGAATATGAATGATTGTGCCAAAGATAGTTGATTAGGTTGGTTTGAGTCGAGTTCACGTTTTGGGTTGTTCTCGTACTTTGTTTAATAATATTGTTTATTTGATTTATGCTATGTGCATGTGTATTCCCATTAGGGTGAGTCAGTTATGTTACTCGCCACTGATGGTGGACTGTTGTATGTTTTTCAGGTATTTCTGATGACGATACTCTTGCTTAGCTTTGGGTTGGGCGAGCGACGTTTATTGTTTCTGTTGCTTGATGTATTTTCTATTTTTGTTGTTTATAGATAGTACTGGCGTATTGTATAGACTTTATACGTTATTGTTGGACTCTTTTATACGTTGTTTTGACTCTGACGTGTGGTTGGAGTTACTCGAATTTTAGTATTTTTAGTTTGACTTTTGGACTAGTTTATGTACAAACTTGTGGGTATTTGTACTTTTGTGGTTTAATAATAATATTTGAGGAATTAGTTTTATTTCTTAAGTATTTTGAGTTGTAGTTTCTAACTATTCGACTCGTCGGTTTCTTCCGCGCCGATTTAAGCGAGTCGGGTCGTTACATGAGTAGTTCCGAGTTGTTTCTTTTGTGGACGGTGACCGAGGGAGCAAACCTTTACAACCCCTTCTACCCGAAAACAGAGTTAACCTCGGCTATCTTTTGGCGCAGAGGATACTGGTGATTCGCGATGACCTTCGGTCGACTGGACCGATCTATTTAGGAGGCTTAATAACTTGGTTGGCCTACCAGTTTGACTACAAGGACAGGGTAGTGTCAATGGAACCCGAGAGTTACTCAACCTACCTGAATGAGGAGCGAATCAAGGTGATGAAGTTCATCTCACCTGCCTCCGGGTCAAGAGGCAAGGCATACATTTGGAAGGTTAGGGAGCTATCGTGGTGCTACATGCCTTGCGACTTCATGATTCGACCCCCCGCGGACATTGAAAACCCGTGGCGGATTCCCATGGAGGAAATTGACCCGGCGGAGCTAAGCGCCGCCGAAGAGGAGAGGAGAAACAGATTAAGGGGCGGTGGACAATCGCAACAGCAGCAACAACATCAACATCAACACCAACCACTCCAACCTCCAATGCAGCAACCACAACAACCAGGTAATTTTAATATTGAGCAAGCCTTTGCAAATTTAAGTTTGCAAATCAACCAACTCGCGCAGGCACAACAAGTGCCCCCGGCGCCACATCCAGACTCAGGATACTCTTTATTCCAGAGTCAGATTTATGACTATCATGTGGACCAGGGGCACATCACACCGTACTTGAACTACCCCAACTACCCTCCCCAATCGGGACCCGTCCCAAATTTGGAGGAACCTTCGGTAGATTCTAGCAGTTCACCCCTGCCGCGAGTTGGTTGCACTTACCCCTACTAGCAAGGACCCGGTACCTTGCATGACCATCCTAGGAGCTTTCCCCCATACAACTACACCCTCCCGGGCGGGACTGACTTTCGTGGCGATCCCACCTACCCTTGGGCAAACCTCGATCCTCCTCCACTCGCCCCCACTCCTAACCATCAGTGCCAGGACCCACTCCCCGAGTGGCAGCTCGACCTATTCCGCAACTGGGGATTTCCCCCCGGCTACAATGGCGGATGGGAGCCCTATGGTCCTCCTTGCGATGTTGGTTATCGATGGGACCCCGAGGCGGAGGAGGAGGACATGGAGGATGATTAGCTCCTTTTCTTTTTGCCCCACCCCCCCACCCGTGTTGCCTACTTTTCCATCCTCCGAGACGGAGTCTGATTTTAGTTAGGGGGGGGGTGCCTTTACATTTCCACTCTTGAGGGCAAAAAGAAAACAATACCTGGGTATGTGACCTTGCTCCGTGCTTTTCATAAGCTTGGTGTGTTGTGTATTCTTCTGCTTGCATTCGCAGTGCTAGTTTTATTTTATTTATTTATTTATTTATTTTTATTTCTCTTGCTACTGATCTTTGGCTTGGAGTTTGGCATTATCTCATTTCTTTTGCAGGATGTATGATTTTGAAGGAGCCGTGGACTAAAAGTGTCGCAATGGTTTGACTTTTGTATTTCTGTTTTAGCACAGCTCCGGTGAGACCTTTCCAAAGCCCCCTCTTATTTTCCTTGTGTGCATAGTTGTTAGGGTTAGTTTAGGACTAAGTTGATATTCGAGGTTGTATGCGATAACTAAGGGACTTGAGGTTCCCGACCTGAGGCCACTAGAGGAACGTTGGCGTTGTGCCACGTTCCATTGATTTGATTGATTATCTTGGGATTTTTGTGGTTATTTACCTCTGATGTTCAGCTCTAGTCCTTGTTCTTTTTTTTTCTTTTCTTTATTTATTTTTATTTATTTAACTTTTTTTTTTTTAGTTAGCTTATTTGGTTTTATTTTATTTTCGCTTTATTTTCTCTTCTTTTTTTTATTTATTTATTTTTTCCTTTATTTTATTCTATTTTATTTTATTTTCATTTTCTAGTTTTGTCTTTGTCTTGGACCATCATGACGTTTGGCTATGATAGAAATTTTAGGGTGTACATTGTGGAAATTTTTGATTTCTTTCCTTGAACAGATAAGGCATGCTTAGGACCTCCTTTCTCGACCTCTTAGGAATTAGGAGAGTATCCTAGAACTTTTTGCAACTTCTATGAGTTTCTTGCTAAGTGGCAGTGGCATGTTTTGGTTAGACCATTTGGGGATTTGAAGCCAACTCTAGGTACTAGATCCCTTTGGTGAGGAATTTGCTTGTTCTAGCCTTCTACCGTTAGACTTGAGTGGCGGGATCCTCTATCTCTGGAGCCCAGATCGAGAGTTTGTCCGTGGATTCCCAAAATTGAGTGACCGAGCCACCTTAGGGGAGGATGAAGGCATTCAGTTCATTAGGAATTATTTTTTCTTCTTTTTCTTCCCTTTCTTTCTTATTTTTCCACATTTATGTTGCTAGGATCTCTTACTTTATTTTCACTTGGAGCCCGTTTGAGCTTAACCTTTTCTTGTGTAGCCACGTTATAAGCCATGATCCCTTTTGTTTTTATTTTTACCTTGTAGGTATACTGAAGCGATAGAGGACTTGTTTGCTTGTGTCGATTTGAACTTTTCATTCATCGGGAAAAACAAGGGAGGCTTGGGCTCATATGGAAATTCTCCATTCTCTATTTATCATAGTTTTGCTTGTGTACAAAAGCCCTAACTGAAAGAGTCTTGGTCAACAACACTCCCTTCACACACATTTTTGGAAGTACTAAATTGTTAGTTGGGGGGTCTATTCATCTTTAAAAAAAAAAAAGAACAAAAAAAAAAAAACAAAAAAGAACAAAAAAAAAAATCATTTATTTTCTTGAATAAAAGGTTGTATTGTAGTTTAGAGGAATCTAGAAAATGGTTTTAATGTCCACATTGGTTTTTGTTGGAAGTTGAGTGTTGTAATTGCTTGCAACACTCTATTACTCACCTTGAGCACCACATAGCCAAATTTTTCCACTCACCCTTAACCTTACCCTTAGCCTCATGTTACAACCCAAAAGTCCTTCCGATCCTAGGGGGTTGAGTCCTTCTTAGTAGCGGGAATCCTAGGCCAAATATATTGAGAGGGCAAAGGAGAGGAGAAGTCGAGATTTTAGCCTCACATGTAATATCAAAATGCTTCCCCTCTTTCTTTCCGGCTCCTTCGCGGAGTCACGAGATGCCTTTAGTTGGTGGATTTGGTCCATTTGGTAATGGTTGTGGTTGAATGGCAGGGCTAGTTGGAGACCTCTTAGTTGTACATAGTTATAGGGATCGCTTACTTAGTTCCTACTTTGGTCGATTTCCTAGATCTTTTGCATGCCTGGTCTGATAAGGTTAGGAAGCTCTTGGATCCACTTTGTACATTCTTTTGAACCGACTTGATGATCCATCCTTTCTCTTCGGTGTGTTTTGCGTATCGAGTCCTTTTCTTCTTTTGTTCCGAGAGTTATGGGTACAACTCCTAGGAAACCCTTACGAGAGCATCACTCGTCCTCATTGGTGACTTTTAGGTTTAAATGGCTTGTTGTTTATGCTAAAAACAACCGTGATTCCTACGAAAGTGAGTTAGTGTATATTCTTGGTTTTTGTTTGGTCTCCCTTACTCGAGGACAAGCAAAGGGCTTAGTTGGGGGGAGTTTGATAAGCGGCCTTTATGACCTCTTTTATACCCCATTTTCTCCCCAATTAAGGCCTTTATTGGTCCATTTTATTTCCTTCCAGCTTAGTTTTTCTCTTTTTAGGCTTTCTAGTTGTCTTAGTGCATTTTGAGTCATTTCGATGGTATTTTTCCCCATTATTTAAACTCACATGAGTCTTTGACATTTTTACCTTCTTATAACTTGCGGATTACTTATTTCAAGTCTCTCATCCGGGCTACACGTGGGAGGCAAGTCAAGGAGGAGAGCGATGGGAATCGAAAGAGAAGCGAGATGAATTGAAGCCGGCTATTGGTCGCCCTCCACTATCTTGGGCACAACTTGTGTTATAGACATCGTTTGGGTTCGGGGCTGACTGCGTTGGAAACTAGAGTTCGAGAGCTTTCCATTGGTATATTACACGCTCCAATCCGAGGTCTACATCAAAAGTTATGAACCTTACAAGATCAGTTCTCTCTGTAGCCTTCTCAGAGCGGACGCTCTCCTTATTAGAGCGGACGCTCTGGTTCCCTTGCTGATGGCCTATTTTTGTCGAGACTTCAGAGCAGACGCTCTAAATTTCAGAGCGTCCGCTCCGATGCTCCAGTGGATTACATACTTTTTGTCAAGGTCTTAGAGCGGACGCTCTAAATTTCAAAGCGCCCGCTCTGAGTTATCAGGACAGCTATTTTCACGGGCTTCTAACTCCACTTAGGGCTAAATTTTGGTGGTATAAATACCCACTCTTTTCCCCTTGATGTACTAAGCATATTTTAGACACATTTTCAGATTCATTATCACACTATTAGCTTAGGGTTTTCACTTTTAGAGAGTTTGGTAGGAGAGAATAACACAATAACTCCATTCTTCTCACTTGTAATTGGATTGAGCTTCTCTTAGTTGGTAATTTCTGATTTCTTTCTCTTGTTTTGTCATTTATTCACTTGTTATTGCACTTTATTCTAGTTTTTAGTTGTTGTTCTTGCTTGTTGAGTAGTTTAGTTTTAGCTTAATCTTCTTTGCTCTTGTTTTTGCTCATCTTTTCCATGTTTATTTCTAGTTCTTTATTTTTTATTTCCATTGTCATTCTCTTTTGTTCATTCATGTCTACTTCCTTTTTAGGCTAGATTCTTAGCTAGGGAAGGGGGATAGTGAAGCATTATTGATGAAAAATTTCTGATTTTGGTTTCAATGTGTTGATAAATATTGGTTGCTTAATCTAGGGATTTATTTTGTTGAGTTTGGATTTTGGCCATTTCCATGACTTAAAACCCCAATCATTTATGTGTTGTACGAGAGTGAGCACATAAGTGGTGGAAAGCTAGATTAAACATGACTATGACCATCTTGGCATGGTTGGGTTGTCAATGCCCTTGAGTGCGTGAGAACGACTCTTTGGTATTGACGATTCGAACGGGATTAGAAGGTGTGCGAGAGTGACCTCCTAATGCCGGGCGAATCACCCCCTTTATGATTCAACCTTGTTACCATGATCAGGATTTTGGATTAATATTTGTTTCATGATTCCCCCTATCCCTAGTGCTTATTTTCTCGAGCTATCTTTCAATTTTCCAACCTTATTTTTTTTACAAATCCTAGCATTAGTATTTTAGATTAATCAAATTTAAACTCCCGATTTTTATACCCAACCAATCGATTAGCTTTCAACTAAGTCCAAAAACCTTGCTTCTCCGTGGATTTCGACCCCTACTTAGCATTTGCTATCTTTCAAATTAGTGAGTATAAGCTAGGGTATTTTATCCTTGATTCCGAACCCTTGGGAACTAACGACACCTAAGGGACGGATCACTTTCTAAACACAAGAATACAAACTAGGATAGGATAGCATGTTACCTTGTGGAAGTATGAACACAAGAATACACGAAAACTTGATGCCCGGAAATGTAATCACACGGCCCAAACCATCAACCACCACGAACACGCTGCACCTTCACGAACACGCACGGCTTCGATGCACGGCACGACCACCAATCATGGCTTCGATGCACGACCACCCACACGACTTCACACGAACACGGCCAGCCACGAACCACACGAACCAACCCAAAAACCAAAACCAAACCCGAACAATCAACTTGAACAATGGCAATGAAAGCTAGTGTGTTTGATTACTCAAAGATCAATGGAGGTTGAATCTTTAAGTTTGGGTTTGAAAAGATTGATGAACAAAGGTTGGGGTTATTTAGCCAAAAATGGCGTGTGGAACAAGGGCAAAGATGGAGAGAGTGTTTGAATTTTACTTGTGGGCAAAAGGTAATTATGATGGCAAATGGTCATTAAGCCTTACTACTACTTCTATTTATAGAAGTTAGTTAAGGTGTGAACACAAGGCAAGTGGCAAGCATGCCACATTAAGGGGGGTCGTCTATGGGCTTACACGAATGGGCCTAAATGATCACTTGGGCCACTTGCACTTAAGCATGATTAATTATGACTAATTTTGCACTTGGCCCAAAAATTAATTAATTAACTAGAAAATTAAAATAAAATTCTAATTAATTAAAATAAAATAAAATAAATAATAAAACAATTAATCATAAAATAAAATAATCATATTCAAGAAATAAAACAAAAATAAATAGTCCAAATAAATTCGGAACATACATAAAATAAACATAAATATAGACAAATAATCATAGCAGAAAATACCGAAAAAATGGGGCGTTACAACCTCCCTTCCTTAAAGAAATTTCGTCCCGAGATAGTTAGCCATGTCATGAGTGCCAGATAGATTCTGGGGAGAGTCTGTTAAATGTGCAATTTATCTTATAAATAGGATAGGATGCCTTTAAGGGTTTTGCATTTTTGTTCTCCTTTTGAGAAATTGTATGGTATAAAACCTGATTTAAATTATTTAAGAGCTTTTGGTTGTTTGTGTTATGTTTTAATTTCTAAAGTTAATAAGCATAAGTTTTCTCCTACAACTTTACCTCTTGTTTTTCTTGGGTACTTAGTTACTCAAAAGGGTTATTTAGTTTTAAATTTTAAAAATAATAAATTTCATATTTCAAGAAATATTAAATTTCATGAAAAACATTTCCTTAACAATTATATTTTAAAAACAAAAATCCTAATTCTACAGATTTTGATAAATATCTTCCTTTAGTATCTTCTATTGATCCAAATAGCGATCCTCATCATTTATTTCCTTCATCAAGTCATGATTCTATTTCATTTTCTTCTGCTCCTAATGGATCAGATTCTATAAATTCTTTCAATAATATTGATTCCTTTGTTCCACCTACTCCGCAATCTCACACTCAAAGTCCTACACATTCTTCTCCTAATTCTGATATATATTCCACAGCCTGTTTTGGTTCCTGAAACTTTGATATATTCTTCAACTTCTGAAGTTCCACAGCCTGAAAATCAGTCACTTATTATTGATATTAGTCCTTATTTTCCTCCAAATTCCAATTGTTCAAATGACAATGTCAGAAGGTCTACAAGACCACACTATCCTCCAAGATATTTGAGCAAGTACCATTGTTATACAACATCTTCTTCTCATTGGTGTAATCTTGTACATCAGTCTTCCTTTTCTTCTCATCATAAAGCTTTGTTGTCCCAAATTTGTAACATAAAAGAACCTCTAAATTACAAAGAAGCTAGAAAAGAGCATTGTTGGGTGGAGGCCATGGAAAAAGAGCTGAAGGCATTATATTATAATAATACTTAGGAGTTCACTGATTTGCCTCTTGGAAAGAAACCTATAGGATCTAAATGGGTGTACAAAGTTAAGCTGAGGTCAGATGGCAGTCTAGAAAGGTGTAAGGCTAGACTTGTAGCTCAAGGTTACAGGCAGCAACATGGGATAGATTACACAAAAACCTTTTCTTCTGTGGTTAAGATGATCACTATAAGATCTATGTACACTTACTTTGGTAGCAACTAAGAGATGGCACGTGTTTCAATTAGCTATGAATAATGCCTTCTTGCATGGTGATTTACATGAGGAAATATTTATGAAAGTTCCTGAAGGGGTTCCTAATCCTTGGGATAAGGTTTGTAAGCTACAAAAGTCTTTATATAGTCTTAAACAAGCTTCTAGGCAATGGTTTGCTAATCTTGTAAGTACACTCATTTCTCAAGGGTTTGTTCAATCAAAAAAATGATTATAGTATGTTCATAAAACATCAAGACAGTCATGTTTGTATAGTAGCAGTATTTGTTGATGATATACTGTTAACTGGTACTGACACGCACTCAAACCATGGAAGACCTCAAACAACATCTACATGCTACTTTTAGTATAAAAGATTTGGCGCCTTTGCACTATTTTCTTGGTATGGAAGTGAACAAGATTGGTGATGGTTTCATTATTAGTCAAACTAAATTCACACAAGAGTTGCTATCAGATTCTGGCTTGGATCGGAGTTCAATAAAAGTGTAAGCACACCTTTGCCTCTACACACTAAACTAATAAGAGCTAATAAGGGTGATCTTTTGTCTAACCCTGAGCATTATAGGTCTTAGGTGGGGAAACTTAATTTTCTCACAAACACTAGACAGGACTTGGCATTTGCTATTCATGCTCTCAGTCAACACATGAAGGCTCCTACATTTTCTCATTTAGGAGCCTTATGACAAACTCTCAGCTACCCCAAAAACACAGCAGGCCAGGGTATTCTATTACAGGGTTCAACTGATTTAACACTTCAAGCCATCAGTGATGCTGATTGGGCTGCTTGCTCAAATACAAGAAAGTCCATCTATGGATACATTCTTCTACTTGGTAATTTCCCCATAAGCTGGAAATCCAAGAAGCAACAAAACATATCCAGATCAGCAGCTGAGTCTGGATTTAGGGCCATGGTTTCAGCTGCATTAGAAGTTACTTGGATTGTCAGGCTACTAGAGGAGTTGGGTGTTCAAAAGGTGAAGCCTGTCTGTCTCCATGGTGACAATCAATCAGCGTTGCACATTGCTAGAAATCCAGTCTTCCACGAGAGAACCAAACACATTGAAATAGATTGTCATTTTACGCGTGACAAGGTATTAAAAGGTCTTTTACAACTTTGCTACTTGCCTACTCAAAATCAACTAGCAGATATGTTTACTAAGGTGCTTCCTTCAGCTCAGTTTAATAAATTGATATCCAAGTTGGGAATGCATCCACTCCCAACTTGGGGGGGGGGGGGGGGGGAGGTAATATATATTCTTGTATTTATCTTTTATTATACTCAGTGTAATTGTATTCTGTTAGTTACATATCATTGTAGCTCTATATAAGCATATAGCTGCATACTTGTAATACTACTTTGGTTGCTAATAACAAATTCATTCTTTACACTTAAAATTGATTCTTCTCTTCACTTCTCTGCTCCAAGCTCAATTGGTTCTATACACTTTGGTTTATCCTTTTTTTATCGGGTCTCAAAAGTTATCGGATTTGAACAGGTCAAGTCAAGATTGATAGTTATAATCAACTGAAATTTAATAGGTTTAATTAGGTTAAGTCAGGTCAAATAAGTTGAAAATAACGCACCCTAAATTTCAAATAAATTCAGATAAATAGCTCATACAAGGAAATGACCACCACATTAGCTAAAAAATAGAGACCCATGACTAAATTACAATAAATAATGTATACAGTTTACTAACCTTTCTAGTTTGAACTTGCCTGCATTGCCTCATAGCTGAAAGGATTCAGCCCCAATGCCAAAGTAGCTACAAATTGAACCTTCCACCACAAATTTTTAATAAATTGGAACAACCCTGGCCTGCTAAATCATATTACACGGGGTATGCATGAATGTATGATGAAAATGACAAATTAAATCTAGTAAGTTACAATAATAGTAAATGATAATAATATACAACACTAATATATATATATATATATATATATAATTAAATGGTAACAAGAAAAGATAGGAAGTCCCCAGCACATTTGATCCAGAAAAAATAGACACAAGCTGCAATCACCCATTCACAAGTGAACATTATATATACATCAACATTCAGCATTTTTATAAAATCATCAATTTTAGATGTAGTTGATCCGATCGAGTAGTTTGTAGCCGAGTCTCTTGAAATTAAAGCGCAAACCAATTAACTAAAATCCCATTTCGAAATGAGGAGAGGAGATTAGACTCTGAGCGAAACTCATTTCATTTTTATGTGTTTTTTTAGAGGGTTATGTTATGTATGTGCATCCATGTAAGGGAGACTGGTTCCTGTATGTACTAGAGACGAGATTTTGGGTAAATTTTGAATTTTAAATGTGTTATATTAAAAAATTTGCCACTAACCACCTAATAAATGATAATTGTTGTCAACAACTACTATAATTTTTTTTTATTTAATTTAACTACCAAATATATTGGCCATGTTTGGCAAATAGAGTTTAGAGTTTAGCGGTTAGAGTTTAGAGTTAGAGTATAGAGTTTTAACTTTTTGTTTAGAAGATTTGACTGCATATTTGACTAGCTTTTCACAAAAATGTGTTTGGTAAAACTTAGCTGATTACTAAAAGCTGATTCTTTTTATTGGTGTAAAATGACGTTATTGTACATGTTTCATCATTTGTTAGTATTAAAATTGTAGGCTTAAGAGTCATTTCTTTTCTCTCTCTCCTAATCCTCTAAAGAAAAAGCTCCTATTAGGAGCTTTTTGGTTTTGAGAGTTTTCACCCCAAAACTCTCTATTGAAACTCTACTTACCAAACACCCCTATTAGAGTTTTGACTAGTCAAAAACTCTAATAAGGGTTGAAAACTCTCTTTTCCACTCAAAACTCTCATTGCCAAACACCCCCATTATAAAAAGTTGTAAACCATCACCTATTTTTAACACCGTTAACTCAAATCACAATTAAACCTTAATTAAACCACTTAAACTTTAATTAAATCGCTTAAACTTTAAGTAAATCACATAAACTTAATTAACACATTTTTTATAAAAAAAAATCTAAAAAAAAAAAAAATTAAAAAAGTCTGGAAAAAAAAAAACCCTCAGCCACCCCTCCCCACCACCACCAGCACTGCCGCCACCTCCCCCACCGGCAGTGCCGACCCCTCCCCCTCCCCACCGGCACACCCCAACCCCGATTAGGCAGCACCCCCACCACGAGTCATTTTTCTTTTTTTGTTTGTTTTTTTTCTTTCTCAATTTTTCATTTTTTTAATTTAAAGAAAAATAAATCAAGGGCCAATCAAATCGCGACACGTGTCACAAATTAACGGTAAACTAACGGCGTTAGCATATTCCGTTAAGTTTTCATGGGTAGGTGGTGGTTTACAACAAAACATAACTTATTTGGTAGTTAAATAAAATTTATGGTAGTTGTTGACAACAATTATCACTTATTAGGTAGTCAGTGACAAAATTTTGTTGTATATTTGTATGGACTATATATTTGTCTCATGCCTGCATGAAAACAAAATTTACGGAAACTCAAACAAATTTTACACATAGCAGGCCCACCACTTAATAACGGTATAATAATTTTGTATGTCAAACTAGGAAAGTAAAAATAAGTTCAATGGACGGTAACAGGTAGTCAAAATCAAATTCGGTAAAAAACGGTCGGTAAAATACAGGTCATATGATTCCTTTTCTTAACGGTTGGTCTTATTTGGTATCTGGTTTAATTCAGTATTTTCCTAGACATGTGTCAGTATGTTTCGGTCCGGTCGTTGTCAGTAACAAGTCACATTCAATTTGTAAAAAATGATTTTTTGCAGGTCGTAACCGGTATATAGGTCATCATCGGTCGGTCATAATCAGTCAATCACACTTAAATATATATATCGTAACTAGTCGGTCTTAAACGATCGAGCACAATATAATTGGCCAAGTCAAAGCTTTAGATCGGATTTCAATATTTCGAGTTAGTTGGACTAGAATTTTTGGCTTAAAAGTTTAGTATCAGAAAATTTTGCCCACTCCTACATACTATTAAAAGTCAGTTTCATTCTGTTTGGGTCAAAAAGCCAATGCCTGAATGAGATCACAACAATTCGGGTCAGCGTAGACCAAGTTAGGATCCATTCATGGCGGAAATGCATATACTGGGTCCATAGGGTCGGTCCAAAACAGTTTCGGTACAATAAGATTTCGGTAAAAAAATGGTAGTAAAAAACTCGTTCGGCTGAAAACAGGCTTGGTACCGGTTGGACTTGGTATGATAAAACAGGTCAAAACGGGTGCAGTTATAAACAGGCCCGGTATTGGTTGGTTTTGATATGCGTAAAATCGGTCGGAAACGGTTCAATATAATTCGGGTTCGGTAGCGGTCGATATTTGGTCACTAAAAATTTGATCAATAACAGATTCTGTATCGATCGGTCAAATATTTTTCGGACCATATTTACATCCCTAAGACAAACAACGACTTTGTAACCCCCACTATCTTTGTTGACCTTACAATAACTTTGTAATCCCCATAATAATTCTTTAAGCCCCACAAAATAACTTTAATTTGTAATCCCCATAATAACCTTATAAAAACACAATTACCTAATATATACAATATGATTCCTTGTTACAGCACAATGTATAGAGGAGTTTAGTGGTAAGAGTTATAACTTTCCTCGCAAGGGGTCAGAGTTCTTGAAAAATTTTATGTTACGGAGGGAGTAGTTTGTTTTGTTTTATTTTTTTACCCCTTTGTTATTATTAAACTTCTTCTTTTTTTAATTTGTGTTAGTGTTTGGTTTGTTTATTTGTGTTAAAGTGTTTCATTTGCATTGGTTAATTGTTTTGTTTGTTTGTTAAATACTGACTCTTTATTATGTAAATTTTTTAAGATACTTAAGTACTTCAATGTTAATTGTTAATGGTTAATTTGTTAAATACTTAATGTTTGGACCTATTGGAATTCTGTAAATCTGTTCATCATATTTTCTAAATGTATCATGTTGTTAAATCTGTTTTCTTTTATTATTTCTAAAAAAAATATTTTTTTTATTAAAATAATGTGTAATTAGCTGGCTTTACTACAGGTTACCTGACCCAATTTAACCAACACAAGCATTTGTATGGGGAAGATAATAAATCCTCACTAATGCATGCGGTGAGAATCAAACCCCCAAGATCTTGTAGAAATTCTTATATAAACCCGGATGTATGCTACCTCCAAGATAATTTTGCTCATTTTATAGTTTTTTTTTGCTCATTTTAAAATTTAAAAAGAGTAAAATAATTATTTACAATGCGTAATAAAACACATTTCTTTAGTAGACTCATTGTGTAATATCCCGCATTTTTACTTCTTTAAAAAGTAACAATTTTTGCGGTTTAAATAATAAAAACGTTATTTATTCATTTTCGATAATGAATTTTAAAATAAAATATTTGAAATAAATTATGGGCGCCAAGTTATTTTCAAGAAAAAAAGAGAATTTTCCTTTAAATTATAATTAATTCTATTTTCATTTACAAATAATAAAAATTATCTATATTTTTTAAATATGTTAATTTATTTAATAAATTTCTACCTACCGATTTATTTTCACTAATTAGTTTCCAAATATATATAACTATTTAGTTTGAAAATCTTTGCGACATAATACCCCTAAATTTCATGTTATGCTTATGTCATTATGCGTTAAATATTTTAAAATTATATTTATTTACTTGTTTTAAGAAATTATATATTTATATATATTTTTACGACACACAACGAAAGTTGCGTGTTAAATGTATTTTTATTCTTATAACAAATTTTATTGTTCGACATTAAAATATACGTTATGTTGAGGCAACATTTATATTTATATATAGTTATGTAAATATGGATATTTAGCATTTTTATTTAGAAAATTTATCTATACTTATTTACTTTTGATTTAAACTAATTGTTTAGAAAAAAAAATAGTAGGATGGCAAGCATCCTATGGAGCCGGCTCATATAGGCACCAAGAGGGGTTGAACTTTCAGCATTACTCCTGGCTATTTAAATGGAAAATTCCCAGTGGTATACCTGGGAATTGGACAAATCCCACTGGTATACCTGTGAGTTTTTATTTCCCACAAATATACCTAAGTTTCCTTGCAAAATACTTTCGTGACATATTGTTGTTAGTAAGTGTTAATATAAGGTTAGCTTAACTAACCTTAGTTAACATGTTAGTAAGTGTTAATATAAGTGTTAACATGTTAGTAAGTGTTAATATAAGTGTTAACATGATTACGTAAGGTTGCTTCCCCTTACAATTGTTTGCTTACATCAGTACATGATTACATCAAGGCTACTTCCCATTACAATTGTTTGCTTATATCACTAAGCATTGTAGCCAATATGGACTCTCTTTTTTTTTGTTGAATTTGTTTGCAAATCAAAATCATCAAAATGTATATCTAATAATCTTTTTCAGAAAAAATTTAAAATCTAAAATTAATTTAGATAAATCTAAAAATATAACAAATGATTTAATATTACAAAAAAAATTATTTTAAAATGTATATTTTTATTTTAAATAAAACTCAAATGTAGTTACCAATATCAACTTAATTTGATGGTCGTTTTATCGACGACCATAGAAGAATTTTCAATTACGATGGCATACAGCAGCACCATCAGGTTAATTAACGCACTTTACTAACAGTGTTGTTACAATTAATGCACTTTTTCAGAACTATTTTCAAATAATTTTTGCACTTTTTTAAAGCAATAAAAAAGACCATTAAAGCACTTTCATAGGTTCATTGACGAAGAAATAACACCCCATTTCTGGTTCATACTGCCACAACATCAAAGCACTGTTACAACACCATTTTCACACAAAAAAAGACACATTCTCTGATAGAAAAAAAAAAACTAAACTAGATTCACCACAAACATAGCTTCTGTTTTGTAAATCAAACCTATTTCATACTTCAAGCAAACATTCTAAACCAAAAAATTAAGCAAACATTATGAACCAAAAAAAACCTAAACTAGATTGCAACAGCATCATAACTAATGTTTTAAAGTATGATAAAAAAATTCTAGTTAAAAGACTTGCCAACTAAACACAATCATTAGTTTGAAGTAAATGTTTGTGTGCTTTGAAGTTGTTTATCTTCTTAAGCTGCTGCTCCACCTTTCTTGCTTTTTTGAGACCCTTCTGCCTCCTTCCCCTTAGTGCACATTGACTTCTTTTGTTTTCTTGTTGGACCATTTTGGCAACTGTTGACATTGTGGCCAAATTCACCACACCTACCACATTTGTATGTCTTGCTCCTTTTTCCCTTTCTTTGTTCCTCTTCCCCTCTTCTTCTGTTTTTGACAGGTCTCCCTACCCCTCTTTTTAGAACAGGAGGCTCAATTGTTGGGTGCTTGGATTGTGGCCACTGCTCTTTGTCTGGTATGGGCTTGATACCAACACCATAAGCCATTTTGTACCTTTTCACAGAGTACCACTCATGAACAAATGTCATAGGGTCAAGCTTGGCATGCAATATTGCTCTCATCCCATGTTTACAGGGGATTCCTGTTAGTTGCCATTGATTGCAAAGACATGTGTGATTGTTGAGACTAACTGGTAGTTGTGACTTGCCATCTCCTATTTCATACTCTCCTTTGCTTGACAAGGAAGCCCTGCATGTCCTTGAATCACTACACAACACTTGGACCCTTTTAACTATGTTAGGACAGATGTCAGATCTATCCCATTTGTCGCACAACTCTCTCCTAGTGGCCAACCTGACCATGGTGACTCTCCTTAGATCTAAAACCAAAAATAAATGGTGTAAACAACATGTTATCAAGGTCTATACAAACACAATTTGAAAGTACACTTACTCTCAAGCAATGTCAGAATAGGTCTGCTTCTGTCAGTCCCAAGTGTTGCATTAAAACTCTCTACAAAATTTGTTGTATTCACATCAGATTTAAAGCTTGTGTTGAACTTGTGCTTTGACCATCTTACTTGGCTACCCAAATTTGCTAGCCATATCCTAGCAGAAGGTTTATTCTTCTCAATTTGCTCCATTGCTTTTCCAAAAGTAAAGTCAGAGTAGGCACCTGCAGCTAGCCAAAACAACTGCCACATTTTCGGCCCACTGTACACCTGTTTCCAGTTCACACTAAGATGCTTTGCACAATATCTCCTCCCAACCTCAGGCCATATGTTTGTGCATGCCTTTTCAATTGCCTGGATTAATTAAAAATATTAGAAAACAACTTTAAAATAAATTGAAACACATAACTTTAAAAAAAAAAAAAAACCAAACATGTTTGAAATACCTTATGCCTGTCAGAAATTATGCACCAGTTGTTGCCTCTGTCTGTGGGTTGCAATACACTTTTTAAGTGAAAAACAAAGCTCCTCCATGTATCTTCATCTTCTGCCTCTCCAATGCCCCACGCCAATGGGAACATTTCATTATTCCCATCTAAGGCTATGGCAGACAACAACACACCCCTATAATTACCCTTCAAGAAAGTCCCATCAACACCTATAACTCCCCTGCACCCAGCTAAGACCCCATCCACACATGCTTTCAAGCATATGAAGATGTTTTTGAATGTTAGAGGTCTCTCAGGATGATTTGATGGAAACCAAGAGCAATGTGCAATGGAGTTAGGGTTTGTATTTATCACCACATCACAGTAGTTAGGAAGGAATTGGTATGAGACATCATACCCACCATGAATTTCATACAAAGCTCTCTTTTTAGCCCTATACAGTGTACTCTTTTTCATCTCAATCCTGTATCTTTCCCACAATAGTTGATTCAATGCTTTACCTGGAATATCATTGTTTGCTCTAATATCCTCAATCAAAACTTTTGAAGCCCAGTTTGCATCTGCCATCGGATTATCAGTTTCAATTCCCAAGCAACTATGCTCCTCAGGTTCAACTGACTTGATAGCCCAAGTCATACCATCCACCAGCTTGGAAGCATGCAATCTCCAAGCACAACTCTCATCACTGCACCTGATAGTATACTGTTGGTTTCCTGCCCTCTCAACCACAACTGAAAAACCAGACTTAATGCAATACTCCCTAATCACATCTCGTAGTTGCTGCTTATCAGAGAACAATAGCCAAGGTTTCAACTTCACTACCCCATTCCCACCATCCTGGTAGAACTCCCCATTATTATACAATTTTTGGATGTAATTGTCAAAGTCAACATCACAATCATCTTCCCAAATTGGTCCCTCAAAAGCATCAAACTCATCATTAATAACTGGAACCACATCTTCCTCAACTTCAGGTGCTACATCATCCTCGGCTACATCATTCTGAATCACATCCAACTCCCTCTCATTATGAACAACGTTATTACCATCATCAACATCACTTAAACAACCAATTGTTTCTAAATCCTGGCTTAGATCAACAACTACTTGTGTTCTCTTCTTATTGCCCCCACTCACCCAAACCCCCTTCCTTTTAGCTGTTGTTTTAGGAACTTTTTTTTTGAACAATGGACAAGGATTTTTCATGTTAGAGGATTGGCTAGTTTGTAGTGTAATAGTTGGTGTTGGCATGAATTGGAAGTTGGATTTAGGGTCATTGGTAGGACTACCCATCCTAGCTTCCCTACCTTTCCCCTCTCCCTTGCCTCCCCTTGAACCCTTTAACTTCACTCTGCCCCTCTCTAACCCTTTGCCTTTCCTTGTCCCTACATCTGACTCAAATGGTTCAAGATCAAAGGAGTTCCAATAATGAATGTTGTTAACAACTGCATTATTGATAGCATTGGGTGATAATGGAGGTTTGTTACTGGCAACATCACATGAAATCATTTGAAGAGGTGATTTGTTGTTCCTTTGAGTAGATTCTGTTTGTGAAATCTGTGACTGATAGGTTTGTCTTAAGTTCATAGCAGCTTGCATAACGGGTGATGGTTCGTCAGACTCACCCACCAAAATGTGTATTAGGTCTCTCCTAGGTAAGTTAGTGAACATTTTCAACAAATGGACATCGGTGCTTAGTGGTTCATGCTTCATTTTGTGCAAATAAGTGAATTGTGGGTACTTTGGAACTGGGTTTTGTTCAACATCAGCTGCATCCCAAAAGTCATGAATTAAATCAAGCAAATTCACTTTGTCTACATCATCAACAATGACATCTGTATCCTTCCCCTTATATTGAAATCGTAACACCAAATTATCACCCATTCTTAGTGACCTAAAAAAAACACAAAATACATGCACAACTCAACAACAAAAATACAAAAATACAAAAATAAATAAATAAATCTTCAACTTAAAGCATAGTAAAATCACAAAATGTCAAAAAAAAAATCACAAAATATAGAAAATAAATTCACAATTCCCAAAATATAGTAGCATAGTAGCCAAATTGATGAAATACAGGAAAAAAATATATCAAATTCACAATATCAACAATTGATGAAATTGAGAAAAAAAATGTCAAATAGATTTCGGCTGATCGGCTCTATTGTACTGTTGGATATGAGAACCAAATTCATTACATAACCTGCATATTGCTATCAAAACAGAATGCACCTAGCCTAGATTGCATTGTGGAAGGATTAAGGGATGTATCTACATACATGGACAAAATAGGCAGAGGGTTAAGTGGTTCTGTATGGTTATCATCAATGATGGAGTTAGGGTATAACCTGCATATTACTATCAAAACACATCACAAAATATAGTATCATATTTCACAGCAAAATATAGCAGCCCTAAATCCCTAATTCACAATTCGAAGTTCATAGCCATGAACTATCAAATTCACAATTCGCAGCATAGAAGACAAATTCGCAAAACAACAGCAGCCAAATTTGCAAAATAGTATAATTCGCAAAACAGCAACACATCATACAGGACAGATTCGAAGTTCATAGCATAATTTACAACAAGTTAAGCAACCAAATTCATAAATTCCCAAATTATATCATCCCTAAACAGCAGTAGCCAAATTCGTAGCAACCACAAGCAAAAATTCGCAGATTAAAGTTGCCCTAATTTAGCCTATTTTCGCAAAAATAAGAGAAAATAAGTGTACCATACCTTATGATTCGGCTTTGAGCATAAAAATAGCAGATGAATTTCGAAAAAAATTTGAAGGAAGAACATGAAAAAAGAGAAAATATGGAGGTTTGAAGGCAAAGCACAATGGAGAAGATGAACAGTGTAAAATGTCGACATTTAGAATTGGGGATTTTCCCTTTTTTGATTTTTCTTAATCTATCTCTACTAACTAAGGTTAGTTAAATAACCTTATATTAACACTTTCTAACAGTAATATGAGCAATATGTCACGAAAGTATTTTGCAAGGAAACTTAGGTATATTTGTGGGAAATAAAAACTCACAGGTATACCAGTGGGATTTGTCCAATTCCCAGGTATACCACTGGGAATTTTCCTATTTAAATTGACTTAATGATATGGGCAAATGGGCAATTAACCTTAATTGTTGGAATTAATTGATTTTTATTAATTAAAAAAAAAAAAAAAAAACTACCCACTACCTCTACTAGCCGGTTGATAAGGAGGGAGTTATTGATGGTATCTCACTGCTCATTCCTTCATCCATTCTTTCATTAAAAAAAAAAAGCAAAATCAAAAACAAAACTGCCTCTACTTTTTTTTGGAGTTTAAGGTGATTTTAGGTGTTTTCAAGCAATTTCCACGCGATTTTCTCTACACGCCCTAATTAATCAAATTTTAAGGTAACTAACACTATCTCTAATCTAGGAATCATATGGTTTAGGATGATAGTATTTGGGTTAGAATCATGCATGTAAGGAATTGATTAAAAACAAATTAGACTATTTTGTGTTGTTTTGACATTAAAATTTGGATTTAACATGAAATTATGTAATTATTCTTATTCTGATTTTTCGTGTGTTTTAGGTTATTTTCAAAAGTTATTTTTAGATTATAAGAAATATTGCAAATACTAATTCCAAGTTTGAGCGGTCTTTCATAATTAATCCATCTTCGTTTTATTCCATAATAATCCGAAGTTTAGGGGGTTCTTCCTATATTGGTCAAAGGCTAATAGTTACCTACCATAGTGGTCAAAAGTTTCCTGACTTCCTTTTAATACTCCCTCCATTTTTTGTAGGTGTAACACTTTGGCTGAATACACTTTTCAAATATATGATTTTTATAATTTTTACACTTATATATTTAGAGATATTACAAGTTCAAATTGTGTCTCGGCAAGTGTGAAAAAGTGAATTGTTACATCTAAAAAAACAGAGGGAAAAAATGAAGTGTTATATCTAAAAGAGTACATGTTTTTTCTCTTTTTCTTCCTATCATCTTTCTTCTCCTTCCTCTCCATTCTCCAATCTCCATTGTTACAGTGCCTATTCTTCCATCTTTGTTTATAAACAACAAACCCATAAATTGAACCCAAAACAAAGAAAATCGAACCCAAAACCCCGCAATACAAACCCAAAACCCACGAATCAAACCCAAAACCCACGAATTACATCCCAAACTCAGATGTTTGAACCCCCAAACCCACCAAATGGAACTCAAAATCCACAAACGAACCCCAAAACTTAGAAAATTGAATCCTAAGCGTTCCAAAATAAAACTCGAAATCGACAGTCGAAGTACCAGCTATTGGCATTGGCGTTGGCTGTTAAAGGGTGAGAAACCCAAGCATCAGTTGTACTTGTTATTGGTTGATGGAGGAAATGATTGTAGATATAGCGGTTAATGATTGTTGGTTGGTGAACTTTGATTCTAATTTGGTCAAATGGTATTTGCTGGTTAGTTTTTAATGAGATTTTAAGAGGATGTAATAAGGTTTAAGAAAAACGAAGATGGAAGAAACGGTATTGTAACAATGGAGATTGGAGGGGGGCAAAAAGAAGAAAGATGATAGGAAGAAAGAGAAGTTAAAAAAAAAAGAAAAAAAAACTTTTTATGTACAACTTTGTACAACTTATTTCATAAAATTTTTATGTGTTATGTGTGATTATATAATCTGAATTTTTTATTTTTTTAGGCTAAAATAATGGTTTATGATTTATATTGGTAATTTATTCAATGATTTGTTGTAAAATTGTTTTTATGAATTGTTGGCAAATTTTGCTTTAGTCCAATTTCTAGGCGAAATGCTACCCAAATTTTTAGTGATATCATATTATAATTTGGCCTTGATTTCTAGCTAGTTTTAGGAGTATTTTTCATGGTTTATGGGTTTAGTCATGCTTAGTTGTTGAATTGTTGAATTTAGGATTTATTTAATTTATTGTGTAATGACAAGGAGTCACAACCCGTCAAAAATAACCTAAATAACAAAACTAATGCAGCAGTGATAAGTAGGGTCGAATCCACAGGGAAGCAAATCAATTTCTTTGATTTCTTAAAAGTGTGAACTATGTAAAGAGCCTTTGTGATTAAATTAACCTAAAAAAACTAATAAATAAAGAACAGAAAATAAAGTTTGAATTTTTTATTGGAATTAATTGAATGAAGGAAATTCTAGGGTTTAGGGTTTTATGAATGAAATCATAAACTAATTGAATTCCAATGTTCAATAATTTATTATCAAATTCTAACCAAGATGTAACAGGCTTTCGCAATTTATTAGATCTACAAATTTACATAACAGGCTCTCGCAATTTATTAAATAAATCTGCCTAAAATCTTAAGTCTTAATGAAGTTTTCACCTTTCGGCTACCAGCTTTATTATTACTCAAATTTATATGATCAAAACAGATTTTAGAGAATTAAAACTAGTCATGAATTAAAGAACAAAAGATTCAATTAATCTAATGATTCAAACATAATTTTCTCAAAACCTAGATCTAAATAACTACTCACACATATTTAAAAGAATCAAAGCAATAAACATGATAATAATAAAAAGCATAAATAAAATAAATAAGAAAGAAATAATACCAGAATTGAAAAAAGATTGAATCTTTAATTAACTTGAATTGAATTGAATTTCATGTGCTTTAACAATAACAGAGAGAAAAAGAAACCCTAAAAGCAGAAAAGAAAACCTAAAGAATGCATAAGATCGTTACAAGGGATTAAAACAGGTATTTATAAGCAAAATTGGGCTTAAACGGAGCCCGTAACGCCGGCCCCGGTACAGGATACAAGCACCCCGGTACCGGGGTTGTCGCTGGAATCAGGTACCTACTTCTGGAAAATGTCGAGTGAAGAGCTGTGCAGAGACCTCGGTACGGGGTACATGTACCCCGGTACCAGGGCCGATGGTGGGGGAACTTTGGCTTCAAAGCAAAGGAGAGGAGCAGAGGCAGCAACCACCCCGGTACCGGGGTGCATGATAGGAGGGATTTTCTCACCAAATAAAAACCCCCGTTGTAGTATGAGTGGGGGTGTCGAACACGGGGAAGGTACTTTGCAATAGTCTAGACATGAGCGTTGAACAAGCTAGGTCAATGGATGGTTGCGAGAGGCGGTTAGAACTACGGGAATTAACTAAAGCTACACTATGGAAACAAGAATAAAAAGGGACTAGGGTAAGAGATCCACAACTCATACCATCATGAATTATGAATCAATCGAAACTTAGACTTAGGTCGTGGATAAGGGGAGGTCGTTCTATGATCGTACCACTCTTTCGAGCTACTACGATGTCCGGAAAGACATATACAACTCACTTTCGTGCAGCGACACATCTAACGAGTCCTAAGCACAAAATCACGAAGACCGGTAACTTTCCTTTGATCGAAGGCCCAACTTTCGTGGTGCTTCCATCAATCGGGCAAAGGAAGTCATCACCCACGTTCACCTTTCGGTCCTTCGGTGGGGATTCTTCAATTAATCCTATGTTAGCTAGACACAAGACTCAACATTACCGAATCCTAAGGTACCGACATTATCACAACCAAAAGCCAAGAAACAACTAAACCACAATCATGGAGGATTTGAGAAGTTTCACTCAAACCCTAGAAATTAACTACTCACTCATAATTAACAAAAGCATGATAAAACTACAACTAATTACATAAATTAAACCTAAAACTAAGAACAACAAAAACAACAACTAAAACCTAGAAAACTACAAACTAAACTACCAAGAAAAACAATGGAATCAAAATAAACAACTAAACAAACATGAAAATAACAAATAAACTAACTAAATAAACAACCACAACAACAACAACTATCAACTACTAGACATCAATAACTAACAACAAAGAACAAGAAATCGAAGCAAATAAAGAAAGCAATAAAAGTACCTTAAAGAGGAGAACAAGAATGAGAAGATGAAGAAACTACACTACTTGCATAAATCAAGAACAAAATGTAAATTACAAGAAGAATTGAAGAAGAAAGCTTAAAATCTAACCTAAAATCCTAAGTGAGCCTCTAACCTCAGCTGATTTTATGAAATGGGAAGAGGAGGGTATATATACAACCCCCAAAAAATCGAGTCAAAAGAAAAGAAAAGTAATAAAAAAAAACGCAGAAAAGCATTTCAGCGGGCGCTGAGGCGATGACAGCGCCTGCTGACACCTTTAATTCTAGGCTTGCAGGCTGGGAAGAAATATGGCAGCGGGCGCTGAGTTTGGGTCAGCGGCCGCTGCCAATCCTTTGTGATGCCACTGCCTCAACACAGGGGAGGGGGACTGTAATACCCGTAATTTTTCAAGAATCTTCAAAAATAATATCTTCTATAAAAAGGTTTTATATTTTATAAAAGAGCTTTTCGAATTATTTTCAAAGATATTTATTAGTAAAATAAAGTATTTTGCCGTAATATTATTTTCGGAAAATAATAATTTATTTTTGAAGTTGGAATATTTTCAAAATAAATAAATATGTACTTATTTTCGAAATAATATATATATATTGTGAAAATTATTTTATTTTATGGAAAAATATTTTTGGTAAATAAAAATATTTTTATGGATTAGAATTTTATTTTTAAAAGTCGTTTTATGCTTGACGTATTTTATTTGCCGCATAATTAGATGAATTAAGCAAGTAGTCAACAACTCATTAAAGCTTGACAACACAACTTCCTAGGCAAGCTCACCACCACTCACCCCCCTTATCCCCCCCTCTCTCACGGCACACCACCACCACCACACACCACTTGTCCCACATGGAAAGTTTACAACTTTCCTACACCCTCCCATCCTATAAATAGCCTCCTTCACCCATCCTTACTCCTCACAATTCTCTCAACATTTCTTCCACTTCTCCTCTAATAAAAGAGGAGTAACAAGTGAAAAGTTTTCACGGAAGAATAACCGAGAGAATTGAGTCTAATTTTCTAAGGAGGGAGCGATCTTAAAGTAGCCTTCCAGACGTTGAGGTATGCTTCGATGTCTACCGCTTCCTTAGCCTTAGGTTCTTGTATGCTTAGGATAGATTAGTTTATTTTTTTTTACGCTTTGTTTTAGTATGCTTAGTTTTATGTTCTAGCATAGTTTTAATGCTTTATAGTTATGTTTATTTATGCTTTAGTAGGAGTTATATGCATGCTTTAGTAGTCGTTTTAGTTATTATTTTTTAAGGTTGTTTAGATGACGTAAAATTATGATTAATTGTGTGCATAGTAGTAGTATTTTCGTGTGAATGCATGGGCATTCAAGGAATGTTTTTAGCCATGTTTTTGAGGGATAATGTGATGATTTTAAAGGCTTTTTATGCCAAACATAGCTGCTGCCCAGAATTTAATAATAGCTTAATTATGCTTTCGTATTTTCGAAAATCAAAATAAAAATTTGTTTTTGGACAAAGGGTTGTGTACATGTGTTTTAGATAATAGAATTTATGTACCAAATACCCATTAGTAGTCCAATAGAAGCTTATTTATTATATTTATAAAATCTAAAAATTTCGAAAAACAATGTTCATGAATTGAAATTTTAATTTCTAATTTCCGAGAGTATTCCTTGTAATTATATTATGATTTTTGCAACTTAAAATCTTTAAATGTTTTATGAATTTTATTCTACTGATTTCGAAAATTATTAGTATATGTACATGTGTATTTTCGAAAATGTGAGTATAAGTATATTAATTTCGAAATTTTCTCCTATGCACATGATTTTGAAAAGCTTGACGGTCTTAGCGATTCAATTGTTTAATGAACTATTTACGTCATGGAATTTTGGTTATGGATTGGTGAATGTTTGAACTTGCTTGATTTAAGAAGTATAAGTGGTTATCACGAATGAACGATGAGTTATTGAGTTGTTGAATTTGGATTGGCACAGTTGCCTTATGGTTTGATTCTCATGGAGAATTCTTAAAGTACGGAGTTTGGTTTGATTGATTTATTTCGAGGTTATTGTTCTCACTCAAATGATTTTCAAAACCAAATGAACCTAAGTTTAAAGTGAAACAATCTTCAAAGGGAAAGTAGCCCGAACGGTGACGACCTATTAGGGTGATGAACGGTGTCTCATTGGGGAGTACCCAATGTGGGCCTATTGTTGTGGTGGACACGCAATAGGTCGGACATGTGTTGAATCGTCGTTGAAACTTTGTAACTGTTATAATCTGCTTTCGTCCTCCTCCTGAACTTCTAGCGCGCACTTGCGGATACGCATTAGTTCTGTGAGGGGTGTATACACTCGGGACACTCTGTCGACAAGCTGCAGGCCAGGCCGAAAAGTCCGTGACGGGATGAAATAGGCCCTATCGCGTTCACTTTCCCAATTAAATAATCTCGGATAATAATTGCTCTAAAATTTGTGAATTGGATAAATATTGGTTCAGCTGATGTTCTATGTCTCTTGTGTGTCAACTGTTTTTTAAACTAAAACCGTTTTACGGGGTAGAGTCGATCATACTCAGTTTTTCTGATTTTTGTGTTATTGTTTGTTTGTTGTTTTCCTTCGGGGTTTTGTGCAGGTGAGTTGTAGGATGGCTTACTTGTTTGAGGCCGATGAGGAATGCCTGTTGGAATTAGCTAAACCCTTTGATCATAGGCTTTATGCATTAGCTGAACATCTTGTAATAAGTTATTTTAACTTTTAATATTTTGGTTTTAAACATTGTACGGCTTTGGTAATTATGAATAAAATCCATTTTGGAATTTGAAAACATTACGATCCTGCTTTTACTTATTCGTATACCCACTTCTTATCAGAGGTGGGCGTACGAGTAGCAACTCTAGAAATTCGGGCTATGTTTTTAGTAAAATTTAAGTTTTATAAAGGAAGGAATAGGGTCCGAATTTCCGGGGCTGTTACAGGGACGGCGGGCGCTGAGTCGGGGTCAGCGGCCGCTGTTCTTTTCTTTGTGCTCAAAACATGCCATGTAGCTTCATGATCAGCGGGCCCTGAAGAGCCATCAGCGGGTGCTTGAGAGCCATAAGCGGGCGCTGAAAATATATCAGCGGGCGCTGAAAAGCCTTTGAATGCTACTGCCTCTTTTCAGTCAAAAATTGCCTCGAACCATAATACATCTCAGCGGACGCTGAGGAATTCCCAGCGCCCGCTGAGGCCTTTTTAGCACCAACAATGGCTTAGAGGGCTTGTGGTTTCCTCGAGGTTCCCGGCTCGCTTCCTCGGGTTCCGAAATCGACTCGTGACCTGCAAAAGGGGAAGAAAACGCAGAAACAAGGCAAAATAGAGGAAATCACATAAAAAAAAAGGGGAAGGGGACTACAAAAGCAAAACTAAGCTAAAAAGCCTAAAAACGCTAACGAAAGCTAAATAAAATAAGAAAATAAACTAATAAAAACTAAGAAAATAACTACCAAAATACCACTTATCAAACTCCCCCAAGCTTAGCTTTTGCTCGTCCCGAGCAAAACTTAAGCTAGAAGTGATGGAAGAGCTTGATAGGAGGTAAAACTAGAAAAGAAAACAAAACACTAATAATTCATACTAACTCATTTTGTTAGGAATCACGGTTGTTTTTAGCAAAAACAACAAGCCATTTAAACCTCAAAGTCGCCAAGGAGGACGAGTGTGTTCTCGTAAGGGTTTCCAAATAGTTTAACCCATAACTCTCTCAAAAACAAACCAAGGCAAAGGTTCACAAGAAACAAAAGAAAAGAAAAACAAAAATAAAGGAAAATAAAAAGAAAACCAAACAAAACAAAAACAACTAGGACTTGTTAAAGGAACGAGGATCAACGAATGCGAACCTTTCTAAGCACTAACGGAAAACATGCTCAAAGATGTTAAGGGTGGATAGTCAAATAAGACATGCTAGATGGGAGAACTAGAGAGGAACATTCCCCTTTTGCTCAACAACCAAGCATCCACATGCTAAGCTAGTGTCGTCTCTACCCATAAGGGTAGCTTCTCATAGCTCCACGAAGGAGTCGGAAAAACAAAAAGGAGAAACAATTTAGGCTACCCGATATCTCATCATAGCAAACCGCTCAATATGCTTGAAACATGACTTCCTCAACTGAAAAGGACTCAACTATCTAGGATCGAGAGGGCTTTAGGGTTGTAATGTAAGGCTAGGGATAGGGTAGGAATCAATTTGGCTTGTGGTGCTCAAACCTAAATAGTGAAGCAATAAGTACAAATGAGCATCAAATAGCAAACGAACTCCTCAAATTCGCTCACATACACCAAAAACCCCCAAGCTTATTCAAAAAACTATATGAAAAATGAAAAAAAATAAAAATATACATCAAATTAAATTTTTTTCTCGAACTATTCCTCCCCCCAAGCTTGAATGACACAGTGCCCTCATTGTGAAAAGGAAAGGAATAATTGCATTTTTAAACTAAACTTTTTATTTTTTACATTTTTTTTACATGACCTTGCCTCTTTTACAACTTAGGTCGGCTTTTGCTCTAAATTATACAAAATAACACACTTTTGCTTAGGCGAACTCCTTACTTCACAAATTTTCATTACAAAACAAATACGAACCAAGAAGCTCCAGTTGCTTCACTACACCTAAAAGGTATAAAACAAAACAAAGGGAATCAAGGCTTGTAAGGTGGCTAGAAGAAAAGAAGGGCTAAGCTCAAAGGGTTTCAAAGGATAAACGTAAAGCAAACACCTAGAAAAGTGAAAAGAAACAAGACACTAAAAAAAAGGAAAAAATGAAAATAACTAAGAAATGAATGCCTCCGTCCTCCCCTAGAGTAGCTCGGTCACGGTATCGGAAAGTCATGAATCAAGTTCTCGATCAAGTTAAGCTATGACAAGGATCCTATTGCCACTCAAACAAAATGATGAAGGCTAGAAAGATTTGACAATTTTCTCACATATGAAGGGTAGTGAATTGCAAATACTACCTCAAGGGCTTCAACTAGCTAGCAAAGCTTTGCCAATCGTACCATAAGCCAAGACATTAGGTTTCATGAACTCCAAAGTTCTGAAACCTAGCATGTAGTATTTGAAAATCAACCCCAACATCTAAAACCATGTGGACCACTAACACTTAGGAAGGAATGCATTCAAATTCCAAGAAATTAAGAACCAAGTCCAAACTACAAACAAAACAAAAACACACTTTGCCTTGAAAAGAAAATAAAAGAAAAAGAAGAGGAAAAAGGGAAAATAGAAATAAAAACTAAACAAAAGGAAGGAAAATAAAATCAAGCATGAATGACTCTCAATCAAGCAACCAAGCATCAAACAAATAAATAAATCGAGGCCCATCGCCATCGATATCCAAATGTCCTCAAGGGCTTAAAAGCCAAAAATTGAAAGCCAAACATCCTCGAACAATCATCTCCTCCTAAAACTAATCCTACAACTAAGCACACAAGAAAAATAAAAGAAAGGGAATTTGGAATGATCTCACCAAAACAGGCTATAAAGTAAGCATACAACCTCCGTTTTGCATTTTAGTACCATACATGTCCATGAGAGTTGCTTATTCATTTAACCTGCAAAAAAAGAAAGAAAAGAAACCAAACTCCAAAAAACAAAATAATTACAAATAAAAGAAAGGGAAAAAGAAAAAAAAGGGCTCGGGTTGCCTCCCGAGAAGCGCTTGTTTAACGTCTTAAGCTTGACAAAGGAGCTGGACACAGGGACTAAGACATAAAAGAAAAACTATGTCAAAGTCATCCAGCGGGAACAACCACCCAGGGTTCAGTAAATAGTCCCGGCCCGCAAAGCTCGCAAGAGCTTGTCAAACATACTGGCACTCAACTCACTAAATACCACATAAGCAATGATCAAATAAAGCAAAGGGGACAGTTTGAAAACCGACATCCTATGCTTATGTGGGAGTGAGTGCCCACAGGGAGGTAAATTAAAATAAAAACAACAAAAAGAAAAATCAAATAAAGTAGGGGGAACACCTCCATACACCTCACTTGCCTTGGTTTCTGGAAGAGAAACATGGGAGTCAAGACAAGAGATGATGCTCTCGGATGGAGGTCATATGAGCACGGATGGAAGTGGAGTGGGATGTGAATAGACAAGGCTAAATCCTCCTAAAAAGGGAATAAGAGAAGGTGGTATAACCACATCCTCCACATTAATAATGAACTCGTCAACTTCACTCGACTCAAATAAGAAGGCCTCATCCAATATGACATCACATGACGAGACGGAAGGGTCATGATTTTCATCATGACATTGGAATGAAACATCAACGTCTATGAGAGTCTGGATGGGTTGTAGAACAACGAGAGGAGATGGATCGAAATCATAACTATAGTCACGAACGACGGACTCGACTTGAAGATTATGGGATGAATCATCTGAATTCACACCACCACCTTGTAAAAACTCATCAAGAGCATGCTCTTGTGAGTAATGATGATCAACATCCAAGGTAGGGGTATGAACCGGAAGATGATTGAAGCCATATTCCACAAACAAGTTCGGCTCGTTACTAAAGTCATGTATCCCTCGGGTAGTCATATCCCACTCATAGGTTTCCTTATCTAGAAACTCGAATAAGAGCCAAGCTCTATCCAAGTCTAGAGCTAAGAAATCGCCATAAGAAAGAAATTCTACCAAATTTCTCATCTCATAGTTCAAGCCCTCATACATTATATTACAAATATCCCACTTATCAAAATTATGGTCAGGAGGAAGAGAGCTTCCAATCATGTCATAATACATCCAAAACGGTTCATGCTCATATTGGGGATCAATGAAAGAAGTGGCCATAAGGCCTAAATATTCACAAAAATAAAAATAAAGAAAAAGAAAGACCTAGAACCATTCTACTCAACCTAAACTAATGACATTGCCTTCCTCGGCAACGGCGCCAATTTGATAGGAGGGATTTTCTCACCAAATAAAAACCCCCGTCGTAGTATGAGTGGGGGTGTCGAACACGGGGAAGGTACTTCGCACTAGTCTAGAAATGAGCGTTGAACAAGCTAGGTAAATGGATGGTCGTGAGAGGCGGTTAGAACTACGGGAATTAACTAAAGCTACACTATGGAAACAAAAATAAAAAGGGACTAGGGTAAGAGATCCACAACTCATACCACCATGAATTATGAATCAATCGAAACTTAGACTTAGGTCGTGGATAAGGGGAGGTCGTTCTATGATCGTACCACTCTTTCGAGCTAGTACGATGACCGAAAAGACATATACATCTCACTTTCGTGCAACGACACATCTAACGAGTACTAAGCACAAAATCACGAGGACCGGTAACTTTCCCTTGATCGAAGGCCCAACTTTCGTGGTGCTTCCATCAATCGGGCAAAGGAAGTCATCACCCACGTTCACCTTTCGGTCCTTCGGTGGGGATTCTTCAATTAATCCTATGTTAGCTAGACACAAGACTCAACATTACCGAATCCTAAGGTACCGACATTATCACAACCAAAAGCCAAGAAACAACTAAACCACAATCATGGAGGATTTGAGAAGTTTCACTCAAACCCTAGAAATTAACTAGTCACTCATAATTAACAAAAGCATGATAAAAACTACAACTAATTACATAAATTAAACCTAAAACTAAGAACAACTAAAACAACAACTAAAACCAACAATTAAAACCTAGAAAACTACAAACTAAGCTACCAAGAACAACAATGAAATCAAAATAAACAACTAAACAAACATGAAAATAACAAATAAACTAACTAAATAAACAACAACAACAACAACAACTATCAACTACTAGACATCAACAACTAACAACAAAGAACAAGAAATCGAAGCAAATAAAGAAAGCAATAAAAGTACCTTGAAGAGGAGAACAAGAATGAGAAGATGAAGAAACTACACTACTTGCATAAATCAAGAACAAAATGTAAATTACAAGAAGAATTGAAGAAGAGAGCTTAAAATCTAACCTAAAACCCTAAGTGAGCCTCTAACCTCAGCTGATTTTATGAAATGGGAAGAGGAGGGTATATATACAACCCCCAAAAAATCGAGCCAAAAGAAAAGAAAAGTAATAAAAAAACGCAGAAAAGCATTTCAGCGGGCGCTGAGGCGATGATAGCGCCCGCTGACACCTTTAATTCTAGGCTTGCAGGCTGGGAAGAAATATGGCAGCGGGCGCTGAGTTTGGGTCAGTGGCCGCTACCAATCCTTTGTGATGCCACTGCCTCAACACAGGGGAGGGGGACAGCGGGCGCTGAGTTGGGGTCAGCGGCCGCTATTCTTCTCTTTGTGCTCAAAACATGCCATGTAGCTTCATGATCAGCGGGCGCTGAAGAGCCATAAGCGGGCGCTGAAAATATATCAGCGGGCGCTGAAAAGCCTTTGAATGCTACTGCCTCTTTTCAGTCAAAAATTGCCTCGAACCATAATACATCTTAGCGGACGCTGAGGAATTCCCAGTGCCCGCTGAGGCCTTTTTAGCACCAACAATGGCATAGAGGCTTGTGGTTTCCTCGAGGTTCCCGGCTCGCTTCCTCGGTTTCCGAAATCGACTCGGGACCTGCAAAAGGGAAAGAAAACGTAGAAACAAGGCAAAATAGAGGAAATCACATAGAAAAAGGGGAAGGGGACTACAAAAGCAAAACTAAGCTAAAAAGCCTAAAAACGCTAACGATAGCTAAATAAAATAAGAAAATAAACTAATAAAAACTAAGAAAATAACTACCAAAATACCACTTATCAGTGCATGAACCCCTGTAAGGTTTGCACAGACCCCGGTACCGGGGTCGTTTGATGCAGTGACTTCGAACGTCCATAACTCCTTCGTTTCAAGTCGGAATTGAGCTTATGACCTACCGTAGGAAAGCTCTTTGAATCTAGTTTCCAATGACGCTAGAATCGCTTGAATCCGATATTCATAGCTCGAGTTATGTCCAAAATAGTGAGAGGTGGTCAAAATCATTCCAACCGAATCGAACAATTTCAAGCCAATTCTTCACTAATTGTCACCAGAACCTCTCCGACACTCACCGTGACATCCTAATGCTTCTCCTTTGTCTAGATTGGTGTACTTTGATAGTTTATGTCCCATTTAGAGCATCTTTTATCAAAAACCTGTCAAAAACATGGAAAAAACACAAAACACTCCAAACCGACTTATTAGCGGCAAAACGGCTCCTAAGAGCACGGTTAGCACAATAAAACCATAAAAAATAAGGAGGAAAAACATATAATAAACCAAGTTATCATGTAACTTGTTATGGAATTGTGTAAAATAAAATCTGGAAATTCATGCTGCTGGCCGTGTGGTTTAGATGACTATTTAGCGCGCATGTTTTTAATTTTGTTTTTGACTTTCTTTAGTCGGACTTTATTATTTTCTTTTGGGTTATGAGTGGCACTCCCATCCAGTGTCCTATCTTCCGCTTGTATCCTCTGTTTGTAAGGACGGGGTGTTACACATTGTACCTAGATCTCTGAAACATTAACCACTAAGCTAAGGTCTCATCCATCCTTTATATTTATATATTATACTTGTTAAAGGCATCATAATGTTAAATCTGTAAATATGTTTTTATACATGCTTGTTAAATATGTTTTTTAATACATAGTACTTGTTAAACCTGTTTTTTATACTATATCATATATATTGTGAAATGTTTAATATATTTGTAATTTTTTTATTGGTAGACGTATTTATTTGTTATTATTGGTGTACTTATTTATTTGTACCCTTGTGTTTATGTATTAATTTGAACGACTAATTTTATAACCGAATGCCTGGTTATATCCTAGTATTTGAAGATATTTGGTCTTTGATAAAGTTCGAATCCCCGTGGTATAATTCCTGGATCCGCCACTGATAGCAGGTGGCATAGTCTTAAATTTTGTACCATGCTGTTTTTAATAATTCTTATTTAGGGAATCATATTTCGCTTTGTTTTTTTTGCTCCGGTTCCATTTGTTATTCCCGCTATTTTCCCGCTATATTTTTTTAAAAATATTCACTATTAAGTATTTAGTACGAAGTATTAACTATTAAAGACAATCTTAGTTTACAAAGACCTGGTCATTAGGCATGGTGGCCCAACACGAATGCGGTTAGGGTCAAAATAAAAATTTTCCAAAAGAAGTTTTAATAACAAAAATATTTACATTTATATACTTATATATACATATTTTTTTCACTTTTGGGTGCTTTAAAATTTATTTATATTTTTATAAATTTTATTACTGGCTTGATTGCTATTGACATGAAATTAACCCGCGACCCACCTTGGCCCGAACTGCTATCAACCCTTTTTAACCAACCCTATATCGTAACCCGTTCTTCACCACACGGACCCTAATCCTACCCGACCCATATCTGTAATGCAAGTGATATTTAGTGGCCGTGTTAGGCCCCGTTCTTTAGGACTTCTATTGACTTAATTTAATTTAATTTCATTTCATTTAAGTTCATTTCATTATTATTATTATTATTATTATTATTATTCCGCTCGACACTTTCCGACGACGGTTTTCGAACTGACATTTCCGGCGTTAATTATTCGGCCGACTTTTTCGGCGACGATTTTCGGGACAAGTTTTTTGGCGACGGTTTTCGGGACGACTTTTCTGACGACGGTTTTCAGAATGACTTTTCCAGCGGTGATTATTCGGCCGAGTTTTTCGACGACGATTTTCGGGACGACTTTTCCGACGACAATTTTCGGACAGATCTTTCGACTGTAATTATTCGGCCGACTATTCCGGCGACAATTTTCAAGCCGAGTTTTTCGGCGACGATTTTTCGGGACGAGTTTTTCGACGATGGTTTTCGGATTGATTTTCCGACGGTGATTATTCGGCCGATTTTTCCGGCGACGATTTTCAGGCCGAGTTTTTCGACGATGATTTTCGGGACGGCTTTTCCGACGACAGTTTTTGGACTGATTTTCCGGCGTTGATTATTCGGCCGACTTTTCTGACATCGATTTTCAGGCCGAGTTTTTCGGCGACGATTTTTCGGGACGACTTTTCCGACGACGATTTTCGGACTGATTTTCCGACGGTGATTATTTGGCCGACTTTTCCGGCGACGATTTTCAGGCCGAGTTTTTCGTCGACGATTTTTCGGGACGACTTTTCCGACGATGATTATTCGGTCGACTTTTCCGGCGATGATTTTCAGGCCGAGTTTTTCCGCGACGATTTTCGGGGTGACTTTTCCGGCGTTGATTTTCGGAGTGACTTTTCCGGCGACGATTTTCAGGCCGAGTTTTTCAGCGACGATTTTCGGGAAGACTTTCCCGGCGACAGTTTTCGGAGTGACTTTTCCAGCGGTGATTATTCGGCCGAGTTTTTTTACGACCATTTTCCGGCGGTGAAAATGAAGGTTTTAGGGTTTACTTTGAAATATAAATAAAATAAAAAAAAGAATCAAAAAATAAAAATAAAAAATAACAATAAAAATAAAAAATAAAAATAATGATAAAAATAAAAATAAAAATAAAAATAAAAAGAAAAAGAAAAAGAGAAAGAAAAAGAGAAAGAGAAAGAAAAAGAAAAAGAAAAAGAAAAAGAAAAGGAAAAAGAAAAAGAAAAAAAAATTAAAAATTAAAAATTAAAATTAAAATATAATATAATATAATTTAATTTTTTTTAATTTAATTTAATTTAATTTAATTTCAGTAAATTTAATTTAAGTTCAGTTAATTTAATTTAAGTTTATGTTTTCTCAGTCTTATAGAACAGGGCCTTAGTTTCTTTATGAAGAAAGTTAAAAATAATGCTCCGTATTATTTCAATTTTTTCAACGCCAATAAATCCAGCAAATTCCCATCAAAAAAAAAAACAAAATAAAGCCAGCAAATTCAAATAGTTAATAAATGTAGGAAAATGTGTCAAAGAATAATCCAAATTTCAAACACGACAAATCTAATCTAATGAATTCAATACAAGGCACTGAAGGCAGCAACATATACGCCATATATAGTGCATAAAAAATGTATGGTTTTCAATTCAATCAATTAAATTGGGAACCTAAGATTTTAACATGATCAGGTTGAACACGAAACGGCGGCGTTTTCAGAAGAGCACAACCCTGGAGATCAAGCAGCAGCAGTTTAGTCAGGAAATCCATTTCAGGAAGTGACTCCAATAGATTGCAGTCTCTCAAGATAAGCTTTTGTAAGCTCATCAAACCAGAAAGTGGTGGCAAAAGTTTGATTTTAGTGTTAGAAAGCAAGAGCTCTTCAAGGGAATTCATATCTTGAAAAGAAACACCACCATGATTGATATTATCCAACTGCGTGGCATCAGAAACATCCAGAACACGAAGGCTCTTAGCACCCTGTATGATTGGAAGCTCTTTAAGTTGAGAACAACCATTTAAGATAAGATAAAGAAGGTTTCTAACATTCCTCAAGGGAGGAAGCTTACGAATCATAGTTTTTGAAAGATCAAGCTTTGTTAAACATTCACCAGCACTTGGGAGGTTTATCTCCCTGAAAAACCTAAGGTCCTTGCTTTCTGAGGCTTCAATGATTTGCAGCTTCTTCAATGCATTGAGTGGCCTTAGTTTGTTTAACAGTGGACAGTTATTCACCAGGAGGCACGTTAAGTTTTCGAGATTTACAAGGCCAGGGAATTCGTATATGTAAGTGTGTGAAAGATCCAAAACTTTGAGTTTAGGGACTCCTTTAAGATTCCATACTTTTATCGTGCCCAATGACTTTAGGTTACAACCAGAAAGATCAAGCACTTCGAGTTCATCTAGACCATTCACATCAGGGAAGCTTTCCAACTGATCGCACTTTCTCAGTATCAATGTGCGTAGTTTACTTGATGATGGGTTAGGAAACGACTTTATCTGAGCCCCGGAAAGATTAAGGCTTTCAAGGCTATGAAATTGGCCAAGGAAATCCTCTGGAATCGATTCTAAGGTGCTACATTCAGAAATTTCTAGAACCTTTAAGTGTTTGAGATTTGCAATTTCCGAAATCTTGATTTGGTGATTGACAGAGTAACAGTTTCTTAGAATGAGCACCCTAAGGGACTCACGAATGTGTTCGAGGTTTATGATTAGCTCAGAATGGGAAACGGACAACACTCGGAATGAGTCTCCCACGTTTTGGACATTGATCCTAACTTGATCTGTTCTAGAAGTTTCATTACCTTTGACTAATAGTGTTGTGAGATTGATCAGACCTTGGTAGTTTTCGTCACCTGGTTTTTGGAAGGCTGCTATCCTACCATTTATAAGCTTCACATTGCCCCCGGCTCCTATCGCCTTGTAATTAGATGAAATTTCAAGCACATGTTTGTGAATACAAAATTCAGAAACGAGGTGATTTGCAAAGTCGAACCCTGCATTTTCCAAGACAATATCTCCTGCCTCTCGCTCCCCTAGCAACCCAGCATCTAGGAGGTCCATTAGAATGCTATGACCCTGGGCGTAATCCCATAAGTAGCCTTCCAACATCCAAAACAAGATCAACTCGTTGTAATTAATGCATCCATACACCATTAGGTAAGACGAGCAAAGCAAAAAGCATCTCAGAACTGAGACATTGCTTGTGAATTTGTCATAACCACGCCGAAAGCCAAGCTTCCAATAATCACCGACATCGGTCTTAGCCCCATTGATAGCCACTTGTTTACTCAGTTCATCTGGTGGTGCATTCTTCAGCGCATAATCCAGCAAATTACCAGTGAAAACAATTGCAGCCGGCATATATTTACATTGGTTCACAATCTCACCGGTAACATCATCACCCAGCAATAATGGATTGTAACCTGCCCTCCTGTGCAATAAGCCATTGGATTCTGATAATGTCAAAGGCTTTATTTCAACATCAACAGCAACTCTATTATTGGTATCGTCACCTGTCATCATCTCATCATTCTTTTCCGATGTTGTTATTAAGACCTTTGATAGCTTGTTGCCACCAGAGTCAATTAGTATATGGTTAATCAATTCAATAACACTTTGTGCAGCACTAGGATGTACATTATCCAACACCAGAAGATATTTTCTTTCTTTAAGCCTCTCTTTTAAGAATGGAAGATAGTAGTCATTTGGTTGCTCATCATCAATGACATGGTATTCACCACCATCAACATCCTGTTGCACTGATAGCTGGTAACATAGGCTTCTGTACAGTGTACTAGGTGCAACATGATGTGTTGTTGAATCTTTTCTGGTTTTTGTTGGATAGTAATGTACCCATATTTTAACATCAAACAATTTCTGTAAGATAGCTTGTTTTGTCACTTCTTTTGCTATCCATGTTTTTCCAACCCCTTGTTTCCCGTGCAAAACTACTCTGCAAACATTCTCCTCCTCCAATTGTCTTACAATTTTTGCTATATAATCTTTCCTTGACTCTCTTTCATCTGTGAGCACAAAAATTAAAATTTAAATTAAGGGGTGTTTGGTATGACATTAGTAAATGTAACTAGACAATACCCGAGCAAATGCTCGGTTTATTTAACTAAGGTAAGTATTTAGATCTAAAATAAAATTTTTCTATGCAGAAATTGGTAAAAAGTTATTGTAAATGTAAAATTTATCTAAATACTTTATTTTAGTTATATTAGACAATAGAGCATAAGTAATACCCGAAACGTACATAATTAAATTAACTTATACAATAGATTAAAATTAGTTCATTAACAATAATTTTTTATATAGTCATTTCGAATTTGGGTTGAAATATATCAAATAGGTTACTTTATTTTCATAAATATTATGTCTACTAACGTTGATAATGTAATATTTTACATTTTTTATCAAGATTATGTAATTATTTATTGTATATAAAAAAATTACTTGCTAAAAAAAAGAAGCCATATATGGTTATCCTGTTGTTAATTTTAATAACTTTTAGAATAAATATATTAATGAATTTCTCTTTCATATTTTGTTAATACTAAAAATAATGTTTCCAAATGTAACAAAAAAAAAAGTTTTTTTCGACAAAAAAAAGTTTTTTTCAACAAAAAAAAGTTTTTTTCGACAAAAAATACTTATTTAATACGAAGTATAATGGTTCATTCATTTTAGAACATTTTAAAAAATGAAAAAAATAGGGCAAAAACTAAGATGGAGAAAATCGAGTTTAGTCAAAGAATATAGAATCATTAAAGAATTAAGGCTGATAACAAAATACATTAAAAACTGAAAACTAAAAACTAATAAGATTTTTTTTGAAGATGAATTGGTAGTATAGTTTTTATTGGAAAGTGAATTACAAATAATTATAATTGTTTTAGGAAAAAAAAATAAAATAAATGCATCTTTGGAAAATGGGAAGCATTTAATATTATGGTAAATAATAGGTTGGGAGAGAAAAAGTAGATTTTAGGAGAGATTTTTTTTATGGCATGTATTTTAGTATATAGTATAGAAGTATAGATGGATTGGAAAGAAATAAGTGGGGCAAAGGGTAATTGTTAAGTTAGATATGGTTTTGTTGATATAAACAAATTATGATTATCTAACTAATTTGTGTGTTGAGATGTGCATTTTATTTTACAATGAACAAGTCACAAAAGGTTGATCATAATACTTTACGGTGTATACAACAATGCCAAGTGAAGTTCCTAAGGATGACTTCAATAGAGAAGAGATGAAGTTTCTAACTGAGAACACAACCCAAAGTATTTATTTGAAGCCTTGTAAAGAGAATATTTGACAAAGAAATAATTAATCAAGCAAGGTAAATTAAAGTTCCGGTAAAAGACAAGTTGAGTTCCCGTGAAGAAACATCACCAAGTTCCTATGAGGGAACTAGGTAATGCTCCAAAAGTGGAACGACTTGCTGCCATTCCAGAGTAGGAACACAAGCATATAGTTCCTAATTAGAGGAACAATGACTAAAGCAATGTTCCAGAGTAGGAACACGATCATGAAGTTCCGGAGTACGAACAACTACAACTATACAGCAGTTCCATGGAGGGAACATATGAATAGAAGAATAGAAGTCTAATTGTATGAGTTTACTGTTTAGGCTTTAATAGAAGGAAACAAGGATTAGGAACTTAGAGTGTTGGAACAAGGAACAAAAGGAATAAAATGGAACATGGTCAGGAATAGAGCATATGAAACTTGTTAATTAAATTTGATTAAGGGCTTGTTTACTTCAGATTAACTTCAGCTCAGTTCAGTTCAGTTCAGTTCATCTCTATTAAGTGCAGTTCAGTTCAGTTCAGTTCATCTCTATTAAGTTCAGTTCAGTCCAGTTCAGGTTTTTTCAATAATTTTACTAATTATTTCTATTATATTATTTAATTAATAATGATGATAATGATAACTAGAGGTGGGAAAAATTGATACGACCCCCTAACACGACACGAAATTGACCAGTTATTAACGTGTTTGGGTTGAGGGGTTTGACCCATTTAAATAAGCGAGTCAACACAACACGATCCGTTCATTAAACGGGTCGAGTTAGAGTCAAAGAATTAAACCCATTTATGTAAAAAGGTTGACTACCACTACACACTTGCATTCCAATAAATATATCACAACATTCATTTAGAAAATTTGTCTGACTTTAATTATCATTCCTAAAAGAGACTAATTCCAAAAATATGGAGAATTACAACATAAAATTATAAGTCCGTATATTAAGTCAGTTCCTTTAATAAAGTTCCTTGTTCGTATCACATGTTCCTAAAAAGTTCTATTGTTTCTTAGAGTTTATTTTCTTCATGAGTCTGTATTTATGAGTTATTCAAAGGTTTGAGTAAATTCTTGTAAAGGGGAATTGATCTAGGGATAGAGTGAATTCTAGTATCAAATTTTGAGTGTGAACTCGAGTGAGTTCCTATTAAATTACAGAGTTGTAATTTGGGGTGAAGGATTTGAGTGAACCTTTGTTATAGGACATAGAGTTAATTCTGAGAGTTCAGAGAGAGAGGACTTCTGAGTTGAAGTCGAATAACACATTTGTTAATGGGAACAAATGTGGGGAACTTGAGTTTGTAGAGGAACTCGAGTTAGGTCCAGAGTCTATAATAGGTTGTAACGAGTGTTGGCCCTATTTATAGTGAAAGAGTTTTGTGAAAAATTTCGAGTGGGTCGAGGTTTATTTCCAGTTGGGCCTTGGAAAGTTTCCTCGCTAAATCTCTAGCAACTACAATTCACCCACCCTCTTGTAGTAGTTCATCAAAATAAAAATAATACAGTGTTACCCTTACTAGATGTTTGACATCACTAAGGAAATGTTTATGGTACCATTCGGAAACGTTAATTGTTTCCACTAAATTTAGAAAGGTAACAATGTAAGGGAATTATTACAAAATTATAATCCAGTTAGGGGTTAGACATCGTGTTAAATATGATTAAATATTATAAACGGGCCTGGATAACCCAATATGAAAGAAGAGAGTTAGGTCACTTACACGCCGATGTTCCTTCCTAAACCAATTGGTAATAGGAGGCTTAACTCCTAGACTTATAAGTTAGTTTAGTCTCTCTTCATCTTTCGATATAGGACACTCACTAGCGCACCATCAGGAGCGGATCTACGTTGGGACCTGGGCGGCACCGGCCCCACCAACCCTTAGTATTTATAATATATACAGTTTTAGTTAGAAGAAAAATATAGTGTTAATGTTTGCTCCAGTGGCATGATGCGGAGGTGTTCGAATATTGTGTCTAGCATTTTTAGGGGTTTTGTTTTTTCCCTTTGCCCATAGTCACTTTCTCTATCTTCCTTTCTTTATACTCCTCTAGTATCAATTTTTTTTTTTTTTTTGGCAATGCAATTATTGTTCTTATTTTGAACATATTATTCTACTATATTAACTTTTTGTTATTTTATAAAATCTTGGCTTTGTTAATTTAGATTATTATTGTAATTTGGTGCCCGTTCAAGCTCAAAATTCTTGATCCAACTCTGCTCACCATATGGTTTTCAGCCAAATACAACCAAAAAATCAGAGATTCTGTTAAGATTGAAGAGCTCAACTAATCGAGTAATCAATGGGGCTTTAAAATGTATGAATTCAGCTAATACTTAGACTAGCAACTCAAAAAGATTCAACACGTGTTACATTTATATGTAGGATTTGCTTAGGGGTATATCCCAACATATCGTATGTTTATAAAAAGATAGGCCAAAGAAAAGCTTCAAATTGATCAGAAATTGAAAATTCAAGTATTAGGGGAGAAACATATTCATATCCAATGACGGATTCAAGATTTTCGAGATAGTTAGTCACCATTAATTATTGGTCACATGTAACAAAAAAAGATCGGGTCTAGTTGATAATAATATTTATATTACAACCAAATCCAAATAATTTTTCTTGGGTCTAGTTCATTACAAGAATAATTATGTTTATTGAATATTTGAACATAAATCCAATAAATAGAATAATTAAACCAAATAATTAACATAAACTCAGAAAAAGAGGGTGAGAGGCGGAGAGATAGTATGAGAGATGAAAAATTGAAATTGTAACTGGCTTGGGGAATCCAAAGAAGGTACACACATGAGTACCTAGAAATCAATACTTCCCATATAAATATGACTCATGATTAATTAATGTTCATTATTGATGAGGAAAGTTCCTTTGATCTTATTTTGACAATTAAATAAATATTTATTAAACATTATACTAATAATGTTCCTTCAAATTGAATCAATTTACATAACATGTGTACTATTTCATTAGCACGCATGTGTGCACCTTCTATGTTGCACCCCTTTGTACTATTTCATATATATAGAAGTAGGCTTATGTGAGAAATGTAGTTTTGGTGAGAAGGGTGAGAAGCAACCACAACCCTTTGATCAACAAATGAATGGCTAAGATTAAATTTGATTTTCCCTCCTTACTCCTTCTATAGTTTGGAGTCAATGTATCTATGGCATAAAATCAATGTATTTTTATTCAATGTATTTATAGTATATTTTGAATGTACCTATAGTTGTTTATCAAAGTACCTCTAGGTCATAGTTGAATGTATTTAGAGATAAATAAATATATATATATATATAGGAAGGATTGGCTAAAAACCAAAAGATGGTTGAAAACCAGACAGAAAATGGTTTAAAGGGGTACATTAGCAGATCTATGGTTGTGATTAATTTTCGGGTAAAAAACACTAACCACCCAAAGTTACAATTTTTTTTTTAAAGTTTCGCTTAGGTTTTTATAAAAAACTACTTGATTGAACCAGTTCATTCACGGTAATTTCACATATTTCATGCAAATTTCAAGCAACAATTTAGGTTTTTGTGCATTTTTTTAATAAAGTTTAATTTTTTTTAATGTGTAGTTCTTCATATTTGATTTTGTATGTACCCTTGTATCTTTGCATGTACCCCTTTATTATTTACATGCACCCCCTTAATTTGATATGTTTTTGTGCATTTTTTTTATAAAGTTCGATTTTTTTTAGTGTAGTATTTTGTGTTTGATTTTGTATGTACCCTTGTATATTTGCATGTACCCCTTAATTTAGTATGTTTTTGTGCATTTTTTTTATAAAGTTTGAATTTTTTTTTAAAGTGCAATTATTCGTGTTTGATTTTGTATGTACCCTATCATTGCATGTACCCCTTTATTATTAACATGTACCCCCTTATTTTAGTATGTAAGATTAGAATTAATCTGGAAATTAATATGTACCTCCTTAAATTAACATGTACCCCTATAATATTAACATGTATACCTTAATTGTACTACCTCCGTTTTTTTAAAGTTTACTCAGTTTTATTTTGTTACTATTCACAAAGTCTACTTTGACTATCGTTTGTGATTTATACATAAGATAAAACATAGTCATGTGCGGTCTCGCTGGATTCGTTTCAACATGTAGTTTTTTAATATCTAGGTTTTATAATTTTTACAAACACACAATTAAAAATATTAATCTTCAAAGTTTTGCATCGGCAAGTGTGAAAAGTGAAGTGAGTAAATTAAAAAAAAAACAGATTTTTTTTCTCTGATTTTTTGTAAAATTAAATCGACAGTCAAGATGGGCTAAACAAAAATCCATGGCCAGGATATCTAGTTTTTAGGTTTTTATCTTCTTATGAGGTTTTTACATGATCCTGTTCCTATATATATATATATATTAAAAAATTACATGTTGAAACGAATCCAACGAGACCCCACATGACTATATTTTATCTTATGTATAAATCACAGACGATAGTCAAAGTAGACTTTGTGAATAGTGACAAAGTCAAACTGAGTACACTTGAAAAAAGGAGGTAGTACAATCAAGGGGTACATGTTAATATTATAAATTTATAGGGGTACATGTTAATTTAAGGAGATACCTATTAATTTCCAAATTAATTCAAATCTTAAATACTAAATTAAGGGGGTACATGTTAATAATAAAGGGGTACATGCAATGATAGGGTACATACAAAATCAAACACGAAGAACTGCACATAAAAAAATTGGAATGAACTTTACAAAAAAAATGCATAAAAACATACTAAATTAAGGGGTTCATGTTAATAATAAAGGGGTACATGCAAATGAAAGATACAAGGGTACATACAAAATCAAACATGAAAAAATCCACTTAAAAATAATCCGAACTTTAAAAAAAATGCATAGAAACATACAAAAATAAGAGGGTACATGTTAATAATAAATGGGTACATGCAAAGATACAAGGGTACATACAAAAACAAACACGAAGAATTGCACTTTAAAAAAAATTTGAACTTTATAAAAAAAATGCACAAAAAAATACTAAATTAAGGGGGTACATGCAAAGTTACAAGATTACATACAAAATCAAATACGAAGAACTACACTAAAAAAAAATCGAACTTTATAAAAAAAAATGCACAAAAACATATTAAATTAAGGGGTGCATGTAAATAATAAAGGGGTACATGCAAAAATACAAGGGTACATACAAAATCAAATACGAAGAACTGCACTTTAAAAAAATCAAACTTTATTAAAAAATGCACAAAAACCTAAATTGTTGCTTGAAATTAGCGTGAAATCTGTGAAATTAGCATGAATAAACTGGTTCAATCAAGTAGTTTTTTTATAAAAACTTGAGCGAAACTTTTTTTTTTTAAGAATGGTAACTTTGGGTGGTTAGTGTTTTTTACCCCAAAATTAATCACAACCCTTGATCTACATCTAATGGTCATAACTAAAAGTTTTTAGTTTTCAACTTAACATAGGTTTTTAGCAGATCCTGACTATATATATATATATATATATATATATATATATATAGGAATAGGATCGTGTGAGAAAGGGTGCTTTAGGTGAGAATCGTTTTTATGTGAGAAAACATCTGCACCGTTGAAAATCTTAGATCTAAGGCCGGGTTGATGTTTGATCTTTATTTTTTTAGTAAGGGCAAATTGGTAATTTAATTTGATTAGTATATTTCCAATTTTTTATTAAAAAAAATCTGTTTTTTTTTAAATAAAATAAAATTGTTACGTTTTTTTTTTCTAAAATCATATAATTATTTTTATAAAAAAATCTGCTTTTTTAATAAAAAATTGTTAAGCTTTTTTTCCTGATTTTTTATTTTTTAAAAATCTATTTTTTATATATAAAATCTAGTTTTTTTTAATCTAAAATTTTGCTTCATTTTTTTTTTTTGGAAGTACATCTTAATATGTTCAAAATTTTATGAGTCATGTTCTAAAATTTTTATGCGATGTTCATAATTTTATAAGCTTTGTTCTAATTTTTATATGCCATGTTCTAAATTTAAAAAATCATGTTACAAAGTCATCATATTCTAATGTGTATGTGTGCTTAAAATATTAAAAATATTAAAAATCCATATTTTAAAGTAGTTTATTGTTTGTTTTATTTTAAGTAGATGAAATATTTAAAAAATTTATACATCATGTTCTAAATTTTATAACATATTTTCAAAATTGTATACAATAAGTTTGAAATTGAACAAACTTATTTTTATAAAATAAATAAGATGATACAATTATAAAATTTATAATACAATTATTGACCTTTTATACAAAAAAATATAATAAAATATATATCTAAATAATTGAATATTATTTCAAAATATTCTTAATATTTTGTATTGAGGTTGATCTATGGAACCCGTAAAAAATAAAATAACTTATTTAATGTTCTAAATTTTATTAACCATATTCTAAAATTTATATTATATGTTCTAAGTTTTATATGACATGTTCTAAATTTTATATGACTAATTGATTATATGAGAGTATAACGGTTTAACAAATTCCAAATTTTAGTTGTTTTTTATAAAACATAAATTTAAGTTTTTTTTTTTTTTTAGATTAAAAAAAATTTTAATTTTTTTTTATTAAAAAAAATTTTAATTTTTTTTGGTAAAAAAAGTTTTTAATTTTTTTTTTAATTTTTTTTTTTATTTATCCCCTAACAAATAGGGGTTAGTTACGTAAGTTTTTTTAATTAAAAAAAATTAGTCCATTAAATCTTAACCATTAGATCTCAATGAATCGACACTCTAGATATATTCTCACATAAATAACCTTTCTCACCTAAAGATGCTTTCTCACATGATCCTGACCCTATATATATATATATATATATATATATATATATCTTTTTTAATTATAAACATCCAAAAATCATTGTAATTGGACCAACCAAGACTCATGTTCATATAAAACCTACCGATGCTCTTTGGCAACCCAAATGAGCGGTTGTAGTTAGAGGTGGGCATAAAAAATTGCATCGGTTTTTCGATCCGATATTTGGTTATTTTTTATCCGAAAAATTGGATATTTGATCCGATTTAAAAAATCAGAGCCGGTATCCGGTTTACAAGATCAGATACAAATCACTGTTTTTAAAACCGGATTATCCAATATCCAGTTTTTATTTTAAAACAACATTAAAAAAAAAGGCTCTAGCATGTACTAGTGTTAGTATTTTAGTAGTGCACTTTAACTTTCTTTTCTTCGCTTGTGAACCCGAAACCCAAGCATATTGATTTATAGAGTGACTTATATATATATATGTATTTTTCTTTATTTTGATTTTTTTTTTTTTGGTTTTAGTTTAGGTTTTCAGATTTATAATGGTTGTGTTTAAATTTTTTGATGGTTTTATTTTCTAGTTTTTTTATTATGTAATTTATTTTTGGGTTTTTCTCACTTATACCCCTGAACTTTTGGGGTTTTTCAATTGTGTCTGACTTTTTTTTTTCTTTCTCATTCGTGCCCTTAATTCTATTTTTCTTTCTCACTCGTGCCCCTAAAATTTAGATTGTTAATTAATTTTCATTTTTACTCCCTCCATACTTTCTGTTAACCCTGTTAAGTTAATATTTAGTAAATCCTTAATTTTTTGTTTTATATCTTACAAAATTAAGGGTTATGGTTGAGATTTTCATTATGAAATTAGGCTCGTAATTGTAATTGGGATATATACATACATATATATATATAGAAGTAGGCTAATGTGAGAAATGTAGTTTTGGTGAGAAGAGTGAGAAACAACCACAACCATTTGATCAACAAATAAATGGCTAAGATTAAATTTGATTTTCTCTCTTTACTCCTATAATTTAGAGTCAATGTATCTATGAAATAAAGTCAATGTATTTTTACTCAATATATTTATAGTGTATGGAGAATGTACCTATACTTGGTGGACAATGTACCTCTAGGTCATAGTTGATGTATTTATGTCTTCTCACATTTCTCACCAGAACCTTACCATACATATATATATATATATGTATGTATATATATATATATGTATGTATATATATATATATAACGCATAGTCAAGGAATTTTTTTTTTTTATACTTTTGTAAGATACAAAAATAAATAAAAAAATTAGGGGAATTACTTAACGTGAACTTAACAGGGTTAACGGGGGGTGTAGGTGAACTTTATCACTAATAAACAACCCTAAATTAAGGGGCATGAGTGAGAAAGAAAAAAAATAAGGCAAAAATAAGAAAAATAAATAAATTAAGGGCACATGTGAGAAGGGAAAAAAAGTTAGACACAATTAAGAAAACTCAAAAGTTCAGGGGTATAAATGAGAAAAAACCCTTTATTTTTTATTATGTAATTATTTAATATTGGATCCGAATATCCGGTTTTTTTAATCCGAATTTTCGGATATCTAGATCGGGTCCGGGTTGGAAAATAAGCGATCCCAAAATCTGGATATCCGGTTTTGCACACCCCTAGTTGTAGCAAGTCATTTGTTAGGTTTACATTGTTTTGAATCCCACATAAAAAATGGGACAACTTCTTGTGGTCAGGAAATGCCTTCTCCGCAAAGCCTGGCTTGGTGGCCTGGGACTTAGTTTGCAGACCAAAAAATCAAGGGGAGTACGTTGGGTCTTAAAGAAAGTCATACTTGGACTTGACAAATAAAAATGACAATCTTTGGGTGAAATGGGTTAATCAGGTTTACATCAAGTCTAAGAATTGGAAGGATTATTATCCCTCTTCTTCAGTGAGTTGGTATTGGAGACAAATTTGCAAGATCAAGGATAAATTCAAAACTGGATAATCTTTAGATATATGGATCTTTGATGGAATGGGGTATAGCACAACTTCTGGTTATTTGTGGCTAAGAGGGGATGTTGCTAAGGTAGAATGGTGTAATTGGGTGTGGAATAGTTTTACTTCTCCCAAATGTAGGTTTATTCTTTGGCTTATGATGCAAGGAAGACTCCAGACAAAGGAGAGATTCAAGAAGTTTGGCCTGATCCAGGATGATAGCTGCCATATGTGTCAAAGGGGGAAAGAAACAACAAATCATATCTTTAGTTCTTGTCCTTACACAAAGAGATGCCTGCTGGTGTTACAGAAAGCCACAAATCTTAATGCTGGTTGGGCTGAGCTAAAGACCCTCTCTAAATGGATGCTTGACCTCCCAATAAGTAGATTTCAGAAGAGAGTTTTTCAGGCTTGCTATTCCATCCTATTGTACTTGATTTTGTTACAAAGGAACAATGCTATGTGGCATTACACTTTAATTTGATGCTCTCTGAGAAAGTGGTGGAGGAAGCCATGAGAAGCTGCTAATGGCGTATTAATGGAATTCTGCCCAAGAATGCTAGTTAGAGTCAATATAATCGGTTTGCTAGGACCTTTGCTTGATTGCCAGTCCCCTCTTTTTGAATTTGTATTCTGTTCATTCTTGTTAGGTTTTTGTTAGGGCTCTATACACCCCTGTTTAGCATAGTCTGGTTTATTTCTGTAGGTGTTCCTATGTGCTACAGATGATAGGCCTTCTTCCCTTGTACCCTTCCTAGAAGGTGCCTAGGGAAGGTAGGCATGATGCTTTGAGCACCTAGGGGCCATAGATTGTTTTGATTTAATAGATAGTTGATTGTGTGACCTCTAAGGGGTCATTGTAGCTTGGTGTAGCTGTTGAGCCTTTTCTCTTTCATTATTCCAAATTTCCCGAATAATAGTATGAAATGAAAGGAAAGAAATTTTATAGAGATTCCATGTTAATTCCATCCCCTTCATTTCATTTCCTTTCTTATAATTTTTAAGGAAAAAGTGTCCATAACAGCACGACCTTTAGGTTGGGTGCAACAAACAACATGATTTATACTAGGTGTGAATGGCAACACAACCTTGTGCAAATGGCATGAAGGAAAACGGGACGTTGTGCAAAATAACCTGATATTTTTGCACCCAACCTAAAGCTCGTGCTGTTACAACTAATTTTCCTTTTTTAAAAACAAATGCCGAAAAGTGCTATATTTTCTTTTCCATCTCTTCTTTTCCATTCATTTCCTCTGTACCAAACATGATATTAGAGATGGATTATTCTAGTGTAGTCTTATAACTACTACTAACTACCGTAGTGGATTATTCCTCTGTACCAAAATTGATTTAGGTAAAAATCAGAAACTATTTTCCTAGAATAAAAAATCTGATTTTAAAGTATTTTTAAAAAAAAATAATAATTAGATTCAGCAATTAAAAATAAATCAAAGATCGTGCAATCCTAACCATCTACTACGATACTCAATAGTTACAATAACACTAGAATTTTCAGCTAGAGATGGCATAATGAAACAATCTTTTGGTTGGTCGAACTATTAAATATCAAATAAACCATTACAAAAAATGAAAGATAATGAATCAATCAATATTCATAGTAATGAGGAATAAAAAATAACCTGGATTTTGTTCTTCATCCGCGATGGGAATCTGTTGTTGTGTGCTGACAGTGGAATCCAATCTCTGCAGTTGTTGAGCATCATCTGATGGTTTACTGCAGATGGGTTCATCCTTGTGTTGCTCATCATGTTTCTGCAACTTTGTTGACTGATCTTCTATTATTTCATCCTTTTTTTGCTGCATCCTCAAACAACTAACAAAATCTATTATCTTTTTCTGCCTCTTCTTCTTTGTCTTCTTCATCATCCTAGTCTTTGAAGATCCTGTATTATTTATTAAAGGGAAACAATAATGCACATTAATTACTCTATCTAGAGAACTTAAGCACAATAGGAAAAATCTTCCAACTTACAGTAGTAGCTTATTGCAAAATCAGACATACATACCATTCTCCATTTCTGATGAAATGAGAGGGCCGTCAATTCAATGAGCTCAGATCAATCCCTCTCTTAACTACTATCTCCTGTTTACCGAGTACCTTTTATATTAAATCACAATTAAGGGGAGTAGAGGGGGGAGGGGGGTGGTTAATGGTGTCCAGTTGTCCACATGAAATTACTAAACACCGCCACATTTGTCAAGCAAGTTGGCACTAAATCACAACAAAAAAAACTAATTTAGAAATATTTGTTGGTTACCAATTTAAAATGTGTACAAAATAATTTTGTTTGTTTATATACCCTTAAATTAGTCCTTAAAAGACCTGTATAAAAGTTTGTTTCGACAAAAAAAAAAAAAAACCAAATATCTAAAAGTATATTCATTTAAAGTTTTGTATTTAGAGTTGTGAAAAAGCAATTTTAACAAACTTTAAGGGATAATAGAGAAAATATTTCTAATTAGACACAACAATATATTTTTTTTTCTTGCTTATCTTTATTTATTTTTTTGGCAAAAATAAACAATTGTGCATGCTCTTAGCGTTGAAATGCTAAAATATGCTACTCCTTCCGTCTTTCACATCACCCAAGAAACATCTTTAAAAATTAATATCTTTAGTTGTGTATAATAATAATTATTAATTTAAAAAGTACATATCGAGACGAATCAAACGAGATCACACATTACTATATTTTATCTTATATATATATATAATTATAAGGAATTAAAGTTACAAAGTAAACAGTGTCAAAAGGCAAAATGTATCATTTAATTTGAAATAGAGGGAGTAGATTATTTTTGTGGGTCCCATTAACCGTGGTTTTGTGTAGTGTCTACTGATGATGTTATTTTAAAAATATAAATCAATAAATAAAAAAAGACCGGAGGATGTGAATTTTCTATGTGAACCACCAAACAACAAACGAGATGTTAATATGTTGATCGTTAGGTTGTACCCTTATTGTTTCAGGCTGGCTTCACTGCACCCAAACAACCCCAGTTTTGGGAAGAGCTTTGTTTTGCCATTTCTTTGATTTCCTCTCACTTTCAATGATTGATTTTGTCTCAAAAAATCAAAAACTACATTCTGATTTTCTTAGATTAGTTTCATTCCCAGCATGCCGGCTAAATAAATCACTTACTTAGCAGAGGAATGTCAACATCAAGCCGGCATAATCGGGGTGGTGTGTTGAATGCCATAGACACACTGCACAGTTATCTCTCTGATCCGGGGTCAGGAACCAACAAGCATGCCAATCACCGAACCCTAACCCAATTAATCTATGAGTTTAAGCAGCAGTTTCAATCAATGGATCATCATGGTCACTCTGATTCCACCCATATGATGAATAATAATGATGGCGACTCCTCATCAACCACTAATAAAATACGTGAAATGATGAATAAAGCGTTTGATTCCATCTCCTTGTCGAACCCAGAAGAAATGGACACAAGGAAACCAAGATGCAACCTAGTTGATGACGACCAGCTTATGCAGGCCTATTCTTACTTCTTTATAATGGAAGATGGCGCTGTTATAAAGAAAAAGGACCTCATCTACTGGTGGGTTGCACAAGGGGTGATCAAAGACAACGATGGTGATGGTGATGGTGATGCAGAGGCTGCTGCCTCTGTTTTACTGCAGAAGCTTGTTCATTTGAAGGTTGTCAAACGAATTACTTGCACTGAAAGAAGGAAGGAGCTGTGCAAATACAGGGCGGTTAAGGGGATGATGATAAATCAGGAACATCAAATTAGAGATGGTCTACAAAATGTTGGTATGTTAAAAAGTCAACGGAAGAGGAGTGAAAATTCCATTAAGTTGATTAATCCTAATGGCGAAACCATTGATAATGAGAAATCAACAATTGAAATGTTGTATAATCGGGATGTGTCATTCATTGACATACCGCGTGAGTGGCTGCCCAAGAGGAAGAGTAATCTCAAGGTGCTTCAGTTGGGGAGGTGGTCCGGCGACAACAACAACAACCCTGAGAAAAATCATATGGAGGGTGTAAACTTGGAGATCTTGCTCAAGGAGTTGAAGCAATTGAAGAAAGTTAGATTAATCAGTTTTAGAGGGGTCTCAGGGATTATGGAGCTTGGTGATGAAATCTGTAGTCTAGGGGATAACCTCAGGGTTCTTGATTTGCAGGCATGCCATAATTTAGAGGTGCTTCCTAAAGGTATTGGGAACCTTGTGAATCTCACTCACTTAGATCTCTCTGAGTGTTACCTGCTCGATCGAATTCCTAAGGGGATTACTTCGTTAACGAAGCTGCAGGTGCTCGAAGGGTTTGTGGTTAGTGATGTGGTTACCTCTTCTTCGTGCAAGTTTAAGGACTTGGCGACTCACCTGGGGACAACTTTGAAAAAGCTTAGCATTAGAACGCGCAATGTAAGTTTCCCTACAGAAGAAGAGGATCTTGAGGCATTTGCTAAATTCGAGAAGCTATTGAGGCTTAAAGTCGTGTGGGTACAGGTATCGCGTATAATAGATGATGATGTCAAGAAGGACAAGGAGAAGCAGGATGGCGGGGAACAGAAGCCGTCATTGATGAGAAAGGTGACGAAACAATTTCGAAGGGAAGCAAATGCTGTGGGGTTGCCTAAACAATTGCAAAAATTGGAAGTTCAAGCTATTCCTCAGGATGTAGTAAAGAGTCTAATATGGAGTAGTCTTGACAGGTTAACACAGTTAAAGAAGCTCACCATTATAGGGGGACATGTTTTTGATTTAACTAATCAAGGTGACATTAAGTGGAAAATGGTTGAGACATTGCAACTCAAGCACTTGAATAATCTGTGTATGAATTGGAGGGAATTTAAGGAATCATTTCCACAGCTTATCTACTTGCAGAAGATTGGATGCCCCAATCTTCATTTCTTTCCATGTGACATTGCTGGTATCTGGAGACAATCCTAACATGTATCTATAAAGATTATATCTCTATATTGTCTTCTCTTTTTTTTTTTTTTTTTTTTATCCTAAGCATGTTTTGAAATTTATACTTTGTACCATTGCGTCGTTTAAGGAACAAGGAATTTCATATAGTAACCCTCATGTGTAATTAATTTCTCTATCACTACAACATTTCGGGTTTTTGTTGTACGCTATAATAATTGGGTATTTTTCGTTTACCATCCACTAAAATTTTTACTATCCGCTATAGTAGGCGTTGGAGGACTCTATCTAACATTTTGTAAATGAAATTAAAAAAATTTAGAATTACCTTAAGCTTTTGAAAAAAATATCGTATATTCGTATGTTCTGACAGATAATAAAAATGACGGAGGATTCAAAATCCTAGTAATGCATTTACCTCCGTTTTTTAATAATTATCATTGGCCTGGAGTTAGAGGACGGTAAATTTTTTAATGCAATAATGTCTACTGCTACCCTTCCAGCTTTTACTACCTCAAATTTAGACAGTAATTAATCGATCCTTTTTTGGAAACAAAATCCTGACAACGCAAGTCTTCCTATGATATCTTGGAATAAGATATATCGCCCAAACGTCTATGGCGGTCTACGGTTACGTAAATCTACTGCCATAAATAAAGCTTATACGCTTGCATAAGCATATGATTGGAAAATTTTATCAGATCATAATAACCTTTCACTACAAAAAATCGTTGATATAGCAACGGATGTTAGCGACGGATTTTTTTTTGTTTCAAATTCAGAAACGGAATTCTCATAATACGTCTCTAATTTATACTAGCGACAGAAAATTTAATTTGTTGCTAAATTTAGCGACGGAAAAACATTTCCGTAGCAAAATTTAGCGACGGAAATCAATATCCGTTGCTAAATAGCGACGGAATTTGGTATCCGTTGCTAATTTAATGATTTTTTTTTTAATAAAAAAGTTGAGCACAAACTCTTTTCTAAATAAACATTGTACTAGTCAAACCTTATACTCGAGACATTGATATGGGTGTTTATAACCAGGTACTCCGGATTTTCGGGTACCCGAAATAGCGAGTAGTGAACCAACCGGCCCATGACTTGTACCCGATTTTACTGGCGTGAGTCGGGTCTCGGGTACCCGAATTATGAAAGTGTTTTTTTACAAAACACAAGATTTTAAGGGGTCGGGTGTCGGGTATCCGACTACCAAATTAAAGAAATGTAATCCAAAAAAATAAAACAACCACTAAGTTTTACATTAATTAGGTGATTTAGGATACAATCTAAGTCTAAACAATGAATATACAATGTTGAACATCTTATGTTTAATAGGTCGTGTACCCGACCAAAAAAATTTGAACATCTCTTGAAAATTAACCGACAATAATTAACAGGTCGGCGAGTCATCGGGTCGGGTCAAGCGGATCGGGTTGTTTTTTAACACCATTTGATACTACAGCAAAGTAGATGTTATTGAAAGAAAAAAAAACGACACTCTCTCACTTACTCTCACCATTTCCCATTTTTTATTAGTTGTCATTTGACAGTAGTGATGATTCCCATTTACCAAGTAACCCTCCCATTTACCCAGTAACATTTGCTCTCCTTTCTCGTTTTTTTTTTTTTAATCTCCTAAAACCTAACCCTTGCTCTCACCATTTCTAATCTCCACCACCCTAAACCTTCTCATCCATTGTTCCTCTCGGCAAGGCTAGGTCGACGTCGGCGAGACGACTCATCAACGCGAGGTCGACGGTCGGTGAGGCAGCGCACAACGGTTCACAATTCCGACCTTTTTTTTCCTCTCAAAGTGAGTTATTTTAGCCTTTTAATTTGATAATTGAATGAATGTTGGGGTTTAGTTATAATTCTTTGATGATTGTTCTGTTTTTTTCAAGCAATTTTCATGCTTTGGAAGATTAATGTTTTTATTTGATTAATGATATGTCAAGGTCTGTTCAATTTAACACTTAGGTTATTTGAATTTTCAAGCTTTTACTTGGGGTAGGATAAGTTCTTAAAGGTATAATTTGTTGCTATCTGAAGTTCTGTTATGGTTGAAGGTCGAATTTTCAAGCTTTTACATGTTGTATTTGTTTAGTGTTATATTGATGTCTTCTAGTATAATATATATTAGTTCAAATGCTGCTGATTTTTTTATAATATTTTTCACACTTACATTTATATAATTGCAGAATAATTTTTTGTATAATTGGAAAAAAATATTGCTAAGTTATGCTTGTTGCTTCTTATAGCTAGTCAGCATAAGTGTTTCTTGGTGCTTGTTTGTTTATTATAGTCTACTAGTGATATATATAATACCAAATATAATATAAAAGGTTAATATAGTTAAATATGCTTCTTAAATGTCCTAAAGTCATCTAAGTTTATATTTAAATTTCATGTGGTCGGGTGTGTTAATTTTTTAAAGTTGGTCATTTTTTTTGTTACTTGGGTTCAAACCAAGTACAAATGATTTAGGGCACACAACTAATGTATAGATGAAATTGCAGTATGATGACAAGGATTATTTTAGAGCGTCAATGGATGTATAAAAGACTTGATGGACTAAAAAATTTTTGTTCAACTTATGCTACAAAAGTTGATGAATTTATTGAATTAGCTAGTAAGCGTGAAAATGTCATGATTGATGGGCTCTTGAAATGCCCTTGCGCAAAATGTCGGAATATTCCATATTTAGATCCAAACAGTGTGAAGTTGCATCTATATAAGAATGGGTTTCGTCCAAATTACTACAAGTGGACTTCACATGGGGAAGCTGACCTTGACAATACAACATCAAGTGATTGGTCCAATGAGGGCAGAGAAACAACTAATCCATATACAACTATGGTTCTAGATGCATTTGGACCTGAGTATGCTTCACAAGCATCAAATCAAGTTGAAGAAGAACCTATTCCAGAGTTTAAGAAGTTCCTTGACATGTTAAAAGGTGCACAAAAGCCTTTATATGATGGTTGCAAGCTATCTTTGTTATATGTTGCTGCAAGGATAACTAATGTCAAATGTGAGTACAATATTCCACATAAAGCCATTGATAGTGTCGCAACCTTAATCAAAGATATTTGTCCAGAAGTAAACCATATGACTGACACCTTTCGTAGGACTCGGAAATTACTTGATGGACTTGAACTTCCTCACCATAAGATCGATGCATGTGTTAATGGATGTATGTTATTTTGGAAGGACCATAAGGATCTCAATGAATGTCGTGTCTGTAAGACAAGCCGATATAAGGCAACAAGAGCAAATGGAAAACGTTCTCCTAAAAAGGTGTTATTTTACTTACCAATTGCTCCAAGATTACAAAGATTATATGCAACAGAGTCAACGGCTAAGCAAATGACATGGCATGCAGAGAATCCTCGAAAGAAAGACATGATATCTCATCCTTGTGATGGTGAAGCATGGAAAAACTTTGATGATGAATTTCGAGATTTTTCCATGGAGTCACAAAATGTTAGACTTGGTTTATGCACCGATGGGTTTTCCCCATTTGGAAAGTCCGGAAAACAATACTCATGTTGGCCGGTGATGTTAACTCCCTACAACTTGCCACCATGGTTATGCATGAAAAAACCTTTTGTGTTCTTAAGTTTGATTATTCCTGGTCCAAAGAATCCTAAGGGGAACCTTGATGTTTTCTTACAACCTTTAATTGAGGAATTGAAGCTTTTGTGGGAAGTAGGGGTGCCGACTTATGATGTATCGAAGAAGAAAAATTTCCAAATGAAAGCGGCACTACTTTGGACTATTAATGACTTTCCAGCTTATGGCATGCTATCAGGGTGGACTACTGCAGGTAAGTTAGCATGTCCATATTGCATGGAGAATACAAAAGCATTCACTTTAAAAAATGGTAGGAAGCAGACTTGGTTTGATTGTCATCGTCAATTCTTGCCAGATAATCATACTTTTCGCCGAAATAAGATTGCTTTCTTAAAAAATAGAGCTGATAGTTCTTCCCCTCCACCGAGAAGGACTGGAGATGAAATTTGGGAACATGTTATGCAATTGCCTAGAACAGGTGAATGTGAAGGCTGTTACAAAAAGTCAGGAAAACTTCCAGGTTATGGCGAGAAGCATAATTGGACAAAGCAAAGCATTTTTTGGCAACTACCATACTGGAGTAAGCTATTGATTCGCCATAACCTTGATGTTATGCACATAGAAAAAAATGTGTTTGATAATGTCTTTCATACTATAATGGATGTCAAGGGGAAAACTAAAGACAACCTCAATGCAAGGATGGATCTTGCACAAGTGTGTAAAAGGCAAAAATTAGAAGTTCAAGAAGGGTTAACTTCAATGCCAGTTGCTCCTTTTGCATTGTCTATGGAGAAGAGAAAAGCTTTGTGTGAATGGTTGCAAAGATTGAAGTTCCCAGATTCATATGCGTCTAACTTAAGTAGATGTATCGATGAAAAGGAATACAATTTATTTGGCATGAAAAGTCATGATTGTCATGTTTTCATGCAACGATTGCTTCCCATCGCATTCAAAGATTTGTTGCCTCCAACTGTGTGGAATACTCTCACCGAGTTGAGCCAATTTTTCAGGGATATTTGTTCCTCTTCTTTGGAATTAAAGGACATTATCCGATTAGAAGAAAATATAGCAGAAATAATTTGTAAGTTGGAGAAAATATTTCCACCAAGTTTCTTTAATTGCATGGAGCATCTTCCTATTCACTTGCCATATGAGGCTAAAGTTGGTGGACCGGTTCAATACAGGTGGATGTATCCTTTTGAGAGGTAAATGTAAAATTTGAAGTTAGTTAATTGCAGTATATCCTTATAATATTAAGTTACTCATGGGAATTATGCTTGTTTAGGTTTCTCTACCACTTAAAGCAGAAGGTGGGCAACAAAGCAAGAGTTGAAGCTTCAATTTGCAATGCATACTTAACTGAAGAGATTTCTAACTTTTGCTCTCATTATTTTGAGGAGCATGTTACCTCGAGAGTGAGCAATTTAGGATTATGTCACAACATAGATGAACGGTCACCGGTTTCAAATTTACCTGAGATTTTTTCTTCTTATGGCGGCTATAGTTCCACTAAAGGACAATCGAGCTATCTTGATGAGAAGGATTACAATATTAGTCATCGATATGTCCTTGGTAATTGTGGAATGTTGTCAGATTTTGAACGGTATAATTCTTTTATTTTTTATAAGATAGTAAACTATTTATAATTATATTTCTATATTAAACTAACCAAAACAATATAATTAATAGCTTATTTGAAGAACATATAATAAGAACATATGGTAGCATAAATGCGGAAGATGTTTGGACCAATTATGATAATTATTTTTCGAGTTGGTTCAAGGAACAAGTAAGTTTTTTTTTTTTTGAATTTTAAATTCTAATTATTGTTTGAAGTTAAACCTTAAAATGATTTAAGGTTAATATATGATAATGGTTCTCCTTTTCTAGGTTTTGGATACAGGCATAACTGATGATATCATTCATTCTTTAGCACTGGGTCCTTCGACAAGGGTGAAAAAATTTAATCGATATTATATTAATGGGTACTATTTTCACACATTCAACTATGGAAAGAATAAATCAACATCAAACTATTGTGTTTGTGTGAAAAGTGAGGAAGGAAATGATTATTTTGGAGTTCTTCAAGATATAATCAAATTGGTTTATGTTGGGGCTAAAAGAAGCTACAAAACAATTTTGTTCAAATGTGAATGGTTTGATGCGGGTCAAGGTACAAGGGTACATGAAAAATATAAACTTGCAGAGGTCAATCATGCAAGAAAATACCCAAAGTATGATCCATTTGTTTTGGCTTATCAGGTTGAGCAAGTGTATTTTGCACCTTGCCCTACTATTAGAAAAGACAGAAATCCATGGCTCTATGTCTTCAATGTTAAGCCTAGAGGAACTATTGATGCCCCCATAGATGAAGTGGCATTTCAAGAGGTTGCCATAGTAAATACTCCATTACTTTCAGAAGTTAAGGAAGGCGAGGGAGAGGAGGTGTGTTGGGATGCATTGGAATATGAAGTACTCAATGAGGAGGAAGAGGAGGAGGAAGAAGAGGGAGAGGAAGAGGAAGAGGAAGAGGAAGAGGAAGAAGAAGACGATGATGATGATGATGAAGAAGATTTTGACTAGATACCGAGGAAGAAGATTATTAATTAATTAGTGATAGATACGTTGTGTAATCTTTAATTATAGCAATGTATTTGGATGATGAATATTTTTTTGTTGCAATGTATTTTAGATGTTGAATTAATTACGGATTATGATGTATATTTTTGTATTTGGTTTCTCTAACACTGACTATGCAGATGAAGTATAGGCGTAGAGGTGGTTTTGATGGAAGAGGTCCTATTATTCGCCCTCCACCCACTAACCAATCATTTGAAACTCATAACATTCATGAAGAGGAGGGTGCCACATTCCCTAGCCTTGAAAATGTAGAAAACAGCTACAACGAAAGCGGAATTGTTTCAGATGACACGGGCAATCCTGAGAAGACTAACTCAATTTTAGATCCAAATGTTTTATGGTTAGTTTGTATTTATTTGTTTCATTTGAAGTACATCATAAATGTTCTTAATTTTATAATTGGTATATATATTGATGCATATGATGATTAAGTATTGCATTGAATCTCTTTAATTTAAAATAATACAAATTGAATGTATTATTTTCTCATCTATTTAAGGTTTAATAATCATAAAGTAGTAAAAAAGATTGGTGAGACAAGTTATAAGACTTACTTTAAGGGTCCATATTGTAATTGGGCAATGACTCCTCAAGATGTGAGGGATAGATGGTGGAATGCTTTCAAGGTATGTTTTCCCTTTTTTTTGTAAAATACATACATTGATACATATATAAAAATGTACTTATGTCTTATATGTTAAATTGAAGCATGAGTTTTCTTGGGATCCATCAATTGCTAACTTGGTGAAGAAAGATTGGAAATCCAAATGCTCTAGACGCCTTACTGATATGGTGTCCAAGATTTGCACTGAACCTACTTATCGAGCTGCATGGTGTGTTCCTACCATAAGGGAGGAACTGAAGAAAATCAGATCACAAAAGGATTTCAAAAAAAAATCAACGCAATGTTCTAAAAATAGGATGAGCAATGATAATCAAAAAGTTCACCATCGCCAAGGCTCTATTTCATCTGAGGAAGTGAAGATAAAACTGGTAATTAATTAATGTTATTAATATTTTTTATATATTTTTAAATGTAGAATATTTTAGCTTTGAAGATAAGGATTGAGTGTTTGAAAGTAAAATTCGTGTGTTGGGGAATGTTGTTGTGTTGATGTAATATTGATTATATGCTTGGAATTTTATTGAAAAAAAAAGGTTATTAGAAACTTTCTTCCCAAAACATTGGGTATGTTATATTTATGGGGAAGTGCCGCAGAAATTTTGATCATGTTCTTTTTTTTTTGTTCAAAATGAACATGAATAGGAGAAGAAGTTGAATCGCAAACCCACGGCAGCAGAGCTTTATCAAGAATGTCATACTAATAAAGATGGACAATTTGTCAACAGTAAGACACAAGATGTGTGGGTAAGTGTTATGACTTTTTTATTCTTTAAGTTGTTGAAAACAATATGAGTTAGGCGAAAAAGTAATTATATATTTTTAATTTTTTTTAGAATGATTTTGAAAAGAGAAAGGCTGCCAACCTTGATTGTGAAAGTGAAAATCAGAAGACGGAAGATGACCTGTTTTTTGAGTCTACAGGAGGATGGAATGAAAAGGGTAGAATTTTTGGATTGGGTGCGGCAGCTAATTCATATTTTGAAAGAGATAAAGATGATAACAAAAGAGCAAAAAAATCTCGAAATGATGAGTACATTACAAACTTGGAAAACAAGGTAGTTCAACTTGAATCAGAAAATGTCAAACAGAAGGAAGAGTTGGAAGCAACAAAGGAGGGGCTTGTGGAAACTCAAAAAACTCTCATGGAAACAACTACAAGTTTAAAGACTCTTAAACAACAAGTGCAAATTCTCATGCAAGCCAATAATGCATCGTTAGTAACTTCTACGTCCATGCCCTGATCCCCATCCTTACCTCTTCTTTCTTACTTTTGGTCATGTTAACTAGAGTAATTTTTTGGAAATTTTGGATGTGGTAAAGAGTGCATAGATAATATTCCATGACCAAACACATGTTTCTAGTTAACTATTTTGTATATGAAGGGTAATTTAACTTTGAAAAGGAAGTTTAACTTTTTTTGTATTGCAATATTATAATATTTTGTATGGATGGCCAATATTTTAGCCATTTGAATGTTATTGTAAATTTTCTATATATTTTTGAAATCTTTTTTGTATATGAAAGGCATTCTTATTCTCTAGTTAAATGCAAATGCAATAAAAAATGAAGAATAATCACAACGGCAAAATCTAGCAACAAATTATTCAAAATCCCTTGCTAAATTTAGCAACGGATTTTCATAATCTGTAGCTAAATTTGGCAACAAATCTTTATAAACTTTAGCCAAATTTAGCAATGGATTTTTATAATCCGTAGCTAAATTTAGCAACGGATTTTTATAATCTGTAGCTGAAGTTAGCGACGGAGTTATATAATCTGTGGCTAAATTTAGCAACGGAATATTAAAATCCGTCGCTAGATTCAGCAAGGGAATTTTAAATCTGTCGCTGATATTTAGCGACAGATTTAGAGACGGAATTGGTTTTGTAGCAATTTCAGCGACGGAATACCAAATTCCGTCGCTATTTTACATCAGCGACGAGCCTTTCACCAACGCAATGGTCCCGTTTCTATTTCCGTCGCAAAACGTATTTAGCGACGGAATTTCGTGTTTAGCGACGAAAATTGTCCGTCGCTAAAAGATGGTTTTTTTGTAGTGTTTGGGATAAAGCCCTCCGTGGTAAACACCTAAGGTGAATGGCCTTGGATCAATACCAAACTCAACCTAAAGATTATTGGATGTGAAAGTAGAGGTGTCAGTTCAGTTCAGTTATGGTTGGACCCAAATGGTTTGGTTGACTTCAGTTCAATTGACTTCAGTTAATTTTTATTAAATTAACCAATGCAGTTTTAACTTTTCAGTTTCAGTTCCAAACCAGTTCAGTTATTTTTATTTTCAGTTCACATCAGTTTAGTTATGGTTTTACCTATACGATTTCAGTTGTTGTCAGTTCATTGTGAACGATTGACATACCAGTTCCGATTGTATTCGGTTTACGTTATGGTTGGTCTTCGATTTTACCCGTACGATTTCAATTGATGTTAGTTTATTGTGAACGGTTGATATATCAGTTCCGATTGTATTCAGTTTACGTTAAGGATAAATATAGTTCTATGCATAGGATTTCAGTTATTATCAGTTAATTTTAAATGATTATATTCAATTACATTGTGGTTATTGTCAGTTTTATAAGGACATCTTTAATGGTTCTGATTGAGGTAGATATCGAGTATTAATGGGTTTACCTGAGTTTTCTTTTGTTATTCCCTCAAATAATATAAGCGGATCGTATTCGGTTTAACCGTTGAAGTATTTTGTCTTACAATGGTTTCATTTATTTGTTTATTTAGTTAAGTTGCACGTTAATGTTATTTATTATGTATCAATTTATATTTAGATCAATTTATCCTTATACTAATATTAGGTGTAAATGTGTAAGCGTGTATCGAGCATTAATATTGAATGTAAATGACGGTCAAGATGATGATGAGTAATATTGAATTGGCGATAACAACGATCATGACAATAATAATATCAATTAGCAGTAACAACAATAATGAATTGATGATGATACTGATGATAACGGTGATGATGGTGATTGATATATGAATTATAATGATTATCTTATGAAATGGATCGATTAAATATAATTTTTATCAATTAACTTTAAATTATAACAATACTAACTTATAACAATATTAAATTTTTATTAATTAATTTTAAATTAATTCTCCGTAAATGAATTCTTGCAACAAAGGACTTTTCACGTATACTGAGGAAAAATTTTGAAACTTAATATATCTAATTATGTATTTAAAAAAATTATAATCATTAAATAATTAAAACTACAAGTTAAGACGAATCTAATGGGATCCCACATGACTATATTTCTTCTATATGTACAAGTGACAAATTACGATAAAAAGACTCAAAGTGAAAATTGTGAATAGTGTAAAAAATACAGTTGTTGCAAAAATTTGTTCGGATTGTGGATACGTTCATTTGATTTGTTCAGATTGTGGATTGTTTGTCTTGATCCGATCCTAGAAAAAACCGGATATCTGAAAATCCGAATTGGACAACCGAGCATCTGGATCCAAATCCATCAAACCTAATGTTGAAAAACCAAATCGAAAATTGGATATTCTAGATACCCGAAAATTTGGATTTGAAAATCGAATACTTCGGATTGTAAAACAAGAAGATCTTGTTGAAATTCGGATATTCAGATTATCCGAGTTCTTCAACCCCGACCCGATATCCGATCTGATTTTTCGAATATAAAAAACTGGACCAAATTTGCAAATTTTCGAATATAAAAAACTGGACCAAATTTGTAAATTTTCGAAAATTGGATATTCTAGATACGAATTTTTATTTGCACCCCCGTAACGCACAAAAGATATACTCCCTCCGTAACATAAAAATATCTACTTTTATTTTTTCACGTATTTTGAAAAAATGATTTAAGGGTGTAAACGACCAAATTAATCAAAATAATTTTGATATTAGTAACTTATAACCACATTCTTCGTTTACACCTCTAAATCGTTTACACCTTTAATCAAAATAATTTTGATTAATTTCTTCGTTTACACCTTTAAATCGTTTCCTCAAAATACGTGGAAAAAAATTAGATATTTTTAAATTATGAAGGAGTACCTTAAATTAATATTGTCAATTCACATAATGAGAGAGAGAACCATTGAATGTTGTCGCTCTCTCTTTTTCCAAAGTTATAAGGATCGGAGATGCTATTCACAATTAGCACAGTTCTACAATAGCTACCCCTATTATATATCAACTGTCTCATAAAGATAAACTTACTCTATCTTTTTTTATTATTAATTGCTGCACTCACTATCCTCCAAAAATTCATTCAAAAGAAAATTGATGATGATTTATAAGCAAAAGGCTTATGGATCTGACTGTAGACCAAACTGGTGCCTGGAACTTGATGGTTACGAACGCATCGTTGAAGTGATTATAAGCTGTGGAGACGTGGTCAATCGTATCGCCTTCGTAATAGCTGATGCATTCGGCACAACCACCACCGTTGGCTATGGTAGCCGCTCCGGATCCACCTCTAGGGTATGATACAACTCCTCCTATTTACCAATCATTGACTACCTTTGTTTCTTTTTGCTCTAACCATTTCACTTTTTATACATTTATCCATTTCAAATTTGTGCTTATTAACATTGTCAATTAGTCTATTACTAGGTTATTCTCTTGTGTTGCATGATTTTCTTAATTAATCATTCAGAATCCATTCATTCAAATAATGAGAAACCACAAAATTGTTGAGAATCATTAATTTGGCTTTCAAATAGTTTTGGAAAATTGTTTTAGAAAAATACCTAGAATAAGTCAACTTTTACTTGATCTTCTACAATTAAGCCTACTTTTTTAAAATTTAGATTTAAGTGAAGCTTATCGTTATTAAAGCCCAATTTAGGTTCGATCATAATTGAACCGCGGCTTATAAGTTGCTTTTTGTTAATTTTATTTTTACTAAGTAGCATAGCACCCGTGCGATGCATGGCTAATAAATTTTAATATTAATTTTGTAAATAGTAATGTAAAGTTTTACATAATTCATTAATATGTGAAATGTTTCAGTTTTCTATAAAAAAATACATAATATAAATCTTAGACAATACAATATTATCAATAATATGGTTGGAATATAAAAATCTTACTCTATTACTACACCCGCGCATACAAGAAAGTAAGTGTGGGATTGTTCATGTGTTTTCAATCATAACAAAATTTGATAAAAAAAACCCACGTCCTAATTTTTTTAAAGGTATTTTCTGACAAATTATCCTAATATTAAACCAAACTTCATATAATCTGTATATATTTCATAAAAGTCAATAGTAGTTGGTTTATACCCGTGATCATATAAGATAGATTGTTTTAAATAACACTGATTACTACATATTTTCGCAAAAAGTAGAAATTAAAAAAAAAAAAAAAAAAACCTTATAAACTGCCTACACTACCCTACTCTAGTAGTTTTTCACGATTCACCCTATTCTTTTAGAAATTTATCATGAATTTTGACATATAATTATACATATTGTAAGGCAAATATATTGTTTTATTTCACCCTACATTCTTAAGTGTCAAACTTTTTAATCTTTACAATTTCCCATGAAAAAAATATTCTGCCCAATTTTCTACAGTTATGATCTAATATAAGTGCTTGTGCACTGATATAGTATACAATTCTTACAAATTAAAATGGTAATCGTAACAAAATTTTAACAGATTAATGATATTCTTAATACTATTTTGATTGAAATTCAATTCAATAATAGTTATAATAGTTATGCTTAATATAATTTAAAAAAACAAGATCAATGATAAATAAGAAATAAAAGATTAGTATCTTTTTTTTCAAATTATTGTAATATATAGATACGAATAAAAAAATTGTGCAAAAAGTCAACAAAATTAACAACAAAAAAATATTGTGTAAGGTGTTACATTAGATTTAATATAAACATGAACAAATTTTTGAGTAACCTTAAACAATTTTAGAAAAACTTTAACTCGCAATGATAGTCATCAAACGTTAATCATTAATTTTTAATGGATAGTTTAGGTGATATACAATAATATAAAATTACTTTTATTTACATTATGAGTGTTTTTTTTTTTTTAATGAAATAGATCTAATGTTAAACATGCATGCAAATTCATGGCTTAAAAATAATAAACAATAAATGTTAGGTTATAGTTTTGCTTCTAAATGCTTCTCTTTTAGTTTTTTTTTTTTATATATAGATTAATTATGTCATACAATTGTTCTAAATACACATATAGTAATAATATAATTAAATTCGATTTTATAAATTTAGCATATGATTTTTCTCGTTTATTTTTCTCAGAAAATTATTTTCTTACATAAAGAATTATTTGTCTAGAATAATCCAACTTTTTGGACATTTGCACAAAATAAGTCAACCTTTAATATATTATGGAATAAGCCAACCTTTACAGCCTATTAGTACAAATAAGTCAAACAGGCAATAAACCTGATATAGGAGGTTACCCTCCACGTGTCATGCAATGATTGGTTCATTGAATATATTTTTAATAAAAAAACTAAAAAAATGTAAAAACCCCAGCCCCCCTCCACAGCAGCCCCTTCACTGGCGCCCATTCCCCCCGCTGTCGCTTCCCCCTCCCCTGAACCCCCCACCCCCGATTCCCCCTCCCTCAAAACCTCCACCCCCAAAATGTAAAAAACAAAAAATAAATTCTTAAAACCCCATCCCCAACGCCCCTTCCCCAGCTCCCCTCCCCGGCCCTCAACCCCCCGCCAGTTCTTCCCCCTTTGTTGAACCCCCCACCCTCGATTCCCCCTCCCTCAAAACCCCCACCCCCAAAATCGCTAAACCACCACCCCCACCACCACGAGCCTCCCACCCCTTTTCGACCCACCCTAACCACCCCCACCCCCTCACCGCCACAACCGCCCTTCACCACCCCAGCTACCCCACCCCTCTCCTCAATTTTTTTAACAGTTTTTTCGTTTTTTTTCTCTTTTTTTCTAAGTATTTTAATTAATTAACCATAATTATATAATAATTATTGAGTTTACAAAAAAAATTACCTCTTGTTCAGGTTGTAGGTCACCTCAACTTATTGTATACATTTTTTTTGTTGCAAAGATTGGCTTATTCCATAATAAATTAAAGGTTGACTTATTTTGTACAAATGCTCAAAAGGTTGGATTATTCTAGACAAATAATCCTTATATACAAAATACAGCTAAAATGTACATCGTTTGTTAATTTTCTAATTAAATTATATTCCTAAGAAAAATGAATAAGTTAATATATAAATCCTTCAAATTATATAAAAATTTGAGTAATGCATGTCAAAATATTAAACCAATAATGATACTTATTCCCCTAAAAAAGTAGGAAAAATTTTGTTATAAAAATATATATAGGCAGTAAATGTATAATGAAAACTAAATTTTGATTATTAGAATATATGATCAAAACTATAATAGTAATGCTTGAATGAACTAAACTGTAGAACTAAATAAAGTTAAACTTAGAGGTATCAAAAGTTGAGCTAAAAAACTAAACTAAATTTTATGACCTGACTAAAAATATTTAATTCAAGCTTACTCCTAAAATAATCTTAATACAGCTGTCTATCTATTAAATTAATAAGTCAATTTCTTATTAAAAAATATACTCATATATATTTGAATCGTAACAGATCCAAAATTTCATCGATAAGTATAATACTCCGTAGTATATGCACGAGTAGTAATTTAATGTTAATAATGTATTATTTTTTTGGGAGGTGGGGTGGGTGCCGTTCGAAGTGGGCGAGCTTATCATACATACTCTATTCGTTTTAACATTTCGCTTTTCACACTTATCGAGCCACAATTTGGACCTATAATATCTATAAATATATAAGTGTAAAAATTATAAAATTTATATATTTGAAAAGTAATGTCAAATCAATGTGTTACATCAAAAATCAATGTGTTAGATGCACAACTAGTAACGTCAAAATGGGTTAGATGAATAGTGCTAAAATCAATGTGTTACATCAAAAAAGACGGAAGGAGTAGCTTATATGTCCAATTTTAATTCAATAAAGATTTTTATAGACAATATAGAATTGAACGCTTAAAAATTATATGGTTATTATTAATTAGCGATCAATGGCATCGTCCGAGCCAAAAAAAGAGAGTAAAAATAATATTTGAAGGTAAAAAATAATAATAATGTGAAACTGACATATTTCAACTCTGATTATTAACTTAGTAGTAAAGTAAAGCATGTACTCCGTAGCTTTTTATATTTATGTATTGAATGGAATCGAAATATCGTCTAAATTGAATGTAGAAGCATGGTTTCTTTTATAACAACCAGAATAACATGGACTTTTTTCAGAAGAATAGAAAAACAGGAATAGTAATACAAATTAATTTAATAAAAAAAATATATATATAGCATCTAAATGACACATCATTTCCGGCCAATAATAAAGTAACATATATACCAAAATGCCGCGTGCGCTAATTTTGATACGCATAGGACAAATGGTGTTTTTTACTCCCTCAGTCCCAATTTACTTGCTATATTCTCTTTTTCACACATATCGAAACACAACTTTAAATAAAAATATATTTAACTATATATAATAAAAAATTATAAAAATTATATATTTGAAAAGTACATGTTGAAACGAATTAAACTAGATATCATGACTATGTTTTTTTTACGTATATTAAATTAAATAAAGTCAAAGTTCACATGTGAACAGTGCCCAAAGTCAAACTGGGACAAGTAAATTGGGACAAAGAGAGTATTACAGAGTATTATTTTTTATATATTCCTATTTGTCCATACATAGTTACATACATGATGTTAGTTGTTGATGTATTAATTTGATGGATTATTATTATATTCTGAATGAGTAAAAAACTGCAGATTAAACTGAAGAGTAATGAATATATAACTAACATAAGTGGGACGCATGGAGTGAATTCCTACTGTGGTGACCGTGTAATTACTTCACTGAAGATACACACCAATTTCAGTCCAAGTGGTTATGAATTCCATGGAGAAGCAAACTTCTGTACTGATGTTCATGACTTCTCAACTCACGTTCGGCGTGGTTTAATTGCTGGATTTCATGGAAGACATGGCCATCATCTTGAATCCATTGGAATTTGTCTAAGGAAACCAACAATTTAGTTCTTCTCTGATCTGCCCTTTATCTGTACTATGTTTGAATCTTTGTTTTATTTACACTTCTACCCTTTACTTTTTTCACGTTGCGGACATATGGAATAGTTCACTTTATGTCCTTATTGTGAAAATTCTATTGCTGTCTTATGGCTATGGACTAGAATAATACAAGGTTGTGAAAATTCTTCTTTACTATTGTCCGTTAGTGATTTGTTCTTTTTTATTTGTCTAATTAGGATTATCTCATAAGTTTGATTTGTTGAGAGGAATAAAGTGAGATTAACAACTAATGATTAAAGAGTTAGCAACCTAGGCTAGTACGATTTATAGAGGTTTTTTGGTTGTTTGAGAGAATTCTAAGTGTTGAGTATGTATTATGTTTCTATCCTTTCTCCTGTGTGTTTTCTTGTTTACCTAAATATGAGATATTTATAGGCAAGGTTTACCTATCAGTTTATGTATGCCACCTTGATTATTAGCCTCAAACTTGTACAAGGGGCTACATGTGATGTCATTTCTTAGAGAAGAGTTCTCCCATTGTCAGTTCTCTTGTCTTTTTCAATAAGCCATCTTTTTCTTAATGGTTAAGATACAACCCCAATTTTCACTTGTACCGATTGTCTTCCTTAGAAAGATACTTTCGATCCCTTGTGCAAAGTAGGTAATTAGAGGACAGGTGTCGCTGTATTATTTGGAATTTAATCGTCCAATGCCAAGTAGCTTAGTCAAGTGTCAATCATAGATTGGTCGATTGTTAGCCAGTGAAAAAGTGATACCTGACATAGATTTAGATGGGCCACATCAATTTCCCCTCAAAAACTAGGACAAAGACAAAGGATGATCACCTTTTTGGGCATGATTTTGATTATTTTTAAAACATATTTTCTCTTTAATGGGTATTTCTTTTCTTTTTGTTTTTTTCACGACTATATATTTACATCTCATTCATCCAACACAATGTTGATGTAAATAGTCCAATTCAAATGTTCACTAGATTGATAAAAAACAAACTAGTCCGTATCCAATTCCCTTTAATTCACTCGAAAATTACTCATTCCTGGAGGAAAATATTCTAACTTTAATTTATTAAAAATACATATTTTATTCGATTACCCAAATTTTGTCATACTAAACCCTATGCCTTTCCTTAAGATTGATTGAGTCCAAAAGATTTGTCCAAAGATACACTACCAATAACTAAATAATTTATTTACACCTTTTAACAGAATCTGATTTTATCAATTTAAATTAAAGAATTACTATTTAAAAGCCTCGAATCTACTGGAAATTTTGAGAAAGTTAATTGTACATTCTACTGATGTCTTATGTAAGTTTTGTCCAAAAATAATGTCATTTACTAATTTTAAGGGATTTTATAACTAACCTGTCATATTAGTCTATGATAAGTTTCTGAATTTTTTGACATATTAAACGAACTCTACGAATCATGAAATATTAGCAAAAATTTCCTTATACTGATTGTGACGTTCACGTAAATTTTAATAGCAATTGGAATTTACTAATTATATAAATAAATTCGAATAATAAAACTGGGCAGATTTACCGGTTTGACAATTTCGAATGTTTTAAGCACAAAAAGGATAAATTTTGCCACGAAATAATTCTGTGATCAACTATAAATAATATAGGAGCTTCAACCAAAATATCAACAAGAAAATACAAGATTCAACCAAGAATTAAATTCATGCAATTTATTATTATCATAAAATCGATCATCAATATTTAATGTAAATTAAATCACAACTTAAAGAATTGCATGATTTAACACATGAACACCAATCATCATATCATTAACATGCATAGAGATAAATCTCAACAAAAAGAATAAATCTTGAACACCCTAGTAAAATTCAAACCATTATATAAATATGCACACAAAAATTGAAACTTTAATTCATCAAGATAATTTTTAATCTAAACTCAAATATATACATAATAATCATGCCATAAAAATAAAATCATAAAAAAATACAAGATTTCATGATAAAATATTCAACCATTAAGGAATAAAAAGAACTAATTTTTTTTATAGTTAAAGGTTGATTTATTATTGTTCAAATAGAAACATTTTAAATTGATAACTAAAACACCAAATACTCAATTCACCCCCCCTCTTGAGTATATTCAACCCTTCACTCGTCCAAAACCGAACCAAAAATATCCAAAGGATGAACCTCGGTTGAAGAATTCTATGGTAAAAATATTGATTTAAGATTTTGAAGGCAATCTTTAATCTTGGTTGAAGTTTAATCGATGAGAAGAAAACTAATTTGAGAGGGGAAAGATGAGGGTGCCGTGAGGTTTTGAGAGAAAAAGAGAAAGGATTATTTTTTTTGTTTTTAGCTGAATGGAAAAATAATAGCACACTTGGAGTTAAAATAGTAGGTTGGCTCCTTTTAATTATAGATAGCCTTATGATAAAGTAGATAATTTGATTATAAAATTAGCAAAATAGGAGAGGGGGGGGGAGTCTAGAAGGGAATGGGCTATGGGCTTGCCTGCAAGAATGCGTTCAAGCTTAAGCTCAAATAGCATTTTCGCTAGGTTAAATTTTGTGCCTTATATTAAGATTATAAAAGCAAACACATAAACAGATTCTGCCCAAAATTTCGAGGTATTACATTAATCAACCATCAGATAATCAAAATACACATTGAACATTAACACATGATTTACCTGACAAATCACCCTGCAAGTTAGTAAAAATATCATAAATCAATCAGACAACAAAAGACATAAAAGTCATACTATCTCAAATCACACCTCTCAAAACTAAGTTTGCACTGTAGGGATACAGTGGATGCGACTTAACCCAAGTCTTAGAGTCAACACTAAGATTGGGCACCATACTCCTCGGTACAAACCATACATCGGTGAACCATGCAGACGCTAATCTCACGACGCAAGTCAATCTATGACTAATCGAGTCTAAAAGTCCTAATTGAAGCCCGAAGGCCAGTTCAAACACAAAACGAGTCCAAAGGTTGGATCAAACCTAAAGGACAAATACCAAATGAGTCTTAAAGACAATTCAATAAGAGTCCAATATTCGTCAAAACATCATCAAATTCAAGATCAACGAAATCGTGTAAGAAAATCAAGGAAACAACATCAAGGTTTTCGAACCGTAGGTTTTTGAAATACATACATTCTATTATGCAAAAACTGGTCAATGAATCATGCATCAAATTACTATCAAACAACCATCATTAAAATTAATCAAATGATTATCTAAATAACAATTAAACAATAAAGTTATGATATTTATAACTCAATCCATTCAATGAAACACGGCCAAGCTCAATAGTCGAAGTTCGACAATTCGTCAATTATGAAATCAAGATTTAATAAAAGATTTAATGTAGAAGCAACAAGATTTGACAAGATTAATAAAGATAAAATAAAATCATCAAGCTAAGGTTCAACGTTTACACTCAAACTTCGAATCGAGAAAGTCGACTTCTCACTCGTCCCACTCGACAATTTCCAAGATCATACAATTGATTTCAAAGATACATGATCATACATGAGCGGGGCAAGTTTTGTGTGATTGATTGTGAGTCAGAGTCGTGTCGAGCGATTAAAGACCAAGCGTCGAGCGGTTAAAGACCGAGCGTCTATCGGTTCATCACTGATGAATCGTGCGGGGCAAGTCTATTATTGTTGGTCATGTTATCGGTTGTAGACCGAGCGATGTCTTGTTATTGAACTTGAGCTATGTGCGTGTTGTGCATGGAAGTATATGTGTTGGCTTGAATTGAATTATAATGTTGTTGATTGACTGGTATGTTTCCGCTGCTAACTCTGATGTTAAATTTATTGTAATCTGTGAACGTTGTTGTTTCCTGTATTTCTAACCCTGTTATTTTATGTAATCTGGTCCTACTTCTAAGTAGGACAGTCTAGTTACTCGCCACTGATGGTGGACCCCCAATTCTATTTTGTAGGTGAGCAGAATAGAGGCTAGAGTCGGGTTGAGTTTGGCGAGCATCTAGGCCCCTGTTTTCCTTTCCTATTTTAGTAGATAGTTTTATTTCTTGTTATAGGACCTTGATTTTGGTTTACTTTATTATTTTGTCTATTAGGATTCATTAATATTAATAACAATTATCTTTTTACCATGAGCTTTAGTTATATTTACGTTTATAAATCGAATGGTAATTGCATGTTTACGACGTTATCACCGTTAACGTCGTTGCTAAAATACGGGGTGTTACAAAGATGTTTCCGGAAAGAAAATGAGCTTCCTAAGTCTAACTATTATGTTAAGAAGTTGATGTGTCCCTTTGGCTTAGAGTATCAGAAGATACATGCTTGACCCAACGATTGTGTATTGTATTGAAATGACTATGAAAGCCTTAAACAGTGTCCAAAGTATGGGGAGGCGCGTTACCAACGTGAAGGAGCTCAGGGTTCGAATGGCCCTCCTATCAAGGTGTTGTGATATCTTCCCATTATACCAAGATTTAAGCATTTGTTTTCGATAAAGAAAGATGCTAAGTATTTGAGGTGGCATGCAGATGGGAGGAAAAAAGGTGGTTTGCTTCAACATCCGGCTGATGGTCCTGAGTGGAAGACGATTAACAGACTGCATAAAACATTTGGGGATGAAGTTCGTAATTTGAGGTTAGGACTTTGCACAGATGGAATGAACCCTTTCGGCACTCTTAGTTCTAAACATAGCACCTGTCTGGTACTACTTACTATTTATAACCTTCCCCCATGGCTGTGTATAAAACGTAAGTATCTCATGTTGGCACTTTTGATTTCTGGTCCTAAACAACCTGGAAATGACATTGATGTCTACCTTGCACCACTTATTAATGATTGGTTAAAACTGTGGGATAAAGGGATTTCTGTTTTTTATGCGCATGCAAATGAGAAGTTTACATTGCGCGTAATGCTTTTATGTACCCTTAATGATTATCCGGCATGTGCAAATTTGTCAGGATACAAGAATAAAGGAAAGAAAGCATGTCCGATTTGTATTGATGACATGAAAGGTGAATGGATCGGAAACAATGTCTACATGGACCATATGGGTTGAATGTTGCATGTTTGTGTATTTTTTTCATGATTTCTTGCATATTTGAGGTGTATTAGGCATGTTTGAGTTTATTTGCATGATTTTGAAGATATTTAAATGCATTTGGGTTTTTTTTTTAGTTGTTTTGGCCACATATGGGTTGAATGTTGAATGTATCGTATTCTTTCATGATTTCTTGCGTATTTGAGGTGTTTTAGGCATGTTTGAGTTTATTTGCATGATTTTGAAGCTATTTAAATGCATTTGGGTATTTTTTTTCGTTGTTTTGGCCATATATGAGTTGAATGTTGCATGTTTGTGTATTTTCACATGATTTCTTGCCTATTTGAGGTGTATTAGGCATGTTTGAGTTTATTTGCATGATTTTGAAGCTATTTAAATGCATTTGGGTATTTTTTTTCGTTGTTTTGGCCACATATGGGTTGAATATTGTATGTTTGTGTATTTTTTCATGATTTCTTGCCTATTTGAGGTGTATTAGGCATGTTTGAGTTTATTTTCATGATTTTGAAGCTATTTAAATGCATTTGGGTATTTTTTTTTTCGTTGTTTTGGGCACATGTGGGTTGAATGTTGCATGTTTGTATATTTTTTCATGATTTCTTGCCTAGTTGAGGTGTATTAAGCGTGCTTGAGTTTATTTGCATGATTTTGAAGTTATGTAAATGCATTCGGGTCTTTTTGTGTTGTCTTGGCCACATGTGGGTTGAATGTTGCATTTTGTGTATTTTTTCATGATTTCATGCCTATTTGAGTTTTATTAAGCGTGCTTGAGTTTGTTTGCATGATTTTGAAGTTAATTAAATGCATTCGGGTCTTTTTGTGTTGTTTTGGCCACATGTGGGTTGAATGTTGCGTGTTTGTGTATTTTTTAATGATATCTTTCTTATTTGAGGTTTATTAGGCGTGTTTGAGTTTGCTTACATGATTTTGAAGTTATTGAAATGCATTCGGGCCTTTTTGTGTTGTTTTGGCCACATATGGGTTGAATGTTGAATGTATGCGTATTTTTTCATTATTTCTTGCCCTTTTTTGGTGTATTAGGCGTATTTGAATTTGTTTACATGATTTTGAAGCTATTTAAATTCATTCGGGTCTTCTTGTGTGGTTTTGGCCACATTTATGTTGATTATTATAAGTTTGTGTATTTTTTCTTGATTGCTTGCTATTTGAGTTTTATTAAGCATATATGAGTTTAATTCCATGATTTTGATGAACCAATTTTTTTTGTTTAACATTCGGGCATGTTTGGTACTTTTTGCGTATTCGTGGTCATATTTTTTGTTCTAACAATTATATTTTTTTTTAAATTTTATTTTTCTTATACCTAGATTGCTGCAATAAGCTAAGGGAATGATATTTCACTGTTCAAGAAATTAGTGAGGTTCGAGACAAGTGCGCTATTTTTTTTATAAAATTGTTTGTGATACTTACGGATTTATTTTGTATGTACAAAATATTATTGGTTCGTTTGAAAGCTATATTTTGATAAGCGTTTCAGTTTTAGAGATGTTTGCTCGACATTTTTATTTGTAATTTATCGATATATATCGATGTATTTAATTATTATTGCATGATATATATTATAATTGTATTTATATATACAAAATTATTTGTTTTTTTTAAAAAAAAGGAGGACTTATGGACGCGGTTCTAGGGGAGAGCCGCAGCCATAAGTCCTCCTTTTTTTGGAGGCAACCAAGCTTTAGATGTCGTTCTATGAACCGCATCCAAAAGTTACTTATGGGTGCGGGTGGAACTGCAGCCATAGGTACGACATTGGTTGCGGGGTTGAACCGCATCCAAAGGGCCTAAAACACCCGCATCCAATGACGATTTTTCTACCAGTATTGTTTTGGAATTGAAGGGAAGGATTGAGAAGAGAATAGAGAGAGACTAGTTGGTTTTTGTTTTTTTTTGTGAGAAAGGAGTAATAACCGAGTAAAGGACTCAAATGACATGAACTACTGAAGGAGGCGGCAAAGGAGGCAAGGAGCTGCAACTTCTTCTAGGGTTTTTTGTGACTGAATCAAGGTCTTAGATTTATTTCACAAAATAAATCAATGGTTGAGATCTTCTATCCGTGTTTTTTTTTTTTGGTACAAAAAAAATGAGCTCAATCAATTCTAATATATATTATCAACAATTCAGATTAATTCTTGATGATTTCATCAACGGTCAATATTGACACTCCATGTGCTTTGAATCTAATGGTAAAGATGTGTTAACGTTGGTTTTTTTTTTTATTACATATTTACATCCAATGACTTTCATTTATCTTAATTGACTTTAAATATAAATCATTAGTTCCTTACTTCCTTCAACATAGCTTAAATCTCTAAATAAGGCCATTTATGACTATGAATATAATAATAATAATAATAATAATAATAATAATAATAATAATAATAATAATAATAATAATAATAATAATAATAATAATAATTAGTTTAAATAACTATGAATATAATTTAGATGGTAATACTAATAAATATATACAATAACTATGAATTTAATTTAAATATGGATTAAACAGTTTGTTAAATATAATGAATAGATCTTTAAATCTTATTATTGTTCTCGTTGTTGACTTGTCATTATAGTTAATACTATTGTTGTTGTTATGTCATTCATATCAATCAACATCATCATCGTTATCATCACTCACCAGTATCGTTACCAATTCATCATTGTTGTCGTCACTTCATTATCATGCATCCATCATCACATTGATCGTTATCATAAGCTCATAACCATTTATTATTATCATCATAAATTCATAACCCATCACTGTCATCCATGTCATCATCATCATCCATGGCATCTGTCATATTGGTGAGGATCAACATCTATCATCGTCATTGATGTCTCATCATCGTCGTCATCATCCATCATATATCAACATCCATCGCATATCAACATCCATCATCACACATGATCACTATCATCACCCATTATCGTCCATCTCCATCTATCATCAATGTCATCATCACCATACATCATTGTTATTACCATTACTCCATTATTATTAACATGAAATTGACAAACTGGCAAAACAATGGCGCATCAATCAACAATCATCATCAACAATAATCACCACCAATATCATTATCATTAATTCCTCATCATCGTAAACCATTACTCCATTATAATCACCATCAATATTAATTCACTTCGCAACTCCTCAACAATTTGCATTTTTAATAATACGATGGTATACATAATAGTGTGATATTTAGTTATATTAGTATGATACCTTGTTTTTATAGTATGATTTAATGATAGAACAACACAGTGTGATGTATTATCTATATAGTATGATGATGATGTTATATAGTATCAGATTAAAATAAATTGTATGCATTCTAGTATATGGCTACAATATCTCCAGACCTCTAGTCAAACCTCTTACGCATATCACATATTATGCATATCACATATTATACATATTACATATTACTAAATTTTTATTAGATTAAAAATAGGCTCAAATCTTATTATTATTCTTGTTCTCGATATTGTTACTAATATTATTGTCATTATATTATTCATATATATCAATCACCATCATCATCGTTATCATTAATATCATCATTAATTCATTGTTGTTGTTCTTGTTAATTGATATCATTATTGTTATTATCGTTGTTATCGTCAATTCAGTATCACTCATGCATCATCATCTTGATCATCACACTAGTGGAAAAAACGTCATATACTACGCGCTATTGGCTGCGGTTCTTTTGGAACCGCAACCATAAGTACTGAAAATATAGGGAAAACTACACTACTTATGGCTGCGGGGTAAAAAACCGCAGCCATAGGTACTTATGGCTGCGGTTCAAAAAAACGCAGCCATAAGTACCTATGGCTGCGGTTCCAAATCTTATGGCTGCGGGTTTTGGAACCGCAGCCAAAACCTTAACTTTTTAAAATAAATACGAATTATGAAATAGAAAAAACATTTCCTTTTCTTCTCTTTCCTTCTCACGCGTTCTTTCTTTCCTCCTCCCTCGCACCATTCCTTCTTCTTCTTCACCTAGCCCTCCTCCCTCGCACAACCCTGTCACCATCGCCGCCACCACCACTTCGCTGCTGCTTCTACCCTGTCACCAGATTGTCCTCCCTTGCACCTTTGCTTCTGTTGCCTTCGCTGCTGCTGCTGCCTTGCGACCTCGGTTCGTTTTTTTTAAAAAAATTCATTTAGGGTTTGTAACTTTGCTATTGTTCGAAATTATGGTTCGAATTTTTTTGGTTCATATTAGGGTTCGAAATTAGGGTTTGATTTTTTCGTTTAGGGTTCGAAATTACTAAATGAATTTTTCATTTAGGGTTTTTTTTAAATTAATTAGAGTTCGAATTTTTCTGTTTTTTGTTTGAATTTAGTTTATGTTTTTTTTATGTTGTTCTTGCTATTGCTGCTGCTGTTGTTTTGTTGTTGTTGTTCTTGTTTTTATTGCTGCTGCTGCTGTGTTGTTGTTGTATTGTTGTGTTGTTGTTGTTGCTATTGTTGTTGCTGTTGTTGTGTTGTTGTTGCTGTTGTTGTTGTTGTTGTTGTTGTTGCTATTGTGTTGTTGTTGTTGTTGTTGCTATGGCTAGGGAGAGGGGGGTTGCCATTAGGCTAGGGAAGGGAGAGGGGGGACTGCTAAGGCCTGGGGAAGGGGGAAGGGGGCTGCTAGCTAGGGTCTGTGTGTGTGTGGTGTGTGTGTGGTGTGTGTGGTGTGTGTGTGTGTGTGGTGTGGTGTGTGTGTGTGTGTGTGGTGTGTGTGTGTGCTGCCAGCCCCCCCTGCCAGCCCCCCTGCCAGCCCCCCCTGCCAGAACCCCCTGCCAGCCCCCCCTGCCAGGCCCCCCTGCCAGCCCCCCCATGCCAGCCCCCCACCCCCTGCCAGCCCCCCTGCCAGCCCCCCCTGCCAGAACCCCCTGCCAGCCCCCCATGCCAGCCCCCCCCTGCTAGCCCCCCCTGCCAGAACCCCCTATGCTGCCCTCCGCCCCCAGAACCCCCTAGGTTTTTATTGCTGCTGCTGTTGTGTTGTTGTTGTTGTTGTTGTACTGTTGTGTTGTTGTTGCTATTGTTGTTGCTATTGTTGTTGCTGTTGTTGTGTTGTTATTGCTGTTGTTGTTGTTGTTGTTGCTATTGTGTTGTTGTTGTTGTTGTTGCTATGGCTAGGGAGAGGGGGGTTGCCATTAGGCTAGGGAAGGGGGAGGGGGGACTGCTAAGGCCTGGGGAAGGGGGAAGGGGGCTGCTAGCTAGGGTCTGTGTGTGTGTGGTGTGTGTGTGTGTGGTGTGTGTGTGGTGTGTGTGGTGTGTGTGTGTGTGGTGTGTGTGTGTTGTGTGTGTGTGTGTGGTGTGTGTGTGTGTGTGTGGTGTGTGTGTGTGTGTGCTGCCAGCCCCCCCTGCCAGCCCCCCCTCCCACCCCCCCTGCCAGCCCCCTGCCAGCCCCCCCTGCCAGGCCCCCACTGCCAGCCCCCCCCTGCCAGCCCCCCCTGCCAGCCCCCCTCCCACCCCCCCTGCCAGCCCCCTGCCAGCCCCCCCTGCCAGTCCCCCCTGCAAGCCCCCCACCCCCCTGCCAGCCCCCCCAGCCCCCCCTGCCAGAACCCCCTATGCTGCCCTCCGCCCCCAGAACCCCCTAGGTTTTTATTGCTGCTGCTGTTGTGTTGTTGTTGTTGTACTGTTGTGTTGTTGTTGTTGCTATTGTTGTTGCTGTTGTTGTGTTGTTGTTGCTGCTGTTGTTGTTGTTGTTGCTATTGTGTTGTTGTTGTTGTTGTTGCTATGGCTAGGGAGAGGGGGGTTGCCATTAGGCTAGGGAAGGGAGAGGGGGGGACTGCTAAGGCCTGGGGAAGGGGGAAGGGGGCTGCTAGCTAGGGTCTGTGTGTGTGTGGTGTGTGTGTGTGTATGTGGTGTGTGTGTGTGTGTGCTGCCAGCCCCCCTGCCAGCCCCCCCAGCCCCCCCCTGCCAGCCCCCCTGCCAGAACCCCCTGCCAGCCCCCCCTGCCAGGCCCCCATGCCAGCCCTCCACCCCCTTGCCAGCCCCCCCTGCCAGCCCCCCCGCCAGCCCCCCCTGCCAGAACCCCCTATGCTGCCCTCCGCCCCCACAGCCCCCTCCCCCCTACAACCCCCCCACTTCCCTGTTGTCCCCCCTCCCCCCTATTTGATTTGATTTAGTTGTTGCTGTTATCATAATTGTATATGTTGTATATGATGATCAGAATGTTTAATAGGTTCTGCCGTTCTGCTGCTGTGTTGCAATGTTGTTGGGCTGCTGCGCTACTATGCTGCTGTTCTTGCTTTTTTTTGTAGTAGATTTCTTGATAGTTATTTTTATACAATTTCTTAAGTTAAAATGTTTTTTTTTTTCATGTTTGTAATATTGTAATGGTAAATTTAGTTTATATTATTGATATTCGTCATGGATACTTGTATTTAATTTTGCATATCAATGTAATACCACGAATGATTATATTATTGAGTTATATTATTGTAATGGTAAATTTAGTTTATATTATTGATATATATATATATATGGTTTTTTTTTTTTATAAAAAAAATGGACTTTTGGCTGCGATTCTGGGGGAACCGCAGCCAAAAGTCCTTTTTAAAAAAAAAAATACTTTTGGCTGCGGTTCCTAATAGAATCGCAACCAAAAGTGGACTTATGGCTGCGGTTTTTACAAAGACCAGCAGCCATAAGTTCACTTTTGGCTGCGGTTCCTAATAGAACCGCAGCCAAAAGATTTTATGGCTGCGGGTGGAACCGCAGCCATAGGTCTTAGACCTATGGCTGCTATAGCATTGGTTGCGGGCTTGAACCGCAGCCATAGGACCTAAAAAGCCCGCAGCCAATGATGTTTTTTCCACTAGTGTCATTTACATTCAATATTAATACTTGATACAGCCTTACACATTTATACCTAATATTAGTACAAGGGTAAATTGATCTAAATATAAATTGATACATAATAAATAACATTAACGTACACCTTAACTAAATAAACAAATAAATTAACCCATTGTAAGACAAATACTTCAATGACTAAACCGAATACGTTCCGCTCATATTATTTGGGGGAATAACACAAGAAAACTAGGGTAAACCCATTAATACTTGATATCTATCTCGATCAGAATCGTTAAAGATGTCCTTATAAAACTGAAAATAACGATAATGTAATTGAATATAATCATTTAAAATTAACTGATAATAACTGAAATCGTACGGATAGAACTGTATTTATCCATAACGTAAACTGAATACAATCAGAACCGATATATCAACCGTTCAAAATGAACTAACCTCAATTGAAATTGTACGAGTAAAACCGAAGACCAACCATAACGTAAAACGAATACAATTGGAATTGTTATGTCAATCGTTCACAATGAACTGACAACAACTGAAATCGTATGGGTAAAACCATAACTAAACTGATTTGAACTAATAATAAAAATAACTGAACTGGTTTTAATCTGAAACTGAAAAATTAAAACTGCATTGGTTAATTTTAAAAAAATTAATTGAAGTCAACTAAACTGAAATCAACCAAACCATTTGAGTCCAACCACAACCTAACTGACACCTCTATGATTGACGCCCTCTATGGTTGACGCCATAGTCTCCTTGTTAATTAATTAATTCGTATTAAATTAGTATTTACCACGGACTTACACAAATATATATATATATATATATATATATATATAGTATTGACTAATGACTATTGAGCATTAACTTATTAAAAGGTAGATGCCTAAGTGCTACCAATGTTGCTCCCTTTCCTCCAATATTTTAAATATAAACATAGAATATCATTTACCGTTTACTATGTTCATCTAACGAGATGGCGAGAAAACCGGAAATAAACATGTCCATACTTGACCGTTTACTATGTTATATACAAGTATTTATCTTTATTTTTTTAAAATGTAAACACAAACATGGGCGGATCAGGAATTCAAATCAAGGGTATCATTATTGTCAACGACTATTTTAACCAAACGCTTAAGCTTATTTGAGGCCCTGTAATATGTTATATACTCTATCAACTATATTAACGTAATTAAATATTAATTACACCGAATTACACATGATTTTGTCATTCATTTCTGAACTGTTGTTAGTATACGAAGTATAATAAATGTTTCAATAAAATCCTAATCAAATAGATATATATATCATTATCCTTTATATATATAGAGAGAAAAATATAGAGAAATTTGAGAGGGGGGGGGGGGGACCGTAGAAGGAGATTCATAAAGTAGAGTATAAATGACTAATGTGGCTAGTGTACTTGGGTGTAGAACGTTTTGATGTAAAATAATTTTCCATAGAAAACTCGCTTTTATAGAAATTTCCCAATGTTTACTTGCACGAAAATTACGTTTTTCTCCAAATTTTTGGGGAAAATGTTTCCAATAGGGTATAAAATAAGTGTTCTGTCTAAGTTTTACATTTTATATTTTATCCAAATTAAACGAAGTAAAATAGAAAAATTGTTTTTATGGAATACATTTTTCACACTAGTATATGAAGCCTAAATGAAACAATTATGGAAAAGGTGGTAAATATAGAGGTGTCAGTTCAGTTATGGTTGGACCCAAATGGTTTCGTTGACTTCAGTTCAGTTGAGTTCAGTTAATTTTTTTCAAATTAACCAATGCAGTTTTAACTTTTCAGTTTCAAACCAGTTCAGTTTTTTTATTTTTAGTTCAAATCAGTTCAGTTATGGTTTAACCCATACGATTTCAGTTGTTGTCAGTTCATTGTGAACGATTGACATAACAATTATGATTGTATTCGGTTTACATTATGGTTGGTCTTCGGTTTTACCCGTACGATTTCAATTGATGTTAGCTCATTATGAACGCTTGATATTGGTTCCGATTGTATTTAATTTACATTATGGATACATACATTTCTATCCGTACGATTTTAGTTATTATCAATTAATTTTAAATAATTATATTCAATTACATTATGGTTATTTTTAGTTTTATAATGGCATCTTTAACGGTTTTGATCGAGGTAAGTAGATATCGAGTATTAATGGGTTTACCCGAGTTTTCTTGTGTTATTCCCCCAAATAATATGAGCGGATCGTATTCGGTTTAGCCGTTGAAGTATTTTGCCTTACAATGGTTTAATTTATTTGTTTATTTAAGGTGCACGTTAATGTTATTTATTATGTATCAATTTATATTTAGATCAATTTATCCTTATACTAATATTAGGTGTAAATGTGTAAGCGTGTATTGAGTATTAATATTGAATGTAAATGACGGTCAAGATGATGGGTGATATTGAATTGGCGATAACAACGATCATAACAATAATGATAACAATTAGCAGCAGCAACAACAATGAATTGATGATGATATTGATGATAATGGTGATGATGGTAATTGATATATACAAATAATATAATGAAAATAACAGTAGTAACAATATAAATAACAAGAACAATAGTAGGTGATGATAATGATCATGTGTGATGATGTATATGAATGGTGATGGATGATGATGATGATAAATGTTGATGAACAATATGACATATGTCATGGATGATGATGACGGCGATGACATGGATGATGGTGATGGATTATGAATTTATGATAATAATAATAATAAATAGTTATGAGCTTATGATAACGGTTAAAGTGATGATGGATGATAATGAATTGACGACAACATCGATGATAACAATATGTTGATATGTGATGGATGGTGATGATGATATGTGATGATGACATTATCACATTGATGATGGATGGAGATAGATGATAATGGGTGATGATAATGATCATGTGTTAAGATGTATATATATGAATGATGATGGAAGATGATGATGACATCAATGACGATGATAGATGTTGATGACCAATATGGCATACGTCATGGATGATAATGATGATGACATGGATGATGGTGATGGATTATGAATTTATGATGATAATAATGAATGAGTATGAGCTTATGATAACGATCAAAGTGATGATGGATGATAATGAATTGGCGACGTACACCGATGACAACAACATGTTGATATATGATGGATTCGATGGTGATGATGATATGTGATGATGACATTGATGATGGATGGCAATCGATGATAATGGGTGATGATGATAATGATCATGTGTGATGATGTATATATATATATGAATGGTGATGGATAATGATATATGATGGACGATGATGGTGACATCAATAACGATGACATCAATAATGATGATGGACTAATATATATAATTAAATTTCATACTATTATATATACAACCATATTTTATAAAAAATGCAATCATATTATATGTATCATTTAAAATGACTTATCTATAAAATGTAGATAATCCTTAAGAAAATAAGTCTAAATCAAATCTAAAAAAATAAGTTCAGATCAGATAATTAAAATCTCATGTTTTTAAACTTTAATTCCGTAACAAAAAATATTATTGTTATTACATATTAAAAAACTACTCACTAATACACATAAAACAAGGCCTCAATTGATATATTTTTTACTTATGGATTAACAATATATACACGGTCAAAATTTAGTCATATTAAACAATAAGTTCAAATCAAATCAGATCAAAAAATAAGTTCAGATCATATCAAATAAGCAAATATTAGGTGAATCAAACAAAGCCTAATGTGAAACAAGTACCAAATTTATTATTTAAAATAAAATTATGTATAAAATTTATTCAATCATATTATAGTATATTGGATGAATCCAAACCATTGGATTATTGCAATCAAGGGTATGGATGTAAGTAAAACAAAGCACATTGATCAATAATCTGAACCATTGGATCATCAAATAATGCAAAATCAATGACTCTCATGCATCCACGTGTCCAAATCACCTTTGCAACAAACAAGGGAAAAACCCTACTTTGCATTTCATTTTGCCGTTTCCTTCCTTCCTTCTAGTCTGCTTTCCTCATTTTCTTCCATTTTACTTGATTTTATTTTTCTTTCTTCATTTTCACAGTCTCTTTCTCTCATATTTTACAATAAAAAACCCTAAATCTCTTTCTCTTTCTCTCTAATTTCACTAAAATATAATTCAAACTTCTTCAAGTTCTTGAGTTCCATTGCATTATTTAATCCGGCTAGAAAGAAAGACCAACTCCTACTATCGCATTCTCGAGTTCCATTGCGTTTTCATTCTCTGTTCTTGATTTTTTTTTTTTTTGGATTTTTTTATAATGATTTTTAGGTTCATCAGTTCCTGATTTTTTTTAAATGAAAATTGGGTTTTATCCATATAATGTATTCGTTCAAAGTTGGGGTTCATTATTTGGGTTTGGATTTTACTTTGAATTTGTGATATTTGTGGTGGTAGGAGCTAGATCTAGATATTTGACTTTCATTATTTATGATTTTCGATAGATCTAGATATTAGTCTATAATTTTTTTTCTGGATTTGTATGGTCATACATTTTTTTTTTTTCATTTTTGTTTGTCATTTTTTCATGTTTAATTTTTTTTTCTGATTTTTTTTTTCAGGTTTTTTTAATAAAAATGTTCGAGTTCATCTGAAGATTTAATGTTCAAAGATTAATTCATCCATGGAGAATGTGGTCTTTGTTTGGAGCGTGGAGGGTTAAATCCATAGAGAGTTTCTGGGTATTTTTCATTTGAATTTCTGGGTCTTTATTTCAGATCTGAAAATTTCTGGAATTATTTCTGGGTAATATTTTAGGTGATTTTTTTTCTTTTTTATTTTTTTATTTTGTTTTCTGGGTGTTTTCTGGGTTCATTTTTATTGTTTTCGATTTTTCATTTTTCGATTTTCTATTTTCTATTTTTCATTTTATTGATTTTATTAATTTTTTAATATTTCATTTTATCTGTTTCTTTTTAATTTTTTGTTCATCTTTGTTTTTTGTTTTTGCAGGGATATATAATTGTTGAAGTCTTGAAGATGGATAAAGTTTTAATTTGTGTCTTTTTTGTTGTCATATCATCAAATTATAATTTGAGATATTTTATATAGTCATAGCAATACTTTTTAAAATTTTCTTATTTGATTGTAAATCTTGTAATGATACAAGTATGACATACTTTGTAATGTTTATTTCTTAAGAATATAATTTGTATTTGATTGACAAGATTTTATTATTGGTACTTATATTTCTTAATTATTAATTATTTCTACTAATTGGTTATGTTTTATGAACAAATATTTCATTGCAATTAGCAACTAAATAATTTTTAATTTAATTTTACCAAAGTTCGTGATACAATTTAACAACTAAATTAGTAATTGAGATTAGGTGTTTTTTTTTTACCCATTTTGTATTATACTATGATTATGTAATGAAATTATAGTAATTATGCTTGTTCTTTATTATTTTTAGCAAATTGCAAGTGTTCACAATCATAAAATAAATTATGATTTTTTACTTTATTAAATCATACGTTATATTGATTAAGTATAAATATTTGATATTACCCTAAATTTTAGCAAAAAAAATAAATGACCTTGATTTTTGAGTAATTTTTTTTGGAGGGAAAGGTGACTTTTTTTGTATGAAATTTAGTTTGAAAGGTTAATTTGAAATATTTAAATTGGAATTTAGGAGGGACTTTTATATTTTTATTAAATTTTGGAAGGAAGAAAGGTTAAATTTTTAGTAAAATTTGGGAGGTAATTTTAATGTTTAATTAAAATTTGAGAGGTAAAATTAATTTGTAATTGAAATTTTGGAGGGAAAGTTTAATTTATTTGTAATTGGAATTTGGGATGAAAGGTCAATTTGAAATTAGAATTTGAGAGGGAAAATTAATTTGCAATTGAATTTTTTGTTAATTTAATCAATAGTTTATAACAGTTTTCAATTCATTTTGGTCCAGTTAACTAATAGTTTGAAATATTTTTCAGTTCATTTTGGTTTATTCAACTAATAGTTTACTCCCTCCGTCCCATTTTACATGCTACATTACATTTTGGAATAAATTTTTATGCAAACCAATTTTCATGTGGGCCCACCATTGGTAAAGTTAAGTGGAAGAAGTTGATTGGCTTAAAGAGGATAAAAATGACAAAAAAGAGGTAAAAATGTAAAATATATGTGGGGCCCATAGACTATAAAAGGAAATGTAGCAAGTATTTTGGGACATCCAAATAAGGAAATTGTAGCAAGTAATTTGAGACAGAGGGAGTAATACATATTTCAGTTAAATTAAGTTCAGTTATAGTCAGTTAAAAACAGTTCTATGTAGTCAACTTTTTCAGTTCAGTTGATTTCAATTCATCAATCAGTTCAGTTTCAGTTCAGTTTATTTTGTTTCAGTTGAAATTTCAGTTATCACAAACTGACAGCTCTAGGTAAATAATTACTTCGTAATTGAAACCAAAAAAAAAGGTGGAAAAGACTACAATGATATGCGGTCAAAAAGGACAAAGAGAAAGTCAGAAAACAAAAGCAATTATGTCAATTAGCATTCGAACCCTTAACCAGCCGTTTTGTACAAGAGTTTGAAGTTGTATTCTTCTACCATAGAAGCAACTCCATCTTACATGTTTATTTCACAATTACTTACATATATATTGATTTTTTCCCAGATTTTCGTGGGTGACATTTCCATTCTTTGCTCCACTATAGATCCGCCTATGAACGACAGTTAAATTATACTTGCTAAAGTATCCCTTGTTTGTGTGTGGAACACATAATTTTTTATTGTCAATGGGATGGAGATATAACCCTTAATCCCATCAAAATATTACTTAAGAGTTAAGAGAAGCACGTATTAATTTACTTTCTTACTTCGTTACTTAATTATATCAAATACCAAACATAGGGACTCAAATACCCTGTCCCACAAATCATTTCTCATTTATTATTTATGTTCTATTTATTTTGATTAGTTGTGATAATTAATATGAAATACCTTTTAAATTTTAAAAATCATAAAAGTTATTTTATGAGCCAATTAAAATGAAGGAATAATTAAATTAATAGGTACCAACTATTACACTTTTTATTGTATAAAAACCAACTTTTGATTATTAACCAGCATCATGAACTAATACATAAAGTTGCAATGATAGGTATATGACCTAAATATTGTGGCAACTTATAGGTCATCCATACCTATCGTTGCAATTTTATGTAATAGTTCGTGCTGCTGGTGAATAATAAAAAATTGGTACCTATAAAATAAAAATGCAATAGTTGGTACCTATTAATGTAATTATTCCAATTAAATGGGACACAATTAGTACACAATATGTGGGACAGAGGATTTTTTTTTCCAAATAAAGGATGAGGATTATATTAGTGAAATTAATCAATTTTCTATCCTTATCACATTCTATAATCTATCTAATCCTTATTTCTCAAAACAAACATTGGTGCGTTTTGGAACTCTAAATTTTTTTTTTATCTAATCTACATTTTTTTTAATCTGATCTGATCTTATATGTTTTTTTTACGATCTGATCTGCTTTTTTAAACTGGTCTGAACTTTTATAAAATAAGAATTAAAGTAGTTAAATAAGTAGAATGAAGCAAACTATAGGAATATATAGTTTATTTTTTTATTATTTAGTTTTGTATTTATTTTGTTTAGCTGTATTAGTTAGGTTTTATTAGGCTTTTCTTTGTTTTTCTTTTCTTCGTTTCTTTCTTTTCTTCTCGAGCCTCCCTGTTCTGCTTCTGCTCTCTGCTTATAAATAGAGCAGTTTGCTCTTCTTAGTGGGTGGCATATTGATGTAATACAACTCTTAATTCATTTTCAATAACATTCTTGTCTTCCATTTTCAATTCTTATGGTATCAGAGCCCAGGTTGGGTTTGGATTGATCTGGGCCAAAATTATACACAACTCATTAAACAAATGAAAATTCAAGTGATTTTTGATGATGAAAAGTGTTGGTTTCAGGACCAATCTAATGGAAAATTGTTTGGTGATGGACAAAAGCAAGGGAACTTGTTCTGTTTTACTAGCAAGAATAATGGTGTAGTTGATTTAGAAAAAAAAAAGTTTGTTTTGGTGAATCTGTTCTACCATCAAAGACTTCTACTAGTATAGACAAGAAATACAGGAATGTAGTAGATTTAGATATTATACATGCTAGACTTGGTCATGTTTCATTGTAAAAAATGATGCATATTGATGATTGTAAAAGTAATGGTTTGAAAGAATACAATTGTCATGTTGGTATTATTTCAATGTTTCACAAATTACCTTTCTTTAAAAGTACAAATAGAGCCATTAAATGCTTTGATTTAATTCATATGGATCTATGGGGTCCTTATAAGATTCCCTCCATAGGAGGTGCAAGGTATTTTTTAACTATATTAGATGATCATAGTAGAATAACATGGACATATTTAATAAATAACAAAGAGCAAGTCCTAGCTTGTATCACTGGTTTCTTTGCCATGGTTGAAACCCAATTCAGTACTAAAATAAAGGGCATTAGATCAGATAATGGAACAGAAATCATAAACAAACTATGCTTGAAATTTTTGAGAGAAATTAAAAAGGGATATATCATCAAAGAAGTGTTCCTGGTGTTCCTCAACAGAATAGTAGAGTAGAAAGAAAACATAAACACCTTCTAGAGGTCTCTAGATGTTTAAGATTTCAAGCTAATTTGCCTAAAAGATTTTGGGGGGAATGCTTACTTGCAACTACTTAATTATTTGATAAATAGAATGCCAACCAAAGTCTTAAAATGGAAATCACCATATGAAGTTTTATTTAATAAATCACCCAATTATGAAAACTTAAGAGTTTTTGGGTGTTTGGCTTATGCCTATAATAATGAAAAAGGTAGGGATAAGTTTGATAAAAGGGCAAAGAAATGTATGTTTGTGGGATACCCTATGGACAAAAGGCATACAAGTTGTTTGATCTAGATACTAAAAGAATATTTGTTTCTAGGGATGTTATGTTCTATGAAACTTGCTTTCCTTTTAATAAGGATATTGATCAAACTAAGAGCTTATTTAGCCAACCTGATTTAGTGAATTATGGAACAGAACACTCTAAAATTGAAAGCATACCTGTTTTGGAGCATCCTATGGAATCAGATTTAAACACACCTCCTAGAACACCTATTTTACATAATAATGTCAATGACTCTAATGAGAACTCTACTTCTAGTGCTGCTTCAGAACCAATTCCCAATCACAAAATTGTTTCTGAAACTTCTGTCACCTCTTCTCAGAATCAACAGAACAGAAGAATTGGTTCTGTAACCCCTGTAACCCCTTCCCAGAACCTGCAGAACAGGACAGAAGAATCTTTCCACTCTAATACTCAATTTTTAGACAGTAATGAGTCAGTTCATAATACTAGACATATACAAAGACCATCCAAATATAAAGATTTTGTTGTCTCTTATGTTCCTTATAGAAATAACCATGAAAATTATCCGAGTGAATCTCAATCTTTTGTTGTCAATGTTCATCATAAACCTACTAACTATAATCAAGCTAAAAATTCTCAAGATTCGATAAATGCTATGAATGAGGAAATTAAAGCTTTGGGTTTGACTGACTTGCCCATAGGTAAAAAAAGCCATTAATTCAAAATGGGTTTATAAAACTAAACTAAAGCCAGATGGTTCTATAGAAAGACTCAAAGCTAGGTTAGTTGCTGTTGGCTATCAACAAAAAGAAGAAATAGACTTTGATCAGACTTTTTCTCCTGTAGCTAAGTTAGCCACAGTAAGAATAGTTATTCCTCTTGTTATTTATTAAAATTGGGATTTGCATCAATTGGATGTGAATAATGCTTTCTTACATGGACATCTTGATGAAGATGTATATATGAAACCACCTCCAGGTTATAACAAGGCCAAAGAGGGCCAAGTTTGCAAATTGCTCAAATCATTATATGGTTTGAAACAAGCTTCCAGGCAATGCAACAAGGGATTAAATAAATTCCTAAAGTCTCTTGGTTTTGTGCAATCTAAGCAAGACTGATCCTTTTATACAAGAACAAAGAAAGGTGAATTCCTAGTGCTATTGGTGTATGTGGATGACATTCTCATCACAGGTACTTCTAACTCTCAAATTACCTCTATCAAAATTTCTCTTGATCATGCATTCAATATTAAAGATTTAGGAGAATTGAATTATTTTCTTGGCATTGAAATAACAATAAATTCTAAAGGGATGTTTTTATCTCAAAAGAAATATACCGAAGATATTTTGGAAGATGCAGGTATGAAAGATTGTATTGCTGTCAGTACTCCTCTCTCTACTGGTTTAAAGCTGTCCTTAGATCAAGGAACTGAACTGCAAGATCCTGAGGTTTATAGAAGATTGATTGGGAGACTTATTTACTTGAGCATCACCAGGCCTGACCTTTCTTACACTGTGCATCATCTTAGCCAGTTTATGAACAACCCTAGAGAGCCTCATCTTCGAGCTGCCTTGCATACATTGAAGTATCTCAAAGGGACTACAGATTATGGATTACATTACACAGCTCATAATGATCTAACCTTAAGTGCTTTTAGTGATTTAGACTGGGGATCATGCAAATTTACTTCTAGATCCTTAAATGCTTATGCCATATTTTTGGGTAATCATCTTGTTTCTTGGAAAACCAAGAAACAGCCCACAGTGAACAAATCATCTGTTGAAGTAGAGTATAGATGTATGTCTTACACAGCAAGTGAGATAGTCTGGATAGCAGGGTTGCCTCAAGATCTAGGTGTACAAGTTCAGCTGCCCATTACTCTATATTGTGACAATAAATCTGCAGAAGCTTTAGCCCATAATCCTAAATTTCATGAGAGAGCAAAGCATCTCAAACGCGATATGCATTATGTTAGAGAGCAAATTGAAGAAGGCTTTCTTGCAACCTCTCATGTTTCCTCCAAACATCAATCCTTACTAAACCCTTATGCTCTTCTCAACATGATTTTTTGTGTTCCAAGCTTGGCCTTCTTCCCAAGTCAAGCTTGAAGGGGGAGTATAGGAATATATAGTTTATTTTTTTATTATTTAGTTTTGTATTTATTTTGTTTAGCTGTATTAGTTAGGTTTTATTAGGCTTTTGTTTGTTTTTCTTTTCTTCTCGAGCCTCCCTGTTCAGCTTCTGCTCTCTGCTTATAAATAGAGCAGTTTGCTCTTCTTAATTAGTGGGTGGCATATTGATGTAATACAACTCTTAATTCATTTTCAATAACATTCTTGTCTTCCATTTTCGATTCTTACAAACCCTAAAAGTCATCGTAAAACATATAAAAGTTACACAATAATTCTTTATGAAAACATATTTATTTTTTATTCTGTTGAATATTGATGTTTTTGTAAACGCGATTAATTTTAGAATTTGTGTTCATTGAAAATATCAAGATTCACAATACTAGTGAGTAGTGACTTTAATTAAAGTATTAAACAAATAATCCACAAAGTGGGGGACATTGGCTGTCGCTAAATGTAAGCTACTTTGTCGAGTATTACAATTGAGGAGTGATTTTGCAACCAAAAATAAATAAATCGAGGAGTGATTTTGCAACCAAAAAAAAAAAAAAAAAACAATTGAGGAGTGATTTATCCATAATTGCTATGGGTCCATAGGAATATAGGATAGCTAAAAGACAAGAATTGTTTTGGTCTAATTTGTAGTGTTATATGTTTTTTGGATTTTTTTTGTTAGATAAAATCTTTTAAAAAATAGCTTGACAACTTAAAACTTAAAACTAATTTTATTGTTAAATTAAACCTTGGTTTTACTTTTCGGTGTTAGACTACTTTTTTCCGGCGTTAGCTCGACCTTTGTAATGTCCAAGAATCAGACACCCTTTGTACTTGGTTTGTTTATGGCTTCTTTTGATATGTTTTGTTTCTTAATCTTCACCTTGCTCCTTCTTTTCTTCTTTAAAGACTTGTCAGACTTCAGTATGTGTGTAGGATCTCATAATAGAATGAGTTAAGGTCGGAAAGGAGTAGTCACGTCGGAAAATATGGTCAATTGACCCATCTAGTGGAGGTGCTACTTGTAATATTTAGTCTACTTTGAATTTTTTTTTTTTTGTTGCCTAACTTTCCTAAGTAGTTTTTTTAGACTGATTTGAAATAAGTGTTATATATATATGGGTAGGATGTCACTAATTGAAGCAAGTTTTATGTAACTTGCATAGTACTCAAATATGTTCTTTTAGATTATTGTTATTGAATATATGAAATAAATAAAATAATATTTTATAAATTTAATTTGCCAAAAATTCAGATGTAAATTACAAATTTGTTCAGAAATTCCTATCAAACTCCAAACAAGCCATAAGATAGACATCCATTATGAAATTTCTTACTAGCTAGCTAGTCGGTCGCAAATGTGTAAAATTACCTACGAAATTTTTGTTTTATTTTTCGGTAGGAAATTTACCTAGCACATAAAAGACGGTCGGAAATGTTGAAACTGCGGTAGCAAATCAGCTACCGATTTATTAAATTTTTCAGTAGGAAATTACCTACCGCGAAAAATCGGTCGGAAATGTTGAAAAATGCGGTAGGTAATTTTCCTACCGACCAACATATTTCCTACCGACCACTACCGATCGAAAATAGGTCGGAAATCATATTTCCTACCGATTTTTCTATAATTCCTACCGCTTATGACAGTAGGTAATTTAGCCTTTTCTTGTCGTGCAAGGTTTCATTTAATAAAAAATTTTGGTTTAAGGTTTTAGGCCTTGTTCTTTTGGACTTAAAAGCTACAATAATCAGATCAGATCAGATCAGACTTAGTCAAATCAGATCAGATCAGATCAGACATTATTACTCTTTATTATTTCGAGCATTGTTTTTCCGCTCGACATTTTCCGACGATGGTTTTCAGACTGACTTTTTTGCGTTGATTATTCGGTCAACTTTTCCAGCGACGATTTTCGGGACGACTTTTCCGACGATGGTTTTCGGAATGACTTTTCCGGCAATGATTATTCGATCGACTTTTCCGGCGGTGATTATTCGACCGATTTTTCCGGCGACGATTTTCAAACCGAGTTTTTCAGCGACGATTTTCAGGACGACTTTTCCAACGACGGTTTTCGGACTGACTTTTTCCGGCGGTGATTATTTGGCCGACTTTTCCGGCGACGATTTTCAGGCCACGTTTTTCGACAACGGTTTTCGGGACGACATGTGCGACGACAGTTTTCGGACTGACTTTTCCGGCGGTGATTATTCGGTCCACTTTTTCGGTGACGGTTTTGGAGTCAGATTGAATGAAGGGTTTGAAAATAATGAAAAGTAAAATACTGAAGAGATGAAATCAAATGAGCTTGAGGCTTTGGGCACATTAAATTTTTGTCCCTAGAAATAAAAATAAAAATAAAAATAAAAATAAAAATAAAAATCAAAATAAAAATCAAAATAAAAATAAAAATAAAAATAAAAATAAAAATAAAAATAAAAATAAAAATAAAAATAAAAATAAAAATAAAAATAAAAATAAAAATAAAAATAAAAATAAAAATAAAAATAAAAATAAAAATAAAAATAAAAATAAAAATAAAAATAAAAATAAAAATAAAAATAAAAATAAAAATAAAAATAAAAATAAAATAAAAATAAAAATAAAAATAAAAATAAAAATAAAAATAAAAATAAAAATAAAAATAAAAATAAAAATAAAAATAAAAATAAAAATATAAAAATAAAAATAAAAATAAAAATATTAATAAAAATAAAAATAAAAATTAAAATAAAAATTAAAATAAAATAAAAATTAAAATAAAAATAAAAATAAAAATAAACATAAAAATAAAAATAAAAATAAAATTAAAATTAAAATTAAAATTAAAAACTAAAATTAAAATTAAAATTAAAATTAAAATTAAAATTAAAATTAAAATTAAAATTAAAATTAAAATTAAAATTAAAATTAAAATTAAAATTAAAATTAAAATTAAAATTAAAATTAAAATTAAAATTAAAATTAAAATTAAAATTAAAATTAAAATTAAAATTAAAATTAAAATTAAAATTAAAATTAAAATTAAAATTAAAATTAAAATTAAAATTAAAATTAAAATTAAAATTAAAATTAAAATTAAAATTAAAATTAAAATTAAAATTAAAATTAAAATTAAAATTAAAATTAAAATTAAAATTAAAATTAAAATTAAAATTAAAATTAAAATTAAAATTAAAATTAAAATTAAAATTAAAATTAAAATTAAAATTAAAATTAAAATTAAAATTAAAATTAAAATTAAAATTAAAATTAAAATTAAAATTAAAATTAAAATTAAAATTAAAATTAAAATTAAAATTAAAATTAAAATTAAAATTAAAATTAAAATTAAAATTAAAATTAAAATTAACATTAAAATTAAAATTAAAATTAAAATTAAAATTAAAATTAAAATTAAAATTAAAATTAAAATTAAAATTAAAATTAAAATTAAAATTAAAATTAAAATTAAAATTAAAATTAAAATTAAAATTAAAATTAAAATTAAAATTAAAATTATAATTATAATTATAATTATAATTAAAATTAAAATTAAAATTAAAATTAAAATTAAAATTAAAATTAAAATTAAAATTAAAATTAAAATTAAAATTAAAATTAAAATTAAAATTAAAATTAAAATTAAAATTAAAATTAAAATTAAAATTAAAATTAAAATTAAAATTAAAATTAAAATTAAAATTAAAATTAAAACTAAAATTAAAACTAAAATTAAACTAAAATTAAAACTAAAATTAAAACTAAAATTAAAATTAAAATTAAAATTAAAATTAAAATTAAAATTAAAATTAAAATTAAAATTAAAATTAAAATTAAAATTAAAATTAAAATTAAAATTAAAATTAAAATTAAAATTAAAATTAAAATTAAAATTAAAATTAAAATTAAAATTAAAATTAAAATTAAAATTAAAAATAAAATTAAAATTAAAATTAAAAATCTAATCAAATCAGAAAAACTCAAGTCAGATCAGATCAAATCAGATCAGACAAACCCAAAACAAATCAGATCAGTCCTAAAGAACAGAGCCTTAAAGTTGTCATTTTAAAAAAAAAATTCATCTGACAAAAACTATTGTTTTAAATCACCTGACAAAAAATCATTGTTTGTGCATAAACATTATTATATTCAACAAGTTCAATGTTATACCCATAAACATAAATATTTTATCCAATATTATATAATTATTTCTATCAATCGATGGAAAAAAAAGGGCTAATATTGCTCCATTATATTTTGGTTGTCATTGATACACTAAAAAAATTGGCCTATTAACGATGAGTCTAAATCCTATCGTAAATGTAGATCTTTTATGATTGTTTTTGAAAGCGTGGCTAAAATTCACTTAATACATAGCCACCTAAGCTCTATTAAAATTGACTCATTTAATTTACGACGGAAAAAATCATTTGCGACACCCCTTTCATACGACAGGGTCATATTTTTATGATGAGAAAAATAATTTACGACCTCCTTTCTTTAGGACGGAATCACATTTTTTGAAATGGTTATTCCCGTCGTGAATAGCATCTTTTATAGTAGTGATGGCTAATTTCATTATTTTGCCTTTAGTTTTATTAGTAGTTCAATTACTATTATTTACAACACTCCACTTTTCTTTCATGTTTGAGATAAAAAACTTTAACGATTAAAATTTTTAATAGTATGTTTGTGAAAAAAATTATAAAAACTACATTAGAAAAACTTTATGTTATGAAAAACACAACGAAAATCCACTTAGCTTGAATATTGTTTTTGCATTATCTGTCAAATTTTGTTAAACGTATATGTAACGTAGTAATACTTGTATTAGGCCCTGTTCTTTTGGACTTAAAAACTACAATAATCAGATCAGATTTTTACAGATCAGATCAGTTCAGCTTTGTTTTAATTTTATACTCTCACAAAATAATACCCCCACCTAATCAGATCAGATCAGTCCTAAAAAACAAGACCTTAGTTTTACCATTTCTCTTGTGAGACCGTTTGATGATGTAACGGACATTTTGATTGAAAGCTATAACTATCTATTGTACATGTAATCTTTAATTTTTTTTTATATAACTAATTATGTTACATATAAAAATTTATAATTTTATGTTCTAAAATTATAATTTTTAAGCGGATAGTTATTATTTGATAGGAGACTTTTTTATATTTTGGTAGGAAAGCCAATAATTAATCTACAAGCCACATGGTTTCGTACATGAAGAAATAAAAATATAAACAATTGTGTATTTATGTATTTATTTGTAAAAATTAAACTTTGGCCTGAGTCACGCTCGATATATATTTGCTAAGCAATTTAGACATATGCTTAAATAATTTATTCAATTTTAAAATAAATATTAGTGTAGTAAAAAAATTAGTAAGATTAGTTATAATATTAATCTGATTATTATTATTATCATCATTATTAATATTATTATTATTAATATTATTATTATTATTCGATAACAATGACTTCTGGATTTAGCTTTTAAGGAAAATGATACCTAGAGTCCTAGATGTTTTTTTTCTAAAAAAGAAACATAGAAAAAAAATTGTGGGGAATATTTTTTTATTGCTAATCTAATACTCCATCTATTTCACTTTCGATTGCTAATTTAATATTCCTTCCATTTCACTTTATTTTGTACATGTCCTTGTTAGGTATTTCCTTTTATTCTTAACCTTTCCCATATTTTTTAGGGGCTTAATAACCTTTTCTATATTTCCATAATCATCACTAGGAGTTATTAATAATTTGACTAAATTACATTGATTACCCATAAAATATTAAATTTGATTGGATATAAACAATTCTCACTTTAATTTTCCACCTAAAACTAAAATGGATTGGAGTACTTATTATATACTAGTGTAATTCCAATTTCTAAAACATTTTGACTACAACTTTTAAGCAATTTTAAAATATATGTCTACTCTCATCATGCTTAATTCAAGTGTAAAAGTCAAAGCCCAAAAATTAAATCGGACAGAGGGAGTACTACGTAAATGAAATAATTGTAAAACTAGAAAAAATCCAACTAGATCCCTTGCATTGTCTTCTCTCTTCTTCTTCCTTCTCCCTTTTTTTTCTTTTAGACAATGATTTCTTAGCTTGGTTCAACATACAACATTTTTCGATAACAATTTTCCAACTGAATTTTTTCACTAAAGGTTTTTTCGTCGATTTTTTCCAACAAAGTTTCCAATCGATTTTTCTAGCAACGATTTTCAAGCCGAATTTTTTGGCAACAATTTTTCGGCACCTTTTCCAGCCTACTTTCTTCGAATAACTTTTCTAGTAACAATTTTCACTTACAATTTTTGGTAATGGTTTTTCGGCCTATTTTTTGGAAATAGTTTTCTGACCTTTTTGACGTGTGATATAAGATATATATTTCTGATTATATTTTTCAATTCCGACCTCAAACACAGCCCTTAAAAGATCAATGAAAAAGAGTTAAGGTTGAGCCTTAAGGGTTGAATTTAGGATAATAAGGCTCCATTTGACCCTTAAGGGTTGGATTTAAGGTTTGAATGACAAAAAAATCAGAAACGTCTCATTTCGTGAGCCCTAAAAGTCTCCAAAAATTAGTGAGAAATAAAAAAAATTCTACATTAGCACAACAAGGGTCCATTTAGTCCTTATGACTGGATTTGAGGCTGGAATTGACAAAAAAAAATTAGAATATATTTGTCTCGTTTTACATGTCAAAAAATGTAATTTTTGTGAGATTTTTTTTAATAATTTAGCATAAGGAGGGCCAGTTTAACCCTTAAGGATTGGTTTATTGTTGACAAAAAGTGATCAGAAACATGTCATTTAGTGTGCCTAAAAATGTCTTGGTTTTCTTGAGAAATAACAATTCCCAATTCAGCATAATGTGAGTTTGTTTGGTTTCTAAGGGCTAGATTTAAGGTCAAAATTGAAAAAAAAAATGATGTGGTCATAATTGGGTTTATGCGTAGTCAATCAAAAGATTTGACCAATTTGAGCCAGAATGGCCAAAATTGAGATTATTCCCATCAATTTTTGCTACATATCAAAACAAACGTAATTCAAAATAGACTTTGTCAATAATGGGAGAATTAAAATAGTGAAAGTATTAGATCAGACGGTCTGATCAAACAATCTGGTCAGACGGCTGACCCATATACCCACTTATGATAGTGAAAAATTTCGATAGGCTATAACTTTGCGCTCGGGTGTCGGATTGGAGTATATAATATGTCGAAATTGATAAATTTTTTGAGGCGAACGCAGCTATACATATCCGAAGGGGATTTGGCCACTGGAAATCGCCAAACGAGGCCTCTAAAGGCCTCAAAATGAAAAAAAAAAGTATCCAGGTTATATTTTGTCCAAGTTGGTTACAAAATGTGTCCAGGTTTTACAATATGTGTCCACATTAAACAATATGTGTCAATGTTTACAAATGTTTCCATGTTAACAATATGTATCCAGGTTTGTCCAGGTGTATTCAGATTTGTCCATGTTTGTCTAGATTTGTCCAAGTTTGACTACATATGTCCAGTTGTCAACATTAGTCCAAGTGTGTCCAGATTTATCCAGATTTGTCCATGTTTGTCTAGATTTGTCCAGGTTTGTCCATATTTGTCCAGGTATGTCCAGATTTGTCTAGTTTTGTTCATGTTTGTCTAGATTTGTCTAAGTTTGTCTACATTTGTCCAGGTTCAACAATATGTGTCCAGGCTCAACAACATGTGTCCAGTTCCAACATTATGTCACCAGGTTTAACATTATGTCCAAGTTTAACATTCTGTGTCCAGGTTCAACCATATGTGTCCAGGTTTAGTAATATGTGTCCAGGTTGAGTAGGACTGGTCTGACAGTAAGCTTATTGTCAGACCTGTCCGACACAATACCTTCTCATTAAAATAATGTTTAATAAAACAAAAACAAAAAAACGGAGGAGGAGCTCAATAGCTCATATATACTGAATACTCACTAATAAGTAGTGGCGGATCCATGATTTGTACTAAGGGGGTTCGAAATTCATCAAAGACCAGATATCTGGATACTCATATATAAATTGGGCAGTATAAAATTAATTTTTCAAATTAATACCAATACACATAAAAGGGCACAAATAAAGAAGTCGAAATTCAATTCGAATAAAAAAAAATATTTACAAAATACATTTAACATTTAAGTACTTAACAAGTCAAAACATTTATAAATATTATAGTTGAAGCAAATGCTAGGAAGGGGAATTGAACCCCTCACCCCACACACATAAGGTAAAATCCTTGCCATTGAGCCATAGAATACATTGTGTTGCATAAGCGTTTCAAATTGTATATATCGCCACTGCCAATCCAGATGTTTTTCTTGGATCCAGAGGGTTGAACAGAACCCCTGGATCCGCCACTGCTAGTAATTTAATAAATAGTGTGCAAATATCGCATCTAATAAGACACTGAGAAAGAGAGAGAAATAGAAAAGCAAAAGAGAAGAAACACAAAAAAAAAAAAAAAAAAAAAAAAGAAAAGAAAAAAGAAATGGGATCAAATGTATTTGGAACCCCAATCACAGAAGAGTACGTAAGGGAGATGCAGGATAAGATTGAGATAGGGCAAAAAGAGAAAGCAAAGGTGGCATTAATGATGAAGAATGAAGACGGAAAAGATGTGAGAGCAAGAGTATTTGCAGAGAGATTGGTACCCAGATTTGGGGAAAAATCTACAAGCACAATGTGTTTGATATACAATGCTACAGGTGACACTATTACTTTTTTTACTGATTACAATTGGATTGGGCGAATATGTGAATCTCCATATCCAACTATTATACAAAATGGTCAATGGGGTGTATTCCTCCATGGTCAGTATTATGGCGGTGAGGAAGGTTCTAAAGCTGCTGTTATCTATTCTGGCTCTAACTCTCTTGGTGATCCTTCTTATTGGGTCACCTGCTTTGGTTCCACCCCTTCTGGTAACTTCAACCAGGTTTCTTTTCTTCTCTTTCTCCTCCCCTTCTCTTTCTTTCTTTATTATTATTAAATTTTTTTTTAAATTTATGCTCAAATTTTTCGCTTTTTGAAACTTTTAAGCTATGCCCCTCAACTTAGGTTTTTTAATTAACAAAACGTTAATGGATCTGTTAATGGATATATTAAAAGGAGTTGCTTTGCTTTTCGTAGGAGGGAAATTTTCCCTCTAAAATTGCAGGACTTTTAACGGATCCATTAATGTTTTGTTAATTAAAAAACGTATGTTAAGGAGCATAGCTTAGAAATTTGAAAAAATACGGGCACAACTTATTACAAACGCGAAAAATTCAAGGAAATAGTTTAGAATAACCCTTTTTATTTCAAATTTAATAACTCGCTGATGAAAATGGTTAGGTAAAAAAAATTTGCCTTTAAAAAAAAGTACACAAGTACGGGTATATGTACAAAATTTTTTTTTTTATTATTATTATTATTATTATTATTATTATTATTATTATTATTTTTGGGTAAGGATCCAAATACTATTGGGCACGGTGATCTTAATTGAATGGAAAATTTTCCTTCAAATCGATCTAGTTTGTAAAATTTTAACTAATCTAAAGTTTCAGAATTTTCAGTATAAAGACTTTTTCCCTGGCTTTGTCTTATGTTATCTTTGCGTTTCTCCCACCGGAACTAATACCCTAAGCCCGGCCCATTTGGTTTTGTTAATAAATTATTGTAACGTTATTAAATTTAATGTATAATTTTGTTAAGGAGCAACGAAAACATATTTTCATTCTCAATCTTGAAATTTGTTCATATTTTCAATTACGATCTATTACCATTGAGAAGAGTGATATTAGATGATGATGAATATTTGTGGAGAAAATTAGATAAATTGTACTCCAATAACCACCATTTATGACCAGACCATTATGGGGATAGATTTTGATTTATGTTCCAATTTTAGTTATAAATTCATTACAGTTATCACCATTTATGACCTGATACCAAACGTTCAGTTAAGGTTCAAAAGTCAATTGTACTCTTTTTTTTTTTTTTTTTTAATGTAATTGGTGATACACAAAGAATGCGTTGGTGACCTAACTAAAAATTTTAATTTGACTGTAGGTATACGTTGGTATTTGCAAACCAACAGATTACAATCTTGAAGCAAATGACAAAAGCACAGATTGGAATGCAATTGAGCGCAAATTTGATGCTACTAGTGGGAAACTAGTGCAAATGACAGAGCAAAATGGGGGATTGATGTTTGGAGCAATTGGTAACATCAAATCTTCTTTCTGCGAAGCAATATTGACATTGCCTGCAGCTTTGACCTGAACTAATTAACACTCTAAAATGTATGCGTCCTTTGTTATCTTCTTTTTTTAAATTTTTTTTTGTATGTTCCTTTGTTTTGGGTTTCGTCCTTTTTTATGTTTTTCTTTTTTATTTGTTCCTTTGTTTTGAGTTGTATTTCATAAAACTTGTTGTATTGTTAAAGAATAATGGACTTTCTTTCCGGTTTTTAATAAAGCAATCCGCTCAAGTTCTTTGTTTTACTTGTGTTTTGGTAGCGCTGCAAAAAGTTAATTATAATTCCAATCAAAATTGTTTAGATTCATAATATCTATAAATCTAAATAAAAGGCTTCCTCAATTTGCAACCACAAGTCATTAACATAACTCTGCATGAGTAAATTAATGTGCGGATAATAAAATAAGGAAAATTATTGGATTTTAATAATCCTAACATTTTAATGTTTAGACAATAACAATTGAAGAAATCTTTGCTTAATTATCTAATAATAATCCAACATTTCACTACGCTTTGACACTAATGGTCCTGACTGAATGTTTACCTAGAAACAACCAGTAAATCCCTTTTATAAACCCATTTTATTCAGAAACAAAATTGATAAATAAGTTCAATTCACACTACAACAAAACCATGTATTACAACGAGTTTTTGCAATGACCTATTTTTCCGTTGCATTACATCAATGTTTTGCATTACATCAATGTTTTAGCAAGGAGAATAAATAATCGTTGTGGTATATTAAAATTTCATTTCCCTCCTCTTGAAATACGGCCCTGAACTAGTTGAAAATTTGGCTTATGTTTTGCAACAACAAGAGTCGTTGCAATAAATCATATACCATGTATCACAACAAGGATTGTCATTGCAATAAAATATCATTAGTTTGTGCAACAATATATGTCGTTGCGAAATATTTTCAGAATTTAAAGTAATAAAAGTTCGTTGTTAAATCTATTAATGAAAAATAAAAATAAAAGACTAACATTACTTAAGAAAAGCACCCTGAGCATAAAAGCCGCTCAAACCCTCTTCTTCTCACATAAATCTATATACCACACCGCACCAACCTTCTCTTCTCCTCACATAAAGCTCCACCACGGCACCACCCTGCTCGGCGACACACCAGCCCCACCATCTTGCTCGACGACTCACCAGCCCTACCCTTCTCGGAGACGCATCAACCCCACACGACACGCGACTATTAAAATTCAACCCATAATTTTCATAAATCAATCCCCAAATGCTAAATTCACTGCGAATCTCATCAAAACCACAAAGTTAGGGTTCAAAACTGCAAAATTATACTCCATTACGCTGAAATTAATTACCCTCACAAAGTTAGGGTTCAAAACTGCAAAATTAATTAATTTTCATAATTTTCATAAAGGTGTGGGGAAAGCTTGAAAATGTGAGTCATGGGGTTTTATCCCTTGACCTCACTACCAAAACCAAAGTAATTCATTACCCTCACAACCAGTCACTCCCCGTACAGTCCACTGCAGCCCCTCGTGGTAGCCATCTCCCCCTACTGTGCCCTCCAACAGCCATATCAGACACCCAATCACTAATAACCACACCAACACCAAAACAATTGCAATTTTCACCTTAAAAACCTCAACTTCAAAAAATAAAGACCCTCAACCATTTTAATATGTTCATTCCTAAATCTCCATTGTTCCTTGAGTTCGATAACCCCTACTATACCACATCGGAGGTATTTGGTTAATAGAGACAAAAAACCTCTACTATCAAATTAGCGTCGTTATCGGGGAATAACAGTTGATTATGTTTGAGCATTTTTCTTTGGTTGAGTTATTGCTTTTATTTATTTTTATTTATTGTCTTTTCTTTATTGTAGTCCCAATTTCATCTTTTCTTAGTCCTAGTTTTACTTAGATGAGTGTCATTTTCAAATGACTAGTTGTACCATTCAACAATTTCAGGGAGAGCCATTTTGGATTCATTTCAGTAGAGTGCAAGATGGCTTTTCACTCAACGATGGGTCTAACATTGGGGAGAAATGTGAGTTAGTTTTTTATTTTTATTTTTATTTTTTCTTTTTCTTTTTCTTCTTATTTTTATTTTTAATTTTTATGTTTGATTATTTCATATTTTGATTTTTTGACTTTTATTTTTACTTTATATATTTTAAATTCTATTTTTAATTATAATAATTTTTATTTTTAGTCGGTTGGAAAAAGTTGTCTAAAAACTATTGATCAGAAAGTCGCTGGAAAAATCGGTCGAAAATAGTTCACCATATAATTCGACCGAAAAACAGTTGATTGGAAAGTTTGTCAAAAAAGTAGGTCAGAAAATCGTTAAACGGAAATAATAATAGTAATACTACTACTACTACTACTAGTAATAATAATAATAATAACAATAATATGAACTAATTAAACTGAACTGAACTAAATAAAATGGAAAAAAAAAAAATCTAAAAGAACGGTGCGAACACTCCATAAAATAATAAGTCAATCAAGATGATTCTCTATAAAATAAAACGACCATCAAGTCAAGAAATGATTTGCTTTAATTGCTGGAAGCACCTAAGCATTTCTTGAAGAGTAATGAATGCATGCAAGTTGTCACATGCAAGTTGCACACTTCATAGGTATGGACCAATTTAATTTACTACAAGTCTTTAAAAACAAAGACCTAAAATAATAGTTTCTTATTCACCATTGAAAAGTAATATTTGGACGCACATGGCAACTCAGGCTCTGTTCTTTAGGACTGATCTGTTCTGATCTGATCTGATTTAATCTGATCTGATTTGAGTTTATCTGATCTGATCTGATCTGAACTGATCTGATCTGATCTGAACTGATCTGATCTGATTTGATTTGAATTTTTTTATTTTTATTTTTTTTTTATTTTTATTTTTTTATTTTTTTATTTTTAATTTTTTTTTTATTTTTATTTTTATTTTTATTACTAAAATAATAATAATAATTATTATTATTAATATTATAATTATTATTATGATAGCCCATTTCATTTCACCTCTTCATTCAATCTCACTCCAAAACTTCAAAACTTCAAATAATAATATTAATACTAATAATACTACTACTACTACTAATAACACTACCAAAATACCCTACCTTTCTCTACGCTTTTTCCTTAGTTTTTCGACACTTTAAAGTGTCGGAAGTGTCACTACCGACACTTTTATAAAGTGCCGGGATTTCACGTGTCGAGAATTCCCGATACTTTTTTGTGTCCACAATCCCGACATATTAAAGCATCAAAAAATAAATTTTCTCGACACTTTTTACAGTCGAAAATATTCAGAGAAAATGTGCTGTAGAATTTTCCCTCCTCCTCATCTCAATACTTCAAAGTGTCGGTATACTTTTCCCTCCTTATTATCTCAACAGTTTAAAGTGTCGGGCATGGTTTTGCCACCAAAAAAATGGGGTATACTTTAGACAATTTAAAGTGTCGGGAACGCTTTGACGTGGTCTACAATAATTAATTTCTAACATTTTAATGTGTCGACATAAATGTGATTAGCAAAGAAACTTCAGACGTATCAAAGTGTCGAAATCATGTTAATCTATTCGCAATCATTATTATATTATTATATATTATAAATGCTATACTGAAGTACTTTTAAGAAGAATAAAAAAAAATCTAATGTAATAAAAATTATAAAATCCATACAAATGAAATAGGAAAACAGGCTATCATATAAATGTAAAAATCGTAATAAGTGACCAAAAGTCATACAATACTTAACAAACATACTTAATTAACTATACATAGCAAAATGAAGTTTTCAAACGTACTTCATAACACGACATCTAGAAAGTTAATAACAACCTACAAAACATTAATGAATCAATATCCATCATATATACGTCATTGTTTACTAGTTATCCTAAAAGATTATTCATCATCTGATTCATCTTCATCTTCCGATCTTTCATTTGATGCCTCTGGATTACTCTGAAAAAAAAAAAAAGAAAAAACCATCAACATTACGTGCATTTTAACTGAAATTTACAGATTTTGAAGATCACATCATGCACTCGTAGAAGGTTTTCAAGAATAACACAGATTGGAGCAAACTTGAGGAACAAAGGGAGTAGCTATGGAAGAAAATATATTTCTCACCAACAACACATGAGTGCCTGCAATCTTCTATAACTTTCAAAACATTGAGAAGACTTGAGATATCCAGTGATCGATTTTTCTTTTGGTGGTCACATGAGGCAAAATCATCAACATTGTTCTCTGTAAATGCAGCATCTTGCTGCTGCTGCTGTTTGTTTCCTTTGCTCAAAGTATTGCTTTTGCCTACAAAGTAAAGTTCATTAACAAATGCTAAGAGCCTCCATGTAGCACTCATATCTAAATAACACCAATAGTCCAGCTCATAAACAAAGGAATCTGATACAGAATGTCAGAATCTGTAAAACATGTACACAACCAGACTGGAACCTTTTCATACTCAATAGTCAATACCATTGCAATAAACAAAACCTCAATCTCCATTGATTTTGTTAGTAATGAAACAAAAAAAAATTCTTTTTGTTCATCCTAATTTTTTTATTTGAAAACCTCGGATAATTTCAATATCAAGCTCTTCAAAGATATAGAAGTAAAAAAAGAAGAAATCGTAATAGATCCTAAAGCATGAAAGGTAACAGAAAGTGAGGCATCAAAGACATGGGAGTAGGAAAAGGAGAAGAGCTTAAGCAACCTCTTCATTCTCTTCATTCTCGGCCTCAACACTAGCCTCCTTCTCTGCCTGAACCTCCTAATACAAAAGAAGTCAGAGCAACAAATGGATTGTCAATAGTTAGGACTAACAAAACGCAACAACAACAACTTACAAATTGGGTTCTCTTATTCTACAACCTCAATCTTTGAGATTTCTATATAAAGTACCATAGAAGGTTATTTTGCTCATCGACAGGCATATATATATCTGTTAGAAAGTTTTAGTGCAGGAACTTACAAATTAAGCACAATTAATTCATCTTGTTTAATATTGAGTTCATATATGCACTTACCAACTCATATATGATCCTAGCTGTGGATTTGGCCCCACAAGCAGATTGGATTTTCTTTGCTAGTACATTAGCACGATTCTTTTCACTTCTCTCCTAAATATCGTAAGAAAAAATTGAGTTCCACTTAATAAACTTATTTAAGATAAAAAAGATTAAAACTATTTGGTGAAACTACAAGCTTACCTTTTGCTTGCGAGAACTCCAATAGTTGTATACGAGCCACTTACACTGGTAAATATCAATAGCAAGTGGACAAGCACGCTCTGCTTCCTTAAGAGTTTTGCATCTTAAATAATGATCATTTTTCAACCTCTCTCTCCAATGCTTATAGAGGCTAGATCATTGTGTCTTTAATGCCTATAGAGGCTAGAGTTGCAAAATGATTAGTTGTTTTAATTTGGAACGGAGTAAGTATACTTTTTTGTTAAAAAAATAAAAAATAATTCCCATTCAGCATTCTAGAAAAAAATCCAGTTCAGCAAATAAATAATTCTCATTCAATAAAAATCTAAAAGTCAGCAAAACAACAACTGAAAATCTGAAATTACTTTAGTATATATTATAGATAGATAGATTATAGTCCTATACGAAGTAGATATAAGATATGAGAAATGCCTAGTGGATACCTCATATCAATGATACCATGGCATTTTGGTAATTTATGCCAAAAATAAGGGCAATTCTCATCTCTCTTTTGTCTTTGTTTTATCTTCCAGCTATCACTTTAATTACCAAAATGCCATGGTATCAATTAAGTTCATTGATACATGGTATTTACCTATCATTGCTCGTAAGATATTCCAACCTAATTGAATCCTGTACTCACTCTATCTTCACGACTACACAATTCACACTACACACCATTAAGTTGTATCTCTTTGTCATTCTTTTTGTTTGTTTTATCTCAAATAAATCAAAACAATTAAGTAAACAAATCTGTAAAAACAAACAAATATAAATATTATCATAACAATTACATACAAATTACAAAATATAAATATTATCATAACAATTAAACAATTAAATATAGTAACAAACATTCAACATTTTACATACCTATACTATTTAACTGCCAATGCTGAATTGCGATTTGCTACTGGCGAGATGGCTAGAGTGCGAGTTGAATGGTGGCCAATTGGCGGATGCCGGTGGGTGTCTGGGTGGTGGCATAGACGGTGGCGAGTGCGTGGCTTGCGTCTGCAAGTGCGACTTCGCGAGGAACGTGACTCTGCGTAGACTGCAGCGAGTGGCGATGAACAAGACGCTGATGGTGGTGAGTGGCAATGAACAAGACGGCGACGAGTGGCGATGAACAAGACACCGACGATGGCAAGTCGAGTGTTGGCGCGGTGCTAGAGCCCAGATCGAGGAGTTTCAACTTTCAAAAGTTTTTAGGGTTCTCCCGTGTTTGTTTTTAGCAAACATTGGGCCAAAACCGAATGACAATTTTAGAAGCAAATTAATTAGCAATATGTTTATATTGTTAGTGAAATAATATTTGTCATTAATTAGCTATAAGGGTAAATTATTTTAATATTGCCCTCTTTGTTATCATTAATAATGACAATTTTTAAGTTGCCCTATTTATTAATACTAAATATTGCAATTTTTTAAAATTTTCCCTCTTTGTTAATACAAAAAAAGTCAACTTTAAATTTTGCCCTCTTTGTTAATACAAAAAACTCAATTTAAAATTTTGCCTCTTTGTTAATAAGAGGAGGACAATTTAAAATTTTGCCCTCTTTACTCATATCAAACAAGACAATTTTTAATTGCCCTATTTGATAGTAACTAATTTAATAAGGCAAGTTTAATTTTGCCTTCCTAGATAAAGAAAAATTGCCCTCTTAGCTAATATTTATTGTAGTGGAGTAACGAGTGTTTGAGGTTTTGGGTTGGGAGTGACGAGTGTTTCAGATTTTGTGTTTTTTCCCCAAAATTTGAGTCCCAAATTTTGAGTGGTACCGCCAAAATAGTTTTGAGAGCCCGGTTAAATCAAATGAATTTTTTTACTAACCTACAGTTTAATGTGTCGAGTAAAGTGTCGGGATTGCAAGGAAAACAAAGACTCATATCGACTGTTTTGAAAGCGTCGAAAGGAATGTGTCGCGAATAGATGCAAATTTTAGTAGTGATAATAGTAGTAGTAGTAGTAGTAATAATCACCGCCGAAAATTTTGACCAAACCGTAACCGAAAAAATCGACCGAATAATCACCGCCGGAAAAGTCATTCCTAAAATCATCGCCGAAAAACTCGGCCTGAAAACCGTCGCTGGAAAAGTTGGCCGAATGATCATCGTCAGAAAAGTCAGTCCGAAAACCGTCGCCGAAAAACTCGGCCTGAAAATCGTCGCCGGAAAAGTCGGCCGAATAATCACCACCGGAAAAGTCAGTCCGAAAACCGTTGCCAAAAAAGTCGTCCCGAAAATCGTCGCCGAAAAACTCGGTTTGAAAATCGTCAGCTGAAAAGTCAGCCGAATAATCACCGCCGGAAAAGTCGGCCGAATAATCACCGCCGGAAAAGTCAGTCTGAAAACGGTCGTCGGAAAAGTCGGCCCGAAAACCATCGCCGGAATACTCGTTCGAAAACCGTCGTCGGAAAATGTCGAGCGGAAAAACGATGCTCGAAATTAGTAATAATAATAATAATATGGTAGTTGAAGTAGCAGGTCCTAACAAAATAAAAGGAATAATAAAAAATAATGCTTGTGTATGATGCAATCTAGAAATTCTAATGAAAGTTACGTTCAGGTGTTAAAAAAAAAAAAAAAAAAAAAAAAAAAAATAATAATAATAATAATAATAATAATAATAATAATAATGAGTAATAATAATGAGTAATAATGTCTGATCTGATCTGATCTGATCTAATCTGAACCGATCTGATCTGATCTGATCTGTTCAGATCTGATCTGTTCTGATCTGATCTGATTACTGTAGCTTTTAAGTCCAAAAGAATAGGGCCTTAACTGAACTTAATAGAGCTGAACTGAGCTGAATTTAAGCTGAAGTAAACAAGCCTTAAATCTCGATGGATGTATTACAATAAGATCAAATTTTATTTAAAAACTCAAATCAATTTCGAATAATTTAGATACATCAAATTAGAAAAACTCAAAACTAATTACTCCTTCTATTCCACTTTATTCCTCATGTTCTACTTTTACGGCTCGTTTGGTAGCCGGGTATAAATGATGGTAATTGGAATGAATTTATAACCAAATATTGAAGAATATTCAAGGAAAATCAAAATTCATTCCCATGGTGGTGCTATTTTAAATCCAATTTATCTAATTTTCTTCACAAATATTCATTCTCATCTAATACCTCCCCCATGGTAATGGATGGTAATGGAAAATAAGAAGAAATTTTAAGTTTGGGAATAAAAAAATGTATTACATGGGGATTATGAAATTTTTCCTTGACAAATTACACTTAAAATTCATTACCACTACCATATATAATTTATTATCAACAACCAAATGAGCCGTTAGAGTTTACTTTTAGGCTCCGTTTATTTTGTAGGAAAACATTTTCCTTTCTCCTCTATTCATTTTTTTATAAAAAATTTAAACCAATAATCCCACCTTTCATCACTCTTCTCATATTGGTTCGACCTTTAAATCAACCCAGGCCAGTACAATCCAACCTTTCATTCTTATCTGCTCATTTTGGTCCGATGACTTATTAACGTCTAAACGTAACCTACAGAACAAGTTAATGAAAAAAGTGTTTTGTTCTAATTAGTTCAAATTAAACTTAATTAATCAATAGTTTATACTTTATATAATTAAACTACTTCTAAATATATAGATTATTTATTTAAACAAAACCCAACGTACCCATCCAAACGTCACGCCCCACCCCAACCACCGCTCTCACCCACCACCACCTATAACTCAGCCCCCACCCAAATTCCGATGCTGACGATTGTTCTCCAACCTTAGGTCAGCACTCAAGCAACCCTTCAGCCGATAACCCCTTCCTTTCCCCGACCCCTAGCCCTTATTCCTCTCCGTCCTTCTCTTATATTCTTTCGTCTCTTCCTCCCTTAAACCATTATGAATTTCATATTTGTTAGGCAATCATATCAAGACTATATGAAACCACCATCACTTTTTGTTAGGATCGTAATCAACTTGGTTTGGATTACGGGATGTGTTTGGATCTACATTAAAGAGGATTTTGGACAGTAGTGTTTTCGCACCCCGCAAGGAGAGGCTCGCACCCCGCGAAAAAGCTACTGGAAGTTTGGGTGCAAAATGCAAAATCGAGGCAGCAGCAGTATCGCAGGGCGCGACATGGAGCTCGCACCCCGCGACAGGTGCTCGCACCCCGCGACGCTGGGTCTGTCAAACTTGTTATTTTCCGCGTGTTTAATTACTTGATTATAAGGGTTATAAATACCTAATTACTCTTTGATGGCCAATGTAATTCACATATTCAGATTAGACAAACACATTAGCATTACTTTAGAGCTAGAATTAAAGATTTCTTGTGCTCTAGAGGATTAGTGGTTGTAAAACACTATTGAATTTGCAATAATACATTTCTCCTTTCTTGAGTGAGTTTTATAGTCTTCAATCACATTGATTGAAGGATTTTCCCACCTTCCAATTCTGGTTTTGTTATTTGTTTCATTTACTATCAATTTCTAATTTCATTACTTCAATTGCAATAATCACAATCAATCAATTTGCACTCACAAATTGGTATCAAGAGCTTGTGTAAAATCTTGGGATTTCTTTGTTTTTTCTTGGTTGATTGGAGTTTGGTTTTGGTGATTGAAGGTGAACATGGTAGGTTCTAAATTCGAAATTGGAAATTCGATAGGTCTACAAACTTTGGTTTGTGGAAATTAAAGATGAATGCTATTTTGGTACAAAATGGCTTGGATGAAGCAATGGGAGGAATTGGCAAGAAACCATCATCAATGACCAATGATGAATTTCTGAAAATTGACAAGAAGGCTATTACCTTGATTCAATTGAGTCTTTCTAATGAAGTTTTACGTGAGGTGGCGAAAGAAACAACGGCGGCGGGGTTATGGTTGAAGTTAGAGTCGCTTTACATGACAAAATCGGTCACAAGCCGGCTTTATTTGAGGAGTAAGTTACATGACCTTAAGCTTGAAGAGGGTAAGTCATTGAAGACTCACCTTGATGATTTTGACTCCATTGTTATGGACTTGCAAAACATTGATGTCAAACTTCATGAGGAAGATTTGGAAATAAGATTGTTGTGTTCTTTACCTCCGGAATACAAACACTTTAGGGAGACACTATTGTATGGAAGGGATGAATTAGCATTTGAGGATGTGAGGAGTGCTTTGTTGCAAAGGGAGTTGATTGAAAAACAATTGACTCTGCATAATGATCTTGAGACTAGCGGTGAAGCTTTTTATACAAAGGATAGAAAAAAGGGCAAAAAGAATTCTGAAAATAAAAAATGGAAAGATACTATATGCCATAATTGCCGGAAGAAGGGTCACATTCGAAGATTTTGCCCGGTTAAGGAGAAAACCGGAGAGGGGAAGGGTGACAATGGTACTTCGTCCAACAATGATTCGGCGGCGGTAGCTCATAGTGATAGCGACGATTCGATACTTCTTGTGGTGGAACCGGGTACTAAGAAGTTCAATGATAGGTGGGTTCTTGACTCGGGGTGTTCTTATCATATCACGTCCAATAGACATTGGTTCTCTACATATGACAAGGTTCAAGGTGGAGTGATGCTAATGGCCAACAATGCGGGTTGTAAGGTTGAAGGGGTTGGGACGGTTCGGATAAAGATGTTCGATGGCATGGTTCGCACTTTGTCAAAGGTTCGTCATGTTCCGGATATGAGCAAGAACTTGATATCTTTGGGTACTTTGGACAACAATGGGTGTAAGTGCAATCTTCAAAAGGGTGAACTTCGTGTTTCGTTCGGGGCTCAAGTGGTAATGAAAGGCAAGAAGGAAGGGTCGCTTTATGAATTAGTAGGGTCGACGGTTGAGGGTTCAACGGCGGCGGTGTCCACAACAACGACCGAATCTGAAAATACAAAGCTATGGCACATAAGGTTGGGACACATGAGTGAAAGGTGTTTGTCGGGGTTTTCCAAGAAGGGTCTATCAAAGAAGACACCCTTGAGTGGGTGGTGACACTCTTGAGTGAGTGGTGACACCCTTGAATGGGTGGTGACACCTCTTGAATGAGGTGGTTACATCTCAAGGTGGAGATGGTGACACTCTTAAGTGAGTGGTGACACTCTTGGAGTGAGTTGTGACACCTCTTGAATGAGGTGGTTACATCTCAAGGTGGAGATGGTTACACCCTTGAATAGGTGGTTACACTCTTGGTTAAGTGGTGACACCTCTTGATTGAGGTGGTTACATCTCAAGGTGGAGATGGTTACACTCTTTGGGGTTTGAGTGGTTACTTGTTGGGGTTGATTATCTCATTAAGGTGGAGATTTGTTAGGATTTGACTCGTAATCAACTTGGTTTGGATTACGGGATGTGTTTGGATCTACATCAAAGAGGATTTTGGATAGTAGTGTTTTCGCACCCCGCAAGGAGAGGCTCGCACCCCGCGAAAAAGCTACGGGAAGTTTGGGTGCAAAATGCAAAATCGAGGCAGCAGTAGTATCGCGGGGCGCGACGTGGAGCTCGCACCCCGCGACGTGGGGGTCGCACCCCGCGACGCTGGGTCTGTCAAACTTGTTATTTTCCGCGTGTTTAATTACTCGATTGTAAGGGTTATAAATACCCAATTACTCTTTGATGGCCAATGTAATTCACATATTCAGATTAGACAAACACATTAGCATTACTTTAGAGCTAGAATTATAGATTTCTTGTGCTCTAGAGGATTAGTGGTTGTAAAACACTATTGAATTTGAAATAATACATTTCTCCTTTCTTGGGTGAGTTTTATAGTTTTCAATCACATTGATTGAAGGATTTTCCCACCTTCAAATTCTGGTTTTGTTATTTGTTTCATTTACTATCAATTTCTAATTTCATTACATCAATTGCAATAATCACAATCAATCAATTTGCACCCACAAATTGGTATCAATTTGATACCACTTGTTAGGCCGCCGAACCGAGCTCATACATATACTAGTACAATATTGTCCGCTTTGGGCGTTAACCCGCACGGCTTTGTTTTTGGGCACCTTCCAAAAGGCCTTGTACTAGTATATTGAGCACTACTATATAAATAGCTTCTTCTCTTTCTATTCTTTCGATGTGGGACTTGGGGTGAACAACTTCCCAACAAACCTCCCCTCAAACCAAGGACCACACAAGGGGGTCTTAAGGCTCAAAGCCTGTAACGACCCGACTTTTTGGACTGTCGATTTACGAAGGAAATCGACAAATGGGTCATTACCAAACACAAGAACTTAATAATAATATCATATTTAAAGTCTAATAATCCTTTATTTAACCAAATAAATAAATAATATCCCAATATCCATGGTCAAACTCCAAAATACATAATTAAATACTGTTCAATCCCAACAGGCTGGGATAGATACTCAATAAAAGAATAGAAAACATAAATAGACTCCAGGTTCACTAAGCTAAACTCATCACATCTCACAACCCGATCCAAACGAGCCCACTTATGCGGCTGCATCATCACCTGAAATTGGGGGGGGTCCACCGTTAGTGGCGAGAAACTAGGCTGTCCCGCTTAAATGAGGGACCGTTAACCATATAATAGCATAGAATCAAACGAGGAAATCATACAAAAACATATGGAAATACGTACAAAAATACATACGAAATACGTACAAAAATACGTACGAAAATACGTATATAAATACGTATACAATACGTATACAAATATGTATACAATACGTATACAATACCTGCAGAATACGGTTAGAAATACATACAAAATACGTGTACAATGCGGTTACCAATACGTACAATATACGAGTACAAATACGTATATCATACAAATACAAATACATACATCATACAGATACGAATACGTACATCATACATATACTCAGAAATACACCATTAAAATACAGACTTACCAGACGTATGCAGCGGAAGACTCAATATTACATAAATAATACATATATGCACGGCAATACACATAACCCTTTCCGTGAATTACTTATTTATCATATTTTACCCTTAAACCCTCTTTTAACCTTCTTAACGGACCGGTCATAATGCTCGTTGTGGATCCCGTGTGCACCACAACTTTCCTAAAACATGCCGGGGTGAACTCGTGTATTCAGCCCGTAGCCCTCCTTTGCAAGAACTAAGCCTAGAAAGCTATGGCCATAACCCCTAAATAGCAGCTCGTGTACTACTACTTAGACGACTACATATCTTAAGATCCAGAACTGCCCAGAGATCGCAATAGGGCAGTGGCTTCGACTTAACCCGACCTGATGACTCGTGTATCATCAAATGGGCGTCCTTACGTATCTTGTCTTTTCTAAAGGCCATCGTGAGACCACTAATTAACAAGCAATATCTAAAGACCATCTTGAGACCACTAGTTCACATCATTTTCTAAAGGCCATCTTGAGACCACTAGTTCACATCGTTTTCTAAAGGCCATCTTGAGACCACTAGTTCATATCATATCTCATTACTTTCCTTCTTATTCATATTGTTACATTCCTTCATATTATAACTTATCTTCTTTAATTCCTTTTAATTCCTCTAATTATATTAATTCCTAAAATTACCTTCTAATATTATTATAAGTCAGAAATTAAACTAAAATTGATTAAAACTACTCTAGTCCATTCGACATTTTTAAATAATAAAAATTAATTAAATAAATTCTTATAAAAATCATATAAAAATTAAATAAAAGCATTTAAATTACAACAAATCATACAAATCAACAATTATCATAAAAATTACATAAAATATGATAAAAATCCCATTTTTCTTATGTTATACCACTCGACATTTTGGGGTTGAATTACCAAAATTTACACTTTAAATTAATTAAATACAATTATCAAAAATTAACAATTAAACTTAATAATAATAAATAAAATCATGCTTTAAACATTAGATCATCAAATTTGAACCATAACAATATCAAAATCCATACTTTATTATACATGCACCACTCGACTTTTCTTATAACATGAACAAATGTTAATTTTGATTCAAAACTTCAATTAATTAATTAACTAATTATAGACATCATTTAATTCAAGTAAATATCATAAAAATATCATAAAAATAATCATATAATACTCGACATAGGTTCGAATAATGTAAGGTCAAGAATTTATACTTATCATGCAATTTTTCATCATAAACATATAATTAAATAAATTATTTCATACTTAGAATTAATTATATCGACAAAGATTCACAAAGGTCACATTTTATATCAAGAAAATAACATGATCAATATATACCATGGTTCGAAAATTAATCCCTAAACATGATACTAATTCCTTTTAATTTTTCCTAGTTTTAATCCTAATTAACTATACAGAAAACTACCCTAATCTAAGAGAGCAAGTCTAGTTACCTGATTCACAAGAAAATCCAAGAAAAAAAATCCCCTTTTGGAAAAGAAAATACACGGCTAGGTTAGAGAGGATTTTAGGGTTTTTCTTTGAATTGGTAGTATGAAAATTATGTAAAAGAGAATTAGGTTTAGGGCTTGTTCCCTATTTATATCATAAGGAACCAAAAATAAAAATAAAAATAAAAATAAAAATAAAAGAAAATAAAAGAAAAGAAAGAGAGGGGCCGTGGGAGTTGAGGGAAAGTAGGGAAGTAAGATCAATTTAGGGAGACTTAGTGTAGGGATGGTTAGTTAGGTTTACTAATTCAAAACAAAAATATTAATCATATTATCACAACAAGAAAATCCTCTTCGCCCGACCGCACTTACCGACCGAGTCTAGATGGTCGTAAATTACCGACCGTCGACGACTGAACACAGTCGGCAAATTTTTCCCCCCAAAACCAATGTTAGTCAGACCATATACCGACCGCTAAACGGTCGGTAAATTCGACTTCTAAATTGACCGACCGTTTAGCGGTCGGTATATGTCTACAGGGTTCTGGGTTTGGTGGAAAATTTATTCCACTTAAATATACCCAACTACTGTAACAAATTACCGACCGCTTAGCGGTCGGTAAATTTACTAATCTGATGTACCGACCGCCTAGCGGTCGGTATATGTCTACAGGGTTTTGGTGGAAAATTTATTCCACTTAAATATACCCAACTACTGTAACAAATTACCGACCGCTAAGCGGTCGGTAAATTTACTAATCTGATTTACCGACCGCCTAGCGGTCGGTAAATCTTCTGACCCAAAATCAAAAATTGGGTCGTTGCGATTTTGAATCGCATTCCGTTGCATTCTCTCTCTCTCTTCACTCTCTCTCTCCCTCGCGAACCCTCGAACCACCACACCCTCACCCCCTCTCTCTCTCTCCCTCCAACCGGCGACCACCGTGACCGGCCTCCGGCACCCCTCCGGCCGCCGTCCTTTCTCTTTCTTTCTCCTTTTCTCTTTCTCCTTCTCTTTCTTTCTCCTTTTCTCCTTTTCCTTCTCTTTCTTTCTCCTTCGCCCCTCCAGCCCTCCGCCCCTCCGCCTCTGCCCCTCCGTTCCTCCGCCGACGCACGGCTGCCGCCCCAGCTCCTCAAATTGTGGTTAGGGTTTTTTTTTTTTTTTGTTTTTCAATTTATTCAATTGTGTATATATGTATATGTATTTGTATGTATTTGTATGTATATGTGTATGTATTATGTATGTATATGTGTATGTATTATGTATGTATTTGTATGTATGTGTATTTATGTATGTATTTGTATGTATATGTGTATGTATTATGTATGTATTATGTATGTATGTGTATTTATTATTTATGTATTGTGTATTTATTACATATGTATTTGTGTGTATGAATTGAAAATTTTCGTTCATTCTTTGCTAACTTTAAGATTTTGTTTAATTATATTGTAATCAAACAAATTTTGTTCAAATCAAATTAATTTAGTCCAAAACAACGGCTTTAAAAAAACGACCTTAATCTATGGCTAGGGTGCTCAACACTTGTTCTTAGTAATATCACACTCAACCTATGCCCAAAAAAACACTCAACACATTTTAGGCCGTGTTCTTTTGGGCTAAGAAAACAACAACTGAAATGAACTAAATTGAAATGAAATAAACCGAACTGAAATTAAATGAATTGAACTAAAACGAAACGAAATGAATTGAAAATGTTAATGAAGTGATTGGTTTTTTTTGGTTTTGAATGAAAGATATATATCAAGAAAGAAATGATGAATGTATTTTTGTATTTGAATCAAATGTGTAATAATAGGTGTATGTATATGTATGTATGTGTATTTTTTTTAGCAAAAAATTAAAGTGTATGTATGTATGTATGTATGTAAGTAAGTATATATTTAATTATGTATGTATGTAAGTATGTATGTAAATATGTATTGTATTTTTCGTAAATATGACTTAAATATATATACATGTGCATTACATAAGAAAGCTTTAACAAGAATATTTAAGAACGGCTTAAATAAGATAGGAGTGAAGACATTATATTGAACTATGTTTGAATGCTTTGAACTAAAATTTTAGTAAATGTCTTAGAAATTGTATTAATCGAAATGAAAAGGAAGGAGCGTGAGTGGATGTACAAGAGAAAAGATAAGGAACACAAACTTCGTGATGAGTTCATCAAAGGGGTGAATGAGTTTGTTACCTTCTCTCAGCAGCACCCCGAGCTCAATGACAAGGACAAGATTTCACCTTCCTTATCTCTGGAGCGCAGAGTCAGGGCGAGCAACCCCAGCCCACCATTATTGGTCCTGGTGAACTTCGTCGGCGTCAGTCGTCTATGACACCGCCGTCGATTTCACCTTCCTTATCTCTGGACCACGGGGCTGCGCGTCAGCTCCAGTTTGATGCTCCATCTGCTCAGTTTCCTCCGTTTACGCGGCCTCCTCCAGTTCGGCCGCAGTTTATGCCGACACCGCGTATGCCTCAGTATGAGCCGTCTCCTTCTGGTGCTGCTGCTGAGGCTACTCCGTCTCCTCAGTTGGAGCCATCTCCTTCTGGTGCTGCTGCTGAGGCTACTCCGTCTTCTCAGCCTTCTGGTGACGATGATGGTGGCGACGTTGATCCGGACGTAGCTTCGACGTCCACATTAGACCCTGATGGCCTATGGTGAGTTTTTGTTTTATTTTTTAATGTTTTAATAATTGAAATTAAGTTGTATTCATATGTTGTTTATTTAATCTTACTTTGTTTCGTGTGCAAGGTTTGACACGAGCAGTGTTGTTCGATCCATATCACACGTGATAAAGTCCTACTTCCGTGAGCCTTGGAAGAACTACACCGAGGTGGATCAGGCAACCAAGGCACATTGGTGGAACATGTGGAAGGTGATAAAGACAAACTCTGTAATAAATAGTGTTTTTTTATATATAATTTCTAACAATAACATAATTCATTGGATTTTGTCGAATGCAGAAACAGTATCGTTGGAGGCCTGAGTTCGAGGGCACAGTACGAGATGCTTATGAGAGCAAGGCTGGAAGACGCTTGAAAGACATCTTCAACGATGTGGTTCACAAGCGGAAAGATCGACCTAGCTGGCTCGGTGAGTATTGGATAGTCATTTCTAAAATTTGCTAAAATATCAATACTGCCCATCAAGTGTTAAGTTTGATTGTTTTTCATGACAGGTGATGAGATGTACAGCGCAATGAAGGATAGACTTACTGACGAGAAGTCTAAGGAGAGGTTAGCTCGGGCGAAGGTAAACAGGAGAGCTGGCAACGCTAGTGGCGCCGCCCCGGCCTCTCATTGCGCTGGATCTGTGTCGGTGATTCAGCGAGCCAAGAAATTGGCTAAGGAGCAAGGAGGGAAGTTCCCTGACGCTGCGGATGTCTTCCTTGACACTCACTTCAAAAGGCAAGAAGGCATGGAACCGCAACCAATTAGCCAGAAGGCCAAGGAAGTGATGGTAATGTTCTTTTCTTTGTTTACTTTGATGTTTAGAGCGGAATTCCGGCTTATAAGCCGATGAGTACGAATAGGATTGTTTTTTATGATTTGCATTTGATGTTTAGAGCGGAATTCCGGCCTATAAGCCGATGAGTACGAATAGGATTGTTTGTTTATTAGTTGCATTTGATGTTTATTGTTTGTCATGATTAATTACTTACCTAAACTGCAAAAAAATACCCCTAACAAGTATAATAGGGTGTTATAGGACGTGTATAAGCTTTGAAATCTAGTAATGGAACGTTACTTGACAAGTTAGGTGCGAAAATGCAAAAAAAAGCTCGAAAATGACCTACAAAGCCAAGTTTTGACCTAAACTGGTGGTGGGGCCCTATAATCAGCATAATCAACCCCTAACAAGTATAATAGGGTGTTATAGGACGTGTATAAGCTTTGAAATCTAGTAATGGAACGTTACTTGACAAGTTAGGTGCGAAAATGCAAAAAAAAGCTCGAAAATGACCTACAAAGCCAAGTTTTGACCTAAACTGGTGGTGGGGCCCTATAATCAGCATAATCAACCCCTAACAAGTATAATAGGGTGTTAGAGGACGTGTATAAGCTTTGAAATCTAGTAATGGAACGTTACTTGACAAGTTAGGTGCGAAAATGCAAAAAAAAGCTCGAAAATGACCTAAAAAGCCAAGTTTTGACCTAAACTGGTGGTGGGGCCCTATAATCAGCATAATCAACCCCTAACAAGTATAATAGGGTGTTATAGGACGTGTATAAGCTTTGAAATCTAGTAATGGAACGTTACTTGACAAGTTAGGTGCGAAAATGCCAAAAAAAGCTCGAAAATGACCTAAAAAGCCAAGTTTTGACCTAAACTGGTGGTGGGGCCCTATAATCAGCATAATCAACCCCTAAAAAGTATAATAGGGTGTTATATGACGTGTATAAGCTTTGAAATCTAGTAATGGAACGTTACTTGACAAGTTAGGTTTGAAAATGCAAAAAAAAGCTCGAAAATGACCTACAAAGCCAAGTTTTGACCTAAACTGGTGGTGGGGCCCTATAATCAGCATAATCAACCCCTAACAAGTATAATAGGGTGTTATAGGACGTGTATAAGCTTTGAAATCTAGTAATGGAACGTTACTTGACAAGTTAGGTGCGAAAATGCAAAAAAAAGCTCGAAAATGACCTACAAAGCCAAGTTTTGACCTAAACTGGTGGTGGGGCCCTATAATCAGCATAATCAACCCCTAACAAGTATAATAGGGTGTTATAGGACGTGTATAAGCTTTGAAATCTAGTAATGGAACGTTACTTGACAAGTTAGGTGCGAAAATGCAAAAAAAAGCTCGAAAATGACCTAAAAAGCCAAGTTTTGACCTAAACTGGTGGTGGGGCCCTATAATCAGCATAATCAACCCCTAACAAGTATAATAGGGTGTTATAGGACGTGTATAAGCTTTGAAATCTAGTAATGGAACGTTACTTGACAAGTTAGGTGCGAAAATGCCAAAAAAAGCTCGAAAATGACCTAAAAAGCCAAGTTTTGACCTAAACTGGTGGTGGGGCCCTATAATCAGCATAATCAACCCCTAAAAAGTATAATAGGGTGTTATATGACGTGTATAAGCTTTGAAATCTAGTAATGGAACGTTACTTGACAAGTTAGGTGCGAAAATGCAAAAAAAAGCTCGAAAATGACCTACAAAGCCAAGTTTTGACCTAAACTGGTGGTGGGGCCCTATAATCAGCATAATCAACCCCTAACAAGTATAATAGGGTGTTATAGGACGTGTATAAGCTTTGAAATCTAGTAATGGAACGTTACTTGACAAGTTAGGTGCGAAAATGCCAAAAAAAGCTCGAAAATGACCTAAAAAGCCAAGTTTTGACCTAAACTGGTGGTGGGGCCCTATAATCAGCATAATCAACCCCTAACAAGTATAATAGGGTGTTATAGGACGTGTATAAGCTTTGAAATCTAGTAATGGAACGTTACTTGACAAGTTAGGTGCGAAAATGCAAAAAAAAACTCGAAAATGACCTAAAAAGCCAAGTTTTGACCTAAACTGGTGGTGGGGCCCTATAATCAGCATAATCAACCCCTAACAAGTATAATAGGGTGTTATAGGACGTGTATAAGCTTTGAAATCTAGTAATGGAACGTTACTTGACAAGTTAGGTGCGAAAATGCAAAAAGAAGCTCGAAAATGACCTACAAAGCCAAGTTTTGACCTAAACTGGTGGTGGGGCCCTATAATCAGCATAATCAACCCCTAACAAGTATAATAGGGTGTTATAGGACGTGTATAAGCTTTGAAATCTAGTAATGGAACGTTACTTGACAAGTTAGGTGCGAAAATGCCAAAAAAAGCTCGAAAATGACCTAAAAAGCCAAGTTTTGACCTAAACTGGTGGTGGGGCCCTATAATCAGCATAATCAACCCCTAACAAGTATAATAGGGTGTTATAGGACGTGTATAAGCTTTGAAATCTAGTAATGGAACGTTACTCCATAATTTGCAGGATCAATATAACCAGAACCTTTCCCAGTCTCAGGCTAGTGGTTCAGAGACGGACGCCAACCAGATCTTCTTTGATACGGTTGGTGGCTTCAGGAAGGGAGAGGTTCTAGGGTTCGGCAGGGAGGGCGCTTCTCTCTATTACGAGAGAACCTCGCGGAGGCGGCACGTCGGATCTTCCTATTCTCCATCGGTTTCCGCTCAATTACAACAGATGTCCCAGCGTTTGGAGGAGTCCGAGCACGCTAGGGTAGAGATGGAGCGCGCTAGGGTAGAGATGGAGCAGAGAGACAAGGAGCGGGAGGAGAGAGAAAAGGAGCGGGAGGAGAGAGAAAAGGAGCGGGAGGAGAGAGAACAGAAGCGGGAGGAGTACCTCGCCCAGTTGAAGGCGCAGATGGACGCCTTCGCGAGGAGATTCGGCGATCCTTCCTTCACTCACCGAGGCCCTCCTGATAATCCGACAGACGGTTCCGGCGCTTCTGGAGCCTTCGTAGCATAGTTGTATTATATTGTTATATTACTATTATTGGATTATTAATATAAAATGCAATTTTGAAATTTTGAATTTGTTTAATTTGAATTTATTTTTATATTTTAATTTTAATTTGTTTTTGCCCTATTTTTTTAAGGTATTTAAAAAAAAAAAAAAACCAAATTACCGACCGCTCAACGGTCGGTAAATCAATGTTCAAAATAAAGAAATGGCGCCAAAAAAGGCGGGAAAAAGTTACTTCCCGACCGCGTAACGGTCGGTAAATAACTTTTTCCCACCAAAAAAAATGGAGGGAAGAGGCGCGTACCGACCGCCTTCACGGTCGGTATTACCGACCGCCTGTCTACACGGTCGGTAATACCGACCGGTTAGCCGGTCGGTACGCGCCTCTTCCCTCCATTTTTGACCAACTGTGTAAACGGTCGGTAGACGGTCGGTAATTTGTTGCCGACCGTTTCGACGGTCGGTAAAATATTTTACCGACTACTATTTCAGCGACCAATTTTTACCGACTACAAACGGTCGGTAAATCCAATTACCGACCACTAACGGTCGGTAACTGGCGGTCGGCCGAGTCCAATTTTGTTGTTGTGTATTAATTAAATAAATTATCTAATTAATAATAAATTAAAAAGGAAAACAAAAAAAAAAAAAACATCCTTGGCCATTCACATAAGAGGCCGGCCAAGAGGGAGGAAATTGGGACATAGGCCCAATTTCAGGATAAGCTGAAAAGATATAAGATTAAACAGTCCAAATAATGGGCCTTTTGGACTTAAGATAAATAAAATAATATAAATAAACCGCGAAATTTTTTGGCGCTAAATTTCGGGGTATTACAAAGCCTCCCCGTCAAAGCCTCCCCTTAAGCGATAAATCTTGACCTGTCACCATCAAGCACCCCGGACTTTCGATACTTGGAACCAGATCACCCAATCGCAATGTCACATACATGAGGGACCCCACAAACTCACGACAGCCACCTTGTCCCGGACCGAACACTCCGGCTCTGATACCGCTTGTTAGGCCGCCGAACCGAGCTCATACATATACTAGTACAATATTATCCGCTTTGGGCGTTAACCCGCACGGCTTTGTTTTTGGGCACCTTCCCAAAAGGCCTTGTACTAGTATATTGAGCACTACTATATAAATAGCTTCTTCTCTTGCTATTCTTTCGATGTGGGACTTGGGGTGAACAACTTCCCAACACTTTTCACACTCTCTCGTTCCTCATTCCTTCTATTCACTTTGTCTTAAGGTTTTTGAGACTCACAAAGGATGAGGCTCGGCGGGGATAAGGGGGGAGGGAGAGCGTCATTGATGGTGGGACTTAGTCTTCATGGTTGGGAAGTTCCTGGGGGTGGGTTAGATAGGGGAGGGGGCTGTTGGCCGAGGGAGGCGAAAGGGGAGAGGCCCGGCTTGCCCGCCGAAGGAGAGGGAAAGGGGATGGGGCTACTACAATGGGAGATGGAAAGGGAGGGGTGCTTACTTTTAAAAATTATAATAATTAAATTTAATTGTTATTTTTGAAAATTTAATGCACAAAATTATCGGTTGTTTAGGTTGTAGGTCATTTGAACCATTATGGGAAGATTGGCCTAAAAGGTGCGATTATTTCCATATTATTGAAAAGTTGAACTATTTTGATGAGAAGACTTGTAAAAGGTGGGATTATTAGTGTGAATTTTAACTTTTTTATTTTATTTGGTAAGGGTAGGAAATTGATTTTCTCAAAATTAAAATTTTTCTCTTTTGAAAAGTAAAACCATTTTCCTTCTCTAATCAAGGTATGCCACATTTTCCACCCTACCTATTACTTTTGTTTTGTTCCCTACCCCAATTTTCACTCCTTTTTTTTATCTTGTATTTCCCATTTACTTTATTCTCTACTTCATCCCTTCCATTGAAATTAGTTATCCATCGAGACAAATGGAGCTTATCTTTACCGTTGCTTTATTTCCCTTTTTGCGATTTATTCTCAGTTACTCTTTGTCAAATTGCACAGCAATTGCTAGAGAAAATAGATCAATCACACAAGGATTTGTAGCCTTCACTGCCCTCTAATCTAGGCTCTGACTCTAGAACTAAGTATTTTATTAAATATGTAAAAAGATGATCTACAAGAGTAGGAGGAAGCAGTAGCTTCTACTGACTGTACGAGCAAATGCTAGTGTAAAGAACAACTAAGAAAGTAGAGTCAAAATTGAATAGCAAAAGTAAGTATATTAATTCCTAGAACTAACTATATATAGAAAATACTAACAAATAAGGAGGTTAGTTAGATACCGTAACTAACTATAACTAACCAACTAACATGAGGTCTTCAACACTCTTTTTACCACTTTGTCCACTTGTCATTCTTATCTCTTTCTTCAATACCATTATTTAAAGTTGCAATTAAATCTCATTTTCATTTTATCACTTGTCATTTCTACTCCATTTACATTTCCAAGCATTTTCAATATTAACTTATTTACATATTTAATTTAAGCTAATTCATATACAAAATTGAAAACGTTAAGAATAGACTTGAACAGATAAAGTAGATCACAAATACTCTTACTAGGTCAGATAAACTATAAGCATTATCTCCGTATCGCTATACTTACAATTTTTGCTATTTTAGGATGTAACACAATACGTGCAACAAATATTTCTTTGCTATATTTAGTCATTTTTTTTTGTAAAAGGACCATTTTATCCATTGTTTTGTGGCCTAATACGCTTATTTATTCCCCTTTTCTCTCTCTTTAAAAAGTTTTTCCACACCCCTACATATACTTATTACCCTTTTCTTTTTTTGCCTAGTAGTCTGTATACAAATATTTGTTACGAGTATTGTGATACAAAGGTAGTAGATAACATATTGTTATGATCTTTCTCTAAAAGAAAACATAGGCTATGACAAGTAGAATTTATATATATCATACATGCACCCAGGTGTAGATATATATTCTTTTTGTTTATATTCATCTTGATCAATTACTTTTAGGAAATGAGCAATATAAAACAACTAGATAGGCAATGTTAACAAATTTCACAAATAAAATTACATATTAAATCACAAATAAAATTACATATTAAATGAGCAAAATATAAAATTTGGTGCATTTAACAGTACGTGCACCTTATTAAGGTAGTATAGGAGCTCTCTATAGTGTAAGTACACAAATCATTACATACTATACTAAAATGATTCAGTGGTCTCATCAATTGGGGGTAGACTGTTGGGATCAATTCCATCATAATTCTGCAATACAGGTAAAGGCAAAAGAGTTTATTAAATTATGCATTGGCTTCAAAAAATTAAGCCTTCCTAAGGAGCATGCATATTTGTTATTGAATGTAATTAGGAATAAACTAATGTAATTATTAGTTTGATGTATTATTTGTACCTCTATAATTTTCTGCACTAATAGATAAAATTGAGCTTGTAGTTTATCCTTTTCACGGTAACATTCAGCGTATGTCCAACCTTTGGTAGCATCAGCCTCATATGTCAAACGAATGACTAATTTGATACCATCTTCCTTGGCTAAGATTGTCAGTTTACGAGAACCTGACTTACTACTAGATGAACCGTCAGCTTCAATTTTCCTCTCTAAACTGAAACATGTACGCCCATGTGTATGGTCAACGAATCCAATAATAATTTACAGTAAGGTCAAAATATATTTTATCAATTTTATTTGAGTCAAATGACCAAATTTTAATGAAAATATAAAATTGACAAATTCTATACATAAATGTATACATTTTTTTTTAAGGAGACCCCTTACTTGAATTGGTTGTATTGCGCATTCAACTAGGAAGAAAAAAAAATTTGAAGGATAATAAACTTACTGATCTATTAATTCGTCATGTGTTTTGGTTGCTTTTTTCACCACATTGTCTAAATTGAATTCTAGACAATCACTCCAATCGAACTTGGTTCCATAATTGTTTGTAATTTTGTTCTTCAGCTCTGCATTAGGATAGATTACAACCTCTCTTTTAACTTCCTTATCCACCTCTGAGAATGTAGTCTTCCAAATGTCAATAGCTGTAACAACCATCTGCAATCGAGCTTTTTTAGAGTTAACTAGTGTGTTATAATTAATGATAACAATAATAAAAAAAGGAAATAAAAATATGAGTTTGTGTTTTTAAACTCATATATATAATGTGTCAAGGAAGGAATACAAAAATAAAAAACTATTAGAAATTTCGCAAAAATGAGGAAAAACATCATAACAAAAAAAATAAAAATAAATAATATACAGTATAAAATAGCGCATAGGTAACCAATTATGTAGTAGACTAACATCATACAGGTGTTGTGCATAGGGGTGTAAATGTGGGTCAGAAACCTGTTTGACCGACCGTACCGACCGATACCGAACCTGTTTTTGACCGAATTTTTAGTGATCGAATACCGACCGCTACCGAACCCGAATTATACCGAAACCGTTTTCCAACCGCTTTTACGCATACCGAAACCGACCGGTACCGACCCCATTCATAACCGAACCCGTTTCCGACCTGTTTTTATTATACCGAGACCGACCGTTACCGAACATGTTTTCAACCTGCCAAAAACTGATTTTTGACCGACCAATTTTAATCAAAACCGTACTGTACCGAACCTGTTATTTGGATCAGCCTTATCACCGAAGTCGTTTGCCTGTTTACAACCGAACCCGTTTTTTACCGAACTTATTTACATGATTTCTCTAAGTTGACAAAAATTGATGAAATTTTTGTTAATTCATTTAATAAGATCAATCTGACATTGGTTTTTGGCTCAAACATAATGAAACTGATTTTTAATATATTTTAGAGGTGGGCATAATTATTCGATCCTAAATTCTTAGCCAAAAATTCTAGTCTAACTAACTCGAAATATCAAAATCTGATCCGAAATTTTGAATTGACTGATTGTATTGTGATCGATCGTTTAAGACTGTCAGGTAACGACATACATTTGACCGTGACCGACTGATTACAACCTGCATACCGATTATGACCGACCGATTATGACCTGCATACCGATTTTGACCGATCGATTATGACCCGTGCACCGGTTACGACCTGTAAAAGACTGATTTTGACCGACCAAATGTGACTTGTTACCGAAAAACGACCGGACCGATAAGTACCGGACCGAAACCGACCGACACCTGTATAGGAAAATACCGAATTCGACCGGATACCGAATAAGACTGACCGTTACCGACCGATACTGAAAGGACTCATACGACCTGTTTTTTACCGACTGTTTATTACCGAACCTGTTTTTGACCGACCTGTTTCCGACCGTTTAACCTGTTTTTACATCCCTAGTTGTGCATGCTGGTATGGTGGGTGTTATTGAAACAAACATCACATCATGTTGAAGTAAATTTTCACTAAGACAAATATTATCTCTTTTTTTTTTTTTAAATGAAAACAGAGAGGGCTGCATTACTGAGCTAAAATATCAGTTACAAGAACATCCTGGCCTCAAGCCAATTGGCCCCTCCATGGGGCTCCATCAAACCACTCATCATCAGACACTGACTCACTAGCCCATCTTGCTAATCTATGAGCTACCTTATTGCAATTAGAAAATCAAAAACTAAAACTAAAATTAACAAAGCTACTACAAGTACATAGAGTATAATAATTCTTGTTAATCCCAAATAATAAAAAATTTGTACCTATAAAATAAAAATGCCCATAATTTGAACCTTTTAAAACAATTTTTCCTTCAAAAAAAATAAATGGGATAAAGTTGAATTAATGAATTTACTATCACTAATATCCCAAGCCTGGTCTTTGTGTATATCCCAATTTTATTGCAAACTCAAGGTCATTATAATTTCAAAAATTGAGGAAAATAGAAACACGTAGAGCTGGCCACCGAACGGGCCGGGCCAGAAAAGGCTGACCCATGAACCGGCCCGCTGGGTCACCGGGCTAGGCCGAACCGGGCCGGGTTCATGGAGTGGTGACCCATGAACCGGTTCGGCCGGGTTGAACCGGACCTGGCACTGGGCCGGGTTGGGTCGGGTTCGCGGGTTAGCCGGATTGGGACGGGTTCGCGGGTTGGACCGGGTTCATGGGTTCGCGGGTTGGACCGGGTTCATGGGTTCGCAGTTTAAGGGGGTTTACGGTTTAGGCATTTGGAGAATTGGAGGGTTTAGGGGGCGTTTGGAGAGGGTTTAGGGGGGCTTTGGAGGGTTTAGGTAATTTGAAAAGATTTGGAGGGTTTGTAAATTGTCATGGTTTTGACTTTTGAGTTTTTATAGTATATATGATAATATGAATAAATGAATATTTGAATATAATACATTAAAACAATTAAACAAGTAACAAATTTACTTTAATAAATCATAGTTGACCAAATAAATTAAGTTACAATATATATTGAACTTATATTATAATTTACAAATTACAATTATAAAAATGTATGTAAAATCTAGAAAGTTAAAGTATTACTTACACAATTAGAATTCGTAATTACACAACTAGAATTCGTAACTAATATTTAATTTATAAATTAGAAAATAATTTATTACAATTTACAAATATATTTTATAAAAAATAATAAAATTAAATCACTTCAACACACTGGAAAAAAAACATCCAAATGATATTAGTTAATTACAATTTACAAAACATATGCATTAAAAATAATTACATAATTTAAAAACATTAAAATAATTATGTAAAAAATAAGGCAAAAATATATGAAACCCCCCCGGGGGGAGGGGGGGCTTGGACTTACTTTGATTATTAAAATTTAATTTTTGAATTAAATTTTAGTTTATTAAAATTTAATTTTTGAATTAAATTTTAATTTACTAAAATAAAATTTTTGAATTAAATTTTAATTAATTAAAATTTAATTTTTGAATTAAATTTTAATTTACTAAAATAAAATTTTTGAATTAAATTTTAATTAATTAAAATTTTATTTTTGAATTAAATTTTAATTTATTAAAATTTAATTTCTGAATTAAATTTTACTTTTCAAAATAAGATGCCTACGTATCCTTAAGTTTCTTAAGTAAACTTAAGGAATCAAAGCCCACGTAGTTCTTTTGCGTACCTGAATGGTGGTCGTGGACCGTTGTTGTGACTTTTGACTTATGTTGTGTCATTTCCGCTAGGGCCTGCATCGGATTCTGATGTATTCATCAACATCCACGGGTCTTCTTCGTCTTGGTCGTCCTCCTTCAATCCTTGTATCCTCTTTTCCGCCTGATCCCAATCTTTTTTGCAAACACATATTTCTATGGTATCAGGGTGTAGACTAGATCTTTTTTCATCCAATACTCTTTTACCTGCACTAAAAGCTGACTCGGAAGCAACAGTAGATGCCGGAATTGCTATGACATCCTTAGCAATTCTAGCTAGAATAGGAAATTGAACTGAATGGGAATGCCACCATTTAATAATATGAAAATTTTCGTTAGTTTCGAATTGAAAAGATAAATAATCATCTATACCTGAACCTTCATCTTGGGAGGGTGATGATGTGGAAGGTACCCTCGATTTTCCTTTACGAAGGATAGATGCTAGAAAGGGGTCTCTGTTTTTCGGCTTTGGTTGTGAAGACTGACCGGGTTGATAAATACCCGCATAATGTTCATATAGTCTATCTAATATTGTCTTACAATCATTTACATATTTATCAACATCATAATCTGTACCAAGAGTTTCGTAATAAAAGGTCAACAAGCTTCTCAATCCTTCAAGCTTGAGACCCGGGTCAAGAATAACTGCAATGCCATAAATGTAAGGGAATTCGGCAAAATAGGACATCCATTTTACCTTCATTCCCCACAAGATGTCGGTGACGGCAGGAATTTCACTGTTCTTGCTGCCTTCGTGAATGGCGTGAACTATTTTAATTCCTTCTAATACAACTAAATGTACATTAGGCTCATAAACATAAGAAAAAACTTTAGTAGCATATTCAAATGCGGCAAGTACATCACGAATAATCATAGCAATAGACCAATTGTAGTTAGTAATCATTTCACCCGGCTCAGAACGAGTTTCATTATACAATTCAGTTAAAACTTCACGATATTTAATCGCATCATCCAATAATTTAAAAGTAGAATTCCATCGGGTTACGCAATCTAAACCTATGCATTTTTTCTTTAGTCCTCTTTCCTCACATTTTCTTTTATAAGCCCTGCTCATACTACGAGTGACTCTAATCCACTTTACTACACTCCTAATTGGTTGTAATAGGGGATATAAGTCTTTAATACCTTCTTGCGCACATAAGTTTAATATATGCGCACAACATCTAACGTGTAAAAGGCTACCATTAAGTAGCAAAGGTACGTCACTGTCTTGTTTTAAAAAGTCAATAGCACGGGTATTAGCCGATGCATTGTCAAATGAAGCTGAAAAAAGTTTGTCAACCAAATGAAAATTTTTTAAACAATTTACAATACGGGTTTTAATGTTAAAACCCGTATGGTTTTCCTCCATTGCCTCAAAACAAATAATCCTTTTTTGTAAAAACCATTCATCATCTATCCAATGAACAGTTACACAAATAAAAGGTTCACCTACAAAAGAAGTCCAACAATCACTAGTTATGCTAACCCGATCATCACAGGTACGGAACATTTCCATCAAATAAGCTCGATAAGAATTATAAAGGTTGATGGTGCGACGTTTAAGGGTGTTTCTAGGAATTCTTCTAAAAGCCGGTTGCATAGCAACCCGGTTAAAATGTTCGAAATTGGGGCTTTCCCCATGAGTAAACGGCAATTCATCAAGAATAACATATTTAGAAAATTCATCAATCATTCTATCACGATTATAAACAAAAGGCATACCTGCGCCGGGAGTAGTCGTTGCGTACCCATGGATTTGAGCCTGTCTCGAATCATCTCTTTCTGCACCATCGGGCCCCAAGTTGTGACCCTTTTTTAAATGACGGGCCAATGTTCCGGTTCCATCGTTTTTGGTCCACTTGTAACTTTTTGGTTTTTTTGTTTTAGTAACATCTCGACAAATTTTGCAAATTGCAGTATATTTGTCGGGATCATTTGTTGCTACTTTGTCATAGTAAGGTCATACCCATGAGGTATGACCTCTTTCTCTTTTACCAGTTGATGTTGTATTAGTGTTACTAGGACCACCTTGTTCACCTCCTCCTTAATTAAAAAAAATGAAATATTAATACTTTATTTTCATAATATATCCATTTTTTGTACATAAATAAACAATTAGTGAATTAATTAATTTATTCAAACTCTTGAAAGTATTAATTTCAAGTTATATTATTTACGTAACTACGTAACTATGTAACTATGTATGAATCAAAATTAATTTCAAATTATATTATTTACATAAACAATTAATTTATTTATATAAACTCATGATTCATAAATGTATGATAAAGTAAACAACTATAATAACTTCAAAAATATTAATTTGAATTTATACCTTCCATATTATCCTCCGATTCAAATTCGGGAACGTAACCTCCGCCTCCGGCGCCCACCGGAATATGAGGAGGTGGCATTGATGATGATGATTGATGGGATTGATATGGGTTGGTTCGAGGTGGACGAGGATTTTGTTGACTGTTTAATGCCCTAGCTAATGATTCAATTTCATCTGTATTTACTTCATACGAACCGTGAAATTGATCATTAACATTACCTCTACCATCACCTCTACCAGCACTACCACCACCAATTCTACCACCACTATTCCTTCCAGACATTTTTTTTTAAATTTAGAAACTAATTTAAAATATAAGAACTGAAATTTTAATATAAGTATATAACTATATAAGTATATAACTATTAAAATTGAGAGATATTTTTTGTAATATATAAGTATATAACTATTAAACTATATAAGTATATAACTATATAACTATATAAGTATATAACTATAAGAAATTAAGAACTGAAATTTTAATATAAACTAGTAATTTCTGAATATTTTTTTTTTAGTATAAACTTCTAAAATTTAATTATTAAAATTGAGAGATTAAGAATTCAGAATGAGAACTTTGAGAATTAGATAGAGTAAGAGAAGAGAAGAAGATTGATGTTAATTGTGAAGAATATTGGGTAAATTGGATGGGTATTTATAGGGGAAATTTGGGAGGGAATATGTAAAATTTAAATTAAAAAAAAAAAAAGGGGGGAAGGCCGTTGGAGGCAGCAGAAAAAAGGAGAGGAGAGGAGTGCATGCATGCATTAGAAATTGCATGCATTAGCAATTGCATGCATGCATTAAAGCCAAAGCCAATTGCATTAGAAAAAAGCCTGAAATTGCAGCAGTCAGTCCGGGCGGGCCGAACGGGCCGGGCCTGGGTCACGGGCCGAACACGGGCTGGGTCACGGGCTGGGCCGGGTTAACCGGGTTAAACGAACGGGTTGGGTTACGGGCTGGGTTTGTAAAATCCGACCCATGACCCACCCGGTTTGTACCGGGTCGGGTCACGGGTCGGGCCGGGTTAACCGGGCTTGACCCATCAAGGTTGAAAACCGGGCCGGGCCGGGCCAACCTGGCCCAGTGGCCACCTCTAGAAACACGTATAGAATAAAAAAGAGGCATTGTTTATTTCACGGAAAAGTGAAATGGAGAGAAAAAGATTTTGGGTCCGTTTATTTTGGTGTAAAACATTTTCGATGTAAAATGATTTTTCATGAAAAATATTTTACGTTGAAAAACTCATTTTCATATAAATTTTCCAATGTTTACTTGCATGGAAAATAAGTTTTACTCTCAAATTTGGAAGAAAATATTACCAATAGGGTGTAAAATGAGTTTTCACCCAAAATTTTACATTTTATTTTTTTCACCCAAAGTAAACAATGTAAACTTGGAAAACTGTTTTAAAAAAAAAAAATTCGCTCTAGAAAACGACCCTTTATGCCAATTTTATGTGGAAAAAAGGAACAGCGGAAAAGGAATAGAAACTAAGGAAGACTTTCATTTAAAAAATAATTTTTACCCTCTCCCATCTAAGATCTATTTTTATCCATCCATCGACCAAGTTTTCCATCGACCAATTTTAGGGCTTGTTTACTTCAGATTATATTCAGTTCAGTTCAGTTCATTTCTATTTTAGTTCAATTAATACAGTTCAGTTCAGTTCAGTTCAGTTCAGTTCAATTCAGTTCAGTTCAGTTCAGCTTTATTCAGCTAATGTAAACGAGCCCTAAATTGCTCGAAAGAAGGAAACAAATCTATATCTATATACCCCCTCTCATTTTAGATGTTATACTATTTCATTTTGACACAACTTTTTATGCAAAATAATTTTCATATGCATGGGACCCACTATTAGAATGATAATTAGAAGAAAGATATGGTTGAAAGAGGGTAAAAATGACAAAAAAATAGAGTAAAAATAAAAATTATGTACGGAGCTCATAGACTATAAAAGGAAATGTAGCAAGTATTTTGGAACATCCAAATAAGAAAATTGTAGCAATTAATATTAATAGTAATACTTCCTCCGTTTAAAAAAAAAAAAAAGCGCAACAATTCAAGAGACACAGACTCCTAGACAATTTTTTGTTGTGAGAGTAAAAGGGATAGAGAGAGAAAGTGGATGTGAGAGATAGAAAAAAAAGATTTAAAAAAATGGAAAGATTAAATTTGTTGCATTTATTTTGAAACTTCCTGAAATAGAAACTGTGGCATTTATTTTGAAACGGAGGAAGTATATTAAAAGACATTCATCGCATTGTATTGCGCCTCATAGGCGCCACATCGTTGTCCACATCATTACTCCACGTGTCATCACACCATTTAAAACCCAAAATGAATTAAATCAAAAGGAGCCTAACTTTTTACCAGCAGTCCATTTCTTCACCTTGCATTTAATAAGATTATTCTAAATTTATAAACAACTTTCATTGATAATAATTTACGAAGTAGTTGGCAGTAGATTAATGACAAATAAAATAAAAAATAAACAGAAATTAAAGATTGCGACGTGGGGCGACGCCCGTGCTAGAATAGTAGTTAAATTAATTAAATGATGATCAACGAACTAACTAACCGTGTTTCCATCAATGAGGCATAGATCCCCAACGTCAAGAGGATGAATGACATACACAAAAAGGATGCCTTCAAACATAGATTTGCAGGATTCCCCAAATAAAAAAGTTGCAGCCAACAATGGGGAAGCAATGAGGACAAGTACTTGAGTGGTAGCCAATCCAGAGAGCAGAAGCCACATTAAGAATGTTGCTCCTATCAGAATCCCACTGATTATTTTATTTAAACTGTTTCCAACTTCGTGTGCACTGCTTAATGTATTCGCTAGGAATATACACTTATTGTGTGCCCTCTCCTGCTCAGATCAATCAATTAATATTCAACAAGCAACATCTATCTAAGTTCTACTATTTTTTTTTTTTTTAATGAAATAACAGAAATTCTCGTTGGTATACCTGAGAAAAAATTATCACTGATATACCAAAATTTCTAATTAAATACATGTTTGAATTCACATCAAGCTAACCGTGACAATAATAACAAGCTATATTTTGTTGCTTAACGGTAATGTGTTATACAAGATCACCCTTGACTGCCCGACACTTATTGCTTAACGCCAAATTTTTACTCATTTTCTTGTCCATATTACTCATTTGAGAGTTATGTTTTGTTATCAATCTCTCTTTTTTTTCGAAATGCAAATGAATTGAGATTCAATAAACTTGTAACGCTCTAAATTTTTTTTTAAAGAGTACATTTTACTTGAATTGGCTCCATTGTAAATGAAGATTCAACATTTGAATATTAAATTTATTTTTCCTCCATTACTCCAGGTAAACTAATGTTTGTGTTTACCAATTTTTTTTTTCATAATGTTGCTCAAGAAAATGAGCAATGTGGACAAAAAATGAGCAATTATTGCAATTGTGCGTATTATTATTATTCTTACTATGTTTGCAATCCTTATTGGAGCTGAAGAAATTTCACATGCAAACTCAAGAAATTAATTGAGTGAGTGACAAAGAGTGTGAGAAAGTGAAAGAGTATGTGAGGAGACAGAACGTGAGGAGACACAGAAATGGTAAATGAGTAAAATACTTTTGCATAACGATATGCTATTTTATATTTTTGTAATTTAATCATTTATCATCAAGCAAAGTATATTTAATTCATTGTTAGCAGAGTCAACGAAGAAAGTGAGTAATTTCACATAATAAACATACCACCCAAGTCTGAAACTGAATGTCTGTAATTGAATTCTCTGAATGGGTGCCTACTAGCTCAGCAAAACGACTCCAACTACTGATGTTGCACCCTTTGCCATTACTTAAATTATAGGATTGTGGTACACGATTCTGTTCAATATCTGCACTGTTTTGCTTTTCCCCAGCATGCTTTCTTGACGAATTAAAAGATATCACTTTCCTCAATGTTTTCGTAAAGAGTTCACTGTTTTCTTCACCATCATTTGGATCCATCCAATTATTCTTCCTGTTCATAAATCATAATCAATATTCACTAAGGTAAATCCTGAGCATAACTTTGACCGTCAATATATTTAATTATAAAAATTATAAATGACTAATTTCCTTTAATATAAAATAAAGCTTTTAGAATAGTATTATTTTGGGGGCCTTGTACTTTTGGTCTCTTTGCACACTCTTATGGACCCTGCCTTGCCCCGAAAGGATGTTTCTTCTATGGTTCGATCGTCGAAAAAATGGCCACCGAAGTCAAAATAATTTAAACTGTCGATCTTCGCAATTAGATTTGACTTTTTAAATAAAAGTAAGCATTTTTAAATTGTTTTTTGTAACATTAATTCAATTTTACTATTTTTTGGATTTATCTAAATAAATCAGATTATTATTTTTAAAAATTATCAAAATCTAAAATTAATTTAGGTAAAACCAAAAATATTAAAATAAATTAATATGACAAATAAAATAATTTTAAAATGTTTATTTTTATTTAAAATAAAAGTACATTCTAATTACCAAAATCAACTTAATGAACATAAAAGATCAATGGTTTAGATTTAGGGATGTACTTGACTTTGGTGGTCATTGTTTTGACGACCATTGAATGAAAGTTAACAAAGAATTACACTTTCAAATAAGTGCTTTATTTTGACCAAAATTGTGAGAGTTTTTTGGTCAAAATGGAGCCCTTATTTGTGGAGGATAGAGGGAGTAAATAGAATGAAACTGGATGAAGGGAGAATGTACTGTTTTCTTTGCACATACTTACCAAGCTGGCTGATCATGACATTGAGAATGATGGCTAAGAATGTGAGAAACGTACTTCTTCTTCTGTAAAAACTTGTGAGCCGTTAAGAAGTAACGAGTCGCGCGTTGTAAATCATCCACAGTTGGCTTGATCCTTTCCTTCTTTTGAGTGATCAGATGGCTTGTGGCCTCTTTAGTTACTCTTATGTATTGAGAAGATGTGAATCCAGCTGATATATTGCGAATACAAATCGCCAAATCGGCACCACATACTGAATCCTTTTTTAGATCATCATCTTGTTTATTATTATTATTATTATTATTATTATTATTATTATTATTATTATTATTATTATTATTATTATTATTATTGTTATTTTCATGGTGTTTAGGTAACTTGAAAAAATCATATTTTTTCTTGTCCTTGGATTCCTTGCCAAGTAATCCAAGGAAGTAGAGTTGTTCACTAATGGATTGAATTTTAGACTCTAACCTACGGTACACCGTATTAGCTTCCCAAGCTAGTAAACACAAAACTTTTAATTAGCCAAAAAAAAGAGCATATAAATAGACATGTGAAGGTCCATTTTCCTAATTCCCAAACTCTTTGCACGGACCCCACATTCATGTCTAGGCGGGTACCAAAGTAGAAAATCCATGTTAGTAGAAGCAATAAAGAGCTCATTATAAAGGTGATGCTCAATCTCATTCCATTAGCAAAATACAAATACATATTTTACTTGCAATTGTTTACCCAATAAATGTTGCCAAATGCTTTGTTTTTGGTTGGAGCAATCATCATCTTCATGAGTTTGGGTAGAACATTTTTTACATACATGTCTGAAGTAAAAAAACAATTAGTTGAGTAAATAAGGTAACAAGGTTATAACCAATGAGGAGAAGAATTGACACCCTTATCCACTTTCCAGTGGGCCACCCGAGGATTTCATGGCGTTTGAAGGCAGGGACGCGTTTCATGACCTCATGTTTGGCCCGCCAGAAAAGGAGGCCGTCAATGATCTCTGAAATGGCTTGTGGAATATTCACGTTTCCTACAATGTTATGAATCATTCTGGTTACATAATGAGTTGTCTTGTAAAAGACAAAACTCAACAGGTAAAACATACACACAATGCTAATTATCACAACCCATCGTGTGAGATGTAAGTCTAGAATAGTTACGGGTTTCAAAGAAGGCACAAATTTAGCCAAAGGATAGAAGATCCATAATCCTACCAAAAGTACAAGAACATCTATGTAGAGCCACCCCCTAACAAAATGCTTAAAGCGGGTCAGTGCATTGTAACTACCACCATACCTAACCAGCTGAAATATTCGGACTATTATAAGAGATACTAATAATAGTGGCAACATTGCCAGAGATATAATAGTAGGCACGGGTAAGCAACTGCAACAATAAGAATTATTAGTGGCAGGAATACCACAGCCAAGAATAAAATTACCGAAGTTGGAAGACCGTCGTCTTCTTTAACTTGTTTTGCCTGTGGTGGATTCATCATGGACAAGATAAAAAGATTTAGAAATAAATGAGGCTAAGGATATTAATTAATTAACGAGAGAGATATTGAACATGCATGGTTAGCTTCATGGAACATGTGCATATATATATATAGACATGGTTAGCTTCATTGAATTCCTTGTCCCAAATCTGAGTACCACTATTTAATTCGTGCCATCACTCTCTACCAGTCCGAAATTCTTAAATCTTATTATTTTTTTATTTATTTTTAATTTAGAATCGTTGATGTAGACCAATCAATTAAGAGTGATTACACAATTAGTGGTATACAGTTTGGGAGACAGTTTCGGTAATAAATTTGAGAAAGAACAATAATCGTTGGATCCACAAATGAATGATCATGAACATAATTAAATCGTTTCCTCTTTTCTCTTTTCATAGTTTGCAACCACTACATTAATATATATTCTAAAGTCATTAATGTATTTCCTATAATTTGAAATTAATGTATCTATAATTGGTAGCCAGTGAATTTATAAATCATCTATGATGTATCTACATACATTGTTTCCTCCGTTTCACAATATTTAAGTACTCGCCTTCATTTTCCAACCCTTGATATACAATAACACAATGATGTGAAAACTATAAAGGTTATGAAAACTAAAGAAAAGGATTACACATTCGCAGCTGATTTCTGCAAATTTTAAATTGATTTTGGCACCCCACGTTGTGAGTAAAATATCTATATTTTACTCTTAGGAATGCCAGTATCTTTTTTTTTGGAGTGCCGAAATCATTTTTTCTATCTATCTATAATTAAATATTTAAAATAGAAATTTTAAGCTACCACATGTCATTTTCTCGCATCATGTTGCGCCACATAGGCGTCCAGTTATTGCGACATGTCATCAAGCCCAAATTTGTTTTATATATAAAAAAGATATAACAAGCCTTGAACTCATAACCTCATTTTCACACACTAATGGTTTAAACCATTAGTATATCTTTCATCCTTGTACTTAAAAAGAATATTTTAATAATTATAAACTAGCTGAAGTTGATGTATAATATAACAAACAAGCGCCCATTCGGTTTCTCTTGAATATTTTTTGTGATCGTCTTATACAAGGTATCATTGCAAATTCTTTATCCTCTTAGTTCTGTTCTTGGATCCTATTTTACACTACGCTATATTAAACTATTATTATTTAATCTATATTTATAATCTATACTAAATATTTATAATAGGATTTGTTAATCCATGTGTCATTCATTCAAAACATGTTGAATTTATAATTTCTACAAAAATAAAATAAGAAATTTAACTTCTTAATCATCTTTCTAATCTCTTTAACTTCCTTAAATTGCCTGTTTTTTTATTCATAATTTTTTTTTCATATCTTAATTTAAAATTAAATGCATACTTTTAAACTCTTATTTACGGAGTACATGCTCTTATTTACATGCATGTTCACTTTCTTTATTTTTTTAATATACATTTTGGTGTATAAAAAATCCTGTGCAAGACACCGGGTTAAAACTAATTATGTTTAAATTGTAATTCAATTCGTGTAGCATTAAATTCGTGTGCCTTTAAATTCAATCGTTGACGAGATCAGACATTATTATTATATACAAAACCTTTAATATTTGATTTAGAGAAAATGAAATGTCCTGCTCACCTCGGTAGACTTACCAATACAGCTATTATTTTCTGCTAAATAAATGACCTGCACTAAGCTAACACGAAGACTTTCATTTTAATTATCATGTATATCTCAACGCTACGACGAGGAACGCAAAATTAGATCACACAGTTGGTTACCGTTCGGTCAAAAACATGATTCATAAAAAATGATTGGTAAAAAACAGGTCATATGAGTCATACAGCACTGATCGAGACTGGTTGCTCCTGTTCGGAATTCGATCGTATTCAGTAGTCGGTTTCAGTCTAGTATTTATCTGTTCGGTCGTTGTTAGAATCAAAAGGCTGTTATCAATAAACAAGATTGATTGTTCGCTCCAATTCGATATTTAGGCCGTAATATGTCGTTCACAATTGATATGCATATCATAAACGGCCAGTCCCAGTACAAACAATCTTAGACGGTTTTTAACATATTTTAATTAGTCGGTCGTTATTGGGCACGATTACAATGATCGATGGCGATGATAACAATGAGGACGATGATAGATAATAAATAAATTATGATGATGAACCTTGGTAGAGTATATAGGTGCTATAAATTTCATTTAGTGATTTAATTAATTTATAATTTGTATTATTAGTAGCTTATTTTTTAATAATTTTTACTAATTTTCAAATAAATTTTGTAATTTTTATGTACAGATTTGATTTATGCGCTATATATACTAAATAATAATGAAATAATTAATTTTTACTTTATTTAATTTATATAAAATTTTACTAGTTATAGACAGGTGGAAAACATGTAAAGGGGTCTATTTAAAATGACATAGTGTAAAACAAGTTCAATAAAAAAAAAGTTGGTCAAAAACCAAAAATTTCCAGGTCGAAAACTAGTTAAATTCAATCCCTGACGAGATCAAACATTATAATTATATAAAACCTTAAATATTTGATTTAGAGATAAAGAAATTTCCCGTTCACCTCGGTAGACTTACCAATACAGCTATTATTTTCTGCTAAATAAATAACATGTACTTAGCTAACACGAAGACTTTCATTTTAATTATATTTGCTACATCATGTGCGCACAATGCATATATCAACCCTACAACAAGCTTAAGGAATGTAAAATCGATCACACAGTTGGTAACCAGCCGGTAAAAAACAGGTTTCATAAAAAATGATCGTTCAAAAACAGGGTATATGAGTCATTCATTGATGGTCAGTCCTGTTCGGTATTCAGTTGAATTCGAAGTCAGTTTCAATATTTAACATATTTTAATTTGTCGGACGACATTATTGGGCACGATGGCAACGATCGATGGTGTTGATAATGACGATGACGATCACGATGATAGATCATAAATAAATTATAATGATGAACCTTGGTATAGTATATAGGTGTTATAAATGTAATTGATTGATTTAATTTATTTATATTTTATATAATTATTAGCTCATTTTTTAATAATTTTACTAATTTTCAAATAAATTTTTTATTTTTATGTAATGATTTCATTTCTACGCAATTGTTGAACCCCATATGGTGCACTTGTGAGTGTCCCATATCGGAGGATTAGGAGAGTCTAGACTAATAAGTCTAGGAGTTATTCCTCCTATCCACCAATTGGTTTTAGGAAGGAACCTCCTATGGCTTGTAAGTGACCAAACTCTCCTCTTTTATATTAGGTTGCTCAGGCGTGTTTCTAATAATCAATCAAATTTAATAGCAATACTAAATAATAATGTAATAATTAATTTTTACTTTATTTAATTTATATAAAACTTTACTAGTTTTTGGCAAATGCAAAACATATAAACGGGTTCGTAATGACACAGTGCAAAACAAGTTCAATAAAAAAAGGCGGTCTAAAACAAGTTTTTAGCAGGTGGAAGACAAGTTTGTTGCCGATTGGTTTCGGTATAATAAGGATAAGTCAGAAACGTCTTCTAGTTTAATTAAAAAAGGTTCGATTTCGGTTCGATTTGTTATGTGTAAAAGAGGTTGAAAACAGTTTCGATCTACATTCAGATTCAATAGACGTCAGTATCCAATCACTTGTATTCAGTCAAAAACAAGCTCAGCATTGATTAATATCGGTCTATCAAATAGATTTCTGACCACATTTACACCTTATATACAACTACCTATTTTCAATTTTAACCTAAAGTATTTGGGCAAATTAAAATGAAAGTGAACTAAAAAAAAATGAAAGGAAACTTAATAACTTTAATTGAAAACTGAAAGGGGGAAAAAACGAAACTGGTAATCGAGCTGAAAATGAACTAAACTAAAAAAAAGTGCACAAAATCGAAAAAATTACAAATAAAATCAAAGTGAAGTGGAAAAAAATGAACAATAATTTGAACTGAACTAAAAAAAATTGACTCAGTACTAAATTAATCGAACTAAAAGTGAAACTTGTTTGACAAAAAATAAATTTTAAGCAAAATTAAACTAAAATGAAAATGGAATTAATTTGACACAAAATAGAATTTAGCTAAAATTAAACTAAACTGAAACTGATTTGACCCAAATCTATCACTAGAATGAAGTTGACTTTTGGGATCCATATTGGCACGTTCTTCAAAGAGCCTCTCAAAATATATTTTCGGGTAAATCAAAGTTCTAACAATAATGAAGCATAAGCTAAAACACACTAATAAATACTGTAGTAAATTATTTTAACCCAAGACAAAGATTTATAAAACTCAAAAAAACTATTAAGCTCCACACATATTTTGGTTTGAACAATCAAATTGTTTTATTGATCGGATGTAATTAAAAATAAACTAGAGTTGAGCTAAAATTCTTATTAAGTGAAATAAATTTAACCGAATTGGAAGTGAACGGAATTCTTAGGGTCTTTCTTTAATTTTTACAGGTAAGTAGAGGTGTTAATTTAGTTCAATCGTTCAGTTATAGTTACCCAAACAATTTAGTTTTTACCAATTCAGTTTAAATCAGTTTAATTTAGAAACAGTTCATTTTATTTTAATTTCATTCGGATTCACTTTTAGTTGACTTATATCTATAGTTCAATTCAGTTCAGTTTCTATTTTTTTCATTTTATACTCAATCAGTTAAAAGTTCAACGTTGAACCCAAAACAATTTTGTATTGCAATAGTTAATTTTCAGTTTTAGTTTAGTTTCTTTCAGTTAATTTATATTTTCGGTTCATTCTGTCTTGTTCCAATTTATTTCGAATTATGCCCAATAAGTTAACCAATTAACATTTTCATTGAAAATTGCAAGGAGGTTTATTTTGATTTTAGAGTGAAAGTTATTATTGTCGTTAAAATGTGAGAATAAAAGTTAATATGTCTTCTATCTCTTAATGGTTGCTATATATATTTTTTTTATGTCCCCAAATGTTTGAAATGCTACGTTTTGTGTTTAGAGTAAATGGTCTTCCACACACTATTTTTAGATTTTACTCCTACCCCATATACGCGATGTAGCAAACATTAAGGAATAAAGGAAGTATCAGAAGTTATTAGGAAGTAAATCCAATATTTGTGATTGGAATAATTTAGGAAGGAAAGTTCATATTTTCATTTGAATTTGTTAGGTGCTAACGGAGGGAACCAATATTTTCATTTGTGTTCGATTAAAGACATGAAAATCATTCAATCAATTGCAATCCATTTTTGTTATAAATTAATTTGGGGTTAGCATTAAATTTATTTTCAATTTATATAATTTTGATTAAAATAGTTGAGTCTAATCAGTTTTGGTTTAAAAGTTGCGTAAGAAACGTATAGGGTTAGTTTTTTTCTCTCTTCCTCTAAAAAAACCCTAAAATCTTTTAAAGCCACAAGGGGTTACCATCATCCCCTCTTTGATGATGGTAAGTCCCAATTCTTTCCATATTTTCTTTGTTTTTTATGTTTTAGCCATTAATAATGCTCCTTCCTCTCTCTTTATGAGAGTTTTCTTCCCAATTTTTGGGTTTCTTCTCTCCTTTTGTGGGAGTATAGTGTTGTTCTTTCTCCTCTTCCCATATGAAAGATTGAAATTTATTTTTAGGGTTTTATTTGAAAGATTAGATTCATATGTTATCAGTCGTACCATTTTGCAATTGGCGTTGGAATCGAGGATGCGATCTATATGGTCGGGTAATAAATTTTCTTCCCAAAACTATGTCACGAAGATAGACTTCCTCATAGAAAGCTGCATGATTCAGCGAACAATCGGGGACTGCACTTCATCGTCAGATCTAGTTTCTCATCACCATAGTTACTTTTAAAAAGATTTTTACTTGATTAATTTAGATTGTATTTTACTTCTTTATAATGCTTATTGTAGATGCCATATGGCTTTCAATTAATAAAATTTTATCTTTCCCTTCAAAAAAAAAATCAGTTTTGGTTTTGTTTAATTAAATTGTTGTCATGAGTCGTTTCCATAACAACCGAGTTTTGGTTTAAAATAAGTTGAATTCAGTATGTTTCAGTTCACTTCAATTTTTGTTAAAATCGGTTTTGGTTATATCAGTTTCGGTTTCTGTTTCAATTCAGTTCAATTCAAATCAGTTTTGGCCTTTTTCAATCTAGTTCAGTTGCAGTTGTTATTTTTCTAGTTTTGTTCAGTTACTTTTAGGCCAGTTCATTATTGGTTTAGTTCCAGTTGTTCAGTTTCAGTTTATTTTAGTTTATAATTTAACTTTTCAGTTCAGTTTCAGTTTACGGTTTCACTTCATTTTTGCTAATTTAGTTCAGTTCCAGTTCAGTTAAAAAAGTTATTCAATTAGTTTTGACCCAAACTGATAATGCTACGGTTAAGTGCGACTTAGTGGGAGAGAATTTTAGGATTTTCTTGTAGTTTTTATTTGGATGAAAATTACTATTATGTATTTCACTTATCTTATGCTAAAACCCCAACATTAGTCGTATTTATAAATAGAGAATATCATGTGAATGAGAGAGAAAAAAACTCCTATTTATCCTTTCATTCAATGACTAGTTTATTTTTTTTTTTAAATTGAAATATTCATACGAATAATCATAACTATTTGAGGTATTCCAATATTAATCTCAACTATCAATTATTACAATATAATCTAAACTTTGGGGGTTGTTCTCTAATATTGGTCCATAGACTTGATTAACCTATTGCAACCAATCACCAATTCAAAAAGTAATCATTATCTTCTCTCTTCTCCTATATATTGGACTTGACTATATCTTCTTTCCTTTCTATGAAGTAAATCGGAGCTGGTCATAAGTTAGTACGTATGGACTAATATCATAAAACAACCCCCACAATTTGTATTATAGTGTAATAAACTATAGATGAGATTAATATTAAAAGACCTCCAACTGTTGAAATTATTGGTATGAATTTGTCCAAAAAAAAAGGTTGGCCACAAATTTTTAGCATGTCAAAAAGAAGTAAACAATTCAGTTCAAAATAAGTCAGGCTTAAGACAATTCAGGTACCGTATAGGTTCAGCACATACACACACAAACACACAGACATGACCACATACAGACATGTAAACATACGTATATACATATAGGTGTATGTATAACAAACACAGTATGAGTGTGTGTATACATATAACTAGATAATACCCGTGCAATGCACGATTTAATTTTTTATAATTTACTATTGTGGAGAAAAATTTCTATTATATAAGCCAAGGGGAAGCCATGATATCCCCTCGAAAAGTCCATATTACCCCCTCAAAACTTTCTAAAATCTCAATTTGTATAACTCCTAATTATTAAGGAAATTTATTATAATTTTTGTACTTTTTAAAATGAAAATAGTGCAAAATATAAAATTCAAAAAAAAAAAAATACCAAAATTCATTTTTCTAAATTTTCTATAAAAATAGACTTCCATATTGATATAGTTCATCAAATAAAAATTTTACATTTTGATTATCGTAGAAATTTGGTAGCCAATAGAATATGACAAAATAAACCTTTTCTTTTGTACAGTGTTGTGGGATGACCGACTGAAACGGAAAATGTTTGTTTCTGATTATATGAATGAATGTGAATTTGACAGATTTTTCAATTTTTTGAACAAATAACCTTTTAAACTGTTACAAATAGTTCAAATTATGATTTTACGGTAAAAAGTTACAAATTTTATAGAAAAGAATTTCCTTTTGAACTGTTAGTTTGACGGGAGATTTACTTATTTTGGCAATGAAAATAACCATGTTAGATTTTTTTTGCTCATTACAATGCACATGCGATCACATAACATTGATAGTAATCCCAATTTTTTTTTTCTAATTTTACCAACTCCCAATTAGACGTGGTTATAGTTAGGGTCAGATCAGTGCGAGTCAGGTCAGGGCCAGACCCACCTAAAAAGGGTCAGTGGCGGGTCGGGTCAAAGCGGGTGGCGAGTCATTAGCGAGTCGTTAGCAGTCGGACCATTAAAATGCTAAATATAAATAAAATTAAAGGTAGCCAAATGTTAAAAAAAATGCATTCAAATATATAAATGTAATTATTTTTGTCAATTTTTTTTTTTTTTTTGAAAATTGATTAGGCTATTATTTATTGCCCTGGTCAATAAGGTCATATTCATTAAAGGCTCCTCCTAGTAAATAGCCTATAACCTTGACTTTAACCGTATTCTAATATATTACTCTGTCCAATAATAAAGTCTACTCCTCACCTACACATGTGACTAGTTATGATTACAATTGTATTACATGTGAACATACATAAAAAATTCTAAAAAAGAAAAAACAAATTAATAATTGAAAACAAACAAACAAACAAAACACTCAGAAGATTTTTTATTTGAAATAAAAAAAAAAATACATACTCGAAGTTGGTAAATAGGCATTGGCCTTATTAAAATTAATCTGATAATGAGTCCCTCAAAAAAAAATTAATGTGATGAGATTATACAACTAATTTAATAAATTAGATAGAGAAATGTCCTGCTCACCTACGTACGTAGACATAGTCATACCAATACAGCTATTATTTTTGTGCTAAACAAAGACTTAAACCTAGCTAATTAATTAATTGATACCAATAATACTTTTTGGTTTTATAAATTAGATTGGTTTTTCTTGCATCATGTACTCAACATGCATTCACATGCATCATGGATATGATTATGATGGGTATGACTATATCTACCCGGTGGGTAATCTACCCACCACTAATAAAAGCATTAAAAAATTATTAATCATGCAAGTTGCATCCCACTATTATTACTCTCTATTAGTGGTGGATATATTACCCGGTGGGTCAACAAAGTTTTTTCCGATTATGATAAGTGCTTAATAGAGGCTTTTAAAATAGACCCCATCTCATAGGTCTTTGAAAAGTTGAATTACAGTCAACATTTATCAAATGATCAGATGCATAATATAATTATAATAATAAATCAACATTTATCAATAGTGTAGTGACTAACTGACTACAAAGCATTAATCGTCACTCCTTTAAGAAGTCAAAACAAGCAGCAATTTAAAAACCACGTTTGCTGAAAGTAAATTGAAGAGGATGAAAATTTGTCAGTATCTTTCTTTTGAGGGTTAGGTACGGGTTACTATGATCATTTTAAGGCTATATACGATAGATAGACCGTCATAATTGCTTAATAACTAGGTGAAATCTCAACCACACATCTGATGGATTGAGGGCTTGTTTACATTAGCTGAATAGAGCTGAACTGAACTGAACTGAATTGAACTGAACTGAATAGAAGTGTATTAATTGAACTAAATAGAGATGAACTGAACTGAACTGAACTGAACTGAACTGAACTGAATATAATCTGAAATAAACAAGCCCTGAGTGCTTCTAATTAATTGTAAATGCGTTGTTATTAGAGTCCGTCAAATTAATTTATTATTTGGTTAATTAATTGTTTGTTTCAATTCAATGTAATTAAAGAAGTGGAGCATTAAGCACTAGTACAAAAACGGGGTTTTGTTACACTTCATTTGCTGCGATTATAAGGGGTATCCCTAACAACCGCAACAAATGATTAGATGACAAAAAGAAGTAAGATGGGCCTTTCTATTTGCTATGACTACTACAATAACCGTAGCAAGTTATATAAAAAAAATTTAAAACCATACACTATCCACTTTTATTTCATTTCACGCCAATGACGCCTCCATTAAACCTAGCTAATTAATTAATTAATTAATATCCAGACTTTTTGTTTTATAAATTGTATGGGGAGTGATTGAGCAACCCTAAGGGTTTTTCTTGCATCATGCGCACAATATTTATGTCAATAATGTATAGGGAATAAAACATACCACCTTTGTAGTGTAGTTTCTACAAGCTTTAATTGTTACTCCTTTAACTAATCAACAAGTAGCAATTTAAAACCACATTTGCTGAAATTAAATTCAAGATGATGAAAATTTTTCACTATCTTTTAAGGGTTAGGTACCGGTTACTATTAAGGGTATAAATGTGGTCAAAAAGTTATTTTACTAACCGATATTCAATGATACCGAAACTATTTTTGACCGTATACAAATGACTAAATACCAATAGCTACTGAATCTAATTGTAGATGGAAATCATTTTCGACGTATTTTACACATACCGAATCCGTATCAAACATGTTTTGATCCAAAACATGTTTCTGACTTGTTTTTATCATACCGAAACCAACCAGTACCTTTTCACATCAAAATTGTTACCAACTTGCTAAAAACATGTTTTGGACCCCTTACTTTTTTTAATAGAACTTGTTTTGGACTGCTTATTTTTTTAATAGAACTTGTTTTGGACCGAGTCATTTTTAACTAACCCGTTTACATATTTCTCGACTTGCCAAAAACTAGTAACATTTTAAATTAATTAAATAAAGTAAAAATTAATGTTTTATTTTTATTAATACTGCATAGAAATTAAATCTTTACATAAAATTATACTTCCTCCGTTTAAAAAAAACGCAATTTGTTGTTGTGAGAGTAAAAGTGATAGAGAAAGAAAGTGGGATATGTGATGATGTAAGAGATAGAAAGAAAAAAGTTACAAAAATGAAAGATTAAAATTGTTGCATTTATTTTGAAACATCCAAATATAGAAATTGTTGCATTTTTTTCGAAACGGAGCTAGTAAATTTATTTAAAATCACTCAATTATATTTATAGCACCTATATACTCTGCCAAGGTTCATCATCATTATCTAAATATTATCTATCATCGTAGTCATCAACATCAATTATCATAATCATGTCCAATAATGCCAACTAATTTAAGCATAAAATTCGTTTAAGATCATTTGTGGTGTGATCCACCGATTACGACCTGTATATCGACCATAATCGACAGATTATTACCTTCAAATCGAATATGACCGACCAATCAAACTAGTATACCGATTTGGACATGCAAAAAACTGTTTGAGATTGATCGAATGTGACCTGGTTCTGACAATAACCAAACGTGTACATGCCAGATCGAAAACAACCGACACCCGCCAAGGTAAATACCAAATTCAATCGAGTTTTGAACAAGACCAACCAATACCGACCGGTAGCGAATGGATCATATGACGTGTTTTTGACTGACTATTTTTTATCGAACTTGATTTTACTAATACTAAATGATTCGATTTTACATCCCTTGCCGTATGATAAATGTATACATTGTGCGCACATGATGTAGAAAATAGAATTTAGAAAATTTTGTAAAAAATCCTCTTATATTACAACTTTTCTAGAAAGAACCCCTTTAAATTATATTTTTGAAAAAAAAAAAAAAACCACTAACAGTTTGAGAAGTTATAAAAAGAACCCTCTATTGTCATAAATCGGTCAAATTTAAAGATCTTTTCTCCCACTAACTTTAAAATTTTGGGTCCGTCACAGAACCTAATGAATCCCTTTTCAACAAAATAGGCATTATTAAAATTAATGTGATGAGATTATAAAACTAATTTAATAAATTAGATAGAGAAATGTCCTGCTAACCCGCGTACGTAGACGTAGTCTCATACCAATACAGCTATTATTTTTGTGCTAAACAAAGACTTAAACCTAGCTAATTAATTAATACCCTGCTGACTTTTTATTTTACAAATTGTATTGGTTTTTCTTGCATCATGTGCGCAACATGCATGCACATGCATCATGGCTATGATAAGTGCTTAATAGAGTCTTTTAAAATAGACCCCATCTCATAGATCCTTGCGTAAAAGTTAAATTATATCAAATGATCAGATGCATAATATAATTATAATAATAAATCAACATTTATCAATAGTGTAGTTTCTACAAGCATTAATCGTCGCTCCTTTAACAAGTCAAAACAAGCAGCAATTTAAAAACCACGTTTGCTGAAAGTAAATTGAAGAGGATGAAAATTTGTAGAAGAGTATAGATATTATATGGTGTTAGGGGTCGAGAGTGCGCAGCGGAAGTGAAGATGTATTGATCGGGAAATATAATAAGGGAGAAAATATGCAAGACTAATATTGAGATAAAAATGGACGATTTTGTGTGGGAACACCCACTTGACGACGAGCTTTTTATTCCACTATATAAAATATAAGAGAGTACAATTATCCCTTTTTAAGGGTGTTTGTATTACAATGAGACTCTCTCTATTTTTACTCACAAAGGAGTATTGCAATTAGTGGATATATTTGGTGGATGATTACAAGGAGGGTGAAAGGCTTATGTATTTTGTGGGTGAGTATGTGTGTGGCTTCTTTGGTTGTTGATGATGATGGGTGTGTGCATGTAAACCTATATATATAGGTGAACTATGGAGGTGGTGTATAGATAAAGATTTTTCTAGAATATTCTATATTATTCAAGCTCTAGAATGATGGTGGTTCTTTTTAGTATTCTCCATCATTCTCTAGAAATTTCATTCTAGAAAAATCTTGATTCTTATATGCAACTTCACCATTTTTAAGTAGATTCTAGAAGCACTTAGAATTTGGGCCAAAAATTTGGGCCACACCCAACAATCTCCACCTTGGACCAAATTTTGTATGCGCTCGCCGTATATTTCCCGATCGACATTACTTGAGTTTTCTTGGACCCGTATTATAAGGGTGTTGTTGCCGATTCGGTATAGAGTGTGATGAAGCCACTATTGAAGACCCTTGTAGTACATAGAGATTTCTATTTTTGATGGCCTTCAATTTTTCTTGAGCACCTTTTGACACTTTGAGTACTCCACCTTGAGCCGAAATCTCGTATCCTTTAGAGTCCAGGACGCCAAGAGAGATGATATCCTGCTTTAGATCAGGAACATGATGAACATTGGCTAAAGTCCTGATCACACCATCTTCGGTCTTGATCCGAACGGAGCCAACACCACGAACTTTGCAACGATATCCATTGCCCATAGAAACTGTTCTATTCTTTACCGGTTTATAATCGGTAAAGTGAGACTTTTGTGAACAGATATGGTTGGCAGAACCGGAATCAAGAACCCAATCAGAATTTTTACTTCTTCTAGGAGAAGTAGCTAAGAGAACATCATCGGACTCTAGTTCTCCAAAATCGGCTTCTGCCGTTTCTTTCGGCTTTTCTTCTTGCTCTTTCTTGTGGAGCTTTTTATTTGCGAACCAACATTCTTCAACGGTGTGCCCAAGTTTCTTGCAATATTTGCAAGATTTTCCGGATTTATGTCCATTAAATTTGGACCATTTAGTGGTACTTTTATTGCCGTTTGATCTCCCCTTTATATTTAATCCTTCAGAATTTTCATTTGAATTCACTTCAAGGTCAAACTTTTCTTTTGAGAGTAAATGTGATTTTACTTCCTCAAAAGAAAGAGTATCACTATTGCCATATAGCATAATTTCCTTGAAGTGTTTATACGAAGGTGGTAGGGAGACAATTAATAATACGGCTTTATCCTCATCTTCGATTTTAATATCTAAATTTTCAAGATCAATAATAATTGAATTAAATTCATCGAGATGAGTTTGAATAGATGTACCTTCAGCCATCCGGATAGTGTATAGCCTTTCTTTAAGCCTTAATTTATTAGCGAGGCTTTTGGTCATATACAGAGACTCTAACTTTGACCATAATCCGGCCGTTGTCTCCTCGTGAATGACCTCGCATAGAACCTCCTTGGTTAAACATAGTTGGATTGTGGATAATGCCTTTTCATCCAACTCTTGCCATTGCTCGTCCGTCATTGACTCTGGCTTTTTAGCTTTCCCATCCAGAGCCTTTTTCAATCCGCTCTGCACAAGAACGGCTTTCATCTGGACTTTCCAGATGCTAAAATTAGTCTTGCCGTCAAATTTCTCAATCTCGAATGTTGTTACCGAAGACATCTTCATATGATACACTCCAGCGAACCTTTGGCTCGGATACCACTTGTTAGGGGTCGAGAGTGCGCAGCGGAAGTGAAGATGTATTGATCGGGAAATATAATAAGGGAGAAAATATGCAAGACTAATATTGAGATAAAAATGGACGATTTTGTGTGGGAACACCCACTTGACGACGAGCTTTTTATTCCACTATATAAAATATAAGAGAGTACAATTATCCCTTTTTAAGGGTGTTTGTATTACAATGAGACTCTCTCTATTTTTACTCACAAAGGAGTATTGCAATTAGTGGATATATTTGGTGGATGATTACAAGGAGGGTGAAAGGCTTATGTATTTTGTGGGTGAGTATGTGTGTGGCTTCTTTGGTTGTTGATGATGATGGGTGTGTGCATGTAAACCTATATATATAGGTGAACTATGGAGGTGGTGTATAGATAAAGATTTTTCTAGAATATTCTATATTATTCAAGCTCTAGAATGATGGTGGTTCTTTTTAGTATTCTCCATCATTCTCTAGAAATTTCATTCTAGAAAAATCTTGATTCTTATTGCAACTTCACCATTTTTAAGTAGATTCTAGAAGCACTTAGAATTTGGGCCAAAAATTTGGGCCACACCCAACATATGGAAAATAGGGTTATCTTCCGTTGCTATATATATTCCATCAATATATATATAATATACAAAGGAATACTCTAGAATTAGGGGAATACAATCTACTAGAAGCTACATGAATCCAACGTAAATAACAAACTATGAGAGAATACAGGAGATAAGCTTGGGTTGTTAAATATGATAATCATTAATATTTGAGCAGGTCAACTATTATCCTTAGCAATTTGTCAGTTTCTTTCTTTTAAGGGTTAGGTACGGGTTACTATGATCATTTTAAGGCTATATAGGAATACGATAGATAGACTGTCATAATTGCTTAATAACTAGGTGAAATCTCAACCACACATCTGATGGATTGAGTGCTTCTAATTAATTGTTAAAGGGTTGTTATTAGAGTCCGTCAAATTAATTTATTATTTAGTCAATTAACAATTTGTTTCAATTCAATGTAATTAAAGAAGTGGAGCATTAAGCACTAGCACAAAAACTAGGTTTTGATGCGCTTCATTTGCTACGAATATAAGGGGTATCCCTAATAACTGCAACAAATGATTAGATGACAAAAAGAAATAAGATGGGCCTTTCTATTTGCTACAGTTTTTGGGTATTAATTTGAAATATAACGTAGAATTCGAAAAACCATATTTGTAAAAAAAAAAAAACCATTTTGTTTTGGATTTCAGATTTATTCTCGTTTTTATATAGGGTTTTTTTTTTTCGTTTTTCAGATTTAATTTTTTGGATCAAAATCAAATTTCATTATTTCTTTTTTGGGGCTTTGATTTTTAGGTTGCTAATTTATTCTGGGTTACTTTATTTTTTAGGGTTTGAATCAAAATTCCAACAAAGCAGAGAACCTTTTATTCAAAATTAACGAAGCAAAGAACATCAATGCAATTCATTTTTGTGGTTTATTTTCATTTTGGATGTATGCTTAATTTTCTGTTTTGGATTTTTAAAAGTTGTATTTGATTTTGGTTTACGTTCAATACAATGGTATCTTTATTTTTTTACATTATATGTTCATTTATGTTCATTTTTTTTTATTTATGTTCAATGTTTTTTTAAATCTATGTTCAATTTGGATGTATGTTTAATAATCTGTTTTGAATTTTTAAAAGTTGTATTTGATTTTAGTTTATGTTGATTTAGTTCACTTTTTTTTTTCATTTTGGATATATGTATACTTTTTTAATGTATGTTTGAAATTTTAAAAAGTTGAATAAAATTATATGCTTGATTTTGTTAAAGCCTTTTTTTTATCCAAATTAAAAAATTATTTGGTTCCAATTTTAATCATTTTTTTTTATTTTTAAAGAGTCCTATTTGTTATGGTTATTTTTTATGTGCAAATGAAAAATCTACTGTTTGCTGCTCCCCTAATGTGCTACAGTTGAAAACCGTAGCAAAAGGCTCTATTTTAACCGCAACAAATTAGTTTTTTCCACTTGTGAAGTTCTCCACTACTCCACGTCTTACTCCATGTTATAGGCAGCAATTGCTAGTTTTTAGGAAGCTTTAGTTACTGCAAGCCTATTTAAAAAGGCATTATCCTTTTGAGTTTTCTGAATTGAATGAAACGACACATTCATTTCCAAACTACAACACTGTTTCCTACTTTCATTTTCCAAACTATAACATCTTTACACGTAACCATTAAGCTATTATGATTTTTTTTCCTAAGAAAACCAATTTCCTATTTTCTAAAAGCCATAAGATAAATTTATTAATAACTTAGGGGCATAAAAGATGGAAAACAATCCATATTGAGCGAATATTATAATAGATATTTAACATAAATTAATGGATACTATTGACTTAAAGATAAATATATTATACAAGATATGTTTTATTTAATTCAGAAAGTATTTGATATATTTTGGGTCGGATATCACTTAATTAAAAGCAAAATAAAATCTTGTGTGGATTTCACTCAATCACCAATAACAATTATCAAAGAAAAACTCAAAAATGAACCGCCAAATAATAATTCAAAAAAGAACCGCCAAAGAAAAATTCAAAAAACAACGACCAAAGAAAAATTTGAAATTTGCAATAAAAACATCTTATTTATAGTGTGGATATGCCTCGTACGTTAGTTTGACATCCCCGACTTAAAAAATCAGTAATTTGACAACACCAAATCATACTCAGGCAATTAAAGAATTATTAGGAGTATTTATTTTGGTAGACATGAATTATGTAAGGAAATACATGAAGAGATTAAGTACAAGGATTTAGGTGCCATGGATATAAATAACTATAAATGCTAAATTGCTAATTATGATTAGCTTCTAAGGGAAAAAAATAAATTCTTAATTATATTTTGGGCCACCCTAGCTAGTGAAAATTATAAACTACACATTGAAGTGGATATGACCATGATGTTGATAGGGAATCATAATCCATCACATATAACCTAAATATTAAAGCTAATGTAGTAGTGGTCGGCATTGTCGAACCCACAAAGAAACAAATATATTAATTCTTTTTCTTAGTAAAAAGTATGAACTATGTAATGGGTCTTTGTGATTGAAATAACTAAGAAACTAATAATTAAAAGAAAAAAAAATAAAAATTGATAAAATAGGATTGAATTAATTAAAGGAAACTCTAGGGCTTAGGGTTATTACGAATGAAATCAGAAACAAATTAAATACCAATGTTAAATTAACAAATTTTAACCAAGATCTAGCAGACTTTCGCAGTTAATTAGATCTACAGATTTACCTAATAAGCTCTCACAATTTATTAAGTAAATCTGCGTAAAATCTTAAGTCTTAATGAAGTTTTCACCTTTCGCCTACCGACTTGATTATTACTTAAATTTATATGATTAAAATAAATTTTAGGGAATTAAAATAGGTCAAAAAATAGAGAACAAAGGAATTCAATTAATTAAATAATTTAAACATAAGTTTCCCAAACCGTAGGTCTAAAGAACTACTTACACATAATTGAAAAACTTAAAGAATTAAAAAAAATCATAAATAAATACATAAAATAATTAGAAAAGTAAGAAAGAAATACTAGAATTGAGGAATGAATGATGGAATCTTAATCAATGAATTAAAGATAAGTTTTACAATGGAAAGTAATATGTTTGAAACCCTAAAACTGCAGAAAATAAACCTTAAGCAAAGCATAAGTTTTTACAAGCGATAGAGGAAGGTAATTATACGACAAACTAGGCCTAGCGGATCGATGAATACCGAACTTGGTACGGGGTACATGCACCCCGGTACCGGGTTTATACTGGAGATCGTTTGATCGAAATTGGGGAATTTATTACAGAGACCTCAGTATTTGTCGGGTTCTGTGGGCTGGATTAAGTACCAGGATGGATTACGTTGGGTAATTGCAAAGAAGACTAGGGATAGTCCGGCCAAGACCTTAGGCTTGCCTAGTCCCCACACTATCATTACTCACAACGCGGATACTTTTCCCCTTGCTGCTGAGGGTGAACAGCAGCCGGTTGTTGGTGAGCCTTCCCAGCCCATGCCCCATGTTCCCCCTCCCGACACCCCTAATTATCGGGATGTCCTAGCCTCCCTACACCGGATTGAGGACCGTCTTACCAACCTTGAACTTGACCAGCATCGCACCATGTACCCCATATATGATTATTTTGCTCGCCAGCCTGGTTATATTAACCCTGCTGGTCCACACCCTTCGTGTTATTCATTCCCACAAGGAGGGTTCGACAACGGTGCTTCGGGATCCGGCCATGCTGGCGCCGACCCTTCTGGTGGCAATGTGGTTGATGATCCATTGGATGAAGATTGAGCCGCGAGCTTTCCTTCTCTCTATGCCGCAATGAGGGCATTGCTTCATTATAATTCGGCTTGGGGGAGGGCAATCTCGAGCTCTCGAGGTATGTTTATTTGTTTTCTTAGCATAGTTTTACTGCTTTCTTAGGATTGTTGCATGGTTTGTACCATTCATTAGTAGTGGGAGTTTTCTTGCAACCAAAAAAATTGTATTGCTTTCTTAGTTGTTAATATGTTTCATTCTCCCTTGATGCTACTATTAGATTCTTCGACTGAGTATGTTTCCCTGTGCCCTATGGTTAAAGTTTTTGAAACTTGTGATCACTGAGACTGGTCATTGTAAACTCTTAGTTTCTTTTCTTGATTCCTTGGTATTACTGAAACTTGAGTTTCTGAGCCTTATTATTATCATTTATTATTTGGAACAAGGAAAAGTTTAACTTGGAAGGATTTGAGCCTTGATTATTATCTTATTATTTCCTTCTTGTGTGCTAGTTCCTGGTGTGTCACTGATCTTAATCTTGGCTTGGGACTAGTCTTGCTTAGCTGTTTAATTGCATGATAGAAGGCCCTCATTTGTTAGGAGCCATGCAGCATTGTCTATAGAAAAAAAAAATTCCACTTGATCCCTTATTTTGAGGCTTTCTTTCATGATTAACCACATTACAAACCTTTTTGGCCTTATCTGACTAACCCAAGTCCAGCTTGGGGGGGGGGACATTCGGTTAGTTGGTGGGTGATGTGTTATCGTCGTTGGGCTCGTCATTTGAGTTGGGTGGTTTGGTTCCTCATTGTTGGGGTATGCTATCTTAGTTTGTTGTTTCATCATCTTCTTTTCTATTTGTAAATATTCTTGCAAGGCGAAAAATATATAGATTGAAAAAAAAAGAAAAATAAAAGTTACACTATGTTTGTGATAGTTTGAATTGGTCAGAAAAGTGACTTTTGGTTGTAATTTAACTACATAATGAAACCAAGTGGTTGTAAATCGCAAAATAAACTTAAGTAGTTGTAGGTTGCAAAATCACTTAATTATTTGGGTGCAAGTGCGGAAGATCATATTCTCCTTCTAAAAAAAAAGAAAAAAAAGGAAAAAAAAGAAAAGAAAAGAAAAGACAAACTCAAAAAGATTAGTTTTAATTCTTTTATTTAGTTGTACGTCTTCGCATTAGCAAGTTGTAATTCTCTAATAATTTGATGATGATATGACGGTGTTTTTCATTAGTTGGGTTGATTTGGTGGTAGTGAGTTGAAGATGATTGGAGTCGTTTTAGCTGCGGGTGTGTTACTTATTTGATTTTGCTCCCCTAAAATAGACTTCTAGCTCACATATTCCCAAATTTTATCCTACCCTTGACCTAAGCCCCATTAATTACAAGCTCAATAAAGACCTTCTTGATAATCATGCATTTATATGTGTTTCCTTAATTTAGTATCTTGCCAAGAATTAAGAGTATGTGTGCATTTCGAGTCGACTTTTGTAAGTTGAGTGCTAATATTTACCCTTTCAAACACATGAGTGTTGGTGACATGGGAGGTTGTCTTTTTAGTAACCTAGGCTACAAAAATTGATTCATATGCACATCTTTTGCATATTTGTGGGTGGAGAGCGATCGAGGTTATTTTGTACTCGCCACAAAGAGAGGAGTGTCCCCGGTGAGAACTCTTTCCTTGATTCCTAATTCTATATTTCTATAATAAGGCTTTAATTCGCTTGGATGGTTTTTACTCTTGGATAGGGGTTGAGCCAATTGGGTGCTTTGATTGGGAGGATGTGATCATAAGTGCTTTGCGATGTTGTTTTTATAGGGTGAAGCATACTCATGTTTTGAGAATCTTGTCTTTATTGCTTGAGGACAAGTAAGGATTTGGCTTGGGGGAGTTTGATGTGTTATTTTTATAATAGAATTTACCCCCTTATTTTGCGATGTTTAGCATGATTTTGGTTCCGTTTATTGCCCCTTTTGCTATTAATGATTTCTCTTTCTAGTGCATTGTGCTATATGAGTGGTGATGTAGGTTTTGGAGTTGTTGAGCTCCCTTTCTCATATTATTTGGAGTATTTGAGGCACATTTGGAAGCATACGGAAGCGATACGAAGCATATACGGACTATGGGGCCATGTTGGATGAGTTCGGAAGTGTTTTGATGTCGTTTGGGGCACTTCCAGGGGCAACCCGATTGACAGGGTTAGCCAACCCGATCGGGTCGCACTTGGCTTGCTAGGGTTGCGTCACCAGATCGGGTGCAAGATGAGAAAACGGTGCTGAAGACCCAACCCGATCGGTCGAGTCATACAACCTATTCGGGTTGGCTCTGCGACTTGACGTTTTCTGCACGTCTTTTGAATCTTCTTTTTAGGCAGTTGTTTTTGGGCTTCATGGGGGTTTATTTTCTAGAATGGTACAAAACATAAAAATTTCCTGAGCTTTCTGGAAAAAAAAAAACCCTAAGTTCAATTTAATATCTAAGGTACTTTTCTTTCATTGTTTTAGTGTGAAATTTATTGAGTATTTTTCTATTCTAGTTTAGTTGTTTATCTTTGTTTTTACTTTTTTTTAGTGCTATTACAATCGTTATTGCCAACCTTCATCATGAATTCATTGTTGGGTTTTAGTAGTATTTTCATTATTTTAGTTATGGTTGTTAGTGAGTAGTTTTATTCTAGGGTTTGGTGAAACTATGCAAGGATTATGATTGACGATAGTTTGTAGGATTTAGGGTTTGTTTTTGGTGAATTCAATTGATTTGTTATGGTTGATTGCATTTTTGGCCAATTTGCGAATGTTATGCATTCAACTTTAGATGCGGAAGTTGCGGGATTGAATGTAGGATTAATTTCAATTGAGCTTTTAGACTTTATATGCGAAAGCCAATTTATTGTTTAATTGTGGATTCGGTTAGCGAGAGCAGCTAATTTCCTTTCGCCTAGATTTATTCCTTTCCCATTAAGTATTGTTCGATTCATGATCGTTGCATAGTGGATCCTATCGGCCCTAGATTTTATTTTTATAAGTGTCAATCAAATATTTGTGTCATTTATTTTTAGTCTTGATTTATGATATTCCATTTTATCAATTCTATTTAATTAGGTAATCATTCTCAATCAACTTTTAATTCCGTTAGTAATGGTGAACTTGGTTCAGTCGATAATTAAATTTGCCCTTCCTCAGTGGTTCGACCCTATTTGCCAACTATACTAGTTAGGTTATTAGGTATTATTTTTGGTAGTGAAACAACCTGTCAACCAGCCAACCCGTTCAAGAACAAAGTCTGAAGATATGCAACGGCTGCGAGAAGGTACTGCACCCGGGTAGGAGATGTGATGGTACCCCCATAGTGTGTTACAACTATAGGCAACCGGGTCACAAGTCATTTTTCTGTCTAAAGAAGCAAGGGACTGATCCTAATTACAAGGCCCGAGTGCGCAACCGCGTCTTCTGCATGACCCACGAGGAAGCAGCAGCTTAACCTGAAGACGTCACAGGTAATATTTCTAGCATAGCATGCTGTGTTTGTTGTTTACGTGTTTATGTGTGCTTCCTTACGAAATTTCGAGGATGAAATTTTCTTAAGGAGAAACAAACCCAAATCCTTGCCTTACATCCTCCCATAACCGCCCCCCCCCCTATGATATTTACTTCACATTATTTTCCCCCTTCTAAACTCACCCTATTTCTTATTAGACCTTGTTCTATTTAAACCCCTAAAAACCATACCTTTCTATCTCATATTTACAACTCAAAAACAAGTAACCAAACTCCCTCTCTTTCTTTAATTCCACACGACAATCATAGCCCAAAAACTCACCAAAAATCCTTTCTATCTTCTACCAATTGTTTCAAATCTCAAGGTCAACCAATCTTGAACCTCCTTGTAGATTGATACAAGTTCGTGCATAGCCCGTGTTTTGGCCGAGTGTGGGTGACGAGTGGGAGCAAAGGATTGTGTGAGTTTCTTGTGTGTGATTCAATAAGGTAACTAGCTCTTCTACTTAGAAATAGGATTAGATTGCATAGGATGATAGATTAGAGAAATTTATTGTTGTTGTTCATGTACTTCATGTGATGACCGTGTAGTACTAGGAGTTGCCTTTTGATTAGTTGATCTCTTAATGTTGTTTCTTGAATAATCTTTTTGTGATATTATGTTCTATGATCTTGCTTTGGAATTCGTGTACAATTATCATGATTTCTTGTTTGAATCTTGATCGAATAGCTTTGTGCGTGTGATGTAGTACTTGGAAGCATGAATTTTTACCTTGTTGATGCGTGAAATCCTTGATTCTTGATTGATCTTTTAGGTTATTAAAACCATTGAATATTAATTGTTGATTACTTGTAAATCTTGAAGCTTATTGTTGAGTTCTTGAATTGGTTTTTAGCTTCGTGTTTCATACGTAAAGTTTGATGAATTAAAGGCTCGGTTTTTATCTTGTTTTGTTAGCAAATCTTGTTGAATTCTTGATGATCATATGAGTTTTTATTGTTTTTATATATGATTAAGTGTTAAGCATGAAGCTTTTATAGTTTTTAAGTGTATCTTGATGATCTCGTTGTTTAATATTTCTTGGTGATTCGAAAGGGTGAGTAAGCATGAATCTTTTATAGTTTTTAACTGAGCGGGTTTATCGGTTCATCAGTGATGAACTGAGCGGGTTTATCGATGGTCATATTATTGGTTGTAGACCGAGCGGAGTCTTGTCATCGTTTTTGTGAATTGATCTTGAGATGTCGTGTTTATTGAGTTATGATGAGAATGTTGAATGATTATGATAATGTTATTTCCGCTGCGTAACTTCGATGATTGTATTGTATGTTTACTATGAACGTTATCGTAATGAATGGCTCCCTGTGTTCTAACCTGTTATTCTATGTTGTTTGGTCCTACTTCTAAGTATAACAGTCTAGTTACTCACCACTGACGGTGGACCCCAACTTTCATTTTGCAGGTAAGCGGAATGAAGTCTAGAGTCGGGATGAGTGTTTGACGAGAGATCTAAGCACATGTTTTTACTTTCCTGTTTAATAGTTATAGATTTATTTCAAGTTCTAGAACTCTATACTTGGGTTTAGTTAACGGGCTTATCGCACAAAGGAGTGGCAAGGTCAAATTTATGCCACGCAATGGCGTGAAGGTCTTACCCGTAAAACCTTTAAAGAGCTTTTTTTTTACACATAGATCGATGCAAGCAAATCGAGGCATTCTTGGTTCGAATCGATTTGCGCGCATCGATCTACGTATCAAAAAATAGTTGTTTAAAAGTTTTACGGGCCGGGTCATTTTAACCCTTATGGGGTACGTTTCGAGATCGGAATTTGCAAAAAACGACCCGATCCGATTAGCCCCAATTCGCGTTCCCGGTTCGCCTCGATTTGTGCTGATCGATGTACGTAAAAAAATATTCCGTTCATGATTTTACGGGTTATTTAAACCCTAATAGGGACCGATTCGAAGTCGAAATTTGCAAAAAAATTACCTGATTAGCCCTGATTCCATTCCCGTTCTACCTCGATTTGCACACTGTTTTAAAGGTTAATAAATATTATTAGTTTTAATGACAATTAGTGTTAATGATAACTAGTGTTAATGATTTAAGGGTTAATAAATATTATTATTTTTAATGATAATTAGATTATTTAAGTTAATTAGTGTTAATGATAATTAGGATAATTAATCCGGGACTCACAACTTTTTTTACCGGTTCAGCAAGTAGCATGTGGAATGGGAACATTGGTCGAAAATAAGGTGCAAATTTCGGAATATTTATGGATTATTTAAAGTTCGAAATAATCACAGAAGATGACCCAAATTTCGAAATATTATTTGTAATTTTTCCAAACAAATAATACTAAAAAAATTAGGAATAAGACCGAATTTTTTTTTCTTTTAGCTATGCAGCCTATACTATATAAGGACCCGTAGCTTGCTTAATGCCCAAAGAAAAAGAGCCAATGTCCAACCCACATTGTGGTATTTGTTTAATTAAAATCACTAGTATTTTGAATCTTGATATTTTCAGTTACCACATATTCTAAAATTAATCACATTTATAAAATATTAATACACAACGTTTTAAAATTTTATCTCAAAACCATAAAACCAATAAAAAGGAAAAATGGAATTTAATAATCCCATCTTTTGGTGGTCTGCTCAAAATAATCTCACCTTTAATTTATTTCAAAATAATCCCACCTTTATACATCATCTGCTTAAAATGGACTATATCACCCAAAATCGGGTCCATGTTTTAAGCAACTGATATATAAAGGTGGGATTATTTTGAAATAAATTAAAGGTGGGATTATTTTGAGCAGATTACCCAAATTAAAGGTGGGATTATTTTTTTCCATTTTTCCCAATAAAAATATGTATTTTGATAAAGAACTACTGTGTTACTTTTATATGTTTTTATAACTTTTAGGGTGCTTTTTTTTTTGGTAAGTTAGTATTTTATACCAAAAGAAAGAGTAAACTATACATCCTAAGCTATCCGCTAAAAGTTCCGATCACATAAGAAAAGTTATAATTATAAAAATTAATTAAAATAAAATAATTCAAATTAAATCAAAACAATTCAATTTAGAGCAAAAAAAAATCAGATCGGATAAGAAAAATTAACAACGTATTAGAAAGTTTAGATATTTTTTGTTTAATTATTGAGTAACAGTAAACAGTAAAGTAAAGATGCAATTGGTCAGTTGCTCCTTTGAAACATGCTTATCTCCGGTTCTCTCGCCGTCTCGTTAGATGGACATACCGACATAGTTAAACGGTAAATGAAAAATATTCTATGTTTATAGTATTGGAGGAAAGGATCACATGCATGCTAGCGCTTAGGCATCTACTGCGATGCTAAAAGTAAAGGCGAATCTCCATCTAATAAGTAAATGGTCAATGTTAATTTGATACGAATTATTTAATTAAACCTCTATTAGCAAGGAGATTATGGCTTCAAACCGTCAACCATAACAAACACATAGGGCCCTTTCATGAAAAAACTTTTATGTTCCAAAGTTCATTTTTACAAAAGTTTTTCGTTGTTTAGTTGCATGCAAAATGATTTTCCATTTTAAGCATTTTTCATTATTTGGTTGAACTGAAAATCAATTACCTTCAATTGTGACGGCCGGAAAATTTTCCTGCCAATTGTGATGTAAAGTATTTTCCTTCCAATTTTGGGGGAAAATTTGTCAATAGGGTGGAAATTAGTTTTCCATCCAAGTTTTACATTTAAATGTTTTACTCCAAACCAAACAACGTACAATAAGAAAACAAGTTTTAAGGAAAATGTTTTAGATCGTATAGTGATGTCAACTAAATGAACCGAGATTAGAAGTAATTTTCTCGAGAATCGAGATAGGCTAAAGCCAAAATGTTGTTCAATCGTGTCTTATTTTTTTTTTCATATTTGACCTTAGCTCGAGTTTGCTCGTTTACGTATTCGAGCTCGAGCGGAAATAACTCATTGATAAGCTAGCATATATTTAAAAGAACTTTGTATATGTTGTTTTTTCACTTATGTTTAAATCAATATTAAAAAGGATGAATGACAATCCTTAAAAAAAGGATGAATGACAAAACAATAAATGCTCATATAATGGGGTAAGCAAAAGTAATAAATAGAGTATAAAAAACAAATATTTTTGATAATTAAAGTTACTCAAAATTAAGAGAGATATTTTATGGAAAATTGACTTAAAAATCGTAAAATAATGAATTATGTGTGTGGTAGAATAAAAAAATTATTGTATTCAGATAATGAGAGAAGTTACCAATTTAATTTATTTATTATTTTTATAAGAAATAGAACTCAGATAAAAAAGGGCAATTAACTAGATTGGTAAAAATAAGTGACTTTTGTTGACAATTTGGTAAAAAAATAACTCAGCCACAATTTGATAAATAAAAAAAGCCGACTTTTACGGTCCGTTTGGTTGTTAATAATAAATTGTGGTAATGGTGATGAATTTTTAAATGTAATTTGTTAAGAAAGGACTTCATAATCCCCTTGTAATACATATTTTTCATTTCCAAACTTGAAAGTTCTTTTTTATTTTCCATTACTATCCATTATTATGGGTATGGTGGTATTAGATGAGAATGAATATTTGTGAAGAAGATTAGATAGATTGAAGTTAAACTAGCACCACTATGAAAATAATATTTAATTTTCTGTTAAATTTAGTTATAAATTTATTTCAATTCCCACTATTTATAACCGGCTACCAAACGGAACGGGCACAAAATTAAATAAATTTCGTCTATCTCTACCGTGATATATAGTGCATATGAATTTGGTCCTGGCAAGTTAAACTATTAAGTTTTTCAATATTCATTTAGTTTATATATATATATATATATATATATATATATATATATATTTTGTCTTTAGTATCTGATAGAATATGTTTATATATTCTATCAGTATGGTCTTGATTAAGAGCCTGCATTTTTAAGATAGGATTTAATTAATTATTGTCTTTATAAATTATCTTCAATCCCCAAGAGAAAACTGATGATGGTACAACTTGTAAACCATGAAATGTAACACAGCAGAGAAACTGAATAGATAGCTAGATCAAAATCTAGAATTAATTAATAATAAAGACAGAAAGAAGAGGAGATTCATCAAAAATGGAAAAGAGGCAACAAGGACAAGAGGAAAAAGCAGGAAGTGAATGTGAATCAAGGAATCAACATCATAGCAGCAGCAAGAACGAGCTGGAAGAAGGTGACGCAAATGAAGAAGACTACATCAGATGCTCAAGGTGTGACCAACAAGTGGTGGGCCAGATGTTTCATTGTCCCAACTACTGTTCCTACTATGTTCATAACCACTGCATTGACTTGCCTCACACACTGCCTTCTCATCCACTTCACCCTCACGCAGCTACTCTTACTCTTAGCCTTGTCGCTGTTGACTCAGATCAATACCATCATTGCTTCGGCTGTCCTAAAAAGTTCAAAACTAGTTTCTTGGGTTATGAATGCACTCACACGGGTTGCTCACGGAAGCTCGACATCAAGTGCGCCTTATCCTTTCAACACAACACCCGTCTTCACTGCCACACCCTTGAATTTTACTACGTCAATCACCGTCAACAAGCTTGCAACAGGAAGGTTAGTTTATTTTTTTACCATATTTTATTATCAACGATTAAACATGTTCAATGGATTGAAAGCCTTTTTTTTTTATTTTAAAATAATTTGGCTCATATTCAAATAGCCTGGGTAAAGGTTATACACTTATACTTGGCTCTTAATGGGTGAGCACGAGTAATCTAGTACTTTAATATTTAGTTATTCACACATTCTTTTACTTCTCACTTTCTAATTTATTTTTTTTTCCTTAAATAATTTTTTATAGTTATTCACCCATTCTTTTTTATATACTCGCTCCGTCCCAAAAAAAATAAAATACTCCACTTCCCTTTTTTCATCCATTCCAAAATAAATGCTCCATTTTATTGGCAAATGGTCCACATATAACTTTACATTTTTACCCTTACTTACCAATTAATACCACTATTTTTTACCTACTTTTACTTATAACTTTACACTTTTACCCTTGTTTTCATAAAAGGTGGGTCCCAATAAAAATTCCATCCTAAACCGTTATGCAGCAATTTTTTTATATAACTTTACATTTGGCCCGTCCCAATCCAACCCAATTTATTCCGACCCAGCCGGCCCAAACCCAGCAAAAGTGCATAGGTCTACCAACAATGAAACGTGTAGCCTAACATTAAATAGTGGGGAGGTATGTGACAGAAAAAAAAAAAGTATTTGATGACCTATTCTGTTTTTCCAACTGTTTAGGGAAACGAGAAGGTGAACATCCTAATTGAGGATGTAACAGGGAAGCATTGCACAATTTGCGAGCTCCCACTTTTAGGCCCAGTTAAGGGGTGTGAATCTTGTAATTTTTGGATTCATACAGGATGTCAGCTCTCACCGGGTGTCACAGAAATTACAAGTATAGAAACGCAGCGTGATTACCAACCTCGTCTTCATCGAGAAGATCACATTCTAGCCCACCTCTCCGCACCACCGTTTCTAAACAGGTGCGGAGCGTGTGGGACGCGTGTTACTAGGAACACGTTACACTGTAAAGAGTGTAACGTGGACTTCCACTCAGGGTGTGCCACTAGAAAGCCAACCTTAAAACATGGGCTCATTAACGACGATATTCACAACCACGACCTCACTTACTTTCCTGACCCGGCACCCCTCTTCTGTTGCTATGGTTGTAAGGGTTACAGCTATAAAACCCCCATCTACCGCTGTGTTGAGTGTGATTTCAATTTGCATAAGGCATGCATTCAGTTCCAGACTACAGTCCATAACCCTACGATTCACAATTGTTCCCTTCACCTTTATGAGGATTTCCCATTAAACATGAAGCCTGTTTGTAGTGTTTGTCAGGAGGCCGTGGACCCCAATCCTGGAGCCTATTGCTGTTCACCTTGCAACTTCTTTATTCATCTTCACTGTTTCCAACTTGATACTAACAAACAGGTATGTGTGTGTATGGTTTTTATTTCCTTTACACATTGTTTGGATCAAAAAAAAAAAAGAATTATTCTCATCGGTATACCTAAGAATTTGCGTATTCCTAATGATATACTTTAAGTTTTAAATAATCTCAGTGGTATACCTACATTACTAATGAAATTCAATAACCATTTTTAAATGTTGTTTTAGGACATTAACAACCAAACAATCATTTTTAAAAGTGATTATTAAATTCTATTATTTATTTACCATTGGGATTTTCTTAAACATAATTATACTACTGGGAATACGCAAATTCTCATATATATACCAATGGAAATAATAAAAAAAATAAAAAAAATTATTTCTTAGTACCTATTTTAATTACACATATATATATATGTTGGATTGCAATATATGGTTATTAAAAATGCAGGAAATACGGAGAAGAGGGCTTGGGGAGGTTGTACCGAGTGAACCATTGGTGGGTTCAACTATTGTGGATACAAAGAAGAAGCATATTAGTCAGAGAATTGAAGAATTACAAAGCAAGATTGAAGACACTTTTGCAAAGCTAAATTTGGAGAAGAAGATACTCATGGAACGCTGGCAACTAAATCAACACGCACATTACTAAATGACCAGTGTATTATGTTTTTTTAGGGTGTATTATGATTTGTTTGGATAAGAAGATACTCATGGAACGTTGGCGATTAGTTCTTTAATATACCACTTGGTTATGAGATTGATGGAAGTCTTGAAACCTTTTGTTGGAACTGTAAACGGTTTGAAAGCATGTTAATTTTTAGTCTATGATATACACTATGCGGTTATTAATATGTTAATTGTGCTGTTAACCACAGAGGTGGATCTATTAACGGGATTGGGTGACATGTGCCCCGAGATCCCCTTAAAAATTCAATACAGTTAAAGGCTTTTAGTAAAAAATAAATACGTAGTAAATATATTGGGCTTTGGTAAGCGCATTTTCATCGGTCCAAAACCAGGTGAAAAATACTTTAGCCTTTAGGTAGGTAGTACTATATTATGCCTAAAACTAGGAAATTAATAGCTGTTGTAAAGTTTACTACTTTACTGACACACTTTTGAATAAAAACAAAAGTACAAAACAATTTTAAATCTCCGTTCCAAATTAGTTGCTACATTCTGAAAAATGGCACTATTTATTTGCAAACTTTGACTGCTTATAGTTTTATGTACATAAAGAAAAGTATAGTCATGATGGATCTAGTTTGATTCGTCTCAATATGTACTTTTCAAACGTATAATTTTTATAATTTTTTATTATGTGTAGTTCAAGATATTTTAATTTAAAATTATGTATTGAGAGATGTAAAAAAGATAATGTAACAAGTAATTTGAAACAGAGGATTAAAAAATAAAGTAATTTGTAAAGCAAACCCTTTCTGTTCACAAAAATACACAAGCACACCGCCACTCTGTCTCACCAGTCACCACTCCCTGTCTGTTATCCCTTTGCCTAACTCGACTGAAACACTCTAGGAGTACGGCTGTAATCAGTACTCACATAGTCACAGCATTCGTGGGGCCACCACACATATTATAAATTATATACTTCCTATATAAATGAAAAATTGCAATAAAGGAGAGAGAAATAAAAGTTAGTACATTAATAAAAGTAGGAGAGAGAAATATGTTAAATTATACCCAAAATAGAAAGTGACAAGTTTGTTGCAATTTTTTAAAATCATCCAAATATGACAAATGTTGCAATTTAGTATTCTTGGCCGGCTAAGATACGTTCCACTTTTTTATTGATACAATATTTTTTTTTTTTTTTTTTTTGCAAATTCTATTTTTTTTTTAAAAAAAATTACTCCATGTTATTGTTGATTTTAGTTTGTGAATTAAATTATTAATGATTGTATTTCAAATGTACGTACCGAGTATTATAGGTAGTTTTAGGGTTGATTTTTTTAAGTTAATCATATTTTCATGGAAAATTTTAATTTAATCGGTCAATTTGTTAATATTCTTTATTACTTCATAAGATAAATGGTAAGTAAAATATAATTTATTTGGGATTAATGTTGTTATTATATATGCATCGACCATGGAATAGTTGAAATTATAAATCTTTTAGAGAATAAACGGAACAAACATGAGAGATGTTGGTTGCATAAGGACTTTTGTCACTATTCATTGTGTAACTTTTACTCTCTTTAATTTTATATATATAAGAAAATATGTACTGAAATGGAATCTCGTTTGATTCAGCAGCGCTCAATGTGTAATTTTTAAATATTTAATTTTTATAATTTTTTATCATATATATATATATATATATATGTATTCATTTAATGTTATGTTTTGCGATGCTTAAAAAAAAAGTAAATGTAGCAAATTTAAAGGCTAGAGGAGGTGTGTTTATTTTTTTTTAATTTATTTATTATTATTTAGTTGGGAGGGGACTAAAAAGTGTAACTCATTTGGACACCGCTACAGCCTTCCTCCTTTCCTTTATACTACTTCCGTTTCGAAAAAAATGCAACAAATTGGATGACACGGACTTCTAGTCCATTTTTTGTTGTGAGAGTAAAAGGGATAGAGAGAGAGAAAATAGGGTATGTGATGATGAGAGAGATAAGAAGAAAAGACTTACATAAATGGAATGATTAAAATTGTTGCATTTATTTCGAAACTTCCTAAAATAGAAATTGTTGCGTTTATTTGGAAACGGAGGAAATATAATAGAGATAGTAAAGTTTTATTCTTCTACATTTATTATTCCCAATTTTCTTTTCCGTACTTTGTCTTTTTACCTCTGAGAAACTTTAGTAAATTTGTTCATTTTCTCTTGTTTTGTACAATCTTTCATACTTTTGTGCACAACTTTTTATCATCGTAATTTATGATGATTTTTTTATTTCCCTGTTAGTTTATAGGTATTAATGAAAACTCAGTTGTGTAGAACTAAAATTAAAGATTTTTTAAAATCTCTAATTATCATTTATTTATATTAATAATACTTGGTATGATATAGCAATATGTTTACACTAACATATAATCAATTTTTTAAAATAATGCCTGTTAACTGCTAAAAACGGAGCATTTGATGAGGTACTACTATACCTAGTGGAAGTATAAATTACATTTCTCCGGGCCCTCCATAAATAATTGCAAAGTAAGCCTTGGGTAACCCGAATGAGCAAGTAAACCGTACAACAACTCATTCATACACAGCCCCAAATGCAGTAGATGCCCTAAAAACAAATATTTTTTCTTAAAAGAATAAATTATTTCAGATTAAATTATTGTATGCTGAGTTGTTTTCGGAAAGACTTTATTGGGCTAAAAAGTTGGATTAATCCAATATGTTCGTTGCTGAGAAATCTGCAATAATTAATGAAGAGTGAAAGCAAAAATTGAATAGAATTTAAATGGGTAGAGGTAGCAATAATGAGAATGAGGGCAACATCACCTCAAATGAAGAAATAATCCCAGGTCATGTAATCCCTCACCAGGATGCACACGTTCATCGTTTAGTGTTGAGCGATGAAGTCCGAGACTACAACGGCATCTTGTGCAGCAGTTGCGGGACTCCCATCCGAACCGGGTGTTCTTACTCTTGTATACCCTGCAAGTTGGGCGTCCACAAGAACTGCCCGAGCCATACCAAAACTAAGCCCACTATATTGCTTCCAGAATCAAGAAACTCGAGGAAAAAGCAATTTACAATTTCAGATCTAAAATCACAAGATTTAAGCCATACCAAAGTGGCGAGTTCATACGACATATGTGTACGTTGCGGTGAACGGTGCACAGGAACTTTCAAGTCTGAGATCCAAAGCCCTGGAGGAATAAAGGGGTACGGGTGTCACGAATCGTGTTATTCGCTTCCTGATGAAATCCAACACCCCTTCCACCCTCATAAGTTAGAATTAAGATTTACTCAATCTTCCTCTTCTTGTTGTTACGCTTGTAGATCTAAACCAAGGCGGTCCAACTCCAACATCAGGGGCAGAGTCCTCCAAGTTTACTTATGTATGCTCTGCACCAACTTTTACCTTCATATACAATGTGCTCAACAGATGCCTGTGCTAACACACTGGTCTCACCCACAACACCCTCTTGTTTTAATACGCCTCAACCAGGAAGCGGCACATCCTTACAATGATATCAAATGTAACTTGTGTGGTCACGGCTGGCCCGTGCGTGAGATGGGTCAATATTATGGTGTTTATCGCTGTGTTCCCTGTAACTTTTCTATCCATGAAACTTGTATCAACTACCACCCGATTATAGATAACCCCGGTGAGCATCACCATTCCCTCCAGTTCATCCAACCCCATATGGAGGAGGCCCCGGCCGCTGAGCTGCAGCAGCCTCATCGTCACGATTATGAGTGGACTCCTCTTGATTATTGTGAAGCTTGTGGTCACAATATAGTTAACAACTACCCTCTTTACAAGTGCTTCGACTGTCCAAATGAATTCCTTTTCCACCCTGATTGTGCGCTTACTTCATCTGATCAGGTATCTTTATTTCTTTCCTCCATTTAATCATGTCTTTCCAATGTTTGTTTACCTCGATCATGATGATAATGTTGTTGTTAGTTGTTTGATATCATTAGAAGGTTAGAAGTAGTCACATAGATCAACTAAGGGGCCGTTTGGTTGTCAAAAGGGAAAGAGAATCACTTTAGGAATGGTAATGAAGGGGAATGAAACATAAAAGTGTTAGATTTAATTAGTTGTTTCCTGTTTGTTAAAATAAATGAAAGAACACACCACCACCATACCACACCACCATCACCCATGCCCACCACCACGGAAACCACCCACCTCCCCCCCCCCACCCATTTTCGGCCCCACCCCACCCTCACCCAGCTCCACCCAGCCCAGCCGACACCACAAAACCCTAAACCCATAAACAAAAAAAAACCTGAATTTAAAGTGGTTATGTGGTGGGGTTGGGCTGGTGCAAGTGGGGCGAGGGTGTGGGAGGGTCGTCAACGCCGGTGATGGCTAAGGGAGGGGATATGGGTGGAGTTTCATGGGTTGTTTTCGTGGGTAGGGTTTCATAAGTTTTTTGGGGCAGGGTTTCTTAGGTGGGGTTGGTTGGGTTCGTGGGTGGGGTTGGGCTGGTGCGAGGGGTGGCGAGGGGTCGGCACTGGCAAGGAGTGGGGAAAGGGAGGTGGGGAGGAATTCGTGGCTTTTTTAGTTAGCAAGGGTCATGGGTAGGGCTGAGTGGTTGGGTTTGTGGGTGGGGGTGGGGGTGGGATTCGGTTGGGGTGGGGTGGGGTCGCTGTGGGGCGGGGGCTGGGTGCTAGTGAAGTTGGGTTGGAGTGGGGGTGGCTGTGGGGCTGGGTGGCAGTGGGGTTGGGTTAGGTTGGAGTGGGGGTGGGACTGGGTGGCAGTGGGGTTGGGTTGGGGTGGAGGTGGGGTGGTGGTGGGGTTGGGTGGGAGTGGGGCTGTTTGGGGGTTGGTTGGGGTTCGGCTAGGTGCTTGTTAGGTGGAGGGTGAGGAAAGGGAATTCAAAAGATAGGGGGAGGGGTGAGAATGGAAAAGCGTTAGAATAGGGGTATGGGGAAGGGAATGGGAATGACAAAAGTGGCCTAATAAACACAATCAAAGGGAATGAGGGAAGTTGATTCTCATTACCTTTTATTTATGCCACCAACCAAACACACCCTAAGATCTATTAGTACATCGAATAACAACTTTTAATATGTCTTCTTCAAACTATGAACACATTGATTATGGATACATTCACTTTATATTATACATATATTGTTTACAAACGTTAAATGTAGTGAAGAAGAGACAATTTACTTACATCTGGACCTTGCACTTGTAAATTCAACCAGTCTTCCCACATATGGGTATTGTTAGCCCTTAGGATTGCATACAAGCAATTAATACATTTTCGATCTAAATTACTAAAAATTTAGTAATTTATGGCTAAAATGCACTTTGACCAAGATAATTATTTTTTTTAAAAAAAAAAAAACTTTCTATTTTTAGTATCTTATATGCAGCCCTTGGAGTTGCATTTAGAGTGAGTTTGATTCGTCTGAAATATACTAATTTGACCTTATCTTATTCTGTCCGATTTGATCTAAACTTTTTCTGATTATAGTTATTTTTAAATCTTTCTGATATGATCTGAATTTTTCTAAACTAATCTGATATCACTACTAGAAAAGATACTATTTACGACGACATTTTCCGTCGCAAAAATGTGATCCCTTAGTAGAAAAGAGGGTCGCAAATGATTTTTCCGTCGTAAAAATATGACCCTGTCGCAAAAAATGGGGTCACCAATGATTTTTCCGGTCGCAATCCCGTCGTAAATGAGTCATTTCTAATAGAATTTGGGTTAGGTATTCGGTAATTTTAGCGATGCGCTCAAAAACCGTCACAAAAGATCTACTTTTGCGACGGGATTTAGGCCTGTCATTAATATGTACTCGTCTTTATTATATTAATTTTTTGTATTGTATGATCTAAATTTTTTGTAATCTGATATAAACCTTTCTGAAAGAACCATTACAAAAATTTGAACCAAATGCAATTTTAGCATTCTCCATAATTTTTTGCATCATGAATAATTTGTTCAATTTTTTCCGTAGACTACATGATTGTTGCATCATAACCGCAGAAAGGAATTTGTTCGTGTTAGGGGAACTAAGATACAAAGATGCTTAGTAAGAAAAGGGAGCACGCCTCAATGTATAATGACTAGACCCGTCTATGTTGACTCGATGCTTTCTTGGAAGGTTCTTGGGGCTGATTGGATCAGTTTGATATTGGAGGAGATCCGACTGAGTGGATCCTGCAAAACCAACAAGGGTGACTTACCTGACGGTGTACTGGAGAATTCACCTCTGATGCTTAAGTCAGCAAAGCTATTTGTAGATAGAGAGAGAAAGACAAGGGCAAAGACAAAAATTCTAGGGAATTTTGTGGCTACCTCAACTACAATAAATGTGGGCTATTTATAGGTAGTTTTTTGGGTGCTAGATTGAATTGACTGCAGTTTTGGGGGCTGTCAGTCAAGTAACTCTTCAAGATGGCGACACATATCACCAGGAACCAAATGATGACATATGTCTCATGGGAGCAGGTGAATTTCCCTAGAGTTTAGGGGTATTATTTTAAATGTTAGATCCTTAGGCAGGAGACCCAAACGTTTAGCCCTTCGGGTGATCTGTCACTCGGATCGAAAGAGAGAGTGCGGGTCATACAGAGAATAATGTGGGTTTCATTAAGCGTGTAACGACCCGACTCGCTTAAATCGGCGCGGAAGAAACCGACGAGTCAAGTAGTTATAAAACTAAAACTCAACACTTAGAAAACAAACTAATACCTCAAAATACTATTATTAAACCAAAGATGTACAATAACCCACAATCTTGTACAAAAACTAAATCCAAAAGTCAAATGTACTAAAACAAAAGTAAAGTGCAACTCTAACCACATGCTAGAGTCTTATACAACAAATGTAATATCATACGTCTGAAACAACGTCTATAGAATCTAATACTATGAAACAACTGTAATAAACAACAACAAAGCACACAAAGCGCCGCTCGCCCAACCCCAAAGCTAAGCAAGAGCATCATCGTCAGATGTACCTGAAAAACACAACATAATCCACCATCAGTGGCGAGTAACATAACTGACTCACCCTAACGGGAATACACAAGCACATAGCAATAATCAAATAACATCACACGTAAAATCCTCGAAGACACGAGACAACCTCAAGCTCGTAATCCAAACTCGACTAAACACTCTACATCATCATACTACATCACCATACGACATCACTATACCAATTCTAACTCAGGTGCAATCATTCTAGTTCTAGACCGGACTATGCTCGTACGGAAGCATCTTACGCAACCGAACTTCTACTATGTCAGGACCGGGCATAAGCCATACACCCAAATCCCACGAACCCATTCCATACTTGGAAATTCGTGTCCCTAATCCCCAAATCATTCTGAGCGTACTAGGAATAACATAGTGAGACTCCAAAACTATTCCGATACCGCGGACGGAATAGGGGCAACGTCTTAACCCAAAAACTAAGCATAAGCCATACACATAGTCAAGGGCGTCTAGAAAAGAAGTCAAGCTAACCATCATACCATTATTATCTTTTCATCATATCATCATAGTTAATTAAAGACAAGAATAAGCCATACTCTTGAAATTAATAACTAAATCATCGAAGTTAACCCAAGAATTGCCTATAGCCATACTCTTGAGACTAACCAAACATCATATCATCAATCTTTAACTCAATCTTTGATCAACGTATCCCAAATCTTTAACTTTCAAGACTCTTTCAACCTCTTTCTTTAACTTTCAAGACTCTTAAAGAACTCATCAAACCTCAACAAGAACTCTAAAGAACTCAATCAAGAACCTTAAAGAACTCATCTATTACTTAAAGAACTCATAAAGAAACCATTCAAGATTCAAGAACTTCAATCAAGAACTCAATCAAGATTCAAGAACTTCAACCAAGAACTCAAACAAACTCAAACTACACGCATGAAACATCATCATCAACCACACGGCATTTTTCACGATTTTAATCAAAATTCAACAAATTTAAACCCAATCACCATGCTTTCCAAAATATCATAAATCAATCTTAAAACATGAAAATCCACCATTAAAACATCATTAAAAATACTTCAAAATCTGATTAAAGAAACAACTTCAAAACCATGAACAATCATCATCAAATCAACCAAACATGCATTTAATCAAAGCTATAAACATAGTATTACCAATTAAGTTGAGTTAGTATGTTACCTTATTGAAGATCAACACACAAATCAACACAAATATGCAGTCCAAGAACAACACCCCCACGGCACACACACACGGCCTGCTCACGGCTTGCACCACCACTCGAACACGAACACACACACGAGTGCACCACCAATCACGGCCTGCTGCACGGCTCCCTTGCACGACCCTGGCTCGACACGGCCTGCACCACCACCACGGGCACCACACGAACACCCACACACGAACACAAACCCACGAACAAACCCGGAAACAACCCAACAAGTGATCTTGGTTGAAATAATGTGTTTAGGATTGTGTTTAGGATGCTTAAAGATCAATGGTGTTTGAATCTTTAAGTTTTGGGCAAAGGAAGATGATGAACAATTGAAGGTTCAAATCCCCCAAAAATGGCGTGAGAATGAGTGAAAGAGAGAGTGTTTAAGTGCTTAGCAAATTGATGGCAAAGTTTAGAATGGCAAAAATGAGTTTAAGCCTCACTAACTCACATATAAATAGAGCTAGCAAGGTGTGAACACAAGGCAAGTGGCAAGCCACTCTAAGCCTTAGGAAAACCGGCCCTCTTGAGAAAAATGGGCTTGCTTGGGCTCTAAATGGGCTCTCGTGATCCATTGGGCCAATTATAGAATTTTACACGAAAAATCATGCAATAATCGATTTAGCCCAAAAATAATATTAAATAATTAATTAGAAAATTAAATAATAAAAATTCTAATTAATTAAATAATAATTAAAATAAATAATAAAAACTAAGAAATAAAACATTTCGATTAAATCGAAATTATTCACATAAAATTAAAATAAATAGTTCAAAATAAATTTTGAACTAGCAAATAAACACATAAATACACACATAAATACCGGCAAAAATACCGATAAAATCTGGGTCATTACAACCTCCCCTCCTTAAAGAAATTTCGTCCCGAAATTTCAAGGTGCAGGAGATCGCTCCCCATCGAAAAGCTCAGGGTACTTCTGCCGCATAGACGCTTCCGTCTCCCAAGTCGCTTCTTCATGGTGTTGATTTCTCCACAACACCTTGACAAGCGGTACCTGCTTACGCCGCAGGGTCCTCTCCTCCCGATCCAAGATCTGGACGGGTCGCTCCTCATAAGTCAGATTCGGCTCGATTACGACCGGATCCACTGAGATTACATGAGTAGGATCATGTACATATTTCCTTAGCTGGGAAACATGAAATACGTCATGAACATTAGCCAGACTAGGTGGTAATGCCAATCGATAAGCCACCTCCCCAACTCGTTCTAGTATCTCGTAAGGTCCCACATATTTCGGTCGAAGTTTACCCTTTTGACCAAAGCGTACAACTCCTTTGAAAGGTGAAACCTTAAGCAAGACTTTGTCACCTACTTCAAAAGCCAGTGGTCTACGTCGATTATCGGCGTACGATTTCTGACGACTCTGAGCGGCCTGCATCTTAGACCGAATGACTCGAACCTTCTTGATAGTATCGCGTACCATCTCCGGTCCTAAAGCCACAGAATCACTGATATCATTCCAGCAAATCGGACTCCGACATTTCCTGCCATAAAGGGCCTCGTACGGAGCCATCTCAATGCTAGAGTGATAGCTGTTATTATAGGAGAACTCTATCAAGCAAAGCATACGCACCCAAGACTGATGATACTCCAGAGTGCATGCTCGAAGCATATCCTCCAAAGTCTGGATGGTCCTCTCAGTCTGACCATCAGTCGCCGCATGAAAACCGGTGCTCAACTTCAATTTCGTCCCAAAGGCTTCCTGAACCGATTTCCAGAAACGAGATAGAAACCTCGGATCTCGATCAGAAACAATCTCCCTCGGAACTCCGTGAAGTCGGATTATGTCCTGAGTATACGCCTCAGCTAGACGCTCCATCGACCAGGTCATTTTCATCGGAATGAATCTAGCGACCTTAGTCAACCTATCCACAATGACCCAAATAGCATTCAAGCCATTGCAAGTGGGTAAGCTCACTACAAAGTCCATAGAAACAGACTCAAACTTCCAGGTCGGAATAGGTAGTGGCTGCAACAGACCTCCTGGTCTCTGATGCTCAATCTTGACCTTCTGACAGGTCAAACACCGAGCAACAAACTCTGCTACATCCCCCTTCATCTTAGGCCACCAGAACTGGCCCTTGAGATCCTGGTAAAGCTTATTACCACCGGGATGAACAGAATAAGGCGAGTTATGTGCCTCGGACATGATCCTGTTCCTAAGATCAGAACAGTCCGGTACACACCATCTCCCTCGAAAGTGCATACTACCATCAGAAGAAATCGTGAAACCAACGGCTTTACCTTGCCGTATAGCCTCTCGAATCCTAGCAAGCTGTGGGTCGTTCTGTTGACCCTCACGCATTTCCCGAATCAAATCAGGTTCAGCACTCATCGATGTCAGACGAAGTCTGACGGAACCACGGCTTCTACTGAAGCTCAAGCGATGTTTGCGGCTTAGCGCATCTGCAACCAAATTCGCCTTGCCCTCGCAATAGTTGAGCGTCAGGTCGTAGTCCTTAATTAACTCAAGCCACCGCCTCTGCCTCATATTGAGGTCTTTCTGAGTGAAGATGTACTTGAGACTCTTGTGATCCGTGAATACTCTACACGAACCACCATAGAGATAGTGCCTCCAAATTTTGAGCGCGAACACTACAGCCGCTAACTCTAAGTCATGCGTAGGATAGTTACGCTCGTGCACCTTCAGTTGCCTCGATGCGTAAGCGATGACCTTCCCACCCTGCATGAGCACACAACCTAGGCCATTCTTCGAAGCATCACTATAGACCTCGAAGCCCTCTTCATCGTTCGGAAGAGTAAGAATCGGAGCAGAGACTAATCTCTGTTTCAACTCCTGAAAAGCTTGCTCGCAAGCCTCTGTCCAAACGAATCGGACCTCCTTTTGTAGGAGACTAGACATCGGCCTAGCTATCTTGGAGAAATCCTGGACAAATCGTCGATAGTATCCGGCTAAGCCAAGAAAACTACGAACCTCCGCCACATTTCTCGGGCTACTCCAATCAACTACAGCCTTAATCTTGGCTGGGTCTACCTTAATGCCTTCTTTATTGATCACGTGACCTAGGAAGGCTACTTCGCGAAGCCAGAACTCACACTTGGAGAGTTTCGCGAACCACTTATGACTCCGCAATATCTCGAGTACCATCCGGAGATGTTCCGTATGCTCAGACTCATCTCTAGAATAGACCAAGATATCGTCAATAAATACTACGACACACTTGTCGAGTAAGTGATGAAATGTCCGGTTCATCTGGTCCATAAACACGGCTGGCGCGTTAGTAAGACCAAAGGGCATCACCTCGAACTCGTAATGGTCGTATCTAGTACGAAAAGCAGTTTTCGGAATGTCTTCCTTCTTAACTGGGATCTGATGATACCCAGATCGAAGATCTATCTTCGAAAACACTCCTGCTCCTCGCAGCTGATCGAACAGGTCCTCAATCCTAGGCAACGGGTATTTATTCTTGATAGTTACCCGATTCAACTCTCGGTAGTCTATGCACAGCCGCATACTACCATCTTTCTTCTTCACGAAGAGCACAGGTGCTCCCCACGGAGAAACACTAGGCCTGATGAAGCCTTTATCGATCAAATCCTGGAGTTGCGTCTTCAACTCCAATAACTCAGATGGTGCCATCCGGTACGGTGCCTTAGAGATTGGCGCTGTGCCGGGTACTAAGTCGATATGAAACTCGACGTCGCGCTCAGGTGGAACGCCTGGTAGCTCATCAGGAAATACGTCTCTGAAATCCCTCGCTACAGGTATATCGTCCAACAGAGACTCATTAGTCAAGTCTCGTACCTGACAAAGAAACACCATATCGCCCTTCTGGCGATGCTTCCTCATCTTCAAGGCTGAGATTACCTTTACTCCTTTCTTAAGGACGAACCCAGAGTAGGTAACTCGGTTGCCCTGAGATCCTCGGAATGTCACTGACTGATCTCGGCAACGAATGATTGCTCGATACCTCGATAGCCAGTCCATACCAAGTATAACGTCAAACTCCATCAACGGGAACTCCTTCAGATCGGCCGTCGCTTGCTCCCCTGCTATCACGATAGGCACTCCTCGGAACTCTCGCTGACAAGTAAAATCCTCTCCTGAAGGGAGAGTAATAACTGAACGAACAGGTAGACTGCCACGAAGATCTGACCTCGAGGCAAAACTACTAGCCACAAAAGACACAGTAGCACCAGAATAAAAAAGAACTAATGCTAACACACCAGAGACAAGAAATCTACCTGATACAACGTCGGGCTGAACCTCGACCTCCGCCTCAGTCATACAGTAGACTCGGTTCTTCACCGGAGTCTTTGTCGGTGCTGGAAGCTGCTTAACCTCTGAATCTGGCCTCTTCTCGGGACAAACTGTCGACTTGTGGCCTACCTTACCACAAGTGAAGCAAGTGATCGGAGAACCGTCGCACTTCTTCCCTGGATGGAAGTCTCTGCCACAGCCTCGACAACTCGAACCACCATTACCCTTATGCGAACTCGTGGTCGGAGGGGTACTGCTAGGTGCGCTGAAACGGGGCTTCTTAAACGAAGCTGTAGTCGTCGGAACCGGAGCTCTCTTCTTGCTCGAATCTTCCTCAGAAATCGATGACTGTATCTCGAGTGCCACATCATAGGCCTGCTGGAACGTCGTCGCCCCACTACTGATCACGTGAACTCGGATCCTCGGATCTAGCTTTTTGATGTAGCGCTTGACCCGATCCTTCTCCGACGGAACCACAGACGTAGCGAACCTCGATAACTCCGTGAATCGATCAGTGTACGCCTGGACAGTCATCTTACCCTGTGCAAGAGTAAGGAACTCCTCCTGTTTCTGCCACCGCAACTCATCGGGGTAGAAACGCTCCTGGACCTTATCGATAAAGTCGGTCCAAGTCATCGCATGCAACGGCTGGTACGCGTCCTTAGCTAATGCCCACCAGTTATCGGCCTCTCCACGTAAGTAATATGCGGCGATCTGCACCCTCTCGTGATCGGGACAAAACGTCGCGTCGAAGAGCTTGCCCATCTCACGGATCCAGCTCTCCAAGATAGTGGGGTCGGCAACCCCGTCGTAGGTAGGAGGTCGATGACGTGCGATACGATCGAACGTCGACTGCGTACTCGGCGTATGACGACTATGGTGCGCCAACGTAAGGATCGCCTCCTCGAGGGCCCGCAACCTCTGTCGTCCAGTATGCAACCGGCGAGGTGTAGACATGCTGCAACGCAACACAACAACAGACATAACAAGAATAGCAAGTCAGTACAAAACCTCACCAAATACATACAAAGAAAATACGAAGAAAAGGAAAAATAGAAAGAATCCTATCCCGGTCTTTCTACCCAACTCTTCTCCCTTCACATAATCCTAGAATTGGTTTAATCGCTCGGGAAAGTAAAGCTCTCATCTCCCGGGTTTAACTCAAATCCTAGAAACTTCACTTAAACCTATTCGGCTCTGATACCAACTGTAACGACCCGACTCGCTTAAATCGGCGCGGAAGAAACCGACGAGTCAAGTAGTTATAAAACTAAAACTCAACACTTAGAAAACAAACTAATACCTCAAAATACTATTATTAAACCAAAGATGTACAATAACCCACAATCTTGTACAAAAACTAAATCCAAAAGTCAAATGTACTAAAACAAAAGTAAAGTGCAACTCTAACCACATGCTAGAGTCTTATACAACAAATGTAATATCATACGTCTGAAACAACGTCTATAGAATCTAATACTATGAAACAACTGTAATAAACAACAACAAAGCACACAAAGCGCCGCTCGCCCAACCCCAAAGCTAAGCAAGAGCATCATCGTCAGATGTACCTGAAAAACACAACATAATCCACCATCAGTGGCGAGTAACATAACTGACTCACCCTAACGGGAATACACAAGCACATAGCAATAATCAAATAACATCACACGTAAAATCCTCGAAGACACGAGACAACCTCAAGCTCGTAATCCAAACTCGACTAAACACTCTACATCATCATACTACATCACCATACGACATCACTATACCAATTCTAACTCAGGTGCAATCATTCTAGTTCTAGACCGGACTATGCTCGTACGGAAGCATCTTACGCAACCGAACTTCTACTATGTCAGGACCGGGCATAAGCCATACACCCAAATCCCACGAACCCATTCCATACTTGGAAATTCGTGTCCCTAATCCCCAAATCATTCTGAGCGTACTAGGAATAACATAGTGAGACTCCAAAACTATTCCGATACCGCGGACGGAATAGGGGCAACGTCTTAACCCAAAAACTAAGCATAAGCCATACACATAGTCAAGGGCGTCTAGAAAAGAAGTCAAGCTAACCATCATACCATTATTATCTTTTCATCATATCATCATAGTTAATTAAAGACAAGAATAAGCCATACTCTTGAAATTAATAACTAAATCATCGAAGTTAACCCAAGAATTGCCTATAGCCATACTCTTGAGACTAACCAAACATCATATCATCAATCTTTAACTCAATCTTTGATCAACGTATCCCAAATCTTTAACTTTCAAGACTCTTTCAACCTCTTTCTTTAACTTTCAAGACTCTTAAAGAACTCATCAAACCTCAACAAGAACTCTAAAGAACTCAATCAAGAACCTTAAAGAACTCATCTATTACTTAAAGAACTCATAAAGAAACCATTCAAGATTCAAGAACTTCAATCAAGAACTCAATCAAGATTCAAGAACTTCAACCAAGAACTCAAACAAACTCAAACTACACGCATGAAATATCATCATCAACCACACGGCATTCTTCACGATTTTAATCAAAATTCAACAAATTTAAACCCAATCACCATGCTTTCCAAAATATCATAAATCAATCTTAAAACATGAAAATCCACCATTAAAACATCATTAAAAATACTTCAAAATCAGATTAAAGAAACAACTTCAAAACCATGAACAATCATCATCAAATCAACCAAACATGCATTTAATCAAAGCTATAAACATAGTATTACCAATTAAGTTGAGTTAGTATGTTACCTTATTGAAGATCAACACACAAATCAACACAAATATGCAGTCCAAGAACAACACCCCCACGGCACACACACACGGCCTGCTCACGGCTTGCACCACCACTCGAACACGAACACACACACGAGTGCACCACCAATCACGGCCTGCTGCACGGCTCCCTTGCACGACCCTGGCTCGACACGGCCTGCACCACCACCACGGGCACCACACGAACACCCACACACGAACACAAACCCACGAACAAACCCGGAAACAACCCAACAAGTGATCTTGGTTGAAATAATGTGTTTAGGATTGTGTTTAGGATGCTTAAAGATCAATGGTGTTTGAATCTTTAAGTTTTGGGCAAAGGAAGATGATGAACAATTGAAGGTTCAAATCCCCCAAAAATGGCGTGAGAATGAGTGAAAGAGAGAGTGTTTAAGTGCTTAGCAAATTGATGGCAAAGTTTAGAATGGCAAAAATGAGTTTAAGCCTCACTAACTCACATATAAATAGAGCTAGCAAGGTGTGAACACAAGGCAAGTGGCAAGCCACTCTAAGCCTTAGGAAAACCGGCCCTCTTGAGAAAAATGGGCTTGCTTGGGCTCTAAATGGGCTCTCGTGATCCATTGGGCCAATTATAGAATTTTACACGAAAAATCATGCAATAATCGATTTAGCCCAAAAATAATATTAAATAATTAATTAGAAAATTAAATAATAAAAATTCTAATTAATTAAATAATAATTAAAATAAATAATAAAAACTAAGAAATAAAACATTTCGATTAAATCGAAATTATTCACATAAAATTAAAATAAATAGTTCAAAATAAATTTTGAACTAGCAAATAAACACATAAATACACACATAAATACCGGCAAAAATACCGATAAAATCTGGGTCATTACAAAGCGAGGGTGTTATTGTTGACGTTCGGTATTTGAGGAGTATCTAAGTGAATGGTGTTCCTTCCAGTTGAATCGGACGTGCAAAGTGCCTCTTCCTCAAGTTGGTGTGGAAGAGTCTTTCCTTATTTGATCTAACCTCGAGGTGTGCCTCTCAGTCCTTTAAGTTGGTGAATTTCCTAGTTAGTGATCAGCCAAGGGATGGATCCTTGTCCTATGATTGGTCGAGGGGATGTTTCTCGATTCATGGTTGGTCGAGGGATCACTTCTTGATCTTGCTTGTCTCATATTGCCATGTTCGTCCAAGGAGTATGATCCCTAGTTGCTACGATCGGCTAAGGAATGGAGCTCCTTGTTTCTTTTTTAACAGGAAGTCCTAGTCTTTATATTTGGTCAAGGGGTGGAGTCCCTAGCCTTCGGTTAATAAATAGGGATAAGCCCTAAACGTTGTTTACGGCCAAGGAGAAATAGACCTACTCCCTTGGAAGAGGGATAGACTATGTCCTGGTTTATGGCCGAGGAGCAGAGCTTTAGTCCTTTGTTTTGGACGAGGGGTAAACCATGTCCGGGTTCACGGCTGAGGGGCGGAGCTGTTGTTCCTATGTTTTGGATAAGAGACGGACCGTTTTTGGGCTTGTGGTCGAGGTGTGTAGCCCTTGGTCCTATGTTTTGGACGAGAGATGGACTCTGACCGTTTTATAGACTAGATTATGAAAAGAAAATTACTTTTTACTACTTGGCATAGATTTTGTTACAACTTAAAGGTGCAATCTATATCTACAAGTAGACTACTTTATACTTGGGATGGTAATTGAATGGGAGGCTTTGAACCTTTCAAGAGTGCCTTGTAATGCGCTCTAGTTCCCTTGAGGGATCCTTCTTGGTTCCCGAAAGAAGCCCCATTCGAGTGACAACCTCTGATGGGTGAATGGGCGGATATACGCCTCCAAGAAGTCCCTTGTGATGTTATTTGGCTTCTTATTGGGCTCCCTTTTGGTCACCATGTGACACCTTGCAGCTTTTTGACTTAAGAGAATATGTAGGGCCAATTGGAATTACCTTCTTACATATCATTGCCCTCGGATAGCAGAAATTAAGGTAGCTAGATGTAAAGTGGTCGACACTCATTGCAGTGCATACCTACAGTCGACCAGTCAAAGTATTCTCCAGATTATCCTGTTATCCTCCAGAGTGTCCCAACGATCGGCGACTTTCCTCTTAAATGGGGTGGCTAACCAGGATCCACCACTCCCTCAACTTCGCATTGTTGGGATAGTTAGGCCGAGTGGTACCCTTCACGTCGTCTTCCTAAAAGCGAAGGGTTAAGGTGGTGGAGGTGGCTTGTCCCTTTGGACAGCTTCACCTATTGTCAGCCACCGCCGTCCTTCATGGCATCATCAATGAGGGCCCAACTGGATTTTTCTTTGGAAGGCGTGGATGGTACCCTCATTGGTTTTTGGGACCGAGTTCAGACAGTGGAGGAGATGCAGTGGAATAATGCCTATCACTTATCGTCCCTGTTAAGCTCGGGCCTGATGCCTCTAATTCCTGTCAAAGTTGGACTCGGGTGTTGCTCTTTGTGTTTTGTCGGGTAGTTGATCAACCGCTTCTAGAACAGTGGTGGTGTTGCCCCTGTGATGGTGGGAGTTAACCCTTTCCTTGGATTTCATGGTGTTATTCTTGGCGGAGAAACTGCCTTAAAAAACTTTTGATAGTTTTTGAGAAGATGTGGAAGGGTTTGTGCATTCCCCTTATTCAGCTGGAGCTAACGGGTCGATTTTAGCTGGGGACGAATGAAACTCCGTCTGTAAAGCCCATTACGTGATTTTGTCCCGATGTCAGGTAGCATTAGTGGAGGGTATCCCTTGACCCGAGCGGGACCATCCCCTTGCTTAGAGCTCATATGCTCCTAGATTACTGAAGGGTGGCGCCTTAGCCAAGAGAAATTTCGTTGGTTTATACTTAGTCCCCTGGGCTTGAATAGAGAGAACACTAGTCTGAGGCGCTATCTCTTGATCATGGCCTTAGCTTGATCCTAGGCCTCGGTTTTCAAGGGGTATTCCCTTAATCCGAGTGGGGCCATTCCTTAGTTCGAACCTAAAGAGCTCGTAAATTGCTGAGAGGTGGCGCCCTACCCGAGGAAGATTTCAGTAATGAAATTCTGGTGTTCTAGGAGCAAAGAAGTTGTTACTTACCCCATGTTCCTTGCAGTAATTTGTTAGCATTCTCAAACTCCATTCCATGATCTGACCTTACAACAACCAGTTTTAGATTCAAATGGCTCTCCAATTATTTCACCAAGGCTACAAACGCATCGAATGTTTTATCCTTTGAGTGTAGGAAGCTAAGATAACCCAAGTGTATCTGTAAAATTCATCAACAATAGCACACACAAACCTATGACCTCATTGACTTTGTACACGCATGGGACCACACAAATCAATATGTACAAGCTCGAGGGTTCTTTTAGTACTCATAACACTTTTGAGTTTGAAAGAGGATTTGACATATTTCCCATTGGCACATTCTAAAAAAATTATTAGCCTCATACTTGATGTTATAGAACCTAACAACCAAATCTAGTGATTTTAGTATGTTCAAAAGTGTCACGCTTGCATGTCTAAATCTTTTATGCCAAATCCATTGATTATTATTAAAAACAACTTTCAAACAAATGGCCTTGTGTTTAGGAATACTGTCAAAGTAGGTAACATAAATGACATCCTTCCTAGTTCCCTCAAAGTCAAGTTCATCTGTTTGAGAGTTAACTACATGACAAAGGTTGCCTTGAAATTAAAACTCTACTTTGGTTCCCTAGTCACATAGTAAATAAATGCTAAAAAGATTATGTTGCAAGCCTCGACATAATAAACATCATTGATTGCTTGTGAAAGTGTATTACCCACTTTATAACATATACCAGTAATGATTCCCTTGTTGTTATCTCCAAAGGTAACACTTCCATTGTCAAAGGCTATTAGTGAAAGGAATTACTATTTATTTCCTGACATGTGTCTTGAGCAACCACTATCCAAATACCAATGGGTACTTCCTTTCACTTTAGCTTGCAAAATGCAATCAATTGTTAGCCTTGGGAAGCCAAACCTTTTTGCGTCCCCGTCAACAAACAGTGGTCCAAGCTGGTTCTTCTTAACTGAGTTCAATTCAATATGTTTCTTATTGTTTTCAACAAACTTTTTCCTAGTTGGGTAATTGTGAATATTATGCCTGTTAATGCCACAATTATAATACACATGTATGTCCTTAGCTAGAAAATACTTACCTCTCTTGAATTCTTTGATCCCAGATGTTTTCTGTCGGGTGCCAGTTGGCCTTGGTTCTTCTGCTGGAATAGCCAAGTCTAACTGTACCACTGTTTCGAGTCAACGAGGTAAGATGGTTCAGGTTGTTTTTAGTACTCGGTAATTTGTCTATATGCTACCTTTTGACTAATTTGAAGCTCTTTGTCCATAGTTTCAAAAGTTTTAAGAAGAAAATCATTTTTCTCATTCATGAAGATGAATTCCTTTTTCAGGTTTTCAAGATCAAGATTGAGTTTTGAAACTATGGAGTCATTTGGCATGTCCACAATTACTGTTTTCTTTTCTTGCTTTAATTGATAAATCTCAACAATTAAATTTAAAAAAATTTCTTCATATTCATCAATCAAAGTCTGGGTATCTAGTGAAGAAAAATTATGTGGTGTGTCTTTTAGTAAAACAAACTCCTTGTGTAGATCCTCCAAGTCATTTAATATTAAACCAAAATCTTATAAGAGGTCAGATCTACTCAATGTTTTTGCATTACCCTTAATCTCTAAAAGATCATGTAGTTTACTCAAAGTAGATAGGTTGTATGAGAATCAGAAAGATGAGTTCTCTTCAGATCACCATCACTAGGAAAGTCATCATCCTTATCTGGTGTAGAGGCCAGGACATAACTATTTCCAATTCCATCCTACACTTCTCAAGTTCAACCTCAAGTTCAGCTACTTGATCCTTTAGTTGATGGCACACCATCTCTAAGTGATCACAACTAACAATAACAATTTTACACTCATCACGTTTCACCTTATACTTAGTTTCGCCTAGTTTATAACATTCATTCAACTGAGAGTCAGTACATTCAAGAATATTCTCTCTATCATATTCATGCATACCTTCACAAATCTGTTTAAGATTTACCTTATGTTGAACTGGTTCCCCTTCTGGATCCTAAAGATGTATTGTTTCCTCTTGTCTTAGCCAAAGCATTCATGCATTTCACTGAATCTTAGGCTTCCTTTTCCTCATGGTCAGATCCAGAGTCAGAGTCTCTCCACATGGATGCAATTATAGCATTCCTAAATGCCCTTTTTTCAATCTTCTTGGACTAGTTTTCTTCCATTTGGTACAGTCACGAATGATGTGTCCCATGTCTCAACACTTGAAACAACACATAGTAGAAGAGTTAGTTTTCTTAAAAATTTTACCTCTCAAGTTTTTCCTCTGTTCCCTGAAGCTCTATTCAAACCTCTTAGCCATCTTAGCCATGTCATCCTCTTCTTCTTATATTGTTCCCTTCAGTGCAATACCCTTGACCGATTTCTTTTCAAATTTTGACTCAATCAGCTTCTCGTGAGTCATAAGCAAACCAATCACTTCTTCCAGACCAGTGTGCAGAGATCTTTGGCCTCATATATTGCTTTTCTCACTCAATCAGAAACACGTTTTTTAAGAGATTTCAAATCATTTACTATGACCATAAATCTATCATAACAATATTAAATTTTTTCATTTTTTTCATATAGCAAATAATTTGTATTTCGACACAAGTAAATCGATTTTGAATCTTTTTACCTCGTTGGTTCCCTCATATGCAAGTTAGAGGGTATCCCAAATTTCTTTGACACTTACACAAGCAAAAATCCGATTGTCTCATTGTCAGCAATTGTTTGTTGGAAAATGGACATCGCATTGGCATTCATTGTCAGCAATTGCTTGATGCATAATGTTATAATTGTACTTGCGTAGAAATGTGTAAAACATAGATAAATTATTATTAGAATTGACAATTTTAATTAATAATGAATTTGATAAAATGATAATAATTATAAGTAGTAAAATGGGTAGCCGAGAATAATGTATAAAATGAGAAATAAAGCAAATGTAAAGATTACAAGGAAACACTAAAATAGGAACGTAAAGAATAAATTAGAGTGGAGGGAGTAGTAAATATTGCAAAATAAATACTCTCTCCGTCCTTACTTAATTGCTATATTTCATTTAGCCCAAGTGTTTAGGAGAAATATGTTAATTGGTAGGGACCATTGAAAGGTAGATGTATTTATTGAGAGTATGACAAATTTAAGGGTAAAATTGGTAGAATAAAGTGGATATATATGACAAAAATGGTGGTAGAATCGATGAAATTTATGTGAGCCCCACATCCCAAAATAGAAAATGTAGCAAGTAAATTGAGACACCCAAATAAGAAATATGTAGTAAATAAAAAAGACGGAGGGAGTATAAAAAAGGTATTCCATCAGTTTCTAAAAATTCGTCTAATTTATTATCTCTGGGTATTAATATATTATTAAATGAAATATAATATTCTCTGTTTCTCTTGATAAACTTCTCGAATGGATACGGTCGAATATGGTTGACCGTAAGATATACTTGAGTAAAATATTGAATGACATCTATACCTAGTCTATTAAAACTTTTCCTTCAACACACATATGACACATGGCTCTCCCCTCAACACATATGACACATGGCTTCTTACAAATCACTCCCTCCATATCAGATCACAAAATAAGACCTCATTTCTTTTCCTCTCAATGACACATGGCTTCTTACAAATCACTCACTCCTTATCACAAAATTAAACCGCATTCTTCTTCCTATTAATGACACATCATCAATTATTCACCTAAATTCAACTTTTAATTTTATAAGCATTTCGTTAATAGAATTATCTTCTCTATATATTATTTTCAAATCTCTAAATCATTATGTATTTAATGTCCTTATTTTTATGTTTGAGTTTCTCCTTTCATTTTTCTTTTATTAATTTCATCATTATAATGTATACAACAATAGTTTCAACCCAATCTAAATCGATACTTATATATAATTTTAGAAAAGAAAACCACGTAAGACACGCACGGCATCATTTAAGGCACATGAAAATTTTCTTAAAACGTTTGTTTTTCCGTCTTATTTTTCCCACGTCTGTTCAATCTCATTTTACATACTATTTGATCAATTTAATATTTTCAAAATCATACAAAAGATATATACAATCGTATTTATTAAGAATGACTCTTGTGTCTTGTACAAGTTAAAAAACTAGTTTTAATTTATAAAGGATTGAATGATTTCATATTCAAGATTTTAATACAACTTCATTAATGCATGGATTTATTTTACATTGAGTCCTATAATTAATATGTTACTTGTACTCCGTATTTAAGTTATTATGCTTTTGTTATTGACACCTTATGTATAGTTCTTACGGCCCATTTGGTCGTTGGTAATAAATTGTGGTAATGGTAATGAATTTTAAGTGTAATCTGTTAAGGAAGAACTTCATAATCCCCATGGAATACTTATTTTTCATTTCCATCCATTACCATGAGGAAATGTGGTATTAGATGTGAATAGATATTTGTGAAGAAAATTAGATAAGTTGAAGTTAAACTAAGCTAGCACCAGTGCACCACCATGGGAATGAATTTTTGTTTTCCTTCCAAAATTAGCTATAAATTCATACTATTTATAACCGGCTACAAAATGGGCCATTAGTATCGTAACAAATTATATGGAAAATATTAAACATAGCGCTTAGGGATAAGTTAAAACATTAAGGGTGCGTTCTCTTCAACTTATTAGACCTGAACTTATCTGAACTGAACTTATCTGAACTAATTTAACTTATTAGACCTTATTTAACTTATTAGACCTTATTGGAACTTATTAGACCTTATTGGAACTTATTAGACCTTATTGGAACTTATTAGGCCTTATTGGACCTTATTAGACCTTATTGGACCTTATTGGAACTTATTAGACCTTATTGGGACTTATTAGACCTTATTGGAACTTATTAAACCTGATTGAAACTTATTGGAACGTATTTTATATGATTGAATAAAATAAATTAATTATAATAATAATAATAATAATGATGGTGATGATAATATTCTATACATTTGAACCTATGTTTTTTTTTTATTGTTGAATTAGGTTCAAGAAGGTAATAATAATTAGTATATCTTTTTTCAAACCCATTATAAATTAATATTATCAATTCCAATAACAACTTATCTACATATTTAATTTTTCTTAATTCACTTGTAGTAAAATTAACAAACTAGAACGGATTGAATAATAATAATATGGAGAATGGGTAAAGTTTAATTTGGACCAAAATTAGTAATAATAATATGGAGGATGGTAAAGTTTAATTTGGACCAAAATTAAATCAAACCCAAAATAAAAAATAAGTTTTATTTTATAATATAAAAAAATAGTTTAATTCAATCTAACTCTGATTGGTTTCTCTAAAAAATTATAAAACAAGAATGATAAAATAAAATTGGTTTATGTTGTGTAAGAGTGCTTTAAGTTCATTATTAATTTAATTAATTTTATTTTATCAATAATTAAAAATAATAATCTAGACCTTATTTGAACTTATTAGACCTGATTGGAACTTATTAGAACTTATTAGACCTGATCGAAACTTATTAAACCTTATTGGAACTTTTTAGACCTTATTGGACCTTATTGGAACTTATTAGAACTTATTCACTTCATAAAATAAAAATAATTTAGAATTTTAAGACAAAATTAAACATAATTAGAGAAAATAAATATTTGATTTGAAATTTTATTTCTATTTTAAGCTTCTTAAATATAGCCCTAAGGAATATATATATAGGGCAATGTTTAACATCTATCTATGTTTATATTTATACTTACTAATTACTAAAACAAAAACCATTAAGGACAACTGGCGTTATTTTCCTTGCAAAAATACTTTTACCTAGAACATTTTGATATGTAAATGAAAAACTACACACACAAGCACGCACGCACACACCAAGTGACACTCTCCCATGCATACTTTTTCCTCCTAAATACTTTTATCTAGAACCTTCTCACGGGTATAATTAATAATTAATAATATAATAAAATTAATAATTATAACTAATATTAAAACAATGACTACAAGGCTAGGGAATGTTAACTATTTCAATAAATACAATTTTTATTTACAACAAAAATTGAAAATCTACAAGATGAAGGAACAAATATTAAAAAAATTACCAATGGTATACCCCAACTTTTACGAAATCCCAATGATATACCCCAATTTTTTAAAATTTCACTGGTATACCCACATTAACCATAGTTTTCTAACCATTACATTTACTAGGAATAATCAATTAAAAAATATAATATTATTTTAGAATAAGTTAGTTAGTAACCATGGTTAAAGAAATTTAAAAGATTAATAATAAAATAAACCTTAATTCAAATTAAAACCATAAAACAAAACCTTAAACTTAATTAAAACCTTAATAAATTAAAAATTAAACTTTATATTTGAAAACAAAAAACCTGAAAACATTAAACAACCTACCCGCAGCCCCAACCCAAACCACCCCTCCCCAGCCACGCCAACCCAAATTGCCCCTCCCCAGCCACCATCTGACCCAAAACCGCCCCTCCCTACCTACCACGCACCCAACCTAAATTGCTCTTTCCCAGCCACCACCCAACCCAAATCACCCCTTCCCCAGCTACCGTCCTACCCAAATATCCCCTCTCCAGCCATGCCCCACTCGATTCACATCTCTATAACCACCACAGACCAATTTCTACTTCATTATAGTTAGAAATGCTTAATGGTTTTTATTAAAAATGTAACGGTTGGGAAATTATGGTAAGTGTAGGTACACCAGCGAGATTTTAAAAAATTGGGGTATATCATTGGGATTTTGTAAAAGTTAGAGTATACCATTGGAATTACTTAAATTTCAAAATATTTTTTCAACCATGCATTTTATGTTGGTTTTTAAGTAGGTCTATTATGTTTAGATTTTCTAAATGAACTTGAATTCAATAACTTTTATATTATAAATTAATTACCATTACTTTGTATAAACTGTGCACCGCACAGGTACAATTATTGTTTTCCATATTATAATTGTTGCCTATTTTTTGTTTGTTTTTATTTTTTTGGGAAATAGGAAGTATCGGCCTATCCAGAGGATTCATTACAGCAGTTTGAAGAACTTTGCGAAAGCTTTGCCAAGGAAAAATGTAACGCTCCGTTCCCTTCACTACTTTTACTTCAAGAAAGAATATCGGAGTCAGCGGGAAATGTTGAATGCTTGGCTTTGGAATTAGAGGAAGATATTAGAAGATTGACCGCACTTAAACTCATTAGGAAAGGCATAGAGGGGGAAAAAATTGGTTGATCCACCGGGTAGACTACCACCCTTAATATAAGGTTATGATAGTTATGATAGTGGAATCTAACTTGACGTAATTATTAATATTTTAATAATCTATTAGTAGTGGGTAGTCTACCCGGTGGGTAGGTGTAGCAATGTCCCATAGAGAGCAGCGGTTAGCTTTACAGATCATTTCAACGCTAAACACCTAAACATGTTAATTTGGATTATATTCCTTAATTTTTTCCCTGCATAATTTTAATTGGATTAATTCTAATAATCTTCTCATCTGTGGGTGACTTAATTTACTTTTAACTGTCTAATATTTATCTACTTCTAAAATAATCTCATCTTAGTACCTTGTATTCTTTTATGTTTTGGACTCAACTTAATTAAAAAGACGTTATTAGAACTAACTAATGGAGTGTCTGGTATAGATAAATTTCAGTGTAGGAAAGGGATTAAAAATCCTTGATTCCATTTCATTGTATACATCTGGTATCAGCTATAAGTAACAAATTAAATACTGATCCTGGAGGGTAATGAACTTCCACTACTACAATAAAAGTTTAATGCAACTCTTTAGATGCAACGCTTATATCTAATGCAACAGTTTTATGCAACGATTTAGGCTAATGCAACAGTTTTATGCAACACTTTAGGCTAATGCAACAGTTTCTTGCAACATTTAGTAGCAAGCGTTGCATTAGCCTTAGATATGCAACACTTTTAATGTCTAATGCAACAGTTTACATTCAACCGTTGCATTAGGGTATACCCAAAAAATCATATATCTATAAGCGTTGCATTAGGGCCTTAGGGGTGTATTAAAAAAAGCGTTGCATTAGACTACTCTATTTAACCATTGCATTAGGGGTGTCTAAGCAAAACAATTAAATTAATGTATCCGTTAATAAGTTAAGTTCATTTATAATTTCGTTCATTTCATTTCATTATTATTCTTATCCTTATTCATTCTTATGATTCTTTTTCTTATGATTATTGATGTTATTAATTTAATAATATTATCATCATTTATTATTATTTTTCGGCCGATTGTTCAAACAATGTTTTTCGGGCTGACTATTCCGGCGGAGGTTTTTCGGCCGACTTTTCTAGTGACGGTTTTTTAACTCGACTTTCTTGGCGAACTTTATTAAAAATAAATATAAATATAAAATCAAAAATTAAAATAAAACTTAAAATAAATTATTAAAATAAATGTTTTTAAAATTAAAAAATACATAAGTAAATTAAACCATTGCTAGCTATTAGATGTTATATCAAAAATTAAAACCCACTAACTGTTGCATTAGAGAGTTTATTTAGTCTTTTTTTTAAAACCTTTATTCCACAAGTGTTGCATTAGAGGTATCCTAAAAAATTAGATTCAAATTAAAACAAAAAAGTGGCGGTATACTTACAAAATTTTGGCTCCAAAGTGGCGGTATCCTTCATCCATCTCCATTTTTTTAACTGCTGCTCCACTTCTCCATTTTTTCGTTCGTTCATCCATCTCCATCGTTCGTTCCTTCAGTTGCTTTCGTTCGTTCGTCCATCTCCATCTCCATCATCTCCATCATCTCCATCAATTCATTCTTGTTTTTCAATTCGTTCACCTCCATCAATTAGGGCTTCTTCGTTCACCTCCATCACCTCCATCGCTGCTCGTGGTGTGGTTTGTCAATTCGTCCATTACTGCTCGTTTGGCCTGGGTTGAGGTAATTCTTTTTCCTCTTATTTATTTATATTTCTTCTTGTCAATTCGTCGAGCTTGTTGGTTCACTTTGAGGTAATTGATTTTTTTTTTTTTGGATTATTTCATTCTTTCATTCTTCCTTATTTCGAAATTTTTATAGTAATTAAAGAATTAGGTTAATTTTTATACATTCGTCCAGCTTGTCGAATTCTTTAATAATTTTCATTTTTTTTTCGATTTTCATTAATTTTTAATATGTTCTTTGTATTCCTGTGTATTGGGCAATAGTTTTGGTAAAAATTGTGTTAAATAGGTTGATGTGGGGTTGTTGTGGGCGTGTGTTGGTGGCAGGAGAGGGGGGTGTGCTGTGGGGGGCTGTTTTACGAGCTGTTTCTTATACATGGGGGTGGGGGCTGTTTTTATGGGAGTTGCTGTGGGGGTTTTTGTGGGGCTGGTGGTGGGGTTATTGTGGAATGTTGTGGGTGTGTGTTGGTGGCAGGGGCTATGGGGTTGTTGGGGGGCTGCTAGTTGGGGGCTGCTGGGGGCTGTTGGGGCTAGATTAATTGTATGATTAATATTATCAATCAAAGCAATCTTGGAAAAAATGCATATTTCTTTATGAAACCATTATGTTCTAAGTCATTGACCTTTTTGCGGTGGAATGATTAATATTGTTGGTAGAGTCAGGATCTTCATTCTGACTTTGATGATTAGAGTCATTATCTGTGAAACAACAGTCAACAGAAATTTATGCTCATAGTAAAAAAAAAATTAAGATCCTGAATTTGATGATCAGACTCATTATCTGTGAAACAACCGTCACTAGAAATTTATGTTCATAGTCAACAAAATTTAGGTAAGCATAAGGAGACTAAATATAATAGTGATAACAGAAGCAAAGTAGCAGACAATGCTAAAATGTTGCTGTAAGAAAAATACAAGGCTATTCTCATTTTATTCACCCTCAAATTATCAGTTGCTTTGGAAATTACCATCATCTACTAGTAAAAAAATCACTAATTGTAGCGCCCTTATTGTAACTTGCCTTAAATTTGTTAGTTACAATTAATCTTTTTGTAACGCGCAAAATAAATGCTAGTTACTATAAGTCATAAATAGTACATAACAAAACATTTATTGTAACGGGCCTAACTTTGCCCGTTACAAAAAGTTACAATTAGTAACGGGCCTGTTTCTTGCCCATTACTAATTATAATTTTTTGTAACAGGCAGGTTTAAGCCCGTTACAATAAGTACTATTTTTTTACAACAATATTTATTGTAACGGGCTTCCTACACGACCGTTATAATAACTTATGTAAAAAAATAAAATTCTTACTCTGTATAGATAAAACCTTCACTCTACCTCACTTAAAGATTCAATTGGGATTAAAAACCTTCGCATACACCGATACTCTTTCTCACTCAACACCACCAATGCACTCGAGTCGACAGTCGACACCACCACCACCACACTTCGCTGCTACTTCAATTCGTCCGCCTTGCCACACGAGCCCCTATACTGCTGCTTCGTCTGCCTCACCACACGAGCCTGTTGCTTCGTCTGCCTCACCACTCGATCTGCTGCTTCGTCTGTCTCGCCACTCGAGCCCCTCGCTGCTGCTTCATTTGCCTCACCACGCGAGCCCCTCGGTTCTACTTCATCTGCCTCCATGCTGATGCTACCCCACCAGGCCACTTCGTTGCTGCTTCTGCAGTTACAGGAATTAAAGGTATAGCCTAATTAGGGTTTTGGTAAACTGGTGTTGCTGACTCACTCGTTACTTGACTCAGCTTCTCCCTTTTTTCTTCTTTAATTTATGTTTTTTAGTTTATGTTAATTACTTGATTCAATTTCTGTTTTTTCTATTACTTGACTCAGCTTGCTTTTTTGTGGTAAGTTGTACCATCATCAGCAATCAGCATCGCCATCATCCTAGGCGACACAACGACGGCACTGAATAAGGGAGTCCGGATGTGCTTCTTCTACAACTGCAACTAAGTCTCAATTTTGGCCTAAATTTTGAGGTAAGGTTTGTTTTTGGAGTTTTTAGGGTTTTTGAGTTGTTGGGATTAGGTTCGATTTTCTACTGAGTTAGGGTTTGAGTTTGGGTATCATTCATTTTTTTGGGTATAATCTTGTGAGATAGGGTTTGAGTATTCTTTGATTGTATAATCTAGGTTAATTAACTTTGTTTTTCTTATTATGATTTGAATTATTTGCTGGATAATTGGTGAAACATTGAAAATGTGTTAGTATAATGATATCGCAAGTTTTGGAATTATGTTTTTGGTATCTTTTGATCTTATGAAATTAAATGCTGCAACTCGATCTTTTAGTACCATCTTTATCCTTTAGCATGAAAATTAGAGTTCCTCTCTCTTTCTTCTTCTTCATCATCAACAACAGCAATAAAGCTTTATGGGACAGAGCATCAATGAAGTTTGCCGTAAAATTGTTTATGTTAAACTCAAATGGCCTGAAATTTTAATTAGATCGGGCTCTTCGCTGCTATTTCCGGCTTAACATAATTCCTTTTTCTGTGTTTTATTATTTTTTTAATTGGTTTGTTGAATTTCTTGGGTTTTTTTGGGTATTATTGTTGGAGTAAATATGTATGAGATGAGCAATAGAGGAAAATTTTGCAGATGAAGGGGTTGAATTTGATGGATAAAACGTTAGTTCTTAAAGATTGCTTTTAGCATTTGGGATGTAGCTGATAATTCTTAATTTAATTCATTGCTTAATTTGCATTAATTTGTTGTTGATAAATTTAATTTTGAGTTTTTTTTTTTTAAAATAAAAATATTTCTATGAGTTATAGGTGATCATGATTCTTTAGATCATATACCAATTGAAAGTAAAGATGCGTTTGCAATCTTGTTCATTTTTTTATCTTACTAGCAGATGTATACTCAAATCTCAACAGCTTTGCTTTTATTACTTACCTTTTTAATATTGCAATTGTTCATGATCAATTAATTTTGTAAGTGTAGAGTTGCTTTTGACAACAGGTAAAATTCATTTTAATTACTATAAATTATACAGATAGCGGAACCCGAGCTGCAATGGTAAACTCCCCCGGGTTCAATGGGCTGGGCACTCCGATAGTTGGTTGGTATAAACATTTTCCTTTGGAAAGTTCCATTTAATTTTTTTTTTTGTATTTTTTGTTGACTTCTTTTCATTTACTTTTGGTAGGCAGAAAATATTTGATCTGAATATACATGATGTTCCAAATACCTGGGATGTCCCACTTTTACTGATGGTAGGTTAAATCTTCATTTCTATGATGTTTTGAAGTGTTTAATTTCATGCTACTTTGGGTAATGCTATTGCATTTCTTTTATACTCTTAATTTTTTGGATGTTTATTATATATATTACAGAATCAAAATGCTCACTTTTCAATATTGAGACAACTAAATTTGCTTTAGTAAGATTTTTTTCCCCACATAAGCATGTTTCCTTTTTGTTCTGTTTCAACTACAAGGTTTCATGTTGTAGTCTTTGATCTTTTAGTATATTTTTTAAGAAAGTCTGGCCCTTAATTTTTTCTTGTGTTAACTTGAGAGCATTGACGAGCCTTTAAACAGTTAATTAATTTGTATAATATTTGTCTTACAACTTAAGAGATTTTTTTTAACTGATTGATTTGAACTTATTCAGTGTTGCTGCCCCAACTGCAGACTTGCAAGAGCTGACAAAATGGGCAGAGATGTTTAATTGATAACCTCAATAAATCGGTTAGTACTAGAATACTTTGTCTTATTTCAAGTTTACCTCCTTATGTATACTTAGACATGTTGGCTGGTGACAGGTCAGGATTGTAATGGTTGGAAAGTATGTTGGTTCCGTAGATTCATATATGTTTGCAGTAAAAGTGAGTTGTTTTCCGCAGCTTCAAGATTGTTGTTTTATCAATCGTGTGCTTGCTCATTTCTTGCTAACATGACCATCAATGTGCAAAAATGGGATAATGATGACATCAATTTTCACATTTAACATTCTTTTAATTTTCCATGTCTAATGGACATGAAGGGTACTAATAGTTTTAAACTACAAACTTGCAGTAGTTTGGGAACATGGTTTTCCTTTGTATTTTCGTAATTATTTCTAGATGTTTATTGAGTTATTGCAGACTCTATTCATTTAAGTCATAGGAGGAGGCTAAACAGAAAACTCTTACTCTATAGAATGTATAATATCAGAAAGTTAATTGGAGTGAAAGGTGCAAATTGTTGCAAAAGAAATGATGAAAACCATGTCTTGTTGATACAGATGCCCCTTATTTTACTTCATAATGTGCTTGTAGTAAAGCATCTGGTTCGAAAATCGAAAGTATATGGACAAAACCCCCTTCCAATTATGTAATGTTGCCCAAATCTAAAATATTGAAATAGTAGGGATATTCACCTAAGGATGTATTATCTTCCTTAGGCTAGAATTTACCTTATTGAGTGTTCACATTCTTCACCACATTTAGGCTTTGTTACACTTGGTGAGCATGAGTGTCATAGAGTCCGTGTAGAGACAAGGTCAATTGGCTAACTTTGAAACCTGTCCTATAAATAGTGTAATATGCATCTTATTAATAGAAAGTTTTGAATTAATTTAAACCTTTCATATCTGTTGCTAGTGTATTGATGTCTTTTACTTGTATAAATTTATGATCTTAATTTTTACTGAACTATGGATAATTTAATTATTATAAACTAAAGATCCATTTATTCCTTTTGGGCATATAGAAGGGTGGGATGAGATAGGATTACATTAATTCTAGGGCATATAGAGAGCTTGGTTTTAATATTAAGATGTAGCATTGAGCCTATGATAGAAGGGTAGAATGACATTCCAGTATACCTCTATTTTCTGTGTCCTGTAGACAATGAACTATTTTCTTATAAATTGTCAAATCTTTTTCCCTTAATGAGATTTTGTGTATTTCTCTAGATCATTGAGAAATCATTTTTCCCTTAAAGAGGCCGCACAACGTGCTATAAATGCTACGCACACTGAAGCAAAAGGAGTCAAAAAATGGGATTGGTCTTGTCAAAGTTAATGGATCGTGACAGCGTTGTAAACTGCTTTCTATGCCAATTAGCTGAACATGCAAAGAAAGGCTCGAGTTGGGGAGGAAGCTTAAGTCAATACAATACTGTTGCTGCAGTCCAAAGTTTGATGATTCTGAGTATAGGCTTGAAAGTTTGAAGTTTGTTCTCTGTTTCTTTTTCTAGTGAATCAAAATTTTAGACTGCGGTTTTTTTTTTCTTATACATCCTACGTAAAATTGATTCATGATGGCTTTTGTATATCTTTGTTGTTGTTGCTCAATGCTCATCCTGTTGTCTGTAAAGGAAATTTCTCATTTTATGTTTTCAGATTCATTGTCTTTATTGAGAAGTGAAAATAGAAAATATTACAGGCTATTGTGATTCATAACATTTACCTTGAGACTTAGTTCTAATGTATAGAACTCAACAGAAGAATTGCACAAGCTGCTTCTTTTGCAATGGCTTCGATCTTAATAAATTTTACCACTGTATATTTAATTTTTGAAGTTAATATCCTCATAGACTTCACTAATGTGTGTGTGTATATATAAATATATATTAAATTACACTATTTGTAATGGGTTTGGTGTACAAAGCCCAATACAAATAGTGTGATTTTTTTTAAAAAAAAAAAAACCACCCACTCATTGTAACGGGCGTAGCTTATGCTAGTTACAATAGGTCAACTTATTGTAACGGGCATCACCTATGTTAGTTACAATAAGTTAACTTATTGTAACGGGCATGGATTAGGCCCGTTACAATAAATGACTTATTGTAACGGGCATGTCTTTTGCCCGTTACAATAAACAGACTTATTGTAACGGGCACATGATAGGCCCGTTACAATAAGTCATTTATTGTAACTAACAGGTGCCCGTTACAATAAATACTAGATATTGTAACGGGGCCAATTGTAACGGCAGATGACCGTTACAATAGGCCATTTTTACCCGTTACAATAACTACTTTTTTTACTAGTGATCACTGGATGTATCCTCAGCATTGTGTGCAGCTTTTTCCCTATTATCAATGACAATATAAGGTCCACTGCCTGTAAAGGGAAGACATGAACTATAAAGTAAGAGGAATGACATTTTGTTTACTAAAATTTGTGAATCTTGAGAAATACATGTAAAAATCAAAGCTTGCACCTGGTTTACGTGTTCGCCTTGAGTTTGATCTAGCCAATCTAATGTGTATAACTGATCCAGCTTGTGGATCAAATTTGACACCCTGAACATTGGAAACATAGCCAAAATCGTGAAACAAGGGGAGAAAAAGCTAAACATTGCTACATCTTAAATGAAATATTTAAGCACTTGTTTCAGAAAATATTTTTAATTGTATTTAAAGTAACTCAAGAAACAAAGGGAGGAAAAAAATTATTATCTAATATTTTATATTTATGTTAATGAATGATTGATAATTAATTGTATAGATTTGATTTTTAAAGTTTAATTTTTAAAATAATAGGTTTTATATAATTGTTGAATACATTTTCTTTTAATTTCATGCGGAATATATATGGAGTAACGAAGTAGCACATTAGCTCTTTTATAATTTACCTCTAGGAAATTACGTGTGTTTGGGATACATTACCTCTTTTATAATTTACCTCTAGGAAATAATGGTTGAAGGAAATAAAGCATGGTGGGAGTTTCCTAAATGGACTCATGAGTATGAAAAAGGAGCTGATGACTACATTGAGAAGGCGTTCGCCATCAAGTCTCAAGGAAACCAAATCCTTTGCCCTTGTATTATTTGTCATTTTCGTTATTGGTAACATAGGAAATAACCTTAGTCATTAATTTTGAATTTTAAAGTTTGTATGCTTGATAGTAACCTACTGTATTAATTTTTCACTTGAGTAATTTTTAATGTGTTAAATGTTTTGATATAGGTACAAAGTGGAGCTAACGCATCTCAAAGGTCTGATGGAGAGGCATAAATGAAGAATGACTTAGTATAGTTATTTTTTTGTAGGGTATGAACACAATAGTGGCGCATTAGATTTTATATTTTGTTGAATGGATTAGACAAACTCTATAACTCAGAGTATTAATGTTGAGTTGGATATAAATTTCCTGTTGTATTTTGTTTTTTGTTAATTACTCTCTGTATGACGTTAAACTTCATTAATTACAAATGGGCCTAATGAAATTGTCTTCATTGATTGGGGTTTATTATATGTTTAGTGTTTTTTCTAGTTTGGTATTTTCTTTCTGGTGGTTGGTCTAGGTTGTAGCTGGTTGCAGGTGGCCTGGTTTAGTTGGAATGGGTGGGTGGCTGAGCTTGTGTAGTGTTGTTCTGGTGGTGGTGTGCAATTGTGGTATGGTGGTGCTGCTATGGTGGTGGTGCTGATGTGGTGGTGGTGTTGTGTTGGTGTGGTGGTGCCGCTGTGTTGCTGCTGCTGTGTGTGCTGCTGCTGTGTTGCTGTGCTGCTGTGCTGTGTGCTGCTGCTGCTGTGCTGCTGTGTGCTGTTGCTGCTGTGCTGCTGTTGCTGCTGTGTGCTGTTGCTGCTGTGCTGCTGTTGCTGCTGTGCTGCTGTGCTGCTGTGTGCTGCTGTGCTACTGTGGTGCTGTGGTGGTGTTGTGGTGGAGCAGTACGTGGTGTTGCAGTAGTGGTGGCTGGTGGTGGTGTAAGTATGTATATGGTGATTTGGTCATGTATATATAATATAATATAATAATGTATGCTTTAATTTGGTCATTAATAATAACAGTTATAATAATAATTATTATTATTAATTTATTATTATAAATAATAATAATAATAATAATAATAATAATAATAATTATTATTTTTAATAGTAAACCTAATGCAATGGTTATGTATATGTTTGAAAACCGTTGCATTAGCTATCATAGTAGTACAAAAGACCTAATGCAACGGTTGTTATTAACTGTATAAAACGTTGCATTAGGTTTATTTTACCATTGCAATAGGTCTAATGCAACGGTTTATACTTTTATTTATAAACCGTTGCATTAGGTCTCTATAACCGTTGCATTAGACCTATTGCAACGGCAGCAAATGCAACGGTTTGCAATGTGTTGCATTAGGCCTTTAGCAACAGTTTAAGGAACCTAATGCAACGCTTTTTAGGTGTTGCATTATGCTTTTATTGTAGTAGTGTTCCCTCATTTGCTACATACCTTTGTCAAAATAGTGGAAACAACACTACTAGAAATATATGTTTTTACGATGGAAATTCCAATCGTAACTGCATGACCCGTCCTGTCGTAGAAAATGAGGGTCATAAATGATATTTTCTATCATCAAAATGTGATCTCTTCGTAGAAAAAGGGTCGTAAATGATTTTTTTTCCATCATAATTCTGTCATAAATGAGTTAATTTTAATAGAGTAGGATAGATATTAAGTGAATTTTCATTCCACAATGATACCAAACATCTATCAAAGTTAACACATCTGATTATTCTTTCCACTTTTTATCAAATTCCGTTGCACTACAAGTATGTCAATCTCTTTCTATAATAATTAAATCGGTTATAGAATGTCATTGCAATTTGGAAGTGTCTTGTAATTACTAGTTTAACCATTTTCTATTTTTTAAGTTGAGTCTAATAAGGTGATAAGGTGAGAAAAAAAAAACTATTAAACAAATGCACCCAAAAATGGAAGATCCAATTTGCATTTTTATTTTTTTAATTAATAGCTCCGTTACAAAATACTAGCAACATTTGGGATAGCAGTAGCACTGTCAATTCAGGTCAACAGTTCAGTTGTGGTTTTAACCAATCAGTTTGGGTCGTTACAATTCAGTTAATTTTAGATAATTTTTTTCAGTTCACTCCAGTTTAGTTAATTTTTATTTCAGTTCCGTACAGTTCAGATTTTGTACGGACATATTTCAGTTCAATTCAGTTCAGTTTCAGTTAATTGTTTAGTTTAACCAATCAATTAAAAATTCGAACGGGTGCAATTCAGTTCGGTTCAAAATGTCGACAGTTCAATTCATTTTGGTTACATTGTTTTGGTTCGGTTAGCTTTAGTTCAAGTCATTTGAGATTATAATTTTGTAACAATTAATTTTCAGTTTGGTTTTTATTTCAATTTCAATTAATTTTTTTGGATTTAACCTTTGACCATATTAATTTAGTTTCATTTCAATTAGTTTAATTTTTTTTTTCATATACAAAATTTGAATCATTATTTTCAATTTTAGTTCAATTATTTAAATATTTTTTTAAAACAATTAGTTTCGGTTCTATCTCATTTCGGCTAATTTAATTTCAGATAATTGAGGATTTGTATTTTTCCAATGCAAAGTTGATAGATATCATTGTCATCGATTCATCAATTATCGTATTTTTTAAAAATTAAGTAATTATTTATTATATATGAAGCAATTACTTAAATGCTTAATTGTATAGAATATAATTATAGATCCTCTTTGTAATTTAAACTTATAATAAATATTTAGAAATAATTAATAAATATTATATAATAATTAATAAATATATAATGTATAACAACATAACTTAATTATAAGTATATAATTGGGAGAAATCATGCAAGTAATATATAACTAACTTAAGTATATGTGTAATATTACTAATATTAAACCAATGAATGAACAATTGCATATACTCCCTTAGTCCACCTGTCCCATTACAATTTATAAATTCTCTACTTTGACTATGTCCATTGGCCACTATTTACTTTGTAACTTTGACTCGCTTTAATTTTTATATATAGTCAAGAGAGATCTCATTTAATTCGTCTCGATAAACACTATCGAAATATATAATTTTTACAATTTTTAATTATATACAACTAAAGAAATTAATATTCTGATCAATTTCGTTTCAGTGCAGTATTGGTTTAGTTTCAAAACAGTTCGGATAATATTGTATCATTTTTTTATTTGGTTTAATAATATTCAAATTGAATTAGTTAAAAGTAATTATTAGTTTCAGTTAGATTTATTTATCATCTTTTAAGTTCAGTTTTACTTAGCTTGAGTTATCCTTTTTCAGTTCAGTTTCAATTTAGTTGATTTCATATACTCGATTTTCAGTTCAGTTTCAGTTCAGTTATTTTCAGATATTTAGCAGTTAACTTTAGTTTCAGTTGGTTTCAGATTCAGTCCAGCTCAGTTCAATTCAATATTTTTCAGTTGTCTTTCAGTTATTAGTTCATTCAGTTGAATTCACTTTCAGTTTCAGGTAATTTCAGGTCGACCCAAAACAGTTCAGTTTCAGGTAATTTCAGGTCGACCCAAAACAGTTCAGTTTCAGTTAGTTCAGTTCAGTTAAATCAGTTCTGATCCAATCTGACAGCGCTAGATAGCACATACTCCTAGGTAGAATTTGTAAATTGTGGTATAATGATAAAAGTAAGAGAGATAAAAATGGAGATGAAAAGGAAAGAATGGGAATTGAAAAAGAAAAAAAAGAAGAACAAGAAACAATAAAAGAAAATTGTAAGAGATTAGCACGGACTCCTAGGTAGAATGTGAATTTTTTTTAACAAAGATATAATAACAGAAAATTGTAAGAAACTCTTATTGCTAGTAAAGTATAATATCCTTAGATTGAAATTAATTGTTGTTAATATATAAGTCAAGATGGACCATGATGTCCCATCTCAAAAAGTCCATATTATCCCCAAAAGTTTCTAAAAAATTAATTATCATTATCCCTTGTAATCATTAAGGAAAAGTATTACAAATTTTGAACTTTTTAAAATGAAAATATTACAAAATTTTAAAATTTTGAATTCTCTATAAATAGACACCTATATTGATAGCCGATAGAATTTACCTTTAGAAAAAAATTTACTCCGTAAATAAACCTTTACTTTTATTTATTGTTGCATATGGAATAATGGTCGGATAAGAGAGGGGGAGTTTGTTTTATGATTATGTGAATGGGTGAATATGACAAATATTTCAATATTTGAACAAACATCCTTCATTTTTTAAAAAGATAAGTTTCAAATATATATATTATCGCAGGCAAAATGTGCACATAAAGCTAGTATTATGTAATAGAGGGGGTATTAGATTAGTGTGACATAATTTTAATCATAAGAAACCATTTCCAATTAGGGATGTAAAAATAGGTCAAACGGTCGGAAACAGGTCGGTCAAAAACAGGTTCGGTAAAAAACGGTGGGTAAAAAACAAGTCATATGAGTCCTTTCGGTAACGGTCGGTCTTATTCGGTATCCGGTCGAATTCGGTACTTTCCAAAAAAGGTGTCGGTCGGTTTCGGTCCGATACTTATCGGTTCGGTCGTTTTCAGTAACAAGTCACATTCGGTCGGTCAAAACCGGTTTTTTACAGGTCGTAATCGGTACACGGGTCATAATCAATCGGTCAAAATCGGTATGCAGGCCATAATCGATCGGTCAAAATCAGTATGAAGGTTATAATCAGTTGGTCGCGATCAAACATATGTTGTAATCTGTTAGTCTTAAACGATTGATCACAATACAATCGCTCAATTCAAAACTTCGGATTAAGTTATAATTAGAATCTGTCGGTCAAACTTCGGATTATTTGGCCTAGAATTTTTGGCTAAGAATTTAGAATCGAATAATTATGTTTAATTTTAATTTATATTAAGTTATATTTATTTATTTATTTATATTAAGTTTAATTTAATTTTATTTATATTAAGTTTGAATTAAATGAATTTACAAAAATTTCATCAATTTTTGCCAGCTTAGAGAAATCATGTAATTAAGTTCGGTAAAAAACGAGTTCGGTTGTAAACATGCCAACGACTTCGGTGATAAGGCCGATCCAAAACAGTTTCGGTACAATACGGTTTCGGTCAAAATCGGTCGGTCTAAAATCGGTTTTTGGCAGGTTGAAAACATGTTCGGTAACGGTCGGTCTCGGTATAATAAAAACAGGTCGGAAACGGGTTCGGTTTTGAATCGGGTCGGTACCGGACGGTTTCGGTATGCGTAAAAGCGGTCAGAAAACGGTTTCGGTATAATTCGGTATTCGTTCACTAAAAATTCGGTATGCGTAAAAGCGGTCAGAAAACGGTTTCGGTATAATTCGGTATTCGGCAACCTGGATTTCAGACTTGAAGATAGGCAAAACTTCACTTATTGAACTATGTATATATGTATAGCTATCCCACATTGAAATTTTACATTGGGATATGAAAAGATTCTTGTATATAGGTATTAATGTAATGATTGCAACACAGATCCCAATATTGGCTGATTTGACAACAAATAACTTGTAATTGTCAATTAACCTTAATCAAATACTGATTAGCAGCTAATTGAGTTATTATTATCTTTTGCACATTTACTTATTTATTTCTGCATTAATTATCATATCTTTGGAAATGTCTGTAGCATAGAAGTATTAGTCCTCTCCTTAATCTCAAAAAACCCTAAAACATTTGGCGCCGTCTGTGGGGAGGACACTGTTCTATAGCAGACTTAGGAGATAAAACTCCCGAATTTCCAAAAACCGCCTTAGTAACAGTCGAAAACGACCATGAGTCGGATGAAAGAGAAACAGATCATGACCGACCTCCTCGAAGGGAGAAGACTGCACAACGTGCGAGTCAGGCTGAGGCCCACTCTTCTGAGGAGGATCAACTGATCTCTCTCGCCCAACTGAAACGTGTAATGGTCGACCTACGGAACTCGCTTGTCACACAAGTGAAGGACATGATCGGCCAGGCTAACAAGACCGACGCTGGGCCATCTAGGCCGACCCTTGAAGAAGCCGAGCCCTCAAGGCCTACCAAGGATCCGGCTGACCTCAAGGGCGACCTAGGAAAGAAAAAGGTCTCCAGCGCCACCAAGAAGAAGAAAACACCTCCCAAATCAACAAAGGTGGATTGGATGAACATCACCCAGCGAGTGAGGACGACCAAGGCTCCCATTCTACCAAGAAGGGAGCCCTTGATCAGTGAAACAAACCAAGCCTTCAGAGATGCTAGAGAGTATCTGAAGGCAAAGAGGCAACAGTCACAACAACACTCTCAAGCTGACCTCTCTGATACAGCATCAACTCCAACCATGAAGGATAACACCTTCCGAGGTTCTCAGCGTACTATGTCCCGCTCGACGCAAGTACACACCCCTACTCCAATGCCCAAAGGCTCGTTCAAAGCCGAGCCTTTCAGAGAGGATATGCAACCGGTCACCCAGTTTCAGCAACCTCCTCAATCATACCCTCCAGGAGGAATCACTTGGAAATCCCCTTTCTCTGTTGCCATTCTCACAGACCCAAGGGCCTGCAAAGTCAAGACACTTCACATCGAACCTTATGATGGCACAACTGATCCCGATGATCACTTAGCCACATACAAGCACTTGATGTATGCCCAGTCGGTTGATGATGCGACCTGGTGCATGTACTTTCCAGCCACTTTGAAAGGGGTAGCTTAGTAATGGTTCAGCAGCTTGTCGGATCATTGCATCCAAAACTTCACTAAGCTCAGCATGGTCTTTGCACATCACTTTATGGCCAACAAACAGGAAAAGAAGACGAGCATGCACCTTGGCAAAATCATACAAGGGCCGAACGAATCTCTGAGGTCATATGTCAAGAGGTTCAATCTAGAGATGCTGCAAATACCCGGCCTCCCTCAGGGGATAGCTTTTGATAACTTTGTCAAAGGGCTTCATCAGTCGAGATTCAAGTTTGAGATGGTAAGGAGGAAGGTCCAGACCTTACCAGAATTCCTCATGGAAGCCGAGTCTTACATCCACGCCACAGAAATCTGCTCAGCTACAAAGCTTGAGACAAAGAATGCACAGAAACATGGAGAATCTAGTCAGAAGAAGGAGGATCGAAAGAGAGAGGTGTGGACAGTTGAAAACACTCATAAGGAGCATAATGCTCCCAAGAAAAGCCGAACTTACGAGTCGGCCTATGAGTATAACAAACGACCTCATGCCATCCTTATGGAAATCAAGGATAATTTCAACTTCGAAGCTCCGCAGCCATTAAGAAGCTCGTCCAAACATAGAAACACCAACAAGTATTGCTAATACCACAAGGATGTGGGGCATGACACTGACGAGTGCTTCAACTTGAAGCGATTGCTGGACAAGCTTGCTGCAAAGGGTATGTTGGAACCCTACATAGTAAAATCCAAGTTCAAATTTCAGAGAAAGACCACACGAAAAGATGGAGAGTACGAAGAGACCGACACTGAGGTTGTGGCCATGATTTCAGGAGGTTTTGCTTCCGGAGGTCCAACTATCAAAGGGACTAAGGAGCATCTCCGAAGTCTCTCCCAAGTTATGGTCTCAGAGAAGCAGGAAACGTTCCCTGAAGTTCTAATAGGCGAGAAGGATCGGCCTAACATTCAAACACCGCATGACGACCCTTTAGTGGTTGAATTCAAAGTCGCCAACTTCAAAGTCAGAAGGATTCTGATCGACACGGGTAGTTCCACCGACATCATCAGTCTTGCATGCTTGGAGAAGCTGAGATTCCAGGATGATGCTTTACAACCAATCAATCACCCAATAGTAGGGTTTGGAGGTGGGACCGTTCACCCCGTGGGGATAGTTACACTCCCGATAAGGATAGGGACGAAAGACAAGCTCAGGCACATTTTTGTCAAATTTCTGGTAGTGCGGGAATTGGTCGCCTACAACATTATATTAGGCCGACCAACTCTGAACATTACCAAGGCAGTTATAGTCCCTCATCTAATGATGATGAAATATGTGTGCAACAATGGAGAAGTTGGCACGGTTCACGTTGACCAACAAACAGCAAGGGAGTGTTATCTAACAACACTTAAGGTTAAGGTTTCTGACAATCCAAAAGAAGCCACTGATGAGAAGCCAGGGAGGAAAAGAAAGATCTAAGCAGTTGAAGTAAAATAGGAGTTCCTGAGTATTATTTTTTAAGTATTTCCATGTAAGATCTCGGCTAGAGATCATGTAATCAAAATCAATATCAATGAAAAGGGCAGGACTAGGTCCCAAAAGGCCCCATCACTTTTTAAGTGAATATTTTAAAGGCTAGTGTCCACTACTTTGTTTATAATAATAAGACCGAATGCCTATGGTGCTAATCTAAGTACCAAGTTTCCATTCCCCATTAATTGACGCCCAGAAAAGGGGCAATAGTGACCAGGCTAACGAGGATGAAGGGTGGCCACCCATGCCCCCTAATACATTTCCAGGTGTCTCATAAAAAAGGGTGCCTCGGCCATAATTAGCCGAGCCACTGAAAAATCTTGAATGATTCACTAAGGGGTGTCTCGGCTGCAATTGGCCAAGCCACTCGAAAATCTATGATGATTCACTACGGAGTGCCTTGGCTGCAATTTGCCGAGTCATTCGAAAAATTTATGTTATTAACAAACAGGTGTCTCGTCAATTTAATGATAAGCCGCTAAGCAAGTAATCCAATTGGTAACGACTTAAACATAAGTTAAACTTTTATAAATTCCGAAATAATGTGCCATAAAAAATGGGCAGGTTCCGTCCCTTGCCATAACTTACAATAAAAATAATAATAATAATCAAAAGCACTTCTAAGTGCAACTAGCCTAATCACTCTCGTCTGGGTCGGGTATCACCGCAGTTGAGGGACGAGGTCTGTAATACCCCGAAATTTAGGGCCAGAAAATTTTGCGGGTTATTAATGTTATTTTTCTATTCTTAGTCCAAAAGGCCCATTTATTTGGATTGTTTTATTTTATTTCTCTCCTTATCTCAAATTGGGCTGATGACCCAATTTTCCCTTTACCCTTGTGGCATGGCCGGCCCCTCTCTTTCCTTTTGGGCCATTGGTTGTTCCTTTTGGTTTAATTTGATTAATTAGATAATTTTATTAATTAAATTAATACCTTAAACTAATTCTAAAACCTAGTCCAAGAAGCCCTAATTACTAAGTCCACTCCTCCTATTCCCACACTAATTTCACGGCAACCCCCTCCCCTTTTTTTTTGTTATTGGTTTTGTTGTTCTCTTCTTCTATATATATTAGGCTTAGCAATATTTTTTTTTTCCTAATTGCTAAAGCTCATAAACCCTAAAAAAAAAAAATTTTTTTTTCCTCCTTTCCTCTCAAAAAGCCGTGCACTTCAAGTCACCAAAGTGGTGATTTTTCCTTGGAATTTTTAGCGATTAAAGGTAACTAGACTTGCCTTCTTAAATTTGGGTAGATAATCACATATTTAATTAGGATTTGATCATGAAAATTATTAGGATTTATGTCATGTTTTGCTTAGTGAATGTCGAACTACATGATGAATTTATCTATGTATCTTTCTTGATTAATTTGATGTATTTCTTGAAATCTTTAATTGTTTAATAATTATTTGTATGAATTTATTTCTTAATCAAATCTTGTTATTTCTTGATGAATTTTTCGTGGCAGTTTCTATATTGTTTTATAATGAATCATGATTTATTTCATGGCAAAATTCGTCCTTTTATTGCTTATATTAATTTAATCTTTCAAACCGGTAAAACTGTTCAGATTTGGTTTACGAATTTATTAAGATAATTAATCAATTCGAATGGCTACGAAACTTTAGGTGGAAGTCAATAATAGTGTTTTACAGCTTTTTTTAAATTTTCGTAATTTTTAAAGATCGTTTTCTATGGCAGAAAAATCTGAAACTGAATTCAGCCTAATCTGATTTGTTAGTTATAAAATCACTTAAAAATAGTAAATGACGTTATTTTTGGACGAAATTTATGCACGTTAAACCTTGAACCTATATCTAGATTCCATCAAAATTTCCAGATTATTCGAGACCTTTTAATGGTGGTTCTTAATTTAATTCTTTAAAATCAGATTGTGTAAAATAGTGTGATTAAATTATTAAAACATGTTATTATTGAATTCTTGGATTTAATCTTGATAATTTTAATATGCCAGAATGGCGTGTGATGTTATGCATAAAAAGAATTAATTTTGATCTTGTTCTTGATTGATCTTGATGATTTAATGTTTATTGTATAATTTATTTGTTATTGTTGAATTTATTTAATTAATTATGATAATTGTATTAAAGTATAAATTTTTGGTAAATTATGTGAAAATGTCGAGTGGAGTAAAATTTGAGGAATAGAATTTTTATCATGTTTTAGGTAATTTATGTAGTTAATTGTATTTTTATGTAATTTATTAAATTAATTATATGATGAATTTATGAACTTATTTAATTTTTTTATATGTTTCTTTACATATGTCGAGTGGCCCTATTTTATTTTAGGTCAATTCTAGTTTGATTTTGGACTTATAATAATATTGAGATAATTTTAGGAATTTATATTATTATAATTATTAATAATATTTACTAAAGAAACTATCAGGGATAAGTTGTAATATGAAGGGTAATAATAATATGACAAAAGGAACAAGTTGTAACATAATAATAAAAGGATTTCAGGGATAGATATTATATTTGTCACCATAATATTTATTATTATTATTTTTATTAAGGAAGTCAATAGGGATAAGTTACAATAAGAAAAGTATAATAAGATATTATTAGGGAAGGAAAGGAAACAGAGTAAAAGGGTAATCGATTTGTTTCGATCTCTGGCTAGGAAAGACTTGGTATTTAAGGTGGCCAATATACGTGCCGCACCTCTCTTTCCTGGGACTTCGAACATTTCATTCCCGATTACGGTCACCTAGTACTTCCAAGTATAAGAAAGATAATAAGTTAAGGTCGCCCCTGCGATGACGCAAAGATCATCAATCGGGTTAATAAGTTAAGGTCGCCCCTGCGATGACGCAAAGGTCATCAATCGGGTTAATAAGATAGGACGCCCCTGCGATAACGCAAAGGTTATCAATCGGGTTAAGTCGTTGCCACTGCCAGACTGCGGTATCTGCGCAGTTCTTGATTCTAGGATACGTGGTCTTCTAGGTAGTTCTTGCAAAGGAGGGCTATTTAGGGGTTATGGCCATAGCTTAGGCTTAGTTCTCGCAAAGGAGGGCTACGGGTGGGACGCAAGGTTCACCCCGGCATGTTTTAGGAAAGTTGTGGACGCAAAGGTTCACTATGAGCTATAAAGACCGGTCCGCTAAGAAGTTAAGAAATATGATAAGTTAAGATGTATGATAAGTTAAGATGTATGATAAGTTAAGATGTATGATAAGTAAGATGTACGATAAGTTATGTTATGAAGATTAAGATAAGATAAGATATGATATGTTATGAAATAATGATAACTAAGTTATAAGTATATTTATAATATAAGATAAGAATGAAATGCAACGTACTATGAATAGTATAAGTCTTCCGCTGTGTACATCTGTATTTGTATGACTTAAGTATGTATGTATATGTACATGTTTGTGTATGTGTACCCGTATTGTATACGTATTTTTGTACGTATCTCTAACCGTATTTTGCAGGTATTACTATACGTATTGTATACGTACTTTTATACGTATTTTGTACGTATTTCTAACCGTATTCTGCAGGTATTATTATACGTATTGTATACGTATTTTTATACGTATTTTTGTACGTATTTTTATACGTACCCTGTATGTATTTTTGTATGAAATGTTATATGTTTGCGTATGGTTTTCATGTACAATTCTATGCTATTATGTGGTTAGCGGTCCCTCATTTAAGCGGGACAACCTAGTTACTCGCCACTGACGGTGGACCCCCCCAGTTTCAGGTGATGATGCAGCAGCTTAGAACGGACTCACGCTGGATTGGGCTTTGTGTGGCTGAGATCTGTAGTTTGACCCTACTTTATTTAGAATTTTCAATAAGACTTTTACGCTAGTAGTATCCCAGCCTGTTGGGAGAACATATTTAATTTCTGTAATTTCAGTATTTTACTTTTGTAGACCTTTGGACTTTTGGCTCTTAAGCTAATAAAAGATGTCTTAGTTTTTGAATATTCAATTAATATTAAGTTTATTGTTTAAGTAATGATTCGTATGTCGATTTCCTTCGTCAATCGACAGTTAAAAAGTCGGGTCGTTACAAGGTGGACCAGTTCGATCACACCAGCTCCTCTCGTCGGCCCCGTCAAGAAATTGTCTAAAGTATCCAAAGTCTTTGTATGGATACGCTCTGTCCCAAGCCAATTCTACCCTTTCCCTATACTCCACCTCCTCAGCAGTTTGTGGGATCATCTCCAGATGTTCCCTCTCCTCCGAGGGCTGCTTCTCTCCTTTCTTGGGGCCTGAGGGACTGCTCTTCTCCCCTTTCCCAGCACGAGTCGAGCCCTCGCCGCCGCGTTTCTTTATCGCTTCCATTCCTTCAGTCGCGCTTCATACTTCATGTTTAGGAAGCGTTCTTCATCTATGAAACCTTCATACTCCTCCACGGGCAACTTGCCCGTATGAGTCGAGCCCTCACCCACCGGGGCACATTTCTCTCCATCGTCCCATAATTTCACCTTCCAAGGATATTTGGTGAAGTCATCATCTTCTGTAGTACCCTCCGGCTTCGGCCATGGAAGCTTGTTACGACTATCTTCCCGCTTGGGTAACCGCTGGTTAGACATTCTTTTCACAAAATTAGGAGGACCCTTCTCAATCTCTCTCTCTTCTTTCTCTCTCAAAAAATTGCAATTTACGTTGTGAAAAATGAACGGAAAGCAAGTGGTATTTATAAAAATCCCACAAATTCTGTTATTCCAATTTTACCCCTATAGCATTTATTGCTCCTGAAAGCAAGTTGGGGGCTCAATATAAGAGGTTTGCTAGAAATACCCCTGAAAGTTTGCCTTATTATTTTAAGGCCTACTGCAAAGGCCCACTTTTGGGAAATTGAATTCCACTTGGCAGATCCAGATAAGGAGTGCTTCAGGCTTAATCAGGGGTAATTTTTATCTTGTTCCCTAAGAAAAATGATAACCCAACTAGGATGGAACGAGCCCTGGAATGGGTAAATGACACAATGAGCAATACACTCGGTTTAAGGGCAATCAGGTATTTGATTGATTGCCCACCAACTTATTTGGCATAGAACAATTACCAAGATAAATTGTCGAGCAATCACTCAGACTTTGTAAACCGACTGCATTTGTAATAACCCGAAATTTTGGGCCAGAAAATTTCGCGGTTATTAATATTATTATTTAATTCAAAGTCCGATTGGGCCATTTATATTGGACTGTTTGCATTCTTTTAATCCAATCTTTTCTTAAATTGGGCCAAAGACCCAATTAGTCTTTTCTTTTCCACCCATGGCCGGCCCTCTTGTCTTAATTGGGTCCATGTTAGGTTGGATTTAATTAATATTAGTTATCATATTTTAGATAATTATAATTAATTAAATTAATTAATTTATATCATTTTAACCCATTCAAAGTTTGTTGTGTTGACCCAACAAACTCTCCCCCTAATCCTCCAATTACACGGCTCCCCTCAACAAAATTTAGGTTTTGTTTTCTTTGCATCTTTTCTTTAAATAGGACCTCATTTGCACTTTTGGGTCCTAATTGTCAAATTGATCAAAACCCTACAAAAAAAATTATATTCTTTTCTCTCCCTCTCTTGAGTGTGTGCCGTGAGGTTTTCTTAAAAAAAGAGTGAATTATTTTTGTGTTTTTGGAATTAATAAGCGAATCAAGGTAACTTCGCCTTTTCATTTAATTTAAGGGTAGCAAATCATATAGTAAATTAGGATTATATCATGAAAATTGTAGGAAATTTAATCCTTGTTTGTACATATGAATGTCGAATGAATGATGATGATGTTCTTGATTTATTTCTTGCATTTTCTTGATTTAAAGCATGAATCTTGTATGTTAATTAATTAAATTTTGCATAAAATAATTTACGTTTGATGTATGATTGTTCGAACTATGCATGAAAATTATTCAATTATGTTCTTGATTTAATTCTTGATTTTTCGAGTGATATGATATTATTATGATGATTTTCTTAATTTTCTAGAACATGTTCATGATTAATTTAATTAGTATAAATTAAATATTGAATTGAAAATTTATCATGTTTGATTCGAAAATTATATGAAAATAAATAAATTATGTTCTTGAATTGTTTTGCATAATTTTCGAGTGTATATAATGATTTTGATGATTTTCTTTAAATTAATTTAAGCATGATCATGATTGATTTAGTTAGTATAAATTAAATCTTGAAATTAAAAGTTTAATTATTTTAATTCCTTTAATATGTCGAGTAGCATAACATTTAAAGAAAGATTGAAAAATTTTATTTTTATGATTAATCTTGATCATATGAATTATTTATGTAAATCTTTAATTTAATTCTTTGGTTATATCATGATTAATTTAAATCTTGAATTTATAAACTTGTTCTTGATTGTGTTGAAATGCCGTGTGAACCTTGAATATTGGGCATGATATTTTGATCTTGTTTCTTGAATCTAATCTTGTTGATTATTGTTAAAAATATGACTTTTATGATTATTAATTATTTAATTTAATTAATTGTTATAGATTAAATTATATAATTTAATTGATAAATGTTGTTATGTTTTGGCAAGAATGTCGAGTAGGAGGAAGTATGAAAAATAGGATTTTTATTATCATTTTGGTAATTTTAGTAATTAGTTAATTAGTTGAGATTATTTAGGAAATTAATTAATTATTGTTAAAGGTTGAGATTTTCATGTGGAATAAATTGATTTGGTCAATTTTGGTTATGTTTGAATTATTATTAATTTAGGAATAATTAATAATAAAAGTTTCGGATAAAATAATTATTAGGAATAAGTTGCAAAGTGAAGGGATTAATAATATATTATTAATAGGATTTTCGGCTATTATATATTAATAATAATGTTTACAACTAATATTAGTACAATATTAAGGTTAGTATCCGAAAGGATAAGTTACGAAGATATGATAAAACATTAAGGATAGCATAATATAAAGTTTGAATTGCATAAGATATTACTAGGGATAAGAAAGGAAACAGAGTAATAGCTATGCATGTTATGTTTCGGTCTCTGGCTAGGAAAGACTTGGTATTTAAGGTGGCCAATACACGTGCCGCACCTCTCTTTCCTGGGACTCCGAACATTTCATTTCCTATTACGGTCACCTAGTATTTCCCAATATATGATATGATATAATAATTAAGATATAAGATATGATAAGGACGCCCACCTGATGACTCGAGTAGTCAGACTGGGTTAAGTCGAGGCCACTGCTCAATTGGGACGAGCACACGAGCTCCCCCGAGCAGTTCTGGGTCTTAGGATATGTAGTCGTCTAGTAGTAGTACACGAGCTGCTATTAGGGGTTATGGCCATAGCTTAGGCTTAGTGGTGAAACACGAGATCCGCTACGGGTTGAGTACACGAGCTCATCCCGGCATGTTCTAGGAAAGTTGTGGTGAAACACGAGATCCACAACGAGTTATAGTGACTGGTCCAACGAATGATATGATTTGGTATGATTTGATATGATAATGATATGAAATGGAATGAAAGTTATGATATGAAATGAAATGAAAGTTATGATATGAAAATGAATGGAAGATACGATATGATATGAAATAATTATGATAAGATAAGATTATGGAACCATAGGTTATAACAAATGATAAATTATAAGATAAGTTGATGGAAGGATTGGGATTGATAGAAATATATATAATATTTATGTTATGATATAACATAGGATATAAGATAAGGTATAAGTTATGACATAAGGAATATGGAATAATGTGAGTTATGATATCATTATACCATAGGTATAAGTATATGAATGATGTAAGACTTCCGCTGTATGACTCTGTATATCGTATGTATAAATGTATATAAGTGTATGTATATGATTGATGAATGTATTTTTATACGTATAGCTAACCGTATAATGCAGGGTTGATTGTACGTACATTATACGTAGGAATTACGTATTCTAACCGTATTCTGCAGGTGTATTTATACGTATTTTGTACGTATAGGTTCGGGTGTTTCTATACGTATTTTGTACGTATACGTATATGTATTTTGTACGTATTTTTATACGTATTTTGTATGAATGTATGTAAAGCATGTATTAAGTTTCTGTACGATTTTTATGTGCTTTTCTATGATATTATATGTTTGGTGGTCCCTCGATTAAATGGGACAGCCTAGTTACTCGCCACTGACGGTGGACCCCCCCTCAGTTTCAGGAGAAGATGCTGCAGATTAACGGGCTTCGATGGATGGGCTTTGAGTGGCTGAGGATTTGTATTTAGTAAACCTTAGTTACTTAGATTATTTAGAAGTTTCTTATTGTTTTTAAGATAATTTAACTTAGTTTATTTCATGATCCCAGCATGTTGGGACAGTTTTGAGTTAACTTATGTAATAATGAGACATTTTGGATATTAGTCGTTTATTTAATAAAAGATAGTCCATTTATTCGAATAATTTAGTTTATTGTTCATTTAAAGTTGGTAATGATCCGTTTGTCGGTTTCCCTTCGTCAATCGACACGTCCAAAAAGTCGGGTCGTTACAGTTGGTATCCGAGCCATAGGTTTAATCCTAAGTTACTTCTTCATAAGTGACTTCGAAAGTTGAGTGCTTTATGAACCCGAGTGAACCTTAGCCTAATATGGAAAACCTAGATGAGTGAACCATGGGTAGAAGCCAGGGCTAAGACGATTTGTCGCTTTCGTTTCGCGTTGACGCCGGTTCATATGACGTGTGAGTTTCCTAACTCGGTTTGTGTTTCAGGATGACGACCCCAAGATCTGCCGGTTCTCGTCGTCGTCGCAACCTAGAAGATGCAATCCTTACTTTGGCACGGAATAGCGTGCGAGTTCAGACTCCCCAGACGTCTTCCTTCGATCGGATCGCTCGTTTACGGTCTGAAATGGGAATAACAATCGAATCCGGATGAGAGGGGGATGATGAAATAGTACGACCTGAAACAGATCGCACTGTCCTTATTCGGTGGGTATTGTATTTACCTCCCATTGTACTCGCCATCTTCTTGACGGGCGAGGGAATGTTTTGAGCAACTGATGTGGGCATACCTGCAAACACATCATCAGGAGGCTGAATAGCCGGGGCATCCACTTCTGGCTTCAGAACAACCGGAGCCTTCTCTTCCTCCTTGATTGGGGAAGTCTTCCTTTTCTTAATTTCCCGCTCTTCGGAGACCGCAGCCTCCTTTCCCTTACTCTTTTTTCCCCATCGCTAGGGGCCTTTCTTTGGGTACCGCTTGAGCCGGCACCTTTCTTTCTTTTTGCACCCTTTGAAGGGGCTTCGCTTGCCTATACCAAAAAACAACAAGTTAATATTCATTAAGTGTGAAAAATTAAAAATGTTAAGACCTTACTGACATTCCCACTTGGTAGCGTCACTGGTAGTAGTGCGATTATAAATGTTGCTTGCAATATACCCCCTCGGCCCTCCTTAAAGCCGAGGCAAGGGATTGCAAACATCCTACCATTAACTACTCCCTCGGTCAAATTATGGCCGAGTGAGTTGAATTCTGAAAGTTGCTTACAATATACCCCCTCGACCCTCCTTAAAGCTGAGGCAAGGGATTGCAAACAACCTACCATTAACTACTCCCTCGGTCAAATTATGGCCGAGTGAGTTGAATTCTGAAAGTTGCTTGCAATATACCCACTCGGCCCTCCTTAAAGCCGAGGCAAGGGGTTGTAAGCAACTTGCCATTAACTACTCCCTCGGTCAAGTGATGGCCGAGTGATTGAATTCTGAAAAGTTGCTTGCAATGTACCCCCTCGGCCCTCCTAAAAGCCGAGGCAGGGGGTTGCAAGCAACCTACCAATAACCACCCCCTCGGTCAAGCTATGCCCGAGTTAGTCGAATATAAAGAGTTGCTTACAATATACCCTCTCTTCCCTCCTTAAAGCCGAGGTAGGGGGTTGCAAGCAACCTGCTATTAACTACTCCCTCGGTCAAGCTATGGCCGAGTGAGGTGAATTTTAAGATGCTGCCTGCAATGAACCCTCTCGACCCTCTTTAAGGGCGAGACAGAGTGCTGCAAGCAACCTTCCACTATCGAATCCCTCGGCAAAAAAAAAAAAAAAAAAAAAAAAAAAAAAAAAAAATAATAATAATAATAATAATGGGCAAATGAAACATGATCAGAGGACTTACAGTCTCGTCCCGACGGCCCTTCCAAGACTGCATCTTCAATTCATACAAGGCGTCTAAATAATCATCGCCTGTCAATTCACCCTTCTTGTGGGGTGGTAAGTCGGCCATGGCAAGCTCTAAAAATAAAATAAAAAAAAGGGGAAAAGAGATGATTAGACAATAACCAAGATACTATTTTACATATTACAACTGAAGATCTTACATTACCTGGCTCCATGGCAAGGCCTAGCCCAACTGCAGACAAAAATCTTGGGTCCCGGAAAAATATCCAATCAGGGACCCAAACCTTCGGGACATAGCTCTTCTTATTCCCGGCAAATTTAACTTTGGTTTTGAAGGCATCACTCCTTAAAATCTCATCGTCCCGTTGATGAGTAGGAGGCAGGTCAACATCTCGGCCACATAAGTAGGGAGCCGCGTTGATATAATTGAGTTTATTGACAAACTCTTGGCTGTCAAAGTAAACGTATAGGAAGCGCTTCCGCCAGTTCTTCGACTTGTTATTTTTAGAGAATGCTATTTGATAAGAAGGTCTGGTAGCAAGAACGTACCAGGAGTCGCAGCTATTTTCGACTTTGCTCAAATAATGCATATTGGCAAAACAAGCAAAGGACAGGTGGTATCCCATGATCTTACAAGTGGCTATGTATCCCAGGATATTAGCTCAGGAGTTGGGAGTAAGCTGCCACAAGCCTATGTCATATCCCTCCAACACTTCTAAAATGAAGGGATGAAGAGGGAATCTGAGGCCTTGGTCAATCACAACCTTGTAAACAGGAATAGCCCTCCTAGGGACGACTCGTACATTTGTACCCACTTTCGGGACCCCTAGAGTATACCCCTTGCCAAAGGCGCACTCTGTTTGCATCGTCTCTAGCTTGGCCGAATAGAGATTATAACAAGATTCCTCCTGCTCACACATCATTGGGTCATAGAAATGGTCCGTCCTCTTAGACGGAACCCTAGAAGACTGACCAACCTCACCTTGTTGATCTCTTTCCTGGCTCGGCTCGTGTTTTTCCTCAGCCTCTGGCCTCTCAGAACCTAAAGGTCCTGGGACGGTCTGTTGATTCTCACACACCTCAGTCTGACCCGGCTCATGGATCGAGTCCTCAGATGAAGGACTGCAAAGTCCCGCGGTTTGTTTCACCCTTGCCATTGTACCCTGCAAAGGTACGAAGGTAAGAGCTTTTAGAGGAGAATAATAAAATTCCGAACTCGACCGGAGAGACCAACTAGGTCCAGAAATTCTAGACTCTTTGCTACTAAAGGACCCGGTCATTTATTGCTGAAAAATAAAAGAAGACGATTGACCCCAAATAACAAAGCAACAATAAGGGAATAAAGGTATACCTGAATGGGATGATGGAAGTCTTGGATAAACAATTTTTGAAGGTAGGCCCACACCCAGTAAAGATCAACACAAAAGTTCTTCACGAATCTCTTTTATAACAAGTCCAGAGTCTCACTTCAATTCAAAACAGAGGAGAAAAGTTGAATTCTTCAAGTCCTTGTCCTGACACTCTCTCTCTAAATTCTCTCTAGAGGGGTGATGATGTAAAGATAGTTATGAAAATGATTAAGGGGTATTTATAGACCTCCTTATCTTTCCAAATTTCAAATATTTCCCTTTTTTCCCTCCATAGATGGTTAAGAGATCTAATTAGAGAAAAACTGTTCAAAAGAGGAAAAATTAGTCTAATTCTCCCCCTTTTGAGGGGCAAATGTTATAGCCAAAATTCTTGGCCCACTTTATTATGTAAAGCCCAACAGTGAGAAGACCCAAACGGTAGCCTAAGACTGGTTAGCCCATCACAAGTCATCCAAAAGGCCCCTGGAGGCCCAACTGAATCTATGGGAGAAGCTTCGCGTGGCAAGGTTCTACCGTTCAAATGGCAAGATATAAAAGGGCCACGTGGCACCATCCTACTCAGACACGTGGCAACCTGGATTTCAGACTTGAAGATAGGCAAAACTTCACTTATTAAACTATGTATATATGTATAGCTATCCCACATTGAAAGTTTACATTGGGATATGAAAAGATTCTTGTATATAGGTATTAATGTAATGATTACAACACAGATCCCAATATTGGCTGATTTGACAACACATAACTTGTAATTGTCAATTAACCTTAATCAAATACTGATTAGCAGCTAATTGAGTTATTATTATCTTTTGCACATTTACTTATTTATTTCTACATTATTTATCATATCTTTGGAAAAGTCTGTAGCATAGAAGTGTTAGTCCTCTCCTTAATCTCAAAAAACCCTAAAACAGAATGATTCTTGTCAATGGATGTTTAGAGTCTTTTTTAGTCTTGTTGAGTCGAGTCGTGTCGAGCGGTTGAAGATCGCTCGTGTATCGGTTTATCGGTGATAAACCGTGCGGGTCTATCGGTGATAAACAGTGATGAATCGTGCAGGGCAAGTCTTGTGTGTTTGATTGTGTGTTAGAATCGTGTCGAACGATTGAAGATCGTGCGTCTATCGGTTCATCAGTGATGAATCGTGCAGGGAAGTCCTTTGTTGCTAATCTTGTTATCGGTTGTAGATCGAGCGTTATCTTGTTATTGAATTGGTTTTCCTGCGTGTTGTATTCGGAAGTACTTGTGTTAGCTTGATGTGATTGGTATCGTTTTTGATGAATGTTATGATTCCGCTGCTTATTCTGATGAATGAACTTGTATCCTGCGGTTGATGTGGTCCTACTTCTAAGTAGGACAGTCTAGTTACTCGCCACTGATGGTGGACCCCAATTTCTATTTTGCAGGTTAGCAGAATAGAAGCTAGAAGCGGGATGAGTTGATGAGCATCTAGGCCCCATTTACTTTTTTGGCTTTTGCATTAGGATTCGTTCTATAGTTTTAAGCCTTGTTTTAAGTTTAGTTTATCCTTCCGTTATTGGGATTCCATTACTATTATAATAAAATTTCCTTTTTCCAAGAGATTTAGTATATTTTCCATTGTTAAATCAATTGATAATTGCCTGATTACGACGTTATCCCTAATAACGTCATTGCTAAAATGCGGGGTGTTACAGTTGGTACCAGAGCTCTAGGTTAATCCTGAGTTTACTTCTTCATAACTAAACTGAGAGATGTGTGCTTTATGTAATCCAGAGCGTAATTTAGAACACAAAACCCTGAAATTGTAGTGTGAGCAACTTTGGGAAGTAACCTGGGTTAGGAATGATTTTATTCTTTAGATCCTAAGTTTCTTGTGTTGTTGTGTTCTTTGTTTATGTGCTTATGTGTGCTTCCTTATGGAATTTCGAGGACGAAATTTTCTTAAGGAATGGAGATTGTAACGACCCGGATTTTTGGGCCATAAAATTTCGTGTAAAATTAAGGCTTTAAATCCAAATCATCCGATTTTCGCCCAAAGACTTAATTTTTTTTATTTAATTGATCAATCCCAAAGACCTTGCTTTGACTCCCTCCTAGCCGGCCTTTCCTTTACTTTAATTTAATTTGATTTATTTATTTATCTTAATTATCCAATTACATCTATTTTGTGTAAAACCTAAAAACTCTATTTTTATTTTTCCTAAACACCCTACTACATTTTAGGAACATCCAAAAAAATCTTACTTTACATCTCCATAGTCGGCCCCTTTGTTTTTATTTTCCTTTTTTTTTCCAATCCTAAACTACAAATAAAAACTCCTCCTTTTCCCCTTTAATTTCTTTTCCTAATATAACTCCTATCATTCAGTAAAACCCATTTATCCTATTTATACTACATAAAAACCCACCCTTTATTTATTACTAATCATATGATCAAACTCAAAACAAAACACTCTTCCTCCCTCTTGGTATCACACGGCCTCAAGGCCATTCTTCCATTCAAAATCTTTCTTTTTAAATTCTTTCTTTGATAATCTATCTAACTTGAAATCTGTGGCAGTTTATGACAGTTTGTGCCGTGATTGTAAAACCAAATCCTGCGGTCGTGGAGGTGCCGAGTGAAAAACAGCTTTGGGCGTGTTTTTGTGTAATTCCTATTTAGGTAACTAGTTCTGTTCTACTTAGGATTACGATTAGATTGCCTAGAATAATAGGTTTAGAATATAGGGTTCGATTGTTGTTATGTTATGCATGTGATAGTATGATGTTAAGCTTTGATTTTGATCCTTATTTCTTGAATCGTTAACTAATCTTGTTGAACTCTTGATCTATGTTATGTTTGAACCTATGCGTGAATTTCGATTAATGAATGATAAGCATGATGTTGCGTGATGATGATGACGTATGGAATGATTCTTGTCATTGGATGTTTAGAGTCTTTTTGAGTCTTGTTGAGTCGAGTCGTGTCGAGCGGTTGAAGATCGTGCGTCTATCGGTTTATCGGTGATAAACCATGCGGGTCTATCGGTTCATCAGTGACGAATCGTGCGGGGCAAGTCTTGTGTGTTTGATTGTGTGTTAGAGTCGTGTCGAACGGTTGAAGATCGTGCGTCTATCGGTTTATCGGTGATAAACCGTGCGGGTCTATCGGTTCATCAGTGATGAATCGTGCGGGGCAAGTCCTTTGTTGCTAGTCTTGTTATCGGTTGTAGATCGAGCGTTATCTTGTTATTGAACTGACTTTCGTGCGTGTTGTATTCGGAAGTACTTGTGTTAGCTTGATGTGATTTGTATCGCTTTTGATGAATGTTATGATTCCGCTGCTTATTCTGATGAATGAACTTGTATCCTGCGGTCGTTGTCGTTTCTATGTTTTAACCCTGTTTTTCTATGTGATGTGGTCCTACTTCTAAGTAGGATAGTCTAGTTACTCGCCATTAATGGTGGACCCCCAATTTCTATTTTGCAGGTTAGCAGAATAGAAGCTAGAAGCGGGATGAGTTGATGAGCGTCTAGGCCCCATTTACTTTTCTGGCTTTTGCATTAGGATTCGTTCTTTAGTTTTAAGCCTTGTTTTAAGTTTAGTTTATCCTTCTGTAATTGGGATTCCATTACTATTATAATAAAATTTCCTTTTTCTATGAGTTTTAGTATATTTTCCATGGTTAAATCAATTGATAACTGCCTGATTACGACGTTATCCCTAATAACGGCATTGCTAAAATGCGGGGTGTTACAACCAAGGTCTAAATAATAATAACTCTGAACCTCATCCCAAAATCAATAAAATTATAATTCCAATCTTGATTCCTCAATCTGAACAATACCCCATCATAGGGTTACAACAACGGGATCACAATAATGACATGGGTTCCCAAAATAATCAATTTTCTCGGTCAATATCGAATTTAATAACTTAGACCCAATAAAACTAATACCTCAAAACAATATTCAATCAATTCCTACAAAATAATAATAATTGAAACAAATTAAATCAATGGTACAATTATAGTATCACAAAATCAACAATTACAATTCACAATAACACATAAACAATAATATCGAAATATAAACAACACAACTCCAAATGGTCAAGTGTGTATTACCTTATGCACGGATGATAAGGTTTTTTTTTTTTTTTTTTTTTTTTTTTTTTACTTTCACAGCCCAGGAACCATCGTGACAGGGAGGTGGCCTACAGGGACGTGGGTGGTGATGATGCTGGCGGTGGTGTGTTGGAGATGATAACTGAAGGTGGTGACTATGGAGGTTGGGCGTGAGGTTGAAGAAGATGAATAAAGTTTTGTTATTTTTTTTCTTTTCCGTAGTTAGTGAGAGAGAGCATGGGTTTTTTTTTTTTTTTTTTTTTTAAAAAAAAAACTTTTCTAATCTAGCTTTTAACCTGTTTTGGTTTTCACTATGGGTATATATACTACTAGGGTCCGATTTGGATTTACCGCTGGGTTGGGTTTGTGACAGTGGAAATAAAACTTTTAACCTTTTTCGAATTGTAATATTTTATTTTTATAAACGACGCCCAAAATACATAATTAAAACCTTTAATATTATTTCAAATATGATTTAATAAAATCCCTTTATAAATTATTTAAATATTAAAATAAATATTTTTATATATTTATTTTAAATCATTTTATTAATCGCAATTCGTAAAGCATATAAAATATTCTTTTAAGCGTATAAAATACGTGTACATGAGTATAAAATACGTATAAAATACATATATTAATGTACAAAAATACGGGATATTACAAGTTCAGGTCATTTGAGATTATAATTTTGTAACTCCAAACCAGCCTTAAGATAGACATTCAGTAGGAAATTTCCTACCGCTAGTTGGTCGCATGCAAATGTGTAAAATCGGTCGCAAATCACTTACCCGTATTTCCAGTGTAGGAAATTACCTACCGCATTTTCGGTCGGAAATGTTGAGAACTGCAGTAGCAAATCACCTGCCAATATTTTTTATTTTTCAGTAGGAAATTACCTACCGCTAAAAGTCGGTAGGAAATGTTGTAAAATGCGATATGTAATTTTTCCGACCGAAAATCGGTCGGAAATGTATAATTAGCGACCAACATATTTCCTACCGCTCAATACCGACCGAAAATTGGTCGGAAACATGATTTCCGACCGATTTTTCTATATTTCCTACCGCTTATGGGGGTATGTAAATTAGCATTTTTTTTTTGTCGTGTTCAAAACAGTTCGGATAATATTGTATCATTTTTTATTTAGTTTAGTAATATTCAAATTAAATTAGTTTCAACTCATTTGTAGTTTCAGTTAAATCCAGTTATCATCTTTTCAGTTAACTTCAGTTATCCTCTTTTCAGTTTAGTTTCATTTCAGTTCAGTTATTTTCAGATACACGATTTTCAGTTCAGTTTCAGTTCAATTATTTTCAGATATTTAGCAGTTAATTTCTGTTTCAGTTGGTTTCAGATTCAGTTCAGTTTGATATTTTTCAGTTGACTTCCAGTTATCAGTTTATTCAGTTCAGTTCACTTTCAGTTTCAGATAATTTCAAATCGACCCAAAACAGTTCAGTTTCAGTTAGTTCAGTTCAGTTAAATCAGTTCTGACCCAATCTAACACCACTATGAGTAACTAAAGGAATGTACTCCCTATGCAAATGCGCAACGACTTAAGTAAAATAGTAGATACCCAACTTTTTTTTTTTTTACAGTTACAATACCCTAGTTATAAAAACTGCAATTAGAGTACTCGACTAAAACTTCTTTTAGCTTTGATAATCTTTTTGTTTTTGTACTTCCTCCTTTTTCTCTTAGCTTGCATCATTAAGAGTGTTAACACACCCCAATGCACGATTACAATACTAAATATATAAAAACAATAATCCATACGGCACAAATATGATTATAATAATGGTTATGTGTGTAAAGTGCCACATTAAAAAAAACAAGGCGTGTATAAAAAAAGTATATTTCATATGTTAATTTTGTCGTTATGTATTTGTTATCCCAGGTATTAACGTGTGTGTTTCTTTTTCCCTTATGTATTTGTGTTATTTTGCCTTACCTTAATTAATTTTTATAAAACAAACTCAACCTCTATTCATTTAATTAAAGAAGATGAATAATATTATGTGGAAAATATAAAGCATTAATAAAAGTTGGTTGAAACGGTAAGAGGTGATCTTAATTTGTAAGAGGTAAATAATCTATGCATAATTTATTTTGTTAAATAATGTGACAATGCTTACATGACACATGTGCTTTAAAAAGTGCCACGTAGATATCTTACGTGGGACAATACGGTGTTTTAGACGCCTTTTAATATATTGTATATATATGGAACAAAAGTTTAAAACTTAAAAAATTAAACTGAAATTTCTGAAGTTAGAAATTTATAAAAGTACATATTTTTTTTTATTAATAATCATTTAATTTTGAGGACAAACGCTAAAGACATTAGTATTTTAATCATTAATATTATGAAAAATTCAGACCAACTTTATAATGGTCTCAACTTTTGATTAAATACGAATTAATAATAAAATATTTATAAACTGTGCATCATTGCATGAGTAATATTATTTACGTATAGTCAGTAGTCACCCTTTCTTTTGTTCTCTCTTCATAAACCGCATCAACCAGGGCCGGTGAATACCCTGTGCAACCAGCCCCGTTGCACAGGGCTTTATTTTCACTAGGTCCAAATTTTTTGCACATAATATAAATTAATTGATGTAATGAAACAAATAGATTGTATCCTTTGGTTTGCTGGTAGTATGCACAATGTCACAATGAATGTCTTCCCTCTGTCAAAAGTTCTAATCCCGTTAGGCACTTTTGTTTTAATTTTATAATCCCATTAGATTATAATTTCTATTGGAAGTTATTACCTATGTAAACCAAACGAGCTATAAGATTTTTCGTAAAATGATAGTTTGTTGTTGAACATAGAAGTAGCGTTTCTCGCACCGTGCTTCGCCATGGAAGCATCCAGTTATTATGCTATGTCACTAGGCCTAATTTATTTTTTAAAAAAAAGGCATAACAAGGCTCAAACCCGCAACCCCATTATCAAACACTAATGGTTTTAACCATTAGTGTACATCTTATCCTTATAATTAGAGTGACGATTTTAATATATATATAAGCCAGATGAAGTTAATGTATAATATGACAAACAAGCGCTTATTCAGTCTTCTCCTTCGTCTTTTGAAATGAAAAACCATCAACAACAAAGGAAATAATTTTTAAAAAAATTGGCGAGGGGGACAATGCCCAGGCCATAATATATACTAGTTATCATTTGAAACTTATAAAAACACTCAATTTTAAAAGAGTGAAAATTTTTTACTCTTTCATACGGAGTAAAATATATTAGTGTATACACAAACTATGAATTTTGTGTGCTTGGAATAATTAATACTTCGTATGATATAATCTCCTACATAAGTATTTATATTTTTCAAAGTTCTTGAGATTAATTCTGTAAAAAAAAAAATTGGGGCCTAATTTGATATTAGCATAGGGCCACAAATTTATTTAAGACGACCCTGGGCCTCATTTTTTACTTTAGAATGAGATAATAACAAGGTCAAAAAAATTGAGATGGCCCTGCCATCAACATTAATATAAAAGCATAAAAATATATTACGTATTTATCAATATTTAAATGAAACTACATTAGCTAATTAAAAAATTGGGGTATTTTCTTAACGAAAACAAAAACTCTCCCGTTTATAAACCTTCACATATTTTATACAAAATTTTAAAAACATGTTATCTTTGATAAGAAAATCTAAACCCTACAAAACAATTCATAACAATTAATAAACAAACAAAGAGTATACTTTGAGGAGGGGAAACATGTTGACGGGGTTTTCTTAATAAAATTGAAATTTGTTTTTTTTTTTAAAAAAAAAAAAATTCGAGGAAAATAAGACAATAAACAATAGCGATGTTTTTAAATAAAGAAGTTGACAACTTGATTGCTTATGTAATACCTAAACAATAAGACTTAAAAAGACACCAATTTATTTATATGTGCATCATACCTCACTACAAAAAATGTGTTCAAGAAGGACAATTAAAGTTGCCGTATTTGATACAAAATTTGTCTTTTTAGGTTATAATGACAATTTTAGTATTGCCCTCATGTTGTCCTTGTAACCCCGTTGTATTAGTTTTCAAAGCCAATTTTAGATGTTTTGCCCTCTTTGATTCAATTCAAAAAGGGCAAACAAAATTGCCTTCATTGATCATCAACAAAGGCAATACATTTTGCTTTCCTTAATTTAAACACTTTATTTATTGTCAAATAGGGCAAAGTTTCAAAATCTAAGGGGGCAAAATAATCATATTGTCTTCATTGTTAATATCAATGAGTGCAAAAATAATTGCCCTTGTAGGCATCATTAATTAAAATAATACTCATATTGTCCTTTTTAATCATGATAAGTTGCTCTCATTGTGTGAGTTTTTTTGTAGTGCCTCTACGAAAGTGATATCGACACTCCAAAATTATTTCTCATACTCTACTTTATAAATTTTTTCTCAACTAGAAAATTTAAAAAAAATGTAGTGTGGCAAGTAATTTTAGAGTGCCAATATCACTATCCATAACTATGTGCCTCAAGTTTAAGTTTAATAATTTACATTTCATGTTAACCGAATATTAACTTTGAGTACTTAAGTTGCAACTTTTCCAACTTTAGTACTAAAACTGCAACAAACCACAAAATTTAGTATCTACTATTGTACTTAACTCCAAATGCATTTCATAATGAATAATTAATGTTCGTTATTGAATATTATGAATGTTGATTCGGTCTAATTTTGAAATTTAAATAATATTTATTAAACCTTATACTACGTATTAATGTTCATTCAAATTAACCTAATGTTCATAACATAAATAATATTCTATTGGTACACATGTGTGTACATTCTAATTTATATTTCCTTTGTCCCTTAAAGTTTGCTACTTTTGTTTTTTTATATCTCCCAAAACACAACTTTAAATGAATATATCTTTAGATGTATATAATAAAAAATTATAAAAATTAAATATTAAAAAACTACACATTGAGCCGAATCAAACGAGATCCCACTTGACTATATTTTTTCTTATACGTATAGAATTAGAAAGAGTCAAAGTTACACAATGAATAGTACTAAAAGTCCTTATGTAACAAACAAATAGGGAGGGAGGAAGTAGTTCAACAAAAAGGGTATCATATAGACAATTTTATAATTATTTGAAAGGTACATTATTGTTTAGGTAAAAAATTACCGATATGTCAACTTAATGTCGGGACTTCGATGACTAGATAAATTTGAGGAAGAGATAAAATAAATGGCGTAATCTAAAATGCGAAAATAAAAGAAAAGAGACAAAAGATGGTGACGCGGAAAACCCGTAAAAGGGGTAAAAACCGCGGGTGGCAATGAGTCCACCAATCCACTATGATTCGGACGATAAAGCCGGTTTGATACATTGTACATTGAGTATGTGTATGTTGATAATAGATGATCGATTTAAATAGACAAGGGAAAACAATACATAATCACTTTTACAAATAAACATGTAGATAAGTCGTCATCTCGGAGGGTATCGTCGGTTGGGTACAATGAGGTGATGTTGCCGTCGCATAACTAGGACTATAGTGTGACATTTAGACTTGGATGGAAAATCTCTCGTGGTTAAATATATGACATGAGATTAATAGAACAATCTTGGTTTAAGAATCATTAGGAAACATGTGTTTGTCATTTGGAGGTTATAAGTGTACGTTGGGGTTGAACAATGGGTACTTTCATTGTATTCTTAGGAGTATTCAATAGTATTAAAATATAGTAGTTGTAAAGCCATAGAATTGAATATAGTAGAAAATGGTTGTGAATTTCTTGAGTTGTATTTGTGTCTTTCTCCTGTAGAAGATCTTTTTCTTATGGAGACTTTGGTATTATTATATAGTAGATGTGACATGTGGAGTATGTTGTAGTGGAGAAATGAGTGGGAAGTTTTTTATGGGAGGTCTTGTCCATCAAAGATGGTAATGCCCTCCTCCATACGCATGGTTAGTAGTGGCTCCTTATTTGTAGGATGTGGTAGTTACTTCTCTTACTTGGTCTTCTTACTTAGGATGCCCTTTAGATGCTGTTTTAGGCTCCCTTGATGTTGGGGACTGATGGTAACCAACCTCCTTAATTGTAGGTTCATGAACAACTTGATAGGAGCAGTTCCAGCTACTTCTAACTGAGTTGTTGCTGCTGTCTAGCTCCAGCTACGAGATTCCAGCTAGTAGTTGCTATTTTCTCTCTTGACCCATTCAAATACCTTTGAACATAACTTCTGTATATATCTTAAGCCCAAGCTCCTTTGATGATTTGTTGGCGAACATATCTTCGACTACCGCTATTGACCACTTAGATACATAGACACCCGTTGACCTGGTCAACTACTGAAATTTACCACAACAATTATAACACTCTTTCCGTCCCAAAATAAGTATTTCATTTCATTTTTAATTGTAGGGAAATATTACCTGTAAAATCAGATTGAAACGAAAATGTGGGCCGAATTAATTTAATGTATACGAACGCCGTGCCGTGTATGAAACACTGTCTTAGAAGCAAAATCGCCCCGACTATGGTGCAATCGGTGATGGCGTTGCCCCCCAAGATTTAACACGACGATCCTCCTTTCTGTGCACGCAGAAAGAAGAATTTGGAACTCACAAAATGCTCAGAACAGAAATGAAGAAGAAAAGACAGACAGAGAATAATTGCGGTTTTTGTTTTTTTTTTTGGTATGTAAAAACTGAGTTCAGAGACCTGGTAGAAAAAAGCAACAGCAGGAGAAAAATTAGGAAGCAGTAAAGTTGAGGGGAGAAATAGTAAAAGCAGTTGTAACGTTCGAAAACTCAGTTAAAACGTTTAGGTTATGGGTGCGTAACTGACTGATCTCATAATTATTGGAACAGCAGTTACGACGAGGCCCAAAAAGTGGGCCACACCACACCGCGCACGTGTCACGAGCCGAGCCGGACGGACGGCGGCGGCGGCGCGCGCGTGGGGATGCCCACTTCCTCCCTCAACACTTCAAATACAATAAATGACAAATACATTAATATACAAGTAAAACTCCCCTCATTCCTTTAATGTGGGACAAAGCTTTTATATTAAAACTTTAAAACCTTTCTTCTTCCACTCCACCACTCCTTATCTTGTGCATTATTTCCAACAATCCCCCACAAATGCAAAGATAAATTTAGAATTAAAATAAATGCCTTGATTTTTAAAAACATGAGTTCCGAGCATATCAAAATAGGTTTGATACTTACACATTGGTTTCTTTCGATTGAACCAATGATAGTGAAGATTAGGCAACCCTATCATCAAAAGAGTGAACGAGTCTTGAACTCTCTTGACTCAGAGTTAATCCTAGTAACACGTATCTTACCAAAAACATTGTGAGTTCCGCGATAGCAACCAACTAATATCTGGTCAACACACTTGGGATGCTCATGAGTGGCTTAGAAAGACAGCCCAAGTCTTTCGCAGAAGGTGGCCAAACCTTCACACTCACGTAGGTGATTCCATCAAGTCTATCTCATAGACCACCCAAACCCTGGGATATGAAATCATTAAGAGTTTCGACTCAACCTCTCAAGTTCAAACGGTGAATTCATCAAGTCCGTCTCAACAGGACCACCCGAATCCCGGGCTATGAATTTATTAAAATCTAGTGAGCTTAACCTCTCATCTTGTACATGTCATAGAAATGGGAAGTGTACAATCATGAGTCTTTCCATGGCTTCGTTAGTCCACACTAATCCTTGTATAAACAAGGTCAGGTATCCACCATGAATTCCTCAACTAACAGGCTTTCAACCCCATTTCTCTCGACGTATCAAGGACCAATCTTCTGTTTAGTCCTTTAGTTAAAGGATCTGCTAGATTCCTCTCAGATCTAACATATTCCATAGTGATAACACCATTTACAATTAATGTTCTTACAGATTCATGCCGAACATGAATATGTCTCTTTTTTCCATTATAAGCACTGTTTTTAGCAACACAAATAGCTGCCTGTGAATCACAATGTAAAGAAACAGGTGGAGCTGGTCGCCCCCACAATGGAATATCTGCTAACAAATTTTGTAACCACTCCGCTTCTTGCCCGGCCAAGTCCAAAGCAATGAATTCGGACTCCATCGTTGACCGGGCAATACAAGTTTGTTTGGAAGATTTCCAAGACACAGCTGCACCACATAAAGTAAACACATATCCACTAGTGGAACTTACCTCATCATTGCCAGATACCCAGTTTGCATCACAATAACCTTCTAACACTCTAGGGAAACCAACATAATGCAAGCCCCAATCCATAGTGCCACGTAGATACCTTAAAAGGCGTCTAAGAGCATTCCAATGTTCTCTATTTGGGTTATGGGTATACCGATTAAGTCTACTAACAGCATAAGCTATGTCAGGCCGAGTGTAATTCATTAGAAACATTAAACTCCCAATTATTTTAGCATACTCATTTTGTGACACACTATTACCATTATTCTTTTTCAAGTGAAAGTTAGGATCATAAGGAGTTTTAACTGGCACAACATCAAAACTATTAAATTTCTTTAACACTTTTTCCACATAATGAGACTGAGATAAGGAGAAACCATTACTTGTTTTGGTGACCTTGAAAAATCACATCAGTTTCACCTAAGTCTTTCATTTCAAAATGAGAGGAAAGAAATTCCTTTGTTTCATTAATAACATCAATATGTGTACCAAAAATCAACATATCATCCACATATAAGCAAACAATTACACAATCAGGTCCAAACATTTTTGAGTACACACAAGCATCAGCATGGTTCACGATAAATCTAAAACTAAGTATAGTTCTATGGAACTTCTCATACCACTGTATAGGAGCTTGTTTTAGACCATATAATGATTTCTTTAATTTACACACCTTTTGTTCCTGTCCGGGAACCACAAAACCTGGAGGTTGGTTCATATAAATTTCCTCTTCTAGATCGCCATTCAAAAAAGCAGTTTTTACATCCATTTGATGCACAATTAGTTTATAGCTAGAGGCTAAAGCTAATAAAGTGCGAATAGTGGCGATTTTAGTTACTGGTGAGTAAGTATAAAAGAAATCAACACCAAGTTTTTGCGTGAACCCCTTTATTACTAGTCTTGCCTTATACCTTTCTACTGTACCGCCAGTTCTAAGTTTCCTTTTAAAAATCCATTTACATCCAATGGCTTTACTACCCTTAGGCAAATCAACTAGTTCCCATGTATGGTTTGACATTATAGACTCTATTTCACTATTAACAGCTTCCTTCCAAAAACTAACATCTATTGAACTCATGGCCTCATCAAAAGTTTTAGGCTCATCATAAAACAAATGATAACATACAACATGTTCATTTAATTCATCAACGTTTTCGAGTTAGGACCAAAGCTAGTTTCGGTTCTACGTCTTTTACTTTTCCTAGGTTGAACTATATCATTAGTTTGAACAATAGGAGAAGCAACAGTCATAGAAGAAGAAGATGAAACATATTTATTTGGCAAACCATCCGTTTTCTTTAAAGGGGAAATATGTTCAAAAAATTCAGCATCTCTGGATTCACACATAGATCTATCAGACAAGCACATGAACCTGTACGCTGCACTATTTTCAGCATAACCAACAAAAATAGCATCAAAAGTTTTAGTTCCAATATTTTCCCGTTTAAAAGCGGGTAATCCTACTTTAGCAAGACACCCCCACACTTTTAAATATTTAAGGTTAGGCGCATGACCTTTCCATAATTCATAAGGAGTTTTATCAAGCTTTTTATGAGGCACTTTATTTAGAACATTAGTGGCAGAGAGTATAGCCTCCCCCCACATGTTATCAGATAAACCAGAACTAATTAACATAGTATTCATCATATCTTTTAAAGTTCTGTTTTTCCTTTCTGCAATGCCATTTTGTTGGGGAGAATAAGGGGCAGTAAATTCATGGATAATTTCATTTTTCTCACAAAGTTCCTTCAAAAACGTTGTTCCATACTCTCCTCCCCTATCGGACCTAAGTCTTTTAATTTAACGATCCCATTGGTTTTCTACTTCAGTTTTATAAATTAAAAACATTTTTTCTGCCTCATCTTTGGTTCTCAACAGATACACTTTGGTATATATAGAATGGTCATCTACAAAATTAATATAATAACGTTTTCCGCCTCTACTTTCGGTGCTCTTGAAGTCAGCTAAGTCCGTATGAATCAATTCAAGTAGCACAGATTGTCTACTAGTTACAACTTTGAAAGGTTTTCTAGAATGCTTAGATTCAACACAAATTTCACATTTATGACCATTACCAACCAGACTAGGAATTAAAGACATGTTTTGTAAACGTTTCATAGAACCATAATTTACATGTCCTAATCTAGCATGCCAAAGATCAATAGACTCAATCAAATAAGCAGAAGTGGAAACTTTATTAATGGATTCAACAACAAATACAGTGTCTAAAATAAATAAACCACTAGACATATAACCCTTTCCCACAAATTCCCCATTCCGAGACAAGACTAACTTGTCACCTTCAAAAACAAGTTTAACACCAGATTTATTAAGTAGTGCACCGGAAATTAAATTTCTACGAAGGAAGGGGACATACAGTACATCTTGTAAAGCTAATGTCTTTCCTGAATTTAATTTGAGGAGAATTTTCCCTTTGCCAAGCTCTTCAGAGCTGCTGGAATTTCCCATGAAAACTTGATCAGCTTTTGCTAATTCTGTAAATTTAGAAAAAAGATCTTTGTCAAAACAGAAGTGTTTAGTTGCCCCTTTGTCTACGACCCATTCTGCTTTGTTGCCGACAATGTTTACTTCAGAAACTACTGCTGCAATAACATCATCTTTCTCTTCTGCAATGTGGGCTTGATTCTTGTTCTGGTCTGTCTTCTGTCCATTATTAGGGGTGTCTTTACGGTTGTAGCACTGCCATGCTTTGTGGCCTTGCTTTCCGCAAACATAGCACCCACCACTACCTTTTTCAGTTTTTCCATTTTTCTTAAAATTATTGTGTTTTTTGTTATGAACTCCAAGAGATTTTTGATTCTGGTTCTTTTTGTTGGTGTTAGTAGCAGCTTTGTTTTGTTTAGACCTGTCAAATTTTGAAACAGAAGATTCAACAATGTTAGCTTTAACAGAAGAATCATAAGGGGAAGAGTCCTTATCCTTTAGTCGATTGGCTTCTTCGATCTTCATGTGTCCGACCAGTTCCTCAAGAGACATGTCCTTCTTTTTGTGCTTCAGATGATTGCAGTAGTTAGACCAAGAGTCAGGAAGCTTTTCGATCAGGACATTAGCTTGTAGGACCTCGCACATCTTCATACCTTCAGCCAGGATGTCAGCAACAAGGTTCTCGTACTCATGGACTTGCTCCATAATAGGCTTGTCATCAACTATTTTGAACTGTAACCACTTTCCAGTAGCATATTTCTTCTTTCCGGCATCATCAGTCCCGTATTTTTTCTCCAGGGTCTCCCAAACAGATTTGGCAGACTTATTGTTGATGAAAAGATCAAACAGGGGGTTGGAAATATGGCTCAGAAGGTGACCTCGGACAAATTTGTTGTGTTTTTCATATTTCGTGATCTGTTCTTCAAGGGCAGCGGATGCAGTGACATCAGCGGTGTTAGCAGCAGTTGTTGTGGAGGTGGGTCGAACCGGGCAGTCACGAAACAGAATGTAATCAACCTCTAGTTGTTCGAAAAAGATCAGTAATTTTTGGGACCATCATTTGAAATTAGTCCCGTCTAAAGGTTCGAGTTTTGAGAGATCAGGAAGGGTTTTTGAAACTGAGAATTCCATATCTGAGATTACAGAGAAAGATTTTGCTTCTAACTGTAGGGAAATATTACCTGTAAAATCAGATTGAAACGAAAATGTGGGCCGAATTAATTTAATGTATAAGAACGCCGTGACGTGTATGAAACACTGTCTTAGAAGCAAAATCGCCCGACTATGGTGCAATCGGTGATGGCGTTGCCCCCCAAGATTTAACACGACGATCCTCCTTTCTGTGCACGCAGAAAGAAGAATTTGGAACTCACAAAATGCTCAGAACAGAAATGAAGAAGAAAAGACAGACAGAGAATAATTGCGGTTTTTGTTTTTTTTTTTTTTTGGTATGTAAAAACTGAGTTAAGAGACCAGTATGTAATGGTAGAAAAAAGCAACAGCAGGAGAAAAATTGGGAAGCAGTAAAGTTGAGGGGAGAAATAGTAAAAGCAGTTGTAACGTTCGAAAACTCAGTCAAAACGTTTAGGTTAGCCGGACGGACGACGGCGGCAGCGCGCGCATGGGGATGCCCACTTCCTCCCACAACACTTCAAATACAATAAATGACAAATACATTAATATACAAGTAAAACTCCCCTCATTCCTTCAATGTGGGACAAAGCTTTTATATTAAAACTTTAAAACCTTTCTTCTTTCACTCCACCACTCCTTATCTTGTGCATTATTTCCAACATTAACACCTCTCGAGACACAGTTTTGATTATTAATATCTTGAGTTATATTGAAAAAAATTATATATTTAGAAAGTACACGTCAAGGTAAATCTAATAAAATTTCACATGACTATATTGTTCCTTATGTGTATAAAATTAAATACAATCAAAGTTATCATATGAATAGTGTCCCCAGTCAACGTAGAGCAATTAATAAATTTGGGAAAGAGGGTGCACACTTAAGAATCTGAAGAAAAAGAAAAAAAAAACGGTACTATATAGAAAAATGTACTCGGGTAAATAAAAACAAACGAATAAAACAAAACAAATGCTAAAAATTGTTGTTATCCATCAATACAGCCCTAGCGTTGACCAAAACATGCTATGAGAAGTATGAGTCCATTACAATAGTTTATGTGAAGTGAGAAATTAAACCAAGAATTACAGGGTATTTGTAAAGGTTGGTTTATGCTATTCCATTGAAATTTGCCGAATCCTTCACAGATTTTTCTTTTTTGATTCTAACTTTGTAAGTATTGGTCATATTCTTCTGCTTTCAAAAGATCGATCTGGTTCATCTCAGGTACTCATTTATTTCTCTAACACTTTTATGCTCTGTTTGCTATAATTGCGGTTTTCTTGTTCTAGTAAATTTCTCAATTTTTAATACTTTTCTGTTCTTATATATGGAGTATAAAATTGTAACATTTGTAATTTGGTCATTTTTTATGCTTTATATATTTCTTAAAAAACTTTTCAATGTGTATTGTATTTTATTTTGAAAATAAGAATGTTGAAATTAATATGAAGCAAGGAAGTATTAGAAGGTTCAGCTTTTACAATGATTGGTGTCTGTCAGTGCTTCACTGCGGTCTCAACAAAATTTCCTTGGTTTTAAAGGAGTATCTAAAAAAATAATTTCATATTAGTTATTTTAACCATTTCTAAAAAAATCTAGCATTAAAAAAAACACTTGCCCTTAAATCTTGATTAATCACAGATCTAAATTTGTAAGAATAGAGCTTACACTGCTATGAGAAATATAAATTCATACTCTTTATTTAATGATATTAGAAAAGAATAATCTAGAAAAATCTTGTAAAGATTATGCATCTAAAAGTATCTAGTAAGATGCACTAACAAGATATTATAAATGCATATCCTAGAAAAATCTAGCAACAAATGAACAAGAGAGTCCTAGACTAAATCTAATATAGTATACCACATAGAATGATCTAGATTGAAGGAAATCGGTTGAAGTATAACCAAGTTTTCCTAGTATAAATATAGGACTTTAATTTGAGCATGTATGTAATCAAGCAATTCAACAAATTAAAAAATAATAAAATAAGGGCATTTTCTCCAAATTGCTTTTCCTAAAAACTAAAAAGCCCACCAACACTTCCATAATTTCTAACATTTGATATGAAGAGCCATAAAATCACAAAGCCTCCAGTAACACCACATAAACAAAAATGGCCAACAATGTGAACTTTCCTACTTCAATTTTCGGGGGAGAAAATTATGATTTTCGGTAAATAAAAATGAAAACAATGTTAAAATCATATGGATTATGGTGTTATACTAAAAAAGGATATAGCCATATGAGGAGTGTGAAGATGAAAGTAGGTAATGACAAGAGCATTAGCAAATTAAAAATATTGGTGATATGAGCACCAAAATGAAAGCAGAAATATTCGATGGCATGAGCACCAACAACACACAAGTTCTGTAATGAAAAAGATGCATGACTCGTGACATGTGCATCAGCAAGATAGTTGATAACATGTGTATATTTCGACAAACAAATACAAGCAGGACCGTTGGTGACAAGGGCATCAATAGGTCAGAGAAACAAGCGACGATGGTTGTGACAAAGGCATCAACACATATTCAAGAAGGATAAAGCTACAATTGCAAGTAAGCATTTTGGAGCTCACGATTTTTTCGGATTAAGGGGGAGTATTAGTAAAGAATAATCTAGAAAAATCTTGTAAGAATTATACAACTAAAATTATCTAGTAAGATGTACTAGCAAGATATAATAAATGCATATCCTAGAAAAAATAAAGCAACTAATTAACTAGAGAGTCCTAGAGTAAATCTAATATAGTATACCACCTAGAATGATCTAGATTGAAGGAAATTGGTGGAGATATAACCGAGTTGTCCTAATATAAATATAGAACTATGAGCATGTATGTAATCAAGCAATTCAACAGGAAATAATAAAATAAGAGCATTTTCTCAAAATTAGTTCTCATAAATACCAAAGTCCACCAACACTTCCATAATTTGTAACAAATGATACGGTTTTGTCATGAAGTAATATAACAATTCCTAAACTTTTAATCAAATGTAACAAATCTCTTCATTGAATATTATTTTAATATTTTTGTATATGATTAAACACGGTATGAAACATAAAAAAAAATTGTGTATTGATAAATAATAGAAAATGAATCAAATAATCCAAGTTTAATAATCACTAATTATAATAGGATAAATTGTACAATTATCTTGGAAACTGCACATATGCCCGTGGTTGAAGGGGTAATTTACGGCGGATGAAGCACACAGTGAGAGTACGAAGAATAAATAATATGGGACGAAGAAAAAAAAAAAAATAGGAAAAGAAAATAAAACAGTAAAACATCACGTGAGTATCATGTGAATATGATGGTAACCTGATATAATCGTACCTTTGTGACTCCGTCCCTATTTGTTTGCTATATAAGGACTATTCTTACTGCTATGTGACTTTAATTATCTAATTTTCTACATATAAGAAAAAACATAGTCAAATGTGAACTCATTTGATTAGGCTTCTTTTTTATTTTTTTAATATATAATTTTTAATTATAGGTATATAGAGATATTTTCATTTAAAGTTATTTTTTAGAAATGCGAAAAGGCAAATGTTTCAAAAGGGATAGTGGGAGTAGGTTAATAAATGAACAAAAAAAACCCTTTTTTAGAAAACACAACTAGTATTTTTATTTGCCTCTTTTAAAACAAACTTAGTTTTTTGCCCGTTCGATAAGCGTTGTGATTTTTTCAATCAAATTGTTTGAGTTTTTTTTTTTTAATATAGAAAAAAATAAGTTTAAAACAAGAAATAATGAAAGAATTCTAGAGATGTAATGATAAATGATAGAGTAAGTACTAAAATTATCTTGAGAAAAAAGGAAAAAAAGAAGAAGAATATATTAATTAAGCTAAAAAATAATACGGAGTACATGACAAGGCTGAAGCAAATATTAGTAAAGGGAAGACACATGGCAGTTAAAATGTCCTGTTTGAAATATTTAAGTATATATATAATGCTCAGGCTAAGAGGATTCTGATATGTAATGATATTTAAGTATACATGCATCCTAGGTTGTAATCACTTATGATGACTATAAGATTTGTAAAACTACTCTTATTTTGCTATCTAATGCACCACTATTACCTAAATCACAACGCGTTTTTGGTGCAACATGCCATACCATTATTAAATGGTGCAGTTCACATGTAACACAAATAAAGTGGTTACAAAATTCATTTGTGTGGGGGGTTACAAATTCATTCATTTGTGTGGAATTACAAGGTTAACTTTGTAACTCCAACAAAACAACTTATAACCGCCAACGATAACTTTATAACCCCTCAAAAAAAAAATTATAACCCTTAACAATGACTCTGTAATCCCTAGAATAACTTTGTAACCTTCCATAATAACCTTTTCACTAGTGATGTCAACGAGCCGAGCCAAGCAGTAAGCTGTTCGACCTATCCTTAATTAGATGTGTCAATTTTTGAGCCGACTTAAAACATCGAAGTAACACAACCCGTAAATAGCATGTTTTGACAAAAGTTTTGAGATTTTTGCCTCGTTTAAACCCGTTTTTTTAAACCTAAAACCCATTAATTTTTTACCCTACCCAGTTTAACCCGGTGGGTTAAACACTTTTTAGTATTTTTATGATTTGTTGATAATTTCTATAACATTAGACTATTAAACCTTTACTATCAAATTTTTAAATTGTCATTGTGATCGTTTAATTGTTGAAAATGATTATAAAAACGATATTTATTAATTTTTGATATTAGGGATATTAATTTAGACATTTTTTTGTATAAATGAGTATATAAATATTAGATTTAGAACACAAAATAACACTGAGGATATAAATCTCTAAACCCGTTGGATAAATCCAAACCCGGAGGATCTGGATCACGAATAAGATATCTAAAATCGGAATCCTATAACAACCCGCTTTGTGTATTCGAAACTTGTATCAAGTTAGCATAACCCAACCCAACCTGTTTGACATGTCTATGCTTGACTGGTATAATTGAGCTGGAGTCGAGCTCGAGCATAACCAAACATCCAAAAACATTGTTCGATCTTTGCTCGTTTAATTTCTTCATGTTGCAGCTCAGGTCCAGCTAGCTCGTTTACACATTATTCGAGCTCGAGCTCAAGTTAAGTCATAAACGAGCATATGTTTAAACGAACTTTGCATGTATTATTTTATTAATTTCTAATTTTAAACTTTGGCCAATCATAAATAATGAATATTTAAAAGTATAATACAACGAACATATCATATTAGTCCAAGTTTATAATCAATACAAAGGATGGTATCTTAGTGATACGTACTATATACAAATAAATATATTTTAAAATTTGAAATATATAAATGAGTTTTTAAAAAGTATTAACTGATTACAAACGAGCTTATTAACGAAATTGAACGAGCTTTTTGCTAGCCTTAATGAGTCGAGTACCACACTATTTGAGTAAAGCTTGTTTATTAATCGAGCATGAAAAATTTGCTAAATCATTTATTAATATATGAATAAGCTTTGACCGAGCTTATTCGCGAGTTGTTCAGGAGTGTTTCGGCTAATTTAGGGTGCATGATAAGCCAATTGAATTGCTTGCTTGTGTTATACAGGTAAATTTAAATTAAAGCTGATGAACATTTATAACATGTACAAGTTAGGCCCATCCCTGGGGAGGGGCAACTGGGGCAACCGCCCTGGGCCTAGGGTTGGAAGGTCCATTTTTGACAAGTTTTTGTGTAATAGGATATGTAAAATAGATAGATTATTTTTTATATAGAATTGCTCATAGCTCAACAGTTCTGGACTAGTCTTAAGGCTTTTGTTTCCTTGGAGGTTTGGTGTTCGAATTCCCCATCGGAGCTTTTAGCTTTTTTTTTTTTTGTTTCATTTTTTATATAATCCGTATATATATACTTGTATATACATATTTTTTTAATTTTCTTTGCTGCACTCTTTTTTTTGGCTCTTCTTTATTTCTCCCTTTTTCCTTTCTTGATTTTTTTTTCCTTTTACTTTCTTTTTCTGTTATTATTATTTTAATGTTTCTTATATTTTCGTTGTTAACTATTAGATTACTATTTCTAATACTAATTTCTTAAGCTGTTTCTAATACAGTAAATTTTGTTCTTGAAAATCCTATTAATAGTTCTATCAATATTATATCAAACATTGAGTATAACCCTCAACCTTATGAATATAATATCAAACATTTGGAGTTCAATTATTTAACTTTAGGAAGCTATTATTAAAAATTATTTCTGTTTTTATTTATAAAAGGTCCTCGAATATAAAGTATGTATAACAAGTCTACACGTATTTATTTTATTTTATTTTTTTAAAAAGTGTATTAAATGCTTCTAAGCTAACTTATAGGGCCCTCATTTATTATTTTGACCCGCGCCTTTATATTGTCAGGAACGGCCCTGGTACAAGTCAAGACCGAGAATGAATAGTGGAATGGCACCTAAAATAGTGGAAGAAGCAGAGGAACTATGGGAAACATGGAATATTCGTGTGTGCATTCTGTTAAGCTTCTTTATTCAATGCTTTTTAACATTTCTTGCACCTTGGAGGAAACGCCACAAAAAGATGAGTTTTGTGATATGGATATTTTACTTGCTAGCTGATGCTGTTGCACTTTACACAATTGGTCTGATCTCAAATAGCTCTTTGAAAGCAAGCACAGACAATATCCTTGTATTCTGGTCCCCTCTTCTGTTAGTCCATCTTGGAGGCCCTGATACAATCACAGCCCTTGCTCTCGAGGACAACGAGCTTTGGCTTCGTCATTTCCTACAACTTGCCACTCAATCCGCCGGAACCATTTACCTGTTCTACAGAGCGTCTCGTACAAAGTCCGGACACGAGCTCTTGATTCCTGCAGTCATCATGTACATCAACGGATGTGTCAAGTATCTCGAAAGAACGACGTCTCTGTACCTTGCTAGTATGGACACGTACCGAGAATCCCTTATAGGGAAGCCCAACGCTGGCCCAAACTATGCAGCTCTCATGGAAGAATATGCTTCTAGGAAAGCTGCTAATATTCCGGTGCACATCACTTCAAACACAGAAACAGGAGGCAGAGCAAGTGATAATAATAATAATAATAATAATAATAATAATAATAATAATAATAATTGTGAGGCGGCGGCAAATACGACCAAAGGTGATGATGTTGGTGTTGATTTGAACTCTAATGATGAGATGGAGTTGATAAATCAAGCATATGGTTTGTATAAAAAATTTCGTGGTCTGATTGCTGATATTATGTTCTCCTTTAAAGAACGCAATGAAAGTCGTGAGTTGTTTCTTAAGAAAATTGAAGATGGGAAGCAAGCATTCAAGGTGATCCAAATTGAGCTCAATTTTATATATGATGTGTTCTACACTAAGGTCAATACACTACTCATATCTCGCGGCATCACTCGTTTCTTGTCCTTCATTGCCATCCTTGCCTCCTGCTTTCTATTCTACTTCAACAACCATAATAATAATTACCGCCATCTCGATTTATACATCACTTATGTGTTGTTAGGGGGCGGTGTTTTAATGGAAGTGATAGCCTTTGTGATGCTGTGTCTTTCTGATTGGGCTGTTGTTTCAGTACTAAATAATAATAATAATAATAATGGTGCCCTGCGATGGTGCAAGGCCTTTGTTTTGAATCCCATACTAGATTTTTGGTTAAGGCATCGTCCTCGAAGGTGGTCTGAGAAGCTTTCACAGTATGACTTGTTTTACTATTGCCTAAACGACCACTCTACTCTTATAAAGCTGTTATTAGTAAAGCGGCTCAAGGATGTGGCAGTAAACTTGATGTATGTCACCAAATGTGAGTTTAAGGATGACATAGGAAACGCGATTTTCAAGGAGTTGAAGATGAAAGCTATTAATGCGGAAAAACCAGAGGCTGCGAAAAGGGCTTGTGAGGGTAGAGGAGATCTTGATTTCTTCCCTGAATTTGCAGAGTACACGGAAAAGCTGCGAGATTGGACTTTAGGTGTTGACTATGATGAGAGCCTTCTGTTATGGCACATCGCAACTAATTTGTGTTGGGAAACTACTAATCATCATCATCATGTCGTATCTCCTAATCATGAACATTATTTAAAGCACCGTAAATACAGCAAGATGCTTGGAAACTACATGATGTATCTCCTGATCATGAAGCCTTCTATGACCTCTTCGGTAGCAGGAATTGCGCTAGTGCGATTTCAAGATACATGTGAGGAAGCCAAGAATTTTATACGTAGGAAGCTACCACAGGAAAAAATCAGCAAACTAGCAAAAGCCAAGAAATTTTTCATATTGCTTGGACATTATTTTTTCCCGTGGTTGTGGTGCCGAATAAAAAAGATCATCAGATACTGTTGTTGTTGTTGTTGTCGTTGTTTTTGTGATTGCTGCAGAAAAAACAATCCCGATGGTGAAGAAAAGGCAGAAAAAACAATCCCGGTGGTCATCAACGAAAATATGCTTCGGAAAGTGTGTAAAAAGTTGCTTGACGTGAACACAGAACGAAAGCCGGTAGATGTGAAAGGTGACCGGAGCAAGTCGGTGTTGTTTGATGCTTGCAGATTGGCCAAGAAATTAAGGGAGATTGGTAGGGTGGAAGGTGAAGAGAAACAGTGGGAAGTGATATTTAAGGTATGGGTAGAATTATTGTGTTATGCTGCTAGCCGGAGTAAACCAACTGCACATGTTGCGCAACTACGCGAGGGTGGAGAGCTAATTACCTTGATTTGGTTATTGATGGCTCATCTTGGTTTAGGGGAGCAATTCCGCATTAACAAGGGAACTGGTTGGGCTAAACTTGTTGTTCCCAAAAACACATCCTAATTAATAAACTTATTATTTGTCAATTACGTACTCACTCGATCTAGCATATCTACCTTTATTTATCCACGTGATCTCATGCAATTTTTTTTTTCACTTGTATGCTTTATTATTTTTTTTCTACACGTTGTTTCTGGTCGAATGTTTAAAATTAAAAACAAAATATTTTGACAAAAGAGCAACTGATTTTTCTAACATTACTTAACCTTATTAAATGCACTTTTTACCCCACTTAGGCTCCGTTTACTAGAGCGAAAAATGTTTTCGTTGAAAACGATTTTCCCATTTTACCTCGTTTACTTTGAGAGAAAAAATAAAATGTAAAACTTGGGGTGAAAACTCATTTTACACCCTATTGGAAACATTTTTCCCTTAAATTTGGGAGTAAACCTATTTTCCGTGCAAGTAAACATTGGAAAATGTATATGAAAATGAGTGGTTGTTTGGTTCACATGGGAATTAAGTTCCTAAAGGAAATTTTATTTCATGTGAAATGCTTTCCCATATAAAATTCATGGGAATTTTCATTTCTTGTTTGGTTGGAATTAAGGGAGTTACAATTCATGGGAATTGCAAGTTACCAAGGGATTACTTGGTAAGTGATTTCCTACGTTAACTAAACTTATTTATTTATTAAATTTATTTATTCATTTTTTGAAATGTTATTATATTTGTTTATTAGATTAACAATTTCGTGAAATTGAGCAATTTTGGCTGCTACAGTCTACAGAGTATTTGAGATAAGTTATTACTTCCCTCCTTTTTTTTCTACTTTATTTTTTTATGGGGGCTGATTTAATCTTTTTGCTGACTTTTTTTTTGCTGCTCTAAGCCTATGATTATTGTTGGTGGATCATGTTGTAGAAACAGTAAATAACATATTTTCCAGCCACAACCATCAACTTAAGCTTTTGGTTGAGCCAACGCGGGTTCCAATCTCTCCTCCCTCCCCCTTCTAAGTGGAATTCATTCGCGTTGGCTATGAGGGGGTCTATGTTGCGGCATCAGTTCAAGCGCAAAAGGCTTTTGATGTAAGTGGGTGTGATAGAGTATATAACATATTCCAAATCATATAAAAAAAGTTCAACATTAAGTACTAAAGTATTTAATATGGCAATTTTGGTTGTTCTCGCGACAAAGTCCCTGTCCACGACAAACAAAACAAGCAAAAGGGGAGAGTTGTCGTCGCGCCGCGATAAGTTGACTGCTCTTCTTTGTGTTTCTTAGTCAAAGCACAATCTCTGTGTTGTACTAGTGGCTATAAGTTGAGTGCTAAATCAGAATAAAAACACAAGCATTCATTCTATATATTTCCCATTTGCAAAAGTTCTTAAGTTATTCATCTTTAAGTTCTCTCAAAATACTTAATTACATTGAATGCAATTCAAAGAAAGTTTGAATTTCATTGTTCTTTGTTGTATCTCAAAGGTAGATTTTGTGATACTCGAGCTTTCATAAGGTCAAAATACTACTTTTAGGATAGTGAATACACACATGAAAGGTTTCTAAATTTTGTTCATACATCTTTGTTTTCTCATCAACCCTAATTTTCCAACAGAATTGCTGCACGTGGACTAGTTAAAGGAGCGACAATAGAAGGTCTTTCTCATCTTTGTTTTATTTCCTATACATTATTGATTTATTATTATATTATATTATATTATGCATCTGATCATCTCATAAATATTTACTGTAATTTAACTTTGAGGCCAGGATCCATGAGATGGGGTCTATTTTAAAAGCCTCTATTAAGCACTTATTATATCCATGATGCATGTGAATGCATGTTGCGCACATGATGCAAGAAAAACCAATCTAATTTATAAAACCAAAAAGTATGGGTATTAATTAATTACTTAGCTAGGTTTAAGTCTTTGTTTATTAGCACAAATAATAATAGTTGTATTGGTATGACTACGTCTAGGTACGTAGATGAGCAGGACATTTCTCTATCTATTTTATTAAATTAGTTTTATATTCTCATCACATTAAAAAAATTACCTACTACAAGTATTTTCTTATTTCAAAAAATTTTTAAAAAAAAAGAAAAAAACACCGAGTGGTTTGCTTGTTTGTTTGTTTTTAAGTATTAATTTTTTTTTGGATTTTATTGTATGTTCACATGAAATAACTACTCACATGTGTAGGAGGCTGAACAGTGGTGGTAGACGTGGTTATTGGACAAGATAGTCTAATGAAATGCGGTTAGTGTCAAGTTTATAGGGTATTTACTAGACAAAATCTTTAATGAACATAACCTTATCGATCAGGGCTAATATAGGGCCATAAATAATAGGCTAATCAATTTTTTTCAAAAAAAAAAGTTTTGACAAAAATAATTACATATATATATATATAAATATATATTTGTATACATTTCACTACAAAAAACTCACATAACAAGGGCAACTTATCATGATTAAAGAGGGCAATATGAGTATTGTTTTACTTAATGATGCCTACAAGGGCAATTATTTTTGCACTCATTAATATTAACAATGAAGACAATATGATTATTTTGCACCCTTAGACTTTTGAAACTTTGCCCTATTTGACAATAAATAAAGTGTTTAAATTATGGAAAACAAAATGTATTGCCTTTGTTGATGATCAATAAAGACAATTTTGTTTGCCCTTTTTGAATTGAATCAAAGAGGGCAAAACATCGAAAATTGACTTTGAAATCTAATACAGCGGGGTTACAAGGGCAGCATGAGGACAGTACTAAAATTGTTATTATAACCTAAGAAGACAAATTTTGTATCAAATAGGACAATTATAATTGTCCTTCTTGAACACATTTTTTGTAGTGTTTGTTTGAATATTTGGCTACCTTTAATTTTCTATATATTTCGTATTTTAATGGCTCAATTGCTAACGACACGCTATTCGCTTTGGCCCGACCCACCACTAACCCTTTTTAGTCGGCCCTGACCCGACCCACACCGGCTTGACCCTGGCAAGCCCAATAACCAGGTCTAAATGGAAATTGGTAAAATTAGAAAATTTTTGGCATTGCTATCAATGTTATGTTATCGTGTGTGCATCGAACATGAGCAAAAAAAAATTAAAAAAAAAATTCTAACATAATTATTTTTCATTGCAAAAATAATTAAGTCTCCCGTCAAACTAACATTAATTCTTTTCACATAAATTTTGTAATGTTTTACCACAAAATCATAATTTTACTAGTTATATAAAGAGTTGTGTATTTATGCTAAACAGTTACAAATAGTGAAAACTACTAACAACAATTAAAAATTTTACATTTTACATTTAATGCTATAAATCTTGGAATAAAAGAGTATGCATGGTTTGAAATTAACGTTGTCATTATTTAAAACTGTCATTTATGTAATCACACGCATACTCCATTAAGTATCTAATGCATGGGTTTTCATGCACATTGTGTGTGTGTCTATATATATACATTACATATATGTAGACACACATACGCACACACATGTGTGTGTGTTATAAGTACACCTTTATGTATATATGTATGTATACATACATGTGTGTGGTCGTGTTAAACCTGTACAATACCTAAATTGTCTTCAACCTGACTTATTTTGAACTGAATTGTTTACTTCTTTTTGTCCTACTAAAAATTGTATAATCCCAACTGTTGGAGGTTTTTATTGGATTTTTTTCTCTCGTTAACATTATATTCTCTATTTATAAACAGGGCTAATGTTAGGGTTTTAGCATAAGATAAGTTAAATATAGAATAGTAATCTATACTTCCTCCACTCCATATTAATTGCAACAGTTTGAACAAAAAACCTCTCACATATTTGGTCAAAGTGTTGCAATTATTATGGAGCGGAGAAACTACAATATATTACTTACGTGGAATAACCAAGCTTCTTAATATACCATGAGGGAAAAACATATCTTGAAAGAGAATCTAACTCACAACCTTTGTAGGGTAGAGTGATCTTTTAACCATTAAATGAATTTGATATGCTGGTTTAATGTGTAAAGGTAAAATATAATAAAGAGCCTTGAATATTAATGTTAACAACAAAAACCATTATTAAATATCCTACTACCTTAGTTTTATACACGATATTGACTTTTAATCCAAATCTGATCCTGTAAGAATTTTTCAAAATTATTATTATAATTATCACATCATGTAAACTCTATATCAATTTGCATGAAAGAAAAAAAATTAAAATAATAATGAGATTAATTAAAAAAGATTATGAGAATCAATACGAACATGATTTATAATTATAACTGACCCGGGAAAAAACACTATTTTCGAATTTTAATCCAAATCTGATCCTTTAAGAGTTTTTCAAAATTATTATTATAAATTATCACATAATGTATATTCTATATGAATTTGCATCAAAGAAAAAAAATTCAAATAATAATGAAATTAATTAAAAAAAGATTATGAGAATCAATACGAAATATGATTTATAATTATAAGTGACCCGGAAAAAACACTATTTTCATCCAAAACAAAGTACAAGAAAATCCTATAATTTGCTCCCACTAAGGGATACTTACCCCGTTACCCGTAAAAATTAAAGAAAGACATTAGAAATTTTGTTCACTTCCAATTCAGTTTAATTTATTTCACTTAATATAGTAGTATTTTAGTCCGACTCTAGTTTATTTGAATTACATCCGATCAATCAAATAATTTGCATGGAAGCTCCTTTGTCCGGCCTTAAGCACATGGAAGCTCCCCCGAAACTTAAGCACTTTTTGTGGAGAGTGTATATGGTTTCATGGCGGTCAAGGAACGTCTCTTTTGCCGTCATATTTGTCATTCGAGAGCTTGTACTCTTTGTGGTGCGGCTTCGTAAACGATTATGCATGCATTATTTGAGTGTAAATGGGAAATGGGTGTGTGAGAAAATTGGTGTCATGTGAGCCTTTTGGCTGATGTTATTTATTCGTCTTTCCCATAAGTGTTTTTATGGTTAAAAGAAAGGGTTGATTCCAATGATTTTCGGAATTTCACTACTTTAGCATGGGCAGCCTAGACTCGTAGAACAAGGCTATTTTTTAGGAAGAGAGCTTTGATGTTGTGGGAATTGGAAAGGGGGTTCTCGACTTCATTAATGGGTGGATGGAATAAAATGCAAATGTAACTCCTCCAAGGACGCAAGAGGAATCTACACCTTCCTGTAATAGCTGGTCCAAGCCAGGTATGGGGGTGGTGAAAGTTAGCGTGGACGCTCGTATTAGCGATGCTGGCTTCATGGGGCTTGGGGTCGTGGGCCGTAACAGTGAAGGTGGCGTTGAGTTTGCGGCTGTCTGGAGGGTGATGAGAGGTGGTTGGGTGTGGAAGTTGGGGAAAATCGGGTACTCTGTTTGGTGCTCAAATGGCAAGAGGAGTTTGGTTCTCCAATATAATATCGTGATTGAGACTGTCTCTTTATCCCTGTTCAGAAAGCTGGAAGGAAGGGGCCCTCTTTGTTTTTATTTATTAGTGATATTTTGTCATATAGTGATCATTTTCTTTCTTATGTGTTTTCTGATGTGAAAAGTGGTGGGAATTGTGTTGCTCATTTTGTAGCTCGGGAGGTAACTGAGATTGGAAAGGATTGTGTTTGATTTCATCCAATGCCTCTGTCTATTTGTAATATTGAGGCAACTTCTAGTGATACGTTTGGGTCATATCAATTTCAGTTTAGTTTAATTTTAGCTAAAGTCTGTTTTGTGTCAAATTGTATGGGGGCATATCGGTACACCGGCATGACCATACCCATTCGAAGCATCCCTAAGCTGCCGGAGTAATAAGACGCCGTCGTATCCCAGGACGGCGTCCAAAGACCAGAACGACCTGGAACCTCCGCCAGGGTGGGGAGAATACAAACTCACCCAGGGACGATGGAGGTCTGGTCCCAACTTCCACGTGGCGCCAGTCAAGGCCTCACTTGAGAACTTGGGCCCACATCATAACAAGCTAACTAACTAGCGAAAGGAGAGACATACACGTGGCGGCCATGTAGGCCACCACTCAACATAATAACTAACTAAGATTCTCAGGCTGGCATCAGCCAATCACAGGGTGACACGTGTACCCCAGGTACTGGCACCAACCAAAATCCTACATTCTAATTCTCCTACATTTTTCTACTCTCTCTCTCTCTCTCTATTTCTCTCTTTGGATCGAATCCCCTTGCTGACTTAAGCATCGGAGGGTCTTTCCCCGAAAACAACCCGGGGTTAGCTCACAGTGTCCCTTGTGTGCAGGAACCACCACAAGGACCACCACGAGGAAGTTGCTCCTTGGACCAAGCTAAACAAGGACGGAACACAAATTAATTCCATTTTTGTTTTAGTTTATTTTGCTCAATTTTTTTTTGTCAAAACAGTTTCACTTTTAGTTCAATTAATTCTGTTGAGGATCAAATTTGTTTTAGTTCAGTTCAAATTAGTATTCATTTTTTTCCAATTCAGTCTGATTTTATTTGTCATTTTTTCGATTTTGTGCACTTATTTTCAATTTAGTTCTTTTTCAGTTGATTACCATTTTCGTTTTTTTTCTTTTCCATTTTTAATTCATGTTAGGTAATGTTTGGATATGTGGAATTCATTTCAAATTGTTGAATTCAAATTTTGAAATTGAAATGTTATAATTCAAATGACAATTATTTGTTTGTGTTGTTTTTAGAACTTGAAATGACATGGTTTTGTTAAGTATTTGAAATACACAACATTTTCTTGTTAAGTATTTGGGTTGGGAATTGGGCCAAATCTAATTCCAATTTTTTTTACTTGCCAAACATGTAATTTGACCCAAATCCATCATTTCAAATGAAATGCTTGTATCCAAACATAGCATTATATAGTTTGCTTCAATAAATTTTTTAAAGTTCACTTTCACTTTAATTTACCCAAATACTTTTGGTTCAAATTGAAAATAGGTAGTTGTATATAAGGGTGTGAATGTGATCGGAAATCTATTTGATCGACCTATATCAATTGATACCGAGCGTGCTTTTAAACGAATACTGATGATTGGCCATACTCAAATATTTCTGACCTATTTTACACGTACTGAATCGAATCGTTTTTAAACTACAACTCATTTCTGACCTATTCTTATTATACCGAAACCAATCAGTACCAAACTTGTTTTCCACCTACTAAAAACTTGTTTTAGACCACCTTATTTTTCTTTTGAACTTGGTTTGCACCGTGTCACTACTAACCCGTTTATATGTTTTCCATTTGCCAAAAACTACTAATGTTTCATATAAATTAAATAAAGTAAAAATTAATTATTTCATTATTATTTAGTATTGCGTAGAAATAAAAAAATTACATTAAATTTTTTTTGAAAATTACTAAAATTATTTAAAAAATGCGGTACTAATTATACAAATGAATTAAATCACTCAACTAGATATATAGCACCTATATACTTACTCTACCAAAGTTCATCATCATAATTTATTTATGATCTATCATCGTCGTCATCATCAACACCATCGATCATTGTCATCGTGCCCAATAATGTCCGACTAATTAAAATATGTTAAAAATCATTTAAGATTGTTTGTACTGTGACCGACCGATCAAACCTGTACACCAATAACGGACTGCAAAAAATGTTTGAAATCGATCGAATATGACCTGATTCTGACAACGATCGGACTGATAAGTGCTAGACCGAAACCGACTATGAATTCAACCGAATACCGAACAAGAATGACCAGTACCGAATGACTCATATGACCTGTTATTGACCGACTTGTTACCAACTGTGTGATCTGATTTTCATCCATTGTCGTGGGTTGATATATGCATGGTGCACACATGATGCAGCAAATATAATTAAAATGAAAGTCTAGACTAATAGCTGTATTGGTAAGTCTTCCGAGGTGAGCATCTTTAAAATAATAAAATCAAAAGATTTAGAAATAAATGAGGCTCTATCTGAATATTATTTAGCGAGAGAGATAATGATATAGTTAGCTTCATCAAACACATGCATGTCTATATCTATATCTATATCTATATCTATATCTATATCTATATATCTATATATCTATATATAGATATAGATATAGATATAGATATAGACATGCATGTGTTTGATGAAGCTAACTATATCATTATCTCTCTCGCTAAATAATATTCAGATAGAGCCTCATTTATTTCTAAATCTTTTGATTTTATTATTTTATGATGAATCCACCACAGGCAAAGCAGGTTGAACAAGAAGACCCTCCTCCAACTTCGGTATTTGTATTCTTGGCTGTAGTTTTCCTGCCAGTAATAATCCTTATTGCTGCGATTGCTTACCCTTGCCTACTAATTATATCTCTAGCAATGTTGCCACTGTTATTAGTATCTCTTATAATAATCCGAATATTTCAGTTGGTTAGGTATGGTCGTAGTTACAATTTACTGACCCGTTTTAAGCATTTTGTTAGGGGGTGGCTCTACATATATGTTCTTGTACTTTTGGTAGGATTATGGATCTTCTATCTTTTCGCTAAATTTGTCCCTTCTTTGAAACCCGTAACTATTCTAGACTTACATCTCACACGATGGGTTGTGGTAATCAGCCTTATTTGTGTGTTTTACCTTGTGAGCTTTTTCTTTTACAAGGCAACTCATTATATAACCAAAAAGATTCATAACATTGTAGGAAACGTGAATATTCCACAAGCCAGTTCGGAAATCATTGATGGCCTCCTTTTCTGGTGGGCCAAACACGAGGTCATGAAACACGTCCCTGCCTTCAGACGCCATGAACTCCTCGGATGGCCCACTCGAAAGTGGATAAGGGTGTCAATTCTTCTCCTCATTGGTTATAACCTTGTTACCTTATTTACTCAACTAATTGTTTTCTTACTGAGACATGTTTGTAAAAAATGTTCTACCCCAAATCATGATTGCTCAAACCAAAAACAAAGCATTTGGCAACATTTATTGGGTAAACAATTGCAAGCAAAATACGTAGTGTATTTTGCTAATGGAATGAGATTGAGCATCACCTTTATAATGAGCTCTTTGATGCTTCTACTAATATGGATTTTCTACTTTGGTACCCGCCTAGACATGAATGTGGGGTCCGTGCAAAGTGTTTGGGAATTAGGAAAATGGACCTTCACATGTCTATTTATATGCTCAGGATTTACCTTAGTGAATATTGATTATGATTTATGAACAGGAAGAATAATTGGATGGATCCAAATGATGGTGAAGAAAACAGTGAACTCTTTACGAAAACATTGAGGAAAGTGATATCTTTTAATTCGTCAAGAAAGCATGCTGGGGAAAAGCAAAACAGTGCAGATATTGAACAGAATCGTGTACCACAATCCTATAATTTAAGTAATGGCAAAGGGTGCAACATCAGTAGTTGGAGTCGTTTTGCTGAGCTAGTAGGCACCCATTCAGAGAATTCAATTACAGACATTCAATTTCAGACTTGGGTGGTATGTTTATAATGTGAAATTACTCACTTTCTTCGTTGACTCTGCTAACAATGAATTAAATATACTTTGCTTGATGATAAATGATTAAATTACAAAAATATAAAATAGCATACCGTTATGCAAAAGTATTTTACTCATTTACCATTTCTGTGTCTCCTCACGTTCTGTCTCCTCACATACTCTTTCACTTTCTCACACTCTTTGTCACTCACTCAATTAATTTCTTGAGTTTGCATGTGAAATTTCTTCAGCTCCAATAAGGATTGCAAACATAGTAAGAATAATAATAATACGCACAATTGCAATAATTGCTCATTTTTTGTCCACATTGCTCATTTTCTTGAGCAACATTATAAAAAAAAAAATTGGTGAACACAAACATTAGTTTACTTGGAGTAATGGAGGAAAAATAAATTTAATATTCAAATGTTGAATCTTCATTTACAATGGAGCCAATTCAAGTAAAATGTACTCTTTAAAAAAAAAATTAGAGCGTTACAAGTTTATTGAATCTCAATTCATTTGCATTTCGAAAAAAAAGAGAGATTGATAACAAAACATAACTCTCAAATGAGTAATATGGACAAGAAAATGAGTAAAAATTTGGCGTTAAGCAATAAGTGTCGGGCAGTCGAGGGTGATCTTGTATAACACATTACCGTTAAGCAACAAAATATAGCTTGTTATTATTGTCACGGTTAGCTTGATGTGAATTCAAACATGTATTTAATTAGAAATTTTGGTATATCAATGACAATTTTTTGTCAGGTATACCAACGAGAATTTCTGTTATTTCATTAAAAAAAAAAAAAAAAAAATAGTAGAACTTGATAGATGTTGCTTGTTGAATATTAATTGATTGATCTGAGCAGGAGAGGGCACACAATAAGTGTATGTTCCTAGCGAATACATTAAGCAGTGCACACGAAGTTGGAAACAGTTTAAATAAAATAATCAGTGGGATTCTGATAGGAGCAACATTCTTAATGTGGCTTCTGCTCTCTGGATTGGCTACCACTCAAGTACTTGTCCTCATTGCTTCCCCATTGTTGGCTGCAACTTTTTTATTTGGGGAATCCTGCAAATCTATGTTTGAAGGCATCCTTTTTGTGTATGTCATTCATCCTCTTGACGTTGGGGATCTATGCCTCATTGATGGAAACACGGTCAGTTAGTTCGTTGATCATCGTTTAATTAATTTAACTACTATTCTAGCACGGGCGTCGCCCCACGTCGTAATCTTTAATTTCTGTTTATTTTTTATTTTATTTGTCATTAATCTACTGCCAACTACTCCGTACTTCGTAAATTCTTATTGGTGAAAGTTGTTTATAAATTTAGAGTCATCTTATTAAATGCAATGTGAAGATATAAATTGTTGGTAAAAAGTTTGGCTCCTTTTAATTTAATTCATTTTGGGTTAAATGGTGTGATGACACGTAGAGTAATGAGTAATGACATGGACAACGATATAGCGCAATACAATGCGATGAACGCCTTTTAATAAATTACTATTAATTGCTACAATTTCATTATTTGAATGTTCAAAATACTTGCTACATTTGCTTTTATAATCTATGGGCCCCACACATTTTTTTTTTAATTTTTACTCTCTTTTTTTAGTCATTTTTACCCTCTTTAAGCCATATATTTCTTCTAATTATCTTTCCAATAGTGGGTCCCACATAAAATTTGGTTTGCATAAATATTGTGCCAAAATGAAATGTACTCCCTCGGTTTTTCTTTTTTTGTAATTTACTCACTTTCCGTTTTGGATGTTATTTTTTAATTATTTACTTCTTACATTTATTTTTCTAGATTTATTAATTTATGATTCTCAAGTGCATTTTTCATATATTCTCTCTCCTACTTCTGACTAACTTCAATAAAATTACCCTATTTTCTCTTTTTTCCATACTCTCTCTCTTACTTTGTATACAATTTTTAATCATCATTTATTCTTATTATCTAACTTCCAATAACTTCTTTCAAGCAATTTACATTAGCTTTGTAAATTTACATTAGCTAAAAACACAGTGTGAGTAAACTAAAAAACACAGAGAGAGTAATATCTAAAATGGGAGGGAAGGAGTATGTACATATATAGATTTGTTTCCTTCTTTCGAGCAATTTACATTAGATTCCAATTTTATTTTATTTTTGGTGGGGCACTTGTTTCAATGGGAAACATGAAAGTCCTTTTTCCCTCTCATTTTCACTCATTTGCTTTGAATTGGTCGATGGATGGATAAAAATAGATGTTTGATGGGAGAGGGTAAAAATAATTTTTTAAATGAAAGTCTTCCTTAGTTTCTATTGCTTTTCCGCTCTTCCTTTTTTTCCCCATTGAATTGGCATAAAATCTTTTCCTCTCCATTTCAAATTTTCGTGAAATAAACAATGCGTCTTGTTTAATTTATTCTATACGTGTTTTTTCCCCTCAATTTTTTAAATTATAATGATCTTGGGTTTGCAATAAAATTGGGATATACGCTAAGACCAGGCTTGGGATATCAGTGATAGTAGATTCATTAATCTTATCCTATTCATTTTTTTAAGGAAAAATTGTTTTAAAAGGTTTAAACTATTGGCATTTTCATTTTATAGGTACAAACTTGTAGTAGCTTTAGTAATGTTAGTTTCAGTGGCGGATCCAGAAATTAGATACAGTGGGGTCATTTTATAAAAGATGAAATTTAAAGGAAAAAAGAGCGAGAGCAAAGAGTTATGGAGTCACTTTTCACTATCGAACGGAGTCATTTTCCCAATAAAATACAATAAATTATCAGCTTTCTTACAAAATATAATAAATTTAAAAAAAAAATTGTTGTCGAGTGGGGTCACATGACACCACTTACTTGAACCTCCATCCGCCGGTGGTTAGTTTTAGTTATTTTTTCTTTCGTAGTTGTAATAAGGTAGCTCATAGCTAGATTAGCAAGATGGGCTAGTGAGTCTTTTTCTAATGATAAGTGGATTGATGGAGGAGCTAGTTGGCTTGAGGATGTTTTTGTAACTGATATCTTTGCTCAGTAATGCAACCCCTCTCCTCTGTTTTCCTTTAAAAAAAGAGATAATATTTGTCTTAGTGGAAATTTACTTCAACATGATGTGATGATGTTTGTTTCAATAAGACCCACCATACCAGCATACACAACACATGTATGATGTTAGGCGCCGTTTGTTTGTCAAAGGGGAAAGAGTATCTGAAGGGTATGAGCTCAGCAGGAGATGTTTAATGTAGCAAAATGATTTTGTGTTTATTCCTTTTGTGTATGACGGCCTTCAGACAGGGGCAGCCTTTTATATACAAAGCAATCCTTTTAGGGATTAGGAATAACCCTCCTAAGGACACTTGTCCTATGCAGAACAACAAACTAAGGGCCTACTAACTGGACTTAATGCCACAGCCCAATAATACAAAACAGAATAAATAAAGAAACCAAGACCAAAACAATAAATAAAACAAATACATTGGTTTACTCCCTACATACTCCTACAGTATCACTTTAGGAATGAGATTGAGGAGAAAGGAAAGTAAAATTGTTAGATTTAATTAGTTGTTTGTTTAAAAAAAGGTTAAGTTTTGCCATCACCACACTACACTACTACCACCATACCAAACCACCACTCCCACCACCTACTGCAAGCCACCACCATCGACACCACCACTAACACCACCGGAACCCCCTCACACCAGCCCTCAACCACTTACACTACCACTGACACCACCGGTGCCCCGTCACAAAATCCTAACCACCCAAAACGAAAAAAAACGCTAAACCAATCATGGTGCATGGGGTTGTGGCTGGTGCGTGGGGCTGGGTCTGGTCCGTGGGGCTGCAAGGGTAGGGGAGGACTGGTCAGTGCGTGAGGCTGGGTTTGAAGGTGGGGTTGGGTTTGAGAGTAGGGTGTTTTGCTTTCGTGGCTAGGTTTCACGGGTTTAGGTTTCGAGGGTGAGGTTGGGTTGGGATGGCACTGGGTCTGGGTGGGGATGGGTTGGATTCGAGAGTGGGGGTGGGGGTAGGTTTGAGGGTAGGGGTGGGGGTCGGTTTGAGGGTGGGTCTGGGTTGGGGTTGGGTTGGCTCGGTTGGGGGGGGCTGGGTTGGCGTGGGGCTAGGTGGTGGTTAGTGGGAGGTGGGGAAAGGGAATAGAAAAGATAGGGGGAGGGTTGGATTTGCAAAAGTGATTAAATAGGGGAAGGGGGAGGGAAATGAGAATCATAAAAGTGTAATAAAAAATACAATCAAAGGTAATGGGGGCAGTTAATTTCCATTTCTTTTGATTAATATTTCAACCAAACACACTCGTAGTCTACTACATAATTGGTTACCTGTATGCGTTTTTTTTTTTTTTTTTTTTGTCCATTATTGTTGAGGCTCTATTATTATTTTATATTGTACCTTTTTTTTTGTGTTATGATGTTTTTCCTCACTGTTGCGAAATTTCTAATAGTTTTTAATTTTTGTATTCCTTCGGTGACACATATTATATGAGTCTTAAAAAACAAACTCATATTTTTATTTTATTTTTTTATTATTGTTATTATTATAACACACTAGTTAACTCTAGAAAAGCTCGATTGCAGATGATTGTTACAGCTATCGACATTTGGAAGACTACATTCTCAGAGGTGGATAAGGAAGTTAAAAGAGAGGTTGTAATCTATCCCAATGCAGAGCTGAAGAACAAAATTATAAACAATTATGGAACCAAGTTCGATTGGAGTGATTGTCTAGAATTCAGTTTAGACGAATTGGTGAAAAAAGCAACCAAAACACATAACGAATTAATGGACCAGTAAGTTTATTATCCTTCAAAGGTTTTTTCTTGCTAGTTCCATACGCGATACAACCGATTCAAGTGGGGGTCCTTTGACCCTACTTGAATTAAAAAAATAAAAAATGTATATATTTAATGTATAGAATTTGTCAATTTTAAATTTTTCATTAAAATTTGGTCATTTGACTCAAATAAAATTTATAAATGTATTTTGACCTTGCTATAAATTATTATTTGATTCGTTAACCATAAACATTGGCGTACATGTTTCAGTTTAGAGAAGAAAATTGATGTTGTCGGTTCATCCAGTAGTAAGTTAGGTTCTCGTAAATTGAAAATCTTAGCCAAGGAAGATGGCATCAAATTAGTCATTCGTCTGACATATGAGGCTAATGCTACCAAAGGTTGGACATACGCTGAATGTTTCCGTGAAAAGGATAAACTACACGCTCAATTTTATCTATTAGTGCAGAACATTATCAAGGTACAAATAAATAAATAATACATCTAACTAATTAAATTAGTTTATTCCTTATTACATTCAATAACAAATATGCATGCTCCTTAGGAAGGCTTAATTCTTTTGAAGCCAATGCATAATTTAATAAACTCTTTTGCCTTTACCTGTATTGCAGAATTATGATGGAAATGATCCCAACAGTCTATCCCCAATTGATGAGACCACTGAATCATTTTAGTATAGTATGTAATGATTTGTGTACTTACACTATAGAGAGCTCCTATAATACCTTAATAAGGTGCACGTACTGTTAAATGCACCAAATTTTATATTTTACTCATTTAATATGTAATTTAATTTTGCTTATGAAAATTTTTCACATTTCCTATTTAGTTATTTTACATTGCTCATTTCCTAAAAGTAATTGATCAAAATGAATATCAATTAAGGATCATATAAACAAAATGATATATATGTAAACTTGGGTGTAAACCTTCGTATCACAGTGGTCGCAACAAATATTTGTACACGGACTACTAGGCAAAAAATAAGAAAAGGGTAGTAAGTACTCCCTCATTAACATAATAAGTGCAACGATTTGACATAAAATACAGAGAAAAAATGTCAAATCGTTGCAGTTGATGATATGTTACGGATGGAGTATATAAATGTAGGGGTGTGGATAAACTTTTAAAGAGAGGGAAAATGGGAAATAAATAAGCACATGAGGCCACAAACTATGGATAAGATGATCCTTTTTCAAAAAAAATTGACTAAATATAGAAAAGAAACTTGGGAAATTCTCAGTTGTGAACATAAAAAGTTTAAAATTCTCAACTGTAACCATACTTTTTAAAAAATCTCAATTATAACCATACATAACTTTAAAAATCCCAAACAGGACCAAACTAACCCAAAATCCGTTAAATGACCGTTAAGTTTAACCAATTATCCTCGATTTCCGTGCATCGATCTACGTGTAAAAAAAATAGTCTGCTCATGGTTTTAGGGGTTATTTCAATCCTTATAGGATCCGATTTAAGGTCAGATTTTGCGAAAAATGAACCGATTACCCCCAATTTGCGTTCCAAATCCACCTCGATTTGCGCGCAGTAATACAAAGTGCAATAAAAAATAGTCTGCTCAAGATTTTACGGGTTATTTTAACCCTTAAAGGATCCGATTTGAGGTCGGAATTTGCAAAAAATGAACCGATTACCCCCGATTTGGGTTCTAAATTCGCCTCGATTTGCGCAAATATTCTAATCGAGGAGGATTTGGAACGCAAATCGGGGGCAATCGGTTCATTTTTTGCAAATTCTGACATCAAATCGGATCCCTTAAGGGTTAAAATAACCCGTAAAACCTTGAGCAGCTATTTTTTATTGCACTTGTATTAATGCGCGCAAATCGAGGCGGATTTGGAACGCAAATCGGGGGCAATCGGTTCATTTTTTGCAAATTTTGACCTCAAATCGGACCCTATAAAGGGTTGAAATGACCCGTAAAACCTTGAGCAGACTATTTTTTATTGCACTTATATTAATGCACGCAAATCGAGGCGGATTTGGAACGCAAATCGGGGACGGTCGGTTCATTTTTTGCAAAATCCGACCTTAAATCGGACCCCTTAAGGTTTGAAATGACCCCTAAAACCGTGAGCAGACTATTTTTTTACACGTAGATCGATGCACGGAAATCGAGGATAATTGGTTAAACTTAACGGCCATTTAACGGATTTTAGGTTAGTTTGGTCATGTTTGGGATTTTAAAAGTTATGTATGGTTATAATTGAGAATTTTTAAAATGTATGGTTACAGTTGATAATTTTAAAGTTTTTATGGTTACAACTGAGAATTTCCCAAGAAACTTTTAATGCATGTATTATGTTATAGCCCAAAATAGCAAACGTTGTATGTATAGAGATACAGAGAGAGTCCTTAGTTTGTCTAACCTAGTAATAAGAGTTCTTAGTTTGTCTAACCTAGCAAATATTAATTGGGTTAATTAAAGGGGAAAAAGGAAATACAATTAAAAAATAAAAAATGTACCGTGCTAAGCAGGTTCCGGGTAAAAAGATCCATTCGGAGAAGATAAGATATAAAGGTGGGGATTAGTTATTTAGTTTTGGAATAAATTAAAGGTGGAACTATTTTGAGCTAACCATATATCAAAAGGTGAGATTATTCTTTTTCATTTTTCCTTCAGGTTGTAAGCAATAACTTTTCGACTATGAATTAATTTTCAAATTCCATGTAAAAAAATTCATATTCTAGGTAAAAAAACTCAGATTCTCTATTTTTTTTCTTCAGATTCTATGATTATGTTTTTTGGAAAAATTGTAAAAAATAAGTCAATCAACCTTTAGCCGATCATGTCAAAATTACTCAAATCTAGCTTGCCTGAAATAAACCAAGACATTTCAAATCTAGTCACTGTAGAGCGTAGCACAACAAGGATCTTGTACTTACAGTCGTCTATTAGCCTAGCTATTCCCACTTCTTGTCCCATTAATTTCTGCTCCCAGATTGCATATATAGTTCCTCTGCATCCCAATTCCATACACCATAGATAAGGCAGCATTATATAATAGCTCTCTTAAATCTCCCTTTCACATTTAATAGCTAGCCATTGTAATCTTTTAGATGAGCAAACCCAACAGACATCTGCAGCTTACTAAACAGCAGGCTCAGGCATTTCTTACTATTATAACAGGAAAACTACAGGTACTGGCCAGTTTAAGTAACAATCTCACATAAAGCTAATTAGCTAAGGAATGATGAAGAATTTTGGAAGGGATTAAAGAAATGAATAATAGTTTTGGAAAGCTAAAACTCAAACATCATACTTAATATTTTCCATTCTGAAATCAAATTACAAAAAATGCATTAAGGGTCCGTTTACTTTGGTGTAAAACATTTTCGATGTAAAATGATTTTCCATGAAAAATATTTTACGTTGAAAACTCATTTTCATATAAATTCCTATGTTTACTTGCACGGAAAACAAATTTTACTCCCAAATTTGGAGGAAAATATTTATAATAGGGTGTAAAATGAGTTTTCACCCAAAGTTTTACATTTTATTTTTTCATCCAAAGTAACGATGTAAAATAGGAAAACAACTTTTAGGGAAAACATTTTTCGCTCTAGTAAACAGGCCCTAAATAGAAAAAGGTACTTAACTCATAAGTCATATAGTTTAGGAAAACCACCCACTAACATTACTCCACTAAGGGCTTGTTTACTTCTGATTAAATTCAGTTCAGTTCAGTTCAGTTCAGTTCATCACTATTAAGTTCAGTTCAGTTCAGTTCAGTTCATCTCTATTAAGTTCAATTAATACACTCTATTAAGTTCAATTCAGTTCAGTTCACTTCAGTTCATCTCTATTAAATTCAGTTCACTTCAGTTCTGTTCATCTTTATTCAGCTAATGTAAACGAGCCCTAAGTCACTAACCTAATGATACTTGACCATGCACTCCAAGCATTACTGACTACTAACTAACTTCGAATTAATGGTATCTAATTTTGACTAATTAAAAATCTACTCACTACAATATTTTAATAACTAAGAAACTAATGCATCTTTGAAGCACACCAACAAATGATCATCTCTCAGCACAACCAATTCGATCTCTTCAAACAAAAAAAAAAAAAACTTCAAGTTCTCAGACTTTTCCACATAGCCATCCAACAAATAAATTGATGTTTTGGGATATTCATTAATTATATTCCACACCCATTGGGCCCAAGGAACCTTATCATAACGTGGACTAAGCCACAAGTATCCCTCAGCCATTGTATACCCTTTGGGATCATGGTTCTAGATAAAGCCTTGATAACCAGTATTGAATTTCTCTTTGATAGCCTAAATAGATTTCCAATACCAAGTACTCCCTCCGTAACATATTAATGGCAATGATTTGACATTTTCCCTCTCTACTTTATGTCAAATCGTTGCCATTAATATGTTACGGAGGGAGTAGCATTATTAACCATAGACTTTCAGTTTGGTTAGCAATGTGCCAAATGTGCTTACCCATAGCTATACGATTCCATTTGTGACAGTCATGCATTCCCAAGCCACCTTGATCCTTATTCTCACAAATTGTACTCCAAGCAATTGGAGGTCACCTAGTGTTGAATAATAAAACTTCCAAGTTCACCACATGGAAGCATAATCCAAATGTAAAGAAAGCAGGGCAGAATGATTCAGTTAGACTCTTCCTGCATATATCATATATACTTCCCACAAGAAGCTAGGTACCCATCTAGACCAGCTTTAACATCCTTTCTTGTAAAAGGTGTAATTAATTCATCAGCTTGGTCCTGAATTAGAACATGACCTATTGCAACAATATCTGTTTGAACATCTGGCCATGATCCACTCCCACTAGCTTTTGATAATAATCAATAAAGGATGAGCTAACCCCTTCATGAGTCTCATGATAGGATCCCTCTATATCTTGGACAACAATAATCCTGGAATAAAAAATGCCTCTTTTTGATATGTTGATGGAAAAAATTTGAATCTCATCACCTTCTTTTAACCAAGAAATATTTGCTTTATGATGCAGAAAACAATTGTTAGCTTGCCTAGTCCTCTTCAGCTCTTCCAGGGCAGTTTTTTCCCTCATCAGAAAACAAATATGTCTGACCAAAATTAGAATGAATTTTGCCTTGAAATTTCTCTACTATGTATTTTGAATCATAGAATTTTTGTTCAATATTTGAGAAAGATTATATTGTTTATTAAGAGCCTTGAATTCCCCTCTTCATTCTCTTCAATTTTTTGACAACTTGAAACATAAGGGAACCTTGAACAATCGGATTCCCCCCACCCCCCCTACAATCTCCTCAAAAGAATTATGAGCACACTGTTGTGTATGTCACAAATTATATCACAAATTAAATTACTACTACTTTAATATCCTTGGTCTCCAAGGCATGAAGACCATTGGCCTCTAAGTATTGAAGACCGTTGGCCTCCAAGTATTGAAGACCCTTGGCTTTCAAGGTTATTACCTGTTTTCCAAGGTTAAGACTTTTACTATTAGTATAAATACCCATTCATACTCCTCTTGTAAAATGGAACACACATACATACATACAACACATGCTCATAGAGAGTTTACATCTACTATCTCATTAGTGAGTTTCTTAGCTCTCTTTGAGAATTCGATCCAATATTATTTAGAGAGTCATACCATACTCTTGTACCCTTCAAGGTTGTACTCTCGTGCCCTTTTTCATATATTGGATAATTAGTACTCGTTGTTGGTGGGTTGTTTACCTCATTTGAGGGTTTTTTCCACGTTACATTTGTGTGTCCATTATTACTAATCTTGTCCATCTTTTACCTATTTATTTCTCTATATCGTTTTGTGCTTCCGCTTGCGCTCCTAATCCCAAAACACACAACCTATCATAAAATTTGAAGTGTTTCCTAGTCTTAATTAAGACATTTTGAAAGGAAATTGAAGAAGGAAAATGGTCAAATTCCCCTAAAGTTTAAAGGAATGAGGAAAGAGCTCAATCAAGCATGCAAGATTTACCAAGGCTATCAATCAAAGCCTTATTTCCATAAGTGGGGTCGGCTCTTTGGTTCATGTAGCCGACCCCACTTATTGGAATAAGACTTTGATTGATTGATTGATCAATTTTACTGAAGACTGTTTTATCTCCCAAATGTTATTAGTCCAAGTGTATTTGCATCCAGTCTGGATCAAGTCTTTAAAATCATAAAACATAGTACAATCTAGGAACTCTATAGTCCTAACATATTGAACAGTAGACCTGGTTATTGGGCGGGTCAGGGTCAGGCCGGTGCGGGTCAGGGTCAAGGCCAGGGTCGACTAAAAAGGGTTAATAACGGGTCGGGCCAAAGCAGGTCGCGAATCATTAGCTGGTCGTTAGCAGTCGGGCCATTAAAATATTAAATATAAATAAAATTTAAGGTAGTCAATAGTTAAAATAAATGTATATGAATATATTAATGTAATTATTTTTGTCAAAACTTTTTTTTTTTGAAAATTTTAATAGGCTATTATTTTTGTCCCTGTATTGACCCTAGTCGATAAAACCTTGTCCATTAAAGGACTTGTGCAGTAAATACCTTATAACCTGACCCTAACCGCATACCATTGGACTACCCTGTCCAATAACTAGGTCTATTGAACAGGGATCCCATTCATATCATCCATAAACAAATGATTATTGAAATCCCAAAGCACCACCCATGCTGTAGTGACTCTACTACATAAAGCACATAACTGTCTCCATAGATCCTCTATTTCTTTTTTATTTTCATGTCATCTACTCTTCTTAACATAGATTAGATTAGAATAGATTTAGGTCCAATTTCTTGAATTTCTCTTTGATTTTCATGTCATCTACTCATCCTAACGTATAGAATAAATTTCATTTTCTTTTACTCTTCTCTTTTTCATGTTTGCAATTAGATTAAGGTTTAATTACTACATTTACTTGCTTTCTTAGTTTAATTGTTTGTTTGTTGTTAGATTTAGGTTTAATTCATGTTTTCTTGCTTAGTTTTCCACTTTAATTTATTCCCCATGTTTTCCCCCAATTATGCTTGAGTATTTAGGGTTTTCTAGGGATTGGATGACTTGGTTTTATGGATTTTGGAGCTAAGGTTGATTATTGGAATCCATGAATGCTTGAGTTTGTTAGATTGTTAATTTTCCTAAATTCCTTGTTGATTTTCATTATTGGTTGGTGAAGTAATCATGTTGAGTTCAAGTGATTTTGAATTGATTTTTATGGTTGTTTTCAATATTTTCAATGGGGAATTTTTCTAAATTGCTAGAGATAGTAATTAGAATTGTAAATTGATAAAAGTGCCATGGTAAACTCAGTTTTAAGATTTGCTACTTTGAGAAAACGCAAATAAAAACTAAATAAATAGAAAAAAAGCTAATAAAAACTATGAAAATAATTACCTAAATATATAGTAAATATTACTCCTACTTATTAATATTATCAGGGGCCATAATCACCACTTGTTGAGGCACCTTAGGTGTCCAAACTTGCATGGATTTAATCTGCTTTTTACAAACCAGCATTAGTATCTTGCTCCAAGGTTTTAAAGGCCTGGGAGTACCTAGGGCTTCCATTCATATTCTTCCCATTGGTTCATCTTCATTTCTTGTTCATTAATGAAACAATAAAATCTTAGAAAATTCACCATTTACATTCTTCTTAACCAAGTGATGAGCAAACTCAATCCTCTCCCTCCCTACAGTAGCTACATCATGTTTCACAGGCTTGCAAATTAGGCAGAATAAACCGTGAAGGAAACTGTTGGGCCTCATCTTTTGCTATTGGAGAATTGGCCACTAGGAAATACGGTTGGAAGTGTTTTTACTTGTTCCACACAAATGAGGCATGTGAGCTACGGAAGTGGAGCAACAACAGCTTGACTTGATCAAAGTGATTTAAATAGTTGTTGTTGAATATGACTATTATTTAGGGTCACTTAGTGGGTTTGTTAGCTAGTATGTTACATTATAAATAGGGGTAAACACATATGTATAGGGCAACTCTCACCTCCAATATAATCAAGAGAAACAATTCTCTATTATGCATTTTACGTATACTCATCATTCACTATTCTATTAATTACTTCTTCATTTAAAGTAACTTAATATAGTAGTACTTTAGAAACAATCCCATTCAATTATATGCCACTGTAATCTCTTTCTTCTTATTATTATTATTACTATTCTCAAGTTTTAATTGTTTGATCACTTCAAATCTATTATTATATAGTAGATCATTCACCATCATTCCACTCCAATTTTCCCTACTTTAATTTAACTCTAATTCTTACCTTTGCTATTATTGTTATTCGTAAATTCTCATTATTTATTTCCACAAAGTATTATATAATATAGTAGATTTGCAATTCTTAATCAAGTTAAAGTAACAATACAACCCCACGTTAATTCACACAACATCAAGCAATTAAGTTACAATCTTTTTCATCTCTTTTTAATTATGAAAATCACTCATTTTATGTTTATTGCATATTCTTTTCTTTTTTCAAATAAAACCATTCGGTCAAGCATAAACTCAAGCAAGTCTTAAATAAAAGTATCACATCGGAATTCGATCAAAAGTAATTCGATTGAAACAAAAATACAAGTTCGAGTTAGATCAATTTTTGGCATGAACAGAAACCCCAACATTTCACATGTAATTTCGGCATACGAACCTAAATAGGGATTTTTTTTAATTCATCCATATTTTTCACTCTGTTGAACCCTATATAGTACACTGGTGAGTGTCCCACGTCAAAAAAGATAGGAAAGTCTAAACTAACTTATAAATCTAGGACTTATTCCTCCTATTACCAATTGGTTTTAGGATGGAACATCCTATGGCTTGTAAGTGACCTAACTCTCCTCTTCCATACATGTTGGGTTGCCCAGACCTGTTTCTAATATTCAATCAAATTTAACATGGTATCAAAGCCCATGTTGTGGTCTATTCTAATCTAGGTCTTATTAAGCAACTGAAAAGGGTTTGCCTCAACTGGAAAGGGTTTGCCTCAACTGAATGTCTAGCCCCTAAGAGAATTATTTCTAATTGCCTTTCCTTAGCTCTGAATTCAAAGGAACTCACTAGTGAGTGGGAGTGTTGAACCCTATATAGTGCACTATTATAATGCACAAGTGAATTGTTAGTCACAATGCATATATGCAGATCATATTAAAACTAATGAAATTATTAAAAATTAATTACAAATGGTGGTTAAAAGGAGAATCGAATTATTACTGTTTCTGTCTTAAAGAAACTTAGATACAAAGAGGTGAATAGGTTGAGCTGGGGAGTGCCTCAATGTATGCAAACTAGATCTCTTGTTGATGACTTGATTGTGAATGAGCTGATCCTTGATGCTGACTGGACTCCCTCGAACGGGTTCAGGCCTGGCTGAGTGAGTCCTGCAAAATGAACAAGGCTGACTGAACCGGGCGGTGGACCTGGGAATTCCCTTCCGATGCTTAAGTCAGCAAAGTGATATATGTATAAATGTAGAGAGAGAGATAAGGATTTAGAAAGAGAGAGTTTCTCTTTTAGGAAAAAGTGGTTGTGTTGGAAATTGTGTTTGTGAGAGAAGCTGTCCCTCACCTGCCATAAATGTAGGGTATTTATAGGTGAGGTTTTGGGGGCTGATTGACAGGTAATTGGGGGCTATGAATCAGCTGATATAAGGGGATTTGTGACACCTGTCTTCGGATGTCCAGATGGCGACACCTGTCCGAAGGGTGTTTAAGAGATAATGGGAATTCCGGGGGTATTTTGGTCATTGTGACATTATTGGACTTAGGGCCCAAACAATTGCGAATGTTGTAAAGAATTACAAAAGTTGATTAAAGCATTAAACATTTGTATGTATTCACAATTTATATTAACCATTCATATGAATTGTATCATCCATTATTATCACTAATATCAATTATATTCATCATTTCAATTAATCAAATAATGAAATTAATGTAATTATAATGAAGTAATGAAAGATGGAAGAATAGAGACTTCAGAAAAGTGGACCTAAAAAATTCATATATTAATTGGATCGCATCTCGAGAAGAGGCTTCTTACGTATCCTTATGAAATCAGACCATCGTAGTTCTTGATGATTATTTGGACATTGCCTCATGTGAGAGGGATTTTATGGTTGTAATGTTTGGCTAAAGTTGAGGGTTAAGAAGGAAAAGGAAAAGAAGGCTCAAAGTTCCCCCACATGCCCCCCACTGGTGCATACATGTGCCTTGACTTTTGCTTACTTTTTTTTTACTACTGAGTTTTGGACTTTGACTTTGATTATGTTTGAGTTTGAAACTTTGACTTGACTTTCATAACTATGTTTGTTGTTTGTTGAGTATAATTTTATATCCTTTTTTTAGGTTACATGTCTTTTCCCACGCGCCATTTGATCCCATAGGTGAGGTAGATGTAGGTAAGGAAGAAGTAGGCTTGTATGTGTTTAAGGCTCAAAGGGCTGCAAGGGATTGAATGAATACAGGTGATAGGAAATGGTAGATGATTTTTGTGGAGTTTAAAAAAACAAGGCCTCTCGGGCAATGTCCATTTATTAAGTTCATCAATTTTATTGATTATGAAAAATTTGAGGTCATCCTTTATTTAAGATAATTTATGTTAGAGCTAAAAGCACAAATTAAAGGTGAAAGCTAATAATGAATAAAAATGAAAAATTTATTAATGAGATTAGAAGACTAAGAGTGGAAAGACAAATCCTAATGACATAGGCTCAAAATTTCAAGAAAAAAGGAAATGAAGATGTCTAGGTGGAGGGACTCTTGACTCTGATTGACTCTTGACATGAAAAATTGAAGATTACAAGGCTAAGACATGACCCTGATTGACTCTTGACTTTGAGTGGGGTGTGTGCTGACACTACTGCTGCTCTTAGAGGCCTGGTGAGCTTGATGTATCACCCCTTAGCAGATCATCTTCTATACCTACTCCAATGTGATAGACCTTTTCGAAGGTAGTGAGGCCTAATGACTTGAGGTGTTCATGGTACTTTCGTTGTAGACTGAAGATGAAGGTCTTAACCATTTCTGGTTCGGTAGGAGTAGTAACTATTTGGGATGTAGCTTCCTTCCATCTTGTCAAATAAGTAGTGAACCCTTATTTCTCACCTTGCCTCACGATCTCAAGTTTTCCCATCGAGGTCCGAACCTGAATATTGTAACGGGTCATGAAGGCATGAACAATGTCTTCTCAAGAGAGTAGAAACACTTCTCGCAAACTGGTTCAAGTGAGAGTGGAAAGACTATGGGGAACAATGCAGGTTCAATACCCTTAAGGACTGTTGAACCATATTTGATTTAAATGATGACAAACCAGTTCTCTATACTTGATTGCTATGTATGATTGTGTATAAACAGGTTGAGTCAAGTCAAAATACCTCAAGGCAAGATTTAGAGAGAAGAACATTAGAGCCTTGAGATACTTGAAGATCAAAAGCTAAGAGCTTGAAGTTTTTAATTTCATGTAGATTAGGATCTTCTTGTAAAAATGAACTTAGGGAAGTAAGGCTGAATTATAATTGTAAAGAAGCAAGAAGGGTTGAAGTTTATGTCCAGTAAAGAGAACAATCAAAGAACAACCAAAGAACAATCCTCTTTATCAGACATAAACTTAGTAATGTTGAGATCATTGTGGAAACAGACCTCAGTATTACGCACGTGCTCTTAAGTGATCAGTATTGATATTTTAACACCAAAACGTTTTAAAATTCAAATGATAAATATTGATTACTTAGGTTTTGGAATATTTGCTAAAATAATATTCTTAATCAACTCATTTAATGCATTGTACCAATTTGGACTTTAGTGTACTTTCCACTAACCCACTACATGTAGTGGAAGGGAACAAAGTCTGATTTAGTACTATTGTACTTGTGTCAGCTGATTTGTTTGTATTATTTAAGAAATTCTTCCACGCACACTTAGGGTGACGATTTTCATTTGCAAAAACGCTCATTCTAGAGAAACTCTAAAAACCCTCTTGCTCTCTAAAAAGAAAAGAAGCCATGTTTCCAGAAGTTCATTCTTAGAGCAAAAAAACATCTGATCTCCAAACTCATCTTCAAGAGAAAACTTACAGAGAATTTGATTATTGGCCCTGTTTGGCAATCAGAGCTTAGAGTTTAGCTGTTAGAGTTTAGAGTTTGCTGTTAGAGTTTTTACTTTTTGCTTAGAGTTTTCGACTGCTGATTTGAAGCTGTTTATAAAATTGTGTTTGGTAACACTTAGATGATTGGTAAAAGCTGATTTGTGTAAAATGACATTTATAGACGTTTGACTTTTATTTGTAATATTTCCTTTTCTTTAAAGATAAGAATTAATATGTGAGTTCTAATCTATTCATATTCATTTATGGGCAAATAAAATTATACTACTATCAAAATAACTAGAAATAACCCCCCTTCTATTTTTAATTTATCTAAATTATAACTATTATTTTTTGAACGTGTTGCACATATATATTCAAGGTAATATTCCCAAAAAAATATGCAAATTAATATCCAAAGTCCTCTACTAAAACAAATGATTATATTTTCCTCCTTAAAAAAAGTCATGTATACTAACTTACACAACTAGCACATAGCTTATACTCCATATGTTTAAAAAACACGTTGTCGTCGTGTACTTCTCATCAAACTAGTAGTAATGTCATCACGAACTTTTGTCATTTCATTAGTACTTAGATGTTGAGCTTCTTGCAAAGAACTACAATCAATATCGATCGGGATACTTCGGGAGGAATAAAAGTGGGATCCTCATCTATGATCTTGAATGCTGAATCAGGAACTTTGCTTAACCTTATGTAATTGTGCAATGCAAATGAAGCACAAATTATTCTATTTTGATCTTGTGATAAATACTTCGGAATTTTCCCTAATATTTTCCATCGTGCCTTTAAAATGCCAAATGCCCTCTCAATACAACTCCTTAAAGAAGAATGTGCACAGTTGAAAATTTCCCGAGGCCCTCTTTGTAACACCCCGTATTTTTGGGGCTATTTTAAATTTTTATTTAATCGATTGAATAATTAATTAACTAAATATTTAATTAATTATTATTTAATTAATTATAAATCTAGCACTTTAGAGAGCCTAGCTGTTAACAATGGTGCAGATCTTTATTTAAATTTGTCCAAGCCAATCCCAATGTTTCCCTCATCACCCCACCGCACGGCCCCCTATTCATTTTCCTTTAATTGTTATATTTTCTTTTCCTACTTTAATTACTAAACCACATCTATTTTGACCCCAACCAAAAATCTAATTTTTATCCTCCATCTAATTGTTTTATTTTATTCTTTCAACCTAAAATACTAAACTATACCTATTTTAATCCTAAACTACAAATAAAAACTAAACTACAAATAAAAACTAAACTGCAAATAAAAAGTAAAAATAAAAACTCCTCCTTTTCCCCACACAAATACTTCCTTCACTTTATCAATTCAAACACTTTCATCAAAGAAAGTTCACCCTTTAGCCTTTAAAGATCGAACCATTCACCATCAATATTAGGTAATTAGATTGCTTTATTTAATCAATAGGATAGATTAGTTATATAACGTTTAGAATAGGTTTAATCATGTTTAGAATTGTTTAGAATTACTTAGAATTGCTTAGAATCATGTTAGATGGATTTTGAATTGTATGCTAATGTTTGGCCAAGAATGTCGAGTGTTTATAGTAGCAATCCATGATGTTTTGACAAGTTTATTTCATGTTCTTGCTATGTTCTATGATTGTTTTACGATTCTTGCTAGTTTAGAATTGATGAAATTAATTATTGAGTAATTATGGAAGTGAGCCGTGAACCATGTCTGTTGTCGAATAGTTATCTTGATAAAAACTTACACTTTATGTTATAATCTTGTTCTTTTATTGAAATATTGATTTAATATTAATCTTTGATGACAATCTTGAATTTAATCTTTGAATTAATTATGATATGATAGTTTCTTGAATTTGATCTTACACTAGTAGAAAATAATTTAATTACTGCGGTTGTTTTTATCGTAAATGCTGCGGTTTTTTACCGCAGTATTTATAGGCGTATTATTTAGATATTATCTAAATGCTGCGGTTGTTTAACCGCATCTTCTGTGCTCAAGAAGCTGCGGTTTTTAAAACAACCGCAGCTTTTAATTTTTTTTTTTTTAAATTTACCATATGACAACCGCATTATTTAGTAGAAAGAACCGCATCTTCTTATTTATTTAGAACACTGAAAAGCTACTAAAACCGCATCTTTTTGAAATATTTTTTAAAATATAAATTCAAAATTTATATATATTATATAAATAATTCAACGGTACAAGGGTGATTCCTATTGATATGGAACCCCATTCTCACACATCTTCGAGGATGCTATTCATGATCATTACCACGTCATCAAGCGGGGTCGAAGTAGAAGCAATAATTATTCATATATATTATACATGAAAATATCTTACAAATAACATTTAAAAGTGTATCAAACAAGTAATAATACAAGAAATCACAAATATGTATCAGTAATAATAGCTGCACACTTGTCTCGAACTTCATTGATCTCTGTAGATGTGAATGGCCCTTCTCTTGGTGTGTTGAAAATCTGAAAAATACATCACATAAATGACGTGATTAGTTTTCGCCATACTAAAAGCAAGAATTCATGAACAAAAAACGAGCCAAACATGCCATTTTTGAGTCGTTTTTGGTGTTATAGTTCCCATCTTGGCCTCGATAAGCCTATTTCATGTTTTCAAGGTTCATTCACAACCCATGACATTGAGTTAAACATTGTATAACTTATTTGCATGATTTTGGGAAAGGTTCGAGGGTTTTGGAACAAAAAAAAAGCAAATAGGCCATTTTTTGCTCGTTTTGGTAGTTTTCGTTCCCATCCTCTCACCAATCAACCTAATTTCTATTTTTAAGTGTCATTCATCTCCTATAATATACATGTAAACGTTATGTGACTTATTTGCATGATTTCGGACAAATTTAGATCGTTTTAGAACAAAAAACTAGCCAAACATGCCATTTTTGGGTCATTTTTGGTGTTATAGTTCCCATCTTGGCCTCGATCATCCTAGTTCATGTTTTTAAGGTTCATTCACAACCCATGACATTGATGTAAACATTCTATAAGCTATTTGCATGATTTTGGGAAAGGTTAGAGGGTTTTGGAACAAGAAACAAACCAAATAAGCCATTTTTGGCTCTTTTTGGTAGTTTTCGTTCCCATCCTCTCACCAATCAACCTAATTTCTATTTTTAAGTGTCATTCATCTCCTATAATATACATGTAAACTTTATGTGACTTATTTGCATGATTTCGGACAAATTTTGATCGTTTTAGAACAAAAACGAGCCAAACATGCCATTTTTGGGTCATTTTTGGTGTTATAGTTCCCATCTTGGCCTCGATCATCCTAGTTCATGTTTTTAAGGTTCATTCACAACCCATGACATTGATGTAAACATTCTATAAGCTATTTGCATGATTTTGGGAAAGGTTAGAGGGTTTTGGAACAAAAAACAAACCAAATAAGCCATTTTTGGCTCTTTTTGGTAGTTTTCGTTCCCATCCTCTCACCAATCAACCTAATTTCTATTTTTAAGTGTCATTCATCTCCTATAATATACATGTAAACTTTATGTGACTTATTTGCATGATTTCGGACAAATTTTGATCGTTTTAGAACAAAAACGAGCCAAACATGCCATTTTTGGGTCATTTTTGGTGTTATAGTTCCCATCTTGGCCTCGATCATCCTAGTTCATGTTTTTAAGGTTCATTCACAACCCATAATATTTATGTAAACATTCTATAAGTTATTTGCATGATTTCGGACAAATTTTGATCGTTTTAGAACAAAAACGAGCCAAACATGCCATTTTTGGGTCATTTTTGGTGTTATAGTTCCCATCTTGGCCTCGATCATCCTAGTTCATGTTTTTAAGGTTCATTCACAACCCATGACATTGATGTAAACATTCTATAAGCTATTTGCATGATTTTGGGAAAGGTTAGAGGGTTTTGGAACAAGAAACAAACCATATAAGCCATTTTTGGCTCTTTTTGGTAGTTTTCGTTCCCATCCTCTCACCAATCAACCTAATTTCTATTTTTAAGTGTCATTCATCTCCTATAATATACATGTAAACTTTATGTGTAGCAAGCTGGTGGCAAAAAGCTACCATTCTTGGCTCTTTCTTCAACCTTATCTTTTGTTTTCCCCTTTCTCGTTCCCTTACCTTTACCCTTACCCTTCAGTTTGGCCTTGCCCTTTTTTGCGCCTTTTCCCTCAGACTCGATGCCCTCTGATTCTATGCATTCCTTTCTTTTTCTTTTTAGAACCCTTTCCTGAGGCCAAAGTTCTTGACGAAGCCCGATTCTCTTCAGATAATTTCTCGTCCTTTTGTCATCCTTTGTTTTGTTTGGAATGTTCATAAGTGTCCCAAGAAGCGAATCACACACGTTTTTCTCTATGTGCATAACATCCAGACAATGTCTCACTTGTAGATCTTTCCAATAAGGAAGTTTCCAAAAAATAGACGTCTTTTTCCAAAGGCTTAATTTCTCTTCATTGTTATGATCAATGACATTCTTCCCTTTACCAAAGTTCGTATCAACATCTTTAACCTGGTCATAGACCTCACTACCTGTCAATGGTGCCCGCATTCGACGCTCTTCAACACAACCATCAAATGCCTTCTTCTTCTTTCGGAAAGGGTGATTGGGGGGGAGGTATCTTCGATGAGGCATGTAAACATATTTACTCCACTCTTTAATATACACCTCACTCATATCATCCATACAAATCGGACATGCTTTCTTACCTTTGGTTTTGTACCCTGATAAGTTACCATAAGCTGGAAAGTCGTTGATGGTACAGAAAAGCATCGCCCGTAATGTAAACATCTCATTCTTATATGCATCGAACACTCTAACCCCCTCATCCCACAACTTTATCAAGTCATCAACAAGGGGTTGAAGGTAAACACATATGTCATTTCCCGGCTGTCTAGGCCCAGATATAAGAAGAGATAGCATGATGTACTTGCGTTTCATACACAACCATGGAGGCAAATTGTATATCGTAAGAAGCACTGGCCATGTACTATGCTTAGTACTGAGACTTCCGAATGGATTCATCCCATCTGTACACAAGCCAAGCCTCAAATTTCGATAATCACTCGCAAATGTCTTATGCAGCCTATCAATGTTCTTCCACTCGGGAGAGTCAGCGGGATGCTTGAGCAAACCATCTTTTTTCCTTCCATCAGCATGTCATCTCAAATTCTTAGCATCTTTTTTTAATGAAAACATGCGCTTTAATCTTGGTATTATAGGAAGATACCACAATACCTTAGCAGGGGGGCCTTTCTTATCACCAGTCCGGCCTTGACGCTTGTAACGGGACTCCCCACACTTAGGACACTTGTCCAAATTTTCATATTCATTTTGGAACAGCACACAATCATTTGGACAAGCATGAATCTTTTTATATTCTAAGCCAAAGGGGCACATCAGTTTCTTGGCATAATAATTTGACTTGGGAAGCTCGTTACCTTCGGGAAACATTTCACTTAGTTCTTCCAATAAAGCAGTGAAACCAATGTCACTGATGCCGAACCTTAACTTGATATTATACAATGTAAGTACAGCTGAAAGTTTGGTAAACTTTTCGCACCCAGCATACAATGGCTTCTGAGAAGCCTCATTCAAAGACTGGAAAACACGAGGATGTTTTCCCAAATCGTCCTCAACCCCCTCCATCATCTCTTCAAGATAATCTCCTTCATCATCATTTGATTTCTCATCAGCATCATCTTCACAATCATCATTACTAAATTCATTCTCAATGTTACAATCTTCCTCATGTACTTGAATCATACATTCTTGCTCATGACCATCAGTCAAAGTGCGGTTCCCTTCATAAACCCCCTCCTCACCATGCCACACCCACACTTGGTATTGAGGCCTAAACCCGTTGCGAATCACATGCTCCCTAACAATGTAAATTGAATTGACCCAACCCACATTGGCACACTTGGCACACGGACAATAAAACCCATTAGCTCCCGTCTTAGCTTGGTTTTCTAAGGCTAAATTAGAAAATTCAGCCAACCCATTCAAGAATTCATCTGATGTGGTAGATCCACCATACATCCAACTACGATCTTTTCCCATTCAAATTAAATGACCTTGAATTAAACACATGTTAATGTTGTATCAATGAGTATAAAAAAAATATATATATATATAGACACTTCACACAAAAAAGCAAAATATGGATGTAGTCCAAGGGTCCTTATCACTTCAACCTAATCCATCCTTGGACATCTAATCCCACTAGTATGTATTTATCTTTTTATGCACAAACTTCTTATTTACACAATTATTTTCGAATATAAACATTATATAGCAAAAAAACAAATTCATTAATCCAAAACCAAATTATAACCAAAGTTTTTTGCTACTACTTATTTTGTATAAACTTTATTATTTATTTAAAAAAAATATTCAACAACTATCTTATAAAAACCCTTACATAAAAAACTAAACTTTACTACTCAAATTTATACAATTAATAATCAATAAGTCATTATATATTTATAAATTTATAAAAAATTAGGGCATAATCTTTGCATCAAATTACAACCTAGAACAATCCTAATTAAAATTGGTAAATTAGGGCTTCAAACAACACATCACTAAAACAATCATGATTTTTGCATCAAATTAAAAACAAACCAAATTAGGGCATAATCAACAACAATAAAAGTGCTAAAATTCTAATCAATCAGATTATTAAAAATAATCAAAAATAAATCCAAAGCCGAATGACCCAGAAGCCAGCCACCCCTTGCCCCCAGCAGCCAGCCACCCCTTGCCCAGCCACCACATTTGCACCCTACCACCCGAATGACCCAAAACCACCACCACCCAAATGACCCAATACCACTCAAATCCCCAGGCCACCTGCTCAAAACCCATTTCGAACCACCCAAATCCCCACCTGCTCAAAACCCAATTCGAACCACCCAACCCCAAATTAGGGCAAAAAGATTGAAAAAAACGAACATAGAGAGATAGTTTGCAGCAATTATAGCTTGAAGGTTGAAATTATACCTTAAAGGGAGAGAAGAGCACGAGAATTTCGAAGCAGCAGAGAAGCACGAGCAGAGCAGAGAACCACGAGCAGAGCAGAGAACCACGAGCAGAGAACCACGACCAGAGAAGCACGAGCAGAGCAGAGAAGTTCGAACCACGAGCAGCGGCGCCGACGGCAGCAACGGTGAAGGCAGGAGGAGGAATTGATGGTGGAGGAATGGAGATTGGAGAAGGAACCCGTGCGTGTAGAGGAAGAGAGGGAAAATGAAATGTTAAGTTTTGAATTGAAAACACGAGTAATGCTTATCTGCTATGTGTAATTTGTAATTTAAAAGATGCGGTTGTTTATAAAACCGCATCTTTTGAATTTTTTTTTTTTTTTTGGGATTTTTGAATTTAAAAGATACGGTTTATAAAAAAACCGCATTATTTGATATGCAGCAAAAGAATTTTTTTCTACTAGTGTTATTAGTGTTGTTTTGCCAAGGAAGCCGTGTAGTATACATGTATTAAAAGATTGATTTTGATCTTGTTTTAGTCCATGTTTGATGATTCACTGTTTAAAGTATAATTTTTATGATTATTATTAAGTTTATATGATTAATTATTGATGATTGCATTAATTAATTTAAAGTGTAAATTTTGGTTGCTTGCTTCAAGAATGTCGAATGGTGTAGTGTTATAAAAGGAGGATTTTTATCATGTTTTAAGTAATATTTCTTGATAATTGTTAGCTTATATGATTATTTGTTTAATTAATTGATTGATTGAATTGTTTATATGATTATGGTAAAGAATTGAATTAATTATTGTTTTATATAGTGAATGTCATGTGGGTTGAGTTTGAGATTAGAATTATGAGTCAAGTTAAGTTGGACTAGAATTGATTAGAAGTCAAGTTGTGTCATTAAAGGATTGAGTTGTGAACTGGAATTGAGAATAGAATTGAAATGTAAAAGATGATTAACTATGAAGTGACCGCCTATCTAGCAGCTTAAGTTGCCATAAACATAGGTATAGTCGAAGCCACTGTCCCATCTTCGGATTTGGGACAGTTCTTGATCCCAGTGCCGGGAAGTAGATCAAACGTGGTTGACCCAGCATGAGCAAGGAAAGTTGGGGAAGAATTAAGGTTTCCCCTACGAGCATATGACTGGTCACGGATTAGCACCTGAACTGAATAGAACTGAAGGGTCAATAGTGTGGACTAGAAGTCTAGAACTGAATAAGTTATTTCGAAAGATCTCGGTCATTATGTTATTACAATTGTTTCCGATGCGTACTTGAATGTTATTGTCTATGAATGCTTTCCTAGATGATTTGTTTGACTGTTTGGTTGACCTGTTCTGATTATTATGTTCCTAATTGTGTTCTACTGATTAAGTAGAACAATCTAATTACTCACCATTGACTGTGGACCCCAAAATCCTTTTCAGGTACAGGTGATGATTGATTGAGTTACGCAAGGACTGGGATTGTGTGCAAGATAGCTTAGTAGTTTATCCTGTTGACCATTTCTAGCCTTTGTATTATTAGTATTAGTGGACTTTTCCTTATTTTGTAGTAATAATGGACTTTGGAACCTTATTAATTTGGAATATTTAATGGTTTAATTTGAATAATATGAACTAAGTTTAGAGCTTCCTCTGTAATTAACAAATCTGATAATAAAGGTTTTTGAATATTAATGATTTGTATTGTTGTTTTCTCCGAAAACAACGCTGCTAAAATATGGGTCATTACACTCTTGCATTTGCACCAGGAAATTCAGATTAATGATACCTTGTCATATGATATGGAGTTAGATACCTTCTCTTTCAGGATATCCTTTATCTACCAAGTAATATTTTCCTGAAACTTGTCTTTCATTTTTTATGGACAACAAATGCAACTACCCACAATCATAAATATACAAACAAGCTCAAATCTAGTACTACACATATCAACTAGTGCTAAATAATGGATAATTATAACTATTTATATAATTATTTTTTGGCATATACTTACACAAATTTAGTACATAAATTTATAATAATTGTAATAAATTTGATTACAATAAAGTGTGGCTACAATCTTAGTTTTAACTTAAGCCCAAAAAACAAAAAAGAACCTCAATTATAGTGTTCAAGTGAAGTTGCTGTTCAATTTTAGTTTTAACTTAAGTCCAATTACAGTGTTCAATTTTAGTTTTAACTTAAGCAAAAAAAACAAAAAAAAAACAAAAAAAACAAAAACCCAACTGTGGGTCTGTGGCTAAAATTAGCCTGTACAATTTTAGTTTCAATTGTGGCTACAATAAATCAAATACACTAACAGTCATTTGTTCTTCTCCCAAAAACTATTTTTTAAAAAAAAAAATTACCATTTGCATATACATACATAATCATTCAAATCTCTGTTTATATGTTCAAGCATAACAAATGTAATGGCCCAGATTTTTTGGTATTTTTGCCAATGATTTATTTGCTATTTATGTTATTTTATGTATGGTCCAAAATTTATTTGGACTATTTATTTTTATTTTATGTGAATAATTTCGATTAACTTCGATTATTTTTATTTTTTGGTTGTTTATTATTTATTTTATTATTATTTAATTAATTAGAATTCTTATTATTTAATTTTCTAATTAGTTAATTAATATTTTTGGGCCAAATGCAATTTGAGCATGATTAAACATGCATGAGTGCAATTAGCCCAATTGATCACCAAAAGCCCAATTTAGCCTTATGGAAACCGGCCCCCTTGGTAATTAGTGGCCTAATTGTCACTTGCCTCATGTTCACACCTTAAACCACTTCTATAAATAGAAGGGTTAGTAAGGCTTGGAAGCTCATTTTGCCATCTTAAACACTTTGATCATCTTTTGCCACAAATAAAAGCCAAACACTCTTCCTTGCCATAGTTTCCACACTTCATTTTTGGCTATGAACACCCAACCATTTCTCATCATCCGATCACATTCAAAACTTAAAGATTTAATTACTATTGATCTTTAGGTAACTTTAAACACAACAATCTCCATATTTTGCAATCAAGACTTCTAGTTCGGGTTTAGTTTTGGGGTTGTTCGATTGGGTTCAAGTTCGTGGGATGGTCCGTGTGGTTCGTGTGAAGGACCGTGTTGGTTCGTGGTGGCCGTGCAGTGGCAGCCGTGCAAGTCGTGGTGGTGCCGTGTTGAAGCCGTGGTGGTGCCGTGCAAAGCTGTGGGGTGCCCGTTCAAGGACCGTGTTCGTGCGAGCCGTGCCGTGTTCGTGAGTGTAACGACCCGACTTTTTGGACGTGTCGAATTACGAAGGAAATCGACAAACGGATCATTACCAACTTAAAATGAACAATAAATCAAATTATTCGAATAAATGGGTTAACTTTTATTAAATAATCAATTAATATCCAAAAAAAATAACTCAATATCCTTTAATACATAAATTATCTTAAAACTGTCCCAACATGCTGGGATCATAAAATAGACTAATTAAATTGTCTATGAACAATAAGAAACTTCTAATTAAGCTAAGTAACTAAGGTTTACTATGCTAAGTCCTCAGCCACTCAAAGCCCATCCATCGAAGCCCGTTAATCTGCAGCATCTTCTCCTGAAACTGAGGGGGGGGTCCACCGTCAGTGGCGAGTAACTAGGCTGTCCCATTTAATCGAGGGACCACCAAACACATAATATCATAGAAATGCACATAAAAACTGTAAAGAAACTTAATACATGCTTCTCATACAACAATACAAAGTACGCATAGAAATACGTACAAACATACGTATACGTACAGAATACGTATAAAATACCTGCAGAAATACAGTTAGAATACGTAATATCTACGTATAATGTACGTACGATCAACCCTGCATTATACGGTTAGAAATACGTACACATTCATACTTACACAATACAGAATCATACAGCGGAAGTCTTATATCATTCATATACTTATACTTATAGTATAATACCATCATAACTTAACTTATCCCAACATTCATTTTATCATAGCCTATATCTTATCTTATATCCTATGTCATAACATAACGTAAATATATATATACCTTAACCCAAACTTTCCATCAACTTGTTTTAACCTATCATATATTATATCTCATTGTCTCGTATTCTTATCCTATCGTATTCAATTCATGACATTTCATATCATATCATAATCATTCGTTTCATTTCATATCATAACATTCGTTTCATTTCATATCGTAATCATATCAAATCATATCATTCGTTGGACCGGTCACTATAACTCGTTGTGGATCCCGTGTGCACCACAACTTTCCTAGAACATGCCGGGAGGAGCTCGTGTACTCAACCCGTAGTGGATCCCGTGTGCACCACTAAGCCTAAGCTATGGCCATAACCCCTAATAGCAGCTCGTGTACTACTACTAGACGACTACATATCCTAAGACCCAGAACTGCTCGGGGGAACTCGTGTGTTCGTCCCAATTGAGCAGTGGCCTCGACTTAATCCAGTCTGACTACTCGGGTCATCAGGTGGGCGTCCTTATCATATCTTATATCTTTAATTAATCATATCATATCATATATTGGGAAATACTAGGTGACCGTAATAGGAAATGAAATGTTCGGAGTCCCAGGAAAGAGAGGTGCGGCACGTATATTGGCCACCTTAAATACCAAGTCTTTCCTAGCCAGAGACCGAAACATAACATGTATGGCTATTACTCTGTTTCCTTTCTTATCCCTAGTAATATCTTATGCAACTTCAAACCTTATCTTATACTATCCTCAATATCTTATCATATCTTTATAACTTATCCCTACGGATAACTATTCTTATTATTATTACTAATATTAACTTGTAAATATTATTATTAATAATATAAATAACCGAATCATCCTAATAATAATATTAATACTGTTATCTATCCCTTCACTTTACAACTTATCCCTGATAATTATTTTATCCGTAACTTTTATTATTAAATTATTTCTTAAATTAATAATAATCCAAAATTAACCAAAATTGACTAATTCTTATCATTTCACACGACATTTCTAATTTTCAACCAAAAATTAATTATTTTCTTAAATTCTCTTAATTAATTAATTAATTACTTAAATTACCAAAAATTATGTTAAAAATTCCATTTTTCCTATTCTCAACACACTCGACTTTTTCATCCATAATAACCAAATTTTATCAATTAATTTATATAATTCAATCTACAACAATTAATTAAATTAACTAATCAATAAACATAAAAATCATAATTTTAACAACAATTAACATGATTAAATTCAAGAATCAAGAACACATTAACATGCTTTTGTTCCAACATCACTCGGCAATTTCACTAACAAACAAGAACCAAATTTCATGATCAAGAATTCAATACAACATGATATTACTAAAGATTTAATCAAAGATTTACGTAATTAATTCAATAAGATCAAGATTAACATAAAAATTAGATTTTTAATCTTTCTTTAAACTTGTCTACCACTCGACATTCAAGGCAAATAACCAAGATTAATTTACAATTCAAGATTTAATTATTCTAATTACTTTAATCATGAATCATGCTTAAATAATTAAAGAAAATTATCATAATCCTTATGAACCACTCGAAAAATAGCAAAACTAAATCAAGAACATGAATCATCATTTTCATGCAAGAATTTCGAATCAACATAGTTATCATGGATTAAATTATGCAATTTTTAATTAATAAAACAAACAAGATTCATACATAAAATCATGAAAACTCGTGAAATAAATCAAGAAATCATCATCATACTACTCGAAATATACATATGAAAAACAATATTAAATTCCTACAATTTTCATGATACAATTCCTAATTACTATGTGTTTTTCTACCCTTTAATTAAATAGAAAAGCGAAGTTACCTTGATTCGCTTATTAATTCCAAAACACAAAAATTAATTCACCTTTTCTTGATGATAACACACGGCCAAAAAGAAAAGAGAAAAGAAGAAAGAAAAATGTATTTTTTTTTTAGGGTTTTTGGAACAATTGCAAAATAGGAACCAAATGAGAAGAGTAGGTCCTATTTATAAACAAAGAAAAGAAACAAAATCAAAACCCTAATGTTTGTTGTTAGGGTGCCGTGTGGGAGGAGAATAATTAGGGAGAGTTGAGCTAAATTGGTTAGGTTGCTAGCTCATCTTTGAATGGGTTAAAATCAAATTAATTTAATTAATTAATCAATTAATTCAATAATTAATTCACTAAATTAAAGAAACTAAAATGGACCCAATATAGATAAGAGGGCCGGCCAAGGAGGAAAGAAAGAAAGAAAAAGAAAATTGGGTCTTTGGCCCAATTTTGAAGAAAAAGATTGGACTAAAAGATGTAAACAGTCCAATTTAAATGGCCTAATTGGACTTAGAACTATTAAATAACGTTAATAACCGCGAAATTTTCTGGCCCAAAATTCCGGGTTATTACAGTGAGAGCCGTGCCGTGTTGGGCGTTTGATAGGGCCGTGTATTTGGGTTTTCCGGGCTGCAAGTTTGTGTGATTGTGTGCTTATTCATCAAAAGGTAACATACTTTCTTACCTTGATATGTGTACTATGATTACAAGATAGATTAAGTAAGCATGTTAGATGAATTTTTGATGATTGATTATCATTTCATGCGTGATTTTCAAGTGGGTTTTGAGTATTGATTTTATGATGATTTACTTAAGTTTTCATGTATGCTTTTGTTAAGGTTTTCGTGTGGTATGTTTTTGAAGTCGAGTTCTTGATTGAGTTCTTGATGAGTTCTTGATGAGTTCTTGATGGGTTCTTGATGAGTTCTATGAGTTCTTTATGAATTCTTGGTTGAGTCTTGAAATCTTGAAAGTGGGTCTTATGTTCTTTTAAAGTGCAAGATTATTGATGTTTTCAAAGTAATGTTTAAAGATAAGTAAGGTTTTGTAAAGATTTTGAAAGATAGTTTTAAAGAAGTTAAAGAAAGGTTTAAAGATTTGTTAAAGATTCGATAAAGATTGATTATGAAGCAGTATTGATTTTGGTTAAACTTAAGAAAAGGCGAAAGAAGCGATCTTGAGTGTAAATTCGATGTTTGTAAGTAAGATTAGCTTAAGTTTACTTTTAGACGCCTAATCTTGGAGTAAGATTCTAAGTTTTGGTTTAAGACGTTGCCCCTATCCTGACTGCGGTATTGGGATAGTGTATACTTGCTATGTTGTCTGTTTGATATGAATTTCCGTAAGATGGGGTTCATGGGTTTGTACGTGCATAGTCCGGTCTAAATTGTAAATGGTAGCGACAAAGATGTTTTTATGATTTTTAAGTTGGAATTATTTAATTTGGTCAGTTTTACGATTATTGATGTTTTGACATTTTTATCATATGATGGTTGGTAGTCTGATATGTTGTTTGATTTGTTCTATGATTATGTGTATCCATGTTATGGTGGGACTGTTATGTTGCTCGGCACTGACAATGGATTATTGTTATTTTTCAGGTAATTCTGATGATGACTGTGCAGCTTAGCTATTGGTTGGGCGAGTGCCGTTATAGTATTCTTGTTCTAGACTACGTTTTATCTTTAGTGTATTTTGACTCTGACAGGTATTTGGAGTTATTTTCTAGTATAGATACATTTGGGTATAGTATTGTACAACTTGTGGGTATTGTAATTTTTTGGGGTATAGTAATAATAATTTTTTGAGGTTTTGTTTTAATTTTTAGTAAGTTTATTTGTTAGATCGACAATTCGACTCGTCGGTTTCTTCAGCGCTGGTTTAAGCGAGTCGGGTCATCACAACAAATCATATATCAAAAGCATAATCATAGCCCTAAAAAATTATCAAACGTGACTTGTTTTTGGAGTAATTAAGGGCATCTAACAGATGACTAAACAGGAAACAAACACAGTGGAGGAGGGGGGGGGGGGAAGAAATTACCCAACATTTTGCTCAATAATTCACAAGCAAATACCCATTAATTAAGAATATGAAAAACTCTTGAAAACAACAGAATGCAAATAATTATAAAAAAAATACGATTCACTCACCTCTTTGAAGATATCACAAAAATTCTAGGCTGAAATGATTTCAGAAGAGTAGAAGGAGAAGAGTTGAAGGAGGAAAAAAAAATGAAGATGAGAGCATTTTTTAGGTCAAATGAGAAACTGAATATGAAGGGTGATTTGGGGCAACGAAATGAGTTTTACAAAACTCCTTTGTAAACGCTGGTATACCCAGCGTTTTACAAAGTAGAGTTTTGTCCCCCAAAACTCTATTACATCAGCTATTTTACCAAACACACATAATAGAGTTTTGACCAGTCAAAAACTCTATAATGGGTCAAAAACTCTAATTTGAGGGGAAACCTCTCCTAACCAAACACAGCCATTGTATTTGAACCACTTAGAGGGAAGTGGTTGGGGAGGGTTCTGTGAGCACTGAGTGAACTCTTAGAGTTAAAAGTTGGGGAATTGTGTGTTACATAGTTGTAGCATTCAATTCAGTGTGTAACCATTGTTATTCTTCAGAGTTAATTTATAATATTAGTGAGAGAGTGGAGGACGTAGGCTTATTGAGAAGCCGAACCTCATTAAATCCTTGTGTCTCTACTCTTTACTTTTCTGTTCTTTCGTTGTTCCCATAAACTAAAAAAGAATTTTGAAAACGAATAGAAAAACACAAATACTTAATTCAACCCCCACCCCCTTCTTGAGTATCCTTGAGCTTACAAGAACCATGGTGTCTCGGAACCCCTTAAGATGATATCGAGGATCATCTCTGGATTTGAACTGTGGGAGATTAATGCTTGAGAACTCGTTGGTGGAAAGGTTAGAGTCGATAACAATTGTTTCTTTATGGAAGGTGGGGTCCCTTATTCTCTAGACATGCTCGGCTAGGTTCTTGATCATGGAAGAGCTCGTGGTCTTTTCTAGATCAATGATCTTGGCTTGGAGCCCTTCGAGTACAGTGGTCAATTCGTCAAATCGTTCAGCGAGCTGTTTGAGTTGGTCTTCTTGAGAAGCCATTTGTGGTGTTCGGGTTGTAGGCTACGGATATGGGCTTAAGTGACGTAGGCTTGGGATACAGGCTTAAGTGACGGGCTTGAGCGATGTACGGTGGGTATTTTAAAGTTTTCGGATTTGGATGAGTGATAGGTTTGAGGGAGGCTGGGGTGATGTTTAAGTGCGGTGAGGTAAGGTTGGAATGGGCTTAGGTCTTGCTCGGACCTCGGCTATGCTTTGGATCGAATGCGAACATTTTCTATAACTCTGGCCTGCTTTCCAAAAGAACCAAAACCCTTGGTAAACCCCCTTGATCATAGTACAATTGTGACACGAATGCAGATGTAGATGCATGTCCTAATTCCACGATCATCATCCCTAAAATGCATGAATGCAAGTTGCCCTTTACATTTTTTTAATTTTTTTTCTTCTTTTATTTTTCTATTTTTTTGAAAGTGTACCAAGAGACATGAAATATGCAATGCATGTGAAGGGAAGTGCCTATGTTAGAAGTGAACCTAAGTTCGGTAAAAGGTCAAGTTCGGTCAAAGGTTAGAAGTGAACCACCTTTAGATTATTATGTTCCTTGTGTAAATCTTCGAGTTTTTCAATTAAGTGGTCATACGCAAGTATGACATCAGATTTACTCAAGGTACATGCATCTTTTAGTAATTCAAGATTTGAATCATGTGTGAATAGTTCCTTGAGCTCATTAAACCCCTTTTCAATTTTTTCAAAAAATTCATCTTCCTTAAGAACTGGTTTGGAGTTTAATGTCTCAAGTTCTATTCTTTGTTGATCTACTGTTATTTCAATTTCAGACATTTTTTCTTTAAGTTCCTCACAAATAAGTTCAAGTTCAGCAGATCTAGCACCACATATCTCATAATCTCGAACTGTTTCTTTTATTTTCTTTTTTTTTTTGGTAGGCAGACCCAACACGAATGCATTGATCTATTTTGAATTCAAGATAATTAATCAAGTAATCCATCTCTATCTAGATTATGCATGTTTGCTTTTATTTCATCAAAAGATACCTGATTATCATATGAGGAGCTTCCACCAGCCATGAGACAAAGAACATTTTCTTCATTAGAACATGTCTCAGACTGGTTTGTGTATGTGAAAGCAGTGAGGCAGAGATTTTCTTCTTTAGCATCTTCCTCATCTTCAGATTTTGAATCTCCCCAAACAGCAGCAAGCATAGCCCTCTTGAAAACCTTCTTCTCAGTATGGACTCCAGGGTTTCCCTTTACATTCTTAAAAGTTGGACACTCCTTTATTCTGTGCCCTGGTTCACCACACTTAAAGCAACCAGCGTTGGAACTGGTTTTCCTGAACTGTTTCTCCCTTTTGAAAACTTACCCTTGGATTTACTCCTCAGGTATTTTTCAAATCTTCTAGCCATGAGACTAATGTCATCCTCATCTTCCTCTGATTCCTCTGCCTTGAGAACCATTTCCTTATTCTTCGAAGTGGTTTCAGCCTTTGAATCAACCAACATATCATCTGTCATTAAGGAACCAATCAGCTGTTCCAGAGATAGTGTGGTTAGATATTTTGTCTCTTGAATGGCCGTAACCTTGGGCATCCACTTCCCTGACAGGCTTCTCAACATTTTTCTCACCAACTCCTCACTCGAGAAGGTCTTCCCTAATGACTTTAGCTCATTTACAATGGTAATAAATCTCGTGAACATATCCTTAATGTTCTCTTCCCTAGTCATCTCAAAGACCTCGTATTTTGACATGAGCATGTCGATTTTTGACCTTCTCACTTCTGAGTTACCCTCATAAGCTAGTTCCTAAGTGTCCCAAATTTCCTTTGCAGATGAACAAGCTAGGATTCGGTTTACCTCACATTTTGCAATTCCTTGTTGAACAAGTGACATTGCCTTGGCATTCTTTTCCAACTTCTTAAAGTCCTCACTTGTATATTCATCTTCAAACTTGGGAACAATGAACCCTTCTTGATTCTTCTTAAGGATACCCGTGGGTCCATTCTTAACAATCATCCAGCACTCACAGTCGATTCCAATGATGATATTCTTCATGCAGTTCTTCCACCATGAGTAGTTTGTACCATTGAACTTGAGTAGTTTGTACCATTGAACTTGAGAAGTCTGGATCCACTTGATTCTTGAGTATTCATCTTCTTCCTCCTCTAGGTAGTTAACCCTTTGAGAAGTTAGGCTCTTATACCAATTGTAAGTTCAAGGATACTCAAGAAGGGGGATTGAATTGAGTATGTGTGTTTTTCTATTCGTTTTAAAAATTCTTTTTCAGTTTATGGGAACAACGAAAGAACAGAAAAGTAAAGAGTAGAGACACAAGGATTTAACGAGGTTCGGCTTCTCAATAAGAATACGTCCTCCACTCTCTCACCAATATTATTAATCAACTCTGAAGAATAACAATGGTTACACACTCAATTGAATGCTACAACTATGTAACACACAATTCCCCAACTGTTAACTCTATCACTTCACTCAGCACTCACAGTGTAACGACCCGGATTTTTGGGCCGTAAAATTTCGTGAGAAATTAAGCCTTTGAGCCCAAATTATCTGAATTGGGTCAAAAGAATTAATATGGAATATGGAAGCAAGCTCAAACCTTGTCCTATTCCTTCATTTAGACGGCCCATAATATTAATTTCCTTGGTATTTTCTTTCTCTTAATTAAATTATTTTTTTATCCATAATTAACAAATCATATCTATTTTGTTTAAACCCTAAAAATTCTATTTTTCTCCTAACAACCTTTACAAAATTTTAGGAACCCAAACTCCTATTCTAACTCCTCATGGCCGGCCCCCATAATTATTTCTTTAATTTGTTTTATTTCTTTTTCAACCTTAATTAACAATTAATATCTATTTTTGATTTAACCTAAAAAACCTCTACTTTTATATCCTAAACTAACTCCTAAAATCTAGTAAACCAACTCCTAAAATCTAGTACTCTTATTATCTAGTAAAGCCTACCCTATTTATATTCAAAAAAACCCACCCTTTGTAAACCTATTTCATTATACTAATCAAACTCAAAACAAAACCTTTTTTTTCTCCTCTTTCTTTTCCCGCGGGTCTTAGGCGTGCTTTTGTGTGACTTGCTTTGATGGGTAACTAGCTATTCTACTTAGGATTAGGATTAGATTATATGGAGTAATAGGATTAGAATAGTGTTGTTGTGTTTATGTTATCATGCGTGATATTTACAGTTAGAGTAAAGTTCTGATTTCTTTCTTGAATAATTGTTAAAGTTTGTATATGCGTGTGTAATTGATATGTACAAGTATGGATTTTTTTCTTGATTTTGTCTTGCAATCTTGATGATTTCTTGCATAATGTCTTGAAGTTGTTGTACTCGTAAATCTTGATAGAATGATGACCTTTGGATTGTGGAATTGGTAAGTGTATCATGTAATGTCAAGTATGATTTTGTATTTTGTTTTGTTGAGTATCATGGGCACCGCTTATTTTCTTGTAATGATTGATACATGGGCTTTGATATAATGGTTGACTTAATCAAGGGTGATATTGATGAGGATGGCGCATGATTCCAAGCTTGGAAATTGATTATTGAAAGCATGTATTTGTTATTTATGCCAAAGCATTGACCATAAATAATCTTATATTTCGGTTTAGTGGAAGTATTAGTTTATAGTTTTGGTATTGAATTGTTACTTGTATATCTATCTTGTACTGCTAATTCAGTTTGTAATCAAACCATTATATTGTTCTTGTATTCGTGCTTTTGATGACATAAAGTTTTGGAATGTGTGACGAGCTTTTTTTGTATTTTCTGGGAGTCTTTTTTAGTCTTGTTGAGTCGAGTTGTGTCGAACGATTAAAGATCGTGCGTTGAGTGGTTAAAGATCGCGCGTCTATCGGTTCATCGGTGATGAATCGTGCGGGGCAAGTTTTGTGTGATTGATTGTGTATCAGGGTCGTGTCGAACGGTTAAAGATCGTTCGTCGAACGGTTAAAGATCGCGCGTCTATCGGTTCATAAGTGATGAATCGTGCGGGGCAAGTCCTTTGTTGTTGTCTTGTATCGGTTGTAGACCGAGCGTTGTCATGTCTTGATATTGAATTTGTGATTGTGCATGTAAACTTGGAAGAATGTGTTGTAGCTTGATTCGTTTGATGTTGTAATGGATATCTAGTATGTTTCCGCTGCTAACTCTATTGTTGAACTTGTGACATGTGTTCATTGTTGTTCCTGTGCTCTATCCCTATTATTGTATGTAATGTGGTCCTACTTCTAAGTAGGACAATCTAGTTACTCGCCACTGATGGTGGACCCCTAATTTTGTTTTGCAGGTAAGCAGGATAGAAGCTAGAAGCAGGATGAGTTGATGAGCGTCTAGGCCCCTATTTTTATTTCCTGCTTTTGCAAGAGGTTTTATTTTCAGTTTTTAAGACTTGTTTTGGGTTTAGTTTCACCTTTTGTAATTGGGATTCCTTTAATAATTATAATAAGTATTATTTCCATGAGTTTTAGTTATTTTCTTGCTTTATAAATCGATTGGTAACTGCCTGTTTACGACGTTATCACTAATAACGTCGTTGCTAAAATGCGGGGTGTTACACACAGAACACTCCCCAACCACTTCCCTCTAAGTGGTTCAAATACAATAATCAAATTCTCTGTAAGTTTTCTCTTGAAGATGAGTATGGAGATGTTTTTTGCTCTAAGAAAGAACTTTTGGAAATATTGGCTTCTTTTCTTTTTGGAGAGCAAGAGGGTTTTTAAGGTTTCTCAAGAGTGGGCGTTTTTGCAAATGAAAATCGCCATCCTAAGTGTGCATGGAAGAGCTGCTTAAATAATACAAATAAATCAGCTGACACAAGTACAATAGTACTAAATCAGACTTTGTTCCCTTGCACTACATGTAGTGGGTTAGTGGAAAGTACGCTAAAGTCCAAATTGGTACAATGCATTAATTGAGCTGATTGAGAATATTATTTTAGCAAATATTCCAAAACCTAAGTAATCAATATTTATCATTTGAATTTTAAAACGTTTTGGTGTTAAAATATCAATACTAATCACTTAAGTGCACGTGCGTAATACTGAGGTCTGTTTCCACAGTGGTCTCAGCATTACTAAGTTTATGTCTGATAAAGAGGACTGTTCTTTGCCTGTTCTTTGACTGTTCTCTTTACTGGACATAAACTTCAACCGTTCTTCTTCTTTGCAATTATAATTCAACCTTACTTCCCTAAGTTCATTTTTACAAGAAGATCCTAATGTACATGAAATTAAAAGCTACAAGCTCTTGGCTTCTGATCTTCAAGTATCTCAAGGCTCTAATGTTCTTCTCTCTAAATCTTGCCTTGATGTATCCTGACTTGATTCAACCTGATTATACACAATCATTCATAGCAATCAAGTATAGAGAACTGGTTTGTCATCATTCAAATCAAACATGGTTCAACAATTTCCCCCTATTTGATGATGACAAACCATGAAGTTCCCCCTGAGAACAGTAACTAATTGTTTTAGTTAAAACAACTGTTAAAAGGAACTGGTCTTGCACTGTGCTTGCAGTCAAACTCGTAATCTTAGAGAATTAAAGCACAAAATATACTAAAGCACAATTAAACTGATTACTAGGTCAGTCAACTCATCACATTACTCAATATTTATTGAGTTTCAACATTAAGACCTGTAACCTGCAAGACTTATCAGAATCAAGTGTAGCAAGAGAAAAGTCTAAGTTCACTTGGAAGATTTACTTCCAGTTGGGATGAATAGGAGCATTTGATCTGAATTCAAAACTCTCCTAGGCATAAAGCTGGGCCATCTCTAACAAGGTATGAACCTTGTTCATGTTGCTACACAAGATACTGGGAACTTCATCTGTTCCTAAGAAAATGAGAAAACTACAGAGGAAGCTGTTGCTTCTGTGGTCGAGAAAATTGTAGAGGGATCAAAGGAGCCATGCAAGCAGAAGGATGAATCTACACCACCACCATCTCCAAAATCACCAGCACCTCAAACCTAGAAAACTCCCTCACCACCAAAACCGACATCTTCTACACCCAACAAACCACCATCCCCGTCACCCAAACAACCATGTCCACAACCCTCAATTCCTTCTCCTCCACAAACTCAGTCATCACCACACAAACCACCATCACCACCACAAGAAAAGTCTCCACCTCCATCATCACCACCATAAGAAAAGACTCCACCACTACCATCACCACCAAAAGGAAAATCTCCATCACCTTCTCCACCACCATAAAAATCCCCATCTCTACCTTCACAGACTGTTGATCAACCAGTGCCAAGCAGGCAAGCACTGAGGATAATGATGAAGAGATGGGTGAACCCCAAGATAAAGTTCAGACTGAAGGGGATGGATCCCACACTACTATTCCTGAAACTGATCAGGACATCCAGATCTTTGATGAGAAACAAGGGGAAAAGGGCCCCAACAAGAGAACAAGGCTTCTGAGGTCTAGGTTGTGCAAGGAAGAGGTGAAGCAAGAATCAGGAGAAGAGAAGGATGAAGATAAGAAGGAAGAGAAAAAGAAAAGGGTAAAAATGGCTTCCAAGAAAGGGAAACAATCAGAGAGCCCAAAACCTGCACCAAAAGTGCCCACTGAGAAGAAAAGGAAGGCTGACTCTGCCCCTGCGAAGGAATCAACCAAGAAGAAAGGTAAGTCTACTTCCCAACCACTATTTGAATTAAGTGGTAGAGGTGTTGTTGTATGGGTTTGCATGTCCTAGTTCTTGGTTGAACCAATCTTTTCTGGAAGAGTTCAAAGAGGCTATAGAATTCCAGGGGTGGGAGGGGCTATTGAGTAGAAAACTTAAGGTCTTTGAGTCTGATGTAAAGGAGTTTTATTCAAAGCTGGGAAAGCTTGATAAAGGGAAAGTCTGGAGTGAAGTCGAGGGAGTGGAAATTACTTTGTCCAAGAGTAAGCTGGGGGAAGTACTAGGGGTGCCTAGGGGAGGATTCTGTGAGTACTCTAAGGATAATTGGCCTACCATTCCAGGGGTCAGTATAGAACACATATAGACCACCCTCTTTACTAGTTCTCCATCTGACAGTTCTGGCTATGTGATTAGCCAACTGAGGGAGCCAGTAATGAGACTGTTTCACACTGTGGCCTCCAAGATAGTACTCCCTAGGGCTCAAGGCAGGATGGATGTTAGGAAAATGGATGCTGTGATAATATACTGCCTCTATGAGAAAATTAAGCTCAGCCTCCCTAGTCTAATGATTGCCCAAATGATCAGCATCCTCGACAGGTCAAACCATTCTCTTCCTTATGGTGCTTGGCTCACCTTGATTTTTAAGGATAAAAGTGTTCCTCACTGTGGCGGTGAAGTCAAAAAGATGTCTGTCCTCACCAATCAGATATTAGGACAGAAGGGTATGACTTTTGAGGATGGGTTTCTTAAGATGGAGGATGAGGAGGGGACAAGTGGCTTTAGGAAGGGAACCAGCTCCAAGTCTGATGAACCTACAGTGGTCTTGTCCAAGCAAGTCCAAACCGATGGAGAGCTGTTGTAGCAGATGATGGCCAGTGTAAATGCTCTCTGTACTTCACTGGATGGGTCTCTAAAGAATATCTCTACAAGGCTGGACATCCATGATGACAAGCTTGCTTCATCTTCCAGCACCAAATCCAAGACCAACAAGGGACCAGTTCCTATCATTGCAGCTGCCAAGAAGAAGAAGAAGGAGGAGAGTGTTGAAGATGATGATGAGGACTCAACTGAGAGTTCTGATGAGGATACTAACTCCAACTCTTCTTGATTTACCCCCCTACCTTGCTAACCTATTCACCAAATTGTTCTTAATTTTGTTTCTATAAATAATTTAATTGTTTTTGGTTTTGACCACTTTGCAAAACATTTTTATGCAAAGTGGCACTGGTCTGTATAATTCTAAAACCTGTGTGTGCTTTAAACTTATTAGGATTGTGAGTTGTAGGTACTCACTGATTAGAACAACATCTCTAGAATGATGTCTTGATATAAGCTTGTGTTGACTTTATCTATTGCCCTTCCCTTATTTACTATGCTATGTATATGTTTTGTCATTTGATCATGCCAAAGGGGTGAATAGGAATAGATGAAGTTCCTAGTATCTTGTGTAGCAACATGAACAAGGTTCGGACCTTGCTAGAGATGGCCCAGCTTTATGCCTAGGAGAGCTTTGAATTTAGATCAAATGCTCCTATCCATCCTAACTAGAAATAAATCTTCCAAGTGAACTTAGACTTTTCTCTTGCTACACTTGACTCTGATAAGTCTTGCGGGTTACAGATTTTAATGTTGATACTCAATAAATATTGAGTAATGTGATGAGTTAACTGACCTAGTAACCAGTCTAATTGTGCTTTAATCTATTTTGTGCTTTAATTCTCTGAGATTATGAGTCTGACTGCAGGCACAGGGCAAGACCAGTTCCTCTAAACAGTTGTTTTAACAGAAACAATTGGTTACTGTTCTTAAGGGGAACTTCATGGTTTGTCATCATCAAATAGGGGGAAATTGTGACGACCCGACTCGCTTAAACCGGCGCGGAAGAAACCGACGAGTCGAATAGTCAGATCTAACAAACTTAAAATGCTTTAAACTTAAAACAATACCTCAAAAGTATATATTTACTAAACCAAAAGTACAACACCCACAAGATTGTACATGTCTAATCCCAAAAGTCATACAACTACTACTATCAAATGTAAACTCCAAATATATGTCAGAGTTATAGAAAACTATACAAGTACTACTACTATAGTTCAATACTAGAAAATATCGTAAAACAATAACATAAAAGCTAAACAACAACAGCACTCGCCCAACCCAAAGCTAAGCAAGGACCTCATCATCAGAGTTACCTGAAAAACAACAATAGTCCACCGTCAGTGGCGAGTAACATAACCGTCCCATCCTAACGGGGATACACAAGAACACAGCACAAACCAAACAACCAAATCAAACATGCCAACATACATCAATCCATACGAAACATCATGCCATACTATCAAAAATGAATAACAACAATTAATCATGCTGACTCGACTAACTTGACCATTAATTAACAAAACTGTAACTTTGGCGCAATCATTTACATACTAGACCGGACTATGCACGTACGAACGCATCTTACGCGATCGAACTTTCTACTATGTCAGGATTGAGAATCTTACTCCCAAATCCCATGAAACCAATCTTACTGGAAATCCGTATCCGAAGACAACTATCCCAATACCGTGGATAGGATAGGGGCAACGTCTTAACCCAAAAACAAAGAATCTTACTCTAAGTTTTAGGCGTCTAGTAGCGAAATCAAGCTAATCTTTATTTAAAATCGAAGTTTACATTCTTAGTTAATTCTTAAGTTGCATCTTACGCCTTGACTCAAGAAATAACATGTAAACCAATCAAACTTAGAACCTCTTATAACAACTTTAGCCTTTTCTTTAACTTTCTTTAATCTTTCTTTAATTATAACTAACTTTCTTTAACTTTAAAGACTCAACCAAGAACTCATACAGAACTCAAAGAACTCATAAAGAACTCATCCAAGATTCAAGAACTTCAATCAAGAACTCATTCAAGATTCAAGTACTTCAACCAAGAACTCATTCAAGATTCAAGAACTCATCCCAAACCCATCAAAATACACGCATGATACAACATGTTCAAACAACAAATTCATCAAGTTCCTAATATCCAAAATTCATCAAACTTGAACATGAATGACATCAAACATAACACTATCATAATCAATCATAAAATATACATATTCAAGTAGACATTATCATAAAACCATCCAAAAATTCAGATTATAACACATACATAAACATGGTTATAAAACATCAAAATAATCTAATCTAATCATTTAATCTATACTATGAACCATAGTATACCAATTAGTTTGAGATAGTATGTTACCTTATTAAGGATTACACAAAATTTCAACACAAATTGCAGCCTGGAACTCGAACCACACGGCCCCAACACTCGCACCCACACGGCACTACCACACGGCCTGCACCACGGTTCTTGCACACGAACCACACGAACTGCACGGCTGCCCAGCACGGCCACCCCACGGCTGCACCAACACGAACACGGCTCCATTCGAACCACGGTCCTGCTGCACAGCTTCAACCACACGGACCACCTCTTGCACACACGGCTTCAACCACACGGACACCACTCGAACAACCCACACGAACAAGAGCCCCAAAACCAAACCCGAACTAGTGATCTTGAATGCAAATTATGTGGTTTAGTTTGTGTTTTGATACTTAAAGATCAATAGAGGTTGAATCTTTAAGTTTTGAGTTTAGAGGGTTGATGAACAAATGATTGAATTTGATGAGCCAAAAATGGCGTGTGACAAGGGAACAAATGGAGGGAGTTTTTGTGTTTAAACTTTGGTGAGCAAATGTGTTTAAGATGGTAAATGAGCAAAAATGTTGTTTAAGCCTTACTAATCCTCCTATATATAGAGGTTAGTTAAGGTGTGAATGCATAGCAAGTGGCAAAACTTGCCACATAAAATGGGAGGGAAAAACCAGCCATAGGCTTGCAATTGGGCCAACATGGGCTTTTGATGATTAATTGGGCTAATTACAAACTTGCATGATTAATCATGCTTAAATCGATTTAGCCCAAAAATATTAAATAATTAATTAGAAAATTAAATAATAAAAATTCTAATTAATTAAATAATAATTCAAATAAATAATAATCCATCAAAAATAAAATAATTCGAATTTAATCGAAATTATTCACATAAAATAAAATAAAGACCATACATAAAAATCACATAAATACATATAAACATACGACCGAAATAGCAATAAAATCAGGGTCGTTACAGAAATTGTTGAACCACGTTTGATTTGAATGATGACAAACCAGTTCTATATACTTGATTGCTATGTATGATTGTGTATAAACAGGTTGAATCAAGTCAGGATACCTCAAGGCAAATTTAGAGAGAAGAACATCAGAGCCTTGAGATACTTGAAGATCAGAAGCCAAGAGCTTGGAGCTTTTAATTTCATGTACATTAGAATCTTCTTATAAAAATGAACTTAGGGAAGTAACGATGAATTATAATTGTAAAGAAGCAAGAAGGGTTAAAGTTTACGTCCAGTAAAGAGAACAATCAAAGAACGGGCAAAGAAAAGTCCTCTTTATCAGACATAAACTTAGTAATGCTGAGACCACTGTGGAAACAAACCTCAGTATTACGCACGTGCACTTAAGTGATCAGTATTGATATTTTAACACCAAAACGTTTTAAAATTCAAATGATAAATATTGATTACTTAGGTTTTGGAATATTTGCTAAAATAATATTCTCAATCAGCTCAATTAATGCATTGTACCAATTTGGACTTTAGTGTACTTTTCACTAACCCACTACATATAGTGGAGGGAACAAAGTCTAATTTAGTACTATTGTACTTGTGTCAGCTGATTTGTTTGTATTATTTAAGCAACTCTTCCATGCACACTTAGGGTGACAGTTTTCATTTGCGAAAACGCCCAGTCTTGAGAAACCCTAAAAACCCTCTTACTCTCCAAAAAGAAAAGAAGCCATATTTCCAAAAGTTCATTCTTAGAGCAAAAAACATCTCCATACTCATCTTCAAGAGAAAACTTATGGAGAATTTGATTATTGTATTTGAACCACTTAGAGGGAAGTGGTTGGGGAGTGTTCTATGAGCACTGAGTGAACTGTTAGAGATAACAGTTGGGGTGTGACGACCCGACTCGCTTAAATCGGCGCGGAAGAAACCGACGAGTCGAATAGTCATAACTACAACTCAAATACTTAAAAATTAAAACTAATACCTCAAAATATTATTATTAAACTCCAAAAGTACAAATACCCACAAGTTTGTACAATACTAAACCAAAGGTCAAACTAAAAAGTCTAATATATGATAAAACTCCAAACACATGTCAGAGTCCAAACCAACGTATACGAGTCCATATTACAATTCAAAACTATCTAAAATCAAATAACAAAGGAAAATACAACAAAGCATAAAAACGCCGCTCGCCCAACCCAAAGCTAAGCAAGAACTTCGTCATCAGAATTACCTGTAAAACAAACAACAGACCACCATCAGTGGCGAGTAACATAACTGACTCACCCTAATGAGAATACACATGAACATAGCACAAATCAAATAATCAAACCAATAATCCAAAACATGCGAGAAACTTCCAAATCACGAACTCGACTTAAACAACCTAACCAATACTATCTTTGGCGCAATCATTCATATACTAGACCGGACTAAGCACGTACGAACGCATCTTACGCATTCGAACTTTCTACTATGCTAGGATTGAGAATCTTGCTCCCAACCCCATGAAACCAATCTTACTGGAAATTCATGTCCCGTGATTCCAATCTTACTGGAAATCCACATCAAAAGATAACATAGTAGGACTCCAACTATCCCAATACCGCGGATGGAATAGGGGCAACATCTTAACCCAAAAACAAAGAATCTTACTCTAAGTCTTAGGCGTCTAGAAAAAATCAAGCTAATCTTTAATTAAAAATCTTTAAAACTTAATCATCTTAATCATAACATAATTAATTCCAAGAATTGCCTTTGCGCCTTGATTCTCGAAAATAATTAGTTAAAACACGAAGTTATTCTCAAGATTGCCTTTACGCCTTGATCTTGAGTCTAACCAACACTTAACAACTTTCTTTAACTCAATCTTTAACAATCTTAACTCAACCTTTAACTTCCTTTAACAATTTAATCACTTTCTTTAACTTCCAAGACTCAACCAAGAACTCATCAAGACTCATCAAGAACTCAAAGAACTTAACAAGAACCCACAAAGAACTCATTCAAGATTCAAGAACTTCAATCAAGAACTCATCCAACACACTTTAATCACACGCATAACTCAACTTTGAACCATGAATATTCAACTTACTATTATCCAAAATTAATCAAACTTTAACACAATCATCATGATCACAAAACTCAACATATTCAATCATAAAATCATCATATCCATCAACAAAATGCCATTAAAACAACATAAAAATCAGATTTGATACCATACACAAATCATGATCAAAACTCCACAAATAAACCAATACATGCATTTAATCTATACTATAATCATAGTATACCAAGTAAGTTGAGAAAGTATGTTACCTTATTGAAGATTAACACACCAATTCAACACAAGAAGCTGCCCGGAAAATCAACCCACATGAACACACAACACGGCCCAAACCACGTTGCACACGGCTTGGCTTCGAACCACACGAACACGGGCACACCCACACGGCACCACTGCTGCACGACTGTAGTACACGACCACCACCACGGACCACCTTGATCAACACGGTCCCCCACACGAACCCACTCGAACCACACGGCTCCCTCATGAACCCACTCGAACAAGACCTCAAAACCAAACCCAACTAGTGATCTTGAATGTAAAATATGGAAATTAATGAAGGTTTAATCACCTAAAGATCAATGGGATATGAATCTTTAAGTTTTGGGTTTGAAAGATGATGAACAAATTGATTGGACTCAAAAGCCAAAAATGGCGTGTGAAGGAGAGCAAATGGGAGAGAGTTTGTGTTTTAAACTTTTGATGACAAGAGATGGCAAATGAACATAAGGGGTCATCAAGCCTTACTAACCACCCTATATATAGAGATTAGTGAAGGTGTGAACATGAAGCAAGTGGCAAAATTTGCCATCCATTCATGAGAAAACCGGCCAAAGGGACAAATGGGCCTAATTTGGGCTTTCGTAAACAATTGGGCTAATTTATAAAAATTACATGATTAATCATGCATAAATCAATTTAGCCCAAAATATTAAATAATTAATTAGAAAATTAAATAATAAAAATTCTAATTAATTAAATAATAATTAAAATAAATAATAATAACTGCAAATAAAATAATTCGAATTAAATCGAAATTATTCACATAAAATAAAATAAATAGTTCAAAAATAAATTTGAACTATACATATCATCACATAAATACACATAAATCAAGGCAGAAAATATCATGAAAATCAGGGTCGTTACATGGGGAATTGTGTGTTACATAGTTGTAGCATTCAATTGAGAGAGTGGAAGACGTAGGCTTATTGAGAAGCCGAACCTCGTTAAATCCTTGTGTCTCTACTCTTTACTTTTCTATTCTTTCGTTGTTCCCATAAACTGAAAATGAATTTTGAAAACGAATAGAAAAACACACATACTCCATTCAACCCCCCTTTCTTTAGTATCCTTGAACTTACAAGGACCATGGTGGCTCAGAACCCCTTAAGGTGATATCGAGGTTCATCTTTGGCTTTGAATTGTGGGAGATTAGTGCTTGAGAACTCCTTGGTGGAAAGGTTAGAGTCAACAATAATTGTTTCTTGGTGGAAGGTGGGCCTCCTTGTTCTCTGGACATGCTCGGCTAGGTTCTTGATCATGGAAGAGCTCGTGGTCTTTTCTAAATCACTAATCTTGGCTTGGAGCCCTTCTGTACAGTGGTCAATTAATCGTTCAGCGAGTTATTTGAGTTGGTCTTCTTGAGAAGCCATTTGTGGTGTTCGAGTTGTAGGCTTCGGATATGGGCTTGAGTTGTGTAGGCTTGGTATACGGGCTTAAGTGATGGGCTTGAGCGATGTAGGGTGGGTATTTTTATGTTTTCGGATTTGGATGAGTCATAGATTTGAGGGAGGCTGGGGTGATGTTTAAGTGAGGTGAGGTAAGGTTGGACTAGGCTTAGGGCTTGCTCAGACCTCGACTATGCTTTGGATCGAATGGGAACAGTTTAGATAACTCTGGCCTGTATTTGAAAAGAACCGAAACCCTTGGTAAACCCCCTTGAAAATTGTACAATTGTGACACCAATGCAGATGTAGATGCGTGTCCTAATTCCATTATCATCATCCCTAAAATGCATGAATGCAAGTTGCCCTTTACATGTTTTTATTTTTTTTCTTTTGATCTTTTATTTTTCTATTTTTTTGAAAGTGCACCAAAAGACATGAAATATACAATGTATGTGAAGGGAAGTGCCTATGTTAGAAGTGAACCTAAGTTCGGTCAAAGGTCAAGCTTATATGGACTAATCTCAAGGACACTAAGGCCCAACATTGTGAACTAAAGACTAGATCATGTGAACTAGAAGATCACCATGACTATATAAAGTGTGAGTGAATAGTGAATTAAAGCTTTAGCTTACATTTTAATAATTAAATTTGTTAATCTTTACTCACTCAATCTTTAATTACTTTCTACATAATGAAAAATATATTCATGGTAGATATAGTGCTTATTTGTTAAACTTAAGAAATAAATTACCACACAAAGTCATGTACCGTGGGAAATTTCCTTTGGTAGTTGCATAAAAATTGTGCAAAAGTGTTTGGTTGACGTCAACAAATTTCATTTCCTAGAAAATTTCAACCAAACACAACATATTTTACCTATTGCTTAGAAATTTTTATTTCCAAGGGAAATATCTTTCAATCAAACAAGCACATGGTTTTATTTATCTTTCAAATATAGTCCATACGTTTCAGTTTTTTCTTTACGTTCACATGTTTAAATATTGAAGAATGAAGTGAAAGGGCTGCTACAAGCTGTTAATGCTCAGAGGTTCTCAATCAAATGGTTGCACAATAGGCTGGGGCCTGAATTCCCAACAGTTCATGTAGTGATATGCTATTTGGGATAGGCTGCTTACCCAAAACACCAGTTCATCACCTGGCTTGCTATGCATAACAGGTTGCAAGCTAAAGAAAGGCTATGAAAAATTGGAATTACAGGAGATGATAAGTGTCTTCTATGTGGTGTTAGTTTTGAAATTGTGCTACATTTATTTGGCTCTTGTGACTACAACAAGAGGTGCAATGAAGGTATCCTGACCATTGGTGTGAATACTAGCCATAAAACATCCTTAGATTGATTATATGGAATAGAAGGGAGAATGGGATGCTCAAAAGGTGGAAAAGAATAATAGTTGTTGCTCTTGTGGGTTGATATTTTACTGTATGGATGCAACGGAACCAAGTTCTTTGGGAGAACAAGATTAATACTATAGACTATATATATACTGTTAATTTTGTTAAACATGTTGTTATGGCTAGAATATTCTGTTCTTAGAAGATATGATTATGTGCAGTCCATGTTGAGCTAGGATGTATGTTTCCTTTGCGGCTTGCATGAGGCGTGTAGTTTGGTGTTTTTTGGAATAAAATTTCTACATTTACCAAAAAACGTTAATATATTATATTACACTTTATAAAAATTATAAAAGATGTTTTAGGGTTTTTTAAGATTAAGGAGATGACTACGAAATTATGCTGCAAACTCCTTGCCTTCGCAATAGTTGAGCGTCAGGTCGTAGTCCTTGATCAACTCAAGCCACCGTCTCTGCCTCATATTGAGGTCTTTCTGAGTAAAGATGTACTTGAGACTCTTGTGATCCGTGAATACCTTACACGAACCACCATAGAGATAGTGCCTCCAAATCTTGAGCGCGAACACTACAGCTGCTAACTCTAAGTCATGCGTAGGATAGTTACGCTCGTGCACCTTCAATTGTCTCGATGCATAAGCGATGACCTTCCCACCCTGCATGAGTACACAACCTAAGCCACACTTCGAAGCATCACTAAAGACCTCGAAGCCCTCTTCATCATTCGGAAGAGTAAGAATCGGAGCAGAGACTAATCTCTGTTTCAACTCCTGAAATGCTTGCTCGCAAGCCTCTGTCCAAACGAATCGGACCTCCTTCTGCAGGAGACTAGACATCGGTCTAGCTATTTTGGAGAAGTCCTGGACGAATCGTCGATAGTATCTGGCCAAACCCAGAAAACTACGAACCTCCGCCACATTTGTCGGGCTACTCCAATCTACTACAGCCTTAATCTTAGCTGGGTCTACTTTAATGCCTTCTTTGCTAATCACATGACCTAGGAAGGCTACTTTGCGAAGCCAGAACTCACACTTGGAGAGTTTCGCGAACCACTTATGACTCCTCAATATCTCGAGTACCATCCGGAGATGTTCCGTATGCTCGGACTCATCTCTAGAATAGATCAAGATATCATCTATAAATACTACGACGCACTTGTCGAGTAAATGGTGAAACGTCCGGTTCATCTGGTCCATGAACACGGCTGGCGCATTAGTGAGGCCAAAGGGCATCACCTCAAACTCGTAATGGCCGTATCGAGTACGAAAAGCAGTTTTCGGGATGTCTTCATTCTTGACTGGAATCTGATGATATCCAGACCGAAGATCTATCTTCGAAAACACGCCTGCTCCTCGCAACTGATCGAACAGGTCCTCAATCCTAGGCAATGGGTACTTATTCTTGATAGTTACCCGATTCAACTCTCGGTAGTCTATGCACAGGCGCATACTACCATCTTTCTTCTTCACGAAGAGCACAAGAGCTCCCCATGGAGAAACACTTGGCCTAATGAAGCCCTTATCGATCAAATCTTGGAGTTGTGTCTTTAACTCCAATAACTCAGATGGTGCCATCCGGTACGGTGCCTTCGAGATCGGCGCTGTCCCGGGTACTAAGTCGATATGAAACTCGACATCGCGCTCAGGTGGAACGCCTGGTAGCTCATCAGGAAATACGTCTCTGAAATCCCTCACTACAGGTATGTCGTCCAACAGAGACTCTTTAGTCAAGTCTCGTACCTGACAGAGATACACTAAATCGCCCTTCTGGCGATGTTTCCTCATTTTCAAGGCAGAGATTACCTTTACTCCTTTCTTAAGGACGAACCTAGAGTAGGTAACTCGGTTGCCCTGAGATCCTCGGAATGATACTGACTGATCTTGGCAACGAATTATCGCTCGATACCTTGATAGCCAGTCCATACCTAGTATAACATCAAACTCCATCAATGGAAACTCCTTCAGATCGGCCGTCGCTTGCTCCCCAGCTATCACGATAGGCACTCCTCGGAATTCACGCTGACAAACAAAATACTCTCCGGAAGGGAGAGTAATAATTGAACTAACAGGAAGGCTGCCTCGAAGATTAGACCTCGAGACAAAACTACTAGCCACAAAATAAACAGTAGCACCAGAATCAAATAGAACTAAAGCTAACACACCAGAGACAAGAAATCTACCTGATACGACGTCAGGCTGAACCTCGGCCTCCGCCTCGGTCATACAGTAGACTCGGTTCTTCACCGGAGTCTTCGGCGGTGCTGGAAGCTGCTTAACCTCAGAATCTGGCTTCCTCTCGGGACATGTCGACGCCTTATGGCCTACCTTCCCGCAAGTAAAACAAGTGATCGGAGAACCGTCGCACTTCTTCCCTGGATGGAAGTCTCGGCCGCAACCTCTATACTTCGAGCCATCACTACCCTTACGCGAACTCGGGGTCGAAGGGGTACTGCTAGATGTGCCAAACCGGGGCTTCTTAAACGAAGATGTAGTCGTCGGAACCGGAGCTCTCTTCTTGCTCGAATCCTCCTCAGTAATCGATGCCTGTATCTCGAGTGCCACCTCGTAGGCCTGCTGGAACGTAGTCGCTCCACTACTGATCACGTGAACTCGAATCCTCGGATCTAGCTTTTTGATGTAGCGCTTGACCCGATCCTTCTCTGACGGAATCACAGATGTAGCGAACCTCGACAACTCAGTAAATCGGTCGGTGTATGCCTGGACAGTCATCTTACCCTGTGCAAGAGTAAGAAACTCCTCCTGTTTCTGCCACCGCAACTCGTCGGGGTAGAAACGCTCCTGGACTTTATCGATAAAGTCGGTCCAAGTCATCGCATGTAACGGCTGGTACGCGTCCTTCGCTAACGTCCACCAGTTATCAGCTTCTCCACGTAAGTAGTATGCGGCGATCAGCACCCTCTCGTGCTCGGGACAAAACGTCGCGTCGAAGAGCTTCCCCATCTCGCGGATCCAGCTCTCCAAAGTAGTAGGGTCGGCAACCCCATCATATGTCGGAGGTCGATGACGTGCGATGCGATCGAACGTTGACTGCGTATTCGGCGGATGACGACTATGGTGCGCCAACGTAAGGATCGCCTCCTCGAGCGCCCGCAACCGCTGTCGTCCAGTACTCAACCGGCGAGGTGTAGACATGCTGCCACGCATCACAACAAAAAGACATAACAAGAAATAAATGTTAGTCCATTACCCCACCAAAGTCAAGCATACTAAGAAAATAAAGAAGAAAAGGAAAAATAGAAAGAATCCTATCCCGGTCTTTCTACCCACTCTTCTCCCTTCACGAAATTCCTAGAATTTGGGTTTAATCACTCGGGAAAGTAAGGCTCTCAACTCCCGGGTTTAACTCAAATCCTAAAACTTCACTTAAAACCTATTCGGCTCTGATACCAACTGTAACGACCCGACTCGCTTAAATCGGCGTAGAAGAAACCGACGAGTCGAATAGTTAAAAACTACAACTTAAAATACTTAAGAAATAAAACTAAAACCTCAAAGTATTATTATTACAAACCAAAATGTACGAGTACCCACAAGTTTGTACAGTCTAAGTCCAAAAGTCAAATTATAACTACTAAAAATACGAGTTAACTCCAACTACATGTCAGAGTCTTAAACTTCACATATAGAAGTCCAAAAGTAATGTAATAACATCTATACAATACTATCGCTAACTAATGCTAAGAAAACAGTAAATATATCAGACAACACAAGAAACAACGTCGCTCGCCCAACCCAAAGCTAAGCAAGAGCATCGTCATCTGAAGTACCTGAAAAGTACAACAACAGTCCACCATCAGTGGCGAGTAACATAACTGACTCACCCTAATGGGAACACACATGTACATAGCATAAATCAAACATCAATAATCACAATTAAATCCCAAAAAGACACGAGAACATCCTCAAACTCGTAATCTCAACTTGACTCAACTCGACATCCAACCTAACTCTATCTTTGGCGCAATCATTCAATTTCTAGACCGGACTGTGCTCGTACGAACGCATCTTACGCATTCGAACTTTCTACTATGCTCGGGTTTGAGAATCTTACTCCCAAACCCCATGAAACCAATCTTACTGGAAATCCATGTCCTGTGAAACCAATCTTACTGGAAATTCACTAAGATCACATAGTATGACTCCAACTATCCCAATACCGCGGATGGAATAGGGGCAACGTCTTAACCCAAATACAATGAATCTTACTCAAAGTATCAGGCGTCTAAAAATGAAATCAAGCTAAACTTTAATTAATTCATTTAATCATTTTATTCATATTATTCATTATTATTACCCAACATAACTAAATTAAGTTCAAGAATTGCCTCTAGCCTTGATTCTCGAAATTAACTAGTTAAATCATCGAAGTTATTCTCAAGAACTGCCTCTAGCCTTAATCTTGAGTCTAACCAATCATAATTCGATATTCTTTACTCATTCTTTAATCATCTTAGACACTTCCTTTAACTTTCTTTAACTTTCTTTAACTTTCAAGATTCAACCAAGAACTCATAAAGACTCATCAAGAACTCATAAAGAACTCAAAGAACTCATAAAGAACTCATTCAAGATTCAAGATCTTCAATCAAGAACTCAATCAAGATTCAAGATCTTCAACCAAGAACTTATCCAAACTCATCAAAAACACACGCATGATCAATCATCAAACCATACGAAAATACTACTTCCAATAATCCAAAATTCATCAAACTTTAACCCAATCTTCATAATTTCTAAACAACATAAATTCAATCTTAAAATCATAAAAACCATCATTAAAACATCATGAAATCCATTTAAAAATCAGATTACAAACCATATACAAAATCATGAATAAACATCATCAAACAACCCAAACATGCATTTAATTCATACTATAAACATAGTATACCAATTAAGTTGAGTTAGTATGTTACCTTATTGAAGATCACACACAAATTCAACACAAATATGCAATCTGGAATAAGCACCAAAACACGGCACAATCAACACGAGCACGAACACTACACACGGCCTTGCACGGCTGCTGCCCACTGCACCACGCACGGCCACTGCAGCACGGTTCTTCACACGAACCACCACCTCACACGGCCGCTCTTGCACGGCCTCTTCACGGCACCACTCGTCACCACCACGAACACCCACACTAGCACGAACACGAACCCAAAACTAAACCCGAACTAAAAGTCTTGGATGAAATGAATGTGTTTCGGATTGTGTTTGGACACCTAAAGATCAATGAACTTTGAATCTTTAAGTTTTGGGCTAGGAAAAATGATGAACAATTGATGGGTATCAATTGATCAAAAATGGCGTGAGGTATTAGGCAAATGAGAGGGAGTTTGTGTTTTGAACTTTGATGGCTAATTGTGTTTAAAAGCAATGATGACAAAAATGAGCCAAAGCCTTACTAACTCTCCTATTTATAGAGTTAGTTAAGGTGTGAACACAAGGCAAGTGGCAAATCCTTGCCATGCCACTATGAGAACCGGCCAAAGGGTCACTTGGGCCTAAATATGGGCTCTCGTGATCCATCGGGCTAATTTACGAAAACCGCATGATAGATCATGCCTAAATCGATTTAACCCAAAATATTAAATAATTAACCAGAAAATTAAATAAATTAAATTCTAATTAATTAAATAATAAATAACGTAAATAATAAAAATTAAAAACAAATATTTAAAATTAAATCGAAATTATTCACATAAAATAAAATAAATAGTTCAAAAATAAATTTGAACTAACACAACACTACACATAACTTATCGGCAAAAATACCAATAAAATCTGGGTCATTACAGATATAGTCCTCCACCAAAGGATTCGGTTGGGACGCAGTGTAATAACCCGAAAATTTGGGTTAGAAAATTTCATCAATAATCTATTTTAATTGTTCAAATCTAAGCTCAAATCATGGAATTCGGAGTGGCTTCTTTTATCCTAACTCTATTTATAATCTAACTTGGGCCTAAGGTCCCATTAAAGGGCAACAATGGCCGGCCATCTCAAGACTACTTCATTGTCAATGGGCTGCTAATCTTAATTAAGATGTAAGCCCAAAAGCCTAATCATTTCCTTATTCCTTTAAGCCTACCTTTATTTATATTCCCTCTAACCTAATCAATTCTTGAATTGTTTACATGTTATAATGTGATTTATCTAATTAATTATAGTTTAATTCATGATTTATGATAGTAATTTCCATGTTTTAATTTAAAGAATTGCATGAGAATTGATGATCTTGCCATCGAACCACTCGACATTTTCGAGTACATAGCAAGTATCAATTTTTATTAAGTTCTTGATGATTCTTGATGATTTCATATGATTCCATGTAAATCTTTGAAGTTTATTTCTTATAATTCATGATTTATAATTTGAATTTGCATGTTTCTTTAATTTTAAGTGTGAAATTTTATTGCCTTTATTTTCTTGAATTTTCGAACCATATGATTATGAAAGCATGAATTTTTATTGAGTTCTTGATTTACTTCTTTAATTTTTAAAGCATGATTAATTGATTTACTTGCTATTAGAATGATAATCTTGAGTTTAATTCATTTCTTGCTCTTTCTTGAAAATGCCATGTAATACCATGTTGTATTTGAGTTAATGTTTCAATTTTTATTATTAAGTTAAGTGCAAAATCGAATCTTTATTATGAAAGTTTAATTGCATTATCGTTTTAAGTTATGATTTATTTTTGCATGATAAATTCTTGATGAACTTGAAGTATCTACTTGTTTGTTTATAATTCTTGCATGGCCGAATTGTTGAGTTGATGAAAGCTAGTATTTTTATCTCTTTTTTGAATGGAATAAGCATGATTACATGATAATTACTTGATTACATGATTATTTGATTGTTTATTACTTGGCTTTAAGCATTATCTGGATTAATTATGTGTTAGAGTCAAATTGCTTGCTTTTCACAAGAACTGAATGCTAAGTTATTAATATACTTGTCGTCATTCGTTTCTGACGCAGTATATTTTATGTGAAGAGTTTATGTGTTAAGTTTAGTTTATTATTTAATTATGTGTTATCGACTTCGGTCGTGGCGATTGTGTGTTATTGACTTTGTTGAACCTTAGTTTTGATGATGACAATATAATTAAATAAAATAGATTTAAGGAGAATCGACTAAAAGTAATTTTAGTTGAAATTAAATTTATTTTATATTTCATATGCTTTATGTTATATATTTATAGAGAATGAATTAGATGAGTGTCTAATTTATATTAAATATATTTCATTTAGTATATACTTGATATTTTATATAATATATTTATTGGGAACAAAATTAGAGGAGTATCTAATTTTAAGGTAAATATATTTATTAAATATGTTCTAACTCTTATCTCATGTTAATTTCTTTTTGGAATACTAATCTTGGTGTGGTGCAGGAAAATATTACTAGTATAAGACTAGTATGTCACTCGGATTATATACTTAAGCTAAGGTTGTTTTATTTTTAGTATATTACTCAAGGTGATTTATTAGTAGTGGTAATTAATTTTATATTATGTGTTTCTGGTAATTCACGGTTTTCCTTGAGTCAAAATAGGTTAGAATGTTTTTAGGTCTATTAGTAAATTGTTGATAGAATAATTATTTGAATTTAAATAATTCTAATTTTTATTCTATTCATTAAGGACATGCGTATAAATGAGAGTCAAGTGGTCTTCCTAGTTTGTAGGAGCTTGTTGTTAGTTAGTAGAATCTTTTCCTAATTTTATTCTAGTCAAATGTATTATAGTAGGAAGTGGTTAGTGGATTACTTCCTCTTTGTGTGCGTGTGTTTAGAGTTATTAGGAATTAGTTTTACTTTTGAAAGTTAGTTTTTTTGTCAACCCACTATATTAGGAATGGTTAGTGGAGTCTATGGTCATGCATGTAAGTAGGGAATATGATGAGTGTGTTGACTAGATTATTAAGGTGATTATATTAATTAATTTTTTTTTTAATTAATAAAAAATCTGATTTTTATTTTTACTCTCTTCAATCACACGTAGAGTTAGTAGGTTTTCAATTTTTAAACTCCTTATTTTTCTTTCCCACGTAGGTTTTAGGGTTAGTGGGTTTTACTTAGTGTTTTGATGTATTTAGTCTTGTATTAGGGTATGTTCTTGTTATTTGTTTTTGGTCAACCTAACTTGTAGGGAAAGTGGGACAAGTCATGCAAGTGGAAGACTTCTTCTCCAAGGCAAGGAATTAGGACAAGGCTTCAAATATAAATACAAGGGCAGCCAGCTTATCCGAATGATCTACAACCAAGAGAGAATTCAGAGTTCAAGATTTTCAAGAGCAATATAATTCTAAGTGTTCTTTGAATTTTCATTCTTCAGTATTTCAATTGTAATTCATAAGTGATAAGGGTTGGGTGAGAGAAAAATCAAAGAGAATATTTGATTGTAATCAAGAAAAAAGAAAAGAGAGAATTCAGATTTCATTCGAAATCTGAAGTGAGAAAAATCGATCTTTAGTAAGATCGTGGCATCAGTTCAGGGGGAACAGGTGTCAGGGGGAACAAGTTCCTAGTGGAACGTAGAGAATTGAGAAGGTCCTTTTTATAGGTTGTAACAGAGTCGTTTGGCCTATATTTAATAAGAGAAGTCCAAGAGTCAAAATCCCTCGTGGTCAAGGTTTTTCTTCGTATTTGGGCCTAGGAAGTTTTCCTTGTAGGTTAAAACTCTTTGTCTTTTATTTCTGTTTGTTCTTTCTTTCGAGTTTAAGTTAAAATTTCGCGGAAAATTCAAAAACTCCCTTAACTACAATTCACCCCCCCTCTTGTAGTTGCTATTCATATTACATCAATTGGTATCGGAGCCAGTTCCTCCAGGAACAGGTAACACTGCGGAGCACAATCCTGAAAAATGAATACTATGTGAGAAAGACTCGAAGAAGGTTACTCAACCCAGAGACCACCTATGTTCAATGGAAAGCACTTTCCATACTGGAAAAACAGAATGGAAATCTTCATCCAAGGAGAAAACTATCAAGTATGGAGAGTGATTGAAATAGGTGATTTCGAAGTCACTACAATAAAAGAAAAAGGAGAGGAAACTCAAAAATCTTTTTCAAAGAAGGACACGAGGAGGGCTATGATTGCTGCGTGGGGTGAATCTGACTCAGACGAGGAACAGGAACAAGATACATAAGAAACAACCCACTTATGTCTGATGGCGAGGACTGATGAACATGAGGAACCATCCAATTCTCAGGTAAGTCTTCTTTCAATTGATAAAGAATTATGTAAAATGTTAAAGAATAAAATTTCAAAATTACTAATTGAAACACTAGAGGACTATAAAGAAGTATGGTTAAACAGAGATCAACTTGAAAAAGCCTTGGAAGTATCCAAGGAACATACAGCCTGGTTAAGCACACTTCGGTCAGAAATAGAAACTAGATTTTTCAATCTATTTGACAAAAATAGAGAAATTCAAGAAAACTTTGAAAAAGTAAAAAACGAAAATTATACTCTTAATATGAAACTGGCAAAACTACAACTTCTTGTTCCCGAAGGAACAGGTTCCTCTTCAGAGACGAGTTACGAATTTGAAAAACTGAAAAACGATTATGAAAAACTTTTGAATGAAAATCAGTCTTTGAAGAATAATCTGGATCCTCTTAAAAAGAAACTTCCTGATGTTGTAAGCTGGATTGAGAAATTCCAGAACAAAGGAAAGGAAGGTCTGGGCTATAAGAAACACAAAAAGAAAAAGAAGTATGTAGATTTGCCAAGTCAAAAGATTTGTTCCTTCTGCGGTAAAACTGGTCACTTCGTGGACAGTTGCACCTCTAAGAAAGAACAAGATGAGAAAAACTCTACTTTTGTCAAAAGGATCTGGAAAGAAAAATTGATTTCTGATTTACCAAAGGAACTCAAGCAGGACTGGGTTCCTCATACTAACGTTTGATTTGTTCCTTCTGCGGTAAAACTGGTCACTTCGTGGACAGTTGCACCTCTAAGAAAGAACAAGATGAGAAAAACTCTACTTTTGTCAAAAGGATCTGGAAAGAAAAATTGATTTCTAATTTACCAGAGGAACCCAAGCAGGAATGGATTCCTCATACTAACGTTTGATTGTGGATGCAGGCTGAAGTGAGGGGGAACAACCAGTGGTAGCTCGACAGCGGTTGTTCGAAGCACATAACAGGAGATAAATCTAAGTTCCTTTCACTTGCAGCCTACCATGGAGGATCTGTGACGTTTGGAGACAACCAGAAAGGAGAAATAGTTGCCGTAGGCAAAATTGGAAAGTCACAGACAAACTCCATTGATAATGTCTTTTTAGTCGAGGGTCTTAAACATAATTTACTTAGTATTTCTCAGTTTTGTGATAAAGGAAACAATGTTAGTTTTACAAACAATAATTGTGTAGTTAGTGATAGTAGAATAGGGAACAAGGTACTTGAAGGAACCAGAAAAGGGAACACGTATGTCGTGGACTCGGATCTAGTTCCTCGTAACAGTTTGAAATGCTTGAGGGTAATTGAGGAGGATCCTTTACTCTGGCACAGAAGATGCGGACATGCAAGTTTTACTGTCCTAAACAAATTAAATTCAAAGAATTTAGTTGTGGGATTACCTACAATGAAATATTCTATGAACGAAATTTGCGATGCTTGTGCAAAAGGAAAACAGGTTAGATCCTCTTTCAAATTGAAGAAGATGGTGAGCACACAAAACCCTTTGGAATTACTTCACATGGATTTGTGTGGTCCAATAAGAACTCAAAGCAGATCAGGTAAGAAATATGTTTTTGTTATAGTTAATGATTTTTCTAGATTTACTTGGGTTATTTTTCTTCATAGCAAAGATGAAACATTTGATGAATTTGTCGCCTTTGCTACGAAAGTTCAAAGGGTCAGTGGTTTTAAAATTAAACACTTAAGATCTGACCATGGTAAGGAATTTGAAAACTCACAGTTTGATGAGCTTTGCAGGGAACAAGGTCTAGATCATAATTTCTCAGCACCAAGGACTCCACAACAAAATGGAGTGGTAGAAAGGAAAAACCGCACTTTGGAAGACATGGCTAGAACAATGATAATTGCTAGCGGTCAACCAAAGAATTTTTGGGCAGAAGCCGTGAATACGGCTTGTTATATTATTAATTGCTATGATTAGACCTATCTCTAACAAAACTCCTTATGAACTTTTTAAAGGAAGAAAACCTAATATATCTTATTTTCGTATCTTTGGCTGTAAGTGTTTTGTTCACAATAATGGAAAAGATAATCTTGGTAAGTTTGATCAAAGAAGTGATGAAGCAGTCTTTTTAGGATATGCATTGAATAGCAAAGCATATCGTGTCTACAATAAAAGAACAATGTGTGTCGAGGAAAGTGTCCATGTTATTTTGATGAGACTAACAGTTTGCAGGAAGAAATTGTTGAAGAAGATTTTGAGATTGGTTTGGCACGGCCAGATGAGTCTCAAAAGGAAGACGAGGAGCAAATTGCAAATAAACAGAAGGATCCAGTTCCTGAGGAACAAGTTCCTGAAGAACAAGTTCCCGAGGAACCAGTTCTTGAAGAAAATAATGAACAACAAGGAGCTGAAGAAGAAGAAGAACAGGTTCCTGAACAAAATAACGAGATGCAAAGAGGAAGAACTAGCCAAGTCTTTGAACCAAAACCATGGAAACACCAAAGTTCTCATCCTTTGGATCTAATAATGAGCGACATGGAAAAAGGAATACAAATTCGATCTCAGATGAGAAACTTTTGTGCGTTTTATACATTCCTCTCCATGTTAGAGCCCAAAAATCATGAAGAAGCCCTAGGAGACTCGGATTGGGTGACAGCCATGCAAGAAGAGCTAAATGAGTTCGAAAGGAACAAGGTATGGCATCTTGAACCTAAACCTAAGTCTCAAAAGGTAATTGGTTTAAAATGGGTCTTTAGAAATAAGCTAGATGAACATGGTACAGTGGTAAGAAACAAAGCTAGATTAGTTGTCAAAGGTTATAACCAACATGAAGGTATAGACTTTAATGAAACCTTTACACCTGTAGCAAGATTAGAAGCAATAAGAATTTTAATAGCTTTCGCATCTTATATGGGTTTTAAGCTGTATCAGATGGACGTCAAATGTGCATTTTTAAATGGATATTTGAATGAAGACGTCTATGTGGAACAGCCACCCGGTTTCGAAAATCCAAAATTTCAAAACTTCGTTTTTAAACTGGATAAAGCGCTCTATGGTCTTAAACAAGCTCCTAGATCGTGGTATGAAAGATTATCGAAATTCTTGTTGTCAAATAATTTTGTTAGAGGAAGAGTTGATAGAACCTTGTTCCTCAAGTCTAAAGGAACTGATATATTAGTAGTTCAGGTTTATGTTGATGATATTATCTTTGGAGCTACTAACGATTCTTTATGTGAAGAGTTTGCGAGTCTCATGAGCAATGAATTCGAGATGAGTATGATGGGCGAACTAAATTTCTTTCTCGGTTTGCAAATTAAGCAAACTGAAAGGGAACTATGATCCATCAACAAAAATATGTCAAAGAGCTCTTGAAAAAGTATGGACTAGAAAATTCTAAAACAAATCATACACCAATGGGAACAGGTACGAGGTTGGATGAAGATACAAATGGTAAGTCGGTAAATGAGAAACAGTACCGAGGTATGATTGGATCTTTGCTTTATCTAACTGCGAGTAGACCTGATATAGCTTTTAGCGTAGGTGTGTGTGCTCGTTTCCAATCAAATCCAAAAGAATCTCACTTAACTGCGGTTAAGAGAATTCTTAGGTATTTGAAAGGAACTGATGATTTATGTCTTTTCTATCCTCCTAGCGATATTTTTGATCTAACAAGTTATGCAGATGCTGACTATGCAGGGGATCTTGTAAATAGAAAAAGCATATCTGGTATCGCACAATATTTGGGAAACAGTTTGGTATCCTGGAGTTCGAAAAAGCAAAATACAGTGGCTTTGTCCACAGCTGAGGCGGAATATGTAGCAGCAGCTGCATGTTGTTCTCAGGTGTTATGGATAAAACAACAGGTACGCGATTTTGGTATTAAATATGAATGTGTCCCTATCTATTGTGATAATACTAGTGCTATTTCTATTTCAAAAGATCCAGTGCATCACTCTAGAGTGAAGCATATACATATTAGGCATCACTTCCTAAAAGACTATGTTGAGAAAGGTTTGGTAAAAGTATTGTTTTGTGAAACTGAAAAACAAATTGCAGATATTTTTACTAAACCATTACCAAGAGAAAGATTTGAATGCATTCGACTAGAGCTAGGAATGCTTAAAATTCACTAACTATTTTTTGTCATACAATAATTCTCTAAGTGTTGTCAAATATATTGGTTAGGATAAGCTTGCAATATAAGTGTGAATTTTATAATTCATAACTGTTTATGGATTATTTAAATCTCGCAGAGGTCTTTATAATATTACCCTTATGGTCCAAATATTTGATAATGCTTCCATGATTAATTGATGAGCAAATTTTCTTTATTTTCATTTGTTTTATTTAGTGGCAAAAATAATTCTTTTGCCACAATATTAAATAATATCAAATAAAAAAAATAAAAATAAAAAAACCGTGTCCAGCAAAATAGTAACAGCTCATTTTTAAAATTAATAATAGTCAAATGGGTATCACGTGAAGCTAGGAAATAAAAATCATTCTCTATCAATATTCCCATATTCATGTCATTTATACCTTCAAAATCTCCAAGATATTTGACTACCAAATATTCTCTCCAACTTCCCATAAAAATTGAGAAACTTCTACACACTACCCACTCACACATCCCATCACTTTTCCACATCTCTCTCTCTCTCCACTCCAACCGTCCTCTTTCACCCCTCCTTACACTTCTCCATATTTCAATTTATTACTTACCATTATTACTCCACTTCCCCATACACTCCACCATTCCCACACTCAACCTTCTCCAACCGTCCCCCTTTTACTTCTCTCTCTTCAGCTTTTCTCAGAAAAATAAAATTACTCTATCTCCATTGTTCACTTCATCTTCTCCATCTCTTAGCTTCACCCTCAACAATGGAACCCAAAAGAAAAGCCACTCTTCCAAAATCCAAATCTCCATCACCCATATCCAAAGCTTCCAAAAGAAGACATCTCACTCCAAGTGATGATGAGGACCATCACTCGAAAACCGAGGCTTTGTTTCAAGAATCTATATCTAAACCCACTTCCATGAAGGTCTCAAATGAAGCAAACTCGGACATGCACGATGAAGGAGATGACAATTCGAAGCTCCCGAAAGGTACAAAACGTAAATCCTCTCTATTTTTAATAGGGTGTAGAGTAGATTTAACTTGGATTAAGGATGAATGGGCCGAATTTCATAAAATTATTAAGAAATAGAAATGGGAATTCCTTGTTGATGCGTGTGTTACTGATGGTCTATATGAAAATGAGATGGGTCAATTTTGCAAATCTTATGCTAAAAAGGGAGAAATGTTGATAGGTAGAGTAAATGGTGATTTTGTTATGTTCACTGCTGGAGATATAAGTTCATGGTTTAAGGTACCAAATGAAGGTTATATGGAATATTTTGTGGGTAAAACTAAGTTAAACATTAAAGGGAATAAAAATGCCACAATATTAAAATTGTTTGGAGGAAAACCAAATGCATGCTCAATTGAACAAAAACAACTCTCTCCATTTCACAAAATAATTTTTCAGTTTGTGCGTCGGTTTCTTCGACCATGTTCTCAAAAGAGAAACCGTGCTAGCTTGTTTGATTTATCTCTGATGTTTTGCTTGGTAAACTACATTCCCATAAACTTTCCAGTACTTTTCATGTCTCACCTCTCCCATAGCCTTGAGCATAATAATGTTATCGGGTATGGAAATTTGTTGACCCGTGTTTTCAAAGCCAACAATATCAATTTACCCTCCACTCCTACGTATACCCTTCAGACTGAGAATATTTTGAATGAGGGAATGTTAACTCGGCACTCGGTCAAGTTAGTAAATGGTGTGGTAGTTGGGTTAGTCCCCACCGTGGTGGAGCCGGTGGCTGATGAAAAGGCTGGGGTGGATATGAAAGGTGCGGAGACTTCTGTCTGAAAGAGTAGTCGGTTGGCTCGTGATGCTTCCCATGTGGTCGAAATTCTGGATGATGGACCATCCGAACCTGCTTCTATTGCTCCAAATCTGGACTGGATTTTATCAACATGTGGGGGCACGATTGGACATGCGCTCAAACAGTTGAAGGACGTATTGCTGGGTGCGGTGCATAAAGTTGAAGCTATGGAATCCCGAATGCAAAAATTGGAAGAGAGCCTGATCGGACTGAAAACCGACATCATTAGCAACATTCGACTAAACCGGCTTCACATGGAAGAAAAGGTTGAGAAGATTGCTTCTCATTTTGTCCGTCCCGGCTAGTTATTATTATTTTTACTCATGGGTCTGTATTAATATTGTTTAAACTCTGCTGGATACATTAACTTTAACACTCTCTTACGTATTTGGTCCTCCCGACCTTATACTGTTTAATTTTCTATTTTCAGTTCTTTTGCTACTATGAGTCCACGTGACTCAAGAACTCTTTACTTTGCTTTCTAATAGTAGTTGCTCATCATTTACAATTGCTTGCATATTTAATTCGTTTGGATGGCTAATATTATTAGATTATATGCTTGAGAATTATATGATCTGAGAAAAATTGTTTACTTAACATTGTTAAGTGCTGCAGGTTTATCCCTAGTCATTTGATGATGACAAAAGGGGCAAGAAAAATGACAGTGAATGGTTAAGTCTTTTAAGTATGATCTATGCTATTAGTATGCTTGCTTTCTTTGTTTCCTTGATAGGTTTAAAAAAAAAAAGAAAAAAGAAAAAATCTTTAAAATATGTCTCTATTGTCATTATATTTGCCATCATAAAAAAGGGGGAATATTGTTGAACCTTAGTTTTGATGATGACAATATAATTAAATAAAATAGATTTAAGGAGAATCGACTAAAAGTAATTTTAGTTGAAATTAAATTTATTTTATATTTCATATGCTTTATGTTATATATTTATAGAGAATGAATTAGATGAGTGTCTAATTTATATTAAATATATTTCATTTAGTATATACTTGATATTTATATAATATATTTATTGGGAACAAAATTAGCGGAGTATCTAATTTTAAGGTAAATATATTTTATTAAATATGTTCTAACTCTTATCTCATGTTAATTTATTTTTGGAATACTAATCTTGGTGTGGTGCAGGAAAATATTACTAGTATAAGACTAGTATGTCACTCGAATTATATACTTAAGCTAAGGTTGTTTTATTTTTAGTATATTACTCAAGGTGATTTATTATTAGTGGTAATTAATTTTATATTATGTGTTTTTGGTAATTCAAGGTTTTCTTTGAGTCAAAATAGGTTAGAGTGTTTTTAGGTCTATTAGTAAGTTGTTGATAGAATAATTATTTGAATTTAAATAATTCTAATTTTTATTCTATTCATTAAGGACATGCGTATAAATGAGAGCCAAGTGGTCTTCCTAGTTTGTAGGAGCTTGTTGTTAGTTAGTAGAATCTTTTCCTAATTTTATTCTAGTCAAATGTATTATAGTAGGAAGTGGTTAGTGGATTACTTCCTCTTTGTGTGCGTGTGTTTAGAGTTATTATGAATTAGTTTTACTTTTGAAAGTTAGTTTTTTTGTCAACCCACTATATTAGGAATGGTTAGTGGAGTCTATGGTCATGCATGTAAGTAGGGAATATGATGAGTGTGTTGACTAGATTATTAAGGTGATTATATTAATTAATTTTTTTTTAATTAATAAAAAATCTGATTTTTATTTTTACTCTCTTCAATCACACGTAGAGTTAGTAGGTTTTCAATTTTTAAACTCCTTATTTTTCTTTCCCACGTAGGTTTTAGGGTTAGTGGGTTTTACTTAGTGTTTTGATGTATTTAGTCTTGTATTAGGGTATGTTCTTGTTATTTGTTTTTGGTCAACCTAACTTGTAGGGAAAGTGGGACAAGTCATGCAAGTGGAAGACTTCTTCTCCAAGGCAAGGAATTAGGACAAGGCTTCAAATATAAATACAAGGGCAGCCAACTTATTCGAATGATCTACAACCAAGAGAGAATTCAGAGTTCAAGATTTTCAAGAGCAATATAATTCTAAGTGTTCTTTGAATTTTCATTCTTCAGTATTTCAATTGTAATTCATAAGTGATAAGGGTTGGGTGAGAGAAAAATCAAAGAGAATATTTGATTGTAATCAAGAAAAAAGAAAAGAGAGAATTCAGATTTCATTCGAAATCTGAAGTGAGAAAAATCGCTCTTTAGTAAGATCGTGGCATCAGTTCAGGGGGAACAAGTGTCAGGGGGAACAAGTTCCTAGTGGAACGTAGAGAATTGAGAAGGTCCTTTTTATAGGTTGTAACAGAGTCATTTGGCCTATATTCAATAAGAGAAGTCCAAGAGTCAAAATCCCTCGTGGTCAAGGTTTTTCTTCCTATTTGGGCCTAGAAGGTTTTCCTTGTAGGTTAAAACTCTCTGTCTTTTGTTCTGTTTGTTCTTTCTTTCGAGTTTAAGTTAAAATTCCACGAAAAATTCAAAAACTCCCTCAACTACAATTCACCCCCCCTCTTGTAGTTGCTATTCATATTACATCAGACTTCGATCGTGGCGATTACATGTTTAGATTTCAGTTGTGTCGATTGCATGTTTAGATTTCAGTTGAGTCTATTTGCATGTTTAGATTTTAGTTGAGTTTATTACATTAGTTCAGTCAAGTATTGTTAAGCATGTTATGTTATGATAATGTGAGAGTTGTTAAGTCATTTGTTGTTAAGTCTTCCGCTGTACTTTTGATGACTTGATTGAAGCATGATTGATTGTTGTTTTTTCCGCTGCGTGATTCTGATTCTTGAGTTGATTTGATGTGATTGCTGAATTCCCCTGTTATCATGATTATTATGCTATGACTGTGTTGTTCTATCTGGTTATGTGTTTTATGGTTCCACTTCTATGTGGAACAACCTAGTTACTCCCCACTGATTGTGGACCCCATTTAAGGTAATGAAGATGAAGTTTGAATGGGCTTTGGCGTGTTTGGGTTGTGTGCCGTGGCGAGTAATTTAGTTTTACTTCATCACCTTTTAGAATTTTATTTTAAGTATTTGTTTGTTTTCGCCCAACTTGTTGGGCTAGGATTCCCATAATTTTGTTAAGTTTGGATTGTTTTTCCCAATTAGTTGTTTAAAGGATTTTCATTAAGCATTTTTCATTAATAAAAGTTAGACTTTGAACACAATTTAGATGTTTAATTGTTAATCATTAGTTTATAAGCAATTGCTAACGAACCTGTTTGTCGATGAACACAAAATCGACAACGTATGAAAAGTTGGGTCGTTACACGCCGAGTCAGGAAGAACATGGGGAAGTGACGACCGACTTAGAATATTTAAGTTCTGAGCGGCCAGTGGTCGAAATGACCGAGTCAAAAGTGGAGGTGGAGTTAAGCTAAGGATCCTGTTGAAGAGAGGTTGAATGCCACCGGGTCTTCTAAGAAACGGGAAGAAAAATTCTATGACCCAAGCATGTGTGGGATGTTGAAGTCCTGCCATGACTTGTACGAACTTAAACTGCCCCAAACAAAGAAATCCTTCATCCATGGTGAGGACTATGATATCATTGTGCCCAAGCCGGGGAAGACCATGAGGGTATTACCCACCCAAGAATGCCTTCCCTGTCTATGAGGCCGTTTAGAGCTCGGGCTCCGTTTCCCACTTCACCCTTTAATTTTGAAAGTGTTGGAGGGATATGAGCTCGGCATCTGGCAGCTCACCCCCAACTCCTGGGCTAATATATTTGGCTACCTGGCCACTTGTCAACTGAAAGGCTACAGGATGTCTTTTAATATTTTTGCCCAAATGCATCACCTAAACAAGGCCGAGAATAGCTGTGATGCTTGGTATTTTCTTAGTACTCAGTCGTCTTATCAGATGACCTTCTCCAAAAACAATAAATGGAAGGATTGGAGAAATAGATCTGTTCCTTTACATAGTGGTTGAGGATGGGGAACTGGCCGAGAGGCTGAGTCGTTAGAATACTGCCCCTTATCTGTGCGGTTGAGACGTAGATTTGCCCCCTACTCATTATCAAGACGATGTGGTTCTCAAAGGAGACCACTTCAAAACAAAAACTTTCTATTCTTCTGGTAAAAAGCACCAAGTACCGGTAGTTTGGGTGCCGGACTGGACCTTTTTAAAAGATAATAAATTTTTGTCTGTTACAGGCTTGAGTCAAGCCATTGAAAGAGGTGAATTACTGCTCTTTTCTTTGTTATGATCTAATTTTTCATCATTCATAACTTCCCTTTTTTTTAAAAAATGTGCCCTGACAAAGATTTCCAAGGAGAAGGCCGCGGAGGTTACCGGCGACGCCTATCTGGACGAGATGTACCAGGCCAAAATGAAGGGTTGGGCAGATAGGAAGGAAGAAACAATGATATATTTCTTTCTTTCTTTTTTTTAACTTGACCCACTTGGTCCCTTTATAGGCCGAGGGGGTCATTTTTTGTAAATTGTTTGCAGCATCCCCCTCGATCCTTATTGAGACCAAGTGGGGGGGTTGTAAGCCATATTGGTAACTTGACCCACTCAGTCCCCTTATATGCCAAGTGGGTCATTTTTTGCAAATTGTTAGCAACATCCCCCCTTGCCCCTTATTGAGGCCGAGTGGGGGGGGGGGTTGTAAGCCAAATTGGTAACTTGACTCACTCGATCCCATTATAGACCGAGGGGGTCACTTTTTGCAAATTGTTTGCAACATCCCCCCTCGACCCTTATTGAGGCCGAGTAGGGGGGGTTGTAAGCCAAATTGGTATCTTGGCTCACTCGGTCCCCTTATAGGCCGAGGGGATCACTTTTTGCAAATTATTTGCAACATCTCCCCTAGGCCCAGGCCGAGGTGTAACGACCCGACTCGCTTAAACCGGCGCGGAAGAAACCGACGAGTCGAGTAGTTATAAACTACAACTCAAAACCTAAGAAATTAAAACTAATTCCTCGAAATATTATTAATAAACCACAAACGTACAAATACCCACAAGTTTGTACACACTAATCCCAAAAGTCAAACTAAAAATACTAAAAATACAAGTAAACTCCAACTACATGTCAGAGTTATAAACAACGTAAAAGAGTCCATACAATAACGTATAAAGTCTATGCAATACGTCAATACTATCTATAAACAACTGTAATGGAAAATACATCAGGCAATAGAAACAATAAACGTCGCTCGCCCAACCCAAAGTTAAGCAAGAGTATCGTCATCAGAAATACCTGAAAAATATACAACAGTCCACCATCAGTGGCGAGTAACATAACTGACTCACCCTAATGGGAATACACATGTACATAGTACAAATCAAATAACCAATATCAAATCAATAGTCAAAGTACAAGATCAACGCAAACGTGAACTCGACTCGAATCATCCTAATCAACTATCTTTGGCGCAATCATTCATATTCTAGACCGGACTGTGCTCGTACGGACGCATCTTACGCATCCGAACTTTCTACTATGCTCGGATTTGAGAATCTTACTCCCAAACCCCATGAAACCAATCTTACTGGAAATCCATGTCCCGTGAAACCAATCTTACTGGAAATTCACTAAGATCACATAGTATGACTCCAACTATCCCAATACCGCGGATGGAATAGGGGCAACGTCTTAACCCAAATACAATGAATCTTACTCAAAGTATCAGGCGTCTAAAAATGAAATCAAGCTAAATTAATCATTAAATCTTTTAATCATCTTAATCATATTATTCATTTTATATCCCAACATAACTAAATTAAGTTCAAGAATTGCCTCTAGCCTTGATTCTTGAAATTAACTAGTTAAATCATCGAAGTTATTCTCAAGAACTGCCTCTAGCCTTAATCTTGAGTCTAACCAATCATAAATCATCATTCTATAATCATTCTTTAATCATATTAGACACTTTCTTTAACTTTCTTTATCATTTAAACCTCTTTCTTTAACTTTCAAGATTCAACCAAGAACTCGTAAAGACTCATGAAGAACTCATAAAGAACTCATTCAAGATTCAAGATCTTCAATCAAGAACTCAATCAAGATTCAAGAACTCAACCAAGAACTCATCCAATCATACATACCACACGCATATCATCATCATCATCTTTTCGAAATTTACCAACTTTTACTCATCCAAAATTCATCAAACTTTAACATAATATTCATGATCATAAAACAACATATAATCAATCATAATATCATGAAAAATCATCTTCAAAACACCATATAAGCACATAAAAATCAGATTTAGAAATCATACATGAAATCATAGATGTTCATCAACAATCAACCCAAACATGCATTTAATCTATACTATAAACATAGTATACCAACAAGGTTGAGAAAGTATGTTACCTTATGGAAGATTACACACTAAAACAACACAAAAGTTGCTGCCCGGAACAAAGTACACACGGCCCAAGCAAACACGAACACGGCACCACCACCACGCACCACACGGCTGCCCAGCCACTGCACACACACGAACCCACGAGCCTGCTGCACTTGCACGGCCTGGCTGCTGCTCTTGCACGGCACCACGCACGGCCACTGCACCACTCGCACACACGGCTGCACCCACACACGGCCCTCTACACGAGCACGATCAAAACCCAATCCGAACCAACGATCTTGGATAAAATAATTGTGTTTAAATTGTGTTTAGGTTACTCAAAGATCAATAGGGTATGAATCTTTAAGTTTTGGGTTAAGAAAGATGATGAACACTTTGATGGGATCAAAGTGCCCAAAAATGGCGTGGAGTTAGAGCAAATGGAAGGGAGTTTTGGTGATTGAACTTTGATGGCAAGTGCATTAGATGGCAAATGAGCAAAATTCTTAAGGCTCACTAATCCCTTCTATTTGTAGAAGTTGGAGTAGTGTGAAAACAAAGCAAGTGGCAAGGCATGGCATGCCTTGTAAAAACCGGCCAAGGGCCTTGAATGGGCTCCAAATGGGCTCTCGTGATCCATCGGGCTAATTTACAAAATCTACATGACTAATCATGCAATAATCGATTTAGCCCAAAAATATTAAATAATTAATTAGAAAATTAAATAATAAAAATTCTAATTAATTAAATAATAATTACCATAAATAATAAAAACTAAGAAATAAACATTTCGATTAAATCGAAATTATTCACATAAAATTAAAGTAAATAGTTCAAAAATTAATTTGAACTAACACATAAACAATCATAATTACACATAAATATCGGCAAAAATACCAATAAAATCTGGGTCATTACAACCTCCCCTTCTTAAAGAAATTTCGTCCCGAAATTTCAAGGTGCAGGAGATCGCTCCCCATCGAACAACTCCGGGTACTTTTGCCACATGGACGCTTCCATCTCCCAAGTCGCTTCTTCATGGCGTTGATTTCTCCACAACACCTTGACAAGCGGTACCTGCTTACGACGCAGGGTTCTCACTTCCCGATCCAAGATCTGGACGGGTCGCTCTTCATAAGTCAGATTCGGCTCGATCACGACCGGATCCGCTGTAATCACGTGAGTAGGATCTTGTACATATTTCCTTAGCTAGGAAACATGGAATACGTCATGCACACTAGATAAACTAGGTGGTAAAGCCAATCGGTACGCCACCTCCCCAACTCATTCTAATATCTCGTAAGGTCCCACATATTTCGGTCGGAGTTTCCCCTTCTGACCGAAACGTACCACTCCCTTGAATGGCGAAACCTTAAGCAAGACTTTGTCACCTACTTCGAAAGCCAGCGGTCTACGTCGATTATCGGCGTAGGATTTCTGACGACTCTGAGCGGCCTGCATCTTAGACCGGATGACTCGAACCTTCTCGATAGTGTCGCGTACCATCTCAGGTCCTAAAGCCACAGTATCGCTAATATCATTCCAACAAATAGGACTCCGACATTTCCGGCCATACAGGGCCTCGTACGGAGCCATCTCAATGCTGGAGTGATAGCTGTTGTTATAGGAGAACTCTATCAAGCAAAGCATACGAACCCAAGACTGGTGATACTCTAGAGTACATGCTCGAAGCATATCCTCCAAAGTCTGGATGGTCCTCTCAGTCTGACCATCAGTAGCCGCATGAAAAGCGGTGCTTAACTTCAGCTTCGTCCCAAAGGCTTCCTGAACTGACTTCCAGAAACGAGACAGAAATCTCGGATCCCGATCAGAAACAATCTCCCTCGGAACTCCGTGAAGTCGGATTATGTCCTGAGTATATGCCTCAGCTAGACGCTCCATCGACCAGGTCATCTTCATTGGAATGAATCTAGCAACCTTAGTTAACCTATCCACTATGACCCAAATAGCATTCAAGCCATTACAAGTGGGTAAGCTCACTACGAAGTCCATAGATACCGACTCAAATTTCCAGGTCGGAATAGGTAGTGGCTGCAATAGACCTCCTGGTCTCTGATGCTCAATCTTGACCTTCTGACAGGTCAAACACCGAGCAACAAACTCCGCTACATCCCTCTTCATCATAGGCCACCAGAATTGGCCCCTAAGATCCAGGTAAAGCTTATTACCACCGGGATGAACAGAATAAGGCGAGTTATGTGCCTCGGACATGATCCTGTTCCTAAGATCAGAACAGTCCGGTACACACCATCTCCCTCGAAAGCGCATACCACCATCAGAAGGGATCTCGAAACCTACAGCTTTACCTTGCCGTATAGCCTCTCGAATCCTAGCAAATTGTGGGTCGTTTTGCTGACCCTCGCGCATCTCCTGAAATAAATCAGGCTCGGCACTCATAGAAGTCAGACGAAATCTGACGGAACCACGACTTCTACTGAAGTTCAAGCGATGCTTGCGACTCAGCGCATCCGCAACTAAGTTCGCCTTGCCTTCGCAATAGTTGAGCGTCAGGTCGTAGTCCTTGATCAACTCAAGCCACCGTCTCTGCCTCATATTGAGGTCTTTCTGAGTGAAGATGTACTTGAGACTCTTGTGATCCGTGAATACCTTACACGAACCACCATAGAGATAGTGCCTCCAGATTTTGAGCGCGAACACTACAGCCGCTAACTCTAAGTCATGCGTAGGATAGTTACGCTCGTGCACCTTCAGTTGCCTCGATGCGTAAGCGATGACCTTCCCACCCTGCATGAGCACACAACCTAAGCCACACTTCGAAGCATCACTATAGACATCGAAGCCCTCTTCATCGTTCGGAAGAGTAAGAATCGGAGCAGAGACTAATCTCTGTTTCAACTCCTGAAATGCTTGCTCGCAAGCCTCTGTCCAAACGAATCGGACCTCCTTCTGCAGGAGACTAGACATCGGTCTAGCTATTTTGGAGAAGTCCTGGACGAATCGTCGATAGTATCCGGCCAAACCCAGAAAACTACGAACCTCCGCCACATTTGTCGGGCTACTCCAATCTACTACAGCCTTAATCTTAGCTGGGTCTACTTTAATGCCTTCTTTGCTAATCACATGACCTAGGAAGGCTACTTCGCGAAGCCAGAATTCACACTTGGAGAGTTTCGCAACCACTTATGACTCCTCAATATCTCGAGTACCATCCGGAGATGTTCCGTATGCTCGGACTCATCTCTAGAATAGATCAAGATATCATCTATAAATACTACGACGCACTTGTCGAGTAAATGGTGAAACGTCCGGTTCATCTGGTCCATGAACACGGCTGGCGCATTAGTGAGGCCAAAGGGCATCACCTCAAACTCGTAATGGCCGTATCGAGTACGAAAAGCAGTTTTCGGGATGTCTTCTTTCTTGACTGGAATCTGATGATATCCAGACCGAAGATCTATCTTCGAAAACACGCCTGCTCCTCGCAACTGATCGAACAGGTCCTCAATCCTAGGCAATGGGTACTTATTCTTGATAGTTACCCGATTCAACTCTCGGTAGTCTATGCACAGGCGCATACTACCATCTTTCTTCTTCACGAAGAGCACAGGAGCTCCCCACGGAGAAACATTTGGCCTAATGAAGCCCTTATCGATCAAATCCTGGAGTTGTGTCTTTAACTCCAACAACTCAGACGGTGCCATCCGGTACGGTGCCTTCGAGATCAGCGCTGTCCCGGGTACTAAGTCGATATGAAACTCGACATCGCGCTCAGGTGGAACGCCTGGTAGCTCATCAGGAAATACGTCTCTGAAATCCCTCGCTACAGGTATATCGTCCAACAGAGACTCATCAGTCAAGTCTCGTACCTGACAGAGATACACTAAATCGCCCTTCTGGCGATGTTTCCTCATTTTCAAGGCAGAGATTACCTTTACTCCTTTCTTAAGGACGAACCCAGAGTAGGTAACTCGGTTGCCTTGAGATCCTCGGAATGATACTGACTGACCCTGGCAACGAATTATCGCTCGATACCTTGATAGCCAGTCCATACCAAGTATGACATCAAACTCCATCAACGGAAACTCCTTCAGATCGGCCGTCGTTTGCTCCCCAGCTATCACGATAGGTACTCCTCGGAATTCACGCTGACAAACAAAATCCTCTCCGGAAGGGAGAGTAATAATTGAACTAACAGGAAGGCTGCCTCGAAGATTAGACCTCGAGACAAAACTATTAGCCACAAAAGAAACAGTAGCACCAGAATCAAACAGAACTAAAGCTAACACACCAGAGACAAGAAATCTACCTGATACGACGTCAGGCTGAACCTCGGCCTCCGCCTCGGTCATGCAGTAGACTCGGTTCTTCACCGGAGTCTTCGGCGGTGCTGGAAGCTGCTTAACCTCAGAATCTGGCTTCCTCTCGGGGCATGTCGACGCCTTATGGCCTACCTTCCCGCAAGTAAAACAAGTGATCGGAGAACCGTCGCACTTCTTCCCTGGGTGGAAGTCTCGGCCGCAACCTCTACACTTCGGGCCATCATTACCCTTACGCGAACTCGTGGTCGGAGGGGTAGTGCTAGATGTGCCAAACCGGGGCTTCTTAAACGAAGCTGTAGTCGTCGGAACCGGAGCTCTCTTCTTGCTCGAATCCTCCTCGGTAATTGATGCCTGTATCTCGAGTGTTACCTCGTAGGCCTGCTGGAACGTCGTCGCTCCACTACTGATCACGTGAACTCGAATCCTCGGATCTAGCTTTTTGATGTAGCGCTTGACCCGATCCTTCTCCGACGGAATCACAGATGTAGCGAACCTCGACAACTCCGTAAATCGGTCGGTGTACGCCTGGACAGTCATCTTACCCTATGCAAGAGTAAGAAACTCCTCCTGTTTCTGCCACCGCAACTCGTCGGGGTAGAAACGCTCCTGGACCTTATCGATAAAGTCGGTCCAAGTCATCGCATGCAACGGCTGGTACGCGTCCTTCGCTAACGTCCACCAGTTATCAGCGTCTCCACGTAAGTAATATGCGGCGATCAGCACCCTCTCGTGATCGGGACAAAACGTCGCGTCGAAGAGCTTCCCCATCTCGCGGATCCAGCTCTCCGAAGTAGTGGGGTCGGCAACCCCGTCGTAAGTCGGAGGTCGATGACGTGCGATACGATCGAACGTCGACTGCATACTCGGCGGATGACGACTATGGTGCGCCAATGTAAGGATCGCCTCCTCGAGTGCCCGCAACCTCTGTCGTCCAGTACTCAACCGGCGAGGTGTAGACATGCTGCAACGCATCACAACAAAAGACATACCAACGATACAATGTTAGTCAATCACTCCACCACAGTCAAGTAAACAAAATAAAGGAAGAAAAAGAAATAGAAAAGGTCCTATCCCGGTCTTTCTACCCATCTCTTCTCCCTTTACTTAAACTAGAATTTGGTTGATCACTCGGGAATAGTAAAGCTCTCAACTCCCGGGTTTAACTCAAATCCTAAAAACTTCATTTAGAACCTATTCGGCTCTGATACCAACTGTAACGACCCGACTCGCTTAAACCGGCGCGGAAGAAACCGACGAGTCGAGTAGTTATAAACTACAACTCAAAACCTAAGAAATTAAAACTAATTCCTCGAAATATTATTAATAAACCACAAACGTACAAATACCCACAAGTTTGTACACACTAATCCCAAAAGTCAAACTAAAAATACTAAAAATACAAGTAAACTCCAACTACATGTCAGAGTTATAAACAACGTAAAAGAGTCCATACAATAACGTATAAAGTCTATGCAATACGTCAATACTATCTATAAACAACTGTAATGGAAAATACATCAGGCAATAGAAACAATAAACGTCGCTCGCCCAACCCAAAGTTAAGCAAGAGTATCGTCATCAGAAATACCTGAAAAATATACAACAGTCCACCATCAGTGGCGAGTAACATAACTGACTCACCCTAATGGGAATACACATGTACATAGTACAAATCAAATAACCAATATCAAATCAATAGTCAAAGTACAAGATCAACGCAAACGTGAACTCGACTCGAATCATCCTAATCAACTATCTTTGGCGCAATCATTCATATTCTAGACCGGACTGTGCTCGTACGGACGCATCTTACGCATCCGAACTTTCTACTATGCTCGGATTTGAGAATCTTACTCCCAAACCCCATGAAACCAATCTTACTGGAAATCCATGTCCCGTGAAACCAATCTTACTGGAAATTCACTAAGATCACATAGTATGACTCCAACTATCCCAATACCGCGGATGGAATAGGGGCAACGTCTTAACCCAAATACAATGAATCTTACTCAAAGTATCAGGCGTCTAAAAATGAAATCAAGCTAAATTAATCATTAAATCTTTTAATCATCTTAATCATATTATTCATTTTATATCCCAACATAACTAAATTAAGTTCAAGAATTGCCTCTAGCCTTGATTCTTGAAATTAACTAGTTAAATCATCGAAGTTATTCTCAAGAACTGCCTCTAGCCTTAATCTTGAGTCTAACCAATCATAAATCATCATTCTATAATCATTCTTTAATCATATTAGACACTTTCTTTAACTTTCTTTATCATTTAAACCTCTTTCTTTAACTTTCAAGATTCAACCAAGAACTCGTAAAGACTCATGAAGAACTCATAAAGAACTCATTCAAGATTCAAGATCTTCAATCAAGAACTCAATCAAGATTCAAGAACTCAACCAAGAACTCATCCAATCATACATACCACACGCATATCATCATCATCATCTTTTCGAAATTTACCAACTTTTACTCATCCAAAATTCATCAAACTTTAACATAATATTCATGATCATAAAACAACATATAATCAATCATAATATCATGAAAAATCATCTTCAAAACACCATATAAGCACATAAAAATCAGATTTAGAAATCATACATGAAATCATAGATGTTCATCAACAATCAACCCAAACATGCATTTAATCTATACTATAAACATAGTATACCAACAAGGTTGAGAAAGTATGTTACCTTATGGAAGATTACACACTAAAACAACACAAAAGTTGCTGCCCGGAACAAAGTACACACGGCCCAAGCAAACACGAACACGGCACCACCACCACGCACCACACGGCTGCCCAGCCACTGCACACACACGAACCCACGAGCCTGCTGCACTTGCACGGCCTGGCTGCTGCTCTTGCACGGCACCACGCACGGCCACTGCACCACTCGCACACACGGCTGCACCCACACACGGCCCTCTACACGAGCACGATCAAAACCCAATCCGAACCAACGATCTTGGATAAAATAATTGTGTTTAAATTGTGTTTAGGTTACTCAAAGATCAATAGGGTATGAATCTTTAAGTTTTGGGTTAAGAAAGATGATGAACACTTTGATGGGATCAAAGTGCCCAAAAAAGGCGTGGAGTTAGAGCAAATGGAAGGGAGTTTTGGTGATTGAACTTTGATGGCAAGTGCATTAGATGGCAAATGAGCAAAAGTCTTAAGGCTCACTAATCCCTTCTATTTATAGAAGTTGGAGTAGTGTGAAAACAAAGCAAGTGGCAAGGCATGGCATGCCTTGTAAAAACCGGCCAAGGGCCTTGAATGGGCTCCAAATGGGCTCTCGTGATCCATCGGGCTAATTTACAAAATCTACATGACTAATCATGCAATAATCGATTTAGCCCAAAAATATTAAATAATTAATTAGAAAATTAAATAATAAAAATTCTAATTAATTAAATAATAATTACCATAAATAATAAAAACTAAGAAATAAACATTTCGATTAAATCGAAATTATTCACATAAAATTAAAGTAAATAGTTCAAAAATTAATTTGAACTAACACATAAACAATCATAATTACACATAAATATCGGCAAAAATACCAATAAAATCTGGGTCATTACAACCTCCCCTTCTTAAAGAAATTTCGTCCCGAAATTTCAAGGTGCAGGAGATCGCTCCCCATCGAACAACTCCGGGTACTTTTGCCACATGGACGCTTCCGTCTCCCAAGTCGCTTCTTCATGGCGTTGATTTCTCCACAACACCTTGACAAGCGGTACCTGCTTACGACGCAGGGTTCTCACTTCCCGATCCAAGATCTGGACGGGTCGCTCTTCATAAGTCATTACACGAGGGGGTGCTGTAAGTCGTTTTAAGAAATTGCCCTACTTGGCCATTCATAGGCCGAGAGGGTCGTAGTTGGAAGGTTGCTTGCAATAACCCCTCTCGGTCCATTTGGAGGCCGGGGGGGGGGTGTTGTAAGCAACTTGGACTTATTGCCCCAATCGGCCATTCCATGGGCCGAGTGGGTCTTAGTTGGAAGGTTGCTTGCAATAACCCCTCTCGGTCCATTTGGAGGCCGAGGGGGGTGCTGTAAGCAACTTGGACTTATTGCCCCACTCGGCCATTCCATGGGCCGAGGGAGGGTGTTGTAAGCAACTTGGACTTATTGCCCCACTCGACCATTCCATGGGCCGGGGGGGTTTTATAAGAATCTTTGAAATATTGCCCCACTCGGCCATACCATTGGCCGAGGGGGGTGTTGTAAGCAACTTTGACTTATTTCCACAGTCGGCCATTACATGGACCGAGGGGGGGTGTTATAAGAATCTTTGAAATATTGCCCGACGCGGCCATACCATGGGCCGAGAGGGGGTGTTGTGAGTAACTATAAATGATTGTCATGCTCGTCTTTTAGAATTCTTACTTACAGATTTTTCATTTGCAGGCAAGTGATGCCCTATCTCAAGGGGGTAAAAGAAAGGGGCCAGTGCTTCTGGCACCAGGAAGAAGAGTAATGCCCCCAAGGCCTTGACTGACAAGGGGAAGGGATAAATGACCGTCAATGAAATTGAGGCGGTCGAAACTAAGTTTACCCCCATTATGGGGAAAGGATCGACTGCTACTAAGTCGGTCTACCAACCAGGGGTTGTTGACACCCCCGGCGTCTTTGCTCCTTCAGACGCCTTAGCCAGCATTCCAAAGTCGGTCTCCAAAAACATTTCGCCAGCTATTAGGGATCTGGCGAATACAATGGGAGGTAAATACTACCCTGACCGAGTTAGGACTATTCGGTCTATATCAAGTAATACTATCTCATCTTCTCCTTCTCATCGAGACTCAATAGTGCTTCCTGTTTCTGACCTTTCAGGAGGGCCTACTGAGGAGGAGGCCGAGAGTATGCCTATTGGCACTCCCCTTCCCGGCTATACCGGGAAGGAAAAGCTCGAAGTGGTCCGAGGGATGCTTAAGGGAGCTCCCAAGGAAGTGGCCCACAACTTGAGGGGCTTTCATGATGCGCACATCATGCCCATTTTATACAACTTAGCTGAGGTCTTTTCCATACTTGTGTTTATTTTGATTAAATAGTTCTTGTTCAATACTAATGTTTTTATTTCAGGCCATGTTGAGACTTGATGGCGCCATGCAATGGCGAACTGACTAGGTAAAGGTTGTTAAACAGTCTAGGGTCGAAGTTAGTGAAACTAAGTATGGTGCTACATTTACTACACTTCGACATGATCAACTAACTTGTGCTACTGTGAAATCACAAGCCGACACCATCATTATTCTCAAGGCCGAGTGCGCCACCCATCTCTCCAAAATTAACGCGCTCATTGCCGAGCGCGATGAACTGAAGAAGCAGAAGGGGAAAGCCGTGAAGCAGGCCGAGAAGTCGGCCAAGGAGAACTCTAATTCCAAGGCGTCTCTTACTGAGGCTGAGGCCCATGTCACCAAGCTCCAAAAGGAGAAAAAGGAGTTAGAAGAGAAGGTCTTCTCACAACAGAAGGAGATGGTGACGAGGGTCTTAGAAGCCGAAGCGGCTTTTAGAGAGAGGGTGGCCAAAGCCTGGAGTGTCGCCTATGTCGGGTCAAGCTTCAACCACCTTAGTCGAGCCATTGACGGGGTGGACATGAAGACTTTGGCTGAGAAGATAAGCCGCTCTACCCCTCCTTATGCATCTGATACTGAAGATGAAAGAGAGGAAGAGGAAGAGGAAGAAGATAATGAGGATCAAGGTGACAACTAGTCTCCTCCTTCCTCTGATACTAAAGATGAAGGAAGTACCCCCCCCTGATACTGAAGATGAAGGAGGGGCTTCCTTTGATACAAAATGACCTCTACTACATCACTGGTGAAAGTGAGAAGGCTGTTGAGACCTCACTATGCTACCAGAATGAAGGAAGAGGAAATTTGAAGGTGAAGGCCAAGATGATATGGTGCAATCTTTAAGGAACGGAGGGAGTATATATTATACCTATCTAAAACTCTTACCACTCAAAAATACCCCATTTCCCTCCCAAACTTCATATTATCTCTCCTTAATGTATAGTCAAAGTCAACAATTATTATTTTTATTTAAATATTTGTTATACCTGTATCTAAAACTCTTTAAAACTTGGAAACGTTTTCCTCCCAAAACTTTAGATTTTACCTCCTGCATGCAAATTCAAGTCAACAGATAAAAATTGTAGCTGCTAAAAATATACATTGGGGAAAATTTACATTAAATAAAGAAGGTTTGTTACTCTTTCACAGGGTGTAGGTTCCTGCGATCCGGCCATCTACTTCTGTTGTTTCCTTTTCATCTTCTTCTCCATCCTCCTCTTCCATTTCAATGATTAATTACTCTTTCATCCATTATCAGCTTTCACGAATGGGTAAGTTTTTTATTTTTTTGTTCGTTATTTTTGGTTCTCTCTTATTATCTTGGCCGTGGGTGATGTTTTTGTTCTTTCTTCTGATCTTGGGTGAAAACATCTTAGGGTTTCAACTTTGTTTGTTCAATTTTCTTGATTTTGTTTGTTCCTTCTTTTTATTATGTTAGGGTTTCAATGTTCATGATTCGATTATCAGCTTGGATTTCCATTTCAGCGATTACTCTTTCTTCGATTATCAGCTTTAATTTCACATATGGGTAAGTTTTTGATATTTTTTTGTTCCTTTTTTTGTTCTCTCTTATGATCTTGGGTGATTTATTTGTTCTTTCTTATCTTAGGTGAAAAGGGCTTAGGGTTTCAATTTTGTTTATTCAATTTTCTTGATTTTGTATGTTCATTCTTTTTATAATGTTAGGGTTTCAAAGTTCTTGATTTGATTATCAGCTTGGATTTTCATTTCAGCGATTACTCTTTCTTCATTATCTATTTTCATGAATGGATATCTTTTCGATTATTTTGTTCTTTTTTGTTTGTTCACGTTTCTGATCTTGGGTGATAATGGCTTAAGGTTTCGATTTTGTTTCTATGTTCTACTATAGTGTTGATAATTGAGATCTAATGTGCTTTTCCTTTGTGCTTTGCCTTCTTTCGTATGCCTGATTATTTTTTTATTTCAATTTCTATAGACTATAGTTGTATGGCTGAAATTTTGGTACAAAGAGCAGGTGCTATTGATGCATTTACCCGTTAGAATGCCATTACCTGGGTACTTTCCTCTTTCTACCTCTGTGATTGATAAAGATTGTATTTTTTGGATTGTAACAAAAATATAAGAAAAAAACATGACTAAAGGCTTCTATCTGGTTTAACTTTGAGTTTTAAATTTTGAATGGCTCAATTATCATTTTATGGCCCTTATTTTTATTGTAGTGGCTCTTGGCATGATTGTTCAGTTTCTTTAGTCTAATGCTATTGTTGTCATGAACTAGTTATGCTAGCTTCAATCCTTGTCTCTTTGTGACGTTGTATATCATGTATTATAGAGGCTTGATAGATTTGTATTGTCCATTTAAGTTTTACAAAACTGATAATATGTACTTCATTGTATAATATGTACCATCTTAAAAAAAATATAAGGGTTTTTTGGGCACATTGACCATTCACGAAGCTTGGTTAAAGTGTTGTTGTAATTGATTCCCGTAATAATTTTTTGTATATTTAATTCCTTCAAGAAACCATGTTGAATTGATCAATAATTGATTGAGAATAATCGAATTAGGTTAGTTCTGCATATCTTCTGAGGCATGCAGTGGATGGAGGGAAGCTATTGGCCTTGGGCTTACTCATCTCTACCTTTCATGGTATAAATTTAATATACTCTAGATGTAATAACTTTTTCCTTTTGTTGTTTGGCTGTTTATGTTAAGTTGAATCATTCATAAGAAGAGTTGTTCTCATATATTTCAAATTTGAAACAAAGTTTTTAATCTTTTATAGTCACTAAAGTTATATATATGTCTAAATCTTGATTATGCAAACTGGTATGATGTGATAATTGAAAAGCAGAGAATAGATAATGTTGTGTAATTCAACTTACCATAGAAGTTAATATTCCTTCTAGGAAGACCAGAAGGGAAACCTTTTCAAATGTGCATATGTGCTTCCTGATGATATCATCCATAAAAAGGGATTTGTAAAAGACATGAAAGAAGCACAGATGTATCAACACTATTACCGTTGAGGAAGAGGCTGTTGACCCCTCAAAAGATGCAAACGATAGCAAAAAAAATGATTTGCCGAAAAAATGTATGAGACATTTACTGTCTTAGATTTTACTCTTTCGATACACTTGCTTAGCGTTAGTTTTCGCTGGTTGGAGGAGCTTAACATTGCAAATGAACGCTATCTTGTGCCAGAGATGATCTTTCGACATGCAAATGTAGGCTTGTTTGCCTTTTATATTACTCCGACATTAGGCATTGTTATTCCTGTAGGAACACTGCAAGAGGGGGGTGAATTGCTGTGTGGAACTTATAGCACAAATTTTCGTCAGAATTAAAAACCTAAAGGAACTTTGAGAAAAACGAAATGTAAAGAGACAAATTTCAACGAGAACAACTTCCTGGCCCACGGAAGAAAAACTCTACTTTTATATAAAGGCCTTGTAAACTATTACAATCCTAAATTTCTCTCTGGACCTCGTGAGTTCCTGTAGGAACTTACGATTCTAATCTCTTTCTCTCTTTCTTTTTCTTTCTCTTTCTCACGTCTCTTTCTTCTCTGTTCTCTCTATGTTCTCACACACTTCTCTTTTCTTTTTTCTCAAATACAACTCAAAATAATAACTCTAGTATATTGAAATGCATATAAGAAACTGGATTGGAACTTTGGAACTTGACACAAACTCTAAGTAATATAAATCTGAAAGTATGCTCTTGTTGTGTGTGTATTTAATCAGAATTATATGTGTGTATATTTATAAATGAATGGTTATATCAATTGCTTGGAGAAAAAGCCTAATTAACCACCCATATTACCACTACACGTCCACCACTCTCCCTCACACACCACTAACTTTGACTCACTAACTTAAACAACCCACTAACTTAATTATTAACCTAATAAATCAGAAATAATAAGTTAAGTAATTTACCTAAAAAATAGATTAATTAATTAATTAAAAATAAAAATAAAAACCGGTTTTTTCTTTTTTATTTTTTTCGAAAATTTTCTTTTTTTTTTTAAATCTAAAAATTAAAATTAATTTTTAAAACCAAAAATAAATTAATAAAATAAAAAGAAATCAGAATGAAAAAGTAACCAACTAAATCCTAAAATTAAGGAAACTAATTTGACTACTAACTAATTCAAAAACACCTACCCACTATTCCTAAAATTAGGCTGCACTAATTCAGTCAGTCTTTGACCATTTTAAACAAGTTAAAACAGTCAAGGAGTTGTTTAAACAGTCCCTAAAAAGTAGCAACAGTCGTGGACTAAAATAACTAACTGATTCGACACAAGTTCCTCTGGGAACATGACCCAAAGTTCCTCTGACAGACACAACTAAGTTCCAACCAGACTTAAATGCATTAATATACTTACATTTACCCTAGAACATTATATTATAACATTCATGCATGATTTTCTTCTCTTCAACAAGTAATTCGTTGGAATACTTGGCGTTCTTCCCATGTTCCTTGCTGAATTCTCTTCAGGAACTTCTCTGATTTCTCTGTAGAAACTTGACAGCAACAGCTTTGATTCATGATTCGAACCTTCACTTGAATCACCATCTTGTTTCTTCAAATGATTGAATCTTCATGCTTGAATCTTCAATGCTTATTTATCTTCAAGACCTAAAATTCTCCAAGAACTCAAAGATATTTATTAGTAATTAAGTTTGAGGTTTATGTTATCATCAAAACATAAAAGGAATATGTCAACAGGCATGCCTAAGAATTTGCCTGAAATACATCTTGATTGTGTTGTCCATGTCTAATAGTTGGCAATTCATGAAATTTAGTCTCTTGTTGTATAGAGGGAATGGCAAAGAAATTGTTTTGGTGCTGTGAAGGAAGGATTAGAACGCAACTGATCCTCTTATTGTATGTGTTATTTGAGGCTGTCATAGGGATTTTTTTATTTTTTGTTGTTGCATTATGGGATATGTTGTTTAAGTGCCTTCTTTGCACACTAGATAACTCACGGGATATGTGTTACATGAGGCTATCATAAATTTGTTTTACACTTACTGTTTCATACAAAAATTGATAGAGGTAGCCATAATTTCTATAGGGTAGTAATGGTAGCTTGGAATATGTTGTAGTGTAATGACTAAGAGCTAACTTTGAACTAAAATGAACATGAATGTCTGTTAGGCAATTTTTCATAGTGTGTGTGCCTCTTCAAAAGCATTAAAAAAAATGGGTTTTAATTTTTTTATTTGTTTTAATTTTTGTTTGAAGAGATGGTTGATGTTTATTTCAATTTTTGTTTATTAATCTATTTTTTTTGTTTTTTTTTTGGATCATGGTTGTTTGAAGAGATGGTTGTTGTCTATTTCCAAAAGAAACTAAATATAATGACTAAGGGTTCGTTTACATTACCTGAATAGAGATGGACTGGACTGGACTAGACTGGACTGAACTGAACTTAATAGAGTGTATTAATTGAACTTAATAGAGATGAACTGAACTTAACTTAATAGAGATGAACTGAACTGAACTGAATTTAATCTGAAGTAAACAAGCCTAAGGCTTACTGAAGTTTTTTTAACCTTATTAATAATAATTTACTTGCTAGCTAATCTGCATTAATTATGCATATCAATTCCTTGCTATCATCTAAATGTATCTTCTCTGGTTAGTGGAAGATTTATTACAAACAACTAGGTTTTTAATAGAATTTGCCATTGCTCGGGCCTTTATTGGTTTTAATTCTTTTGTTCTGATAGTTGTTTGTCTTTTCATCAATAGATTGTGAATGTACAAAACTTGCATCAGAGAGCATTTAAGATAAATGCTGCTTCACGAAATGTAGAAGTAATGTTTTGACGCATGAAGTTCAATTGATTTCTCAAACTCAAATATAGAATTTGAAATCCATAAACTCAGCTACAATTATGTTGTTTGGCAAACATAATATTTTTACCACAGTTCTTGGGATCACTCCCACATGACAAAGCTTTAAAGACAAAGCTCTATTATTACTTTATTCTCTTCCATATTGTTGCCATATATATGTAAATATATATATAGGAATAGGATAATGTAAAAACTATGTACTAAGTTAAAAACCTAAAAACTTCAGATTTTGGCCATTGATTAAGCTCATTCTTTTCTCATCCATTGATCTACCTTTATGAACTCTCACCTACTAATAGTATAGAATATTCTCTCTCCTGTTTCAAAAAAAATTCTCTCTCCTCTATTAAATAACTCACACATTTCTCTCTCTCTAAATAATCGCACTCCATTATTCGATCATCAAAAAAATTGCACTCTATTGTTCATCTTCACGCAAAGAATCAAATGTTCTTCCTCTTTCAGGCTTTTCATCTGTGATCTTCTTTTGTCAGGTATGCATTTTAATTGTAATTTGTTGAATTTCGGTTTTTAATCTTAGTTTTATGTTCGGATTTTTTTTCTCGTTGATGTTGAGTTCTGATTATTAGTTTTGATGTTGAATTCTTGTTTGATATATTTTTTGTTATTGTCATTTTCTCGCTGGTGATAAATGTTGGTGAATTCTAGGTTTTTATTTTTGTGCAATTTTGATCTTAACTATAAGTGGTTTTGCAAAATAATTCTCTTCTAAATCTAACTTCAATCTTCTTTTTTATTCCTCCATTTTATTTTTGTTGATTTTTATGTTTTGATTTCGATTCTGATATGAAGAATGTTTGATTTGGTTTTCAATTTTTTGTCCATTGCGATTGATTGTCCTTTTTCGTAGTGGAGTATCAAGTAGTGGTTTATGGTTGATTTTGTTTGCTTTTATATTAACACAATTCAGATCTTTTTTTTCTTTGGATCAAGCAATTTGATCAACTTTAGATCAAATGATTATCCATTGGTTATACTAATTGTAATTTATGATAATTGATGATGCATATATGGTGTTTGATAAAATGCCTAAAAGAAAGCTTCGCTCTTAGTTTGGTGTTTTTATGAGCATACGTATTATAATTACATAACACATATTAATTTGAGAGGGTACATATTAATTTCAGATGGTACATATTAATTTATGATCATCCATTGTTTCATCCTTTTATGTTGAAAAAATAACCTTTGATAGATTGGTAACATGTACCCTCTTAATTTAGCATGTACCACTTTAAGTTAAAATGTACCCTTTTATATCATTTGTAAGTGATAATGAATTGGGGGTATATATTGTTTGGTGTCATATGTTATTACTATCATAAACCTATTAGCTCAATTGGTAGAGCATTTGTGTAATCACACAAAAGATGTAGGTTCAAATCCTACATAGGTTGATATATAAAATTATAATATCATTGAATTACTATACATGTACCCATTTATATTTATATGTTCCACTTGTTTTGTAAAATGTGCCATATAAGTATTCAATCATTTTAGACGATTTCATTGTGATGCTACTTGTAGGGATGTAAAAACAGGTCAAACGGTCGGAAACAGGTCGGTCAAAAATAGGTTCAGTAAAAAACGGTCGGTAAAACATAGGTCGTATGAGTCCTTTTCGATATCGGTCGGTAACGGTCGGTCTTATTCGATATCCGGTCGAATTTGGTATTTTCCAAAACAGATGTCGGTCGGTTTCGATCTGGTACTTATCGGTTCGGTAACAAGTCACATTCGGTCGGTCAAAACCATTTTTTTACAGGTCGTAACCGGTACACGGGTTATAATCGATTGGTCAAAATCGGTATGCAGGTCATAATCGGTCGGTTATAATCGGTATGAAGGTTATAACTAATTGGTCGCAGTCAAATGTATGCCGTAACCTGTCAGCTTAAACGATCGATCACAATACAAACGGTCAATTCAAAACTTCGGATCATATTTTGATATTTCGGGTTAGTTGGTCTAGAATTTTTGGCTAAGAATTTAGGATCGAATAATTATGCACACCCCTAAACTATCACTAGTAGAAAATTGTCTATTAGTATCGCCCCAATAGTATCGTTTTAACCAAAAACGATAGTAATAGAGAGCCTATTACTATCGTTTTTAACAAAAACGATAGTAATAGGGAGCCTATTACTATCGTTTTTAAAAAAACGATAGTAATAGCCTTACTATTACTATCGTTTTTGTTAAAACGGTAGTAATAATGGTCTTTATTAGGACCTTTTTATTAGGGCCTTATTACTTCAGATAGAAAGATCGAGAAAGAGAGAGAAAGAGAGAAGGAGAAGGCTCGTGCTCCTCCTTCTGCTTCTGCTACTGCTTCTGCTCGAGAGAAAGAGAAAGAGAGAAGGCTCGTGCTCTTGCTTTTTCTCTGCTTTTGCTCTGCTTCTGCTCGTGCTCGTGCTCTTGCTGTTGCTTCTGCTCTGCTTCTGCTCTTCCTCGAAACCCTAGGTTCGAATTCAAGGAAGAAGGGGGTAATGCTTCTGCTCTGAATTTTAATTTGGTTTTTCATTTGATTTATCATTTTAGGGTTTGTGATTTTTTGTAGATCTATGATTTGTGGGATTGATTTACAAAATTAGGGTTCTGCTTCTGCTCGTGCTCGAAACCCTAGGTTCGTAATTTGTTTTGATTTTATTTTTTTTTTTGTTTTTTCGTGTTATTTTGGCTTTTGTATGTGGGCTCCAAGGGGGTGTGGGTCAGGGAGGGGGTAGTGTAGGGGAGGGGGTGGGCTGGGGGGTGGGGGGCACCAGGGGGTGGGCTGGAGAGGGGTAGTAGGGGGGTGGGTTGGGGAGGGGGGGCAGTGTAGGGGAGGGGTGGGCTGGGGAGGGGGGCAGTGTAGGGGAGGGGAGGGGTGGGCTGGGGAGGGGGGCAGTGTAGGGGAGGGGTGGGCTGGGTAGGGGGCAGTGCAGGTGCTGGAGGGAGATGTGGGTTCAGGGGGTTTGGGAAGTGGGCTGTGGGGGGGTAGCAGAGGCGCTACGGGAGGGAGGGGACAGCAGGGGATTGGGGCAGTACGTGGGGGAAAGGGGAGTAGCAGGGAGGCTGGGGAGGTGGGGGGAAATGGGGGAAGTTTATTTGCTTGTGCATGATTGGATATAGTAACTTTTTGGGGTTTATTTTGGACTAAGCAAAATGAACCTAGCTACGAATATTCAATAAATATATGCTTGAATGGTTAGGTGTTTGCAGCGGGGATAAGGGGTGGCAGATAGAAGGGTGTGTTTCATGTTATAAGAGTAAAGTCTAGTAATGGGTGTTTCATGTTATAAGGCTGGCTTTAAAGGGTGTTTATTTTTACAGGAACATATATAATTAGCTAGCTAGTAATGGGCCTCGCTCTCTTTTTAATATAATCATTAACCCTTGCTTGTTTGGAACCATGAATTTGGCATCTCTCTTTAAATATATACATGATCTCTTGTAAACTTGAAGTTAACTTTTAAGAGAACTTTATTTCCTTTTTGACAAAGTTAAAAGTAATTCCTAATCTCGTTTTTATATATGGATCATATTCATTTAGATCATTGCATAAATGAGACTTATGTAGTCATTGGAAGTTTTCATATATGGAAGTTTATTAGCTAAGTGGGAGTATAATGTATTCATGTATTATTCTGTTCTATTTCTGTGTGTGTGTTTTTTTTTTTGTATAATGTATAACTTAATTGAGTTTTTATTCTTTAAATTATATTTCAATTCAGCTAATTTTTTTGAGTATCTATATTTTAAATGAAGAATGGAGAGGGTAAAACAGTTGAAGATGGTGATGCCTCGGTGAGTTCTTTCCAACTCCCTTTTCATTTCTTGGTTGCTTAGTTTTTTAGGATTAGATATAGGATTGAGACGATAGTTTGAGGATGTTTGCTTTGTTAGGGGCAAGAGGTTCCCGACCTGAGGACACTGGATGGTTGATGGCGTTGTGCCACAACCTTATTTGATGATTTTGGGAATTATGTGCCTAATTTGCTTGCCTTGTGGTTCGATTCTCTTGATTTCTTTTGATTTCTTTTGAATTACTCCTTTTTTATTTTGTTTTTGTTTCACTTGCTTTCTTTGCTTTGCTCTTGCATAAATCAATGTAACCAATCACTTGCTTCTAATATTAAACACTCTTTCTTATCGCTTTATACAATCTCACTGTCGCTTGCGTGGGCCGTCTCAAGGATCTAAAACTAACTATGTCGAGCATGAATGGGGGATGGGTGCCCATTGACATGGTAAATGATTAGATTCTTAAACGGGGGCGTAGTTGTGGCATGAGATCGCAATCGCGTCACTCTAATAATTAATAAACATATAACCAATCACTTGCTTCTAATATTAAACACTCTTGCTTATCGCTTTACACAATCTCACTGTCGCTTGCGTGGGCCGTCTCAAGGATCTAAATCTAACTATGTCGAGCATGAATGGGGGATGGGTGCCCATTGACATGGCAAATGATTAGATTCTTAAACGGGGGCGGCGCGTCACTCTAATAATTAATAAACATATAACCAATCACATGATTTTAATAAACATATAACCTATGCTGCTAGTTTTTGTTCCAAAACGCCATATTTTCCCCAAAACCCATGCAAATAAGTCATTTATTGCTTACAAGAATAAAACACCTAAAATTTGGATGTGTGTGTTTGTGTGTGTGGGTGTGTGTGTGTTTGTGTGTGTGTGGGTGTGTGGGTGTGGGTGTGTGTGTATTTGTGTGTGTATTTGTGTGTGTGTGTGTGCCCCATCCCAACCCTGCCAGCCCCTCCCCCCTGCCACCCCCCCTGCCAGCCACCCCCCCTGCCAGCCACCTTCCCTGCCACCCCCCCTGCCAGCCACCTTCCCTGCCAACCCCTCCCCCCTGCCAGCCCCCCTGCAGCCCCCCCCACTGCCCCCCACACCTCCCCCCCCCCCCACAGCACCCCCCCATGCCCCCATCACAGCCCCCCTGCCCCCTCTGCAGCCCATCCCTCTGCCCCCCCATCCCCCCCTCTTCCCCTCACTGCCCCCCTCAGCCCCCTCTGCAGCCCACCCCTCTGCCCCTCAGTCCCCCCTCTGCTCACCAATCAAACTACTTTGTCCGAAATCATGCAAATAAATCATATAAAGTTTACATGAATATTATAAGACTTGAGTGACACTAAAAAATACAAAATAGTTTGATTGGTGAGAAGATGAGAACGAAAACAACCAAAACGAGCCTAAATGGCCGATTTGGCTTGTAATTGTCCCAAAAAGCAATATATTTTCCCAAAATCATGCAAATAAGTCATATAATGTTTACATGAATGTCATAGGATGTAAATGAAACTTAAAAACATAATCTAGGATGATCAGTGTCAAGTTAAGAACGAAAACAACAAAAACGAGCTAAAGATGGCCTATTTGGTTCATTTTTGTTCCAAAACCCTGTAATCTTGCCCAAAATCATGCAAATGTGTCATACAAAGTAATATTGAATGTAATGGGTTGTGAATGAACCTTAAAAACATGAACTAGGTTGATCGGGGTCAAGATGGGAACTATACCACCAAAAACAAGCCAAAAATGACCTATTTGGCTCGTTTTTTGTTCTAAAACGCTCTAACTTTGTCCGAAATCATGCAAATAAATCATATAAAGTTTACATGAATATTATAGGACTTGAATGACACTAAAAAATATTAAATAGTTTGATTGGTGAGAAGATGGGAACGAAAACAACCAAAACGAGTCAAAATGCCCTATTTGGCTTGTTTTTGGTCCAAAAAGCTATAACTTTGTTAATAAATCATATAATGTTTACATGAATATTATAGAATGTAAATGAAACTTAAAAACATTATTTAGGTTGCTCGGTGCCAAGTTTAGAACGAAAACACCAAAAACGGACCAAAAATGACCTATTTGGTTCGTTTTTGTTCCAAAACCCTCTAACCTTTCCCAATAACATGCAAATAATTTATAAATGTTTACATCACATGAAAGCAACTTTAAAACATGAAATGGGCTTGTAGGAGCGAATGTAGGAACGAAAATGGTAGAATTTAGCCAAATATGACCTATTTGGCTATTTTTCGCTCCAAAATGAGCTTCTACTTCGTAGAATCATACAAATAAATACCTAAACCTTTTTTTTTAGTTTGCAAATATTTTGGCCTTAAAAGTCTAAGCAAGATGGCGTCTGTAACATTACTTATATGTTTTTTTTTTCAATCTTTGATTTTGAAGGATTACATTCGAAGATCTGCCCCATATACCAAAGGAGAGTTGGATGAGTTTCGCGAGCAATGGGCGAGATTCTTCAGGCTAAATTTCTTGTTGTCCAATCCAAATTAAATAAAATTTGTATTAGTAGCACATTATTTATACATTTTATTTATATTTACTGTAAACATCGATCGTATCAAACGTTCTTGTAAAGTATATATATTTTATATGAATACATCGAATTTGTATTATATATGTATCGTTTACAAATTTTAATTAATTGTAAAAAAATATTACATTATTGTAAATTTAAATAAATATATAGTATATAATAATAAAATGTAAATTTAAATTAAAAAAATAGTTCTATTACTATCGTTTTTTACTAAAAAAGATAGTAATAGATAGGCTATTACTATCGTTTTTAGTAAGAAACGATAGTAATAGATTTACTATTACTATCGTTTTTAGTAAAAAACGATAGTAATAGAACTCTATTAGTATCGTTTTTAACTAAAAAACGATAGTAATAAGCTTACTATTACTATCGTTTTTTACTAAAAACGATACTAATAGAGTTTATTACTATCGTTTTTTACAAACGATAGTAATAACAAACTCTATTACTAACGCCTCTATTAGTATCGTGTGAAAAACGATACTAATAGGGGCAAAAAAACGATACTAATGGACCTTTTTTCTACTAGTGTTATATTAAAAATCATTTTCATTATGTTTGAGCCAAAAACCAATGTATGTCTGATCTTATTAGAATCCGGGTCAGAGCAGATCTGGTTTGGATCCATTCATGTGAGTAAATATATATATCAGGTCCATGCGGGTTAAGGAGTTCGTTTTACGCCAGTCTATTCGGTCCAAACATAATATGGGTTTATCAGATCGGTTTATGTGCTATTTGAGTTTATAGAACCATTGTAAAGAAATTTATGAGAATAACAACGACGTTGGTAAATAGTAAGTGACTAATATCAATATTACATATGGATTTATCAAAGAATAATCTCAATGAACCATATCAATTTATGATGAGTCAGATGGCTATAGTTATAATAATCATAACAATAATAGCAATACATATCATTAGGATGTCAATGGCCATGAGGAAGGGATTTATCTTTGTCATCATCATCATCATAAAAGTAACATATATAGTATGAAGGTGAGTCAATGACATTAATCATCAATCGATCTATAATAATGATGATGGATAGTAATAACGATCATAGTGATGGTGGATGATGGTGATGATCACGATGTTGGCCAACATGAAGGATGCTAATTGATAATGGTGACGAATTATGATGACATTAATGATGTATGGTAATAACTAATAACAATGATGTATGGTGATAAATGGTGATGATGATATGTGATGATGACGTTGATGATGGGTGGAGAAGGAAGATAATGAGTGATGACAATGGTGATGAATCTGATGCTGTTATATGAATGGTGACGGATGTTGATGACGACAACAATGATGATGATATGGATGTTGATGACCAATATGATAGATGATCATGGATGATGATGATGATGACATGGATGATGGTGATGGATTATGATTTATGATGATGATAATAATAATAAATTGTTATGAACTTATGATAACAATCAAAATGATGATGATAACAATATTGATAGCAATTAGCAATAACAAAAACAATGAATTGATGATGATACTGATGAGTGATGCTAACGATAATCATGGTGATTGATATGAATAATATAACAACAATAGTAGATTAGTAGTAACTATAACGACAACGAGAACAATAATAAGATTTATCGATCGGGTCATTATATTTAACAAACTATTTCATCCATATTCAAATTAGATTCTTTTATATATATATAGTTGGTATTTAAATTAGACTTATACTATTAAATCCCCACTAACTTCTTATAGATCATAGGACTGTATAAACTTTTATTTTTTATAATAATAATAATAACAATAATTTTCATTATTATTACAACAACAACAACAATAACAACAACAACAACAATAACAACAACAACAATAATAATAACAATAGTAGTAGTAGTAGTAGTAGTAGTAGTAGTAGTAGTAATAATAATAATAATAATAATAATAATAATAATAATAATAATAATAATAATAATAATAACCTATGACATGATTCGTAGGGCAGTTGATGTGAAGGAGGATGCTATTGATTTATATCTTACGTTTGAACATAGGGATATTGATGTTGATTATATTTCTGAGCATGAGTGGGATATAATTCAAAATATTTGTGATTTTCTTGAGCCATTCTATGATATTACAAAGCTATTTTCTGGTTCAAAATATCCCACTGCAAATTTATATATTTCCAGCATAGTTTATATCGAAAAGCTTTTGTCTGATTCCTACCAAGATCCTAGTGATGCTGTGAGAAAGGTGGTTACTCCTATGTGGGAAGTATTTGATAAATATTGGTTTGATCATTTATGGTTCTCTCTTTTGCCTTTATTCTTGATCCACGTTTTAAAATGACTTGTCTTATTGATTTGTATACTATGCTATATGTTCCTACTGCTGCTGAACAAAAGGCAAGTGAAGTTCTTACTACTTTTGTTTCTTTATATGATTGTTATATGAAAAAAACTCAATCTGCACCTGCTGCACAATCTGTGGCAAACCTTGTTTCTCCTCGTCCGTTCCAGATGAGGAAGTTATACAGAATTTTCCGTGTACTTCCACATCTAGGACAGCGAGAGGTGATGTTGAGTCTTATTTGGGCATGTCTCTTGTTGATGATTGTGATGATTTTGTTGTTGTTGAATATTGGAAGACACAATCTTCTTCTTATCCAGCACTTGCATTGATGGCTAGAGACATTCTAGCCATTCCAATTACTTCTGTTGCATCTGAATCTGCATTTAGTGTTGGTGGTCAGATCCTTAACAAATTGAGATCTGCATTGTTACCAAAAAATGTTAAAATTTTGGTGACAACACAAAATTGGCTATTTGGGTTTGAACCTGAGGAAAATGATGCGGAGATATTAACTATTGCTGCGGAAGAAATCGCTGATGGTGATGATGAGGAAGCTACCGTCGAGTAGCTGCAACCTCTGCTGGTAGCGTTGCTTGCTGGCAGCGGCCTTATGGTCAGTTGCCCTTGCATTATGTTGCCCTTGTTGGTAGTTGCCCTTGTGTTGGTCATTTCTGTTTCAAGTAAGTATAGTGCTCTATGAAGATTTTTTTCTTGTAATTTGGTTTTTTTTTTTTACTAAATTATCAGATCTGAGAGCCCAAATTTAAATTTTAAAAATATATTTTTTATATTTTATTACCACTTTTGTGGAAAATATAATGGTGTTTTGCTCAGTCACATGATCGATCTACCCGTGCTTCCGTCGCTGTTGATGTTGCCTCTGCTTCCATCGATCGCTACTGCTGCTGCATGTGCTTCCATCGCTGCTGCTGCGGCCTCTACTTTCATCGCTATTGTTGCTGCCTCTGCTTCCACCACTACTTTTGCTGCCTCTACTTCCACTGCTCCTGCTGCTGTTGTTGCCTCTTCTTCCGCCACTGTCGATGCTGCCTCTGCAATCAACTACTCTGTTGAGCTATGTATGGTTTTGATGATAATGAACAAATGATGATTATCTAACTAATATGTGTGTTAAGATTTGCATAAACAAGTTCATAGGTCTTAAGGAAGAAGATTCCTATCATCTTTGATGATGTATGCAATATAAGTTCCTGAGTTGGAACAAATCAAGAGAAGCTTCTGAGTTGAAGCAAATAAATAAGCATTGAAGATTCAAACATGAAGATTCAATCATTTGAAGAAACAAGATGGTGATTCAAGTGAAGGTTCGAATTATGAATCAAAGATGTTGCTGTCAAGTTTCTACAGAGAAATTAGAGAAGTTCTCGAAGAGAATTCAGCAAGGAACATGAGAAGAACTTCAACTATTCCAACGAATCACTTGATGAAGAGAAGAGAAGCATCTATGAATGTTATAATGAAATGTTCTAGGGTAAATGTAAGTATATTAATGCATTTAAGTCTGATTGGAACTTAGTCGTGTCTGTCAGAGGAACTTTGGGTCATGTTCCTAGAGGAACTTGTGTCGAGTCAGTTGGTTATTTTGGTCCACGACTGTTGCTACTTTTTAGGGTCGGTTTAAACAACCCCTTGACTGTTTTAACTTGTTCAAAATGTTCAAAAGCTGACTGAATTAGTGTACCCTAATTTTAGGAGTAGTTGGTGAGTGTTTTTGAATTAGTTAGTAGTCAAGATTAGTCTCCTTAATTTTAGGACTAGGTTGGTTACTTTTTAATTCTGATTTCTTTTTGTTTTATTAGTTTATTTTTGTTTTTAAAATTGATTTAAAGTTTTAAAAAAAAGAAAAAATCGGAAAAATTATAAAGAAAAAAACCGGTCTTTATTTTTTTTTATTAGGGTTGACTGAGCTAATTTTTAGGAGTAGTTTATTAAGTTTTCTTTTCTGATTTTTTGAGTCAAAAATTAGGTTAGTGGGTTGTTTAATTAGTGAGTCAACAAGTAGTGGGACGTGGCTGTAGTTAATGGGAACATGGGCTGCTAATGTAGTGGGCAGTTACAAGTTCCTGATAGAACTTTGAGTTGGTTTAGTGGTGTATTTAGTGGTTTCTTGGGAAACACGACCTATTTGCTTATAAATACGGTTTGAATCACCATTTCTAAGGTGAGCCAAACTTCAATAATGTGGAGAGCTAAAACGTACCATCTTATACCCACATATTGAGTCGGTTCCACTCAAAGTTTCTATCGTATGTTCCAGATTATGTTCCAAGTTCCAGTCAGATTTTATGTTCAACATATTAGAGTTTTATTCTATCAAGAATCTGTAATTTTAAGAATAGAGAAGAGAGTTTGAGTGAACTCTTGTAATGGGGAATTTGTAAAGGGTTTGAGAGAATTCTTGTAATTGGGGTGAGAATTTGAGAAAAGTGTGAGAACAGAGAAGAGAAGAGAAAGAGAATGAGAAAAAGAACAAAGAATAGAAAGAGAAAGAGAAAGATAAAAAGAGAGAAAAAGAAAAGGGAAAATAACACTATAAGTAGAGAATAGAGAAGTGAGTTCCCAGAGGAACTTACGGGTCCAGTAGAATATTATAGGTTGTAATTGATTTATTGCCCTATAGTGAAGTGTTTTAGAGAAATCCCTAGTGGGTCGAGGTTTTATTTCCAGTTGGGCCCTGTGAAGTTTCCTCGCTAAATCTCTCTTGCATCGTTTCTCTTTATTTTCCTTTCATGTTCTTTAATTTCCGCAAAAATTGACTATCATGTTCCATACTACAATTCACCCCCCCTCTTGTAGTAGTTCATCCGAAATAACAATTGGTATCAGAGCAAGTTCCTCCAGGATTCAGGCAACCCTGAGGAGGAAGTTCCTAGAAGGATGAATACAAACAGGAACTCGACCCTGCACTGTTAAGGAACTCAAACTGCATTACTCAGAGGAACTCACGAGAAGACATGAAAGGTAAATGTAATTCAGAGACAAATGCTTATAAGGTCAGTGTTTTATCTTTCATATAATATTTAGATATTTGCATTGAATTTATCATACTCCTTGTATTATTTCTATAAACTTTATTTTTTATTTTTTCTTCAAATCGATTTTGGATTTTATCAAATATGATTTTTTGTATGTTTGAATATCAAACGTATTATTTTCAAAATGATTTGAATTTTTTTAATTAAAAAATAAAACAGTTTACAAGATATTTTACAAGGAAAATTATTTTAGAAAAATAATTTTTACAGACTTGGAACTCAAATTTCCAACAGCTTGGAACTTGATTTTTTTTGGCAATATAATGAACGTTTATTACAATTCTTGCCAAAGAATAAGTTGTTCATGCCTTATGAGAATCTTGAATAATATTTTTTGTAAATATATGTTGTTCCTTACTAGTAGCATTTTTTTGTGCACTAAAATTGGTTGAAAAATAAAAATTCGTTAATGTTACTAACAAGAAAGGACCCGAAATTTTGGGTACCAATGTCCAAGGATAGAAGAGTTTTTTTTTCAGGGTTTGAATCATGATTGAAATATATTTCTTTAAAAGACAACATTAGAATCATGCAAGAAAAGAGAATAAAAGAATCTGGAGTACCCGTTGGAACAAGGTTGAGGAACTCAGCAGATCCTGAAGGAACTTGACAGGCTGAGATGCGTAAATTAAGACAAGTTCCACTGACAGGTAAGTTCCTTTGAGTCAGAATGAAAACCAACGTATTATATCATATGCACCATGTTGAGAAATAGTCTCTATGATATTTATTTTTTCATTGAAACTTAATTAATTATGATATGATTTAAATTCTTTGTCTCTTTATTTTAAGTTATGTTGTTTACATTTAATTCATGATAAAATTAATATCTCTTCAAGTTTGTGCAAATCTTGCAGGTCAAAGTTAAATGTTTTGTAGGTTAAGCGTGTGAGATTATTTTGTGCTAATTGCATAAAGACTAGTTCCATGGATAAAAGGAACTCAACCTATTCCCAATGGAACTGATGATGAAACTAAGAATATATTGGATTATGGCACATGAACAAATCAAGACTTATTAAAGTTCTTATTCTTACTCTGATTGAACCTAGTTTTGATGAACAAAACATAAACTTCATTCCGTGTTTTCCTTAAGGAATGTTGGAACTATACAGGTGGAACTACATTCTAAGGGATTATTTTTTTGAAATTTATGTTTATTCTTCTTTATGCTTTAGTATATTATCACTTTCTACTAACCTACTAATCTTGAAATTGCACAAAATTTTTCTTTGGGTTTTGAATTTCAGAAAACATTTATATACAACCCAAAATGAAAATAACGACTGAAGGAATAACACCTCATATATTCGTGACATGGCTAATAATGAATTTAAGATTGGTTCGACATATCCATATAGGAACTGATCTAGACCAGAATGATGATTATATGTGAGGAAAAGAAAAAAGGCATGACAGAGTTCCTACTGAAAAGGAACAATAACATTAGGAACAAGTTCCAACAGAAAATGAAGCTCTAAAGATCTAAAGGAACTCGGACAAATTCCATAAAGTATGAAAGGAACTAGCAGCATCTAGTGAGGGGGAACATCTCGAAATATCTCAACAACGAGTTGAAAGTCAAATAAAATTAATCTCACTAGGGGGTGATGGTGGAGGAACTTTAACTTTTTAAAGCAACACAAAAGATAAAATCATTCCATGCAAGGTTGGTAAGTTAGGTTCTATTCACCATATATTTTGTTGAGTGATTCAAGCACATTTTGAGTTTAAATATTTAAAATTTTGAATTCTAACCTTGGACCTAGTTCCACAGAAGTTTTATGTTTTTACAGGTACAAGGTATTGATCAAAAGCTTTCAAAGTTAAAAATTGGTGATAATGTGCTTCGCAAACAGTGAACATAATTTTAGTCTAATGTTTGTACCCAGTAAACAGGTTGGAATAATTGTAAAGTTGCAAGTTCCTATGGACCAAGTCCCTAAGGAATCAGCAATGCTTTAATGAAAATATGTCACTTATGAAAGGCAACAGAATAACTTACAGTATCTGATGGTAAGGAACTTGAGGATGATGATCAAGTTCCAATACATGAAGCAAAATTTAAACTCAATCAATATCTATAACCAAGTTCCTGTTAAGTTCTCATAGTTGAGGAAGTTCATATTTTTCAAATTTGGATCTCAACTAAAGAAATTTTGTGCATTCTTTGCATATATATGTTTATTATTGTGATTAACAAGTTTTATGCAGAAGGAACTCAATAAGCTCGAATGAAACAAGGTGTGAAACCTTGGACCTCTTCTAAAATACCAAAAGTCATGAACTAATATGGGTATTTAGGAACAAGTTCGTTGAGCACGTCACAATGATAAGGAATTTGGTAAGCTTCAAAGGATATATACAATAAGAAAGGTATTGAATTAAGAAAAGGTTTGCTCCTTCCTAAAGGTAATTGTATTATTTTTGTTGCTTGTATGGGATATAGGTTGTACTAAATAAACGTCAAAGTTTTTTAAATGATGTCTTGATTAAGGACGCTTATGAGGAACAACCTATCTAGGATTTAAAAAATCCTACATCTCCTTTTCATATCCATGAGCACAAGTTCCTTGGGTATGTTATAGGAAATTTTCTAAGTTCCTTCTTCAAAATACTTTCAAATCTAACATTTTACTTAGAAGGAACTGATTTGTTAGTTGTGCATATTAGTATTGATAATATTTTATTTAGTTCAACTAATAAATTTCAATGTAAGGTTCATTAACCTTATGTTTAGTGTTGCATACATGAGCATAAAGGAGGAACACAACTTTCTTGGTTTATATATATGTCAATGATTAAGAGAAAGTTGAAAGACCAACGATGATGCATGATATGAACCTCCAAAGAAAGGAACAATATCAAGGAACTCATGATGAGAATCGAATTAGAAGTGGAAGTTTGCATCAGATTTGAAGGCATCAAAAGGATGGAACAAGCACTTCAGGAACTCGAAATTACAACAGTCATGTAATTTAATATATGTGGTGAAATATCAGTAAGGTATGTGGTTCATGTTCACAATTTAGTATCTTTGATAATTTCATAAGTAATGAGCATTATTATTGTGAATCTTATGATATTTTATGTGAATTCCATGAATCAATTTGCCTTTCTAATTTTTACCTATTCATGCATATGGACTGTTAAAAGGAATAAGATTAGACTTGATGAAATATGACTTGAGCATTAAAGAATTCTTTCCCCAAAATATTTGTCTAATCGGGTTATAGAAAAATTTTAAATTAAAGTATTTTATGTACATTTTAAAGTCAATATGTCACACTTAATTTTTGTGTCATAAGATGACATATTCACTTGCCTTAGAGTATTAGAGGTTTCTTAATAAAACAATGGATGCTATGAAACATGAAAATCCTAAGTTGCCAAAGGAACAATGGAAGAAACTTTGATGGAACAAGATAGGTAAGTTCCCACATAAATTTAACCCTTCTTAATATCTTAGAGGGAACAAACCTATACTTGAGCCAACTTCATTAACCCACTTTACATCACTTAATTATCTTTATCCTCATAATTCCTTATTTCATTCATATCCTCCCATTTTACTTTTCGATTTCCCGTGTGCTCAAATTTAATAAATTTTGTCCTTTTATGGTTCGATGATGCATAAAGAGTTTTAATTAAAAGGTGAATACAAATTGAGGGGGAAGTACGAAAGGTTTTATGCATAATCTTGCATAATATAAGAACATGTGTCACCACAATAAGTTTTGTGTTTAATACATAGTCATGAGTTAAAAAGTTATTGATGACTCACTGATGTCTTTGTAATATTACCCTTATTGTCCATACTGCTAATTGTTGATCGAAAATAAGTGGAAGCCAAATTCACATGTTTTAGCTTCTATAACTAGATCGATGTATGCATGAGGATGGCTAATATTACTAGATTGATGTTTGAGCTAGTTAATATCTTTACAAAAATTCATGTTATATGTTGTTTGTGGTGTGGTGTCAATTGAAGAGTGGAGGAAATAAGAAGCATATATATATTATTGCATTTCTATGTATGCTTCTGGAAAAAAAGTTATTTATTGAGACTATTCTTCTAAGTTCCAAAAGGAAGAATGATAAGGAATTCAGGGGGAATAAGGAAGGAACAAACAAGATAATTTATATATTTGGTGATGGAGTTATTAAAAGTGGAGAAGTAAGTTTAATCTTCTATTTGTTTTTGAATTTCTAGGAATCTATATCTACATGTAACGACACCCTTCAAAATAAAAAAGTTGAAAAGAAAAAAATAATAGTAAAAAGTAAAATAAAAAAAAAAAAAAACGAAAAAAAAAATGAAAAAGATGAAGGGTAGTCAAAATTTTATTTTCCTAGAAAGTGGTTGATGGTGTTGAAGATTATTACTTATAAACGTGGATGGAACAACAACAAAACATCAAAGGAACTTATGTATGTATGAAGTTGAAGATTTTTCAAGTTCCATTGATGAATCTGTTCGATCTTTACTAAAGTTGGTTGTTGATGTGAAGGAACCTGGAGGATACATGTCTAGGCGAATATGTGTTACGTTTGGCTGCAAATTGCGAGGTGTACGTGGATAAAAAAAAAAACTCTAATGATTGTTGAGAACCTCGATTAAAAGGCTAAACTAAGAGCACAATACCCACCTTATTATCATAGTTCCCTCTACTCAAATGTTTCAAATAATTTCTTTCATATATCTTTTGAGCCTAATATTTTTGTTCACAAATCTTCAAGCTAACTTTAAAACCTATTTTTTGCTTGACTTTTATTACTTATTTGTCAAGTTCCTTCATTGGTTTTGAAGTTGCCCTTTGGATTGTGAGTTGGAAATTTGTGGAGTAGTGGCATTCTAGTTAAAATCTGAGACCTTGAGGCTTTAAAGGATAAACAAGTGTTTTACCTTAATGGTGGTGAGAGTGGCATATAAGATTTAGACTGTGCATAATTTATTACAAGAAATTATATGGAAATATACCCTTTTAGATAATGACAAAAGGGGGAAGAATATGCAAGATGCTTATTGTTTAAATAGTCAAGTCTAAGTCATAATGATCTAATGTTCCTAATGGTAACAAGTTCCTAGTGTGTTCATTGATAATGAGTTCCTGGTGGTAAAGGAACTTCTAGTATGTTCTTATTGTTGTACATGCATGACTTGTTTAATTGTTCTTACCTTGCTTAATTGAGGGGGAATAAATGTGCATCGATTTATTATTTAATTTGTGATAAGCATCATTTGTTTGTCATCATCAAAAAGGGGGAAATTGTTGAGCTATGTATGGTTTTGATGATAATGAACAAATGATGATTATCTAACTAATATGTGTGTTAAGATTTGCATAAACAAGTTCATAGGTCTTAAGGAAGAAGATTCCTATCATCTTTGATGATGTATGCAATATAAGTTCCTGAGTTGGAACAAATCAAGAGAAGCTTCTGAGTTGAAGCAAATAAATAAGCATTGAAGATTCAAACATGAAGATTCAATCATTTGAAGAAACAAGATGGTGATTCAAGTGAAGGTTCGAATTATGAATCAAAGATGTTGCTGTCAAGTTTCTACAGAGAAATTAGAGAAGTTCTCGAAGAGAATTCAGCAAGGAACATGAGAAGAACTTCAACTATTCCAACGAATCACTTGATGAAGAGAAGAGAAGCATCTATGAATGTTATAATGAAATGTTCTAGGGTAAATGTAAGTATATTAATGCATTTAAGTCTGATTGGAACTTAGTCGTGTCTGTCAGAGGAACTTTGGGTCATGTTCCTAGAGGAACTTGTGTCGAGTCAGTTGGTTATTTTGGTCCACGACTGTTGCTACTTTTTAGGGTCGGTTTAAACAACCCCTTGACTGTTTTAACTTGTTCAAAATGTTCAAAAGCTGACTGAATTAGTGTACCCTAATTTTAGGAGTAATTGGTGAGTGTTTTTGAATTAGTTAGTAGTCAAGATTAGTCTCCTTAATTTTAGGACTAGGTTGGTTACTTTTTAATTCTGATTTCTTTTTGTTTTATTAGTTTATTTTTGTTTTTAAAATTGATTTAAAGTTTTAAAAAAAAGAAAAAATCGGAAAAATTATAAAGAAAAAAACCGGTCTTTATTTTTTTTTATTAGGGTTGACTGAGCTAATTTTTAGGAGTAGTTTATTAAGTTTTCTTTTCTGATTTTTTGAGTCAAAAATTAGGTTAGTGGGTTGTTTAATTAGTGAGTCAACAAGTAGTGGGACGTGGCTGTAGTTAATGGGAACATGGGTTGCTAATGTAGTGGGCAGTTACAAGTTCCTGACAGAACTTTGAGTTGGTTTAGTGGTGTATTTAGTGGTTTCTTGGGAAACACGACCTATTTGCTTATAAATACGGTTTGAATCACCATTTCTAAGGTGAGCCAAACTTCAATAATGTGGAGAGCTAAAACGTACCATCTTATACCCACATATTGAGTCGGTTCCACTCAAAGTTTCTATCGTATGTTCCAGATTATGTTCCAAGTTCCAGTCAGATTTTATGTTCAATATATTAGAGTTTTATTCTATCAAGAATCTGTAATTTTAAGAATAGAGAAGAGAGTTTGAGTGAACTCTTGTAATGGGGAATTTGTAAAGGGTTTGAGAGAATTCTTGTAATTGGGGTGAGAATTTGAGAAAAGTGTGAGAACAGAGAAGAGAAGAGAAAGAGAATGAGAAAAAGAACAAAGAATAGAAAGAGAAAGAGAAAGATAAAAAGAGAGAAAAAGAAAAGGGAAAATAACACTATAAGTAGAGAATAGAGAAGTGAGTTCCCAGAGGAACTTACGGGTCCAGTAGAATATTATAGGTTGTAATTGATTTATTGCCCTATAGTGAAGTGTTTTAGAGAAATCCCTAGTGGGTCGAGGTTTTATTTCCAGTTGGGCCCTGTGAAGTTTCCTCGCTAAATCTCTCTTGCATCGTTTCTCTTTATTTTCCTTTCATGTTCTTTAATTTCCGCAAAAATTGACTATCATGTTCCATACTACAATTCACCCCCCCTCTTGTAGTAGTTCATCCGAAATAACATACTCCTGAGTCTAATTGCTAGGTTTTTCCTGCTTGTTATATACAAGTAATATTTAAGTTTGAACTTGCTTCTATTGTAAAAAACATTTAAGAGCTATTGATGTTAGATGGTTGTAAACAAATTTAATAATGTTTCTAGATGTTTGAATATTGGATGGTACACCTTGTAATCTTGTTGACTTTTCTCTTTGGATGGGGAGTCCTACTAGAGGGGTTGTCATCCTTAGGAAAATTAATATTTGTTGGTTGATTGAAGATGAATAAAATTTACTTTTTTTGAATTGATTTATTATACAATTGTTATTTACATCTATTTAATTTTTATTATTTATTATTTTAATTTATATTTTATTTTATAGCAATACCTTAGATGTTAGAATATTTTATAAATTGATATTGAATTTTAACAATCGTTCATGAAAAATACCTTAAGACAAAAAGATTTAAAAATTACTTAGCTAAAATTAATTGATTAATTTAATTAATTTATAATTTATATAACTTTACTAATCTTAATAAAAAATTATACTCAACTTTTTAAAAAAGAAATAGTCTTTAATAAATTATTAAGAACTAACATAATAAATTAATTGAGTGATTTAATTAATATATATAATTTATACATATTTTTTCTTCTTTAAACAAAATATATTAAGTTTTTAATATATTTATTTTTATTAATATATAATTGATACTAAAATTTTAAATTTTATTTTATTTAATTTTTATGAAATTATATTAAGTTTAATTTTAATTTATTTCTATTAAGTTTTAATTAAATGAATTTACAAAAATTTCATCAATTTTGTCAAGTTAGAGAAATCATGTAAATAAGTTCGGTAAAAAACGGGTTCGGTTGTAAACAGGCAAACGAATTTGGTGATAAGGCCGATCCAAAACAGGTTCGGTACAGTACGATTTTGGTCAAAATCGGTCGGTCAAAAATCGGTTATTGGCAGGTTGAAAACATGTTCGGTAAGTGTCAGTCTCTGTATAATAAAAACAGGTTGGAAACGGGCTCGGTTTTGAATGGGGTCGGTACCAGTCGGTTTCGGTATGCGTAAAAGCGGTCGGAAAACGGTTTTGGTATTCGGTAGCGGTTGGTATTCGGTCACTAAAAATCGGTCAAAAATAGTTTCGGTATCGGTCGGTAACGGTCGGTCAAACAGGTTTCTGACCCACATTTACACCCCTAGCTACTTGTGTACCCCTCTAATCTTATATGTATCCCTTTTATCTTATATATGTACCTTTAGAATATGTTGCTTAATCTTTGTCTCTTGTCTCTCTTACGCTATGTACCCCTTTTATCTTCTATGCACCCCTTTTATCTTGTATATACCCCTTTTATCTTCTATGCACCCCTTTTATCTTGTATATACCCCTTTTACTTTTTTTATAAAATAATTTTCAACCGTTGATCTAAATCTAACGGTTTATATCAATAGTTTTTAGTTTTCAACTTAAGTTAGGTTTTTAGCAGATCCTGACTATATATATATAGGGTCAGGATCATGTGAGAAGGCCTCTTTAGGTGAGAAGAGTTGTTTATGTGAGAATATATATTTAGAGCATCGATTCAGTGAGATCTGATGTTTCAGATTTAATGGGCTATTTTTTTTAATTAAAAAATATTTACATAACTAACCCCTATTTATGAGGGGATAAATGAAACAAAAAAATATAAAAATAAAAACTAATTTTTTTTATCAAATTTTTTTAATAAAAAAAACTTAAATTTATTATTTATATAAAAAAACCAAAATTTTGAACATGACAAAACCTTACAAATTGTTAGTTAAAAACAAGGAGCCAACAATAGAAAAAACGTGATATATTATGCATATTTTTTAAAAAAATTTCAAAATTTGAAAAAAAAAAATAGAAAAAAAATATGTTTAACTTAATGTTTAATAAAAACAAAAAAAATATTAACAATAACATTTTTTTATAAATCAATTTTGTTTTTTGGTTTTTGCGGGTTCCATAGTTCAACTTCAATACAATATATTAAGAATATTTTAAAATAATATTCAATTGTTCAAGTATATATATATATATATATATATATATATATATATATATATAATTTGTATAAATTCAGTAACTGTATTATAATTGTATCATTTTATTAATTTTAAAAAAATAAGTTTATTCAATTTCGAACTTATTGTATACAGTTTTGAAAATGTCTTATAAAATTTAGAACATGATTTATAAAATTTTTAATATTTCATCTACTTAAAATAAAACAAACAATAAACTACTTTAAAACATGGCTTTTTAATATTCTCAACACACATACACATTTTTTTTTTAGAAATGGTAAAGCAGATTTTTTTAAAAATAAAATATATGATTTTTTTTTTATAAAAAAATGTAGCATAATTTATTATAAATGTTATTCCGGCTGAACTACTACAAGAGGGGGGTGAATTGTAGTATGGAACATAGTAATCAATTTTTGCGGAATTAAAGAACATGAAAGCAAAATAAAGAGAAACGATGCAAGAGAGATTTAGCGAGGAAACTTTCCAGGGCCCAACTGGAAATAAAACCTCGACCCACTAGGGATTTCTCTAAAACACTTCACTATAGGGCAACAACTCAGTTACAAACCTATAATACTCTATTGGACCCGTAAGTTCCTCTAGGAACTTACTTCTCTATTCTCTATATTCTAGTGTTCTTTTCCCTTTTATTTTTTTCTCTTTTTCTCTTTCTCATTCTCTTTCTCTTTCTCTTTCTATTCTCTATTCTCTTTCTCATTCTCTTTCTCTTCTCTTCTCAAATTCTCACCCCAATTACAAGAATTATCTCAAACCCTTTACAAATTCCCCATTGCAAGAGTTCACTCAAACTCTCTTTTCTCTTCTCAAAATACAGACTCTTGATAGAAATAAAACTCTAATATGTTGAACATAAAATCTAACTGGAACTTGGAACAGAATCTGGAACATACGATAGGAACTTTGAGTGCGTGGAAACCGACTCAATATGTTGGTATAAGATGTTACGTTTTAGCTCTCCACATTATTGAAGTCTAGCTCACCTTAGAAATGGTGATTAATTCAGTATTTATAAGCAACTAGGTTGTGCTCCCCAAGAAACCACTAAATACACCACTAAACCCACTCAAAATGTTGTCAGTAACTTTTAGTTGTCCACTAAACTTGCTGCCCACTTCTCCTAATCTTTAGCCACGAAACAACATGATGTTTATGCATAATTTAATCGATTAAATTACTGATTAAATTATATTCTTAAACTTGAATACTAGCTTGAAAGAAGAAGGCAAATAACTGACTTAATATGTCAGAATAAAAGCCTAACACATTAACCACCTAGTCCTAGGTAACAAATTAAACTATGACTACTAACAAATTCAAATTAGGTTTTTGAACATTCCTAAAATTAAGGACTCCATTCTCCAGTAATATTCTATGTGTTTTACCAAATTAAATCAGTCTAAAATCATTCTATAATCATTTTAGACACGTGGACTATCATAACTGACCAAACAGACACAAGTTCCTCTAGGAACTGGACTCGTGTTCCTGTAGAAACTGGACTCAAGTTCCTTTGACAGACAGACCCAAGTTCCACTTGTAACTTAACTCGTGTTTCAGTCAGACTCATGACTCAACATACTTACAAAAATCTTACCATTCTCCCATATAAGAACTTGGTGTTGTTTCTTTATTGGAACTTAACTCATGTTGTATAGGAACTTTGGCTTAGCTTGATTATGCTTCTTCAATTCTGTTGTTTGGGGTGCTTCAACTTAGTACCTCTTTGAGTTGCATTCCCACATAGAAACTTTTCTCTTCTCCTTTTGATCTCCCTTGAATACTTTAATACTCTTTCAAGTTCTTCTTGGTTGATCTTCTCTTTGAAGTTTTCGTTTAGGAACACTTCTCCATTTGTATTCCTTCGCTTGAACTTCTTTGTTTATTTCCTTCAACTCAGAAGCTTCTCTACATTTGTTCCAACTCTGGAACTTATATTGCATACATCATCAAAGATAAAAGGAACCTTTTTCATTAAGACCTATGAACTTGTTCATGTACATCTCAACACACATGTTAGTTAGATAATCATCATTTGTTCATTATCATCAAAACCATACTTGGCTCAACGATAAACAAAAAAAAAAAGAATATACTAATCAAATTAAATTACCAATTTGCCCTTACTAACAAAAAACAAGGATCAAACATTAGCCCTTAGATCTAAAAGTGTCGACAAGGTAAATTTTTATTCTCACATAAAAACCTTTCTTACCTAAAGAACCCCTTCTCACAAGATCCTAATCCTATATACATATATATATATATATATATATATATATATAGAAGTAGGCTCATGTGAGAAATGAGTTTATGGTGAGAAGGGTGAGAAACAATAACAACCCTTTGATCAACAAATGAATGGCTAAGATTAAATTTGATTTTCCCTCTTTACTCCTTTTATAGTTTAGAGTCAATGTATTTATGGTATAAAGTCAATGTATCTTTACTCAATGTATTTATAGTGTATGGTGAATGTACCTATAGTTGGTAGTCAATGTACCTATAGGTTATAGTTGATGTATTTATCTCTTCTCACATTTCTCACGTTAATAAATTTCTCACCGGAACCCATATATATATATATATATATATAATCTTACATAACATACAATAACCATCCAACTCCATATAAACACTTAAACATTACGAGCAATCCAATACAATAGCTGCCTATGTACCTAATCAATGCACCATTAGAAACGAAACCACCATTGCCACCACATTACATCACCACCACCTCACTAACATACATCACCACCATGAATCAACGAACTAAACTACCTTACATAACCCCTACCCCTCCCTCCACTTACTACACAACACTCACACCCTAATTCAATCTATCTCTCTCTAGTATCTAGTACTCATCATCACACCACATTACACCACCATCACCACCACCACACTAACACCACCACCATGAATCAACGACCTAACAAAGAGGTGTCCGAAGGATCACCGACTAAGAAGAGAAGCAAGAAGGCCGCCACCTCGAACGTTTCTCTAGTGCCACCACCGCCAAAATATTTTTTTTTAACGTCAAATTTTACGATGAACGCCTAGCAAATTTGAAGCACAAATCATGGCTGGGACATCCCTCCCATAGCTAGGCGTCCAGATCAGACGCGTATGCCATGGTAGGGACGCCTGGTTGCGATGTGCCTGCCATAGTCTGTTCGTAGTAGTGTGATGTATAAGGAATTAACTTATTTATACATGACTTAAATTGATGAACTCAAACACAACAAAACAACACCAACTATATGGGTACTAAGCCTCCCACTAAAGGAGCACTAACCATAGAGAGGGAGTAGTAAATTAGCTGCAAATATTGAATTATAATAACAAAGACAATAATACAAGAAAAAGAGTGGAAGATGGAAAAAGTCTCCCTCTGTCTACATTTAATTCATCCATTTGTTTTTTCATATATATCGAGATATAATTTTAAATATTAATATCTCTAATTATTCATAAGAAAAAATTATAAAAAAATATATTTTTGGAAAGTACGCTTCGAGACGAATCAAATGTGATCCCACATCACTATATTTTACATTACTTATATCAAATTAAACAAGGTCAAACTAACAATGTAAATAGTGTCAAAATCAATTTGAACCAATTAAATGTGGATAGAGGGAGTAATAAAATTTTACCTGACATTAGACTCAAATGTCATAAGAAGTTAATTTTTATACTCATTTATCATACATAGCTAACTTTTATACTTCATCCATTCTTAAAAAAAAAACACAACAATTTTCATTTCAAGATGTTTCAATATAAATGCAATAAATTTTTATTTTCCCTATATGTCCAACTTTTGCTAATTAAAAACATATATGCCCTTACTAATTCTTTAATTATCCCCATCGTTTCTCTATCTAATTCTAAATTTCCCCACCTTCTATCACATTTTTTTTAATTGTACCCATTTTCATCCACTTTTATTTTAATCAACTACTCATCACTTTTTTTAATTACCCTCAACAAAAGAATACCTAAAGTCCGTGCCATGACAATTGTTGTGTTTTTTTTAGAACAGAAATAGTATTAATTTGTCATTTTTATAATTTCTTATACCAATATCAAAAGGATGTTTTTTTAAAGGATTTTTTGCCTTGAATAATACAACCTTTCACAAATTTGCAAAGAATAATACAACCTTTTGATTTTTCGTGAATAATACAACCTTGTACACAAATTTGCAACGAATGATACAAATGACCTGCTACTTGTTATTCAGGTTAAAATTATTAAATTTTTTTTTATTTTTTTAAAATCAAAAAATAAAAAACCCTAAACCCTAAACCAAAACACCAGCCTCCCCACCCCCAACCCCACTCCTCCACCGCCACCACCACTCTGCAACCGCCCCCACCCCCGATTCCCCCTCCCCGACTCGCCCCCACCCCCGATTCCCCCTCCCCGACTCGCCCCCACCCCCGATTCCCCCTCCCTGACTCGGCCCCCCACCCCGATTCCCCCTCCCTGACTCGGCCCCCCACCCCTGATTCCCCCTCCCCTGAAACCACCCACCCTCGAAACCCCCACCCCCACCCTCCCCAACCCTCGAAACCCCCAACCCGAGATCCCCCACCCCTCGAAACCACCACAGCCATTGCACTCCAACCCCGAAAACCTCCCTCCCACCTCCAGCCACCCCTCCCAACGACATACATCCCCACCCAATTCCGACCACCCTCGCCCCTCCCCCGGCGCTATTCGACCCCAGTCAACCCCCCCTCCCAACGACATACATCCCCACCCAATTCCGACCACCCTCCCCCGGCGCTATTCGACCCCAGTCAACCCCCCCCTCCCCCGTCCATGGCTACCCACCGCCCTCCCCCCACCCATCCCCCTGATTTCTGAATTTTTTTCCTTTTTTTTAATTTTTTTTTTTTTATAAAAAGATTGCCACAACCAGTCAAAACTTGACACGTGTCCCAAAAACCTGTTTTATAAGTTAAAAACCGATTTTGTATCATTCGTTGCAAATTTGTGTACAAGGTTGTATTATTCACGAAAAATCAAAAGGTTGTACTATTATTTGCAAATTGGCGAAATGTTGTATTATTCAAGGCAAAAAAACCTTTTTTAAATACTTGTTTAGTCGATTGATCGATCATGTGAAACGCATCGTATATGAGTTGAATAAGACGTCAAATACTCAAATGGACATGTAGGCGGTGGGCCCCAAGTTCCGAGGGGCAGAATGGTCAGCCCAATATTTCCAAATTTTCAAACAAGAAGAAGAAAACCAAAGCAAACGGCAAAACGCCGTCACTATCAGCCACTCCTCTCCTCTCCGCTCCTTTGTTTTATTTTATTTGGAAAAAAGAGGGAGTGTGGACCCCGCTCTATTTTAAAAACATTTAAATTTTCCTTCGCGGGTCCCATCTTCCACAAACTCAATAATGCAATAAAAGAAGAGAGAGAAAATAAAGGTAAGAAATTTTGGAAAAATTCTGCCTTCCTCTCTCTATCTCTTAAAAAAAAATAAAGGATTAGTCTACTTTTGCTTTCACAGTAGAGAGAGAAAGTAGAGAGATGGTTCAGATCGAGAGGAGGAAGAAGAAAGGAAGACCATCTAAAGCAGATCTTGCAGCTCGGCAAGCTGATTCCGACGCTGAAGTTGACGCCGGAGTTTCACCGTCTTCAGCTGAAGTCCGGCGAAGTCTGCGGCGGAGGAGTTTTAGGTATAATATTATCGACTACGATGAGGACTACTTAGACGACGGCGTTTCGGATGAAGATGATGAAGTTGTTGTCGGTGAGGACGATGATGTTGAGGATGAGGAGGATGATGATGACGAAGAAGAAGCTGTGAAGTATGTTAATGGTGGAAGAAGAAAAAGAAGAGGGAAAAAAGTGAAGTTAGTTGTGAAGATTAATAATAATAATAATAGTAGTAGTAATAATAATAGTAATGCTAAAAGGAGTAGTAGTAATAACGGTAGAGTTGTGAATCGACGTGGGCGAGCTACGAGTGGTGAATCGGAGGATGAGGATGAGAGGGAAGTGAAGAAGAGGAGGATTAATGTTCGTAGAAATGATGAGGATGATGATGAAGATGAAGATGATGAGGTAGTATTCCTTTTCTTCCCTCTTTCTAATATTGAAATGATTTTTTTTTTTTTTTGGATCTGAGGAAAATTTTGGTAGAGAGTAAAAGAGGTCAGAGAGTGGAGGGGCCAGCTGAGCTAAGCTCGGACTGATTTTAGAGAGAAAGGAGAGAGAGAGAGAGTGTGTGAGAGGGATTATTGTAATTGGATTGGTCCATACATCAATATGTGACTTCAGACACTATTTTTCTCTCTCTTTGTGTTTGTCCGAAAACTGAGGAACGTTGATGGAAATAATATCAAACTCACACCATCAATTAAAAATTCCAATTATATATAGCTTCATTTCTAACCTATTAATGTAGCTAGGCTTTAGGAACTTTTGGTGGGTAAGGGAGTTTTGAAGTGTGTATGTTTATTTTGGTGAAGTTTGATGTTGTTTGAATTTTGTTTTGGCAGGGAAAATATAGGAAAGAGGAGCCAAGAGGAGGGGATTATGTTTCTGGTTGGTTCTTTTTTTTTTTTTGGATAATATGTGTTGTTTTTAAAGTTGTAAATTTCTGGTTTTTGATTGGTTTTAGAATCGGGTTATGATTTTGGTTTTGCAGAGATCCCAAATGGTGGTCATAAGAACAATAATCATGATGGTGATAAGAATAATAATCATGGTGGTGATACTCCTCTGCCTGACAAGAAGCAGTTGGAATTGCTACTGGATAAACTTCAAAAGTAAGGTGTTTAATGTAATTCTCTCATTTTCAATTTTCAATTTATTTTCTTTTCTTTTTTTTTTTTTTAAATGTTTGCGTACTAAGTGTGAAATTGGTTTCAATGTGGCAGAAAAGATACATATGGTGTTTATTCTGAACCAGTTGATCCTGATGAGGTATTTGAACTTGATTATTTTCCTATCTTAAAATAAGGTTTAGAGTTGCTTCGTATTACACTTGAAAAAAAATTTAGAATTTTGATACAATGCTGTTCGTTGTAGCTCCCAGACTATCATGATGTCATTGAAAATCCAATGGATTTTTCCACCGTGAGAAAGAAGCTTGCAGATGGTTCATATTCCACTTTGGAGCAATTTGAGGTGGGTCTCCATAATCTTCTTTTTTGAATTCCCCTCCCAATACCTAGACTTTTGGAGGCAATAAAAGTTTGATATTGTTGTTAGTGAGCAATAACTCAATGAGGATGTTACATTAATTTGAATTACAGTATTGAATATTGTCAAAATCTTGTTGAATTTCCCTTTTCCGCGTCTCAGGTAGGATAGTAATGCTTGCAAGTGTCTAATTAATGACATATATGCAGCTGCTTTTATGTTATATTAATAGATAGTATCATATTAATGACTTACTCAGCTCTTTATGTGTGTTGCCTTTTTTTTTTTTTGAAAAGGTTGCTTTTTGTTTATCCGAGTAGAAATTAGTAAGGTTAGTCTTGAAAATAATATGTAGTTTTGGTTTAAGTATGGCTTAAGTCATGACGGAAATGAACAAGTGTCAGAGTGTTGACTTCTGTTTTGGTTTTAGTTTGGTGCGCCTTGCTCTCAGTATTGTGTTATTATTGGATTAACATTCAAATCTCAGAGTGATGAAGATGGTAAGTTGTTATTCGATTAACATTGTTATGGGTAAGTTATGGGTAAGTTACCCAATTGGATTAACTTACCCATAACAATTGTTAATCCAATTGTTAACTTACCAATTGTTATGGATTAACAATTGTTATCAATTGGGTAAGTTAATCCAATTGGTTTTAACAATTGTTATGGATTAACAATTGGGTAAGTTATGGGTAACTAATAAATGTTATGGGTAAGTTAATCCAATTGGTTTTAACAATTGACTAGGTTTTAACATTCAAATGTTAATCCAACAAACTAATCCAATCGAACTAGGTTTTAACATTCTAATATTATTGGATTAACATTGTTAATCTCAGAGTGATGAAGATGGTAAGTTATGGGTAAGTTACCAGTGTTGAATTCTGTTTTGGTTTTAATTTGGTGCGCCTTGCTATCAGGCCTTGGGAAATGGGTTTTTAGTTAGGCGAGAGTGCGAGACTCAACCATCTACGAAATGTTTGCTCATTGTGTGCCTCAAAGTGCCTTTGGTAAGGCGCGCATTTGCTCTTTAAAGAGAATAGGTTAGATTTAACTTAGAATTTGAAGAATGATTGAGTTTTTTTTTGGGACTGAAACTACCTTAGCTTTACATATATCAATACTAAAATTATTAAGGATATTTTTTTAAATTTAATTAAGGAAAAATTGTTATATGTATGTAGTGTTAAAACACAAAAAATGAAACAATCAGCAAAACACTTCGAGGCGTGTAATCACTTTCCTAAAAGCAAAACTTCGACCCTACGAAAGCACGGGTATCACGAATGTTTACTTTTGAGATACTACGAAGAAAACAATATTATTCTAGCTTTCAAAGAATAATACCCAATGTAACTTAGTATTTTAGTAAAGGTTGAAGATGAACTTTTTGAGAGAAAACAAACACTCTCACTCTTTGCAATTGTTGTAATTGTGAAAAATGAATTATACGTAGTCATAATTCAAAAAGCCAACTACCTACTCACCACAAAGCCACTAAAGACAGTTACCACGTACAGCATATACCAAAGACCAAGCAACGTGCATTGACCGAGAAAACCGCTACTTCAAACGTCTCAGAAGAATTATCGCGGACGCGCAAGAACAAGCCATCGCGGGCGCGACACCAGAGGCGCGGGCACGACGAAGCCAAGGCGCGGGCGCGCTGCTAGCGTCGCGGGCGCGACGGACCTGGGGCGCGGGCCGCGACGGCTTGTTTTCCTCTTGTGCTGTTTTCTCTTCGTCGCGGGCGAGGGAAATGGCACCGGAACGCCCAAAATGTCCCATTCTACGACAACTTTATGCAAATTCCTAAGTGCAACTTAGCTTATTTTTCACCGAAATTTTTTTCCGAGCTTGGTAGTAAGTTCGTAATAGTACGTATATCATTATTTTGCTAACTTATTTCACCATATCCACATAAATTAGCATAAATAACCATGAGTGTATTCTTAATGCTCTAAATATATCCAACAAAATTTAGAAATAACCCCCAAACCTTTTCACGTTTTTAGTAATTACCCCATTTAATTTTTTTTTAATTTAACCCCAAACTTTCCCCTCTGTTATCCAAATCATCCCCAAATTAGAATATTCCGTTAAATTTAACGGAATATTACCTTTGATTTGTTAATTAACAACTCCAAAACATAATTAACACAATAATATGGTTTATTAATACACTAACATAGTTTATTAATACACGAACATAATTAACACAATCTCCATCTTCTTTCTCTCTCCTCTTGCCACCCCTTGCCACCACCACCTTCATTTTCTTTCTCTCTCTTTTGATCACCCCTTGCCAGCACCAAAACCATGACCTCCATTTTCTTTCTCTCTCCTCTGACCACCCCCTTGCCATCACCACCTCCACCTCCATTTTCTTTCTATCTCCTTTGACGACCCCCTATCACCACCAACACCATCACCTCCATCAGCTTTACTGTTGTTCCAACCTCCTTCAATCAAATTTAGTAAGTTTTGGGAAGGTCAAAGGAGCGAAAAAGAAGTTGAATTGGAAGAGGAGGGTGATGAAGTGGTGATGGTTGTTGTGGTCAAAGGAGAGAGAAATGGTGGTGGTAGTGGTTTGGGATGATGAAATGAAGAAGATGATGAAAGAATGATTAGGGAGAAAGGAGAGGGTTTAATTAGTAAAAAATGGGTCCTGCCGTTAGATTATAACAGATTTTTGTGATTTGGATAACGGAGGAAAAAGTGTGGGGGTTAAATTAAAAAAAAATTTAAAGGGGTAATTGCAAAAAATGTGAAAATGTTTTGGGGTTTATTTCTAATTTTTCCTTCAATTAATACTAAATACAATCAAAGAAAAAAATAGTTTTTAATTTTTTTTTAAATACATGTGCCTCACCCTGTGCCTCACCCAGAATACTTGCGCGCCTTCGCCTCGCGCCTCGCAGCTATGCTCTAGGGACCAGTGCACCCTGGTACGCATTGTGCCTTTTAAAATACGGTTTTGGTGGGAAATAGATTCATCATTATACTTGTATGTTACTAGTTTGCCAAAATACAAAATTTTTGCAAGGCTTGGAGTTTTACAGTGATTTACAGTTGACACTATATATCTATATATGGTGATATTTTAGCCTTAATATAAAAAAAATATTCCAATGCTTTGGAGAGTTTTCTATTGATGTCTGGGTCCAGGAAGTTGAAAATTGGATGTATGTGGTCTTGAATGGTTGATTGGAATTAATGTTTCATTAGAGATATAGCTAGTGAAGAAACATGCATTGCTTAATGTACTGGGTTGGACTTGCCCAAGTGAAATCTAGCTTCTGATATTATGTAATTGTATTCTGGAGTCAGAATCCGATTCGAATCTTCAAGGAGTCTAGGTTTAGCTGTTTAGCTAAGCTGGATACTAATCCAATATTTAGATAACTTACCCATAACTAGATTTGAATGTTAAAACCTAGTCCGAACCACCTGGCATAGGACAAGGATTGTGTTCTTTTACTTTCAAATTTTAACTCATACATGAAATTACATATATAACCACACTTGTCCTATGCCTTTATACCTGATGTTAGCTCAGCTCTGTGGTTCTAATCACTGTTCCTCGTTTTGGTGTTAGTATTGAGTTGGTGTTAATTGCACCGTAATTTTCATGCATGTAACTTCATGTTACACATGCTTGTTGAGGACTTATTCTATAATTCTGTCCCAATCTTCAGTCCTTATTGTCGACTGAAAAAAGGTATTAATAACAGCTTTCTTTGGCGCAGTGTGATGTATTCCTCATTAGCGCAAACGCAATGGAGTATAATGCAGCTGAGACAGTTTATCACAAACAGGTATGAGCTGATGCTATTTCTTTTGTAGTAGTAGTATATTTCTACAAAGACTGCTATAGTATTTATTGCCATTTTATACTTTTTCAAAAGGCTCGTGCAATCAAAGAACTCGGGGAAAAGAAATTTCAGCGAATAAGGATGCAAATCGAGCGATTAGAGAAAGAGCCTAAATCTGAACCAAAATGTGAACCAAAATTTGAGCCAAAGTCTGAGCATAAAGAGAGATTCTATCCACCTGTCAAGAAGCAGATAAAGAAGCAGTTCCACCGAGGCACACAGGAACCTTTAGGCTCTGACTTTTCATCTGGTGCAACCCTTGCTACTTTGGATGCACTTAATACTTGTGGCGCTGATCATGCAGGTCCTTTTGACAGACCTAGCAATATTGATGGGCCTGTAGAGAGCGTATCTTTTCTTCCGGATAATAATCTAGAGAAGGCTGAAGATGCACATTCAGGTATAAGATATGAATGGTATAATCATTTTACTGATCCTTCTGAAATTGTTGCCGGAGGACAAGATATCTGATCAATTAGTTGTGCTAATAACATATATCTGTGTGTAACACCTAAAATGCTATTCTTTCCTCTTCCAGGGAAGGGTATTCTGCCAAAATTTGGAAGGAGGTCATTTGTGGTTGATGAGAACCGTCGTGCAACCTACAACATTTCAATTCAGCCCGATGATAGATCTGAGTCAATATTTACCACTTTTGATGGGGATATGAAGCAATTAATACCTGTATGCTACTATTTTCATGATCTTTTCTCTTGTTCTATTAACATATGCTCTTTACTTACCACTTCTTCCATGCGTTAGGTTGGTTTGTCCGGAGACTATTCATATGCCCGTAGTTTGGCTCGATTTGCTGCAAATCTTGGACCGAGGGCTTGGGGAATCGCCTCCAAGAGAATTGAACAGGTTATTCCTCCTGGTTTAAAACATGGTCGTGGATGGATTGGAGAGTATGAGCCACTTCCTGCGGCAGTGTTTGTTGTTGAACATCAAAAAGACCCTTTCGCTTCAAAGTTGAACAATTTTGTTGGTTTTAAAAAGGATGACAGCAAGAATCCTGTTGTTTCAAGGTCACTTGATCCTATTAATTGTAGAAAGGATGACAAACTTTTGGAGGACCAAGCGCCAGCTACTATGCACCACCGGCTTAATCAGCCTAGTTCAGATGGAAAATTGGTTACTGTGTTTGGTTCTGGAAGTGCCAAACCACATGCCTCTAATGTTTCTGTCCTGCAACAGCATAATCCATTTTCCAAAGGTTCGGAACACATTATGGTCAAGGAAAGTGAAGCAAATTGTCCATATACGAACAGCCAGCCAAATAATCCTGCATTCCTGCCACATAGCCGTTTTCCAAGGGATTCATTCTGTCCTGAAAATATGGGCGCAAAGAGAGTTGAACCGAATTCTCCATCCATATCTGATCAAAAAAGTGATACTACTTCTCAGAAACAGCTGCCGCATGGTATGGGACTAGGTAAACAGAGGGTGGAAACAAATTCTCTGCCCACATCTCACCAGAAAGCAGATCCTGTTGCGCAAAAACAACCTCATTGTTTAGAAATGCCAAAACAAATACTGCATGGTATTGAAATAGGTAAAAAGAGGCTGGAAACAAATGCTCAGCCCACATCACACCAGAAAACAGATACTGTTCCGCAGAAACAACCTCATTGTTTTGAAATGCCAAAACAGTTGCCGCATGGTATGGAAATAGGTAAAAAGAGGGTGGAAACTAATTCTCAGCCCAATTCTCACCAGAAAACAGATAATGCTCTGCAGAAACAGCCTCATTGTTTAGAAATGCCAGCATCCATGTTCACTGAATCCTTGACAAAGAATAAAAATTTTCTACAATCACTGCCTTTCAAGCAGCCTGACACTAATGGAAGTGCTCCGGACAGGTTATCTAATGGGGTTGTCAACAACAATTTTGTGGCAAATAATCGAGTAAATACTTCATCCCCTAGGTTAATGTCGCCACAATTATCTGGAGCAGCAGTATCCTTTTCCCAGAGACAGGATCAGGGTCTTAGTGACCCAGTTCTGGTTATGAAGATGCTGACAGAGAAAGCTCAGAAGCAACAGAATGGAGCAACTCGTGCTTGTAGCCCTGCACAAGCCAGACCATCTGCTCCATCTCCTAGGGGCGATACTGGAGGCAATGCTGCAGCAGCAGCTGCCAGTGCCTGGATGTCTGTTGGTTCTGCGGGATATAGGCCAGATGCGCAAAACTCTGCAACAACTAAAAGTCAGATTTCTGCAGATTCATTATGCAATACAACACGAATGTTTTATCCCCACGCAATGCAATCTCATGCTGAATATCCAGTCTCAGCCACGACTCACATTCCGCCAGAAAAGACTAGTCTGCCCTTCAAATCTTTTCCTCCACAACCTACTAAAGTTGTGGAAGAAGCTCAAGTCCCAAGCAGACCGATGGTTTTTCCTCCAAATGACTTGTCTAGATTTCAAGTGCAAGCCCCTTGGAGAGGTCTTAGTCCACATATTCAACAGAAACAGAAGCAGGATATGCTTCCCCCAGATCTGAATGTTGCTTTCCAGTCATCAGTTGACTCTCAGCAACCAGACCTTGCTTTGCAGCTTTAGGCTTTGCTTCTTTTTGCACAACATGAAGATTATATTGATTACAAGGGGAAAAAAACTAACCCAGATTGTGTTAAATGGCCTCATGAAGAGAACCCTGAGATTAGAATATGGGTTAATTTCTGTGGTTTACTGACACTGGAAAAATCGTATATCTAGGGAACAAGTTCAAGTTATTTTGTAGTGGAGCTGATGGAGATGCATGTGTTTTTTTGGCTTGAGAATTTGAGAGATTACTAATATGAGGTGGCAGATAATCATACAAATCCTAGATAGGTTAGTATCAATTTTCTGGGTGGGTGGCGCAGGCTTAAGGTGGTTTAGAAGTGGCTGATTTATTGTAATTAGTATGGGCAGGCAGACTGCAGAGGAGGCTGTGTATACAGGGTTACTTGCCTTCTTATCCATAATCCATGTACCATTGCTTTTGTTGAATTGGCACCACCCCTTAGCGTGTCATGTATATTCAGGCTTAGAGTTCTAGTAATCACAAGGCTATTATGTTTCATTCTTCATTCAAATTTCTAACTGTGCTCCTTTCCACTGTCACTCTGTGGCTGAATTACTAATTGCTGATTGTTTCTGCTTTGTTCTTTTTACTGTCATCATCAGCAGTAATATTTCAGTTTTTGCTTGTAAAGTTTATATTTTCCATTTTTCTTTTTGCTCTTTCTCAAGTTTACTTTTCATGTCTCTGAATTGTAACATGAGCAGAGCAGTTGAGCACAATTGAAAACGGACCTATTTTTAAATTGTAAAATTACAACATGGCCAGTCATGGTAAAATTATTAGGGAAATTCTATCTGGTACCATTGTGGTTTTGTCTGTTCTATATGGTACCCAATTTTAATTTTTTGTCCACATGGTACCACTGTAATTTATGTTTGGTCTCTGCCGTGACACTTCCGTTAGATTTAACGGTTTAAGTTTTTTTTTGGCTTGATTTATACATAAACTTTTTATGTATTTTAGTGTTCATATATCTATTTTTTTATACAGTATAAACTATGTATAAATATGTTTTTTTAATGACACGTAAATCGAGGCTATTCGGGAACGCATTTCGGGGCTAATCGGGTAGTTTTTTGCAAATTCCGACCTTGAAACGGACCCCTTAAGGGTGGGGTTTAAATGACCCATAAAACCTGGAACGTGTTATTTCTTCTTGACACGCGGTTCGATGCGCGCATATCGAGACTATTAGGCAGGGAATGCAGTTCGGGGCTAATTGAGTCATTTTTTGCAAATTTCGACATCGAAACGGACCCTTTAAGGGTGGGGTTAAAATGACCCGTAAAACCTTGACCCGTAAAAAATAGTCCGTTCAAGGTTTTATGAGTCATTTTAACCCACCCTTAAGGGATCGGTTTCGAGGTCGAAATTTGCAAAAAGACCCGATTAGCCTCGAAATGCGTTCCCGGATAGTCTGGATTTGTGCGCATCGATATGCGTGTCAGGAAAAAAAATCCCGTTTAAGGTTTTACGAGTCATTTTAACCTCATTCTTATGGGGTCCATTTCGAGGTCGAAATTTGCAAAAAATGACCCAATTAGCCCCGAACTGCATTCCCTGATAGTCTCGATATGCGCGCATCGATCTGTGTGTCAGAAAAAAATAGCCCGTTCAAGGTTTTAAGGGTCATTTTAACCCCATCCTTATGGGATCCGTTTCGAGGCAGAATTTGCAAAAAACGACCTGACTAGCCTCGAAATGTGTTCCTGAATAGCCTCGATTTACGTGTCATTAAAAGAAACATATTTATATGTAGTTCATTTAAGATGTGTATAAAAATATGTATTCATATTAAATATGCATAAAAATACATATATGAACACTAAAATACGTAAAAGAATATGCATAAATCAAGCAAAAAAAACTTAAACCGTTAAATATAACGGAAGTGTCACGACAGAGACCAAATACAAATTACAGTGGTACCATGTGGACAAAAAATTAAAATTGGGTACCATATAGAAAAGGCAAAACCACAGTGGTACCAGATAAAATTTCCCAAATTATTAATATTTGACCTAGCACACTACCATGATTTGACATGTTGGTTAATGGTTAGTGTAACCATTTGAAAATTTGGGCATAGCATTGAACTGATTTGTTGGACCCCATTTTCGCTAGGACTAGGCTATTAGCATAGCTTAGTGACAACTTTATTGTATACATCAAGGCAATTGCTAACTTATTTACCACAACTTTTGAGAAAGCTCAACTTGTGCCTTGGATGAATAAAGTTGGCCAAACCGAGGAATTTGCAACCAAGCTAATATGATGGTAACTAAATAATAAACCCTGTCTTGAATTGAAAAACTCTTTTGGTTTGCTCCTCTGGCTTGCCAGGTTTTAGTTCCGACTAAATTCGGATCCAATCCACATCGCACTCTTGGCTTTGATGGTTGAGTCTCCCAACAAGAGTGATCTACGTTTGTACAAGACTCGAACCCAAGACCTCTCTTAAGTGTTGGAATTAAGAAAGTGAAATAAGAAAAAACTCGTAGGAATAATAATCAGCTTTCTCATTCAAAATAAAATAAACAATGACAAGCCTATTATATAGGCATACATTCATAAGCTAAAAGCATTAAAATAGGAACATAATACCTCATGCATTTGCACGTAATGCACTAAGTCAGCAACTAAACCCACTACATACTTAATTATCTCAACTAAAATGACTCAACTACATAATTGACTCAGTAAAACTATAATTAAGACTCATTTTTATTCAATAAATAAATAAACTACTTAATTAAAACTTTGAAGCACTAATTTTAACATTAAGCTGCGTACAGATGTTGAACACTTACTCAACTCATGTCCATTAGTTAAAAAAAAAAAATTTAACTTCAACTTGTATACAACCATTCTGGTAAAAGCAAACAAGAAATAAAACTAGCCTACATCCATCCTTTTTTCAACAATGTGTTCTACCCAATTGTTAATTTGGTAGGTAGTAATAAATCATGGTAATGGAAAACATAATTTTAAGTATAATTTAGTAAGGAAAACAATGTTACTATCCCATAGAAACATAATATATCTCATTCTTAAACATGTATTTCTTCATATTTGCATTATTATAATTAGGAAAAATTATCTAAAACTATCAAATAAATGTCGAGTTTTGAAAACTACTACCAACTAAAAAAAAAGTTGTTATAAAACTACCTAATAAATCAATTTCGACCTGGTACCACTAACACTTTCCGTTTTTTTTCTCATTTTTCTGATATTATGGCCCACCAATTTTGATTTCTCTCAAAGTTTTCCCCTAAAACTACTTGATTTCCCTCCATTGTTAAGCATATTCAAGCTTCAATGAAAAAAAGTTGGATTAAAGAAAGTTGGATTGAAGGAAAAAGGAGGGAATTTTGATTCATTTCATACGCTAAAAGTCTGATATATATTAAAAGAAAAGAGAAAGTTAGAGAGAGAGAAATCGAGCATTTTTTGAAAAAAAAAAATTAGAGGTAATGGAAATCAATAGTGGTGGTCCACAACATCAAAAAAATGAAAAAAGAAAATATGACAAGTGATAGTGCTACAAGGTCAAAATTGATTTATTAGGTAGTTTCATAATAACTTTTTGGGTTTTTCTAAACTATGCCCTTGAGTTTATCGGTTTTTTAAGTTGTGCCCATGCTTTTTGAAACTTCTAAGTTATGCCCCTCAACTTAGGTTTTTTAATTAACAGTGCCCACTCCGTTAACTCAACATTACTAAATCCGTTAAAAGAAGTTGCATTTTGTGGGAGGGTAATTTCCCCTCTAAAATTCTAAGGTTTTTAGCTGATTTCCACCCTTTATAATTGATGTATTTTCCTAACATAAATGATGCATTGCCCTATAAATGATGCATTTCCCTAAAATAAAGGGTGAAAATCAGCTAAAAACCCTAGAATTTTAGAGTGGAAATTGCCCTCCCATGAAATTCAACTCCTTTTAACGGATCTATTAACGCTGAGATAACATAGTGGACACTGTTAATTAAAAAACCTAAGTTGAGGGGCATAGCTTAGAAGTTTCAAAAAGCATGGGCACAACTTAGAAAACCGAAAAACACAAGGGCATAGCTTAGAAAAACCCTAACTTTTTTTTATTTGGTAGTAGTTTTTAAAAGTCGATATTTATTTGTTGATGTAGACAATTTTTCCTTATAGTTATCATTTGAACCTTATGAAAGATGACATTGAATGAAAATGAATATTTAGTAAATTAGGTGATTGGAGGTAAACTATCACTATCAAAAAAATGTACATTGATTTTCTTGCTGATTTAAATACAAATTCATTTCCATCGGATTATTTAATAATCAGATATCAAAGGAACAAGCAATTGGCATATCTCCACAAACAAATATTCTAAGCAAAAAATCATAATGCAAATTCACGATATACCAAAATCTTTGTGCATTGCCTTCAAAATTCAAATATGTTGAGATCCTTTGGTTTTGAATGATGACAAACACTGAAAAACAATGACAGGGAATAGTTGTGTTTTACATGAGCTATTCAGAACCAGCTAAGAGTTGTTTCCTTTAAATGTTGTATGATTCAGTTTATTCTTGATTAACAACATATTTGTGTTGCAAGGAATAAGTTTTCGAGCTTTATTATGCATACCGGTTTGGAATTAGTTGAAGTGTTCCCTAGACTGTCTAAAATAGTCATATATTCACTTGCTATGTTTTAAACATGTTGGTTGTGCAGCAAGTATATAGAAGTTCCAAGTATTAATGTCCAGATTCAAGATTAAATTAAAGATATTCAAAAAAAGACTTTTGATACTTAGAAGAGCAAGAAGATATAATAGGTTTTTATTTTGAGCACATTAGATCTTCATGTAATGTTTGTGTTTATGTTTAGTAATCCCTTATAAGTGACTTTGTGTCGTGAAGTAGTAATATGAATATTAGAACCAAAGGTTGTAATATTCATAAGACTATGAATTTGGGTAACAGGTCTAGGGACTAGTTGTTCTACAAGCTGTTATCAGTTTTCGAAAGAAATAAGGTTTTCCTTAAATAATCTCAAAAAGGGGTTTTAACACCTCATTGACAACTGGTAAATGCTAATTAATTATGACAGCTACTTGAAAGATTGGAAGATCTTTCGAAAATAACAAATTTTCTTGAAACGTTTGTTGTGAACAAAAGAAATTGTTTCTCGCTCTTTCAAAGGTTTTTTGCAAACTGATTCCCCCCCTCTTTTATGATGGGTTTTTGAATCAGTTGTTGAATCTATAAAGAGTTGGCATTTACATCTCATTTTGTAGATTGTCTCTCCTGAAAAATATTGAGCAAAAGATTTGAGAGCAAAACACACAAGGCATTCCACTTTCTATCAAACACAAACACACATTCTTTAGAGCTTCAATTTAATCTCCAAGCTTAGTAAGAAAGTAAAAATAGAGTGAAAACTTTGTAATTCGTCTTCAACAATATGGTTGAAGATTAGGAAGTGCTTGTGAGTTCAAACACGAGTGAGATCGCATTCATAGTTGAGTGTGGGGAACTGGTTCCAAGAGTTTGGAACAGTTGAGTGTGTATTCATGTTATTTTAGAGTTGAATTAATAAGATGCATAAGGTAGGAGGATGCAGGCCTTGAGTTTGGCCAAACCTCGTTAAATTTGGTGTTCTTGTTTTTATTGCTTAACAAACAAATCCTCAGAAGGAACCAAGATAACTTGTTCTAATTCAAGAAACGAGAAAATTTTAAATTGACAACGCACTATTACACCAAATACTCAATTCACCCCCTCTTGAGTATATTCAACCTTTCATTTGTTATCAGAGCCTCGGGTTCTCGTAAGGGTAACACCTAGGGGAGTAGATCATGAATTCTCAAGAAATGAGTGCAATAGGGTACGACAACAAAACACTCAAATTCAATGGCAAAAATTATGCCTAGTGGAAGAATAGAATGAAGAACATAATCATTGGGATTGATGATGAATACTGGTTGGTTGTGAAGAATGGTCTTCTAACCATGACTGAGAAAGATGCTAATGGAAACATTGTGCAAAAGAAAGAAAGTGATTACTATAAACTTTTGTTGACTTCCAGAAATTGGAGAAGAATGCCAAGGCGATGTCCATTCTACAACAAACAATTGCAGACAATAAGACAAATCGAATTTCTACTTATGTAAGTGCCAAAGGAATCTGGGATACCAATAAACTTGCTTATGAGGGAATCAGTGAGGTAAAAAGATCTTAAATAGATTTAATTATGTTAAAGTACGAATTGTTTGCTATGAACAAAAATGAGAAAGTTAATGATTGTTTTGGTAGAGTTATGGTTATAGTAGATGATTTGAAATCCCTTGGCAAAAGTTTTTCTGATGAGGATCTTGTGAGAAACGTATTGGGTAGTTTGACAGATCAGTGGATAGCCAAGGTAACAACTGTATATGAAGCCAAAGATCTTTCCACACTGAGCCTGGAACAACTGATTGGTTCCTTTATGACCCATGAGATGTTGATCATATCAAAGTCTGAAAAGGAACCAGTCAAGGGTATTGCACTGAAGGGAACATTAGAAGAAGAAGAAGACAATGACATAGCTATGATGGCTAAGAGGCTTGAAAAGCACTTCAGGGAACGGATAAAAAACCTGAGAGGTAAAAATTTCAAGAAAACTAAGGGTGCGTTCTCTTCAACTTATTAGACATGAACTTATCTGAACTGAACTTATCTGAACTTATCAGACCTGATTTAACTTATTAGACCTAATTGAACTTATTAGCCCTTATTGGAACTTATTAGACCTTATTGGAACTTATTAGACCTTATTAGACCATATTGGAACTTATTAGAAATTATTAGACCTTATTGGAACTTATTAAACCTGATTGGAACTTATTGGAACGTACTAAATATGATTGAATAATAAATTATTATTAATAATAATAGTAGTAATGATGATGATAATAATAATGATAATAAAAATAATAATAATAATATTATTATTATTAATCCAAAAAAGCAATATACTATATATTTGAATTTATGTTCTTTTTTTATTGTTGAATTACATTTAAATAAGTAGTAATAATTAGTATATCATTTTTTAAACCGATTATTAATTAATAGGAAAATTTGTCAGAAAAGACCTTATAAAACATTCTTTTTGTAAGAAAAGACCTTATAAAAAATTTGTTGTGAACAGGGACCTAAAACAAAAAAAAAGTTGCAAGGAGGGACCTTACCTCTATTTTCCGACGTTGACTGTGAATTTCCGGCGTTGACTCGCTATTTCCCTCCAATTTTCGATGAATTCTTTCTTCTCTATTTAACCTTTCCTTTTCTTTTCACTATAAATTCATTTTTCCTCCACTCCCCCTCCATTTTCCCTCCTAAATTCATCTACATAAACCATACATTAACACTTCCTTTTAGCATCTAAAATTCTCTTCTTCTGAATTTGGGTTTCCTCATCTCTTACCCCCTTAAATACGAAAGGATTCGTGCAAAATTGGAGGGAAATAGTGAGTTAACGCCGGAGATTCACAATCAACGTCGGAAAATAGAAGTAAGGTCCCTCTTTGCAACTTTTTTTTTATTTTAGGTCCCTGCTCACAACAAATTTTTTATAAGGTCTTTTCTCACAAAATGAATGTTTTAAAAGGTCTTTTCTGACAAAATTTCCTAATTAATATGATAAATTCCAATAATAACTTATCTACATATTTAATTTTCCTTAATTTCGATTTCACAAGTTGTTGAAAATGTACAACGACGAACTGATGTAAATTTAACTGATGGCGAACGACTAAATGCAATGAAATTTGTTCGTACAAATATTATAGATGAGATATGACAAGTTGTACGTGAAGTAAAAATATGCTCGATGAAGAAAATGATATTGAAGGTGAAAATATGTACTTTGATGATGAATCTGAATTGAAACAATGTATTGATGTGGATTTTTATTTAAGAAAATTTTATTTAATTTTAATTAGTACTAGAAATCTATAATTGCGAATTATTTTAAATCTATCATTCTTATTTTATAATATAAAAAAAATAGTTAAAGAAAAATTATAAAATTCGTTTATATTGCGGATTAATTTAATTAATTTTATTTAATCAATAATTAAAAAAAACCTAAACCTGATTGGAACTTATTAAACCTGATTGGAACTTATAAGACCTTATTGAAGCTTATTAGAACTTATTAGACCTGATTGGAACTTATTAGAACTTATTGGACATTATTGCAACTTATTAGACCTTATTGGAACTTATTAGACCTGATATAACTTATTGGAACTTCTCTGAACTTATCTGAACTTATTAAACCTAAAACTTTTTTTTTAAGGTGAAGAGAATGCATCCTAACTCTTATATTGTGGGTTATTTTAAATATGGAGACATGGGAGACATCATTCGTGACTGTCCCAAGTGGAAGGATAACCAGTCCAAGAAGATTGACAAAAGGGCATTTAAGAATTAATGCTATATTTGCATCCATGTGGGGTGACTTTGACTCTCGATCTGACCATGAGGAGGAGAAAACCCAAGATTCAGAAAAGTGCATGACTGGTATTGTAAAGCCAGGAGGAAACAATATATCTTCAGGAACCAAAAGGGGAACCAGCTCAACAAATAACTGTTTCATGGCAAAGGATGCCGTTCTCCAAAAACATAAGGTAAATCTTGAACAGGTTCGTGAAGATATGCATGGTTAAGACAGAGAAAATATGCTTGAATGTATTGATTCTTTGTTGGATGAGTGCTATAAAATGGGTGAGGCTTACATAACTAACGAGACTAAATTTAAGGAGAAACGTGATGAGTGTAGGAGTGTTGTTGCTAGTTGTGATCAACTAGAGATGGTGTGTCATCAACCAAAAGATCAAGTGATTGAACATGATAAGTGTAGATTGGAACTAGAAATAGTTAAGCTCTCTACACCAAACAAGGATGAGGATTATCCTAGTGATGGTGAGGAGAACACATTTGTCTGGTTCCCCTGCAACCTATCTACCTTGAGTAAATTACCTGATCTTTTAGAGATTAAGGGTAAGGAAAAACCTTGAGTAGACCTGAAATCTTAAAATATTTTGATCTAATTTAAAAAGATTTAGAGGATCTGCACAAAGATTTTATCTTACTCAAGGACACACCACATACTGTTTCCTCTTTAGATACTCAAACTTTGATTGATTAATATGAAGGTAAATTTTTTTATCTAACTGTAGAGATTTATCAATTAAAGCAAGAAACACAAACAGTTATTGTTGACATGCTAAATGAGTCCATGGTTTCAAAACTCAATGTGGATCTTGAAAACGTGAAGAACGAATCTACCTTCATGAATGAGAACAATAATTTTCTTCTTAAAATTCTTGGAACTTAGGACAAACAGCTTCAAAATAGTCAAAAAGCATGTGGACAAATTAATGAGTGCTAAAATGTTCTTAAACCATCTTACCTCCTTGACTGGAAACAGCGGTGCAACTGGTCTTGGTAATTCTAGCAGGAGAACCAAGGCTTACTGGCACCCTAGAGAAAACGCCTGGATTAAAGAATTGAAGAAAGGTAACTATGTTCTTGCTAAGGACATGCATGTGTGCTATCAATGTGGCATGAACGGGCAAAAGATTCAAAATTGCCCAGCTAGGAAGAAGAGTGTTGAAAAGAACATTGAACATGCTGAACTGGTTTGGGTTGAGAAGAACCAGTTTGGACCAACTGTTTGTGGAAGGGGACCCAAAAAGGTTTGGGTTCCCAAAGTTAAACATTGAATGCGTTTTGCAAGCTAAAGTGAAAGGACGTACCCATTGGTACATAGATAGTGGCTGCTCAAGACACATGTCAGGACATAAGAAACAATTTCTTTCACTAATAGCCTTTAACGATGGAAGTGTTAACTTTGGTGTTAACAGTAAATGAACCATTACTGATATAGGTAAATTAGGTAATACACTTTCACATGCAATCAATGATGTTTATTATGTTGATGGCTTGCAACATAATCTTTTGAGCTTTTCTCAACTATATGACAAAGGAAACATAGCAGTGTTTTAAGCCAACCTTTGTCATGTAGTCAACTCTCAAACAGGTGAACTTGTTTGTGAAGGAACCAGGAAAGATAATATTTATGTTACCTTGTAACGCCTCAACTTTTTGTATACAATGAATCTATAACGATCGAGAAGTCGGAACACAACTAAATCAACCCAAACAATATAGTAAGAAAGAAAATCCCAAAATAATATTACAAATACCAAAATCCAACTAGGGTCGATTACAACCTACATCCCAAATTGTATATTAATCCAACCAACTAGAGAACAACTACATATATCACATAAAATAAATAAATGCTACACTACTAGCTAAGCTACATCCTTGCATACACACATGCCCAAGCCCGACGAAACATAAATCGAGCTACTCGGCATCATCATCTGAAAATGCAGGTCCACCATTAGTGGTGAGTAACTATACTTTTCCATTTAAACATGGAACCCAAACAACATAACATAACACAAGAAAAGCCACATCAACACATAAGATCATATAAAGCAATAATAACATCGCAATCATAATTCAACACGTAAATGCGTACCTGACATCCTTTGTTGCAGAAATACAAACATAATCAAAATCGAAACTTACTCGACAACATTATGATACCCAAATAAATCAATTTATATAACAAGTTAACCATCATTTCGAAAACGAAATCAAAACCATTATTCCAAAGAAATTCAATGGAAGTACTAGATGTCTGTAGCCAGAACTGCAATCCCAGAACCGTCTACTTTGTGTCCTTTCCTCCAAAATTAAACCAAACAAATCAAAACAACTCCAACTAAAATGACGATACAATCCATGTTCAACCCGTTGGTCCACCAATATGCTTTCCAACTTTCCTAACATATGCCGGGTCGAACCAATGCGTTGTACCCGTAGCTCTCCAATGCGAGAACTATGTCTAAGTAATGGCCACGACTCCTAAGCTAGCAACCAATGTGTCACTAACCTAGATGACAACACACCCTAGGACATAACTACCCCACAACCGAACACAAGGTAGCGGCTACGACTTAACCCAAAATAGTAACCAATGCGTTACTCAATTAGGAGACCTTTTAGGAGATCTTTTCGAGAAAATGATTCGAAAGCATAACGGCACGATCACCAGGATCAATAACAAAGTTTGAGATTACGATTTCCATGAATTCATCACAAAAATCAAGATTTGATAAAAGAAATCACGAAGCCAAACAACCAACCAAGATTCAACAAGAAAATGACTAAAATTATCAAGATCCTTTTCAAGATTTACCAAGAATGTCTAAGATTCATCATGATAGTTCCAAAGAATTCTCAAGATTCATCAAGAAAGTTCAACATTCATCAAGATTTCAATACGACAATAATTAAAACTCAAAACTTTCAAGAAAATCATCAAAACTTTAAAATGAATACTAGTACGACAATCTTTTTCCAAAGATCAAAGTTCGTCAACATGATTCAACTAGAAACAATTCGTATTATCATGTTAGAGATCAAGAAAATCGATCATACAATATACATATTATAATTTCGGATTGTAGTTATTAATTTAATACTATTCATCATATATACGAATTAACATAAACTTAACAATATTAACATGAATCCAATGAAAATTCATCAAGTCGCACGACATTATCATCATCCAAAACATGAATCAATTCATCATATAAAATTTTAAATAAATCATCATAATATGCGTAACATAAATTAAATTAAAACATGTCATCATGATTCAGTTCAATCCTAAGTTATACTATGTGATTTGACTACTCAAGTTTAAATGCAATAATCTAGTTACCTCAATAAATGATTCGCCCACAACTAGAAACGAAACATGAGAGAACACAATACGATCCCGAAGCATGAAACCTCACGACCTTCCACCCTCGAACACACGAGAAGTACGAGCACCACCTTCAAAACCCACGTCTAATCATGAAGACCACCATGATTCCTCACACACGGCCACCACGACCCACGTACACTTGGCCACCACAACCACCACCAACCACCACCACGAGCATGGTCAAACGAAAAGATGAAAAAATTTGATGATGGAGAAAGATGGGTATTAGGCGTGCGAAATGGAGGAAGATGGAGGTTTGTGTTTGCTTTTGATTGTGTAAGTAAGGGAAGATGTATGTGGTAAAGGTTCTCAAGTTCACAAGGGTCATCTATTTATAGATGTAATCCAAGTGTAAACATAAAACAAGTGGCAAGGGAGTGAGGGAGAGAGGGGGTCGGTCCTGGGGAAGAAAAATGGACTCCTTTGTGCAACTTGACCCACTTGCACAAGGGTATGCTCATGAATAAATTATTTTGGACTTGGCCCAAAATTAGGTAATTATTATTAAAATAGCCCAAAACTAATTAAACCTCACTAAATGAATGAAATCAAAACCCAATATTTTGGGTTATTACATACCTAATTAAATAGTATTCCTAAGAACACAAGTCCATTTGTTTGAAAGTTGTTTCCCATGATAATCAATGGATTTAGCATAAAAGATTTGGGCATGCTAGCTTGACACTCCTGAAAAACTAAAGACACAAGACTTGGTTGTTGGTTTACCTAACATTAAGTATGGAGTGTATGGTAGACACCTACATTTGTCCATAAAAAATAGGACAATGAGATACCACGTCACCACTAGTCTGATGATTCTGAATAAGTGACAAAATATTGTCATAAATTTGATCAGAATAAGAGACCTTTAAAGTGCAAGGACCTAAAGCTCAATAATTGCCTCTCGGAAGCCGAAAGCGCTAGGAGCATTATAAATAATTACCCAAAATTATTTATAATATTTCGGGTATTTTAAAAATTAATTTTCTTATTTTTTTCCTGAAATTTAATAATTTTAAAAAAAAGCGAGTATGACACACAAGAGCACATGAAAGGGCTGATACTCTCGTGCGCCCTGGCGCACGAGGGCACGGCCCGTGTGCGCCCCAACACATAGGCCATGCGCTAGGGCGCACAAAGGACGCATTTTGTGCGTCCACACAGGCGCACAAGCCGTGTGCCCAGGCGCACGATGCATGGCTCCAATGCTTTGAGCACTATAAATAGGGAAATTTTTTATGATCAAAGACACCAATTCCTATCGATAATCCCACTCCTTAAATTTCCGACATCAAATGTCTCTCGTCCTTTTAATTCTCAATTTATAATATCGAACCCCTATCAATATTATTCCACCAAAAAAATATAAAAATATTAAAAACCCAAAAACCACATAATAATACTTTTTAAAAATCACCATGGACGACGGCATGCAAGGTATCTAATATGAGGCCGCTGATGATTTAATCTCCGCATCTTTTTTTTTTGAGCAAAGGTAAGAGGATTATATAAATCAAAGCCCAAAAAAGGCAAGTCTCAAAAGGCTCTACAAACAAGCATCCACTCCCCCAAGGGGATAAGCCAAACTAGCCAAACAAAACAAACAACAAGCTACCATACAGCAGCCTATTACCAAGGCACACAAACAAAAAGAAAACAAATTAAAACACATTATCAAACCAAACTACATCTCTTCTGCTCACATTCTTTGGCATACAACTCTTCACTCTCAATTTCATATGCAGCATCAACTCTTCAACAACCTTCTGAGGAGAATTGAGCATTCCAGACCACAAGGCTGAGTTCCTTTGCTTCCAAATTTGATAGATCCATGTGGTAAAACAAGCCTGCACTACACTCTTTCTAAGCCTGCCTCTGATTGCTGCTAGCAACCAAATTGACATACAGTTAGAGTTCCTCAGCTCAGGGCTCACCTGCAAAGCTTGGCTGACCAGCCTTGAACATATGACAGAGTACTCACACTCATAGAATAGATGATTTACATATTCATTTTCCTCCCTGCAGATGGGGCACAACCCATCTACTTCCACCCCAAACTTAGCAAGCCTATCCTGAGTCTGCAACCTGTCCCACATCAGTAACCAAGCAATGAATCTGCACTTTGGGATGTTCATCCTGTTCCAAACCCATGAATGCCAAGGCACTACCTCCAGCTCACCCCTGACCCATTGATAACCAGAGGCAGCAGAGTAGCCCTTGGGGTTAAAAGCCCATCTGTCTGAGTTAAAGCCAGCTCTAAACAAATCCTTTACGTTGCATATTTGCGTCCAATACCAACTTGAGGCAGAGGAAGGGCAATAATCCCTCCAATGAGCATTTTTAATATAGATAAGGTTCACCCATCTAACCCACAGATTATCAGCTTTATTTGCAATATTCCAAATATACTTCCCCATAAGAGCTCTGTTCCAAAGATGGCTCTGGTTAAAGCCTAAACCCCCCTGCTTCTTTGGCCTACACACCAGACCCCAAGCAATAAGCCCAGGTTTTGAATAATAGGCTTTGCCACTCCATAAGAAGTTCCTGCATATAGCTATCACATCATCCATCATCCCCTTAGGCAGAATAAACATAGAAGACCAATAGATTTGCAGATTAAGCAGAACAGATTGCACTAATTGAGCTCTCCCTGCATAACTCAGATGTCTCATACCCCAAGATCTCAATCTGGCCACTATTCTATCACCAAGATATTCATAATCAGCCTTGGACAACTTCTTATCATTCACTTGGACACCCAAATATTTAAAAGGTAACGCCCCTTCCTCAAATTGAGAAATCTGCAGAATTTCTTCCTTCACTTATATGGGTAAATTACAATGATACAGGGCTGATTTCCCTGCATTAGCACTTAACCCAGAAGCTGCTGCAAATGTAGCCAGAGCCCTCAAGATCAACCACATTGACTTCCGATCCCCTTTACAAAATATCACTAAATCATCAGCAAAACTAGATGATTTAATTTCAAAGGCTTGCACCTAGAATGAAACATGAACCCATCTTGCCTCCCAGCAAAGCAAAGCAACCTTGATAAGTACTCCATGCATATTACAAAAAGAAGAGGAGAAACAGGATCACCTTGCCTCAACCCTTTCTTCCCTTGAAAAAAGCCATGTAAATTCCCATTTGTGAGTAGTGAGAAGGAAGGACTTGTAACAGAAGTCATTATCCACCCAATAAACCTTTGAGGAAACTTCAGAGCAACCAACATGCCTTCTAAGAATCTCCAGTTGATAGAATCATAGGCCTTTCTAATGTCAATTTTAAGCATACAACTAGGGGGTAACTTTTCTATTGTACATACAGACTAGGTCTTGAATGATACTAACATTTATCAGCCTATTACAAATCAATTTTGAAATCCCCTTATACAACACATTACAACAAGCAATTGGTCTAAATTCTGTAACATTTTGAGGATGATTAACTTTAGGAATCAACACAAGCTTAGTACAATTAACCTCCTTTAAAAGCATACCAGAATTAAAGAAATCATTGATTGCAAGGCATACGTCTTGGCCAATGACAGGCCAAACAGCTTTAAAAAGGCTATTGTACCCATCCGGTCCTGGGGCTTTGGCCCCAGGAATGCTGAACATAACATGCTTGATCTCTTCATCAGCAAAGGGTCTAACAAGCTCCAGACTTTGCTACTCTTCTAAGGTCTCCCCTAGCTGAATTATGGCATCCTGCACTACCCCATTTACCTCCTGCTCAGTCCCCAACAGCTTCACATAGTAATCCTCAAAAGCCCTCTGTATATCTTCAGTGTTATCACACCATTGCCCCTCCTGATCATAAATTCCAGCCACTCTCTGATGATATTTCTTCCTTTTGATGGCTTGATGGAAAAATTTAGTATTCTCATCACCTTCCTTCAACCACTTAGACTTAGCCTTTTGAGCCACAAAACATTGAAAGGCTTTCTTGCAACTTAAAAAAAAAACCCTAACGCCTCTTTTTCCTTATCAGCCAACCCAGGGGTAACACCCCGCATTTTAGCAACGACATTATTAGTGATAACGTCGTAAACAGGCAGTTACCAATCGATTTATAAAACAAAAATATAACTAAACTCGTGGAAGTAATACTTTTATTAATAATAATAATGGAATCCCAAATTACAAAACGTTAAACTAAACTATAAATTTAGTCCTAAAACTAGAAATAAAACCTATTGCAAACACAGGAATTGAAAATAGGGGCCTAGACGCTCAACAACTTATCCCACTTCTAGCCTCTATCCTGCTTACCTGAAAAATAGATTTGGGGGTCCACCATCAGTGGCGAGTAACTAGACTGTTCCACTTAGAAGTGGAACCATAAAATATATAATAAGCGAGAACAGAGCAATCATAGCATAACAACCATAAACAAACGAGAGTTCCAACAATCATAACAATTCAATTCATAAATCAGAATCACGCAGTGGAAAACATCAACCAATCATGCTTCAAACAATTCAATAAAGACAACGGAAGACTTAGCAACGAAGACATAATACTATTAACATCATAACATAACATGCTCAACAATACTCCACTAAAAATAATAATCATACTATAACTTAATCAAATTCTAAATAATCAACCGACTCAACGGAATTCGTTCATACAATCGACTCAACTGCAATTTAAACAAACAATCGCCACAACCGAATTCGATAACTCATAATCGCCACAACCGAAGTCGATAAACACACAATCGCCACGACCGAAGTCAATAACACACAATCGCCACGACCGAAGTCGATAACACACAATCGCCACGACTGAAGTCGATAAACACACAATCGTCACAACTGAAGTCGATAAACACACAATCGCCACAACCGAAGTCGATAAACACATAATCGCCACGACCGAAGTCGATAAACACACAATCGCCACGACCGAATTCGATAACACATATTAGACTCTTACTTAAATCAAACATGTAAAACGTTCACTTAAAATATACTGCTTCAGAGACGAATGATAAGTATTCATGAAACTTATCATTCGAACCCATGCAAGACACATAATTGACTCACCACGTAAATAGTTCCTATAATACTCAAAGCCACATAATAAATCATCTAGCAATCATGTAATCAAATAATCAACATATAATCATGCTTAGCAATACAAATAAGAAATAAAAATCCAACCTTTAAATGCTAAAAACATTCGGACGTGCTAGAATAGGCAACAACAAATAGAACTTTGAGAAAACGAGAATTCATCATGCCAAATAAGTCATAACTCAAAACGATCACGCAATTTAACTTACATAATAAAGATTCGATTTTTATACTTAAAACAACAATAAAAATACAAACTTTAATTCACCAAAATCATCATCACCTTCACAGCATTTCAAGAATATTCAATAAACAAAAGGAAGATTCAAGATTTGCTTGCAATCATCAACTAAACTAAAAGTTCATGCTTTGAAACCAAAAGAAATCAATCAAGAATTAAATAAAAATCCAAGCTTTCTCACTACATAGGTTCAAAAATCCAAGAACATGAAGACACCCAAATTCCATAATCAAGAATCAAAGAAATATGCAAATTCAAATCATAAGTCACATCAAAGAAGTAAATAGAATTATATGCAATCATCAAGAATCACCAAGAAAATATTGAAAATCAACTCTTGCAATATACTCGAAAATGTCGAGTGGAACCAAGGCAAGAACAATAAGTTTTGTGCAATTCTTTAAATCAAAACATGCAATTTAAGATCATAAATTATGAATTAAACTATAAGCAATTGAGTATATCATTCAATAAAATGTAAATAATTCATGAATCTATCAAGAACAATTTCATAATGTCACACGCATGGTTCGAAATATAAGCAAACAATTTCAAGATCATTATTCTATAACTAGCAATCTATTCTATCAAATTATGCAAATTAACAATCCTAATTCTAAGTGGTTAGTCTAGTTATCTTAGAAGAACAACAAAACACACGCATAAACCACGTCCAAACACGCCACCTTTGACCACCAACGCACGACTATGAGCAAGCCAAGCTTTGATTTTCAAAGGCTAAAGGTTGAACTTTCTTTGATAAAAGTGTTTGAATTGATGAAGTTAAGGAAGTATTTGTGTGGGGAAAAGGAGGAGTTTTTATTTGTATTTTTTTTATTTGTAGTTTAGTTTTTATTTGTAGTTTAGCTTTTATTTGTAGTTTAGCTTTTATTTGTAGTTTATCATTGGAAAAAAAAGAAAATAAAAACAAAGGGGGCCGGCTAGGGAGAAATAATAAGAGTTTGTTTCCTAAAATTTAGTGGGGTGGTTAGAGAAATAAAAATAGGATTTTTAGGTTTTAAACAAAATAGATATGGATTGCTAATTATGGAAAATAAATTAAATTGATTAAGTAAAAGGAAAATATAGCAAGGGGCCGGTTTTAGGAGGAGTCAAACATGGGTTTTGGGCTAGTTTCAATTAAATAAAAATTAAGTCTTTGGGTCCAGATCGGAAGATTCAGACTTAAAGGCTTAATTTTACACGAAATTTTACGGCCCAAAAATCCGGGTCGTTACAGTCCCCAGGGCTCTGCGGAATTTCCACCTGCACCTTTTGCAACTTATCTCTAGCAGCATTATACAACTCTTCAATATTATCAAACTCACTTTTGTTAAGGTTCCTAAGATGCTTCTTCAAAAGCTTCAAATTCTTTACAACCCTATACATTGGAAACCCAAAAATAGGAGTCCTCCACATCTCCTCAACAATTTCCAAAAAATAAGGGTGAGACATCCACATATCATAAAACATAAAAGGTCTCTTACCTACAGCCTGCACCTTATCAAAGTTAACAATGGCTGGGTAATGATCCAAATAACCCTAAGGGGAATAATGGACAGCAGAATTAGGGAACATCCTAATCCAATCCTCATTCACAAGGCACCTATCAATCTTACTATACACCCTCTGATCACCCCCTTGCTTGTTGTTCCAAGTATATCTACAACCTGACTGCACCATATCCTGCATATCATGCCCCATAACCCATTCCCTAAAATCCTTCAGTTCTTGCTGAATAACATTACTACCAACCCTATCATCATAATTCAGAGGACAGTTAAAATCCCCTACCACCAGCCAGGGCCCTCTAATAACCTGCTTCATCTTACCCAAATCTGTCCATAGGGCACATCTTTCTTCTGCATTGTTAAAGGCATAAACTACACTCAGATCAAAGTCCCTATTCAAAACATTATGTTGAATTTGAACATGGATGAGCTGAGCAGTAGCATACTTCACATCCACCTTCATCACACTATCCAACCAAACCAACATAATTCTCCCCCCTTAAAGCCAAAATTAGAGGGAACACACCACCCTTGCCATATATTAGCATAGACTTTATCAAAATTTCTAGGCTTAATCTTTGTTTCCAACATACAGGCTAACCCAACTTTATTACTCTCAAAGAAATTCAGAACATCTCTCTAATTTTGGGGCTTATTCAAGCCCCTCACATTCCATATACCCAAGCTATCCATGCCACACATTGACGTCCTCTTCCAACCCCATTCCAGGGCCTACACATCCATCCTCATCCTCCGCAACCTTATTCACAGAGCACAGAACCTCAAAAGCATTGTTACTCAACACTGAGGCAGGCTCTACCACTGTTGACCTCCTGCCAGACCCGTGGCTTCCCCATTCCATCTATTTCCTCCTTCCTGGACTACCAGCACCCCCTTCAGAAACACTCTTAGTCCCTTCCTCAATACTTTTGGGCACCTCCACAACTTTCTTAGGTTGCCAAACCCTCCTGGTCCTCCTAGGCTTCACTTGCTGCCAAGGCTCCTCTCCTCTTTGGTCACCATTTTTGCTTGGAACCTAGTCATATTCAACCTTTTGAGTCTCCACGTGGCCAAGTTCATTCTTAAAAACTTAGCAAAACCAAGTCTCTCCCTATTAGTTGTAGCAGCATCTGGCCTCACTGGTTTCCCCAAACTCCCTAACAACTTCTCAAGAAAGCCCCAATATTTGATAGGTAAGGTAGGCACCCTTACCCAAATAGGAACCCTCTCAACCTCCTCTGTGTTAAACTCAATCCCATCTTCCCATTGCTTTAAGAATACAAGTTTGCTATCAAAAGTCAGGAGATTCATTGCAAGTGCTTCATTCTTAGTATCACAATTAAGAAATCTAATCATGAAAATACCCTTATCAAGAGAAATCACTTTGTCAATGTTCTGCTTCCCCCAAATCCTCCATACAAATCCCTCAATCATACTAAACCTAGGTTTAGCCCCAAAGACATACAACAACACACTCAAAGACCAGTATTCTAATTCATCAACTATGTCATCAGAAGTTACTTCCACCAAATCAGACTCAACATTATTGCAATTAGTTGAATTTAAATGCCCAAACGAAGACTGTACCTGATTATGAATACTCCCAAGTATAGGATTGGAGTCACCTCTAGCATTCGAGTTAGGGTGAACACCATTGATGACACCCAACCAGTCTGATAGCTTAGATTTCTCCCTCGACCCCTGAACCAATTCTGCAATTGATTCCTCAGGCGATAACATCAGTCCATTCACCACATGGTCCAAATCCAGATCTAACTTCGGGATGTCCACCCCATTGATTTTGGAAATCGTACGCCTTTGCAAAGGAGTATTAATCGAGTCCAAATCTGTCCAAGAATCAACATCTGCATCCCCCAACCTCTGAGACCCATTCTTGCCCTTCTTCTTCGCCATGGCAGAGAGAATTAGAGAGAGAACGCCTAGAGCGGAAATTTTTTAATTTCCGCATCTTTATTTTCTTGTTATTTAAATTTCCCTTGTATTGTTCAAATTGTAAATTTATTTTCCCCATCCCTGTACTCATGTAACAACTCAATAATAGTGGAACATTTATTGCTTTTGTCATATAGATTAATAATACTACGTACTAAATAAAGGCTCGGCAACATGTAGAATCTGAAATAATTAGAAACCTTTTATTTACTTATTCATGCATTTTATTTATTTTACATGTTTTAATCATTTAGATCTAGGATTAGTTTAGATTTAGTTTTAGGTTTAATAAATAAAAGACCGGAATAATAAGCAAATCATATTAAAATCAAGAATAGTTTTAGTCAAATCGGTTCCTGAACATAAAACTGATTAAATCCAAAGTGATCGCCCTAACATTAGGATTATTTGTGCATTCAAGATAAATAAAACCCGCCTATTAATTCCTACGTGTCATTAGGTATTTTAATCCTAAAAAATGAAGTGTTATTCGCTTTAAAAGAAATGAAATCACAAATGAGATCAAGTAAAGGCCGCTAGAAGCAAGGAGACTTTGTGAACCACTTAGTCCTTACCCTCGTCCCCAAATCCAGAACTGGTAACTGACCTATTCAATGGAGTCATTACGGTCTTCGGACCATATGATTAATCGGGTTCCGTGTAGCCCTAAATAAGACATAGTTGCGACTTCTTTATTTGAGTATCCATACTCAAACCCCAAAGCCAAAGCATGCCCACCCCATGCGAAAAAAATGGACTAGTGATATGATTCCAGGGCTTTAAAATCCCTTCGATAAATTTTAAGCATTTTCCTCACTTTATTGTAAATAATATTAATTAGATATTTTCCTGCTTTGAATAGTTTCTAGTATTTTTCATGTAATAAATGTAGTAGGTTATATTTTTAGATTTTTACCTTTTATTGTAATTAGTTTGAGTTAGTAGGAAAATAGAATAGAAATAAAATAAAATAAGATTAGGATGTAATGTTGGAAATTTTGGTATTTAAACCCTTTCTTACAGTAATAAAATTCAGATTTTGGTTGATTGAAAAAAAAAGGTTTATATCCTTCCTCCTCTTCCATACTCCACCATCTTCACCAAAACTCCATTAAAACTCCCCATCCTATTAATCCATCCTCCATTAAATTCATTCAACTCATCAAATACACATATTCCCATTAAATCTTTCCACCCATATTGTTGAGACCTTTGATGTTTTGAGTGATGACAAACAGATGAGTCAAACAGGTGTGACAGACAGTTGTCACAAACAGCTGTTAAAAAAGTTGACATGAACAGTTGTTATTGAATGAGTTTATGCAGTTAATCTGAAAACAACTAAGATATATTGTTCTTGCGTTACTCGTTCTTAGTAATATTACCTTTTATGTCATATGTTGTATATTGTTGTGTGCATGTTTCACATACAGGTATTCCAGTACTTGAGGCATGGAGAATAGCTTCATCAAAACTGAATTGTGCTAACAATGGAGAATCCAAGTGTTCAAGTAGTGAAGAACATGAAGACTGAAGAGTAGCCTCAAGGTTTTTACTTAGTCTTTTTGTTGTAAAGAATGTTTAAGTAGTATAATAGATTTTTGATTTTTGATCTTGGTATGTTGCAAACACCAGACCAGTGTCTAGTGGTTGTAACACGATTGATCTGAAGAACAGTTCCTAGAACAATTCAGCAGACCAGCAGGTTAACAAACTGACCCACAAAATAATTTGAAAGAATTCGTTTCTTGGATTCTTTAAAGATCTTGCATGTGGTTAAGTCAGTTTGGTAATCAATGTTAAGTGCTAACAAACCCACGTATCTTTATGAGATCTTAACAAATCTTCGAGATCTTTTGATTTCGAATATTTGATCTCAACATTAAATGGGTATAATCATTACGGTTACAAAAACCCTCTTGATTTGAATAATCTAGGTTTTTCTAACTGCCTATATATAGTAGCACTTAATGAACAAAAAGAAAACAAGACACATGACTCTCCAATACTTCATTGAGCAATATTTTTTAGAGTAAAAAATATCAAACAGAACAGTTTACAAACTACAACAGCATTCGAAAAAACCCAGATTTTAACTTCATCTCTTGTAAGCTTTTGAGAAGCAATTTTTGAGAGAAACTTTCTGTAATTCGTCACTAACAGAGGGGTTAGTGATTGGGAGCATTTGAGAGTTCATTTGCGAGTGCTTGTGAGTTCAAGTGTGAAACAGCACACTTGGGTTGAGAGTGAGGAATTCTATCGTATGAGTTTACGATAGCAATTGTACTATCTTTTGCTCATTAGAGTTGATTAATAAAAGATTGGTAGCGAGAGTAGGAGGATGTAGGCACAGTTGCCGAACCTCGTTAAATGTGTGTGTTCTTTATTTGTTTTACATTTACTGCTTTACATTTACTACTTTACTGATATAGATATTTTCGCTGCTAAACCAGTTCTCTGGTTCTATTGCTAGAACAATTCAAGAAAAAGTTGATAATGATAATTTTAAAGAAATACTCAATTCAACCCCCCTCTTGAGTGCTATTGGGACCTTCAATTAGTATCAGAGCAAGTCAAATGAAGAACATCATTATTGGTATAGATTATGAGTGTTGGTTGGTTGTGAAGAATGGTCCATTGCAAATCACCATCAGTGACAACTCTGGTAAAACAGTTGCTAAAACAGAAGATCAGTACGCAAGTGCAGATTTCAAGAAATTAGAGAAAAATGCAAAGGCGATGTCAATTCTTCAACAAGCTATTGGTGACAGTGAGACAAACAAAATATCAGCCTGTAGTTCAGCCAAAGAGATTTGGGACACTCTTGAACTTGCCTATGAAGGCACCAGTGAGGTAAAACTTTCCAAGATTGATTTATTAATGTCTAAATATGAATAGAAATGAAAACATTAATGACTGTTTTGGAAGATTTATTACAATAGTAACTATCAACTCTTTCTCTAGAACAGTTGATTGGTTCCCTCACGACCTATGAAATGTTATTTGATTCAAAGAGTGAAAAAGAACCAGTCAAGAGTATTGCAGTGAAGGGAACAGCTGAAGAAGAGGATAACATTGCTATGATGGTAAAAAGATTTGAGAAACACTTCAGGGCTCAAAGGAAAAACATGAGGAACAAAGGTTCAGGAAAGAAAAGTACCTTCAATACTAAATGTTTCAAGTGATGAGAAACATGTCACATCATTCGTGAATGTCCAAAGTGGAAAGACAAACAGTCCAAGAAGGAAGACAAAAGAGCCTTTAAGAGAGCTATGGTAGCAGGTCTGTGGGGAAATTCTGACTCCGGTTCTGATGAAGAAGAAGGAGAAACCCCTGATGACAAGAAGTGCATGACAACCATCCTAGAACAGAGTGGTGAACCAGTTCAGGAGAACAGTTCATCACATGTGTGCCTCATGGGGAAAACAGTTGGTTCAAGATCTCAACAGGTAACAATTTCCAAAATCCGTGAGAACATGTATGAGTATGAAAGAGAGAATATGCTTGAATGTTTATAAACCATACTTGATCAATGTCTTGAGTTAAGTAATGCTTATAAAGATGGTAAGAAGAATTTAAAAGAAAAAACTCGAGAATGTGAAATATCTAATGCCAGTTGTCATCATTTGGAGGAGTTATGTCTTAACCTTAAAAATGAAATAGCTGAATTAGAAGTTTCACTTGATCAATGCAAGGTGGAATTGGAAACACTTAAATCTAACACATCACAGAATGTTTTATCTGCTGATGAGGAAGATCTAACTGGTCCCCTGGTGAATCTTTTGCAAAACCCAGAGGATCCAATTAATCTTGATGTTGTCAAAAGTAAGGCGGGAACCTTAAGCAAATCTGGTCTGTTAAATAGTTTTTGTCTTCTTTTGGAAGAAGTTGGAGATTTGCATAAGGAGCTTATCTCAGCCAGAACAGCACAAACCACCATGGTTAATGTAGAGTCAAGCACTGAGGTCAGTAGGATGATTGATGATTATGAAGGTTAAATACGTGATTTACATATTGAGCTCTATAATCTCAAAGAGAAAAACAGGAAACAGTCTGCCCACAATCTAAATGAGTCTTTGGTTTCAGATCTGAGATCAGAATTTACAAATTTGAAAAGTGATTTTAAATCTTAGTTACTTTAGGTTGGGTCGATTTTGGGTTGAATTTCAGGTTTGGAGTTGTTGTTGCTCGTTGCTGTTCAAACGCAAACCTGAAATTTCAACTCTACAACCCTAAATTTCAGGTTTGGAGCAGGGGAGCAAACTTGAAAATTTAATTGTTTGATTCGATCAATGTTTGATTTCTATTTGTGTTTGCTTTGTTTGATTAGGTAGCCGTATTGTTAAAAGGGCAACGAAAAGAATCAGGTAAAATTTATACTTCTAAAATCCTATTTCTTTATCACCAAATTGTTTGTTTCTACAATAGAGTACTTGTCATGACATTGGTTTTCATATTGGGTTATGAATTTTGTATGAAACTTAATGGTTTAATGTATTGTAGATTTGTAGATAGAAAAATAAACATTGGGGTTATAGATTTTGTTCATTATTTGAACCCTGTCTGACAATTTCATTATAATTAAATTTACAAATTGCTTATATTATGTTAAGTGAATGTATCTATTCCATTTACCAGCTAGCTCTTTTTAAGTAAATCTGTTAGTGTCTTGTAAGTCATCCCTTAAGAATTTAAACTAGGTTGTTTGCCCTAAAATGTTGTTCATTTGTGGTCAAAGTCATGTACTCATATTGGGACATTATTGAGTTTTCTAAGCCCTAAAGTCTTGTAGTGCTTGTTGTAAATTGTAGTTAGCTTGTTGTAAATTGCTCGTATTTTGTTGTTAATTTCTTGTTGCTTGTTTTCGATTTAGATCTAAGTTGTAAATTGCTTTGTTGCTTGTTGCTTGTAAAGTGTAAATTTTGTTGCTTGTATTGTTACTCTAATTTTGCTACTTGTTGTATATATATATATATAAAACAAAAACTATTTTGGTTTGTTATTACTTTTTGTTGTTGAATGTAATCGGTAGCAAGGGGGAGGGGCCAACGGCCCAACAGGGGGCTGGTTGGGGGGTGGCGGGTTGGGAGTAAGGGGTGGTGGTAGGGGAGGAGCGGGGGTATTGGTGGGTGGGCAACAGGGGTGTGGACAGTAGGGGGTGTGTAGTAGTAATGTTGGTGGATGGGCAGCAAGGGGGGCAGCAGGGGACTGGTTGGGGGGTGGATGGGGGCAGCAGGGGGTGGGAAATAGTGGTGTTGGTGGGTAGGCAGTAGGGGTGTTGGTGGGTGGGTAGCAAGGGGGCAGTAGGGGGCCTTGTTGAGGGCGGCATGTAATAACCCAAAATTTAGGACCAGAAAATTTCGCGGTTAATTAATATTATTTTACTAATCTAAGTCCAAAGGGCCCAATTATTTGGACTGTTTGATTTTAATTCTTATTCCTTACCTTGAATTTGGGCCTAAAAGACCCACTATTACTCCCCTTGGCCGGCCCTCAATGTAAAGGCCAAGGATTATTTTCCTTTTCAATTATTATTATTATTAATTAGGTAATTCCATGTTTATTTTATCTAATTAATAATACCTTAAACTAAAGATCCTATTTTTTCTATCTAACCTTTTATCTAGTCTCCTAAATTTACTCAATCCCTCCTAGCCTCACTCAAATATTTCCGCCCCTTTATTTATTTTCTTAAAATTGTTTCTTTTGTTCTTTATTATTATTAATAGGGAACAAAGCTCATAATCTGTTTACCTATTTTCAAAACAACTCTAAACTCACAAAAGAATCCTAAAAACCTCTCTAGTGGCCATGTATTTTTCGAGCCAAATAATAAGAAGATTTTCTTGTTTTTCTTCTGGATTTAAGATAACTAGACTATCTGATGTAATATGAATAGCAACTACAAGAGGGGGGTGAATTGTAGTTGAGGGAGTTTTTGACTTTTTAGCGGAATTAGAAGTACAAACTCGAATGGAAGAATAAACACAAAAAAAGACAGAGAGATTTAACCTACAAGGAAAACTTCCTAGGCCCAGTTAGGAAGAAAAACCTTGACCACGAGGGATTTTGACTCTAGGACTTCTCTTATTAATATAGGCCAACGACTCTGTTACAACCTATATAGGACCTTTCTCTATTCTCAATCGTTCCTCTAGGAACTTGTTCCCCCTGACACCAGTTCCCCCTGAACTGATGCTACGAACTTACTAAAGTTCGACTTTTTCTCACCTCAGATTTCGAATGAAATCTGAATTCTCTCTTCTTCTTTTTCTGATTACAATCAAATATTCTCTTTTGATTTTTCTTCTCTCACCCAACCCTTATCACTAATGAATTACAATTGAAACACTAAGGAAGTGAAAATTCAAAGAACATTTCGAATTATTTTTCTCTTGAAAATCTTGATCTCTGAATTTTTGTTGTTGATTGTGGTATCTGAATTCTGGCAGCAACCTTGTATTTATAAGGCTTCAAAATGATTAACTTGGAGAGCAAGAAAACCACGTATCATGGTTAGCAATGCCACGTCAGCCATGTCCTCCAATCATGCTTGACCTAGACAAAATATAAAACAAAGAAAAAGAACTAACCCTAAAATAAGACTAGATACATTATTCCTAGTCAAACCTACTAATAAAAAAAAAAAAAATAAATAAATGAAGAAAGACTATCCTACTGACTTTCTAAACTCACGTAAAACAAAAGGAAACGGTTTTTTTTTTTAATTTTTTTAATTTAAAAATTAAACTCCTACTAACAACCTAGTAAGCAACAAACTAACCACACTCCTAAATATTAGTATGACCAAAGACTAACTAACAACCCACTAAGTCAAACACTAATATAATGGAGAAGACTAATTCATAAATTTAAAACTAATACCTACTACTAACAAACAAAACAAACTTTTACTAAGTACATAATTATAATATTATTCGGCCATTAGAATAAAAAACGGACCAACTAACATTACTAACCCTAACTACATATACACAAACTAAATAAAATATATTAGTTTAAGTATATAACTTATATAAATAGTCGAATAGCCCCACCGAAATTTCCTGTACCACATACAAAGATTAGTATTCAAAAGCAAAACAATATAACATAAGAGTTAGAATATAAAATATATTTATTCTAAAATTAGATACTCCTCTAATTTTATTCTCCATAAATATATTCTATAAGAAACACATATATATTAAATGAAATATATTTAATATGAATTTGACACTTATCAAATTCATTCTCTATAAATATACGACATAAAATATAAAATATAAAAGATGAAATAAATTTAATTTCAACCAAAATTACTTTTAGTTGATTCTCCTTAAATCTATTTAATCTTTATTCTCTGGATTATATTGTCATTATCAAAACTTAAGGATCAACAATATTCCCCCTTTTTGATGATGGCAAATATAATGACATTTTTTAAGATTTTTCATTTTATTTTATTTTTTTGTTCATACCAAGAAAACAAAGAAAGCAAGCATAATAGCATAGCATATACTCAATAGACTTAACCAATTCATGTCATTTGTCTTCCCCCTTTTGTCATCATCAAATGACTAAGGATAAACCTGCAGCACTTAACAGTGTTAAGCAAACAATTTCTCTAAGATCATGAAAGTCTCAAGCATATAGTCTAATAATATTAGCCATCCAAATGAAAGAAATATACATGCAAATCAAGTAATGAGCAAAAGACGAAGTAAGCAAAAGCAGAAGAAAATTAAAGTTGTGAGCCAAACTGACTCAGAATACCAAAACAGATAGGAAGATGGTATGAGGGCGTGAGGACCAAATACCATAGAGTAGTTGATAAGGTGGTCAGCAAAAATAAGAGTTAATTACAACACATAAAATCAGACTGCTAAATGGAACGGACAAAATGGGAGGCCGTCTTCTCAACTTTTTCCTCGAGTTGGAGACGATTCAATCGAATGTTGTTGATTAAATCAGTCTTCACCGAGGTGATCTTTTCGTCCAGTTGGCTCACTCGGGCACCCATGTCCTCAATCTTCACCAGTACAGTGCGAACCAAGTCTTGAAGGCGTTGCATCTCACGGCCAATTGTCCCACCACACGTCATTAATATCCAATCCATGTTTGGTGGCTCGGTGGGAGTTCCATCCGTTGGTGCCTTACCCTTGGCATTCTTAGGATCAGCCGAAGTACGACCAAGCTCCCTACGAATTTGTTCTTCCTTCGATATGACCTCCCCGGCATCCATACACAGACCATGCCGCTCAATCATTCCCTCATCCAAGATATTCTCCTTTTTCAGTGGAAATGTGGGGTGAGGGGCAAGGGGAATATTTAAACACTTAAAGATTTTTGTAAAAATATTTCCATAGCCCAACACGTTTTTCTGTTTAATAGTGTAGGTCACTTGCTTGATGAAAAGAGAAGGGAAGTTGATAGGGATGTAATGAACAAGACAGTACATGAGGCAAAGGTCAAGGAGATTTGCACTACATCGTTTTTGAGGACGGGGGTGTAAGAAACGTTTTACGAACTGAAAGATCATCTTATGAAAAGGGGTTAAAACGTCCTGGGTGACCGAATTTTGCTTGGGATTTCCTCCAAAAAATTTTACAATGTCTGAATTTTTTCTTTCCCTTAATATTCACTCGGTCTTTACCACTGACTAATTCATCAAACCCAATATTCGGTACGTCTAACCATTCACTTAAATCTTTTTCAGAAAATGTATGGATTTGACCTTGGATTAGAACTATGGCCAATTCATTTTTAATATCAAACACCCTAGTTACATCCTCCATTTCTTTTTCATACAGCCCCTCGTTGGCATGAGTGTCAACAAGTTTGACCCATTTTTGTTTTGAAATAATTTTTGAGAATTCGGGCCAATGTTGTTGTACCCACGTCATATCAACCCGACAACCCACCAAGAATTTAACAGATCGTTTTGGCTTACCAATTTTCGTGGATGTATCATCATCATCATCCTCTTGCATGTTAGAATTTTCCCTTGAAACCTCCTCAGATTGTTTTGGTGAGATCGATTCTTGAACAGAGGGAGAGGGAGCAATTTCGTGGGTCTTCTCATCATCACTTTCGTTGATGATGATTCGTTTTCTTGAGGATCGTTTTGGTGTTGGTGATGGTGACTTTGATTTTGGTAGTGGTGCTTTTCTTTTTGGTGCCATTGTTGGATATTGAAGGTTGAGGAGATGAAGGTTGAAGATGAAGAAGATTAAAAGCTGAAAATTATGGTAGAGAGAGAGAGATTCGGATAGTGTGTTGAAGAAGCAAAGGAAGAGTGAGGAGTGATAGGAGGAGTGACGGTTATGGAGAGGGAAGTAATGATGGCATGTAAGTATAGGATAGTGTGAGTGATAGTGATAGGTTGAGTGTTGAGGGGAAAGCGACGTGAGAGAGAGGTGGAGTGTGTGAGTGGGTAAATGGTAGGGTAAGTGGAGTGGTTTTAGGAAATCAGTTATTTTGGTTTATTTTGGGAGATGTGGTAGCATAAATATAGGAATGAATGTGTCTGTTTGTGTTCTTTTCCTAAGTTCCTGCCCCATTTAACCAATTCGTTTTCCAAAATTTGAAATATATGAAGTAATTTCTCCAATTTTGCTGTACACGGTTTTGGCAGTTTTTGCCCCTTTTTTTTTTTTTTTTTTTTGGAATTATTTAGTATTATGGCAAAAGAATTATTTTTGCCACTAGATAGAACAAATGAAATAGATAAAGAAAATCTTGCTCATCAATCAATCATACATGCATTATCAATATTTGGACCATAGGGGTAATATTATAAAGACCTTTGCGAGATTAAATAATCCATAAATTGTTATGAATTATAAAATTCACACCTTTTTTTTTTGCAAGTTTATCAAGACCAAATATTTGACGACGCATGGAGAAGTACTTTATGAAAATAAATAGTTAATGAATCTTAAGCATGCCTAGCTCTAGTCGAATGCTCTCGAATTTTTCTCTTGGTAAGGGTTTAGTAAAAATATCTGCAATTTGTTTTTCTGTTTCACAAAACAATAATTTTACTAAACCTTTTTCTACATAGTCTTTTAGGAAGTGATGCCTAATGTGAATATGCTTCACTCTAGAATGATACACTGGATCTTTTGAAATGCAAATAGCACTAGTATTATCACAGTAAATAGGAACACATTCGTATTTAATGCCAAAATCGCGTACCTGTTGTTTTATCCATAATACCTGAGAACAGCATGCAGCAGCTGCTACATATTCTGCCTCAGCTGTGGACAATGCCACTGTATTTTGTTTTTTCGAACTCCAGGATACCAAGCTATTTCCTAAATATTGTGCAATACCTGACATGCTTTTTCTATTTACAAGATCTCCTGCATAATCAGCATCTGCATAACTTGTTAGATCGAAAATGTCACTGCGAGGATAAAAAAGACATAAGTCATCGGTTCCCTTCAAATACCTAAGAATCCTCTTAACCGCAGTTAAATGGGATTCCTTTGGATTTGATTGAAAACGTGCACACACACCTACACTAAATGCTATATCAGGTCTACTTGCTGTTAGATAAAGTAAGGATCCAATCATACCTCGGTATTGTTTTTCATTTACCAACTTACCATTAATATCTTCATCCAACCTTGTACCTGTTCCCATTGGTGTATGATTTGTCTTTGAGTTCTCTAGTCCATATTTTTTCAGGAGCTCTTTCACATATTTTTGTTGATGGATCATTGTCCCCTTTTCAGTTTGCTTAATTTGCAAACCGAGAAAGAAATTCAATTCACCCATCATACTCATTTCAAACTCACTGTTCATGAGACTTGCAAATTCCTCACATAAAGAATCGTTAGTAGCACCAAAAATAATGTCATCAACATAAATCTGAACTACTAATATATCAGTTCCCCTCGACTTGAGGAATAAGGTTCTATCAATCTTTCCTCTTATGAAATTATTTGACAATAAGAATTTTGATAATCTTTCATACCACGATCTAGGAGCTTGTTTAAGTCCATAGAGTGCTTTGTCTAGTTTAAAAACAGAATTTTGGAATTTTGGATTTTCAAAGCCAGGTGGTTGTTCCACATAGACGTCTTCATTTAAATACCCATTTAGAAATGCGCATTTAACGTCCATCTGATACAACTTAAAACCCATATATGATGCAAAAGCTATTAAAATTCTTATTGCCTCTAATCTCGCTACTGGTGCAAAAGTCTCATCAAAGTCTATACCTTCTTGTTGATTATAGCCTTTAACTACTAATCTAGCCTTGTTCCTTACCACAGTACCGTGTTCATCTAGTTTATTTCTAAAGACCCATTTTAAACCAATTACCTTTTGAGACTTAGGTTTAGGTTCAAGATGCCATACCTTGTTTCTCTCGAACTCGTTTAATTCTTCTTGCATGGCAGTTACCCAATCTGCATCTCCTAGGGCTTCTTCATGGTTTTTGGGCTCTAGCATGGATAAAAATGCATGAAACGCACAAAAGTTTCTCATCTGAGATCTAGTTTGTATTCCCTTGTTCATGTTGCTCATAATTAGATCTAAAGGATGAGAGCTTTGATATTTCCACGGCTTAGGCTCGAAGACTTGATCACTTCTTTCATTTTGCATTCCGTTGTTATCTTCAGGAACCTGTTCCTCTTCTACCTGTACTTCTTGTTCTTGAGGAACTTGTTCCTCAGGAACTTGTTCCTCAGGAACTTGTTCCTCAGGAACTTGTTCCTCAGGAACTGGATCCTTCTGTTTATTTGCAATTTGCTCCTCATCTTTCTTTTGAGACTCGTCTGGCCGAACCAAACCAATCTCAAAATCTTCTCCATTTATTTCTTCCTGCAAACTGTTAGTCTCATCAAAGATAATATGGACACTTTCCTCTACACACATTGTTCTTTTATTATAAACACGATATGCTTTGCTATTCAAGGCATATCCTAAAAAGACTGCTTCATCACTTCTCTGATCAAACTTACCAAGATTATCTTTTCCATTGTTATGAACAAAGCACTTACAGCCAAAAATACGAAAGTAAGAAATATTAGGTTTTCTTCCTTTAAAAAGTTCATATGGTGTTTTGTTTGATATAGGTCTAATCATAGCACGATTAATTATATAACAAGCCGTATTCACGGCTTCAGCCCAGAAGCTCTTTGGTAGACCGCTAGCAATTATCATAGTTCTAGCCATGTCTTCCAAAGTGCGATTTTTTCTTTCTACCACTCCATTTTGTTGTGGAGTCCTTGGTGCTGAAAAATTATGATCTAGACCTTGTTCCCTGCAAAGCTCATCAAACTGTGAGTTCTCAAATTCCTTACCATGGTCAGATCTTAAATGTTTAATCTTAAAACCACTGACCCTTTGAATTTTAGTAGCAAAGGCGACAAATTCATCAAATGTTTCATCTTTGCTATGAAGAAAGATAACCCAAGTAAATCTCGAAAAATCATCAACAATGACAAAAACATATTTCTTACCTGATCTGCTTTGAGTTCTTATTGGTCCACACAAATCCATGTGAAGTAATTCCAAGGGACTTTGCGTGCTCACCATTTTCTTTAATTTGAAGGAAGATCTCACTTGTTTTCCTTTTGCGCAAGCATCACAAATTTTATCCATAGAATATTTCATAGTGGGTAAACCCACAACCAAATTTTTTGAGTTTAATTTGTTTAGCACGGTAATGCTTGCATGACCGCATCTTCTGTGCCAGAGTAAAGGATCTTCCTCAATCACGCTCAAGCATTTCAAACTGTCACGAGGAACTAGATCCAGGTCCACGATATACGTGTTCCCTTTTCTGGTGCCCTCAAGTACTTTGTTCCCTGTTCGACTATCGCTAACTACACAATTATTGTCTGTAAAGCTAACATTGTTTCCTTTATCACAAAACTGAGAAATACTAAGTAAATTATGTTTAAGACCCTCGACTAAAAAAACATTATCAATGGAGTTTGTCTGTGACTTTCCAATCTTGCCAACTGCAACTATTTCTCCTTTCTGATTGTCTCCAAACGTCACAGATCCTCCATGGTAAGCTGCAAGTGAAAGGAATTTTGATTTGTCTCCTGTCATGTGTTTCGAACAACCGCTGTCGAGGTACCACTGGTTGTTCCCCCTCACTTCAGCCTGCATCCACAATCAAACATTAGTATGAGGAACCCAGTCCTTCTTGGGTTCCTTAGTTATATCAGAAATCGGTTTTTCTTTCCAGACAAAAGCAGAGTTTTTCTCATCTTGTTCTTTCTTAGCAATGCAACTGTCCTTAAGGTGGCCAGTCGTACCGCAGAAGGAACAAATCTTATGACTTGGTAGATCTACATATTTCTCTTTCTTTCCATTTTTCCTATATCCCAAACCTTCCTTACCTTTGTTCTGGTATTTTTCAATCCAGCTTACAACGTCAGGAAGTTTCTTTTTGTTTGGATACAGATTCTTCTTCAAAGTCTGATTTTCTTGTTTTAGTTTTTCATATTCGTTTTTCAAGTTTTCGAATTCAGGTTTCGACTTTGAAGAGGAACCTGTTCCTTCAGGAACAAGATCCTGTAGTTCTGCCAATTTCATATTAAGAAGAAAATTCTCATTTTTAACCGTTTCATATCTTTCTTGTATTTCTCTGTTTTTGTGAAATAGATCAAAAAATCTAGCTTCTGTTTCTGATTTAAGTGTGCTTAACCAGGTTGTGTGTTCCTTGGAAATTTCCAAGGCTTTTTCTAATTGATCTCTGTTTAGACACACTTCTTGATAATCCTCTAGAGTTTCAATTAATAACTTCGAAATTTTATTTTTTGACATTTTACTTATTTCCTTGTCTATTGAAAGAAGACTTACCTGAGTATCGGATGATTCTTCATTTTCATCAGTTCTAGCCATCAAACATAAGTTGGCTGTTTCTCCTGTATCTTGTTCCTGTTCCTCGTCTGAATCAGAATCACCCCACGCAGCAATCATAGCTCTTCTCGTATCCTTCTTTGAGAACGGTTTTTGAATTTCTTTCCCTTTGTCTCTTAATTTACCCTTACCTTTCTCGTTTTCCCAAGTTGGACAATCTTTTATGAAGTGGTCAAATTCTCCGCATTTGTGACATTTGAACTTTGATGGTTTCTTTGCTTGTTTGTACTTCTTAGTGTAAAATTTTCTGAATTTTCTTACCATCATTGCTGTTTCTTCATCTTCCGACTCTGATTCTTCTTCACTTTCGACCTTTAGAGCTATTGCCTTACTTTTCACAGGTTCGACTTCTTTAGATCCTAGATGAATTTCGTGAGTCATCAGTGAACCTGCAAGCTGCTCTATGTTGAAGGTGGTGAAGTCTTTGGTTTCTTGCAGAGCCGTAACTTTGGCCAACCACTTCTCGTCTTGGGGAAGGCTTCTTAGAGCTTTACAAACTTGTTCCTCAGGAGTGATGATTTTGCCTAGAGATTCCAGTTCATTAATAATGTTGGTGAACCGGGTTAACATGTCGTGAATGGTTTCCTTAGGCTTCATCTGGAACAATTCGTACTTGTGCATGAGCATATCGATCTTGGCCCTTTTAACTTCATTCGTCCCTTCATGTGTAACTCGTAGGAGTTCCCACATTTGCTTTGCTGTTTTGCATCCCATGACACGGTTGTGTTCATGAGGTCCAAGACCACACAGGATTAGCTTCTTTGCAAGACTGTTCATTTCCTTTTTCTCGAAGTCTTCCTTGTCGAACTTCTCCAGAGGTTTTGGAACCACTTCTCCTTTCTCATTAGTTGTAGTGACTTCGAAATCACCTATTTCAATCACTCTCCATACTTGGTAATTTTCTCCTTGAATGAAAATTTCCATTCTATTTTTCCAGTATGGATAGTATTTTCCATTGAACATAGGTGGTCTCTGGGTTGAGTAACCTTCCTCGAGTCTTTCTCCCGTAGTATTCATTTTTCAGGATTTTGCTCCGCAGTGTTACCTGTTCCTGGAGGAACCTGCTCTGATACCAATTGATGTAATATGAATAGCAACTACAAGAGGGGGGGTGAATTGTAGTTGAGGGAGTTTTTGACTTTTTAGCGGAATTAGAAGTACAAACTCGAATGGAAGAATAAACAGAAATAAAGACAGAGAGATTTAACCTACAAGGAAAACTTCCTAGGCCCAGTTAGGAAGAAAAACCTTGACCACGAGGGATTTTGACTCTAGGACTTCTCTTATTAATATAGGCCAACGACTCTGTTACAACCTATATAGGACCTTTCTCTATTCTCAATCGTTCCTCTAGGAACTTGTTCCCCCTGACACCAGTTCCCCCTGAACTGATGCTACGAACTTACTAAAGTTCGACTTTTTCTCACCTCAGATTTCGAATGAAATCTGAATTCTCTCTTCTTCTTTTTCTGATTACAATCAAATATTCTCTTTTGATTTTTCTTCTCTCACCCAACCCTTATCACTAATGAATTACAATTGAAACACTAAGGAAGTGAAAATTCAAAGAACATTTCGAATTATTTTTCTCTTGAAAATCTTGATCTCTGAATTTTTGTTGTTGATTGTGGTATCTGAATTCTGGCAGCAACCTTGTATTTATAGGGCTTCAAAATGATTAACTTGGAGAGCAAGAAAACCACGTATCATGGGTAGCAATGCCACGTCAGCCATGTCCTCCAATCATGCTTGACCTAGACAAAATATAAAACAAAGAAAAAGAACTAACCCTAAAATAAGACTAGATACATTATTCCTAGTCAAACCTACTAATAAAAAAAAAATAAATAAATAAATGAAGAAAGACTATCCTACTGACTTTCTAAACTCACGTAAAACAAAAGGAAACAGTTTTTTTTTTTAATTTTTTTAATTTAAAAATTAAACTCCTACTAACAACCTAGTAAGCAACAAACTAACCACACTCCTAAATATTAGTATGACCAAAGACTAACTAACAACCCACTAAGTCAAACACTAATATAATGGAGAAGACTAATTCATAAATTTAAAACTAATACCTACTACTAACAAACAAAACAAACTTTTACTAAGTACATAATTATAATATTATTCGGCCATTAGAATAAAAAACGGACCAACTAACATTACTAACCCTAACTACATATACACAAACTAAATAAAATATATTAGTTTAAGTATATAACTTATATAAATAGTCGAATAGCCCCACCGAAATTTCCTGTACCACATACAAAGATTAGTATTCAAAAGCAAAACAATATAACATAAGAGTTAGAATATAAAATATATTTATTCTAAAATTAGATACTCCTCTAATTTTATTCTCCATAAATATATTCTATAAGAAACACATATATATATTAAATGAAATATATTTAATATGAATTTGACACTTATCAAATTCATTCTCTATAAATATACGACATAAAATATAAAATATAAAAGATGAAATAAATTTAATTTCAACCAAAATTACTTTTAGTTGATTCTCCTTAAATCTATTTAATCTTTATTCTCTGGATTATATTGTCATCATCAAAACTTAAGGTTCAACACTATCTTTCTTAAATATGGTATAGTTTTCCATATAATTAATTAGGATTAAACTAGGAAAAGTTGATAGAATTAATGTCATGTTAGGATGATGTAGTTCGAACCATATAGTATGATGATCATGATATTTTTTTCTTGATATTTTATGTAATCTTTATGAATCTTTGATCGTTTTAATTAATTCTATGCATAAAATAATTTCTTTAATTACATGTTTACATTGTATAATTGCATGATAATTGTTGAATCTTGCTCTTGGAAGTTCGAACCTGTTGAGCTATGTATGGTTTTGATGATAATGAACAAATGATGATTATCTAACTAACATGTGTGTTAAGATGTGCATAAACAAGTTCTTAGGTCTTAAGGAAGAAAATTCCTATCATCTTTGATGATGTATGCAATATAAGTTCCTGAGTTGGAACAAATCAAGGGAAGCTTCTGAGTTGAAGCAAATAAATAAGCATTGAAGATTCAAACACAACAAGAAAATCCTCTTCGCCCGACCGCACTTACCGACCGTCAATAGATGGTCGTAAATTACCGACCGTCGACGACTGAACACAGTCAGCAAATTTTTCCCCCCAAAACCAATGTTAGTCAGACCATATACCGACCGCTAAACGGTCGGTAAATTCGACTTCTAAATTTACCGACCGTTTAGCGGTCGGTATATGTCTACAGGGTTCTGGGTTTGGTGGAAAATTTATTCCACTTAAATATACCCAACTACTGTAACAAATTACCGACCGCTTAGCGGTCGGTAAATTTACTAATCTGATGTACCGACCGCCTAGCGGTCGGTATATGTCTACAGGGTTCTGGGTTTGGTGGAAAATTTATTCCACTTAAATATACCCAACTACTATAACAAATTACCGACCGCTAAGCGGTCGGTAAATTTACTAATCTGATGTACCGACCGCCTAGCGGTCGGTAAATCTTCTGACCCAAAATCAAAAATTGGGTCGTTGCGATTTTGAATCGCATTCCCGTTGCATTCTCTCTCTCTCTTCACTCTCTCTCTCCCTCGCGAACCCTCGAACCACCACACCCTCACCCCCTCTCTCTCTCTCCCTCCAACCGGCGACCACCGTGACCGGCCTCCGGCACCCCTCCGGCCGCCGTCCTTTCTCTTTCTTTCTCCTTTTCTCTTTCTCCTTCTCTTTCTTTCTCCTTTTCTCCTTTTCCTTCTCTTTCTTTCTCCTTCGCCCCTCCAGCCCTCCGCCCCTCCGCCTCTGCCCCTCCGTTCCTCCGCCGACGCACGGCTGCCGCCCCAGCTCCTCAAATTGTGGTTAGGGTTTTTTTTTTTTTTTTTGTTTTTCAATTTATTCAATTGTGTATATATGTATATGTATTTGTATGTATTTGTATGTATATGTGTATGTATTATGTATGTATATGTGTATGTATTATGTATGTATTTGTATGTATGTGTATTTATGTATGTATTTGTATGTATATGTGTATGTATTATGTATGTATTATGTATGTATGTGTATTTATTATTTATGTATTGTGTATTTATTACATATGTATTTGTGTGTATGAATTGAAAATTTTCGTTCATTCTTTGCTAACTTTAAGATTTTGTTTAATTATATTGTAATCAAACAAATTTTGTTCAAATCAAATTAATTTAGTCCAAAACAACGGCTTTAAAAAAACGACCTTAATCTATGGCTAGGGTGCTCAACACTTGTTCTTAGTAATATCACACTCAACCTATGCCCAAAAAAACACTCAACACATTTTAGGCCGTGTTCTTTTGGGCTAAGAAAACAACAACTGAAATGAACTAAATTGAAATGAAATAAACCGAACTGAAATTAAATGAATTGAACTAAAACGAAACGAAATGAATTGAAAATGTTAATGAAGTGATTGGTTTTTTTTGGTTTTGAATGAAAGATATATATCAAGAAAGAAATGATGAATGTATTTTTGTATTTGAATCAAATGTGTAATAATAGGTGTATGTATATGTATGTATGTGTATTTTTTTTAGCAAAAAATTAAAGTGTATGTATGTATGTATGTATGTAAGTAAGTATATATTTAATTATGTATGTATGTAAGTATGTATGTAAATATGTATTGTATTTTTCGTAAATATGACTTAAATATATATACATGTGCATTACATAAGAAAGCTTTAACAAGAATATTTAAGAACGGCTTAAATAAGATAGGAGTGAAGACATTATATTGAACTATGTTTGAATGCTTTGAACTAAAATTTTAGTAAATGTCTTAGAAATTGTATTAATCGAAATGAAAAGGAAGGAGCGTGAGTGGATGTACAAGAGAAAAGATAAGGAACACAAACTTCGTGATGAGTTCATCAAAGGGGTGAATGAGTTTGTTACCTTCTCTCAGCAGCACCCCGAGCTCAATGACAAGGACAAGATAAGATGTCCTTGTGTTCGGTGTAAGAACTTGAAGTACTTGGATGTGCCCAACGTCAAGGTACATTTGTATAAGAAGGGGTTCATTCCGAACTACTATGAATGGTTATGTCACGGTGAAAGGGTGAGTACAGAGTCCACCTCGTCTTCTACTCAGCCGAATCCTTACCGGGAAATGGTTGTCGATGCTTTTGGGGACAACGTGGACTCATCATTCGTTGAGGAGGCAACTTCGGCCGAAGAAGAACCAAATGCGGAGGCAAAAATGTTCTTCGAGTTGCTCAAGGCAGCCGAGCAGCCGTTGTATGATGGGAGCAAGATGTCTGTGTTGGAGATGGCTTCCAGAATGATCAACTTGAAGTGTGACTACAACTTGCCACTCAGGTGTGTAGACAGCATTGGGTCATTGTTCAACGATGCGCTCCCCACCTCCGAAAAAACTAAGTGTACCACCTATTATGAAACAATGAAGGTTCTGAAGGGATTAGAGCTTCCTCACGAGAAGATACACGCCTGCCCTAAAGGATGTATGTTGTTTTGGAAGGACGATGCTGAGCTTGATAAGTGTCGTCATTGCGGGTCGAATCGGTACAAGGAGACTTCGAATGAAACTTTGGTTCCCGAAAGCTTTATGGTGTACTTCCCAATAACAGCAAGATTGCAAAGAATGTTTGCAACTAGAAACATTGCTGAGGCTATGACATGGCATTGTGAGAATCGTCGAGGGCAAGGGAATATGGCTCATCCTAGTGACAGTGAAGCTTGGAAGCACTTCGACAGGACCTTTACGGACTTCGCATCCGAGCCTCGAAACGTTAGACTTGGGTTGTGCACAGATGGTTTTTCCGTTTTTGGGAAGTTTGGAAAGCAATACTCTTGTTGGCCTGTTTTAACTACACCGTACAACATGTCGCCGTCCATGTGCATGAAGAAACCTTTCATTTTCCTTTCGTTGCTTATCCCTGGGCCAAAAAATCCGAAAAACAACTTGGATGTCTACATGCAGCCTTTGATTGATGAGTTGAAGCACCTATGGTCGGTTGGGTCCTTGACTTATGACGTATCAAAGAAGCAAAATTTCAATCTTCGTGCAGCCTTATTGTGGACTATCAGTGACTTTCCAGCATACAGTATGTTGTCAGGTTGGAACACGTTTGGCAAAAAGGCGTGCCCGTATTGTATGGAGAATAGCAAGGCCTTTTGGCTAAAACATGGTGGCAAAGTATCATGGTTTGATTGCCATCGTCAATTTTTAGATTCCGATCACCCCTTTCGAAAGAATAAGACGGCTTTTTGTAAGAACAGAGTTGAAAATGACTCGGCTCCTCATATCATGTCAGGTGAGGAACTGTGGCAGTGTGTCAAGGACTTACCGCGAGCAGCAGACGGTCCTGATGCTTTGAAGGAATTGAAGAAGAAAAAAATAGGATGGGATAAGCAATCTTGTTTGTGGCAACTGCCGTATTGGAAGGATTTGCTGCTTCGGCACAACTTAGACGTGATGCATATCGAGAAGAATTTCTTCGAGCAGCTCATCCACACCGTCATGGACGTTAAAGACGAAACGTCTGACACTGTTAGTGCGAGGAAAGACATGAAGAGTGTCTGCAGGCGTCGAGAGCTGGAGCTCATTGATGATGGTAAGGGTAATGAGGTGATGCCCAAGGCGCCTTACGCACTTAACAAGGAGCAGAAGAAGGTGTTATGTGACTGGATCCGAGACTTGAGATTTCCTGATGGGTATGCTTCGAACCTGAGCCGATGTGTTGATCAAAAAAAAAATAGGCTCCATGGAATGAAGAGTCACGATTGTCATGTAATTATGGAGCGGTTGTTGCCTGTTTGTCTAAGAGAGTTGCTCCCCCTTCATATTTGGAAGGCAGTAACCGAAATAAGCCAATTCTTCCGTGACTTGTGTGCTCCCACTATCACGTTGAGTGAGATGGACCGCCTACATAAGAACATTGCCGAGATCTTGTGTAAGTTGGAAAAACTGTTTCCTCCGGCATTCTTTAACTCCATGGAGCACTTGCCTGTACACTTGCCACATGAAGCATATATTGGGGGTCCCGTTCAATACAGATGGATGTATCCATTCGAACGGTGAGTTATTGTAATCGTTTATACCCCTTTACTCATTTCTTCTGAATTGTGATTTACAATCCACATGTATTCTTTACCCACAGGTACCTTAACCACTTGAAACGTAAAGTGGGGAACAAGGCAAGGGTTGAAGGATCTATATGCAATGCATACCTGGCTGAGGAGATATCCAATTTCTGCTCACAGTATTTTCAATCTGAGGTTGATACCAAGTCGAGGGATTTGGGTAGAAATGCATATCATGCTGTTGAAAGCCAACATGGTGTCGATGTCCCTGAATTGTTTAGGGAGGATTGTGGTCGACCTGCATCGAGTGGTAGTAAACGTTGGTTGACAGACAAGGAGTATCTCCGACTCCATCTGTATGTCCTTGCAAATTGTGGCATACTAAGTGAGTACGAAAGGTAATTTTCTTACTTTAACTGTGTTAGATTACAAAAAAAATACTAAGCGACTAACATCGAATTTGCGCACTATAATAGGCAATTTGAGGATCACATAGTAGACTCAAATCCCCAAATAAAGAGAGATGATGTCTGGATCAAATGCGAATCCCAATACCCAGGATGGTTAAGGAAACAAGTGAGGAATTTCAACCCCCTAATACCCCAACTTTATTTTATAATTACGTAAAATCATTTTACTATCTGACTCACCAATGCAAATGTAGGTTCTTCAGACACAGTCTGCCGATGACGTCACACGAGCTCTTGCGATGGGACCCTCCACAGAAGTCACAACTTGGAATCAATTCTACGTCAATGGGTACAATTTCCACACACAAAGCTATGGAAGGAACAAGTCAACCATGAATTATGGGGTCTGTGTTGAGAGTCAAGGAGGGGGTGACTACTTCGGCACTTTGGAAGAGGTGTTACAATTGTCTTACCACGGGAGTGATGCAGATTACAAGACGGTATTATTCAACTGTCGTTGGTTTGATTGTGACAAGGGCATGAACATCCATGAGAAATATAGACTTGTAGAGGTCAATCACTCTAGGACACTCTCGTGGTATGACCCCTTCATTGTCTCCTACCAAGCCAGCCAGGTTTATTATGCACCTTATCCTAGCCTTAAGAGAGACAAATTGCAGTGGTGGGCTGTGTTCAAGACCAAAGCTAGGTCAGAGGTTGATGCACCGGTGGACTCGGATGTTCTACAAGAGGCAACATCCCTTGTTCCTGTAGGTTTATGTTCTCCAGACGAGATCCCAGACTACGAGGTTATACAGGGTGATGATGACGAATATGAGGAGGTCATTCCGAGTCTAGATGAAGACGACGATGACGGTGGACAGGAGCTTAACGATGATGAAATCGATGACATGGTTGATGATGATGACGAGGACGTTGATGACATCGGTTTGTTTCATTAGGATGTAATAATTGTAGCAATTTATTGTAATTTGAAACCAAAAACCAAATTCTTGTAAAAATTGTAATTTATTAACGGTGATTGTTTAGTTATGTTATTCATTATATTTGTGTTTGTGATTGGGGTTTGTTTTCCTAAGTCATTGTATTTCTTTTGATTTACTAACAACTTTATGCAGGAAAATGTCATCAAAACGGCCTGGTGGTGCTAAGAAGAAATCTGGAGCGCAGAGTCAGGGCGAGCAACCCCAGCCCACCATTATTGGTCCTGGTGAACTTCGTCGGCGTTAGTCGTCTATGACACCGCCGTCGATTTCACCTTCCTTATCTCTGGACCACGGGGCTGCGCGTCAGCTCCAGTTTGATGCTCCATCTGCTCAGTTTCCTCCGTTTACGCGGCCTCCTCCAGTTCGGCCGCAGTTTATGCCGACACCGCGTATGCCTCAGTATGAGCCGTCTCCTTCTGGTGCTGCTGCTGAGGCTACTCCGTCTCCTCAGTTGGAGCCATCTCCTTCTGGTGCTGCTGCTGAGGCTACTCCGTCTTCTCAGCCTTCTGGTGACGATGATGGTGGCGACGTTGATCCGGACGTAGCTTCGACGTCCACATTAGACCCTGATGGCCTATGGTGAGTTTTTGTTTTATTTTTTAATGTTTTAATAATTGAAATTAAGTTGTATTCATATGTTGTTTATTTAATCTTACTTTGTTTCGTGTGCAAGGTTTGACACGAGCAGTGTTGTTCGATCCATATCACACGTGATAAAGTCCTACTTCCGTGAGCCTTGGAAGAACTACACCGAGGTGGATCAGGCAACCAAGGCACATTGGTGGAACATGTGGAAGGTGATAAAGACAAACTCTGTAATAAATAGTGTTTTTTTATATATAATTTCTAACAATAACATAATTCATTGGATTTTGTCGAATGCAGAAACAGTATCGTTGGAGGCCTGAGCTCGAGGGCACAGTACGAGATGCTTATGAGAGCAAGGCTGGAAGACGCCTGAAAGACATCTTCAACGATGTGGTTCACAAGCGGAAAGATCGACCTAGCTGGCTCGGTGAGTATTGGATAGTCATTTCTAAAATTTGCTAAAATATCAATACTGCCCATCAAGTGTTAAGTTTGATTGTTTTTCATGACAGGTGATGAGATGTACAGCGCAATGAAGGATAGACTTACTGACGAGAAGTCTAAGGAGAGGTCAGCTCGGGCGAAGGTAAACAGGAGAGCTGGCAACGCTAGTGGCGCCGCCCCGGCCTCTCATTGCGCTGGATCTGTGTCGGTGATTCAGCGAGCCAAGAAATTGGCTAAGGAGCAAGGAGGGAAGTTCCCTGACGCTGCGGATGTCTTCCTTGACACTCACTTCAAAAGGCAAGAAGGCATGGAACCGCAACCAATTAGCCAGAAGGCCAAGGAAGTGATGGTAATGTTCTTTTCTTTGTTTACTTTGATGTTTAGAGCGGAATTCCGGCTTATAAGCCGATGAGTACGAATAGGATTGTTTTTTATGATTTGCATTTGATGTTTAGAGCGGAATTCCGGCCTATAAGCCGATGAGTACGAATAGGATTGTTTGTTTATTAGTTGCATTTGATGTTTATTGTTTGTCATGATTAATTACTTACCTAAACTGCAAAAAAATACCCCTAACAAGTATAATAGGGTGTTATAGGACGTGTATAAGCTTTGAAATCTAGTAATGGAACGTTACTTGACAAGTTAGGTGCGAAAATGCAAAAAAAAGCTCGAAAATGACCTAAAAAGCCAAGTTTTGACCTAAACTGGTGGTGGGGCCCTATAATCAGCATAATCAACCCCTAACAAGTATAATAGGGTGTTATATGACGTGTATAAGCTTTGAAATCTAGTAATGGAACGTTACTTGACAAGTTAGGTGCGAAAATGCAAAAAAAAACTCGAAAATGACCTAAAAAGCCAAGTTTTGACCTAAACTGGTGGTGGGGCCCTACAATCAGCATAATCAACCCCTAACAAGTATAATAGGGTGTTATAGGACGTGTATAAGCTTTGAAATCTAGTAATGGAACGTTACTTGACAAGCTAGGTGCGAAAATGCAAAAAAAAGCTCGAAAATGACCTAAAAAGCCAAGTTTTGACCTAAACTGGTGGTGGGGCCCTATAATCAGCATAATCAACCCCTAACAAGTATAATAGGGTGTTAGAGGACGTGTATAAGCTTTGAAATCTAGTAATGGAACGTTACTTGACAAGTTAGGTGCGAAAATGCAAAAAAAAGCTCGAAAATGACCTACAAAGCCAAGTTTTGACCTAAACTGGTGGTGGGGCCCTATAATCAGCATAATCAACCCCTAACAAGTATAATAGGGTGTTATATGACGTGTATAAGCTTTGAAATCTAGTAATGGAACGTTACTTGACAAGTTAGGTGCGAAAATGCAAAAAAAAGCTCGAAAATGACCTAAAAAGCCAAGTTTTGACCTAAACTGGTGGTGGGGCCCTATAATCAGCATAATCAACCCCTAACAAGTATAATAGGGTGTTATAGGACGTGTATAAGCTTTGAAATCTAGTAATGGAACGTTACTTGACAAGTTAGGTGCGAAAATGCAAAAAAAAGCTCGAAAATGACCTAAAAAGCCAAGTTTTGACCTAAACTGGTGGTGGGGCCCTATAATCAGCATAATCAACCCCTAACAAGTATAATAGGGTGTTATATGACGTGTATAAGCTTTGAAATCTAGTAATGGAACGTTACTTGACAAGTTAGGTGCGAAAATGCAAAAAAAAGCTCGAAAATGACCTAAAAAGCCAAGTTTTGACCTAAACTGGTGGTGGGGCCCTATAATCAGCATAATCAACCCCTAACAAGTATAATAGGGTGTTATAGGACGTGTATAAGCTTTGAAATCTAGTAATGGAACGTTACTTGACAAGCTAGGTGCGAAAATGCAAAAAAAAGCTCGAAAATGACCTAAAAAGCCAAGTTTTGACCTAAACTGGTGGTGGGGCCCTATAATCAGCATAATCAACCCCTAACAAGTATAATAGGACGTGTATAAGCTTTGAAATCTAGTAATGGAACGTTACTTGACAAGTTAGGTGCGAAAATGCAAAAAAAAGCTCGAAAATGACCTACAAAGCCAAGTTTTGACCTAAACTGGTGGTGGGGCCCTATAATCAGCATAATCAACCCCTAACAAGTATAATAGGGTGTTATATGACGTGTATAAGCTTTGAAATCTAGTAATGGAACGTTACTTGACAAGTTAGGTGCGAAAATGCAAAAAAAAGCTCGAAAATGACCTAAAAAGCCAAGTTTTGACCTAAACTGGTGGTGGGGCCCTATAATCAGCATAATCAACCCCTAACAAGTATAATAGGGTGTTATAGGACGTGTATAAGCTTTGAAATCTAGTAATGGAACGTTACTTGACAAGTTAGGTGCGAAAATGCAAAAAAAAGCTCGAAAATGACCTAAAAAGCCAAGTTTTGACCTAAACTGGTGGTGGGGCCCTATAATCAGCATAATCAACCCCTAACAAGTATAATAGGGTGTTATATGACGTGTATAAGCTTTGAAATCTAGTAATGGAACGTTACTTGACAAGTTAGGTGCGAAAATGCAAAAAAAAGCTCTAAAATGACCTAAAAAGCCAAGTTTTGACCTAAACTGGTGGTGGGGCCCTATAATCAGCATAATCAACCCCTAACAAGTATAATAGGGTGTTATAGGACGTGTATAAGCTTTGAAATCTAGTAATGGAACGTTACTTGACAAGCTAGGTGCGAAAATGCAAAAAAAAGCTCGAAAATGACCTAAAAAGCCAAGTTTTGACCTAAACTGGTGGTGGGGCCCTATAATCAGCATAATCAACCCCTAACAAGTATAATAGGGTGTTATATGACGTGTATAAGCTTTGAAATCTAGTAATGGAACGTTACTTGACAAGTTAGGTGCGAAAATGCAAAAAAAAGCTCGAAAATGACCTAAAAAGCCAAGTTTTGACCTAAACTGGTGGTGGGGCCCTATAATCAGCATAATCAACCCCTAACAAGTATAATAGGGTGTTATATGACGTGTATAAGCTTTGAAATCTAGTAATGGAACGTTACTTGACAAGTTAGGTGCGAAAATGCAAAAAAAAGCTCGAAAATGACCTAAAAAGCCAAGTTTTGACCTAAACTGGTGGTGGGGCCCTATAATCAGCATAATCAACCCCTAACAAGTATAATAGGGTGTTATAGGACGTGTATAAGCTTTGAAATCTAGTAATGGAACGTTACTTGACAAGCTAGGTGCGAAAATGCAAAAAAAAGCTCGAAAATGACCTAAAAAGCCAAGTTTTGACCTAAACTGGTGGTGGGGCCCTATAATCAGCATAATCAACCCCTAACAAGTATAATAGGGTGTTATAGGACGTGTATAAGCTTTGAAATCTAGTAATGGAACGTTACTTGACAAGTTAGGTGCGAAAATGCAAAAAAAAGCTCGAAAATGACCTACAAAGCCAAGTTTTGACCTAAACTGGTGGTGGGGCCCTATAATCAGCATAATCAACCCCTAACAAGTATAATAGGGTGTTATATGACGTGTATAAGCTTTGAAATCTAGTAATGGAACGTTACTTGACAAGTTAGGTGCGAAAATGCAAAAAAAAGCTCGAAAATGACCTAAAAAGCCAAGTTTTGACCTAAACTGGTGGTGGGGCCCTATAATCAGCATAATCAACCCCTAACAAGTATAATAGGGTGTTATAGGACGTGTATAAGCTTTGAAATCTAGTAATGGAACGTTACTTGACAAGTTAGGTGCGAAAATGCAAAAAAAAGCTCGAAAATGACCTAAAAAGCCAAGTTTTGACCTAAACTGGTGGTGGGGCCCTATAATCAGCATAATCAACCCCTAACAAGTATAATAGGGTGTTATATGACGTGTATAAGCTTTGAAATCTAGTAATGGAACGTTACTTGACAAGTTAGGTGCGAAAATGCAAAAAAAAGCTCGAAAATGACCTAAAAAGCCAAGTTTTGACCTAAACTGGTGGTGGGGCCCTACAATCAGCATAATCAACCCCTAACAAGTATAATAGGGTGTTATAGGACGTGTATAAGCTTTGAAATCTAGTAATGGAACGTTACTTGACAAGCTAGGTGCGAAAATGCAAAAAAAAACTCGAAAATGACCTAAAAAGCCAAGTTTTGACCTAAACTGGTGGTGGGGCCCTATAATCAGCATAATCAACCCCTAACAAGTATAATAGGGTGTTAGAGGACGTGTATAAGCTTTGAAATCTAGTAATGGAACGTTACTTGACAAGTTAGGTGCGAAAATGCAAAAAAAAGCTCGAAAATGACCTACAAAGCCAAGTTTTGACCTAAACTGGTGGTGGGGCCCTATAATCAGCATAATCAACCCCTAACAAGTATAATAGGGTGTTATATGACGTGTATAAGCTTTGAAATCTAGTAATGGAACGTTACTTGACAAGTTAGGTGCGAAAATGCAAAAAAAAGCTCGAAAATGACCTAAAAAGCCAAGTTTTGACCTAAACTGGTGGTGGGGCCCTATAATCAGCATAATCAACCCCTAACAAGTATAATAGGGTGTTATAGGACGTGTATAAGCTTTGAAATCTAGTAATGGAACGTTACTTGACAAGTTAGGTGCGAAAATGCAAAAAAAAGCTCGAAAATGACCTAAAAAGCCAAGTTTTGACCTAAACTGGTGGTGGGGCCCTATAATCAGCATAATCAACCCCTAACAAGTATAATAGGGTGTTATATGACGTGTATAAGCTTTGAAATCTAGTAATGGAACGTTACTTGACAAGTTAGGTGCGAAAATGCAAAAAAAAGCTCGAAAATGACCTAAAAAGCCAAGTTTTGACCTAAACTGGTGGTGGGGCCCTATAATCAGCATAATCAACCCCTAACAAGTATAATAGGGTGTTATAGGACGTGTATAAGCTTTGAAATCTAGTAATGGAACGTTACTTGACAAGCTAGGTGCGAAAATGCAAAAAAAAGCTCGAAAATGACCTAAAAAGCCAAGTTTTGACCTAAACTGGTGGTGGGGCCCTATAATCAGCATAATCAACCCCTAACAAGTATAATAGGGTGTTATAGGACGTGTATAAGCTTTGAAATCTAGTAATGGAACGTTACTTGACAAGTTAGGTGCGAAAATGCAAAAAAAAGCTCGAAAATGACCTACAAAGCCAAGTTTTGACCTAAACTGGTGGTGGGGCCCTATAATCAGCATAATCAACCCCTAACAAGTATAATAGGGTGTTATATGACGTGTATAAGCTTTGAAATCTAGTAATGGAACGTTACTTGACAAGTTAGGTGCGAAAATGCAAAAAAAAGCTCGAAAATGACCTAAAAAGCCAAGTTTTGACCTAAACTGGTGGTGGGGCCCTATAATCAGCATAATCAACCCCTAACAAGTATAATAGGGTGTTATAGGACGTGTATAAGCTTTGAAATCTAGTAATGGAACGTTACTTGACAAGTTAGGTGCGAAAATGCAAAAAAAAGCTCGAAAATGACCTAAAAAGCCAAGTTTTGACCTAAACTGGTGGTGGGGCCCTATAATCAGCATAATCAACCCCTAACAAGTATAATAGGGTGTTATATGACGTGTATAAGCTTTGAAATCTAGTAATGGAACGTTACTTGACAAGTTAGGTGCGAAAATGCAAAAAAAAGCTCTAAAATGACCTAAAAAGCCAAGTTTTGACCTAAACTGGTGGTGGGGCCCTATAATCAGCATAATCAACCCCTAACAAGTATAATAGGGTGTTATAGGACGTGTATAAGCTTTGAAATCTAGTAATGGAAGGTTACTTGACAAGCTAGGTGCGAAAATGCAAAAAAAAGCTCGAAAATGACCTAAAAAGCCAAGTTTTGACCTAAACTGGTGGTGGGGCCCTATAATCAGCATAATCAACCCCTAACAAGTATAATAGGGTGTTATAGGACGTGTATAAGCTTTGAAATCTAGTAATGGAACGTTACTTGACAAGTTAGGTGCGAAAATGCAAAAAAAAGCTCGAAAATGACCTACAAAGCCAAGTTTTGACCTAAACTGGTGGTGGGGCCCTATAATCAGCATAATCAACCCCTAACAAGTATAATAGGGTGTTATATGACGTGTATAAGCTTTGAAATCTAGTAATGGAACGTTACTTGACAAGTTAGGTGCGAAAATGCAAAAAAAAGCTCGAAAATGACCTAAAAAGCCAAGTTTTGACCTAAACTGGTGGTGGGGCCCTATAATCAGCATAATCAACCCCTAACAAGTATAATAGGGTGTTATAGGACGTGTATAAGCTTTGAAATCTAGTAATGGAACGTTACTTGACAAGTTAGGTGCGAAAATGCAAAAAAAAGCTCGAAAATGACCTAAAAAGCCAAGTTTTGACCTAAACTGGTGGTGGGGCCCTATAATCAGCATAATCAACCCCTAACAAGTATAATAGGGTGTTATATGACGTGTATAAGCTTTGAAATCTAGTAATGGAACGTTACTTGACAAGTTAGGTGCGAAAATGCCAAAAAAAGCTCGAAAATGACCTACAAAGCCAAGTTTTGACCTAAACTGGTGGTGGGGCCCTATAATCAGCATAATCAACCCCTAACAAGTATAATAGGGTGTTATATGACGTGTATAAGCTTTGAAATCTAGTAATGGAACTAACTCCATAATTTGCAGGATCAATATAACCAGAACCTTTCCCAGTCTCAGGCTAGTGGTTCAGAGACGGACGCCAACCAGATCTTCTTTGATACGGTTGGTGGCTTCAGGAAGGGAGAGGTTCTAGGGTTCGGCAGAGAGGGCGCTTCTCTCTATTACGAGAGAACCTCGCGGAGGCGGCACGTCGGATCTTCCTATTCTCCATCGGTTTCCGCTCAATTACAACAGATGTCCCAGCGTTTGGAGGAGTCCGAGCACGCTAGGGTAGAGATGGAGCGCGCTAGGGTAGAGATGGAGCAGAGAGACAAGGAGCGGGAGGAGAGAGAAAAGGAGCGGGAGGAGAGAGAAAAGGAGCGGGAGGAGAGAGAACAGAAGCGGGAGGAGTACCTCGCCCAGTTGAAGGCGCAGATGGACGCCTTCGCGAGGAGATTCGGCGATCCTTCCTTCACTCACCGAGGCCCTCCTGATGATCCGACAGACGGTTCCGGCGCTTCTGGAGCCTTCGTAGCATAGTTGTATTATATTGTTATATTACTATTATTGGATTATTAATATAAAATGCAATTTTGAAATTTTGAATTTGTTTAATTTTAATTTATTTTTATATTTTAATTTTAATTTGTTTTTGCCCTATTTTTTTAAGGTATTTAAAAAAAAAAAAAAAAAACCAAATTACCGACCGCTCAACGGTCGGTAAATCAATGTTCAAAATAAAGAAATGGCGCCAAAAAAGGCGGGAAAAAGTTACTTCCCGACCGCGTAACGGTCGGTAAATAACTTTTTCCCACCAAAAAAAATGGAGGGAAGAGGCGCGTACCGACCGCCTTCACGGTCGGTATTACCGACCGCCTGTCTACACGGTCGGTAATACCGACCGTTTAGCCGGTCGGTACGCGCCTCTTCCCTCCATTTTTGACCAACTGTGTAAACGGTCGGTAGACGGTCGGTAATTTGTTGCCGACCGTTTCGACGGTCGGTAAAATATTTTACCGACTACTATTTCAGCGACCAATTTTTACCGACTACAAACGGTCGGTAAATCCAATTACCGACCACTAACGGTCGGTAACGGGCGGTCGGCCGAGTCCAATTTTGTTGTTGTGAAACATGAAGATTCAATCATTTGAAGAAACAAGATGGTGATTCAAGTGGAGGTTCGAATCATGAATCAAAGATGGTGCTGTCAAGTGAAGTTTCTTGAAGCTTCTTGTAGTTTTGATTGCATGGATGACTTCTTGTATTCCTCTACAAACTGCCGGATTTGGAACCTTAAAGTAGGCTGCCAGTTGAAGATGTGGCTACCATCTTGAAGCTGCCATCTTGAAGATGCCATCTTGGATTTTAAGACTGCCGGTTTTTAGGCTTCAAAGCTGCCGGTCTTGGACTTCATATGCTGCCGGTTTTAGGCTTCAAAGCTGCCGGTCTTGGACTTCACATGCTGCCGGTTTATTCTGCCGGTTTTACTTTATAAGCTGCCAGTTCTATGCTGCCGGTTATAATGTAATGTTCTAGGGTAAATGTAAGTATATTAATGCATTTAAGTCTGATTGGAACTTAGTCGTGTCTGTCAGAGGAACTTTGGGTCATGCTCCTAGAGGAACTCGCGTCTGTCAGGTCAGTTATAGTAGTCTACGTGTCCCACTACTTTCTAGCACTAATTTGAACCACTCTTAGTCAGTTTCACATGCTGTTATTGACTGAAGAATTGTCTCCTTAATTTTAGGGAAGTAAACAAGCTTATTTGAATTTATTCTTGACTTGACCGGTTATGTGCCTAGTTTGTTACGTTTGTTGAGTCTTTATTTCTGATTTTATTTATTATAAAATCTACTATTTTTATTTATTTATTTTAGTTTAAAGTTTTTTTTAAATAAATATTTTTTAATAAATAAGAAACCGTTTTTTTTTCAAAGGTCGTATTTTTTATTTTTTTTTGTTTATTTATCTAATTTTGGTTTTAGGTGTTTTTGAATTAAAATAATTTATTTGAATTAAGTTTATTTAATTTTTCTTTGAGCAAAGAAAAAAACCGAAAAAGAAAAAAAAGAGAAAACCAGGAAAAGAGTAAAGAAACAGTTTTTTTAGTCATGGTAGATTTATTTCTGATTTAATTTGGTCAGCAAAGTGGGTGTTAGTGTTCTATCATTTAGGAGTCAAAAGGTAGTGGAGTGTTAGTGGTGGAATGGTTGTGCATGCATGGGAAAGTGGCGGTTGATTACTTTCTCATCAAGCTAAGTTTAACTTCCATCCACTACTACTATAAATACCACTTCATTCAGACATTTTAAAACACAACACTTAGAGCATTCAAAGAGAAAAATTTATCAAGTGTGTGTCAAGTTCCTGACAGAACTTTGAGTGGGTTTAGTAGTGTATTTAGTGGTTTCTTAGAGAGCACGACTTTAAACCTTATAAATACAGTATGGATCACCTATCCTAAGGTGAGCCAAACTTCAATAATGTGGAGAGCTAAAACGTACCATCTTATACCCACATATTGAGTCGGTTCCACTCAAAGTTCCTATCATATGTTCCAGATTATGTTCCAAGTTCCAGTCAGATTTTATGTTCAATATATTAGAGTTTTATTCTATCAAGAATCTGTAATTTTAAGAATAGAGAAGAGAGTTTGAGTGAAAGCTTGTAATGGAGAATTTGTAAAGGGTTTGTGAGAATTCTTGTAATTGGGGTGAGAATTTGAGAAAAGTGTGAGAACAGAGAAGAGAAGAGAAAGAGAATGAGAAAAAGAATAGAGAATAGAAAAAGAAAGAGAAAGAGAAAAAGAGAGAAAAAGAAAAGGGAAAAGAACACTAGAATATGGAGAATAGAGAAGTAAGTTCCCAGAGGAACTTACGGGTCCAGTAGAATATTATAGGTTGTAATTGATTTATTGCCCTATAGTGAAGTGTTTTAGAGAAATCCCTAGTGGGTCGAGGTTTTATTTCCAGTTGGGCCCTGGAAAGTTTCCTCGCTAAATCTCTCTTGCATCGTTTCTCTTTATTTTCCTTTCATGTTCTTTAATTTCCGCAAAAATTGACTACTAAGTTCCATACTACAATTCACCCCCCCCTCTTGTAGTAGTTCATCCGAAATAACAGAACCTATGTTGAGTAGTATAACATAATTTTGATATAGTTTCATGATATTTTCTTGAATAAAATTGATAATCTTGATTATTTAATCGTTTAATTGAAGCCTCAAATTAAAGTTAATATTTTGTTCATATTATAAAAATGTCGAGTGATATAAAGAAATTAAGGGAATTAAAAATCTAATTTTTCTTGATGAATCTTGCTACAAATCTTGAATTATATTTAAATCTTGAATTTAATCTTTAATAACAACAACCTATTTAATTTTCTTGGAATAAATCTTGATATTTTTGTTTAGCCAAGAAGGCCGTGTGGTTTATGTGCATTAAAGGAATAATTTTGATCTTGATTTGGTCCATGTTTGATGATTTAATGTTTAAAGTATGATTTTACTGTTATTATTAGTTTATATGATCAATTTATGATAATTGTATTTAATTAGTTTAAAGTGTCAATTTTGGTATTTTTTACATATAAATGTCGAGTGGCTCAAAGGAATAAAAAGAGAATTTTTATCATGTTTTAAGTAATATTAATTGATGATTGATAGTTTATATGATTAATTGTTTATTTGATTGATTTATTAAATTGTTTGTTCGATTATTTAAAAAATTGAATTAATTGTTGATTTATTATATGAAAATGTCGAGTGGTCCCATATGAGAGATGATCAATTTTAGTTTAATTTTTGGCTTATAATATTTTAGTTTGTAATTTTAGGAATTAATATGATTAAAGGAATAAAAGGAATTAATAAGATAAGTTGTAATATGAAGGAAAGGAATGATATGATGATAGGAATAAGTTAAGAAGATGATAAGTATTGGTCTCACGATGGCCATGTCGATAAGATAAGATAAGAAACGGACGCCTGTTTGGTGATACACGGGTCACCAGATTAGGTTAAGTCGAAGCCACTGCCCTACTGCGGTCTCTGGGCAGTTCTGGATCTTAAGATGTGTAGTCGTCTAAGTAGTAGTACACGGGCTACTATTTAGGAGTTATGGCCATAGCTTAGGCTTATTTCTTGCAAATGAGAGCTACGGGTAGAATACACGGGTTCTTCCCGGCGCATTTTAGGAAAGTTGGGATGTACACGGGCATCCTTACGAGCTATAATGACCGGTCCATAAAGTTAAGAAGATGGTTAAAAGAAGGAATTTGGGTAATAATATTATAAGATAAGTACTATACAGGTTGCATATGGTTATGTATGTATTAACGTATTTATGTGAATGTATGATATTTATGTATTGTATAAGTATGATGTGTTAAGTCTTCCGCTGTGTACGTCTGGTAAGTATGTATTTAAGTAGGTATTCATGTATGTAACCATGTATGTATATATGTATGTATATATGTATGTATATGTAGGTATCCCTATATGTATTCTACAGGTATATTTATACGTATTTTGTACGTATTCGTATGTATTTCTATACGTATTTCGCAGGTACTTTATACGTATATTGTACGTATTCTGTACATATTTCGTATGTATTTCTATACGTATTCCGTATGTATTTTATACGTATTTTGTATGTATTTTTATACGTATTTTCATGTATTTTTGTATGATTTTCTTGGTAAATTCTATGATATTATATGGTTAATGGTCCCTCATTTAAGCGGGACAGCCTAGTTACTCGCCACTGACGGTGGATCCCCCCCCCATTTCAGGTGATGAAGTTGACGCATAAGTGGGCACTCGTATTGTAACGACCCGACTCGCTTAAATCGGCGCGGAAGAAACCGACGAGTCGAATAGTTAAAAACTACAACTTAAAATACTTAAGAAATAAAACTAAAACCTCAAAGTATTATTATTACAAACCAAAAATGTACGAGTACCCACAAGTTTGTACAGTCTAAATCCAAAAGTCAAATTATAACTACTAAAAAAATACGAGTTAACTCCAACTACATGTCAGAGTCTTAAACTTCACATATAGAAGTCCAAAAGTAAATGTATTAACATCTATACAATACTATCGCTAACTAATGCTAAGAAAACAGTAAATATATCAGACAACACAAGAAACAACGTCGCTCGCCCAACCCAAAGCTAAGCAAGAGCATCATCATCTGAAGTACCTGAAAAGTACAACAACAGTCCACCATCAGTGGCGAGTAACATAACTGACTCACCCTAATGGGAACACACATGTACATAGCATAAATCAAACATCAATAATCACAATTAAATCCCAAAAAGACACGAGAACATCCTCAAACTCGTAATCTCGACTCGACTCAACTCGACATCCAACCTAACTCTATCTTTGGCGCAATCATTCAATCTCTAGACCGGACTGTGCTCGTACGAACGCATCTTACGCGCTCGAACTTTCTACTGTGCTCGGATTTGAGAATCTTACTCCCAAACCCCATGAAACCAATCTTACTGGAAATCCATGTCTCGTGAAACCAATCTTACTGGAAATTCACAAAGACCACACAGTATGACTCCAACTATCCCAATACCGCGGATGGAATAGGGGCAACGTCTTAACCCAAATACAATGAATCTTACTCAAAGCATCAGGCGTCTAAAAATGAAATCAAGCTAAACTTTAATTAATTCATTTAATCATTTTATACGTAATATTCATTATTATTACCCAACATAACTAAATTAAGTTCAAGAATTGCCTCTAGCCTTGATTCTCGAAATTAATTAGTTAAATCATCGAAGTTATTCCCAAGAACTGCCTCTAGCCTTAATCTTGAGTCTAACCAATCATAATTCGACATTCTTTACTCATTCCTTAATCATCTTAGACACTTTCTTTAACTTTCTTTAACCTTTAAACCACTTTCTTTAACTTTCAAGATTCAACCAAGAACTCATAAAGACTCATCAAGAACTCATAAAGAACTCATTCAAGATTCAAGATCTTCAATCAAGAACTCAATCAAGATTCAAGATCTTCAACCAAGAACTCATCCAAACTCATCAAAAACACACGCATGATCAATCATCAAACCATACGAAAATACTACTTCCAATAATCCAAAATTCATCAAACTTTAACCCAATCTTCATGATTTCGAAACAACATAAATTCAATCTTAAAATCATAAAAACCACCATTAAAACATCATGAAATCCATTTAAAAATCAGATTACAAACCATATACAAAATCATGAATAAACATCATCAAACAACCCAAACATGCATTTAATTCACACTATAAACATAGTATACCAATTAAGTTGAGTTAGTATGTTACCTTATTGAAGATTACACACAAATCAACACAAATATTGCTGCCCGGAACACAAAGAACACGGCCCAATCAACACGAGCAACACGCGGCCTTCAGCACGGCACCACGAACCACGCACGGCTGTCCAGCCCACTGCCACGCACCACGCTGCCCAGTCACGGCACACACCACCACCACGGTCCTCAGCCCAGTCAGCACGGCTGCCACCACGACCCACTCTTGCACGGCCACTGCACGGCCCTCACGAACCGCACCTCCACTCGGGCACCACACGACCCAAACCCACTTGATCAAAGCACACGAACAAGCCCGGAATCAACCCAAACTAGCGATCTTGAATAAAATAAATGTATTTAGGATTGTGTTTGGTCACCTAAAGATCAATGAACTTTGAATCTTTAAGTTTTGGGCTAAGAAAATTGATGAACAATTGATGGGTATCAATCATCAAAAATGGCGTGAAGTATAGGCAAATGGGAGGGAGTTTGTGTTTTGAATTTTGATGGCTAATTGTGTTTAAAAGCAAGGATGACAAAAATGAGCCAAAGCCTTACTAACTCTCCTATTTATAGAGTTAGTTAAGGTGTGAACACGAGGCAAGTGGCAAATCCTTGCCATGCCACTATGAGAACCGGCCAAAGGGTCACTTGGGCCTAAATATGGGCTCTCGTGATCCATCGGGCTAATTTACGAAAACCGCATGATAGATCATGCCTAAATCGATTTAACCCAAAATATTAAATAATTAACCAGAAAATTAAATAAATAAAATTCTAATTAATTAAATAATAAATAACGTAAATAATAAAAATTAAAAATAAATATTTCGAATTAAATCGAAATTATTCACATAAAATAAAACAAATAGTTCAAAAATAAATTTGAACTAACACAACACTACACATAACTTATCGGCAAAAATACCAATAAAATCTAGGTCATTACACGTATGGTTTGGGTTGTGTGTTGATGTGATCAGTAGAGTGAACCTGGAGTCTAGTTTATGTTTTCTTTTATTTATTGATTAGTTTATCCCAGCCTGTTGGGAAGGAACAATAGTATTATGTACTTTGGTAATATTTATGAACTTTTGGAATTTCATTTCTATTTATTAGTTAATAAAAGGATTATCAAACTTTATTATTATTGTTGTTAATAAGTTTTATGTTTGGTAATGATCCATTTGTCGATTTCCTACGTAAATCGACAGTCTAGAAAAGTCGGGTCGTTACATGGCGACCGGGAGATAGCAGGTGGGATGAAGTTGTGGGGTGGTACGGGTAGAGGGGCAGCAAAGGTGGGGGGTGACTTGATTTGATCTACCTTCTTACTAGTTGATATAACTACATGTTATTGATTCATGGATATGCAAAAAGTTTATGTAGTTTTAATTTTTTGTTGTGGTATAAGTTGTGCAGGGGGCTGGTTGGGGGTGGCGGGTGGCTGGTACTGTTTGCAAGATCGCTAAATATCGTGGGCCAAAATCGGCGAGGTTTTGGGTTGAGGTATTATCTGTTCATTATATTAGCTGAATTTTCTTACAATTTTTAGGTTCAAATTGAGGAATTTTTTCATTTACTAAAAAAAAAGAAGGGTTTTTCTATGTAGTGCCCGTGTGGTATAGCGTTTTCTACGATGTACCCCTCCAAAATGGGACTTCTACATGGTACCCCCGAGGAAGTACTGCCCACCACATAATACCCCCTATAAATTATTAATCACGTAATTAACACACTAAATATGATTATTAGCGCTCTAACCTTCATGATTAATATAAACAACTGCTAATTATTGCTATTTTAAAAAAATTTCGTTAGTTTATTGTTTTTTTAATTGTATTTTTTGGTAATTCTTTGGTAATAATTAATTGGTAATTCTTTGGTAATAATCAGTCATAATTAGTAATAATTAACAGCAAATTATATTAATTATGACGGTTAGTGCACTAATAATCAAGTTTAGATTATTAATTGCGTAATTAATAATTTAGAGGGGTACTAAGTGGTGAATAGTAGTTTCTTAGGGGTACCATGTAGAAGTCTCAATTTTGAGGGGTACATCATAGAAAACGCTATACCACAGGGGCACTACATAGAAAAACCCAAAAAAAAAAAGGAATTTTTGGTTTTGGGTTCGAAATTGTTTGAAAGTTCAAATTAATGGTTTCGTGTTCGATTTTTGGGTTATGGTTCAAATTTTTTATTAGAATTCAAATTTTTAGGGTAATATTAAAAATTTCGGGTAGAACCAGAAATATGATTGTTGAAAAGAACCAGAAATATATTATCTTAGTTGTTCTATATCAATCCTTTTTTTTCTCTTAATCAGCTTCTAATTTTCTGCGCTCCTTTTTCCTTGCCTCTTTCATTAGATTTGTTTGATTAATTATTAGCATCTTTTAACATCATGTCCTTTTGTGTATATGAAGGCTGAAGTGATAGGCTAAGGGTCTAGTATACTTGCAGTTCTCAAGACAGCCTATGGACCAAGGATGATAATTGTGTGGATGATGATACTGCACAAGTATGGGTAAGCCTACTCCTTTTAGTTCATACTTTTTGGATTTTTTATAAAAGAATTTTGTTCTAAGCAAAATTGAACTTCCAAAAACCCTTATTGCTTAGTGGAAAAAATTTTGTGTGTCAAATTAGTTTGATTACTATATCTAAAATAGTTCTGCATTTAAGCATCAAAAAGTTAGAGGATTTTAGAATTATGCTTAGCTTAAGGTTGCTATCCAATCCAAGCTTAGCTCTTTTGGTTATTCATATTTGATCACCTTTAATTATTGTCAAAGTTATGTTTATTGGGTATGCTTTGTTGGTTATGCTTTTCATATGGATGGTAAGAATAGTTGGTGGTGAATCTAGTCCATTTCATTTTGCTTGAATTGTTATACTCTAATTTTTTACTGTATCAATACCATATTGGTTTGTTTCAGCATTGTCTCTTGTCTTGTGCACTTTCCACCGACAGTGTTTGGCGGCGGCTTCGACCGGCAGTGTTGAGCAGTGGTGAGAAGAGGTTGTGTCTCGGGGGCGGCAATTCATTTGTCCAATTTTGTTGATTAAATTTCAGTTTTTTTTTTTCTTTTGAATTCTTGTATAAATTTAATTTTTTTTGTTGAATTCTTGTATATATTTCATTTTTTAAATTTTGAATTCTTTGTATAAGTTCATCAAAATTATTTATAAAATTATCTTTTTATTAATTTATGATAGTTATTTATTTACTTTATTTCTTTCTACATTAAATTTATTTCTTTGATTTTTTTTATTTTACCATAATTGTTTTTTTTTTTAAAAACAAAATTAATTTTATTTCCTGCATTCATATGAACTTATGCAGCAAATACATCATTTCATTTGCTGCATTTGTGAACTGCAGCAAACGTGACAATTCTCATTTGCTTCCCCTATATTTGCAGAGGGCCTAAAACCCCGCAGCAAAATTGATTTTTTTGTACTAGTGAATTTCTCTTTTTTAATTCTAACAAAAAAATCATACAGCCCCAACAGATTTTTGTTAGAATATTTTTTTAAATTTTTATCATTATTGAGACAATAATAATGAAAGTATTCGAAAACGCTAAATTAGACTGATATTATATAAATTGTTTATCCCTAAGAAACCAAGAGTAGTGGATTCTAATTTTCACTACATCAATTTATATTAATAAAGTATTAATCCATAAAATAAACAAATGGAGCCCGTTGCACCATTTATATAATTTTTTAACGAAATATTGCAATTTAAAACAAATTAAAGTAGAATTTTCACTACTTCATTTTCTATTAATGCAGTATTAATACATAAAATAAACAAATAGAGCCTTTTAAGTTGCACGATTTATATAGGTTTTTTTTAAGAAAACATTGTAATTTACAACAAATTAAAGTAGTGTCAAAGAAAAAGTCACTTGAAGTAGTCAGATCAACTAATTTTTAATTTACAGGCATTGAAAAACAATCATATGCCTGTAAATTGCAAAAAAAAAAATTGCAATTTGAAATTAACTACTACACTTTTCCATTTATGTACGATCGTTTTTAAAAGTTTTTTTTGGGAAAAAAATGTAGTTATAATTCATAGGAAAAATTTATAGCCATAAAAAATAATGTACCCTCAAGAGGCTATGAGGTTTTGTTAAAATATTTTTTATTCTATCACTTTTGAGACAATAATAACGCAAATATTGGAAAGTGCCAAATCGGATTACTATTAAATGAATTTTATACCCCCAATATGCCTATAGTTGGCTATAATTTTCTTTATTATATTTTTATTAATGCATTATTACTCCATATCTATATTAAACAAATTGATTCAGTCTAATACGTTGCACCATTTAATTTATATATTTTGTTTTTTCAAAACCAACTAATGTTATCAATTTTCATGTTATAATCGTTGAAAAACAATCATATTTTTGCAATTTAATCAAGGTAAAACTTCAAATGCTATAAATTGCAAACAAAAAATAAAGTGATTGTATTGCACTTTTGTTTTTAATAAGGTTTTATTTCTATTTTTATTTTGAAAAAAGTTGTATTTATAATTTCTTTGAATTTTGAAAGGAACATTTATTATTTGGTTTTCAAAATTTAGAGCACTAATTATTAATGAAACAAAAAAAAATGACATCATTATGTATTTTGGAGGGAAATTTTTTTATGTGAGCTTGACATGTGGCAATAAGTGATGTAAGCATGTTTTGTTTTGTTTTAGTATATATTTTGAATGGATATAGAATCCATTACAAAAGATAAATCAAACAATTTTACTTTGGTATGGGGCTTAGAATCCATATCACCCTAGTATGCAATTCCATACCATACCATTCTAGATTTGTAAACCAAATAGGCCCTTAGAGTGGTTAGGTATCCTAACCTTAGTTAAGTTAGTTTTATTAGAAGATATATTAGTTAGTTGTAACAGTGATTAAAAAACTTTTGTACTTGACCTCATTTTTGGATGTGAATTGCTCTGCACTTAGGGTTTGATTCTTTGATTTTTTTTTTCAATTCTCTTCTTTTCAAGTGTGAATCTGCTATTAGTGTTTCTTTTCGATTTTATTTGGTGATTTTCTTTGTGAATTCTTAAAGTGAATCTTCTGGGCTGTATTTGTTTCGAACGGTTGGCGATTAATTGAAGTTATGGCTGCTTCTACTGCTACACATATAGGCCGGGGAGGGGATGCTAGTAAGAAGATTTAAACCATGTATCCCTTGGATACGAAGTGGTAGTGGGCAACACTTTTTCACTCATTCTGACCTTTTTAATAGTCAAAATATGAAACAATTTCAGTGGATTTTAATTTACTTTCTTTCTCAAAAAAAAGAAAAGAAATTTTTTTCAAAAATAAGCTACCTTTGGCCGATCTTCTACAATTAAGTCAACCTTTTGAAAATCTAAAATTAAGCTAACCTTGTTATTATTTAAGCCAAAAATAAGGTAAAAGATTATTTATCCTATTATTTTCTTTTGTTTTAGAACACTATTTTACAATCATTCAACATATTTTTTCTTTAAATGGTAACCTGAAACAACATGTAACTAATAGATTAAATAATCATTTAACCTATTTTTAGCTTTATTGATAATAAGGTTAGCATAATTCCGAATTTTCAAAAGGTTGACTTAATTGTGGAAGATCGAACAAAGGTTAGATTATTCTTGATATTTTTCCTTAAAAAAATCCTTTTTTTTCCTTTTTAATTAGTAATTTTTAGGTATTTTATTAAAATACTAATTTGTATTAGAAATTCATAAAACAACTTAAATTCGATAAATATTAAAAAAAAATAATAATAACATGAGATTTACATAAGGTAGCTCTGATACCATTTCTAGCTTCGAAATGTTTTGGCAAAATTTAATTTTCCTAATTAAGGACAAGCTGACCGTTGAATTTAATAAGACCATATGTCATCCTTAGCTTGCAAACCAACACAATTTCCTTCAACGTATATTTCCTTATTCACACCTTGAGGAACTAAAGAGGTAATCAATAATCTAAGAATAAATATAAGTGAAAGTCGTGTGAATTGTGTCACATAAATCCTATGTCTAATGAATCATGCTAATTATGTGCGACTTGTGTAATTAATTAAAGATATAGCATTTTTTAATGAAAGTATATCAATTAAAAAGTTGATTGTTATTCACCGCCCATATTTTACTGTTACTGCTTACATTTTACTAATGTCGCCCACCTTCCACTACAATTAAAACCTCATATATATATATATATATATATATATATATATATATATATATATATATAAAACACCCCTTATCAGAATGTTTCACCGCCACCACCATGTGCTGGACAAACTTCGAACAACATACCTATTGTTGCCACCATCGAAAGTCTTTTTGTGGAAAACTTAAAATAAAATAAAAATTATTTTAAAAATGGTGTACTAGAACCAAAATTTGCAATGTCATGGTGGTACCAAACCCATAAACCAGTACCACAATGGTAATACTAGACCTAGAAATAATTGGTACCTGTGGTGCCATTTCTAGCCCACTGCCAATCATCTAATGTTAGTCGAATTTTTTATATGATTGCTTATTGTGAGTATGTCTTTGCTCTGGGTAAGTGTAAAAAATTCAAGTAAAGGAGTTGTCACCGTGCTCTATGGGGGAGCACAGATTCATTCGTCTATGAAGGGTTGAATATACTCAAGAGGGGGGTGAATTGAGTAATTGGTGTATTGGTTAACAATTCTAAAATTTTCTGTTTCTTTAGGGAGGAATTGCTTCCTGCAGCGGAATTATCAAATGCAAACAATAAGAAACAACACACTAAATTTAACGAGGTTCGGCCCAACTAAGGCCTACGTCCTCCTACCCTATGTATCTTATTAATTCAACTCAGAAATAAAAAGATTACACACTCAATTGTCCCTAATTCAAGAAACCAGTCCCCACACTCAACTTTGAATGGATTCACTTGTTTTTGAACTATCAAACACAGCCCAATCTCCAACCCCTTTGTTGGAGACAAATTACAGTATTTTTCACTCTGATTTTCTTTATCACAAAGATTAAAGAGTAAAGTTAGAGCTCTAAAGATTTGTGTATTCTTGCTCGATAAAGGCTTTATGCGTGGTGTGAGTTTTCTCTGAAAACGATTCTCAATTTTTTCATCAGAGATTCTTATCTTTATTGATATGAATTGTTAAGTATCTTATGCCCTATCCTGTAGCCCCTCCTTTGCGAGGAACTATGTCTCCTAAGCTAGCAACGTTTGCGTTACCAACCTAGACAACAACACACCTAGGTCTAAACTGCCCAGAGACCTTTCAGGAGCAGTGGCTTCAATTTAACCCAAGTATTAGAATTAGACACTAGGGTTGAGCGACCTAATCTGCTTTGGTATAATTCATCTTAGCGAATCATGCATACCTTGTCTTAATTCTTAAGTCAAACTAATGTCTTATTCGAAAACTATCATTTTAATCATAATCTTAATCACAATCATCATAACCTCAACATTTTATATCATCTTACATCATTTCATTTTCAAATTTTAAAGTTATCATATCATAACGGCCCTTATCATCTATCGCCCTAAAATCCAGATATAATTACCACCAAAAATAAAGGTTCCATAATACATTCTCATCAATAATAGTATACGACAATAATACCATCTGTTTGGTCCCTAGGACCAATAAAATCACAATTACCAAAATCACCCTGAAATTTCCATTAACTCCTAAATGCCCTTTGGACAGATGTCGCCATCTAACCTCCAAAGGACAGGTGTCGTGATCTCCCCTCTGTCAGCTGATTGGCAGCCCCCATATTAGTTGTTAATGAGCCCCCAAAACCTCACCTATAAATACCCTACATTTATGGCATTTGAGGTAACTTTTTCCCCAATATAGAAGTCCACACACTCTCTCTCTAAACTTATATTTCTCTCTACACATTTCTCTATATTACTTTGCGGACTTAACCATCGGAGAGGAATTCTCGGGTCCACCCCCCGGGTCAGTCACCCTTGCTCTTTTTATAGGACTCACTCAGCTGGAGCTAGCCCTTCGGGAAGGTCCAGTCAGCAATAGTATCCTAATCCATAGTGACCAAGTTATCATTAGAGATCGAGTAAGCATACATTGAGGCACTCCCCAGCTCATCATTTTCACCTCTTTGTATTTAATTTACTTAGGATAGAAACAGATTGGCAACGTTTGTGGGGAAGGCATCGATCAATTGATAAATCAATGGCTAACTCTAGATCTTATGCTGCTCGTCGCTCGGGGGCCTCCCCCGGTCAGCCCTAAACTGGAGACCTGGAGCCTTCAAGGGCAGTAGGGGCGGCACTCATCCAACAAGACCCACGCGGCTAAGAAACTGAGCCCGAGAAGGAAACTGAGCGAGAACATCTAGTGTCAGCTCAAAATGTTCCCGAAGAACAACTGGTCACAAGAAGGGACATTGATCAGGTCGTCACTCAGCTATCAAAAACACGTCAGGCAAATCTGCATGCTATATTCTCATATACGCCAAGTGACGAGACCTTGCACTCGATAAACATGTCGCCCAAAAGGAAAGCTCCTTCCAAAGGTAAATGTAACACCCCGCATTTTAGCAACGACTTTAACGGTGATAACGTCGTAAACAGGCAGTTACCAAAAGATTTATAATGTAAAAATATAACTAAAACTCATGGAAATAATATTTATTATTATTCATAATGAAATCCCAAATACAAATCATTAAACTTATCCAAAATCAAGTCCTAAAACAACAAATAAAACTAGTTGCAAAAGCAGGAAAGGAAAACAGGGGCCTAGACGCTTGTTAAATTCGTCCCGACTCTAGCCTCTATCTTGCTTACCTGCAAAATAGAATTGGGGGTCCACCATCAGTGGCGAGTAACTAGACTGTCCTACTTAGAAGTAGGACCACATTACATAAAATAACAGGGTTAGAAACACAGGAAATAACAGCGATCACATGTTACAAAAATAATTAATCATCAGAGATAGCAACGGAAAACATAACAGTCAACAACATCATCAATCAATTCAAGCTAGTACAAATACTTCCAAGCAAAATAACGCACCAATCTCAAGTTCAATAACAAGACATCGCTCGGTCTACAACCGATAACATCAAACAATAAAAGGACTTGCCCCGCACGATTCATCACTGATGAACTGATAGACAGTCGGTCTTTAGCCGCTCGACGCACGATCTTTAACCGCTCGACACGACTCTGACTCACAATCAATCACACAAAACTTGCCCCGCACGATTCATCACAGATGAATCGATAAACACTCGGTCTTCAAACGCTCGACGTACGGTCTTTAACCGCTCGACACGACACCACTCGACAAGACTCAAAAGACACTAATGAAATCATCAAACAAACTAAAGTACACGCATAGTTCTACTCATCATCAAATCAATGCACAAGCTTTACCATATAAATAATATGGAAACTAATGCCAAGCCTTGTTAATCCAACTACACACACATTTCAAGAAGGCAACCAAACAAGCATTATCACCATGATTCAAGATTGATAACTAAAGAAACCAAAAGACTAATTATACACAAATAACCAAGCAAGAACGAAACAAGACTTATTCATCATGCATAGAAAATTCTAATTAAAATATTAAACTTGATTCTACCATAAAATAATCTTAGGCAAATAATCAAGATTCAAGGGGTTCCTGCGCAAGACAAAATAAAAGTCCAAGCTTTAGATTAGTAAATTCATGCGCACAAGACTAAGAACACTAATCATGAACATGGTTAATCAAGCGAGAATTCGAACTCATGCAACCTAACTACTCGGTTTTACACGTAACTCATCAACAACAAAAAATAACATCCTAATCCTATTATTCTATGGAATCTAATCCTAGTCCTAAGTAGAATAGATCTAGTTACCTATCGAAGCAAGTCACACAAACGCACGCCTAAGACCCGTGCCCACTCGTCACCTTCGTTCGACCAAAACCACGCCCAAGGTTCGAAGGTTGATGATCAAGTTTGCAAGGCTTGCTTGGTGGGATGTTCTTGTTGGTTTTGGTTGAAGGAAGAGGAAGATGAATTTGGTTGGAAAGTATGTGGAAGTGCCGTGCGAAAAGAAAGAGGAGAAAAGAAAAGGTTTTATTTTGAGTTTGATTAGTATAATGAAATACGTTTACAAAGGGTGGGTTTTTAGGATATAAATAGGGCAGGCTTTACTAGATAATAGGAGAGCCTACTAGATTTTAGGATTTTGGTTTACTAGATTTTAGGAGTTATAAAAGTAGAGTTTTTAGGTTAAGTCAAAAATAGATATGGTTTTCTAATTATGGTTGAACAATAAAAGAAAATAATAAAATAAATTTGTTGAAGGGGCCGTGGGGTTTGGCTAGGAAAAGGGTGAATGGGCCTTGATCCATTTAATAAAAATTAAGTCTTTGGACCCAAATCGGATGATTCGGACTTAAAGGCTTAATTTTACACTAAATTTTACGGCCCAAAAATCCGGGTCGTTACTGTAAAGGTCCACAAGAAGGACAAAGGGTAATGTTGAGGGGTGGACCTTCTCGCCCACCCCCCTTCCAAATGGAACCCTCAGGAGCCGCTCAGCTCGAACAGCTCAGAGCCACACTACTGTCATAACACATAAGGAGTGCTGAGCCTCAACCACGAACAATGATAAACTTGGAGGAACCACAGAAGGGAAAGAAGGTTGAAAAATTAACCAAAAAGTCTAATTCTAAATGTCCAAGGCATGTGCGAAAAAATCAAAAAATTGGGTCGGGCCGGGCCCAGGTTCGGGCATAGTTTTCATGTCCAAAGCTCGTAAAAAAGCGGGCCGAGTCGGGTCGGGCCAATTTTGATCAGCTCTACCTGATCTCTTTCTCATCCTCAGAAGAGCAGATCAGCTTCATACCCTGATTTATTCGACGAGATTTCTCAGCCAAAGATAGCTGAGAAAAAGGGAGGGTATGCCTGGCAAGAGGTGGAAACTTCATCCTCTCTTTCCTCTTATCGGGCCTGTTGACATTTGCCTCAGCCTTGGCATGTCTAGATATGCCCCCCAGGCCCTCAGGAAGGTTAGTACCATTCACGGAAGAATGAGAAGACACCTCATCCGCCACCAAAGGGGGACGACCCCCACCATCATTCTTTGCGGCCTCCTCCCCAGCAGGATCATGGGTACCTAACAACTCGGACACATTGAAAAAGTCATTATCATCCCTTCGAAATAGTTTCAGGGTGAGGCGACCGTGACCGGCTCACCTGGCTCGACGCAGGAGCAAAAACAATGACCTCCCTCTTCCTCTTCGTCGGTTGATTAGGGTTCTGAGCAAGAAATGGAAGTCGGTCGGAAATAAAGAGCTTGAAACATTGAGATATGAAGTAAAATTACCTGAGGAGGACGAGGGACCTTAACCTCTCCTTTCTGAATAGACTTCCTCAGCCACGCACCCACCTAGGCAGTCCTAGATATTTTCCCTGACATACTGACATCTAATCTCTTAAAAGATTCCTCTACAAAAAACATGACAAATTATACATCAAAGAAGCCAGGCAACAAAAGAAATATAATGTTAGATTTATACCCTTTGGATAATATCGCGGCTCAGCCCCATAACTGACAAGAAGTACTCATCCCCGAAAGGTTTTTCGTCTGGAACCCAATAGTCGGGAAATTGGCCGTAGGTACCATTCTTTTGAATTTGCTTATAAGTCTGAAGATAACAGTCTACCACGGCTTCCACTTTATTCATCGGAGGAACATTTACATTCAAACAAAGGACCGACTCGGACACAGGAGATAAGGGAACCTCCCATCGAGTGTCCCCCCTGAAAACGAAAACAAAATCGTGCCTAAAAAACTTGTGACTCCTTGGAAGGGAAGAGTAAACTCTGTACAAATCCTGAGTCTCGAAAAGCCACTAGCCTGATCCATGCTCCTTGGTCTTAGCACTCACCAGCTTAAAAATGTTCCAAAATAAAGTCAGTTACAACGGAACCTTCAGCATACTACAAACAACCATTAGACATGAGATAACATAAACGATATTCGGCACCAGCTGGGTCAGTGAGAGGTTATAGGAATTAAGAATCATCACCCAAGCTGGAGATAAAGGAAACCTAACCCCGACCTTTAAAAGTGCTTCATACGCAACCATGCAGCCGACGGGCCGATTAACTATGGTGTTATCATCCAAAGGTTTATAAAATTACAATGGCACCCTCTGACCATACCAAACCGGGAAATACTCGAACTCCCTATTCAGTACTTTCCAAAATCGGGCCCTCACAAAATAGGACCCAGGACCATATAAAGAGGTACCTCGGCGACCAGTCCCTGGTTCCTCCTCATCATTAATCGGCTTTTTTCCTTCACTCAGCTCTTTTTCTCCACTCGAGATCTCTTCATCAACAATCACCCGATCATCCTCGACAGCCAACCTCACTGCCCCTATTTCCAATATGCAGTCCAAATAACCATGTTTAGGACCACGCATGTCTAGGGAAACCTCTCAAGGAAAAGCAACCACTCACGCCCATCCTCAGACTCAGCTCCTTCACTGTCCGAGCAATCCGAGGAGGCCAAGGGAAGGGCCTCAGCCAGACCGGAATACTCGTGCAACCATGGCCTCAGCCAGACCGGAATACTCGTGCAACCATGCATGGGCTTTCACCACTGTAAGGCCACCCACTCTTATTTACCTCCCTAAATTTGGGGAAGGGGAGGCAGGAGGAGTACTCTGCTCAGACGAAGAGCCATGCATGGCCATGGCTCAGAATTTATTATTACATTCTGAGCAGACTCATTGTTTGTCTTATTACAAAAAGAAAATAAAAGAAAGAGAAAGAAGAGTACTTGAAGAAAACACTTTTCAAATGTTGTTGTGCCTTCCAAGGGGGTAAAAGGAGATCCTCTGTCGCTTTCTCGAAAGCTTGGCCCACCAACAATTAAAAATTGCAAAAAAAAAAAACAAATGAAGACAAAGTCTCTCCATTTATAGTAAAAAGCAAACACGAATTTTCACTCCTTGAAACAACACAACCCCTCAGTAAAAACAGTTCGGCACCCAATAAGGGAGCACCCTCAGCCAAATACCCAAGTCAGGCTATAAAGGCTCACACTCGGCCAAAAAGGATAACCTCCAACCCGACCGAGTGTCGACCAACAAATCACCATCCAAAATGGTGAAGGCTAGGGTCGGCACCCTACCAAGGGAGCACCCTTAGCCAAATAGCCAAGTCAGACTATAAAGGCTCACACTCGGCCAAAAAGGATAACCTTCATCGTAACCAAGTGTCGACCAACATATCACCATCCAAAATGGTGATAGGGTCGTCACCCTACCAAGGGAGCACCCTCAGCCAAATAGCCAAGTCAGGACATAAAGGCTCACACTCGGCCAAAAAGGATAACCTCCATCCTGACCGAGTGTCGACCAACATATCACCATCCAAAATGGTGAAGGCTAGGGTCGGCACCCTACCAAGGGAGTACCCTCAACCAAATAGCCAAGTCATGCTATAAAGGCTCACACTCGGGCAAAACGGCTAACCTACATCCTGACCGAGTGTCGACCAACATATCACCATCCAAAATGGTGAAGGCTATGGTCGACACACTACCAAGGGAGCACACTCAACCAAATTGCCGAGTAAGTCTATCAATGCTCACGACCAAACTGCCGAGTAAAGCTACCGAGACTCACACTCAGTAAAAAGGATAAGCTAAGTAGCCGAGTCACGCTGTGAAAAATCAAAATGACACTCGGCTAAAAAGGATAGCCCCCATCCTCCCCAGGTATTGATTACCACTTCACCCTAAACCCCCATCCTCAGCCCAATTCCCGAGTCAAACTGATAATGATCACACTCGGTAAAGAAGGTACAAATCCTCGGCTACATAGATGAGTTAGGAATTAAAGGACATACACTCAGCCATATGGTGGTACAAACAATTTACTACAAGGACAACACAGTAAGGCCGAGCCGAGGTAGGTAACACATTAACCCCTAGCCGAGTCTGCAAATACGTCTCAGGATGAATGGTGGCAACATAGTAAGGCTGAACCAAGGAAGCTAAAAACCGCATTTTATGGCATTAAATGCGGAAGGCTTAGAACTGCCTATTAAAGGAAGAAAATCCTCAAACAAAAAAAAACATCAAAAATTACCACAGAAAGTTACTACTACAAAAAATCCTTCTTCCCTCTGTAACACCCCTAAATCTACCTCTACCAAAATACATGTATAAAAAACCGTAGAGATAAATATGGGCGTATTACCGCCACGTGAAATGTACGGCTAATTTAAAGTAACAATTATTATAATTAAGTATGCAGCGAAAAAAAAATGTTAACTAATACAAAACCATAAATGTTTATTCTAAAAATAAAGTGATAATCCTAGTCTAGGTGATGAAACCCCGTTTTCTCCCAATGCATCAAGTCCACATCTTCCCATCATCACCTACCTACTCATCATAATGATAAGTAGGGCCAAGCCAAAACAAAAACGATGTACGGGTTAGCAAAACTGCTAAGTATGAATAAGCACAAGATAAGTAAATTAAAGTTCATTTTATTTTACAAACATGCCATTGAAAAACAATATTTATTTCCTAACGTAACAAATCTTCAAAATTCCTTTCCAAAAGTTCTACGAAATAAATATTTTTGAAATAACTCAAATTAAGGATTCATAATTAATTGCAAATCATGCAGAAAATTTATTTTCCATTTATCCCAAAATTTCCTCTCCTAAGTGTGCACTCCCCCCCAAGTTAGTATCTTTCTGTATAAAGGCTATCCTTAAGGAAAGACTAGGTCATACAAAGTCCATAGTCTTATCAACGAAATCCATGTAGCGGGATTACAAAATAACAAATAAGCTTTGTGGGATTTTTCCTATATAAATTCAAGATAATATTGAAATACATATTCCATAAAATTCTTTCCAAAAGTTCTTTATTGTTGAACTATATAAATATGCCAAGATTTATATCCTTAAGATCTTTCCATAAAGTGTAGAATGTGATATAGAAAATTTCTAACAAATTATTTTATTACCAAAATGTTATATAGAGAATAAAAATGTTATATAGAAAATTTCCTAACAAATTATTTTATTACTGAAATAGTAAAATACCATAGAGTAAAAATATAGAAAAATTTCCTGACAATTATTTAATTACTAAAATATTAAAAAACAAGATAAATAAAAGTGCCAACAAAACATTAAAATCATTACATAGTATTTCAAATCACCAAATCATGTATACATATAACACATAAGATTTCAAACACTTTATAAGATATCAAACTACCTAAACGTACCTTTCATTCGGGTTGGACAAATATAATAACTTGAAACAACTTAAGGAATCCTACCGAGAATGTCCTACACAAAATTAATACAACCTTAATTAATATAAGGTTACCAAATATTCATACTAACAAAGTGAAGCCCTAAGATGTGCATGACTACTAATACTTTTAAAACTATAGTATAAGTAATAAAGTTCATATAAGTAATTGGATATTAAAAATCATAATATTAGTAGTAGGATACTTATAATATAAGTAATAAATATTAAGATTATATGAGTATAGGATATTAAACACTTATTAATATTATTGTTTTTATCATTATTATTATCCGAATATTATTATTGTTGTTATTATTATTATTTCTTTATAAAACCGAATTATTTTAATAAGTATAATAAAATACTAAATCCCATAAATTTTTTAAAAACTTATTATTAGTAGTGTGAAATATTATACATAATAACTTTATAACTTATAGTTTTTAAGATCAGTTAATATTTCAAAACAATAATATATAACCTAATAAAATAATTTAATAAAAACAAGAGAGGGTCGGAAAAACTTGCCGGTGGTGGTGATGGTGGTTGCCAGAGCTTGAGAAAATAGTTTTCTATTTAAAAAAAACAGAGAATGTCGTGAGAATTGGACAAGAGAGGTAGAGAAATTTTCTTATAATTTTGTGTGTGGAAATGGGTTGAATTAGGGGGTATTTGTAGGCTTAAGTATGTAAAAATTTAGATAATCGAATATGTGAAGTTATGGTAAATTGAAATATTATGGTGATTGGTGATCAAGCAATTTGATCATGAAACCAAGAGATGACAAATAAAATAATTTGTAGAATATTTCATGATCAAATATATTTGCTAGAGGGAATTTTTGGAAAAATGCTAGTTGTAAATATTTTTAGGTCAAATCTTCATGGTTTGTAGAATAATTTAGCTCCCTAATTCATGATCAAAATATTGTGTCCTAGTTGGCCTTGTACTTGGGCCTTTAGGATTTTTTTTATTTTTTTATTTTATATTTTTAGTTTACCTAATTGGTCTATTGGGTATAGTTTGGGTTTTGGGCTTAACAACCCCTTCTTTATGAACTAGTTTGAAAATATAGGGCTTAAGCAAATTAATTATGAAGACTATGTTTTAAAATAATATTTTTGTATGAACTTTTGGTATTTATAATTTAAAGTAGTATATTTAAAATGTACGTGATTTCATTTTTATAAAATATATGAAATCGGTATATAAAAATTTGAAATTATATTTTGTCATAAAGAAAATACTCTTTTAATTATTAATTATTTGTAAAATAATTTTCCAAAATTGTGAGGTATTACACCCTATCTCCTTCCCATCTCTCTCCCTCTCTAAAAAATTACCACGGGTACCAAAAATTACCCCCATGGATCCACAAGCAAAAAATTGTTTAATGCAACCAGCGTACCACATGACAAGAAAACAAACAAAGTCACTCAAGACTGAGTTCGACAGGAAAAAGAGGCAAAACACATTAAACAGGAATTTGACAACAGAAGTAGGAAAGAGAGGGAATTAGAAACATCAGGCAGAAGCAATCTCTTTAATTTTTCATCTTCTTATCTTCACTTTCATCGTCATCTTTTTGCATGAGAGAATTGAGGAATTATAACCATTAATTTGTGTTGGATTGAGGAAGAATTGATTCCTGTAGTATGTGATTATTGTTGTTGTAAATTGTGATAGAGTACAGAGAAAGCAAAATGAAGACAATGCTCAGATTCAACAACCTGGAATTTTTGCACACTCAAACTCGTGTTATCAAAGAAGCTCTTTATTTTTGCCATCAAAATCTTTTTCATGATATCATTTTGGTTACTGACTGCTCGAATGCAAAGGGAATTCTTGAAAGAGATGAATCCCCTCATATCATATATACTCGAATATTGTAAATCAATGCTGGAAAAGGGTGGGACTACTCCAAACTGGCCTTATAAATATTAGTTACAATAAGTCACTTATAGTTTTGAGTAGTCCCATCCTTTTCCTGCATTGATTTACAATAAGTCACTTTTGGTCAAATATTGTAAATTTTAGGCATATACTCGAATATTGTAAATCACTAATTGTAACCCCTTATTGTAACTTGCCTAAAATTTGTTAGTTACAATAAGTCATTTTGTAACTGGTCTTATAAATGTTAGTTACAATAAGTCACTTATTGTAACTGGCGTAGCTAGGCCAGTTACAATAAGTGTTTAGTTGTTCATTTTTTTTAACTTATTGTAACTAACATTGATAAGGCCAGTTACAATTAGTCAAGCATAAAAATTAAATCTCTTACACCCAATTATATACAATATTAGTCGAGATTAAACTATGTAATTGAGTGAAAACTCTCGGGAGAGTATGAGCTACTATGTAATTAGGCCAGTTACAAAGTAGTTTTCCAATTACACTGATCTTTTGCCATTTACAATCTTTCTCCCTCTCTCTCACTCAGCCTAACCTAACCCACGTTCTCTCTCTCTCAGCCTCGCGCACCACCACTCTTCGTCGCCACTACCGCACCGCTATAACACATGCACTGTTGCTTCCACACCACTGCCTTTGAAGATGAGCTGTTGTTCGCTGCTACCTACTGGCTTCGCGTGTGCTACTAGTTACAAAATGGTAAGACCATTGCTTTATTTTGTCTCTTAATCTTGCTTTTTATTATTGTTTATGGTTTGAATTGCTTTAATTTCCAATTTTTATTTACAAATTTAAGTATTTAGGGCTAATTTGATTCTTAGGGTTATGGGTGCGTGCAAAGTAGAAAATCTGTTTGGGGTAGTTGGTCGATGTTGGTTGGTGCTAGTGGAAGGGCTTTTGGGGCTGTTTAAGGTATAAACTTATTTGTTTTTGGTCCATGTCTTAGGTTTTAATTGATGTAAATTATAGTTTTTAATTTGGGGAGAAATTTTACTTTTTCCGAGTTGATAATTTTGGTCAAGAAGTTCAATTTTACTTTTTAGGGTTAGTTCATTGAATACTTGAAGCCTACCCAATTTCTAGCAGTATTATAGGTAATTATGGTAAATATATATATAGGAGTAATATACATACATATACAACATTATCTTTGCAGGTTGGGGAAAGGTTGGGGGTGATTGCAGGTGGGGTTGTAGGCTTGGGGGTGTGCAGGGGGGAGGCAGGGGCTGGGGGTGTCTGCAAGTTGGGGGTGTGCAGGGGGGAGGCAGGGGTTGGGTGGTTGTGCAGGGGGCAGTGTGCTGAAGGGATTTTTGGTTTTTTTTTTTTTATTTAAGACATTAGTTGTTTACCCTATACAGTTTGGTGGACAAAGTAGGTTTGTTGAGTGTGGGTTTTTTTTTTTTTTGCATATCTATTGATTTAGTATTTTAGTATCTAGGGGTTTTCTTGCAAAGCTTAAAATGTTATGTGTGTGTGCGCGCGCGTGTATATATGTATTTATTTTTTTTTTATCAAATATATATGTATCCATATATACACTATATATGTATGTATATGTATGTATATATAAACATTGACTTATCTTTGTAGTGGTGTGTAACACCAATATTCCCTTAATTTTTGATGTAATTGAGTCAAATTTCATATCAATAGCTTTGCCCTACGTATATGTCAACTCAAGGATGATGTGAAACCCAAATTATCATGATGAATTCACTAGCTAGTCCAAATTATCATATGAATGGTGGTCATTGCTAAGTAAATTATTCAAATTTGTTTTTATTGAATTTGATTAATTCAATTATAATATTTTTGCATTTGTGATTGTAGTCTTTTTGTGAATTTAATACTGTATTGTTTTCCTGATTTCGGTATTTTCTTAAAAAGAAAATTTGTACAATTTTACTTAAGATTATTTGGGGATGTTGGGAGTCATTGGACAGTTGCTGCCAAGTTAAATTCTGCCAAGTTAGTTTTGTGAGAACTTAGTTGTTTCCCTGAAGTTTCTTATAAAATATAGTTTAAGTCTAATAAACAGATGGGAAATAGCTAGATAGGTCATTCATTTTGTCAGGTGTTTATAGATAACATTTAAATTGGCTTATGTTGCTGATTTAATAATTGAGGGAACAAGGTAATAACTGTTAGGAACATTTCAAAAAGTAAGTTTTGGGGTGCTACAGAAACCATGAATGATTTTGACAATTCAGATAATTGTTAGGAACTAGTACCATGGCTGACAAATATTGTTAAGTAGAAGTATAAAAGTTGCAAAGATGAGTAGTGATTGGAATTTATGAATTAATGGATGAATATCAAGTACTAAAGATGATGATTATGAATGTAATGATGAAATTAAACAAACTAAAATAGTTATCAAGCATTTGAGAGACTTGATTTTCTCCTAAATATAAGCATGCAAAAAGCTCATACTCTCCCGAGAGTTTTCAATCAATTACATCCAGCTTATCTATTCTCTCTTAATTAGCTCTATTTATAGAAAATAACCCCTAACTAATCCCTATTAGCTACTGTAAAAAAAAAAAAAATCCCTATTAGTACAATCACATGGCTATTAGCTCACTACCGCTTGCGTGGAGTGTCTCAAGAAACGAAATCGGAACTGTTTCAATGTTTAAGGGAAGTGATGACCTCGTGGTTTTCATTGACACCTTACCGAAATTGTTCCCCAAACGGAGGCGTAGTTGTGGTATGAGCATGCATCACTATCACAAAAAAAGCACATTTAGAGAACAAACATTAGTATTTATAACCCATTATGTTATCATAAATAAATCCAATAACTACATGCCTACTTACGCGATCTACAGCCGTCTATGGAAGTGATTACCCTAGATGGGGCGCTGATCGGTGCATTTGTGCACCATCTTATAGGTCATTTTTCATCCTTTTTATTCTTTGTTTTGCCCATATTTGTGCATTTTTAATTGGTTTTTCCTCCGCTCGTTACATGTTACCAAGATTTGGGTCTCGTTTCATTTTTGGGTATTTTCTATGCATTTTTGAGAGGAAATGGGAATACAAGTGCTTTGATATTTAACATGAGTTGTTTTAGGTCCACGCCAGAGGATTCGAAGCCGGTTTTGACCACCCTCCACTATTTTGGGCATAAATTCTTTTCTGAAAATCTTTTGGATGCGGGGCCTATTGTGTTGGAAACTAGAGTTCAAGAGCTTTCCAACGGTATATTACACGCTCCAATCAGAGATCTACATCAAAAGTTATGAGCCTTACAAGATCATCTCTTTGCGCAGTCTTCTCAGAGCGGACGCTCTAAATATGAGAGCGGACGCTCTGACATGTCCGAGCGGACACTCTCTAATTTAGAGCGGACGCTCGGCCCATGATCAGAAGGCATTGGCTGCTAGCAAAGGCCAGAGCGTCCGCTCCAACCCATGGAGCGTCCGCTCTCCATGCATGGAGCGCCCGCTCCAACCCATGGAGCGTCCGCTCGCCCATGCATGGAGCGTCCGCTCCCCTTGCATGGAGCGTCCGTTCCAACCCCTGGAGCGTCCGCTCCCTTGGCCCAGTTTCAGCGCGTCCATTTGTTCTCTCTCATGTAATATATAAATACCCCAACTCTTCTAGGTTTAGGGGGGGACGAAATTACCACTTAATTTAGCATTGTTTTCAGTATTTTTAGAGAGAAAAACACAAGAGCTTTGAGTAGTTTTTAGCTTGTAATCTTCAATCAACATTTCTTCTTCATCATTTTGCAATCAATCAATACATTCAATCTCTTAGTTTTTGGTAACATTTCTCACTTCCCTTATACTTTTTTATCATCTTTATGCTATTATGTTTGTTACTTAGTTTGTTCTTGGTTTAATCATCTTGTTTATGGTTTATGAGTTTATAGTTTGCATCTTTTAGTTGATTTGTTAGTGTAGTTGCTATTTTCTTCAATGTTCTTGTTCTTATTCATGCTTTCTCTTATGGTAGTTTTGTGTATTGCTTTAGTTAGTATGAGTACCCCTCACCTAGGCTAGATTTTTAGCTAGGGGAGGGGGAAAATGATGGTATTTTGATTATTGAACATGGAGTAATTGTTAGTTTGGTGTGAAATTATTTGTTGATGCTTGTTTTCAAACATGGGTTAAAATACTAGATTAGGAGTTTGACCAACTTCTAGGATAGAATATTGGACTAACCAAGTGTGGTTGAGAAATCTAAGCATGAGGTTAGAGACAATATGTTAGAAAAGGTCTAGGGTACTTCGAACCGGATTGTGAGCGAGGTAGAGAATGAGAGATCTAGTCTACCGAGCGATTCGATCCATGGTGTTTGGTTTGGTCTAGATTGAGATGTTATGTAAGTGGGTCGGCTGAGAAATCTAAGCCCACTTGCATTAACTAATCTCCTTGCTTGAAACAATTGATTTTATGCTTGTTATGTGGTTGCTTCGTGCTTAATTTTTGGAATATCGTGTTTTCCCCCTTCCCTAGTGACTTTACTTGTAGATGTAGTTGTAGTCTAATTTGGTTAGTTTCATTGTTTATAAATCCCAATTTACCCAAAAAACCCCAAAAAGAGACCCTCAAATAGCAAGATTGGCCTAGAAACAATCCCGATCACCTACCTCTCTGTGGATTCGACCCCTTACTCCATTATACTACCCATTTAGGATAGTTAGGGAATAGGGTTTTTATACTTTGACCGGACCTAGGAAGTAACGACCCCTAGCACCCGATCAAATTTTGGCGCCGTTGCCGGGGAGGTGCGACTTGATTGGAATTGTTTTTGCGTTATTTTTGCGATTTCAGTTATTGCTTTCATTTTCTAGTTTGATTTTGATTTTTCTTTTATTGTGATTACTATTTTTCTTTTATTTTACTCTTCCTTTTATTCTCTCTTGTCATTGCTAACCCTTTGCTTAGCTTTGGTTTTACAAGTAACATATCTTGAGACTCATTTTCAAGAATGGCTAGTTTCTCAATTCCTCCGCAATTTGAGAATGAGCCATTTTGGAGGTTTTTCGATAGGGTGCGTGAAGTATTTCCCAACAAGTATTTTGGTGGGACACGTGGATTATGTGAAGTACTTTACGCCGGGTTGAACGATTTCACTCTCAATTTGGTTGAGTATAGGCATAATGGAGGGTTTCAAGCACTTTCTTGGGATGATGCTTTTGACTACTTCAAATGTTTAGCTCAAGACTCATATGAGTGGGATATGGGCACAAACCCACAACAAGTTCTGTAACGACCCGACTTTTTAGCTTGTCGATTTACGAAGGGTAATCAACATTCGGATCATTACTTAATCTAATTAGACCATAATTCAATATTACAAAGGAAAGAATTAACCTTTATTAACTATAGCTGCTAGAATCCATAATAAACCTCTAATTAATATTACATCAAAAGTCTGAAAAATACTGTCCCAACATGCTGGGATCTTAGTAACAAACTAAATAAAGGTTTAAATAGTTCTGACTAAACTAGAATACTTAAATAGAGGCCCAAACTCTCAAGCCCATCCGGCGAAGCCCGCTCTAATCTGCTGCAACGTCACCTGAAACTGAGGGGGGGTCCACCATCAGTGGCGAGTAACTAGGCTGTCCCATTTAATCGAGGGACCACCAAACACATAATAGCATAGAAATTATCATAAAAACTGTAAAGAACTTAATACATGTTTTACACATAAATATACAAATTACGTATAAATGTACGTATAAAAATACGTATAAAAGAACGTATAGACGTACGTATAAATGTACGTACAGAAATACGTATACAAGTACGTATAAAGATACGTATAAAGATACGTATAAATACACCTGCAGAGATACGGTTAGAATACGTATAATCTTCGTATAGAATACGTACAAACAACCCTGCAGATACGGTTAGAATACATACAAAATACATTCAACATTCGCATACATACACACGCTAACATACTCGAATAATTACAGAAATATACACAGCGGAAGACTTATAATATACTGAACTTGTACTTTATATTATACAACTTAGAATTATACCTCACCACCTTCTTACATGATATCATCAGTAAATCCTAATCATATCTTTTCATAATCTTATCATCGAATTTCATATCATAATCTTATCATATCATAAATTATATCTTATCATAATCTTTCTTAATCGTAATTCATATCTTATAATTACATCTCATCTTATATCATAACATCAATCTTATAATAAGGGCATAATAGCTTCTTATCTTAACATATGCACTTATCATATCATTACATCAATCTTATAATAAGGACATAATATCTTCTTAACTTTACATATGTACTTATTATATCAACTTAACTTAACATATCATCTTTGCGGACTGTCTTCTTCAGCTCGTAGCGAACCTTTGCGTTCGCAACTTTCCTAGAACATGTCGGGGTGAACCTTTGCGTCCCACCCGTAGCCCTCCTTTGCGAGAACTAAGCCTAAGCTATGGCCATAACTCCTGGTAGCGGCTCGCAGATACGGTTACCAGACGGCTACATGTTCTAAGACCAAGAACTGCGCGGGGGAACCTTTGCGTTCGTCCCATGTGAGCAGTGGCATCGACTAAACCCAATTGATAACCTTTGCGTTATCGCAAGGGCGTCCTATCCTATTTAACCCGATTGATGACCTTTGCGTCATCGCAGGGGCGATCTTTATATTGTATCTTATATCTTTATTTAATCATATCATATCATATATTGGGAAATACTAGGTGACCATAATAGGAAATGAAATGTTCGGAGTCCCAGGAAAGAGAGGTGCGGCACGTATATTGGCCACCTTAAATACCAAGTCTTTCCTAGCCAGAGACCGAAACATAACATGTATATCTATTACTCTGTTTCCTTTCTTATCCCTAGTAATATCTTATATATCTTCAAAACTCATATAATATATTATCCTTAAAATATATATATCATATACTTATAATCTTACCCTTTCGGATACTAATTTTAATATTATATCATATACTAATTTGTAACATTATCCAAAGTAAGATAATTGTATTAATAACACTATTAGTATTTGGCCCTAATAAACATGTTACTAATATTATTATTCCTTTTTATCCCTACACTTTACAACTTATCCCCAATAATTATTTTATCCGTAACTTATATTACTAAATTATTCCTAAATTAATAACAATTCAAAATCAACTAAATTTGACTATTTCCAGCAATTTTACACGGCATTCCCAGAATGTTAACAAAATTTAATTAATTTCTTAATTTATTTTAATTAAACAACTAATTACTAAAAATTAGCAAATTAAAATAAAAATCATATTTTTTCCTAATTTTCTTCCACACGACGTTTTAATATCTTTTAAATAAAATTATTTAATTAATTCATATAATTTAATCTACAGCAAACAATTAAATTAAATAAACAATTCTTACGAAAAATTATACTTAACATAACATAACAAGATTAAAATCATACATACACGGCATATACATATAAACAAGAAATAACACAACTTTTAATGTTTTAATCTTTAGCTCACTCGGGAGAATCCCGAGAGTAAGTAGATTTTAGAATATAATTCAAGAACAAATTTACATATTCAAGAATTTAAAGATTCATGGAATTAAATAAAGATTTAAAATAAAGATTCACATATTTAATCTAGCATGTTCAAGATTAGTATAAAAATAACATTTTTTATTTCCTCCTTTAAATTTTGTACCACTCGAAAATTCAATAATTAATAATAGCATATTTTAATAATTCAATTGCCCTATTTTATACAATCTGATTTTTAAAGAATTAAATTAAAAACGACCATCTAAAGATCTCTAAAAATCTGGAAATTTTTATGGGAGCTAAATATGGGTTCAAGTATTTACGTGCATAAATTTCGTCTAAAAATAACATCTTTTACTATTTTTAAGTGATTTTATAACTAACCAGTCAGATTAGGCTGAATTCGGTTTCAGAATTTTATGCCATATCAAACGATCTTTAAAAATTACGAAAATTTAACACAAGCTGTAAAACATTATCACTGACTTCCATATAAAATTTCGTAGCATTCCGAATTGATTAAGTACACTAATAAATTCGTAAACCTATTCTGGACAGTTTTACCGGTTTGAAAGATTAAATTTTTATAAACAATAAACGGACGAATTTTTCCACGAAATAAATCATGGTTAATAATCAAACAGTAAACCAGATACCATGAAAAATTAATCAAGAAATAACAAGATTTGATTGGTAAATAAATTATACAAGATCATACATAAAATCAAGAAAATACATAAAAATCAATCAAGAAATTCATGCTTCATGCTCGACATATCCAAGTAAAACAATATTAAATTTCCTACAATTTTCATGATATGATTCCTAATTAACTATGTGTTTTTCTACCCATAGATTAAAGAGGAGAGCATAGTTACCTGGATTCGCTTAATTAATCCAAGGAAAAATTAAAGGGGTTCGACTTTTGAGAGGGGAAGAAGAGAGGATGATGATCTTTAGAATTTGGAGTTTATGTGCTTAAATGCATAATGGCAAAATAAGGGACAAGAGCCCTATTTATAGAACAAAAGGAAGGGTTGCAAGTCCTAAAATAAGGGGAAGGGGGAGCTGATCGTGTGGACTAAAACAAAGGGGCCAAGTCATGGGCTTGGTTGATAATTACTTAGGCCTACTTAATTGGTAATTAACATAATTACCCAACTAAATTAAAAATACCCATTGGCCCAAATGGAAGAACAGAACCGGCCAAAAGGAAATAAAAGAACAAATTGGGTATTTGGCCCAATTTGATGAAAAAGAAAGGGCTCAAAATAAAACAGTCCAAAATTAAATGGGCCTTTTGGACTTAGAATTAAGACATATCATTAATAACCGCGAAATTTTCTGGCCCAAAATTCCGGGTCGTTACAATCACCCCTCCTTAAATAAATTTCGTCCTCGAAATTTACTTAAAGAAGCTCACGTAAGAAAACAATGGAACAACTAAAACATAAACGATCAGCCGTAGACGGAGACCGTACACGTAGTTATGTCAGCTGTGCGTCCGCCTCTTCTTGGTCACGTAGAAGACTCGGTTCTTCACTTGTACTCGGCTCACCATTGTTGCCGGTTTGTTCTTTGGTCACGCCCAAGTCTCGCGCCTTCCTTGTCTGCATACGCAACACACTATTATAACCCGTCGCACCTCTTTCCGGAATGACGTTCGTTCTCGCATCCTCTGCAAACCGGGGTCTCGGGAACGTTGGTTGCTTGCCCGTCCTGCGATTGCGGCTGGTTGGCTTTCCCTGGTTCTCTTCCTTGTAGCCTTTTCCTCCTCGAACGATGCTTGAACCTCTAAAGCGGTCTCGTACGCGTTCTGTAACGATGCTGACCTGTTGCCGGTAACGTGTACCCTAATGCGAGGACTCGTCATTTTGATATACCGCTTCAGCTTCTCAGCTTCTGTTGGAGATATTGCAGCGACAAATCTGGACAGCTTCGCGATCTTGTCGGTAAATGTCTGAACTGACATGGTCCCCTAAGCGAGCGTCAGGAACTCCTCTGGCTTTTGCCACCTAAGCTCGTCGGAAAAGATACGTTCTCGTAGCTTGGAGGTAAACTCTTCTCGTGTCATGGTCTTCACAGCTCTTCCCTGCGGCGAACCGTTACCAACTAGTCGTCTGCTTCTAATCGAAGGTAGTAGCTAGCGATCTGAACTCGTTTATCTTCCGGACAACCGATTGCGTCGAACCGTTTCTCCATCTCTCAAATCCAGCTCTTGCGCATCACGGGGTCAGACGTGCCATCATTGGTAGGACGCCGATGACGAGAAATCCGATCCTGGACCTGTGGGTTATGGGCTCACCACGCTTCTGCTGCGCCACTCTGATAAAACACCGGTCACGGCTACGAATTGATGGTTCCGGCGTCGAAGTCTGAGGTTTGGCCTTGGGGGCGTCATCCTGTACGTACACACTTAAACATTCTTATTGTTAGTTCACACAAAAGCACATAGTAACGTCGGAGGACGTAAACGAGCAATCCGATCGAACGAAGACGACTGGGAATCCTGGACTCGCATGCTATTCTGTGCCAAAGTAAGAATTGCGTCTTCTAAGTTGCGACGACGACGGCCGGAACTTGAAGGTCGTGGGATCGACATCCTGAAACAACAATCGCGTTAAGAAATACACGACATACGAAACGGCGCCAACGCGAAACGAAAACGATAAATCGTCTTAACCCTGGCTTCTACCCATGGTTCACTCATCCAGGTTTTCCATATTAAGCTAAGGTTCACTCGGGTTCATAAAGCGCTCAACTTTCGAAGTTACTTGTGAAGAAGTAACTTAGGATCAAACCTATGGCTCTGATACCAACTGTAACGACCCGACTTTTTAGCTTGTCGATTTACGAAGGGTAATCAACATTCGGATCATTACTTAATCTAATTAGACCATAATTCAATATTACAAAGGAAAGAATTAACCTTTATTAACTATAGCTGCTAGAATCCATAATAAACCTCTAATTAATATTACATCAAAAGTCTGAAAAATACTGTCCCAACATGCTGGGATCTTAGTAACAAACTAAATAAAGGTTTAAATAGTTCTGACTAAACTAGAATACTTAAATAGAGGCCCAAACTCTCAAGCCCATCCGGCGAAGCCCGCTCTAATCTGCTGCAACGTCACCTGAAACTGAGGGGGGGTCCACCATCAGTGGCGAGTAACTAGGCTGTCCCATTTAATCGAGGGACCACCAAACACATAATAGCATAGAAATTATCATAAAAACTGTAAAGAACTTAATACATGTTTTACACATAAATATACAAATTACGTATAAATGTACGTATAAAAATACGTATAAAAGAACGTATAGACGTACGTATAAATGTACGTACAGAAATACGTATACAAGTACGTATAAAGATACGTATAAAGATACGTATAAATACACCTGCAGAGATACGGTTAGAATACGTATAATCTTCGTATAGAATACGTACAAACAACCCTGCAGATACGGTTAGAATACATACAAAATACATTCAACATTCGCATACATACACACGCTAACATACTCGAATAATTACAGAAATATACACAGCGGAAGACTTATAATATACTGAACTTGTACTTTATATTATACAACTTAGAATTATACCTCACCACCTTCTTACATGATATCATCAGTAAATCCTAATCATATCTTTTCATAATCTTATCATCGAATTTCATATCATAATCTTATCATATCATAAATTATATCTTATCATAATCTTTCTTAATCGTAATTCATATCTTATAATTACATCTCATCTTATATCATAACATCAATCTTATAATAAGGGCATAATAGCTTCTTATCTTAACATATGCACTTATCATATCATTACATCAATCTTATAATAAGGACATAATATCTTCTTAACTTTACATATGTACTTATTATATCAACTTAACTTAACATATCATCTTTGCGGACTGTCTTCTTCAGCTCGTAGCGAACCTTTGCGTTCGCAACTTTCCTAGAACATGTCGGGGTGAACCTTTGCGTCCCACCCGTAGCCCTCCTTTGCGAGAACTAAGCCTAAGCTATGGCCATAACTCCTGGTAGCGGCTCGCAGATACGGTTACCAGACGGCTACATGTTCTAAGACCAAGAACTGCGCGGGGGAACCTTTGCGTTCGTCCCATGTGAGCAGTGGCATCGACTAAACCCAATTGATAACCTTTGCGTTATCGCAAGGGCGTCCTATCCTATTTAACCCGATTGATGACCTTTGCGTCATCGCAGGGGCGATCTTTATATTGTATCTTATATCTTTATTTAATCATATCATATCATATATTGGGAAATACTAGGTGACCGTAATAGGAAATGAAATGTTCGGAGTCCCAGGAAAGAGAGGTGCGGCACGTATATTGGCCACCTTAAATACCAAGTCTTTCCTAGCCAGAGACCGAAACATAACATGTATATCTATTACTCTGTTTCCTTTCTTATCCCTAGTAATATCTTATATATCTTCAAAACTCATATAATATATTATCCTTAAAATATATATATCATATACTTATAATCTTACCCTTTCGGATACTAATTTTAATATTATATCATATACTAATTTGTAACATTATCCAAAGTAAGATAATTGTATTAATAACACTATTAGTATTTGGCCCTAATAAACATGTTACTAATATTATTATTCCTTTTTATCCCTACACTTTACAACTTATCCCCAATAATTATTTTATCCGTAACTTATATTACTAAATTATTCCTAAATTAATAACAATTCAAAATCAACTAAATTTGACTATTTCCAGCAATTTTACACGGCATTCCCAGAATGTTAACAAAATTTAATTAATTTCTTAATTTATTTTAATTAAACAACTAATTACTAAAAATTAGCAAATTAAAATAAAAATCATATTTTTTCCTAATTTTCTTCCACACGACGTTTTAATATCTTTTAAATAAAATTATTTAATTAATTCATATAATTTAATCTACAGCAAACAATTAAATTAAATAAACAATTCTTACGAAAAATTATACTTAACATAACATAACAAGATTAAAATCATACATACACGGCATATACATATAAACAAGAAATAACACAACTTTTAATGTTTTAATCTTTAGCTCACTCGGGAGAATCCCGAGAGTAAGTAGATTTTAGAATATAATTCAAGAACAAATTTACATATTCAAGAATTTAAAGATTCATGGAATTAAATAAAGATTTAAAATAAAGATTCACATATTTAATCTAGCATGTTCAAGATTAGTATAAAAATAACATTTTTTATTTCCTCCTTTAAATTTTGTACCACTCGAAAATTCAATAATTAATAATAGCATATTTTAATAATTCAATTGCCCTATTTTATACAATCTGATTTTTAAAGAATTAAATTAAAAACGATCATCTAAAGATCTCTAAAAATCTGGAAATTTTTATGGGAGCTAAATATGGGTTCAAGTATTTACGTGCATAAATTTCGTCTAAAAATAACATCTTTTACTATTTTTAAGTGATTTTATAACTAACCAGTCAGATTAGGCTGAATTCGGTTTCAGAATTTTATGCCATATCAAACGATCTTTAAAAATTACGAAAATTTAACACAAGCTGTAAAACATTATCACTGACTTCCATATAAAATTTCGTAGCATTCCGAATTGATTAAGTACACTAATAAATTCGTAAACCTATTCTGGACAGTTTTACCGGTTTGAAAGATTAAATTTTTATAAACAATAAACGGACGAATTTTTCCACGAAATAAATCATGGTTAATAATCAAACAGTAAACCAGATACCATGAAAAATTAATCAAGAAATAACAAGATTTGATTGGTAAATAAATTATACAAGATCATACATAAAATCAAGAAAATACATAAAAATCAATCAAGAAATTCATGCTTCATGCTCGACATATCCAAGTAAAACAATATTAAATTTCCTACAATTTTCATGATATGATTCCTAATTAACTATGTGTTTTTCTACCCATAGATTAAAGAGGAGAGCATAGTTACCTGGATTCGCTTAATTAATCCAAGGAAAAATTAAAGGGGTTCGACTTTTGAGAGGGGAAGAAGAGAGGATGATGATCTTTAGAATTTGGAGTTTATGTGCTTAAATGCATAATGGCAAAATAAGGGACAAGAGCCCTATTTATAGAACAAAAGGAAGGGTTGCAAGTCCTAAAATAAGGGGAAGGGGGAGCTGATCGTGTGGACTAAAACAAAGGGGCCAAGTCATGGGCTTGGTTGATAATTACTTAGGCCTACTTAATTGGTAATTAACATAATTACCCAACTAAATTAAAAATACCCATTGGCCCAAATGGAAGAACAGAACCGGCCAAAAGGAAATAAAAGAACAAATTGGGTATTTGGCCCAATTTGATGAAAAAGAAAGGGCTCAAAATAAAACAGTCCAAAATTAAATGGGCCTTTTGGACTTAGAATTAAGACATATCATTAATAACCGCGAAATTTTCTGGCCCAAAATTCCGGGTCGTTACAAGTTCAACCCAACTATGGTAGGCCTCCTACCCCCTCTCCTAGTTGTGATTCTATGCAGTTTGGTTATGAATTTTCATCCCCACCTAATGATTGCATGAATTACAATGATGTCCCTTGTGCTTACAATGCTTCTCCTCACTTGTCATATCATGATTCTTCTTCTCTAAGTCAAAATTGTAATGAGGTGCATGCTCCAAGTTTTGATACACAACTTATCTTAGATTGCATAAAATCCTTTTGCGATGACATGAAGTTAGAAAGGAGGAACATGTGTGTTGATGATCATTCCTCTCCCCCGCATGCTAATTCATCCCCTAATTTAAATGATGTGATGCATTCTCAAGTCTATGATGTGAATCCTACTCTTGATGCCATGAATCACTTAGAGGAACTAATGTGTAGTAGCATTGAATGTGTTGAACATGTTGAATCTAGAGTAGATGTTTGCTACACCCTTACCCCTCTTGAATGTGAGGATGAGAGCACTGGGTTAGTGAAGGAGTGTGATCCAATACCCTCTATGACCGACCAAGAGTGTGAGGATGTGATACGTGAGTTAATGAGGATAGACAAGGAGAGAGGTTATGGAAAATGTATTTATGCATCTAAGTCCTCGAATGATTTTGATGGTGGTTCTCCCTATGTAGAGAAAGAAAATGTTTTGAGGGAGAAAATTGTGCTTGTTGATGATGGATTTTGGAGTAGTGATGATGATGAGCCATGCCTAGGTTTGGTGAGTCCAATTCATGAAGAGGAAGAGGTTGCTTTTGAGGAAGTTTGTGAATCCCTAGATTCTCTTTTTGCCTCCCCCTCTCCCATTGACTCCATTATTCAGTCTCTTCCTAACCCACCTCAATCAATTGATGACTTAGATGGTATTGAAAGTGAAGATGGTGACTCTAGTGATAGTGATGATGATGAGTTTGGCTTAGAGATTGAAAACCCCCTCTTTGAGGATGCTTATGAAACTCGTGATTATCACAACCCTTTATTTGTGGATGTAGATGATGTAGGTGATGAGTTGAGAGATGAATCTTTAGGTGAAGAAGCTTTGGATAGGAGTGCTCTTGTTATGAGTTCTTGTGATGTGAGTGAGAGTTTTTGCGAGGACATAACGCCCGTTCTATCCACTCATGCCCCTTTCTCCAAGAGTCTTGATCTTGTTCCTTCTTTCCCTATTTCTCTTCCTCACTATGTCACTTGTCCACCACTTGAGGATCCTCTTACCACTCATGACCCCCAAGATTCTCTTGTTGATACCATTGTAGCAAAGTTGTATAGTAGTGACAATTTTTCCTCCTTTTCTTTTGATTCTTCTTTTTCTTTTGATTCTTCTTTTTGTTTTGATTTTTCTTCTTATTTTTTCATTTTTCCTTGTAAATTTTCTCATTTTGCTTTTTCTTCATCATTTAGGCATAGAGTATTGATTCACTTTGTGCCTACTCTATTGTATACTCTTGCCTATGTGATACTCATTGAGCCGTGTGCGGTTGCACATGACAAGCTTTTGAGATCGTTGCAATCTTATTTACTAGATTAAATGGTCTCCCTTTGTAAATAGTTTTATTTTTCTTATTTTCTCTTTTCCTCTTATTTTCCTTTCCCTCCCTCCCTCCCTTTGAACTTGTTTGAAGCATTGAGGACAATGCTTCATTCGAATTGGGGGGGGGGGGGGGGGAGGACCTTTTGATCTTTCATTTTCATTATGTTATTAATGCTTTTATTTTGGAAGTTTGGACTTGTCTCATGTGTATGTAGGTTTGAGGAACTTAAAGAGCCTTTTGAGACAAATTGAAGTAAGAAATTGATGAAGCCTGCTTTGGTGAGATCTTTCCAAACTCTCCTCTTTTATTTCCCTTGTTTGCTTAGTTTTAGGGTTAGGTTTAGGAGGAGATGATTGTTCGAGGATGTTTGGCTTTTAATTTTGGCTTTTAAGCCCTTGAGGACATTTGGATATCGATGGCGTTGGGCCTCGATTTATTTATTTGTTTGATTCTTGATTGCTTATTTGAGAGTCATTCATGCTTGGATTTTGTTTTCCTCACTTTTGTATAGTTTTCTTATTTTGTTTTTCCTTTTTTTTTCCATTTCTTTTTCTTTTCTTTTCAAGGCAAAGTGTATTTTTGGTCTTGTTTTTAGTTTGGACTTGATCACTTTAGAGTCTTGGACATTGAATGCATTCCTTCCTAATTGTTAGCGGTCCACATGGTTTGAGATGTTGGGGTTGATTTTCAAATATCATGTGCTAGGTTTTAGAGCTTTAGAGTTCATGAAACTTAAACTCTTGGGTTGTGGAATGATTGGTGATGCTTTGCTAGCTAGTTGAATCCCTGGAGGTAGTATTTGCAATCCACTACCCTTAACATGTGAGGAAATGTCAAATCTTTCAAGCCTTCAACATTATTTTGTTTGAGTGGCGATAGGATCCTTGTTATAACTTAGCTTGATCAAGAACTTGATTCATGACTCGCCGAGACCGCGACCGAGCTACTCTAGGGGAGGATAGAGGCATTCATTTTCCTAGTTATGTTCCATTTTTTTTTTTTTCCTTTTTCATTTCCTTTTTTTTGTTTTATTTGTCTTGCTTCTTTCATTTTTCTAGTTTTTTTTTCTTTGCATTTATCATTTGGAACCTTTTGAGCTTGGCCTTTCCTTTCTTCTAGCCACATTACTAGCCTTGTATGCCCCTTGTTTTGTCTTATATCCTTTTAGGTATAGTGAAGCAATTGGAGCATTGTGGTTTGTATTTGCTTTGTATCGGAAATTTGTGGAGAAGTAAGGAGGTTTGCTAAGCGCAAACGTGTTGATTTGCATAGTTGCAAGCAAAAGCCGACCTAAGTTGAAAAAGGCAAGGTCGTGTTAAATAATTGAAAAAAAAAATTGAAAAAAAAAGGTGAAAAAAAAAGAAAGAAAAAAAAGGCAAGCATTTATTCCTTTCTCTTTCACAATGAGGACATTGTGTCATTTAAGCTTGGGGGAGGAGGAATATTGCGAAAAATCTTGTAAAATTTTTCAAATTTTGTTTATTTCTTTGAATAAGCTTGGGGGATTTTGTGTGTATGTGTATGGCGTATTAGGAGTTTGTTTGCTATTTGTTGCTCATTGGCACTTATTTGCTTCACTATTTAAGTTTTGAGCACCACAAGCCAAATTCATTCCTACCTTACCCTAGCCCTACATTACAACCCTTAAGCCCTCTTGATCCTAGAGAGTTGAGTTATAGTCGGTGGAGGAAGTCATGGTTCAAGCATATTGAGCGGCTTTGTTATGATGAGATGTCGGGTAGCCTAAATTGTTACTCCTTTTTGTTCTTCCGGCTCCTTCGGGGAGTCATGAGGAGCTACCTCAAAGGGTGGAGATGAAACTAGCTTAGCTTGTGATTGTTTGGTTGTAGAGCGAAAAGGGGATTGTTTCTCTCTAGTTCTTCTATGTAGCATGTTTTATTTGACTATCCACCTTAACTTAGACATTTTTGAGCATATTTTCCGCTAGTGCTTAGAAAGGTTTGCATTCATTGATCCTTGATCCATTTACAAGTCCGACTAGGGATTTTTGTTTTATTTTTCTTCCTGTTATTTTTCTTTTCTTTGTTTTCGACTTTTCGTTAACCTCTGCCTTGATCTATTGTTGGAAGAGTTATGGGTTAAACTCTTTGGAAACCCTTACGAGAGCATCACTCGTCCTCATTGACGACTTTGAGGTTTAAATGGCTTGTCATTTACGCTAAAAATGACCGTGATTCCTACGACAGTGAGTTAGTGTAAATATGCTGTGTTTGATTAGGTTGTTATTTTCCATTACTTGGTGTTGTTATCCTGTGGTTCGGGAATCAATTTGACTTTGCTCGAGGGCGAGCAAAGGGCTAGTTGGGGGGATTTTGATCGGTGCATTTGTGCACCATCTTATAGGTCATTTTTCATCCTTTTTATTCTTTGTTTTGCCCATATTTGTGCATTTTTAATTGGTTTTTCCTCCGCTCGTTACATGTTACCAAGATTTGGGTCTCGTTTCATTTTTGGGTATTTTCTATGCATTTTTGAGAGGAAATGGGAATACAAGTGCTTTGATATTTAACATGAGTTGTTTTAGGTCCACGCCAGAGGATTCGAAGCCGGTTTTGACCACCCTCCACTATTTTGGGCATAAATTCTTTTCTGAAAATCTTTTGGATGCGGGGCCTATTGTGTTGGAAACTAGAGTTCAAGAGCTTTCCAACGGTATATTACACGCTCCAATCAGAGATCTACATCAAAAGTTATGAGCCTTACAAGATCATCTCTTTGCGCAGTCTTCTCAGAGCGGACGCTCTAAATATGAGAGCGGACGCTCTGACATGTCCGAGCGGACACTCTCTAATTTAGAGCGGACGCTCGGCCCATGATCAGAAGGCATTGGCTGCTAGCAAAGGCCAGAGCGTCCGCTCCAACCCATGGAGCGTCCGCTCTCCATGCATGGAGCGCCCGCTCCAACCCATGGAGCGTCCGCTCGCCCATGCATGGAGCGTCCGCTCCCCTTGCATGGAGCGTCCGTTCCAACCCCTGGAGCGTCCGCTCCCTTGGCCCAGTTTCAGCGCGTCCATTTGTTCTCTCTCATGTAATATATAAATACCCCAACTCTTCTAGGTTTAGGGGGGGACGAAATTACCACTTAATTTAGCATTGTTTTCAGTATTTTTAGAGAGAAAAACACAAGAGCTTTGAGTAGTTTTTAGCTTGTAATCTTCAATCAACATTTCTTCTTCATCATTTTGCAATCAATCAATACATTCAATCTCTTAGTTTTTGGTAACATTTCTCACTTCCCTTATACTTTTTTATCATCTTTATGCTATTATGTTTGTTACTTAGTTTGTTCTTGGTTTAATCATCTTGTTTATGGTTTATGAGTTTATAGTTTGCATCTTTTAGTTGATTTGTTAGTGTAGTTGCTATTTTCTTCAATGTTCTTGTTCTTATTCATGCTTTCTCTTATGGTAGTTTTGTGTATTGCTTTAGTTAGTATGAGTACCCCTCACCTAGGCTAGATTTTTAGCTAGGGGAGGGGGAAAATGATGGTATTTTGATTATTGAACATGGAGTAATTGTTAGTTTGGTGTGAAATTATTTGTTGATGCTTGTTTTCAAACATGGGTTAAAATACTAGATTAGGAGTTTGACCAACTTCTAGGATAGAATATTGGACTAACCAAGTGTGGTTGAGAAATCTAAGCATGAGGTTAGAGACAATATGTTAGAAAAGGTCTAGGGTACTTCGAACCGGATTGTGAGCGAGGTAGAGAATGAGAGATCTAGTCTACCGAGCGATTCGATCCATGGTGTTTGGTTTGGTCTAGATTGAGATGTTATGTAAGTGGGTCGGCTGAGAAATCTAAGCCCACTTGCATTAACTAATCTCCTTGCTTGAAACAATTGATTTTATGCTTGTTATGTGGTTGCTTCGTGCTTAATTTTTGGAATATCGTGTTTTCCCCCTTCCCTCGGCCTAGTGACTTTACTTGTAGATGTAGTTGTAGTCTAATTTGGTTAGTTTCATTGTTTATAAATCCCAATTTACCCAAAAAACCCCAAAAAGAGACCCTCAAATAGCAAGATTGGCCTAGAAACAATCCTGATCACCTACCTCTCTGTGGATTCGACCCCTTACTCCATTATACTACCCATTTAGGATAGTTAGGGAATAGGGTTTTTATACTTTGACCGGACCTAGGAAGTAACGACCCCTAGCACCCGATCAGGCGCAAAATTACATCCTATATTAACCCAAACGCATATAAATGAGTCATTTAATGCCTACATTAATGATATAGAGCATGGATAAACTTAAAAAACAATAATTTTTTTGTTGTAATATGATTTTTCAATATTTTTTGGATTCAAATCAATTATGATTGTGGTAATGTTAGTTGGAGGATATAGCTGGTTATTTTTGGGATTTTGTGGTGAAGTTTCGGAGATAAAGTGGTTATGAACACCACTTTCTTTATGTTTTGTTTGCCCAAAATCATGCAAATAAGTCATGTAATGCTTAAATGAATGTTATAGGAAATTTGTAAACCTTTAAAAACCTATTTGCCATGTTTTTGTTCCAAAACGCCTTATTTGTTCCTAAACTCATGCAATTATGTCATTTAATGCTTGTATGAATGGTATACAACATAAATAAACCTTAAAAACAGTATATACATTGATTGATAGAAACATGTGAACAAAAAACCCCCCAAAACAAGCCAGAAGTGACATGTTTGCCAACTTTTTGTGCCAAAACGCCCTATTTTCTCATAAAAAAATGCCCGTGAAAGATACTTCTATGATTAGAAGCCCCCCCCCCCCACACCTCATTTGCACCTCCCTCTTTGTAGCATTATAATTTGTTATTCTTCTATTTGCAACATCTATAGTGAGTGGGTTTTATTCATTAGTTTAGTGATATTATTTATTAATGACTAATAATATTCCTACCTATGCCTTAAAGGCTACTTTTTATTTTATTTTTACCTATATAGCTCTTTCGTTTTTTCAACCCTTCTACGAATCACCTTCTGCAAATTTTGGATCAATGTTGGCTTCACTAGCAATGGAAGTAGCGAAGACATGGTGGCATGTTAAGGAAGGAGAGGCTAATGGTGGCAAGTCAAAGTTGTATTTTTTTTCTTTTTTTTTATTTGGAACTATAATTTATTTCTTTTCTTATGTTCATCTAGTATTTGGAGCTGTAGTATTTTCCTATTCTTACTATTTTGAGTTGTTATTATTTTTTGTATTTTAATGCTTTTGGACTTATTTTATGGTAACTTAAATCTCTTTAAGTGAAGAATTTAATGGGTCTGTAGAGGATGGTGAGGGGGGCAGCAGGGGCTAGGTGGGGGGGGGGGTTCAGTAGGTGGTGTGAAGGGGCTAGAAGGGTCTGGGGTGGTTGGGGGTCAGCAAAGGATGTGGAGGGGGATCTGTAGGGGCTGTAATGGGGGACAACAAGGGCTGTACAGGAGGGTGGGGAGGGCAAGGGGGTTGGGCATGGGGGGCAGCAGGGGTGGGGTAGGGGTAGCAGTGGGTGGGGAGGGCAGGGGACAGTAGGGTGGGTAGCAGGTTAGGGGGGGTGCTGTAGGGAATGGGGGGGGTGTGGGGGGATTTTTTTTAATTAAAAAAACACACTTTTTGTAACGGGCCTGAGCCTTGCCCGTTACAATAAGTGGACTTATTGTAACGGGCATGGCTCAGACCCGTTATAAGAAGTGCATTTATTGTAACGGGCATGAGCCATGCCCGTTACAATAAGTTGACTTATTGTAACGGGCTTGACTCAGGCCCGTTACAAAAAGTGACTTATTGTAACAGGCCTGAGCACGTTACAATAAATATTCCTTATTGTAACGGGGCCAATTGTAACGGCCTATGACCGTTACAATAATAAGCCATTTTTGCTCGTTACAATAAGTCATTTTTTTTACTAGTAGCGGATGCGGTGGCAAGGGAAAGTAGAACTCGTTCAAGTAATATTAATGTACTTAATCTTCTAGACAATGTTCCTAATTTATGTATTAATAGCTATCAGGAGGATTGTAGTAAGTTTATTTCCATAAACGATGTATTACATGACTCTATTTAAGTAAGGAAAATTTAGGAATAACCCCTAAAACTTTTTAACAATTTTAGCAATTACTCGCTTTAAATTTATTTTCTTAATTTAACCCCCCAAACTATGCCCTCCTTTATCCAAATCACCCCCAAATTAGAATATTCCTTTAAATTTAACGGAATATTACCTTTGATTTGTTAATTAACAACTCTAAAACATAATTAACATAGTAATATGGTTTATTAATACACTAACATGGTTTATTAATACATTAACATAATTAAAACAATCTCCATCTTCTTTCTCTCTTCTCTTGCAACCCCTGGCCACTAGGGGTGTCAGTTCAGTTAATAAGTTCAGTTATGGTTGGACCCAAACGGTTCAGTTGACTTCAGTTGATCTTTTCCAAAATAACCAATTCGGTTTTAACTTTATCAGTTTCAGTTCCAACCCATTGCAGTTAATTTTATTTTCAGTTCAAATCAGTTCCGTTATGATTGGTCTTCGATTTTACCCATACGATTTCAGTTGTTGTCAGTTCATTGTGAACGATTGATATAACAGTTCCGATTGTATTCAGTTTAAGGTATGGTTGATCTTTGGTTTTACCCATACGATTTCAGTTGTTATCAGTTCATTGTGAACGGTTGATATAACAATTCCCATTGTCTTTAGCTTACATTATGGTTGTTCTTCGGTTTTACCCGTGCTATTTCAATTGTTGTTAGTTCATTGTGAGCGGTTGATATATCGGTTCTAGATGTATTCAATTTATGATATGAAAAAATACGTTTATATCCATTCGATTTCGGTTATTATCAGTCTATTGTAAATGATTATATTCAGTTACATTATGGTTATTTTTCAGTTTTACAAGGAAATCTGTAACGGTTTCGTTCGAGTTGGATATTAAGTATTAATGGGTTTTAACCGAGTTTTTTCACGTTTGTTTCTCTAAATAATATGAGCCGATCGTATTCGTTTTAGCCATTGAATTGTTTGCGTCACAATGGGTTAGTTAAGTTGAGGTGCACGTTAAAGTTATTTATTATTTATCAATTCATATTTTAATCAAATTATTCTTGTACTAATATTATTAAGTATAAATGTGCAACTGCGTATCAAGTATCAATATTGGGTATATATGATGGTCAAGGTGATGAAGAGTGATACTATATTGGCGATAACAACGATCATAACAATAATAATGATAGCAATTACCAAAACAACAACAATAATGAATTGATGATGTAACTTATGAACGATGATAACGATGATGGTGATTGATATGAATAATAGTAGTAACAATATCGAGAACAATAACAATAACAAGATTTGAGTCTACTTTTAATCTAATACAAAGTTAATAACAATAACCATCATGATACTATATATGCATAATATGCTCAATACATCATACTAATATACTATTCTATAAATAAATCATACTATAAAATCAACAAATAATATAATATTGTAGCCATATACTAGAATGCATAATATCTTTAATTTGATAGTATATAACACCATCATCATACACTATATACAATACATCACATTGTTATATCATTAAATCATACTGTAAAAACAAGAAATCATATAATATTAAGACAAAGTATCATACTAATATAACTTAATATCATACTATTATATATACAATTGTATTATTTAGAATGCAGTCATACTATATGTATCACTCAGACAATGACTTATCCATAAAATATAGATAATCATTGACTGCTCGAGCAAATGCTTCTATTATTTGTGTGAAAGTCTTAATTTAATATGTTGATGGTGATTGTTGATTGATGCGCCATTGCATTGCCACTTTGCCCATTTCATGGTAATAACAATGGAGTAATGGTAATAAGATTGATGATGGATGGAGATGGATAATAATGCATGGGTGATGATATTGGTGATGTGTGATGATGTATATGAATGGTGATGGATGTTGATGACATGGATGATGATGACATATTGACATGGATGATGATCATGGATGATGGTGACATGTTAATAACTATTCTATATGGTCATGGATATTGATAATGATACTGATGAGTGATGGTTGTAATCCACCTTGTTAAGGTGCTTGTTAAGCTGTTAGTTGTTATCTTGTTGACTATAGTTTGCTCTTCCCTGGGTACAACCCTTCCTAGAAGGTGGGTACTAGGGTTGATGCTCGTAGCTCAGTGTTAGTTTGTATCTCTTTGATTTTGGTAATAAAGTCTATTTATTTTGCTAGAAAATGTATTGTTTTATATATTTAATTATCTATTTGAAGAAGATATCTAAAATCCAACCAACTCTTTTGAAATGGGTATGGTTGAAAACAATCAATTTTAAATTATTAATATGCTAAATTTAATTAATTTGAATAATCAATATATGAAAAGAACGCACAATTTTATTTAATAGTATATTATAAATAATCGTTTCGTGAAAAGAACAATTTGATTTAATATAGTATAATTTGATACAAATAGATTTTGTCTAATTTCAGTTTAGTGTAAAGCGATTTTCAGTTAACCAACGATTTAAAACAGTTTTTTCTCAATTTGGTTCAATCAAGCAACAACTTAAAACTAGTTATAAGTCATTTTGGTTTAGTTGATCAATAGTTAATTGCAGTTTTGTTAACTAACAAAATCAAATATTTTATAAGTCATTTCGGTTCAGTTGATAAACAGTTAAAAACAGTTCAATTAACTAACAAAACCATATAGGTTACAGTTAATCTCAGTTCAGTTATGATTCAGTTATGGTCAGTTAAAAACAGTTTTATGTAGTCAACCTTTTCAGTTCAGTTGATTTCAGTTCATGATTCAGTTCAGTTTCAGTTCAGTTAAGTGCAGTTCATTTTGTTTCAGTTGGAATTTCAGTTATCAATCATTTGGTTACTGGTTCATTTCAGTTCAAACCATTCAGTTCAATTCACGTTAGGTTAACAGTTAAACCAACAGTTCCTAACCAAATTGACAGCCCTACTTGCCACTACCACCGCCACCTTCATTTTCTCTCTCTCCTTTGATCACCCGGCCCCCTATCACCAACACCATGACCTCCATTTTCTTTCTCTCCTCTAACCACCCCCTTGCCACCACCACCGCCACCTCCATTTTCTTTCTCTCTCCTTTGACCACCCCTTGCCACCATCAACACCATCACCTCCAACAACTTTACCCTCATTCCAAGCTCCTTCAATCATTCACACACATATATCGACAATCACACAATCGAATTTAGTAAGTTTTCAATCAAATTTAGTAAGTTTTGGGAGGGTCAGAGGTGCTAGAAAGAAGTTGAATTAGAAGAGGAGGGTGATAAAGTGGTGGTGGTTGTTGTGGTCAAAGCAGAGAGCAATGTTAGTGGTAGTGGTTTGGGATGATGAAATGAAGAAGATGATGATGAAGGAATGATTAGAGAGAAGGAGAGGGTTTAATTAGTAAAAAATGGGTTCCACCGTTAGATTATAAAAGATTTTGGTGATTTGGATAACGGAGGGGAAAGTTTAGGGGTTAAATTAAAAAAATAAATTTAAAGAGGGTAATTGCTAAAAGCTTGAAAAAAAATTTGGGGTTATTTCTAATTTTTCCTTTAATTAAGTAATTATCCCCTTCCTACAAAAAAAAAAAAAAAAAAAAAAAAAAAAAAAAAAAAACCTTGTGTTATGTATAATTGGACAGTCGTCTAATCAAATTGTTTGGTCAGACGGTCTAACCCAATACTTTCACTAATTATAATTAATATTAACTTGAATGGATTAATTGTAAAATTGGTCCATGCAAACGAAATAATTAGACGAGCTTTAAGTACAGGTGTCAATTTTCGACCCGACCTGAAAAACTCGAGTAACCCGATCGGTAAATAGCGGGTTTTGACAAAATTTTAGAGATTTTTAACCCGTTTAAACACGTCATTTTAAAACTGCTAAAACCCGTTAATTTTCAACCCGACCCAGTTCAACCTAGTGGGTTAAACACTTTTTAGTATTTTTATGATTTGTTGATAATTTCTATAACATTAGACTATTAAACCTTTACTATCAAATTTCTAAATTGTCATTTTGATCGTTTATTTGTTGAAAATGATGCTAAAAGACGCTATTTATTTGGGATACAAGTTTATACTTCTTTTTTTTTTATAAATGGGGTTATAAATAATAGATTTAGAACACAAAATAGCACTGCGGTTATAAATCTCTAAACCCGTTGGGTCAACCCGAACCCGGAGGATCTGGGTCACGAATCAGATATCTAAAACTCGAACCCGATAACAACTCGCTTTGAGTAACTCGAAACTGGTACCAAGTTAGCATAACCCGACCCGACCCGACCCGACCCGTTTGACAAGTCTAGCTTTAAGGTAGTTTAAACTAGAAGTATAAAATCTAACTTAAATTAGCTAAAAAATTATATTGGAATGAAGGTTGTTCGGCTCCGGTTACCAAGAAAGGAAACAAAATTACTTCTAACCCCTACTTGGACAATTCTTCATTAATTCATCATTAATTTTGAGTCGGTCAACAACCATGAATTTACATAAACTGAAGCTCAAGGAACCTAGCGGGTCGAGGTCTAATTAAAAAGTGGAGGACAACAAGATTTAAAGAGATAAATTTGAAAACATTGAAAAATATAATTACAATAAATTTTTGAAAGAAGTATTTTTTTAAAATTTTCATTTATAAAACAGAGAATTTGTTACTACTTTTCGAAATTAAATTTTGAAACATCCAAAAACACCTAATATTCGGATTCGAAAATACGGGGTGTTACACATATCATCAAGTGGCATAATTATACCAGAATTGGACCTGTGCGACGTGATATGATTAAATCATTGGCCTATAAGAGGAGATAAAAATAGGTGTGCACGAAACCGGTACTCCGTATATATGGGTTTGGTGCCACCATAGTATTAGTGGGTGGTTTTAGATTTTCAATTTTTTTCTTTTTCAGGTTTAAAAAAATATATTTAAATTTTCCGATTGTGGTGGCAGTCGTCGATGGTGATGTTGATGGCGGTGGTGGTCATGGTCTGGGCATAGGTAGTGGTAGCCTGTAGAATATATTTATGTCTGAGGATATGTGTTATTTTAAGTGGCAGTGAATAAAAATGCCCTTTCAAAGACATTTTATAATTCTTGATATACTCAGTATTTCTTCTTCTTTTTAACCATGTTTTAAATAAAATTGAAAGTTTTAATATATAATTTCAATCTAGATATTTTTCTGATCTTCTATATAATTATTAAAATAAGTCCAGTCAGTGTCTTTGCTGGATTTTTCATAAGACCCTAGTATGTTCAATGTAGGCGATATTTTTTTAGACTTAATTTCAGACATTATAATTTCTCTTTGTTTATTTTAATTTCTATTAAGTTCTCTTAGGTCCAGTTTAATTTAATAATCATTATTCTTATGAAACTTATTATTATTATTATTATTATTATTATTATTATTATTATTATTATTATTATTATTATTATTATTGTAGTTATTATTGTTGTTACTATTACTATTACTATTAGGAAAAATTGTCTAAAACTACCAATTAAATGTCGACTTTTAAAAAATACTAGAAACTAAAAAAAGTTATTATAAGACTACCTAATACATCATTTTCGACCTGGTAGCACTACCAGTTTCCATGTTTATTTTCATTTTCGTGATGTTATGTCTCATCAATATTGATTTTCCTCTATTCCTTTTGCCAAAAATGCTCGATTACCCTAGCCTCTATCTCTAATTTCCTCTTTTCTTTTAATATATATCAGACTTTTAACCTATAAAATGAATCAAAGTTACCCCCATTTTTCTTCAATCCAACTTTCTTTAATCCAACTTTTTTCCATTGAAGCTTAAGTAAGTATGCTTAGCAATGGAGGGAAATCGTAACACCCCGCATTTTAGCAACGATGTTATTAGTGATAACGTCGTAAACAAGCAGTTACCAATCGATTTATAAAACAAAAATATAACTAAACTCGTGGAAGTAATACTTTTATTAATAATAATAATGGAATTCCAAATTACAAAAGGTTAAACTAAACCATAAATCTAGTCCTAAAACTAGAAATAAAAACCTATTGCAAAAGCAGGAAATAAAAATAGGGGCCTAGACGCTCATCAACTCATCCTGCTACTAGCTTCTATCCTGCTTACCTGCAATATAAAAATTGGGGGTCCACCATCAGTGGCGAGTAACTAGACTGTCCTACTTAGAAGTAGGACCACATTACATACAATAATAGGGTTAGAATACAGGAGCAACAACGTACAACCAACATATAATACCAACATCAAAGTTACGCAACGGAAACAACATAATCATATTCATCATAACTCAATCGACACGACATCTCAAGATCAAATCAATATCAAGACTCCGCTCGGTCTACAACCGATAACAAGACTAACAACAAAGGACTTGCCCCGCTCAGTTCATCACCGATGAACCGATAGACCCGCTCAGTTTATCACAGATAAACCGATAGATATGACCCACTCGGTCTTCAACCGATAGACACGATACGACTCTGACTCACAAACAATCACACAAGACTTGCCCCGCTCAGTTCATCACCGATGAACCGATAGACCCGCTCAGTTTATCACCGATAAACCGATAGACGCGCGATCTTCAACCGCTCGACACGACACGACTCGACAAGATTCAAAAGACTCCAAACAAATCATCAAACAAATCAAACTCACGCATAAAACAAGAAAACTTTGCATTGATATCCCACTGTCAATTCGTACAACCATTAACAATAAATAACATTAGGATTATGGATGAAGTCAAAGTAATGTTAATTAAAGAATTCATGGATTAGCATTAAAAGGAAACTCATGCTTTAGTGTTACGTATAACACGCATAAGATCACCCAAACCAAGGTCAACTTCCAAAATCAATTTGCATCAAGATTAAGTGATATCATAATTAACGAATAAGTATTGTAATATATAAGGTTCTATCAAGATGCGAGAAAAGAAAAAGGATTATTACTTTCTAAATTTCTCGGCAAAACACGCCTGAACACACAACAACAACAACAAACATCTAATCCTATAATCCTATGTAATCGAATCCTATTCCTAAGTAGAAGAGCTAGTTACCTTAATTGAAGCAAAACACACCAAAGCACGCCTATGACCCTTCCCCAACCGCCACTGTTGTTCGACCGAAATCATGTCCAAGGTTCAAAGTTAATGATGGGAGAAGATTTGACCAATCTTTGATGTTTGTTTAGGTTTCAGGAGTAAAGGTTAGATTTTTGGTCTCCTTTTGTTGTGGTGCCATGGAGAAAGCAAAGGAAAGGGGGGTTTTGGCTTTGAGTTTTGTTATAATAAGTATGGGAGAAAAATGTAGGCTTTAGGAGTATTTATAAAGTTTAGTAGAATATTAGGATGAGTTTTAAGAGTAAGGTTACTAGATTTTAGGAGATGGGCTACTAAATAATAGGAGGGATTTTAGGAGTTAGTTTACTAGATTTTAGGAGTTAGTTTAGGAGATAAAAATAGAGTTTTTTTAGGTTAAGTCAAAAATAGATATGGTTTTCTAATTATGGTTGAACATTAAAAGAAAATAAATAAAAGAAATATGTTGTAGGGTTTGGCTAGGAAAAGGGTGAATGGGCCTTGATCCCTTTAATAAAAATTAAGTCTTTGGGCCCAAATCGGATAATTCGGACTTAAAGGCTTAATTTTACACGAAATTTTACGGCCCAAAAATCCAGGTCGTTACATAAATCAAGTAGTTTTAGGGGAAAAATTAGAGAGAAATCAAAATTGATGGTCCATAACATCAGAAAAATGAAAAAAATACGAAAATGATAGTGCTACCAGGTCGAAAATGATATATTAGGTAGTTTTATAACAATTTTTTTTAGTTGGTAGTATTTTTCAAAAGTCGACATTTATTTGGTAGTTTTGAACAATTTTTTATTACTATTACTATTACTATTACTATTACTATTACTATTACTATTACTATTACTATACCTATTACCTATTACCTATTACCTATTACCTATTACCTATTACCTATTACTATTACTATTACTATTACTATTACTATTACTATTACTATTACTATTAGGAGCCGTTTGGTTGTTTGAGGGGAAAGAGAATCACTTTAGGAACGGGAGTGAGGGAGAATGTAAAGGAAAAGTGACAACTCAGATTTGTTGGGGAGTCCTCTACTGAAGGCTTTTATGATGGTTGGAACGTCTGGATTCGTGACTTCCATCTTCTCCTTAATGAAACGTGTCAGGTAGGCTTTCAATGATTCCCCTGGTTTCTGAATGACTCGATATAGGTCTCCCGACTACTTCCTCATTTTCTTGCTTTTGGCGAATTGGATGTTGAACAGATCGACCATTCCTGCAAAAGACGAGATTTGTCCGTTAGGGAATTTAATAAACCAAGTTATGGCTGGACCTGTTAGTGTAGCTCCGAATCCCTTGCAGAAGCACGCTTCTTTCATTTCTCTGGGTATTGGGACCGTCAGCATCCTCTGTTAGTATTGATTGATGTGGTCTGTCGGATCTCCTGATCCGTCATAAGTTTCATAGACGGCACAAAATTTTTTTTTGGAATTTCCATCATGGCGAGGTGTGGAGCAAAAGGAGAATTTGCATAACTATCAAGTGCAGTCTTTTCCAAGGGGATGGTAGGCCTGGAATCTTGGCCATCATCTCTTGCATCTATGCAAACTGTCTAGAAAATTGGGCCACCTGTGTAACGACCCGCATTTTAGCAACGATGGTAACAGTGATAACGTCGTAAACAAGCAATTACCAATCGATTCGATAACGGAAAAAATTAACTAAAACTTATGGAAAAAGTAAAACAACTTATTATTAATGGATCCCAAAGACAAAATAGTGAACTAATCCAAAATCAAAGTCCTATAAAAAGAAATAAATCTAAACTCCTAACAACAGGAAAGTAAATCATGGGCCTAGATCTCTCGCTAAACTCATCCCGACTCTAGCCCCTATCCTGCTCACCTGCAAAATAGAATTGGGGGTCCACCGTCAGGGGCGAGTAACTAGACTGTCCTACTTAGAAGTAGGACCACATTACATAAAATAATAGGTTAGAAACACAGGAACAAAACAGCAACGTTCATAGAAACGTACAATACAATCATCAAAGTTACGCAGCAGAAACAACATATTCATAATCATTCATCAACCACATCATAATTCATTAAACACGACATATTCATCAACGTTCATAGCAACGTACAATACAATCATCAAAGTTACGCAGCGGAAACAACATATTCATAATCATTCATCAACCACATCATAATTCAATAAACACAACATCTCAAGATCAATTCACAATGACAAGACTCCGCTCGGTCTACAACCGATAACATAACCAACAAACAAACATACTTACCCCGCTCAGTTCATCACCAATGAACCGATAGACCCGCTTAGTTTATCACAGACAAACCGATAAACACAACTTGCTCGGTCTTCAACCGATAGACACGACCCGCTCAGTCTTCAACCGATAGACACGACACGACTCTGACCAATCAAACAATCATACAAGACTTACCCCGCTCAGTTCATCACCGATGAACCTATAGACCCGCTCAGTTTATCACCGATAAACCGATAGACTCAACTCGCTCGGTCTTCAACCGATAGACTCAACAGGACTCGACAAAGACTCAAAGGACGTCATACAATAATCAACACACGAACTCATCATGCATCATCAATTCCACTTTCAACAACAATTCATCAATCACTCGATGAAAACACGAGATTAACAGGTAATACTTCATAAAACAACAAAATATCTTCAGCTATCAAATAATTAGTTAAGGACTCACGAGACAATCCATCAATTCATCCCATTCATTCGGCCATCCAAGAATACAAATCAAACCAAGAATAGCTTCGCCAATTCGCATGGAACAGTCATAACAATTTCAAGTATTAAATCAAGAGTTCAAGATTAAGCAAGAACATGACAAAGATTTAATCTTGGTCATAGGACCAAGATTGACGCATGAAATAACAAATAAAAAATTGAAAATTGAAAACATTAACAAGATTATACAAGCTCAACTTAACAAAGATTCATGCTTTACAAATATTCATGCATAAAAACAATAAAAACTCTTGCTTGCTAAACTACTAAACTCACGGATGAAATACAACAAGAAACATCATCCCTTTGAACATCACTTACACGCATGACTCAAGAAACAAAGGAAGCCCAAGATTTCAATCAACATAACAAGATTATCAAGATTCATGAGATATGAAATAAAAATCGATGCTTGGGAGGTTCATGGTTCAAGCATGAAACATGTGAAAGGTGGAATTCAAGAACTCATCTTTTTACTTCAAGAATCATAATCAAATCATCAATTAGAGATAAAACAAGACAATATCATATAAAGATTCACCAAAATACAATAAAAAAAAATAAAAGAACGAAATAAAATGTCTTATACTACTCGAAGTCACACGCATAGCAAGAACAACAAACATCAAATTATCTAACCATGATTATTCTAGGAAATCTAATGCTAATTCTAAGTAGAAAAGATCTAGTTACCTATTGAATAAGACACACAAAGAACATGCCCAAAACTCGCCCACACCATGGTTAATCTCGCCCACACCACGGTTCTACTCGTAGAACCACACGGCCACAACGATGCACGAAATTGTTCAATTCACAAGAGGATTGAAGGTTTGAAGTACTTTGATGGTTATGTTTGATTTGGGAAGTGAAAGACAATTTGAGATGGTGTTAATGGGGTGGTGCCATGAGGGCCAAGAAGAGGAGAGCTTTGGTGTTGATTTTTTATAATGAGTATGGGAGGGGAAAAGTATGGGATGGTTATGCAGATGTATTTCCCAAAGAGCTACCGGGAATACCTCTGGAAAGAGAAGTGGAGTTCAACATCGATTTAGTTCCAGGAACGGCACCTATATCGAAGGCACCGTATAGAATGGAACCGGCAGAGCTCAAGGAGTTAAAAACTCAGTTACAAGATCTGATCGACAAGGGTTTCATAAGACCCAGTGTCTCCCCATGGGGTGCTCCAGTGCTATTTGTCAAGAAGAAGGACGGAAGCATGCGGTTGTGCATCGATTACTGGGAACTCAATAAGATAACTATAAAGAACAAGTATCCTCTACCAAGGATTGACGATCTCTTCGACCAATTAAAGGGTGCAGGTATATTCTCAAAGAACGATCTCCAATCGGGGTATCACCAAATTACAGTGAAGGCAGAGCACATTCCGAAGGCAGCATTTCGTATGAGATACGGGCACTACGAGTTTGAAGTTATGCCGTTTGGTTTAACCAATGCTACAGCGGTGTTCATGGATCAAATGAATCTTACCTTTCACCACTTACTTGATGTTTGCGTGTAGTGTTCATCGATGATATACTAATTTATTTTAAGAATGAACAAGACCACGAAAAACACTTGTGAATGGTAATCGACGTACTACAAGCTCAAAAGTGGTTTACGAAGTTTTCAAAATGCGAATGCTGGCTCCGAGAAGTGGCATTCCTGGGACACGTCATCAGCAAGGATGGTGTCAAAGTAGACTAAGAAAAGGTCAAGGCCATTGTGGAATGGAGTAGCCCGAAAAGCGTGGCAGAAATATGAAGTTTCCTCGGTTTGGCGGGTAAATAAGTATCTTAGTTAAAATGTTAAAATTTATTGCCTAACTAAATGAGAATTCTAAAACCATGTTTGTCTATGGCAGGGTACTATCGGAGGTTCGTAAAGGACTTCTCAAAGGTCCCTCAACCGATGACAAAATTACTGCAGAAAGAAAGCAAGTTCATCTAGTCCGAGCAGTGTGAAAAGGCATTCCAGACGTTGAAGCAGAGCCTTGTTGAAGCGCCAGTCTTAACCTTGCCTAATGAAGGTATAGGGTATGAAGTCTACAACGATGCATCGAAGCACGGATTGGGATGTGTGTTGATGCAGGAAAGGAAGGTGATAGCATATGCTTCAAGGTAGCTCAAGATACATGAGAAGAACTATCCTACACATGATCTCGAGTTGGTAGCTATAGTGTTCGCTCTCAAGATTTGGCGGCATTATTTATATGGGGCGACGTGTAAAATGTTCATCGACCACAAGTGTCTCAAGTACATATTCACTCAGAAGGAACTTAACATGAGGCAACGAAGGTGGCTGGAACTCATCAAAGATTATGATCTATCCTTGGACTACTATGAAGGGAAGGCTAACCGTGTGGCAGATGCTCTAATTCGTAAGGAGAGGCATTCTCTCAACCGCGCATTAGTACTTCCAAGAGAAATTCATGCAGATCTTCGATCAGCGTTTGGATGTAGAAGTAGTGACACCAGGATACTCAGGTATTCCTCAACGCCATGAGTGTGGAGCCTAATCTTTACCAAGAGCTTAGAGAAAAGCAGAAGCAGGATCCCCAACTTAAGAAAATCCGTGATGCCACGCTCCAAGGGAAGGTGCAGGATTTTGTTATAGGGAAAGATGGGAGTTTGAAGCTCCAAAACAGGTATAGAACTTACTATTCGGAAATACTCTTACTTTTCTATAACTATGCTTAAGACTAACCCAAAACCGAAACAAGTGGTGTGTGCCCAATGATAAAATTCTAAGGAACAAAATCATACAGGAAGCTCATAACACCCATATTCAGTACACCTTGGGGGCGGGAAACTGTATAAAGACTTGAAAGAACATTTCTGGTGGCCCGGAATGAAGCGGGAAATTGCAGAGTTCTTAGCTCAATGTCTTGTTTGTCAAAAGGTTAAGATTGAGCATCAAAGACTCGGAGGTCTACTACAACCATTGCCTATACCGAAGTGGAAGTTTGATTCAATTTCAATGGATTTTGTAGTAAGTTTGCCCCCTACTACCAGTGGAATGAATTTAGCATGGGTGATAGTGGATAGATTAACAAAGGTGGCAAGATTCATCCCAATGAAGACCACATGGACCATGGAGAAGATGGCAGAAGCTTATACTCAGGAGATAATTTGACTCTATGGCGTGCCTAAAGACATCGTATCGGATCGAGATCCACGGTTCTTATCGCTCTTCTGGAAGTCCCTTTAAGAATCTTTTGGCACCAAATTGAACCTAAGTACAACATTCCATGCAGCTACTGATTGCCAGGCGGAGCGGACCATCCAGACTCTTGAAGACATGCTCAGAGCTTGCGCATTAGAGTTTCAGCAGTCCTGGATCAAATCGTTGAGCCTAGTGGAATTTTCGTATAGCAACAGCTACCACTCCAACATTCAGATGGCACCCTATGAGGCTTTGTACGGGCGCAAGTGTCGCATTCCTACCTGTTGGAGCGACATCAGTGACGCTTTAGTGATTGCGCCAGATCATATCAAAGACACTGTAGAGCAAATTAAGTTGATTCGAGCCAAGCTACAAGCAGCGCGGAGCAGGCAGAAGTCTTACGCTGATCGGCAAAGGAAGGCCTTAGAATTTCAAGAAGGCGACAAGGTGTTGGTGAAAGTGTCCCTGATGAAAGGAGTGACTCGTTTTGGGCAGAAAGGGAAGCTTCGGCCTAAGTATGTGGGCCTATACGACATACTCGAAAGAGTAGGTGAAGTGGCCTATCGGCTAGCTTTGCCACCAGAGTTGTCAAAGGTGTATGATGTGTTTCACATTTCGCAGCTAAGGAAGTATGTAGAGTCAGCAACTATTGCACCGAACCTGTCCTTTGAAGAGGTACCCGTGCAGATATACTGGACCGTCAGGAGCGGATGTTAAGGCGGAAGGTTGTACCGCTAATCAAAGTACTCTGGAGGAGCTAGCAGTATGAAGAAGCTACTTGGGAGACCGAGTCTTCCCTACGCGAGAAGTACCCCGAGCTGTTCAATCAGGGTATGCGCTGTTCTTTTTCATTTCGTTTTGTTCTTTTGTTTGCTGAATTGTGCTTCCTTTTGAAAAATTTCGAGGAGAAAATTTTCTTAAGGATGGGTGACTGTAATAACCCAAAATTTTGGGCTATTTTAAATCTTTATTTATTTAATTACTTAATTTGATGGGCAAAGATTTAAATCAAACAAGCCAAATTAAAAACCGAGCCCAAACTTTGTACCTCATCTTGCCAATTGTGGGCTCAAGGCCATATTATCCTTGCCCATTAGTCTCACACGGAACCCCAACCAAATCCCCTATGATTATTTTGTTTTATTAAGTAATCAATAAAGCTAATCTAAAAAAACCTACTTTTATTTTCTACTCATCATGCTCTCCTAAAATTTAGTAAATCACCCAACAACCTAGTAAAAAGAATAAAACCCCTCCCTTGCTCCTCATTCACGGCACCCTCCATAAAAATCAAGCAACATATTTTCTTTTCCTTCTTTCTCTTCTATAATCAAACAAACACCACATCTTGAAGGCTCCCAACAATTTACCTACACTATCAACTCAAGAACCAAAGCAAGAAACAAGGTGAAATCAACCACCCCACTCGTGTGACACCAAAGCCGAACCCTAGTACATATTGATCATATCTTTTTGTCCTTCAAACTAAGGTAATTAGATGTTTTGCCTAATCTTAGGATCAATTAAATGTATGATTCATAGAACAAGTTAGAACTGCTTACAATTATTTTAGAACAGATTAAATTTACATATATGTTGATTATTACATGTTGGCCGAATTGTTCATGATGTTGTATGTTATTTTGATTTAAAGTTTTTTCATTATTTATGTTCAATGCATGTTTCTTGCCATGAATCTTGATATTTATTTTGATGAACTAAATCCTAGCATGAAAACCGAATGTATGATGATGAACCTTGAACTTTTCGACTGTGTTAGAATAATGCAAGAGTTGATTTTTGTTCTTCTTCGATCCATGATCCTTTATGATTATCTTGATTTAATTTTACTATTTACATAAGTTCTTGAATTAAAGTGGTAATTTTTATTTATTAATTAAAGAAAGCCGAGTAGATGGTGATCTTAATGAAGTTTAGTTCTAAACCTTTGAAGTGATATTAAAGCATGAATTTTTATTAAGTTAGTTTATTATAGATATTTTGATGTTTGATATTTAGAATTGATTAATTAAAATCTTGAAGCATAATCTTGAATCTTGAAATTGTCGTGATTAATGAGGAACAATAAGAGTATGATTTTTATTTTTTAAGTGATAAAAGATTAGATTTTGAACTCATTCCTGGAATTTTTATAACTAGTATGATTTCATGGCTTAATTATTTTAATTAATTAGTTAATTAAAATTTATTATAAAAGATTGATTTTGGTTTGTTAATTTTATGAATGTCGTGTGATATGAAGTGAATATAGACTATGATTCGACTTTTATTTTATCAATTCCATGTTTGGATTTTAACTATTGAATTATGTATATTTCATGAATCGATGTATGAATTTGTTGAATTGTATTGTGTGATTTTAATGATGAGTTTCGAATGATTATGAAAGAGTTGACCGAGTCATGTGAAGTGTCTAGAAGTCAAAGTTAGGATGAATGTTTGACCTAGAGTTGACTAAGTGTTAAGTGAGTTGACCTAAAGTCAAAATGAATAAATTGAATGGTAAAAGTAATGATAATGATGAAAATGGAACAATGGAGTACAAATATTGTATGTTGGATGTCAAACCAATGGAATGATGGAGTACAATTGTTGTATGTTGGATGACGAAAGGTGGAGTACTTCAGTTGTATGCTGGATGTTGGAACATTGGGGCGATGGAGTACAATAGATGTATATTGGATGTTGAACCCATGAAAGATAATATGAGGACCAATGGAATGATGGAGTACAATTGTTGTATGTTGGATGCCGAAAGGTGGGGTACTTCAGCTGTATGTTGGAAGTCGGACCATTGGGCCAATAATGAATAAATATAATTTGCAAGATTGAATGGATGAAAACTAAGGAATTGAGTACTGAAAGTTGAGTTACTGAGTCTAAAGGAGTCTAGAGTCTAGAGGTGACCCTAGTTAGTGAGTCAATGTTGGCTATGTTATGTAATTTCCGCTGCGTATCTGATTGTGTGATGCTTTCTAATGATTTATGAATTCGAATGTGTAACAATGTTGTTATTATGAATTGAGTGTGCTATGTTCTGTTCATTATATATTTGATTGCGTTCTACGATTACGTAGAACATTTTAATTACTCCCCACTGACTGTGGACCCCCCATTCCCTTTTCAGATAGTGAAGCAGAGTAATTAATCTGGGTAATAACGAGGGTTGGGTCTCATGAGCGAGCAAGTGTAGCAGCATTAGCTACCCATTTTTAGTAGACATAGTCTCGTTATTGAATTCTAGTAGTTGTAGTAGAACTTTAGTATTATAAAGTGATTGTTTGACATTTTCTATGTTTGGTTTAATTAATTTTGATTAATAAAAGTATTAAGTGTTAGAGCTTCTGCCATTTATTTTAAGTGTTGTTATATAAGTTTCATTCATTTATGATTCGTATTGTTGTTTTCTTCGAAAACAACGTTGATAAAATACGGATCGTTACAATCACGTTACTCTATATTAGAAATTTGCAAAAATTGTTAAATTAACTTAAATTTTGTAAATACAAAACAAAATAAAATTAATCTCTATTATATAAACCAATGCGTTTTAACCCTCAAGCCAAGGGTACGATTCTAGGTTGCGGCAGTTTTCCAAGACTACCTGCCATGACAACGGTAACGATCTGGCAGGAGCTCTTTTAATACGCCGCCTTCGTAAGAAAAAACGATCTGGAAAACAGGGAAAGGGTTCTCCGGAACGTTTTTAAAAAGATGCATCGAGGCCCTATAAGGGGCCCAATAAAAAGGAAAGGTTTCAGAAGTCTGAACATCAACTGGTAATCTGCAATGAATCTGCTAAAATGTTTTGGGATGATTTGCTTAGGTCTGATTTAAACGACCAGGCACTAGTAGAAAAAACGCCTTTTGCTGTAGTTTTTTAAGGGGTATTTGCTGCGGTTATGAACCGCAGCAAATCAAGGGTGCAGCAAATACCCACTTGTTCATTTGCTGCGGTTGAACCGCAACAAAAAGTAAGCTATTTACTTTTTTGCTACGGTTATCATTGACAACAGCAACAAATAGCATTTTTTTTGCAGCAGATTTGTTAAATAACCGCAGCAAATGATTATTAAAAACAAAGCAAATTAGCCAAATAACCGCAGCAAATGGTTATTAAAAACAAAGCAAATTAGCCAAATAACCACAGCAAATTGCGAGTTATTTTTTTGGGTTTTTACAATTAAAATATAAATCACATTAAAACATAGTAAATTAGAACGTTTTGGAATAAAAACTATAATAAGTACTAATAATCAAATACATATACAACTTAATTTTACCAATTGTACAAGAATACAATAAATTACTAAATTATTCATAAGACATTAATACTAAATGTTGAGTTTTAATAAACTACTAAATTTGAGAAACTATGTGTACAAGTATCAATCATGAACCATGCGTGCACAAGAATTTGGCAAGCTTGTCTTGAACCTCACCAATTTCTTCAGCAGTGAATGACCCTTCTCAAACCGATGATGTTGTGGATAAAACCTAATAAAAACGAATTAAATTAAACATCGTCGGATTATATAATTAACTTAGTATGGTGAGCTCGAAAAATAAATACACATACGTATATATATATACATTTATATATATATTAACAAAAAAAAGTTAGAGAGTTTAGGAACAAAAACGAGCCAAATAGGACCTACATACTTGGCTCGTTTTCAAGGTTCATACACATTCTATAACATTCAAATAAACATTACATGACTTCTGTGATTTTGGGCAAAGTAAGAGACTTTAGGAACAAAAACGAGCCAAATAGCACCCATCTTTGCACTAATCAACCTAGCTCATGTTTTTAAGGTTCATAGATGTCATATAACATTCAAATAAACATTCTATGACTTACTTGTGTGATTTCAGGCAAAGTTAGAGAGTTTAGGAACAAAAACGAGCCAAATCGGTCATTTTTGGCTCGTTTTGGGTGTTTTCAATCCCATCTTAGCACTAATCAACCTAACTCATGTTTTCAAGGTTCATAGATGTCCTATAACATTCAAATAAACATTCTATCACTTGCGTGATTTCGGGCAAACTTAGAGAGTTTACGAACAAAAACGAGCCAAATAGGTCATTTCCGCCCACCATGCAGCTCCCTATGCCGTCCCCCCCGACTCACTTCCCCCTCCTCTCCACCCCTCTGCACCCCCATCCCCGCCCAGCCCCCTCCCACCCTATCCAGGCCCCCTTCTCCCCAGCCCCTGTCAGCCCCCGCCCCCCTGTCAATCCCCACTCCCCCTGTCCAGAATCCCCTGCCCAACCCTAAACCCTATAGCCCCCATCCCTAGATCCCCCTGTCAGCCCCCATCCCCCCATGCCCAGCCCCATTCCCCCTGTCCAGCCTCCTCCCCCCTCCCCTGTCCAGCCTCTTTCTTTCCCGCTGTGCAGCCCCTGTATCCTATACCTTAACATAGTATATCACTACATCTGACCTTTAAAACATGATTATATAATGAGGCATGTGGTAGGGAAGTTGTTTTAGATGTCCACTAAGATATTATAAGAAAACTAAGAGTCTAAAACAATAGAAAGCTTCACATGAAGAAAAAGATATGTCACTAGATCGCATAAATCAGTTAATACAATTTATAAAAAAAAAAGACAATGAAGACTTCTTAGTTCTTACCATTTGAATCACGGAGTGTTAAGATTGATCATTTGTTATATTATCTAAACTACTTTAACTTGTTTATTGTCACACATAATTATCAATATATAGTTGGTAAACTTGAAGCAACCTAAAAAATCAAGTGAAACACCAGCACCAATCTATTGAACATAACAACAAAACCAGACCAAAACAGTGGCTTACAAGCACAATCTAGTAAATAGAATGCAAAACCACAACACCTAAAAAAAACCAAGCAAGTAGCACACCTGTACAACCAAAATATCACAAAGAGACTGGAGATTTACCGATAAACCTAAACCAATTGTTAATATATACATATAAATAGGTATGCAAAATATAACCAAAGATTATTTCATATGTAAAAGATAAAAGTTGTAAATTACCTTTTGTGTTGGATCACTCCAAAAATCATCAACTAACCAATTCCATTTAGCTTGATCAATTACTTTTGGTCTCCTTGCTTTTGCTTGCTCTTTAAACTAGCCAACAAAGTGTTCTTCCTTGAGACGATAGCATCAATCCCTATAGATTAGAGAGTAGCACACAGAGAGTTTAATGCTTTTTTTACATTAACATTATCGACAAGTCGAGGTAAATTCCATTCCCTGTGCCTATAAAATATCGTTTTTTAGAAGCCTATAATATATCATCAAAATTCGTATAAATATCATCCTGACGTCTCTTGTAGTTCTCGATCTTCATGTTTATATGATTTGTGCAACTGACAGACATCCTTCTAAGTTTAAAGTTAACAGAATCATGTCATTAAGAACCAAAAGTAAATTATATATAAAGGGAGAAAAGGATGTATTCATTTCATTTCTATTAATTAGCTGCAACATAAGCCTAAAATTTTGTATATTACAATTACCTGATTTTTATCAAATACCTGATTTTAATCTAACTTCTAATGGAGTTATAACTTGGCTATAAGGTGACACAAATTTTAACCAGCACAACACATACGTTGAAATAGCATATACTAATCCTTCAAAATAAAACCCCATCAATTTAATACACTTATACACCCAAAAAAAAAACTTCAAAAAAGCCGTATAACAGGGGAAAATAGAAATAAAAAATAATCATTCAAGTCCAAACAAACCCACAAATCATGATAGAAGATGAATCCAAAGAAGTCCAACATAATTATTAAAAAAATCCAAATAATTACCCTTCAAATATTTTCATATTTCTCGAATGTAAAAAAAACTCAAATAATCCTTCATAAACAGCAGCACATTCACATAATGTAAAAAAGAAACAAGCAAAAAGTGAAACCCAATTTGCAATTCACAAAATGTAAAAAAGCTCCTGATTATACACAAAATTAAAGAAAGATTACAAGAGAGAAAGATTAAGAGATTAATTACCTTGGAAAAAACTACCTTAAGAATAAGATGAAGATATGAATGTAAGGATTATTTTAGAGTGAAAAAGGCAACAAAAAACTTGAGATATGAACCAGCAACAACGGCAAAAACAATATCAACAATTCAGAATTTTTTTTCTTTAATTCAAACCCTAACTTAATTAAGGAAAGTGAGAGGAGGAAAACGAGGGAGCTACCTTGGGTTGTTGTTGCAGTGGTGGTGCTGGGGGAGAGAACGACAGCAACAGTAGTGCAGGAAGCAGCGGCAGGCACCGAGGGAGGTCGATGACGAAGAAGGGAGAACTCGAGATTGTTGATCGAATTTTTGATGGTGTTGATGATTGAGATGACGGGAGATTGAGAGAGAGAGAGATAGCAGATGAAGGAGAGAGGCGGGTTTGACAGGGAAAATGTTAGCTAGGGTTTTGAGAGTTACGAATAGGAGGGGTTGAATTAGGCTGATGTGGGGTTTTGGGTTGTGAGTTATAATATAATAGGAGAATGTTTGTTGCGGTTAACACTAATATTTGGTTGATTTTATATATAGTTTTTTAAATGTAGATTATTTGCTGCGGTTTTTTTCTTTATGAAAAAAACCGCAGCAAATGATGCGCAGCAAAATGGGTTTTTTTCTACTAGTGAGGTACAGCATCATATTTGACACCTAAGGAAGGTACAGCCGTCAGACGCAGGAGCGACAGATCTGAATAACGCCAGCAAGTCATCATATTCTTCTATTTCAGCATCTGTGCGCCGCGAGACTGTTTAAACCACGAAGTAGAAAATTTGGGCCACCTAGTTCGTGAGAAAAAAAGTTCCGGATTCTATACTCCTTAACTTTAAGGTTCGAAAAGCTGAGTTGGGAAGGAAAGTAAACCAAAAGACTTTTTTTAGGGTAAAAGGGAGTTGTAGTCCCAGCTCACACCACTTACTTTTCAGCTTGTTTTCAGCGGACCCTGATCTAGTTGCAGCTGAGATCAGGAAGTTCTATGTGAGCCTTCTGGGGTCAAAAGCTCGTTGAAACAAAGAAATCGGTAAAAAAAGGTAACCAGATCTATTCACTTGGGTTCTTTCACCAGTGAATCTGGAAGTGACTCCGATGGTCTTGCACACTAACTTATGAGTCAACCTAGGAAAAGAACTGTCGAGTATTGCAGCGCCTTATCAGAAAGCGATGGGATAGGCGAAAAAGCGCCGCCGAAGCAGCATGAGGGGGTTAGGGCACTTCCTTAGGCCCCTTCTTCCCTTCCCTAAGGGATCGACTCATCAAGTTCCCATTGATATAGGATCCACCGGTGTTGCCTGTAGGTCGTGATGTGCCTTGAGATGGTCGTCTCCTGTAGGCTAGAAAGCCAAGGGCGAGGAAAAAAGTCACCGCGGGGCCCACAGCAGATACGAGTGGATTGGGAAAACTTATCCCAATCCACTCGTATCTGCTGTGGGCCCCGCGGTGATTACTAACATGCGCTTCGCCCTGAAAAAGTCTACAACACCCTTAGATTTTTCTAATAACACAAACTACATAATTAAGAAGTATTTTTACAAATTGTTTTTCTTTTTAAATAAAAATAATAAAATAAAATATATAGTTCAAAAAAATAAAATAAAATATTTAAATTGATATATTTTTTAATCCTCTAAAAATAAATATCCATATTGATCGATGTAGTTTTTTTAAATAAAAATTTATACCATTTGATTATAGTGGAATTTTGGTAGGAGAGAAAATATAGTGGATGAACTTTTTCTTTATTTTTTTTAGTATGAAAGAAATTCAATTCGTATATTTTTTCAACCTTATTTCTTTTTTGTTTGTTTTTACTACTGTATAAAAATTATAAAAAAAAATATTGTCGTACATATAATGTTCATAAAAAGCTTAATATATATCTCTATTATATAACAATTATAATGTTCATGAAAAATTACCTTATTTGTGCTTTAATCAATTAACAATTGATTCCTTAATTAATTCAATAAAAAAGGTAATTTTTCCTTTATCACATTCAATTTTAATGTTGTGAATTTATTCAATAATATATAAATTATAAATATTTTATTCTATAAAATAAATATGATTTATTTATGAAAAAAAAAACAAAACAGAATTTTTATGTTTTGTATAACTTTGTATTTTTTTTTATACAATATCTTATTATAGTTTGACTAACACTATTTAAGAGATTGCTATTCTTTTAATTACTTTACAAAAACCTCAATGAATACTGATTTTTTTAAATCTTTACATGGTGTCCCCCAAGTAAATGTTTGATTTAGTACTAACAATAACCTGTTGTTGCAAGCTAAGCAATGTAAATGGAGCGTAAAGAATAAAAAATGTGTTTTAATTATTATTCTATTGTCAATCAAAATTTTGTTCTACAGCAACATGAATGTAACCTTAATTACAAACATTCAATTTGGGTTTGTTTTATTATAATCGAGAAACAATAAGCCCCAAATATCAGCTCACATAGCGTGTACAAAAGACTAGTATGTATTAGGCAGGTTAACCTAATTAATTAAAAATTAACATAAGATTTTCGTAACGTAGCTCTGATAACATTTCTAACATTGAACCTTTTTGGCAAAATTTGCCTAATTAAGTTTAAGATGACCGTTGAATTTAATAAGACCACTTGTCATCCTTAGCTTGCAAACCAACATAACTAGTTTTACCCCCGTGTCATATACGAATTTTTGTTTTTCACAAAAAAAATAATTAAATATATTTGTATTTATATATTATCCCTCTTGCAAGATATCATTAAATTGAAGGACATGAATCATGAAATTGAATTAAAAAAACAGATGATAGAAAAGTAAAAGACATGAAGCGTAAATAATGAGAGAAATTAAAACATTTACGGGAAAAATTAGGAATACCAAGCAATTAGGAAATAGAGCAATTATTTTTTCCTTTTTCTAAAAAGGCAAAATCAAATAATAAAAAAATGATAGGAAGGATGACACACGGATGTTCAAGTTTTTTAAAAAATATGGTTTAAAATGGATAGAAGTTAAAAGAAATTAATTAAGAAATAATGAAAAAATTTAGAGATCTAATGATAAATGAAGGGATAAGTATTAAAATTGTCTTGAGAAAAAAAGGAAAAAAAAAGAATTCATTAAGCGTAAAAATGACACATGATAGGACTGAAGTAAGAATTAGCACATGGATGACACATGACAATTAAACTTCTTGTTTTATATATTTAAGTATAGATTTGCTTCAACGTATATTTCCTTATTCACACCTTGAGGAATCAAAGATGTAATCAATAATCCGAGAAAAAATTTAAGTGAAAATCTTGTGAATTACCACATAAATCTTACGTCTAATGAGTCATGCAAATTATGTGTGACTTAAGTAATTAATTAGAAATATAACATTTTTCAATGAAAGTATATCATTTAAAAAGTTGATTATTATTAACCGCCCATATTTTACTAATTTCGTCCACCTTTAATTGCTATTAAGACTTCAAAATTAGAAAATACCCGTATTTTTTGTAATATATTGTTTTTTGTTTTAAATAAAAAAAAAAAAAAAACAAAACAAAACAAAAAAAACTGGTATAAAAATTTTCAACCACCACCATCATTTGTTGGCCAACACTTCCAACAACACAGTCTATTGCCGCCATCACCAGAAGATTTTTTATGGAAATCTGGAAAAAAAAAAGTCAATTTTAAAAAAATGGTGTGTCAGAACCAAATCTGCACTACCATGGTGGTACTGGACACAATTGTACCGCCATGGTAATACCAGACCTAGAAACCAATATCGGTGCTATCATGACGGTGCTGGTTTTTGGGTTTGGTGCCACCATAGTATTACCGGATTTAGATTTTTTTTTTATTTTTTTTTTTGTTTTTGTTTTTTTGTTTTTTAGGGTTTAAAAAACATGTTTAAATTTGCTCATAGCAGCTATATGTAAATAGCAGCTGGGAGACCAATCATATTGCTCCATTTGTGTCAGAAACAAATGGAAGTAGTCCCGCGTAAAAGTGAAGCCAAACAGTACGTGGACAATAAATGACATCCTTAGGACAATAATTGTGTTACACAGGATAATAATTGTGTTGCACGAGACAATAATTAAGACATTCATTCAAAAACCGCTAAATGCATATAGGAGCTATTAGTTTATCATTACTCGTCTAAGCATAGGTAGTGGTAGTTCATAGAATTTATTTGTATAGGCGCACATGTTATATTTAGAGGTGTCAATTCATTTCAACATTTCAGTTAAGGTTATATCCAAACAGTTCAATTTTTATCAATTCAGTTCAAATCAGTTCAATTTTAGAAACACTCCAGTTCAGTTTAGTTTATTTTGATTTCAGTCTGGTTCAGTTTTAGTTGACTTATATCTATGCTCCAATTCAGTTCAGTTTCCAGTTTATTTTCAGTTTATACTCAATCAGTTAAAAGTTCAACGGTTGAACCCAAAACAGTTGTATACTGCAACAATTATTTTTCAGTTTTAGTACAGTTTCTTTCAGTTAATTTATATTTTTGTTTCAGTCATTCCAATTCCAATTATCTCGGATTATGCCCAAGTTAACCAGTTAACATTTTTGTTGAAATTTGGGAGAAAATGTGTTCTGATTTTAGAGTGAAAGTTATTATTTTCATTAAAATTTGAGAAAGAAAGTTAAAACTACTTCTGTCCCTAAACGTTTGCTACATATTTCTTTTTTTGGATGTCCCCAAAAGTTTGTTACATTTTCTTTTAGATAAAATGGTCCGACACACATACTCTTTTCTTTTTACTCTTACCCCACATATACCCAATATAACAAACATTAAGGGATAGAGGAGCTGAGGAAGTATTGGAATTTATTAAGAGGGAAAACTATATTTTCAGTGGAATTTAGGAGGAAAAACTAATATTTTCATTGAAATTTAGAAGGAAAAGTTCATATATTCATTTAAATTTGGGAGCTAAAGGAAGGAAAACCAATATTTTCATTTGGGTTAGATTAAAGACATGAAAATATTCACTCAATTACAATTCATTATATATTGTTATAAATTAATTTGGGTTAGCATTAAACTAATTTTCAGTTTAGGTAATTTCAGTTATGTTAGTAAAGTTATATTTTTGTTATGAGTTTTCATAACAACCGAGATTTGGTTTAAAATAATTTGAATTCAATTAGTTGAGTTTCAATTTAGTTCAATTTTTGCTGAACTCGGTTCTGGTTAGTTCAATTTCGGTTTCATTTTCAATCCTGTTCAGTTCAAATTAGTGTTGGCCTTTTTTAATTATGTTCAATTACAGTTGTTATTTTTCCAGTTTTGTTAAGTTATTTTCGATTCAGTTCATTAACAGTTCAATTATCAGTTCATTTATCAGTTCAGTTTGTTTCAGTTTTCAATTTAAGTTTCAGTTCAATTTTAGTTAACAGTGTCACATCATTTTAGTTAATTCAGTTCAATTCCAGTTCAGTTAAAAGCTATCCACTTAATTTTGACCCAAACTGACAATGCTAGTTATATTAAGTGGCGATGAATAAAAATGCACATTAAAAGTCATTTTCAAATTCTTGATATACAGAGTATATCTTTTTTATATCCTGTTATTATTGAAATCAAAAGTTTTTATATATAATTTTAATGTAGGTATTTCGTCTTCTATATAATTATGAAAATAAGTCCTATGCTGCGCTGGATTTTTCATAATGCCCTAGGTAGTGATGGCAATGGGTCGGATTTGGAGCGGGTCTATGTGGACCCGGATCCTGATCCGTTTTTCAAAGGCTTGACCTAGATCCGACCCGGATCCGTGGGGTCTGGAATGCATGGATCCGGATCCATTAGATCCAACGGGTCTGGGTCCAAAACGGGTCCGAAATGGGTCCACCGCATTTCGTTTTAATAAATACAAAATTTCCAAAATTAAAGCATATAAATAACATTAACTAAATGTCTTACATGTCTTAAAACCATTAATTCATAAATTACATGTCTTAAAAGAATTAATTCATAAATTACATGTCTTACAAATTTAATGTTATAATAGCAACATAAAATTATTTAAAAATTTTTTTTTGAAGAGATTGAGCTTGTGACAAAAGAATGTTAGACAACAACATATGAATTATGAATTAATCCTCAAATATTATATATATATATATATATATATATATATATATATATATATATATATATATATATATATTTAGGGTCTACGGGTCTAGGTCCGGGTCTGAGATCCAGACCCAGACCCGTTTTTTCAGGATGGGCCAGACCCAACCCGGATCCGCATGGGTCCAAATTTTAAGGATGCAGATCCGCAAAAACGGATCTGGATCCACGGATCTGGACTGGGTCTGGGTCCGACTTCCATCTCTAGCCCTAGGTTGTTCAATTTACATTAGTAAACTTAAATAAAATTTGATTATACTAGATTAAATTTTCAATTAGTGGCAATAAATTTATATTTGTTCTGCGTAAAATGATGCATTTGAAATTGTAAGAATTTGTTGTAAATTTGATTAGAAAATAGAAAATAAATAAACAAAAGGAAATACCTGCATAATTAACTTAATTTGAGGAGATGGATATGTAACGACCCGACTTCTTGGATTTGTCGATTGACGAAGGAAATCGACAAACGGATCATTACTTAAACATTAAACTTAATATTACTTAAATATTCATAAACTAAAGCATCTTTTAATAACTTAATAATGAAAAATCCAAAGGTCTACAAAAGTAAGTATTGAAATTACATAAATTAAATATGTTATCCCAACAGGCTGGGATAACTACTAACATAAAAGTCTTATGAAAAATTCTAAGCTACTAGGGTCAGACTACAGATCTCAGCTACACTAAGCCCAATCCAGCGTAAGTCCACACTAAGCTGCAGCATCAACACCTGAAACTGGGGGGGGGTCCACCGTCAGTGGGGAGTAACTAGGCTGTCCCGCTTAAATGAGGGACCGCTAACCACATAATAGCATAGAATTACACATGAAAACCATACATGCATATCTAACAAATCATACAAGAACACACGTGAATTACGTATAAAAATACGTACAAAAACATATACAGCTACGTATAAAATACGTATAAAGATACGTATACAATACGTGTATAAATGCCTGCAGAATACGGTTAGCGTACATGCGAAATACGTATACAATAGAGTATAAAACACGCATACATTTACATATACATACATACACAGCGGAAGACTTATACTATTTATCGTACGTATACGACTCTTACTTAACCTATCTTATACATACGCTTCAATAACATCATTCTTATCGAAATATATATCTTATCTTATATCGTACATAACATCTTATCGTCTTATCATATCATATCATATCATTCATCTTTATTTCTTAACAGACCGGTCATTATAGCTCGTTGTGGATCTCGTGTGCACCACAACTTTCCTAAAACATGCCGGGGTGAACTCGTGTATTCAACGCGTAGTGGATCCCGTGTGCACCACTAAGCCTAAGCTATGGCCATAACCCCTAAATAGCAGCTCGTGTACTACTACTTAGACGACTACATATTCTAGAATCAAGAACTGCGCGGGTGAACTCGTGTATTCATCCCATGGAGCAGTGGCATCGACTTAACCCAATCCGACGACTCGTGTATCATCAAATGGGCGTCCTTATCTTATCTCATCCTTCTTATCTTTATCATCTTTCTTAAATCGGGAAGTACTAGGTGGCCGTAATCGGAAATGAAATGTTCGAAGTCCCAGGAAAGAGAGGTGCGGCACGTATATTGGCCACCTTAAATACCAAGTCTTTCCTAGCCAGAGATCAAAACAATTCAAATTCTTTTTACTCTGTTTCCTTTCCTTCCTTATTAATATCTTATCATATTCCTTCTTATAATAACTTATCCCTACTGATACTTAATAATAATAATAATATTAATATTCGTAATAATAATATAAATAATATTCGTAATATTAATAATACTAATAATAATGCTTAACCTTTATATTGTTACTTCCCTTCATATTACAACTTATCCATGTTAATAATACTTATGACTCCTAAAATATAACTATCTATAATCCTAAAAGTGATTGCAGAGTCACTCGATATTATAGGAATAATAACAATAATTATATGAGTTTATCAATTAATCATATAATTAACTTAATAATTCATATAAATTACATAAATCACCCAAAACATGATAAAAATTCCACTCTTCTTAATTTTAAGGCCACTCGATATTTTATGATGAAAAATATCAAATTAATCAATTAAATTAAATTAATACAATCAACAATAATTAAGTAAATTAACTCAACAATCACAATTAAAAATCATATTTCAACATAAAATCATCAAGACTAACAAGATCAAGATCAGTAATCATTCCTTTACTCACACAATATACACGGCATTTTAGGATTATATCAAGAACAAGATTTGATTCAAGAATTAACGATTACATGATTTCTTTAAAGATTAATTAAAGATTAACACGAAAATTCAAGAGCTATCAAGATTCATCATAAAAATCATATTTTTAATTCCCTTTTAATACTTAGGTCACTCGAAAAAAAAAATCAAGAATTAATAATAACATATTTTAATAATTCAATCACCCTATTTTACACAATCTGATTTTTAAAGAATTAAATTAAGAACGACTGTCTAAAGGTCTCGAATAATCTGAAAATTTTTATGGGAGCTAAATATAGGTTCAAGGTTTAACGTGCATAAATTTCGTTTAAAAATAACGTCATTTACTATTTTTAAGTGATTTTATAACTAACGAGTCAGATTAGGCTGAATTCGGTTTCAGATTTTTCTGCCATATCAAACGAACTTTAAAAATTACGAAAATTTTACAAAAGCTTTAAAACACTGTTACTGACTTCCACCTAAAATTTCGTAGCAATCCGATTTGATTAGATATATTAATAAATTCATAAACTAAAACTGGACAGTTTTATCGGTTTGAAAGATTAAATTATTTCCAGCAAGAGAGGGACGAATTTCGTCATGAAATAAATCTTGATTAAAGATCAAACAGTAAAGAAGCTCCTAAAATTATTCTAAGTCCCTCGACATTTTAGAACAACAAGAACAAATTAATTCTTTTTAGTTTAATACTTTAATATAACAAGTGAATATTCAAGTTTAACAATAATAATTCAAGAAAACAACATAAAAATAATCAAATCATCATCATCATCACTCGGCTTCCACGAAAATAAAAAAGATCATAATTCAATAATTTAACATGCAATTATTCATCATAAACATACAATTAAACAATTTAATTCATGATTAAAATTAATTTAACAATTCAAGATTCATAAAGATTACATAAAAACATTAAGAAAATTTCATAAATAAATTCATCATGATGTTCAACACCTTCATAACATAACCCTACAATTTTAATGATTAAATCCTAATTAACTATGTGATTATCTACCCAAATTTAAGAAGGTAAGTCTAGTTACCTGAATCGAGTAAGGAAAATCCTCCCTTTGAAGTTCAAAATACACGGCCACTTGAGGGGAAAAAGAAACAATGTTTTTCTTTTGAAAATTTTTAAGTGTAAAAAGATTTTGCAAAAGAATATGAGTTTAGGGTTAACTCCCTATTTATAATATAAGAATACAAAAGAAATAAAAAAAAAAATAAATAAATAAATAAAACAACTATGGGGGCCGTGGAGTTAGAGCTAGAATAGGGGAAGGGGAGAAATTATGGGATCTTAGGAAAATTAGTTAGGGTTAGCTATTTAGGGTTTTACTAATTCAAAATTTATTTAACCAAAAATATTATTAAATAAATAAATAATAAAATTACTAACCAAAATAAATTAAAAGAAAAAAAAAACCCTAAATATCCAACAAGAGGGTCGGCCATATTGGAAGGGAAATCGGGTCATGGGCCCAATTTTGAGATAAGACAATGGAATAAGAATTAAAACAGTCCAAATATTCGGGCCTTTTGGACTTAGAGTGTTAAAATAAACTTAATAACCGCGAAATTTTCTGGCCCTAAATTTCGGGGTATTACAGGATATATATATATATAGAGTCAGGATCTGCTAAAAACCTATGTTAAGTTGAAAACTAAAAACTTTTAGTTATGACCGTTAGATGTAGATCAAGGGTTGTGATTAATTTTGGGTAAAAAACACTAACCATCCAAAGTTACCATTTAAAAAAACAAAAAAATAGTTTCGCTCAGGTTTTTATAAAAAACTACTTGATTGAACCAGTTCATTCACGCTAATTTCAAGCAACAATTTAGATTTTTGTGCATTTTTTAATAAAGTTTGATTTTTTAAAGTGCAGTTCTTCGTATTTGATTTTGTATGTACCCTTGTATCTTTGCATGTATCCCTTTATTATTTATTATTTATTATTTACATGCACCCCTTTAATTTAATATGTTTTTGTGCATTTTTTTATAAAGTTCATTTTTTTTAGTGTAGTTCTTCATGTTTGATTTTGTATGTACCCTCATAACTTTGCATATACTCCCTTAATTTAGTATGTTTTTGTGCATTTTTTTATAAAGCTTCGAATTTTTTTTAAAGTGCAAGCAATTCTTCGTGTTTGATTTTGTATGTACCCTTGTATCTTTGCATGTACCCCTTTATTATTAACATGTACCCACTTATTTTAGTATGTGTCTATGCATTTTTTTTTTTTTGAAAGTTCGAATTATTTTTAAATGCAGTTTTTCATGTTTGATTTTGTATATACCCTTGTATCTTTGCATGTACCCCTTTTTTATTAACATGAACCCCCTTAATTTAGTATTTTTTTTGCATTTTTTTGTAAAGTTCCATTTTTTTTTTAAATGCAGTTCTTCGTGTTTGATTTTGTACGTACCCTATCATTGCATGTACCCCTTTATTATTAACATGTACCCCCTTACTTTAGTATGTAAGATTTGAATTAATTTGGAAATTAATATGTACCACCTTAAATTAACATGTACCCCTATAATATTAACATTTACCCCTTATTTTTACTACCTCCGTTTTTTTAAGTGTTCTCAGTTTGACTTTGTCACTATTCACAAAGTCGACTTTGACTATCGTTTTTGATTTATACATAAGATAAAACATAGTCATGTGGGGTCTCGTTGGATTCGTTTCAACATGTAGTTTTTTAATATCTAGTTTTATAATTTTTACAAACACACAATTAAACATATTAATCTTCAAAGTTTTGCCTCGGCAAGTGTGAAAAGTGAAAAGAGTAAATTAAAAAAAAAAAAAAGATTTTCACACTTGCTGAGGCAAAACTTTGAAAATTAATATCTATAATTGTGTGTTTGTAAAAATTATAAAAAGTAGATATTAAAAAACTACATGTTCAAACGAGAAAGGGTACACTTACTCACTGTGTAAGTGGTCCCAAGTTACACAAACTACTTGGCTTAATCTTATTGGCTCAACAAAAATGGGTCCATTTCATATTTCAAGGAACATTTCAAATTTTCATTTTAAAATTCAAACACCAATTTTGAATTTGAAATTCAAACTTCTCTCCTCTCTCATATTAATTACATTTATACAATTAATTGAGATTTATGTATTGGAATAATTTAATTTTCAGATTTATTTTATGGATTAAAAATATTTTCAGGTTTATGTATTGGAATAAAATTATTTTCAGACCCAGTACCGACCGTGGAGCTACCGACGGCAGTCACTGACGGCCATGCCACCGACGACGACTTTACCGACTGTACCGACAGTACTGACCGTGGAACCACCGATGGCGAAGCCACCGACGCCGTCATTTTCACCGTCTTCAGGGGACGGCATCAGGCAGGGGACCAGATTTTCTTTTTGGTATAGCTAAATAATGAACACCATCATCATCAACCTATTCTTCTTCCTTAACTATCTCTTCATCTGTAGGTTGTTTCTGGGATGATGAACAATTTAAAAAAAATATGAATGTAAGTTTTGTACAGGGTGATTGAGATGATGGAAGTTGAGTTTATTCTTGTTTTGGTTTTATTATTGTTAATTATTGTAACTATTATAAAATTGTGCGAGGTAAAGCCCAGTTACATTCCTTTTATATATTTTTGATCCGATATAATTAATAATTATCCTATAATAATATAGTTGGAAATGCACTCTATTGCCCAAATATAACATAGATATAATAATTATTATGAAATCAAAATTGCATATGAAACAACAATGTAGATGAAATATATATATCAGTTTGTAATACTACCTCCGTTTCGTATTATTTGCAACAGTCAATATTTTACACTATTCATCTTATGTACTTTGACCAAGATTTGAGCGTTATTTGTAATGAAAAATATAGTGAAATGGTATCTCGTTGGATTCGTCGTAACATTTAATTTTTAAATATGTTACAAATTCAAGTTGTTTGAATTTATGTTATAAACCACTCTATTCTTTTATTTGTGTTTTGATCAAATTATTAGCCAACAAATTATTATCGATTTAATGGGCAGTTTATTGGGCCCAACAACAATAATATAACTCGCTAACATGACCCGAAGTCGACAAGAAATAAACGAATTTGGGTCAATGATTTCAACACTTTTAATATAAACGGGTTGACACGATACAACCTGTTTATTAAATGGGTGGGGTTAGGGTTAAGGGGTGTGAACCCGTTTAATTAAATGACATGAAACGAACGTTTCACAACACGACACGTTTACCACCTCTATAAAATTGAACATCATAAGAACGTACAATTAATTGTGGTGGATAAGTACGATTATGATGATCCATGCTATTTGAGGATCATATTCCTATTTATAAGATGAAATTATTTTTAACTACATATAAGAATTCGTATAATCATTTGGCTTCGTATAGTGTGAGGATTATTCCTTATGTATCAAGATTGGGGTCCAGTTTGATAATTAAGTTTTAAAATTCAAAATTCAAAATTTCCCCCCTATTTGTATATACTTAATTATCCTCTCACATGCTCTAGTTCTTTGTTTTAATTAGATTTTGTTTGAAGTTGTTTTTATATCTTCAAAGCAATTCCTATTGCATTTTACATAAAAATTTAAATGTAACTCACAGTTTGGATAAAAAAATGAACAATTGATCGTGGTACATCATAATATGAGGATCATTTATGCTTTATTTGGATACAAAATTGACATTGTACAACTGCAAATACTTAATTACATTGGAGTATGAACTATACAAAAATACAAACTTTTAAAACCACCATATTTGGTCTAAGCATGAAACTCCTTGTTATTCTTCATCCTTATATCCTGAAAAACCCAAAAAAAAAAAGGATAAAGTCATGAAACAAAATAAGAAAAAATAGACATATTCAAAAGACAAGTTTAAACCCCAATTAAAAAAAAAAATTACAAACACAGTTAAAATTTTGACCAAAAATAAAAAACAAAAATAATACCCAAAAATTATGGATTGAAATCCTAAATATACCAAATCAAGAAATTCGCCCTTAAAAAAACAAAATCCTCAAATAAAACTAAAAAATAGAAAAATCCAATAACAGAAAAACTCCAACATAATAAACAAAAAATAAATCAAACCCAGTACTTAAAAAATAATGAAAAATAGAAGCTTGAATTATACAATCTTCAGCTTCTCTTACTTTTGGATTCTTGTTCAAGTATTAGAGGACTCTTGAAGTGCCTGACAAAGAAAAGTCAGACGAATTTAGTACTGAACATAATATAAACAAAAAACCAAAACATAATTAAGCTAAAATGAAATCTAACCTTCAAAAAATTGAATGTCAAACTTAAAAAATTGAAGTTGCTTGAAGACGTTAGAGAGAGAGGAGTCAGAGGACGAACAACTGCACTTTTTTTTTTTTGAAATTAGTTTAGGTTTAAGTTCTTGTGTTGTTATATCAAAACAAAGTGAATGGCTCAGATTAATCAATCATAGATCTAAAGGTTAGGATTAGTGATCCATGTGCTTTTGATCCAAGGGGTCATATTGGAATGCATATTAATCTAAAGGTTAGGATTAGTAATCCATGTGCTTTTGATCCAAGGGGTGATATTGGAATTCATATTAATCTAAAGGTTAGGATTAGTGATCCATGTGCTTTTAATCCTAGGGATGATATTGGAATTCATACTAATCTAAAGGTTATGATTAGTGATACATGTGCTTTTGATCCTATGGATGAGATTTGAGTAATAAAATATTTGGAGGGCTATAAATGAGTAATCCATCTGTTTTTTTAAAATATGTACAAGTGTAATGACAATAATGTATTTATCATTTATAAAAAATTTATACTTATTTAACTTATGATTAATAATATACATATACGAAAACCTTAATAATGTTCATATTACTTGATAATTTCATTATGCTTGTTGTTGATGAATATGAATTAATGAACAACTGATACATTGATTGTGATGACCGATTACTATGATAAATAGGTTGTTTGTGATGATAGACTATGATGATGATAACAACGACGAGAAGGATGATGCATGATCACTACAAGAAAGTAGACGTTTAGCGACCGAAATTAGCGACCGCAAATGGCAAAATGCGGTCGCAAAAACGGTTTTGCGACCGTCGGAGACCAAAATTGCCTTAGTCGCAAAAACGTGGTCGCAGATTTAGAATTGCGACTGAAATGTTGGTAGTCGCAATATTAGCGACTACTTTGCGACTACTTTGCGACTACAAAAATAGCGACTGATTTTTTTATTTTTGAGACCGCTTTTTGTGGTTGCAATTTAGCGACTATCTAACTATTTTAGCTACTGAAATGGCAGTCGCAATTTTAGCGACTGAATCTACATTTTTGAGACTGATTTGGTGGTAGCAAATTTAGCAACTAATTTATCGTTTTTGAGACCGATTTGGTGGTTGCAAATTTAGCAACAAATTTAGAATTGCGAGTCCGATTTTGGTGGTTGCAAATTTAGCAACTAATTTTTCATTTTTGAGACCAAATTGGTGGTTGCAAATTTAGCAACTAATTTTTCATTTTCGAGACCGATATTGGTCGTTGCGAGTGAAATAATAAAATAAAAAAAACCTGCAATACATTTATAGGAGAATAATTCATTGCTCAATATCATAAATAAATAAATTACTCCTTCACACTATATAATAATAAAACCTGCAATTGATTGATAAAAACGAGCATATAAATTAGTGCTAATAAAATAGAGCTCATAAATCCCTGCTCATTGTATCCTAATGATACGAACCACAGTCAAAACTACTGCATCTATACAAAACGAGCAGTCAGACCATAACTAACTTAATTAGTTGTTTTTCAATTACAATTTGAGCTCTATGTGCTCTGAAACATATACAAAATAAGACCCAAATTTAATATCAATCCCTAACAATTAAGGGGCCCACAAGGCATATACAAAATAAGACCCAAATTTAATAGCCCGGGGATACAAAAACAACCCATAGAGTTATCATGTCAAGGGATTTTTAACAAAAATCAAACCATATTAGTTTTATAATTTTGTTAGTACAAAAAGTTATATACCTTTTAATTACTTGAGCATTGAACCTTTCCAATTAGACGTTTCCACCACCACCCTTTGATGGATTACGAGGATAGAAATTTTTGGGCTTCAATATTAGTTGCATCACCTCATTCGTCACTTTCTTCACGTTATTAAAACTTGATACAAGCTCTTCTTTCTCCTTCTTCCATTCACCCTTCTCTTTCTCATACTCTTCTTGTCGTGATTGTGCAACTTTTAGGCTATTTTCTGCTACAATCTTGCTCTCCTCAGCTGTTTTTTTGCTTTCTTCCACCAATTTTTTGCATTCTTCAAGTTGAGAGGTTAGTTGTGAGATAATGGAAACGGCATGGGTTGATTGTTTGGTCTGTGATGAACTACCAGCCTCGTAAAACATTGATGATGCATTCCCTAAACCGTAGACCTTTCCTCTTTTGTGCCCACCCACTGCTCACTCGCTCCTCTGCCACTGCTCACCCACTGCCCAGCCAGCAGCTCTGCTAAGCCCACCCACTGCTCACCCACTATTCTGCCTAGCCAGCAGCTCTGCCCAGCCACTGCTCAGGCGCCAGCCAGTAGCTGGCAGCAGCTGCCCAGCCAGCAGCTCTGCTCAGCCCACCCACTGCTCACTCAACCCACTGCTCACCCAACCACTGCTACACCCACCCACTGCTACACCCAACCACTGCTACACTCAACCCACTGCTACACCCAACCACTGCCCAGCCAGCAGCACTCCGACGCCCCCACAGCAGCCTTCAATAGCCGACAGCCCTCCGAAACCACCGAACGCACTTAAATTTGCATCACAATCATGGCATATAGCTAAGCATAGGTGTACACCCATGTTTGACATCCAAATCATGCCATTATATTCACATTTACATTCCAATATATGTTCATGCTAAAAAACTTAAAAAAAAAAAAACATCCTGAAAATGATTTACACAATCATGGCATATAGCTAAGCATAAGTGCACACCCATGTTTGACATCCAAATCAAAACAAATAACACTCTTCAATTTCAATAATAGATCAACACTTATTATTTCCAATTCAAATTAACACTCGTTAATGAAAGACAAGACAATCACAAGTCAATGAGTTTTCTCGTACTAACCATTGTCTTCTTCGGCTTATCACCAAGCAACATTTTCTCTCCATCTGGCATTTCAAACCCATGAGTTTTCTCGTACACATCAGCCGCAAGTGGTAGTACTCCATTCTTCTCAGCAACCTACCAAAACATATAATTAGGAAAGAAAATTAGTAATCACATTATGCATAGGAAAAAGATAGTCAATATGATATAAATGAATCGAAGCATCGACAAGCAACTCACTAATCGGTCAGCCACTTCAATAGTGGAAATACTTCCTTGGCGATGGCCAGGGTCAAATGAAGCTTTAGATTGGTTTGAATAACGATTTTTCTTCGCCTTAGCAGAACGCTTGACAAAATCAGGGTGCTCCCTCTTACGAATGAGTTCCGCCCTAACAGTCTCGAGCATCCATTTTACTGGTTTATGGAGAGGTACTTTGGAAGCCTTGTTCACATGATCCTTAAGGCGTTCTTTGCACTTCTTTTCATAATCTCTCCTAACCATATCATCATATTCGGTTTTCCATGTAAACTGATTCTGAAAATAAAACTTCAATAGTCAAACACTTCTATATAATTGAATCGTTAACTTTATTCGTAACTTCTATTTAGTGATTAATTTACTATGATTTTTATAAAACTAAAATAGTTCACCTTAAAATGTGTGAACCATCGATCTCTTACAGATTGTGGCACCTCCGACCAATTCATGTAGGGGGCATTGTAAAGTGCCCTAAAAGAGTCTGCAACAGCGGAAGCAACAACAGGTTTACTGAACCTGAAAAAAAAAACAATAAGAGGTAACTTAATAACAAGTATGTATTTATATGCGTACAAGTGACAAAACAAAAGGACTTTGATCTGACCAGAAAACATTAGGAATCAACTCTTTCTTCCTTGCATTTGCAGGAACAACCATATCTTTATCCACAGCTTGTATGCCCTCATCTTCACCATTTACAGGTTCCATATCTTCTTCATTCACAGCTGCCTCTTCTACTGCTTGTCTCTCCGCTTCAAGCCTTGTTGCTGCCTGCTTCGTGGCTGAGTGCTTTGCTGCTGCCTGCTTTGCGGCTGCCTTCCTTCCAAGTGCCACCTTTGCTGCTTCTTGCGGCGATACTTGTGCCGAAGTTGTATTCGTTGCTAGTGCATTTGTAGTTGTCGTTGGTAAATCCTTTGTACTCTGATGTGTGGGTAGTGGGCTCAAAACACCACTACGTCCACCACATTGTTCCCTTGATGCATTATTTATACCACCACCTCTCATAAACCGCTTCATTTCATGAACTGTAAACACTAAAAGTTAAAGATCATAAACAAAATAGTTTATAATAGATAATCTCATCATATGTCGTTCAAAATTAAAGGAAATGCATTACACAAGCCATTATTAAATTATATAAATATATCATCATCTTTGACGTTTTCGTCGTCATCATCATCATCATCATCGTCGTCATCATCATCATCGTCATCATCATCATCATTGTCATCATCATCATCATCATCATCATCAACATATTCCTCAGTCTCTTCTTCAGATTCTGAATCCTCCCAATCCGCTTCTTCATCCTCCTCATTAATATTGTTGTCATCTTCTATCTCCTCTGTATCAGTCATATCATCATCATACATCTCATCATCTTCTTCTATCAAGGACAAGGTAGGAGCTTGTACTACTGCTTCTTGGTATAAGGATTCATCATTTGGAGCATCAATTTCAGATCTAGCTTTTGTCTTAAAGACAGCCCACCATTGCCTTTTATCTTTCTTTAGGCTAGGATAAGATGTGAAATATACTTGATATACTTGGTGTGCAAGCACAAAAGGATCATATATGGGATATTTTTTTGTATGATTAACATCCACTAGTTTATAGTGTTCATGGACATTCACACCGTTTATCGAGTCCATCCATTTACATTGAAACACTAAGGTTTTATAAATGTTTTGAACACCCAAGTATACCAACTCAAAAACCTCTTCTAAAATACCAAAATAATCTTTGCCCTCGTGACTTTTGACGCCGACTCCATAATTCATTGTCGCCTTGTGTTTTCCATACTCATATGTATGAAACCTAAATCCATTAACCATAAATTTCTTCCATGTCTTCACTTTTCTAGATGGACCCATGGCAAGCGCACGGACAATGTCATTGGTCTCATTAGACTTCAAAACCTATTGTAAAGTAATAATAATATTAGATAATAACTCAAACTATAAGGTTTTGCAAAATTTATGCTACATAAGGTTCAAATCTTACATAATCCTCCAACCATTTGGGAAATAGATTTGCAAAGTTGCTCCAAACTTCTTCTTGGATAATACCATGATGTGTTTGCATCATAAACTCCTCAAACATCCTAATAACAAAAGGAGTTAAACTAATAACTTAGATAGATACCTAAAAACGTAAACAAGTAATTGTCTTATATGAAATACTATAATACCTTTCGTATTCGCCTAACACATCTGAATTTGCAAGCACATACATGTGCGCATACTGGTATTCTTTATCGTTTAAGAATCTTTCTTTCCCTTTGGTTGTGGCATGCCCATCATGTAAGTTGAATAGAGGAGGTAAACTAGGATCTAGATCACCATCATCACCAACTTCTACATTTCGGCCAAAATCTCTAGCTTTTGTGTCAACGTGTGATTGAAAATAATTTGTACAAAAGTAAGAAATCTCTTCTGCCAAGTAAGCATTACATATTGACCCTTCAACCCTTGCCTTATTACCAATTTTTCTTTTTAGATGATTAAGAAACCTACATAAGACGCCAAAAAAGCTATTAAAAATTTAATTGACAAGTCAATATATTTGTTGACAAAAAGCAAGAATAAGATATTAATTATCAAATATACCTTTCAAATGGATACATCCACCGATATTGAACAGGGCCACCAACTTTTGCCTCGTAAGGCAAGTGCAAGGGAAGATGTTCCATAGAGTTGAAGAAAGCTGGGGGAAAAATCCTTTCTAGTTTGCATAAAATTTCAGGAATATGTTTTTCAAGACGTTCCATCTCCTCAATTTCAATGGTGTAAGAGCATAAATCGCGAAAGAATTGGCTTATTTCAGTTACTGCATTCCACACATTTGTCGGAAGTAGCTCTCTAAGCGCAATCGGTAGTAGCCTCTCCATGAACACATGAGAATCGTGGCTTTTCATCCCATAAAGCTTGCAAGAATTTAAATCCACACATCTTCTTAAGTTAGATGCATACCCGTCTGGAAACTTAAGCTCCTTTACCCATTCACACAAAACTTTACATTGTTGCTTATCAAGTGTGTAAGGAGCTTTGGGTATGTTCCATTTGTTATTATCAACTTTGATTGGCTCCAAAGCAGTACGCCTACAGTGCATCTCCATGTCTTTGCGAGCACTAAGTGTATCCGCTGATTTGTCTTTTACATTCATGATTGTGTGAATCATTTGATCAAAAAAATTCTTCTCAATGTGCATGACATCTAAATTATGTCGAATCAACAAATCTTTCCAATACGGAAGTTCCCAAAATATACTTTGTCCTTTCAAACCTGTCTTATCTTTCTTTTTCCCCTTCAATGGAAATGATGAATCGGTTGCTTTAGGATAGTCTTTCACACGTTCCCAAAGTTGTTGCCCAGATGGTATCGATGGAGGTGGTCGAGTTTCAACCATGTTCTTGCAAAAATCTTTTCGATTTTTCCTAAAAACATGATTTTGGGCAAGAAATTGACGGTGACAATCAAACCATGACACCTTGCCCCCATGGTCAAGCCAAAACGCTTTGCTCTTATCCAAACAGTACGGACACGCTAATTTGCCTGAAGAAGCCCTAGCGGATAGCATCCCGTATGCTGGAAAGTCACTTATAGTCCATAAAAGAGCTGCTTTAAGGTTGAAATTTTGCTTCTTAGACACATCATATGTCAATGCACCCACTTCCCATAACGATTTCAACTCTTCAATCAATGGTTGTAAATACACATCTAAGTTCCCTTTTGGATTTTTTGGACCTGGAATAAGCAAGGTTAGGAACATAAATGGCTTCTTCATACATAACGATGGAGGTAAATTGTATGGGGTCATGATAACTGGCCAACAAGAGTATTTCCCACCGTATTGACCATGAGGTGCAAAACCATCGGTACACAATCCTAATCGAACATTACGAGACTCAGCAGAGAATTCTGGGTATGTCGCATCCAAATGTTTCCAAGCATCACTATCACTTGGATGAGCTAATTTGCCACTAACTCTTGGATTCTTTGAATGCCACTGCATCTCATTTGCTAGGTTTGCAGTTGCATACAGTCTTTGAAGTCTTGGAGTTATTGGAAAATAGGTTAACACTTTAACCGGAATACGTTTGTTTCTTGACGTCATCTTATAGCGTTCTCCTCCACATCTGAAGCACTTTTCAAGATGTGCATTGTCCTTCCAAAACAACATGCACCCATTGGGACATGCATGTATCTTTTCATGGGGAAGTTCAAGGCCATGCACAACCTTGTTTGTTTCATAGAAAGTCTTTTTCATTAAATTATTGCTTGGAATTGCTTCACTAATGAGAGATGCAAAGCCATCAACACATCTATGAGGCAAATTGTACTCACATTTTAAATTTGTGATTCGTGAAGCCATCTCCAACACCGATAACTGACTCCCTTCATATAAAGGCTCTTTGGAGGCCCTTAACATGTCAAGGAACTTCTTAGACTCGGGATTTGGCTCTTCTTGGCCATCATCAAACTTTTCATGTGATTCATCACCTTCTCTTGAACCCAATGCATCAATAACCATATCCATGTATGGATTAATTGTTGCATTGGATGATTCTAAGCTAGCAAAATCCTCTCCATGACACACCCATTCAAAATAGTCATTAACAAATCCTTTGCTATATAGGTGTTGTTTGACATTCTCAACATGTAGATATTTTTTATTTTTGCACTTGGAACAAGGACATCTTATTTCTAAAGAGTCACCCAAATTTGTATGTTCTTTAGCAAATTCAACAAATTCTCTTACTCCATCAACAAACTCAACCCTTAGTTTTCGACCTTGACATCTCTCATACATCCATTTTCGATCTGATCGAGCCATCAACCTTACCTCTACAAATATATATGTTAGAATAACTAATAAACATAAAAAAAAACACAAACATATTCATTCTCTTATATATATAAATATTCATATAACCAAAAAAAAAAACACAAACATATCAAACAAAAAAAGTAATAGAAATTTAAACAAAAATCGAAAAAAAAAAGAAAAAGGGAATACAATTCGAAAAATAAGAAAAAATAAACAAATCAAAAACTGGAAAAAAAAATTCGAACATAATTAGCCAGAAAATACGAACCTAATTACACAGAAATTCGAACCTAATTACCCAGAAATTCGAACCTAATTACCCAGAAAATTCAAACCTAATTACCTAGAAAATTCGAACCTAATTACCCAAAAAATTCGAAGCCCCTATACACCTAATTGTCGAACCATATCTACCCAAAATTTTCGAACAAAAATTCGAACCTAATTCGAACCTAATTAACCCAAAATAAATACCCAAAATAAATACCAGAAATTTAAACAAAAATCGAAAAAAAAAAGAAAAATGGAATACAATTCGAAAAATAAGAAAAAATAAACAAATCAAAAACTGGAAAAAAAAAATTCGAACCTAATTCGAACAAAACTCAAATAAATACCAGAAATTTCGAACAAAATTCGAACCTAATTAACCCAAAATTTCGAACCTAATTAACCCAAAAATTTCGAACCTAATCTACCCAAAAATTTCGAACCTAATCTACCCAAAAATTTCGAACCTAATCTACCCAAAAATTTCGAACCTAATCTACCCAAAAATTTCGAACCCAATTACCCAAAAAAACCCAGAAAATATGCAAATAAATAAACCCAGAAAATTCGAACCTTACCTCACCTCAAGCAGTAGATCGATGTTGCGAACGAAGAGGAGATGAAGAGATGCTGCCAACGAGAGAGATGCGAACGAGATGCTGCAGCAGAGAGAGATGAATTGTGGGAGAGTGAATTGTGAGAATAAGTGTAAAAACGTAAGTGTGAAAAACTGCTTTCAAAAACCTAAGTGTGAAAAAAAAAATAACAAGTGTGAAAATAAGTGTAAAAATAATAAGTGTAAAAATAACTTATGCTTAAACCTAAGATAAATTGTACGAAAGCTGAGTCCTATTGTTGAAGTGTAAAAAAACTAAGTGTGAAAAATAACTTATGCTTAAAACTTTGTTGAAGTGTGAAAAATAACAAGTGTGAAAATAAGTTTTATTTTAAAAAAAAATAAAAAATATTGCAACCAACTATATATTAGTCTCTAAACTTTATATTTAGTCGCAAATAATATTTAACTATTTAGAAAAAAAACCTACTCATGGTAGCGACCGCATATTAGTCGCTATAATTTTCTATGGTCGCAAAACTGCAACTACTTAGCGACTGATAAAGTGGTGGTCGCAAAATAGAGACTACTAGTCTCCATCAGTCGCTAAACTATATTTTAGCGACTAACTTCGTTGTCGGTCGCTAAATTCGGTCGCTAAACGATGTTTTTCTTGTAGTGTGATGATTACGATGATTCATGATGAAGAATGATAATCATCTATTATTGTTTCAAATTAACTACCGATGCATTGATTGTGACGATCGATGACTATGGTGAATAGGTTGTTTGTTATGATATACTATGATTATGATGACGACGAGGAGAAGGATAATGGATGTTAATGATGATGATAATGCTGACAATGATTCATGATAACGAATGATAATCGTGTAATATTGTTTCTGATGAACTACTGATACTTTGATTATGATGACCGATAACTATGATGAATAGGTTGTTATTGATGATTGACTATGATGTTGTTGGTGATTAGGAGGAGGATGGTGACTATGATGATGCTGATGATGGATGATGATGACTAATGTAAATTGTGTAGTATTATTCCTGATGAAGTACTAATACACTGATTGTGATGACCGATGACTATGATCAATAGGTTGTTAGTTACGACTGACTACGATGTTTTTTAGGATGAGGAGGAAGGGAATGGAATATGTTGATGATGATTCCGGATGATGATGATCGTGTAGTGTTGTTTTTGATAAAATACTGATACATTGATTATGATGACCGATGACTATGTTGATTTTGTAGGATATTGATGATTGACTATGATGTTGTTGATGATTAGGAGGAGGATAATGGATGATTAACTATGATGATGATGATGATGGATGATGATGACAAATGATGATCGTGTAGTATTTTAAATTTAGTTTATGATGAAATACTGATACATTGTTTGTAATGATCAATGACTATGATGAATAGTTTGTTAGTGATTGACCATGTGTATTGGTGTATTATGGTTTAGGAAAGAGGGTTTAGGAATGAGGGTTTAGGAAAGAGGGTTTAAGAAAGAGGGTTTACGAAAGAGGGTTTAGGCTTATTGAAAATTTGAATTAATGATCCTTAACTTTAATATATGATCTTTTAACTCTTTTGTAGAAGCTTTATGATTTAAAATATGATTTTTTTTTTTTTTTTGTTGAAGATTTACGAAGAAGTATTTATTTGCTCTATAACATAATATAATTTTATGAAAAATGTAAGTTAGAAAAAAAAAATTGATCTGTATATTCAACAATTACGAGATCAAAAAAAATTTCGTAGGATAAACAAACATATAAGAAAAAAGTTTGCATGACTTCATAAAGGTAGGTGTAAGTGGGGGAAGTGGAGAAGTGGGAAGTTAAGCTGCGGGTTGAGGGGTTTGAACCCGTTTAATTAAATGACACGAAACGAACTCGTCACAACACGACATGTTTACTACCTCTATAAAATTGAACATCATAAGAACGTACAACTGATTGTGGTGGATAATTACATTTTTGATGATTCATGTTATTTGAGGATCATATTCCAATTTATAAGATAAAAGTTTTTTTGACCACATAAGAATTTGTATGTATCAAGATTGGGGTCCAGTTTGATAATTGATTTCAATATTAGTTTTGAAATTCAAAATTAAATATTTCCCCCCTTTTCTTATATACCTAATTATCCTCTCACATACTCTAGTTCTTTGTTTTAATTAAATAAAATCTGTTCTTTGCTTCTCATCTTCTTCAAATTTCAAAATCTAGGAATTATAATATATTTAGCATTAAAATCTAGGAGGTTCGTACGGTGCAAATTCTACATTCCGACTGCTCAAAGAAATAGTAGTGGAAGAAATGGATGCAATTACTAGAGATGGATAGATGAAGGAAACAATCAGTGGCAAACTGATCAGATTAATACATTTTTGAGTGTGAAAACAAAGCTGCAAAATGAGGTTAATTCTTGGAAGGACAAGTTTTCATGTTTAGCAATTGAAAAACAAGTACTAATGGATGAGCTGACAAAGATGACGAACAAGAAGAAGAAGGAAAATGTAAAGATTGAAAAAAAATACCCAGCACTATGGGATTTGGTTTCATGTGATTGTTTCTGTCATTATGAAGTTATTTACTTAAAATTATTAGTATGTAATTTTTAAGTGTTGGTTGAATTATGAAGAACATTATTTTACAACTTGAATTTTAATGTTCTTTATGTAGATGTAATTGATGAAGTGAAATGAATTTATTTTTTTTTTCAATTTGTTTGTATTATATCTTCAAAGCAATTCCAATTGCATTTTAAATAAAATTTTAAATGTAACTCACAGTTTGGATAAAAAAATGGACAATTGATCGTGGTACATCATAATATGAGGATCATTTATGCTTTATTTGGATAACAAGTTGACATATGAATTTTTTATACATAATTATTTGTGATCCTATATTTGGTTTTTTGATCTAAAAAATTAACATTAGTACAAATCCAAATTGAGTAATTGTAGAATAATTTGTATTATTAATGTTGTAAAATATAAGACAAACAATTTTTTTCAATAAAATGTACTACTGCAAATATTTAATTACATTGTATGAACTATACAAAAATGCAAAGTTTGCAAAAATTTCCGTATTTGGTCTAAGCATGAAAGTCCTTGCTATTCTTAATCCTTATATCCTGAAAAACAAAAAAAAAAGGACTAAGTGATGAAAAAAAATAAGAAAAAATACAAAAATTGAAAAGACTAGTTTAACGACCAATTAAAAGAAATTACAAACACAGTTAAATTTTTTACCAAAAATAATACCCAAAAATTATGATGACGACGAGGAGATGATGATGATGATGATGATAATGGATGTTAATGGATGTTAATGATGATGATGATGCTGACAATGATTCATGATGACGAATGATAATCGTGTAACATTGTTTCTGATGAACTACTGACACTTTGATTATGATGACCGATGACTATGATGAATAGGTTGTTATTGATGATTGACTATAATCTTGTTGGTGATTAGGAGGAGGATGGTGACTATGATGATGCTGATGATGGATGATGATGACTAATGTAAATTGTGTAGTATAGTTCATGATGAAGTACTGATACACTGATTGTGATGACTGATGACTATGATCAATAGGTTGTTAGTTACGACTGACTACGATGTTTTTTAGGATGAGAAGGAAGGGAATGGAATATGTTGATGATGATTACGGATGATGATGATGATGATGATGAATGATGATCGTGTAGTGTTTTTTTTTATAAAATACTGATACATTGATTATGATGACCGATGACTATACTAATTTTGTAGGATATTGATGATTGACTATGATGTTGTTGATGATTAGGAGGAGGATAGTGGATGATTAACTATGATGATGAAGAATGATGATCGTGTAGTATTGTAACTATTGTTTATGATGAAGTACTAATACATTGTTTGTAATGATCAATGACTATGATGAATAGTTTGTTAGTGATTGACAATTTGTATTTAATATTATGGTTTAGGAAAGAGGGTTTAGGGTTTAAGAAAGAGGGTTTAGGTTTATTGAAAATTTGAATTAGTGATCCTTAACTTTAATATATGATCTTTTATGGGTATGTTGTTCAGTGAACTATTAAGTATATGTGTTTCATGCTACATGAAACTTGTGGGTATTTATTTAGGGTCATTTATCTGAAGATTAATGTAGTTTTATGTAGCATCAGACGTGAATGTTTATTTATTTTAATTTCTTTGTCCACTATTGATTTAGGATAATTTATTTAGGATCATTTACAATTGATGAGGATGTTTTGGAGCAAAAAACTTTTTTTTTTCTTTATTTTAAATATCAATTTAGTGGGATGGTTGGTTGGTTTTTTTTTATCCTTTTTATTGACTTATTCAATAAGCATTGCTATAAATACAGATATAATTTTTTCCACCTTGTACACCAAAACCAGTCAATTGCAAATTACAGAAACAATGGAGGGAAAAACAAAAAAGTGTGAATCCTTATTAAAATATATAGGTGTTATTATATTTGATGTTGAGCAATATGTATCCATTCAAAGATCAAATTTTGGGGCATGGGATGATATTTTTTAAGGTGAGATACTTCCAAAGGTTAATGGAATCTTTGATTTGCTCAAATGTCAAACCTTAAGTATAGAGTGTGCTCGATTGGTTGATGAGAGGATTAACAAAAACATCAATGTCGACTGGATTGCGCTTGAGAAGGTTTTCTCACGGCCTATTCTTGAATTATGCAATGTGGTGCATAATAATTTGATTGAGTTTGTAGAATGTCGTCATTGTGGGTGGAGTGTTCATATTCGTCAAGCAATGTTCTTGGAAGCTAAGGAATAGTTGATCAAAACTTACGGCGTCAAGTGAAGCATGAAGAGCTAGATTGCCCATTTGTATTCAATATTAGGAAGAATGGTGTAATTATATTAGATTAGATTTAATTTTTTTTAATGAAATTTTTACTTTGTAATTTAATTTGTTTTTCAATGATGAAAACAGTCTCTCTTTTGTAGAAGTTTTATGATTAAAAGATGAGATGTTTAATTTTTTTTTTGGATGAAGATTTACGAAGAAAAAATTTATTTGGTCTGTAACATAATATAATTTTCTGAAAAATTATAGTTAGAAAAAAAAATTTGATCTGTATATTCAACAATTACGAGATCAAAACAAATTTAGTAGCAGGATAAAAAAAACATATTAGAAATAAGTTTTCATGACGACATAAAGGTAGGTAAAAGCGTGAAGTAATTAATGTAATTGTCTTTAGTGTCTGGAATATGAATAAACGTAATTCATAAAACAAATTAATGACTAACAATTGCATTAATTACTTTGTCGCATGGTAAATTGAAAAAATTTCAGTTTTTCCCCTCCATTTTCTAATAATGTTTGAAATACCATTTAAAACAAAATGATACTAAAATGAACTTCTGTTATTTTTAATTGTTTTTTCTGTATCAAACATATAAGATTGAAATAGTTGTTTTATACTATGCAAAAAAAAATAAAATTATTTTTATTTATATATTATCCCTCTTGCAAGTCATCAATTATTTGAATGACATGAATTATGAAATTGAATTTGAAGAACAGATGATAGAAAATTAAAAAGTATGGATTAGTGATTTAAATTAAACTTTTTTGTATAAATTAGTTATCATGTAAATATTATTATTAAATCTTATCCAACGCCCAGCTTTTGCCTTATTATTAACAATATTGTTCCTTTTGTTTGCGCCTAAAAAATAAGGGATCTAGAAATTTATTAAATTTATTGTTAGATAATGAACTAGCAGTAAGTGTACTGGAACAATATTGTATAGATTTTTAAAAATAAAAAAAAAGGATATAAGAAAATGGCTAAATGTTTTTTTTAGGGGTCCTATGCTACAAAATGAATGTTTTTAGTCTTAAAAAAATTTGAATGAACCAATAATTGTTGTGAATTAGTATGTTGAGAATAATTATTAAAATATTAGGATAAGTTTATATCCTTTACGATAAGCATAGTCGTGACAAAATTTAGCAAATTTTTCTCCTGAATCAAAGGTCATTCCCTGAGTTGGCTCATTCAAGTCATCATCTTCTTCATTTGATTGGTCTTGAACTTGTGATGCCTGATCATCAACATTTTCTTCTCCACCATTCCCGTGTATTGAATCATGAAGTGCTTCGTCACTAGATGTTGAGAACTCATTTAAATCTATTCCTTGTCCTTCCATTTATGCTGCAAACATATAACATTCTTATATTCGTGCAAATTCCTGAACATTATACAAATGATCATAATCATATTACAAGAAATGATAATCCTTTTACTGAAAAATAATCTTGTAAATTATACTACTTACCCTTTTACTAAAAAGGTCATGCATATACATAATAGAAATTATCATAATTAATTAGATTACATCAAATGATCCTTTTAGTAAACATGTCATCCTCTAAAATATAGTACTGATCGTAATAAAAACACCGTTTAAGTTTTTCAAGAAAACGTATTTTTTGTCATAAAATTTAAATTTGATCCTTTAAACAAAAATATCATCCTACAATTTACATAAATTACACCTAACCTATAGCAAATTAACACAGGAATGACAGCAGTTCGACATTAGTAGCTTTCTACCATTAACATACCAAATGCATCATAGATCAAAAGAAAACCACAATTATCATCAAAAAAAGTCGACTTCTTAACAGAATAATTCACATTATCTCAATGTTCACACCAAAAAATAATAAAATTAAAAAATATTTATCTCAATTTTTATCTAGTTAACCCAAAAAATGGAGATACATTCTTTTCTTTTTTTTTAATAGAGGAGAGAAATCTTGACATTTAAACCAAGATTCAGGAACTTAATTTAATCAAAAGGTATGAATACTTCTCCAAATCTGGCAATAAAATACCTATGAACATAATTAAACATAAAAACTGCCAATTTACCAAAAAATAAATAAAAAAACACAAACCACCTTTAATAATGAGATTCAGTACCTGCCGGAGTAGAGTAACTACTCTGAAGAAGTCGCCGGAAAAAAGTAGTCAGTGGTCGGAGATGGGTGGTCGGTGGTCGGAGCTTGGTGGCCGGAGATCGGTGGTCGGATCTCGGCGGCCGGTGCTCGGCGGTGGGCTGTGGTAGATAAAGAATAATGATAATCCTAATATTTTTTAATGACAACATATACTAATATTTTTAATTTACAAAATAATATATTATGAAAATTTTAGGTGGGAAACTTTTTGGGATAAAAAGGAGGGAATTTTCCCCCCAAAATGTCTTGTTAGGGTGCTAAGTTTCCCCCCAAAATAAATTATTTTTCCCTCCATCATCAAAAGTAATAAGCCAATAAGATTAAGCCAAGTAGTTTGTGTAACTTGGGACCACTTACACAGTGAGTAAGTGTACCCTCTCTCATGTTCAAACAAATCCAACGAGACCCCACATGACTATGTTTTATCTTATGTATAAATCACAAACGATAGTCAAAGTAGACTTTCTGAATAGTGACAAAGTCAAACTGAGTAAACTTACAAAAACGGAGGTAGTACAATTAATGGGTACATGTTAATATTATAGGGGTACATGTTAATTTAAGGAGGTACATATTAATTTCCAAATTAATTCAAATCTTACATACTAAATTAAGGGGGTAAATGTTAATAATAAAGGGGTACATGCAATGATAGAGTACATACAAAATCAAACACGAAGAACTGCACTTAAAAAAAAATCAAACTTTACAAAAAAATGCACAAAAATATACTAAATTAAGGGGGTACATGTTAATAATAAATGGGTACATCCTTAGATACAAGGGTACATACAAAATCAAACAAGAAAAACTGCACTTAAAAATAATTCGAACTTTCCAAAAAAAAATGCATAGAAACATACTAAAATATAAGAGGGTACATGTTAATAATAAAGGGGTAAATGCAAAGATACGAGGGTACATACAAAATCAAACACGAAGAATTGCACTTTAAAAAAAAATCAAACATTATAAAAAAATGCACAAAAATATACTAAATTAAGGGGGTCGGTACATGTAAGGATATAAGGGTACATACAAAATCAAACACGAAGAACTACATTAAAATCAAAAATCGAACTTTATAAAAAAAATGCACAAAAACATATTAAATTAAGGGGGTGCATGTTAATAATAAAGGGGTACATGCAAAGATACAAGGGTACATACAGAATCAAATACGAAGAAGTGCACTTTAAAAAAATTTTCAAACTTTATTAAAAAATGCACAAAAACCTAAATTGGTGCTTGAAATTTACGTGAAATCTGTGAAATTAGCGTGAATGAACTGATTCAATCAAATAGTTTTTTTTATAAAAACCTGAGCGAAACTATTTTTTTATAAAAAAATGGTAACTTTGGGTGGTTAGTGTTTTTTACCCCAAAATTAATCACAACTCTTGATCTACATCTTACGGTCATAACTAAAAGTTTTTAATTTTCAACTTAACATAGGTTTTTAGCAGATCATATATATATATTACATATATTTTACACACAAGCTACAAGGTTCTCGCACACAGGACACGTACTATATCAGGAAATATCATTGCACGGGGGAGGGAGGTAGGTGTCGAATCTGTGTGTAGATACCTAAATGTGTCTCCCCAATGTAGAGACGAATGATAAACGTACTATATTACCATAAGGTACAACTAAAAGGAATTGACGATGAAAATGCATAACACCCCTCAAACAATTGCCTAAACCATGTTTGAATTACCTTGGAAGCGTTTATTAGGATTTGCGATGATTACGGATTTATTCATGATTTTTCTTCATTTTTATGTATTTTTTATATTTTTCCACGCATTTTTCAATATTTTATATTCATAAAAAAATGTCATTTTGCATCATAAAATATTTTAAAAAATCATAAAAATAATTTTATAATTTATTCATATTTGTCTATATTTTTAGAGCTTTATTAGATTTTTTAGCATTTTTGCATACTTAGGGGAATTTTCATCATTTCCGAATGTTGAAAATTGTTCCGCAAAGCATATTAGTGTTTTTCATACTTTTCACAATTTTTCATTAATTTTTATGTCATTTTTAGAGCTTCTGGAGGCTTCTCGAACATTCTGGAACGTTTTTGGGTCACCCCGGAACATTCTAGAACATTTCGGAAAATCTCGGAGCATCCCGAAACACTCCAAAATATTCCGAAATATCAAAGATTACAGAATGTATCCATAATCAAATCATAATTGAATCATAATCCCGGAAATCGCGAGCCAAATCGCCAAAATCATCAAATGGAAGACCCAGAAGTAGCCAGACATGCGCCTAGACGCAAGGGGCTGCGCCTAGACGTATAATCTGCGTCTAGACGTAGGTGGGCTGCTTCTAGGCACAGTCGAGTCTTCGTTGCTGCTTCTGGCCTATAAATACGCGTCATTCCAAGCATTTCAGCATACGCCAACACCACCAATCCCTCTCTTGCATTGCATACTTCAATCCCAAACACTTATACCACATCAAACATCTCTTAAAACATCATCACACACATTGGAAATCATCAACACAATCAACTTTGAACCTTCATCATCATTAAACACTCCTTAGGGTGCGTTCTCTTCAACTTATTAGACCTTAACTTATCTGAACTTATCTGAACTGAACTTATCTAAACTTATCAGAACTTATCAGACCTTATTTAACTTATTAGACCTTATTGAACTTATTAGACCTTATTGGAACTTATTAGACCTTATTGGAACTTATTGGACCTTATTGGAACTTATTAGAACTTATTAGACCTTATTGGACACGACTTCACTAAAAGTCGATTTCTTCTCTATGACTTTATTCAAAGTCTTCTCTCTTTGACTTCACTAAAAGTCTTCTTTTTCTCTTCTCTATGAACTTAACTCTAAGTTCAAATACAGAAAATTCACTCGAATTTTCCCTTCCCCATATTACAAGAGTTCACTCAAACCCTTACAATTCCCACATACAAGAATTCACTCAAATTCTTGTCTACTCCACTAGAAGTACATTAAAATAATACAGACGCTTGATAAATCGAAACTTAAAATATCTTAAAGCTAATATTAGAAAACCATAAAGAAATAGGAGAAGGATATGATTTTTAAGAGGAAGTAAATTTAACAATGGATGCTTAGCCTCTTAAAAATCATACTCCTTTTGGAAGGACTACATTGACACTCTCTCTTTTTCTTCTGCCTTTTCTGATTGTTTGAGTGTGAAGCATCTTTTTCTTCTGTTGGAAATCTCTATATTTATAGTTGTTGTTTGTCTTGATGAAGAAGAGAGAATAGCATCCACTTTGTTGCATGTACTGAAGTAGTGGAGTGGTGGAGTTGAACACTTTTAATCCATGATTCACGTATCTTGCTTAACAAATAATCTTGGACTAATTCAACCTACAAAATTGAAAACTCACGTACAGTAGAATAGGAAAATAAGTCATAAGACTCACTAAACTCCTTTATGAATAAATACCAAGAATGAGTCTAAGTGCGCTTTTGGCTAATTAAAAATTACCCACTAACAATTACCACTAACTAACTCCACGTAAGACTCCTAATGTTAACAAACTTTGACTTTCTAAATAATTGAAAAGTGCACAGTTAGATAAAGCTAAAAACACTCCACTATTAACTAGGACTCTACAACAAAACTCACTTCTAAAATAAAAACTAACTTATTAAAAAACTAATTCCTAACTTAATTCTAACAAAACTACTAACTAATTAAAAAAAATCACTCTAATTACACGCTTAACCTTACTAGAAACAATCAACTCCTTTTTTTTATTTTTTATTTTAAAACAAAATAAATAAAACCAACCCCCTGACTTTAGGAGTACACCAACAAGCTATTGACCATGCTTCCATCTCTTTTCAAAAGAAAAGTAAATAAAATTAAATTAAATTACTAACAACCCATAAACCTAGGAAGCTTAACTAGACAACCCACTGATCCTATTTTCAAGCTTTGACCCATAACACTAGTAATTTTACGGCTTTTAATTTTAGATGAAAACAATTTAAACATTAAATAAAAATAGAGAAAATTAACAATTAATTCTATTGACTTAGTACTTAACTCCTAAAAATGTTGCGAACCTTGAATTAATGTAAGACCAAAATAATTTTTAACTTGATGAACATATATTGGACTACCAATTATGTGAGGCTTATTCTGGACCTGCAAAACACCATACAATGTTAGGAATACATTAGATTTTTAATATTCACTAAATAAAACCATTAAAGTGATGGAAATATTTTTCTAATAAAATTAACTTGATTAGGTTGAATACTCCTTCAACAATTTCTCCACAAGTTATTTTAAACAGAAAATATTTTCATCTTAGCTTAGTAAAAAGATATTATTTTTATGAAATAAAAAATCTTTCAACTCCATAAAAAAATATGTTTTCATTTGCATAAGTATTTCTAAGATGAAATATATTTTTCCCATCAATGCCATTTTGATAAATATTAATTTTATCTATATTTACCATGCCTAATAAAACTTATGTCCTTTCTCCTTTTGTGATATTCCTTTACCTTTCTAATATAATAACTTTAAGAAAAGAAAAATAAACTCTTATTTTTCTATCCTTAATAACTTTGGTGTTTCGACTATGAAACGTCTTCTCCATTTGCTTCTACTCCGAAGCTTCTCATAAGCCTAATTAATATAGACTTATAAAGTTCTCATTTAAGAACTTCATTTATTCATTCATGTTGTATACATCTTCTCGTACTTGGATCAACTTCATATAACTTGTCCAATGAAATATAATATGCACATCTTAAAACACATGTTACTTAAATAATCATCATTTGTTTACAATCATCAAAACCATACACAATAACTCATCAATTTCCCCCTTTTTGATGATGACAAACAAATGATGCTTATCACAAATTAAACAATAAAATGATGCATATTTATTCCCCCTTAACTTAAGCATTATAAAAACAATTAAACCAATCTAACATGTAACATGTACTAGGAACTTGTAATCAAAGAACTCACATATCATAAGAACTTAACTTGACTTTTTAGACGATAAACATCTTACATATTCTTCCCCCTTTTGTCATTATCTAAAAGGGTATCTTTCCACATATTTTATTTAGAGAAATTATGCACACATGAAGTTATTTGTCACAGTTACCACCATGTAGGTAAAACACTTGTTGTTCCTTTAAAGCCTCAAAGTCTCTATTTTTAATAAGGATGGTATTACTTCACAAATTTCCAACTCACAATCCAAAGGTCCAACTTCAAAATCGATGAAGGAACTTGACAAATAAGTTAATAAAAGTCAAGCAAAAAGAATAGGTTTTAAAGTTAGATTAATAAATTGTGAGCAAAAATATTTGGCTCAAAAGATATGAAAGAAGTATATGGAACAATTTGAGTTGAGGGAACTATGATAATTAGGTAGGTATTGTGCTCTAGCTTTTATTATTTTAGCCATTGAATTGAGGTTCTCAACAATCATTAGAGTTTTGTCACCTCATAATATGTAACCAAGCATAACACCAATCACCTATAAATATAGAACAGATTCCCTTCACTTCAACGACCAACCTTTGTAGAGAAACATACTAATCAATGGAACTTGAAAATTTTTCATCTTTGGGAACAAGTTCCTTCCACGTTTGTTGTTGTCCCTCCAACTTTTAATAATAATCTTCAAAACCATCTACTACTTTCTAGGAAAATAAAAATCTTGACAATCCCTTCATATTTTCATTTTTTTCTTTTTTTTTGAAAGGGAGTCTATACAAATATATATGGATTCCTAGAATTAAGAAATTTTAATATTTCAAGAAGATTAAATTTACTCTTCCACTTATCACCTCCTTATTCGCCTTCTTGTTCATCAACATTTTTCTCCACTTTGGAATTTATAAGAATAGCCCCATTAAATAACTTTTATTAAGAAGCATCTAATAATCACCTTTTAGTAAAAACTTTTTATACATCATTGAACCATAAAGGGCGATGTATATTAATTTAGAGCACATGGAAAGTTATGTAGACATGGGTTAAAAGAAATAGATTAGGAAAATGTGAATGAAATAAAGAATTATGTGGATAAGGATATTTTAAGTAAGGTAAAGTGGATAAATAAATGTTGGTTCAAATAAGGTTTGTTCCCTCAAAGATATGAAGATCGGTTTTTATTCATGTGGGAACTTACCTGTCTTGTTCCATCAAAGTTTCTTCCATTGTTTCTTTGGCAACTTAGGATTTCTATGTTTCACAACATCCATTATTTTTATTAAGAGACCTCTAATACTCTAAGGCAAGTGAATATGTCATTTTACGACACAAAAATTAAGTGCAACATATTGACTTTAAATTGTACACAAAATCCTTTATTCAAAATGTTTCAAAAACCCAATTAGACATATTATTTTGGGAAAAGAATAATTTAATGCTTACATCATATTTTATCAAGCCTTGTTCCTCTTAACAGTCAAATGCATGAATAGTTAAAAATTTAAAAAGGCAAATAGATTCTTAAAATTCACATAAAATACTGAAAGATTCTTAGTAATACACATAACATAAGAAGTTATCAATCGTACTAAATTGTGAATAAGGAAAAACGTACCTTGTTAAATTTTCACCGTATCAAATATTGATTTACCAGACTGTTTATTAGGATTTACATTCAAGTAATTGAAGTCCTTGTTTCATCTTTTTGATGCCTTCACATCTGATGCAAACTTTCACTTCTGTCTTGATTCTCAAAATGGGTTCCTTGGTGTTGTTCCTTTCCTTGGATAGTACATGCATTTTTGTTGACCATTACACCATTCTCTGGGAAGTTGACATTCAATTCAACCAAAGAGAAAAGTGTTCCTCCATTTTGCTCATGTATACAACACTCAAACATAAGGTCAATAAACCTTACATTAATTTTATTAGTTGCACCAACAAAAATAATATCAATACTATTATGCACAACTAATAGATCAGTTCCTCCTAATCAAAATGTTATACATTGAAAATATTATCCAGAAGGAACTTATTAAGTCAATCCTATAAAATACCCAAAAACCTTGTGTTAAAGGATATGAAAAGGAGAAAAAGAATTTTCAAATTCTTGAAGTTGTTCCTCATAAACGCCCTTAATCAAAATAGTACATGAAAAAAATTGACGTTTATGTAGTACAACTTTAATCTCATATAAGCAACAAAAATAAATAATATGACTACCTTTAGCATAAAGTAAATATTTCTCAAATTCAACATCCTTTTAATTGAATAGATCATGTGAAACTTACTCAGTTCCTTGTCATTGTGTCATACTCAATAAACTTGTTTTGTTGTTCCTGAACATCTATCTTAGTCCATGACTCAAAGTATTCTGGAAGAGGAACAGGAACAAGAACAGGGTTTTGTACCTTGTTCCTTTTAAACTTATTGAGTTCCTCCTGCATAGTAACTGTTAATCATAATAATAAATGTATAAATGCATAGAATACACAAGGGTTCTTTACTTAACCATATTTGAATGGACAAGGTCTTCCTCAACTATGACAACTTTATAGGAACTTGGTTATTAATATTGATTGAGTTTAACTCTTGCTTTATATGCTGAAACTTGATTATCATCTTCAAGTTTCTCACTGTAAGGTACTATATATTATTATGTTGCCTTTTAGAAGTGACATATTTTTATTAGAAATACTGCTAATTCTGGAGGAACTAGTTCCTCTAGAACTTGCGATTTGACACTTATTTTCAAAGTGTTTGCCGAGAACAAACACAATTGTCCAAAAATATGTTAACTATTTTAAAAGCACAATTTTATTTATTTTTTTTTAAAAATATTTTTAAAGCCTTGTACCTGTACAAATTATTAAATTTATGAGGAACCGGGTTCCACGGTTAGTACTCAAAATTTGAAACAGGAACTAGGTACAGATAATGTGCTTTACAGACTCGACAAAGAAATTAAACATGGATAGAAACTCAACTTACCAACCTAGTATATGATAATAGTGTTACCGTTCATGTTGGCCTCAAAAGTTGAAGTTCCTCCATCGCCAGCCCTTAATGAGGGTAATATTGATTTGTATTTCAATGCGTACTTAGAACACTCACTGTCAAGATACTTTGAGTTGTTCCCCCTCAGTGGTAGCTGTCGTTTCATTCCATACTTCCTTGAATCTTTTCGATTTTCATCATACTTTGGAGCTTCTTAATTTTCAGGAACTTGTTCCTCGTCAGAAGAAACTTGTTCCTCGTTAGAAGGAACAATGTCATGCTTTTTTCTGTTCTTGAAAATCTTCTTCGTGATGGTCCAGATAGATCTTTTGAATGTGTTGGACAGATTTGGAATTCATCTTCAATCTTCTAAAGAATATCCAAGGTAATGTTCCTTTGATTATTTGCATTTTAGGTTGTATTATAAAGATAGTATCTGGAATTCAAAACCAAAAAAAAACTTTTGTGCAACTTTAAGATTAGTAGGTTAGTCAAAAGAAATATTAATCGAAAGCACAAAAATGACTAAACATAAAGTTCCCAATAAAATACTCCCTTTGAATAATGTTGTTCCATATATGAAACCGATAAGTATTATCCTTCCAACACTTAAGTTAGAAATGATCATTTAGTCTCAACGTCACTCAAAAAGAATATGGAAAAGAATTTATGCTTCGTTTCTAGGAACTAGGTTCTACATGAACTGGATTGAAAGACAATGAACATGAAAGTTCCTTTAGAGACGATTAGTTCCTACATTCTTATGTTCAGAACCAGTCCCTCTAGATGTATACAGGGTCTTGTTCCTTGAATACCAGGAACTAGTCGTTATGCAATTATCATTAAAAATCTCAAAAGACACACCAACATCATAAATAAAGTTATGAAAAATTTACACAAACTTGAAGAGAGATTATATATCGTGATTATTAAAATTAACAACATAATTTAAAATAAAGAGAAGTAGAATCTTACACATCATTAATAATTAAGTTTCCATGATAAATCATAGAGACTATTATCGACAAGGTGCATGTGTAATAATTCGTTGATTTTCTTTATGGTCCAAAGGAACTTACTTGGCAATGATCGGAACTTGAATTAGTATCTCAAGTTGTCAAGTTCCTTCTGATTTTGCCTAATTCCTCAAAATTGTTCCAACGAATCATAAGCGATCCTTTTATTCTCTTTCCTTGTGTTGCTCCAATAATGTTGTCTTTATTACAATATATATTAATCATGATTTTAAACCTGCAAAACAATTTCTCTTCTATCCTTGGATTTTGGTACTCAAATATTGAGTCCTTTCTTGTTAGTAAAAGTAGCAATTATAATTAACTTTTTAATAATAAAGATGCATCAAATGCTTACTATTACTAACAAGTAACATCATGAAATAAAACAAATCACGATTCTCACAATGCATGAAAAAATATATATTTTGGCAAATAGTTTAAATATACGTAAAGTGTGTTCCCAAAAAGATCGAGCTCCATATTGCATCAAGTATGTATTTTTGAGTATGTAATATGCATTTTTCAAAACATTTACTACCTTGAACTATTTCATAAAAATCATTATAAAAAAATTATTTTTAAAAATCAGAATCAATTTCAAAAAAATGTTTGTCTTTCAAACACAAAAAATCAAATTCGATAAATTTTGAAATTGATTTAGAATTTTAAAAAGAAAAAAAAAATATCTTAATGGAAACAATACAAGGAGATTAAATAATAAAATGAACTCATGCATATAGTGAAATATCAAGGGAAAAGATGTACCTTAATTGAATTAATTTCTGTATTACTGGTACTTCTCCAGAGTTCCTCGAATTGCTACAGGAACAAGTTCCTCGAAATGTTGCAGGAACTAGTTCCTCGTAAGTATCCATCCGTTCCAGGAACTTCCTCCTCAGGGTTGCCTAATTTCAGGAGGAACCTGGCTCTGATACCAATTGTTATTTCGGATGGTATACTACAAGAGGGGGGTGAATTGTAGTATGGGACTCGCTTTTCGGTTTTTGCGGAATTTGACGAATATAAAAACAAGTAAGATAAATTAGTGAAAAGATAAAGAAAGAGGAACAGGATACACAAACAAGTTAACCTACGACGAAAACTTTCTAGGCCCAAATAGGAAGAAAAACCTCGACCCCTGGGGATTTTGACTCAATTCTCCATTAACTTAACAATAGGCCAACGACTCTGTACAACCTATTGAAAGGACCTTCTATTTCTCTCAGTTCCACTAGGAACTTGTTCCCCCTGTCACTTGTTCCCCTTGAACCCGTGACACGACTTCACTAAAAGTCGATTTCTTCTCTATGACTTTATTCAAAGTCTTCTCTCTTTGACTTCACTAAAAGTCTTCTTTTTCTCTTCTCTATGAACTTAACTCTAAGTTCAAATACAGAAAATTCACTCGAATTTTCCCTTCCCCATATTACAAGAGTTCACTCAAACCCTTACAATTCCCACATACAAGAATTCACTCAAATTCTTGTCTACTCCACTAGAAGTACATTAAAATAATACAGACGCTTGATAAATCGAAACTTAAAATATCTTAAAGCTAATATTAGAAAACCATAAAGAAATAGGAGAAGGATATGATTTTTAAGAGGAAGTAAATTTAACAATGGATGCTTAGCCTCTTAAAAATCATACTCCTTTTGGAAGTACTACATTGACACTCTCTCTTTTTCTTCTGCCTTTTTTGATTGTTTGAGTGTGAAGCATCTTTTTCTTCTGTTGGAAATCTCTATATTTATAGTTGTTGTTTGTCTTGATGAAGAAGAGAGAATAGCATCCACTTTGTTGCATGTACTGAAGTAGTGGAGTGGTGGAGTTGAACACTTTTAATCCATGATTCACGTATCTTGCTTAACAAATAATCTTGGACTAATTCAACCTACAAAATTGAAAACTCACGTACAGTAGAATAGGAAAATAAGTCATAAGACTCACTAAACTCCTTTATGAATAAATACCAAGAATGAGTCTAAGTGCGCTTTTGGCTAATTAAAAATTACCCACTAACAATTACCACTAACTAACTCCACGTAAGACTCCTAATGTTAACAAACTTTGACTTTCTAAATAATTGAAAAGTGCACAGTTAGATAAAGCTAAAAACACTCCACTATTAACTAGGACTCTACAACAAAACTCACTTCTAAAATAAAAACTAACTTATTAAAAAACTAATTCCTAACTTAATTCTAACAAAACTACTAACTAATTAAAAAAAATCACTCTAATTACACGCTTAACCTTACTAGAAACAATCAACTCCTTTTTTTTATTTTTTATTTTAAAACAAAATAAATAAAACCAACCCCCTGACTTTAGGAGTACACCAACAAGCTATTGACCATGCTTCCATCTCTTTTCAAAAGAAAAGTAAATAAAATTAAATTAAATTACTAACAACCCATAAACCTAGGAAGCTTAACTAGACAACCCACTGATCCTATTTTCAAGCTTTGACCCATAACACTAGTAATTTTACGGCTTTTAATTTTAGATGAAAACAATTTAAACATTAAATAAAAATAGAGAAAATTAACAACTAATTCTATTGACTTAGTACTTAACTCCTAAAAATGTTGCGAACCTTGAATTAATGTAAGACCAAAATAATTTTTAACTTGATGAACATATATTGGACTACCAATTATGTGAGGCTTATTCTGGACCTGCAAAACACCATACAATGTTAGGAATACATTAGATTTTTAATATTCACTAAATAAAACCATTAAAGTGATGGAAATATTTTTCTAATAAAATTAACTTGATTAGGTTGAATACTCCTTCAACAATTTCTCCACAAGTTATTTTAAACAGAAAATATTTTCATCTTAGCTTAGTAAAAAGATATTATTTTTATGAAATAAAATATCTTTCAACTCCATAAAAAAATATGTTTTCATTTGCATAAGTATTTCTAAGATGAAATATATTTTTCCCATCAATGCCATTTTGATAAATATTAATTTTATCTATATTTACCATGCCTAATAAAACTTATGTCCTTTCTCCTTTTGTGATATTCCTTTACCTTTCTAATATAATAACTTTAAGAAAAGAAAAATAAACTCTTATTTTTCTATCCTTAATAACTTTGGTGTTTCGACTATGAAACGTCTTCTCCATTTGCTTCTACTCCGAAGCTTCTCATAAGCCTAATTAATATAGACTTATAAAGTTCTCATTTAAGAACTTCATTTATTCATTCATGTTGTATACATCTTCTCGTACTTGGATCAACTTCATATAACTTGTCCAATGAAATATAATATGCACATCTTAAAACACATGTTACTTAAATAATCATCATTTGTTTACAATCATCAAAACCATACACAATAACTCATCAATTTCGCACCCTTAGTCGTGTTAACCAAAGGTATTATAAGGTACAATTCCTGAAGTCTCTACTACAAATCTATCCGTTCTAAGCTTATGTTTTTATTTAAAAATCGATTAAAATGATGATATATGATAATGGTTAATCTGGATCATATATATGTGCGAATTAATGCTTTAATCAATCTTATAACAATGATGCCATTATTTCTTTAATCACCATCAATCTAATGACTTCAATGTTTTGATTTTGCAACTGACATGCGTAATAAGTATTAATTCATCGACGCATTTTTGAATAATCATGTATTAATACCGATCTCACATAACTCTTTAGATCTCATTTCGCAAATTGAATAATAGTGGTTTAATTACAATAATTGCAGAATTTGCTTTCTTTCATATGCGATCTAAATCACACGAATTTGATTTATCGAATTTTGTGTCATGAAATGGTCACCATATTTTCCTTTCCAACAATGTTATATAAACAATTTGTTTATGAGATTCATATATTAAAATTTGGTTTTGATTAAATAATAAAGATGACGATTAAATGTCTGCAAAACCTGAATAATCATAATCGGCCCATCCCAGCCATGGCCCGTGATCCTCATGCCCGATGAGATCATAATAAGAGATCTGTTAATTGTTTGTCATTCAATGTGAAGGTGACTAGATCGGTTCAGTTCCTCTTTAGTCATGGTACCCTCGTGACCACCGAGGACTGACCTTTTAGAGACTGTACATATTGTATCATGCTAGTGTGCCTATGTTACTATGTGTGCATTTTTTATGGGCTCTAGCCATGTATTTTTGTTCACTATTCACTCACACTACTTCATATAGTCATGGTCATCTTCTAGTTCATATAGTTCACAACGTTGGACCTTAGTGTCCTTGCATGTAGTCCATATAGGCTTTGACCTTAGTTTGACCATATGTTTTAGCCCAAAACCTTAGTCGTTCCTTTAAATGGGCTTAGGTTCACTCCTCATATAAGTACTCTCATTCAAATGCATTACATACCTCGTGCCTTTTTGGTGCCTTTTAAAAAAAAAAAGAAAAAAAAACAAAAAAAAGGGTCAAAAAAAGGAAAATTGAAAGGGCACCTTGCATTCATGCATTTTAGGGAAGATGACCACGGAATTAGGGCATGCATCTGCATTTATGCACAATTACAAAGGGGGGTTTACTAAATGCTTCGATTCTTTTCAGTTCGAAGTTGTCTAAATAGTTTCAATTTGATCCAAAGCACAACCAAGGTCTGAGCAAGCCTCAAGCCCAGTCCAACCTTACCTCACCTCACTTAAACACCACCCCAGCCTCACTCAAACTCATCCAAACCCAAAAGTCTTAAGCCCATACCCAACCTACATCACTCAAGCACATATCCCTATCCTACTGCAACCCGAACACCACAAATGGCCACTCAAGTGGACCGATTCAAACAACTCGCTCACCACCATAAAAAAGGCCCATCGCATTGAAGTAAACATAGAGGATGATTTGCTAAGGGGTGATACAGCAAGAGCAGCATCAGTGTCATCACGCCCCACTCAAAGTCAAGAGTCAGTCAAGGTCATTAGGTTGAGTCGGAGAGTCCCTCCATCTAGACAATTTCATTTCCCTTTCTTTCTTCTTAATTTCGATCCTATGTCATTAGGATTTTTCTTTCCACTTCTAGTCTTCTAATCTCATTCACATTAATAAAATTCTTCTTTTTTTCATTGTTAGTCTTCACTTTTAATTTGTGCCTTTAACCCTAATATAATTCATGATCTCAAATTTTTCATAATTGAACTTAATAAATGGACATTGCAGGAAAGGCCTTGTTTTCTTGAACTCCACAAAAATCATCTACTCTTTCTTATCACCTGTATTCATTCAATCCCTTGAAGCCATTTGATCCTTAAACACAAATAAATTAAACCTACTTTCCTTCCTTACCCACATCTAACTACATTACCCATGGGATCAAGTAGTGCGTAGAAAAAGACATGTGTCAAAAAAAAATAAACAAACAAAAAAAAAAGAAAAAGAAATAAAATTCATACTCGACATGCAAAAAACATATTGTCGAGTCAAAATTTCAAACTTAATCAAAATCCTAGTCTAAAAAAAAAAATAACAACCACAACAACAACAACAAAAAAGGAGCAAAAGTCCAGACACATCTATGCACCACTGTGGGGCAACATATAGGGAACTTTAAGTCTTCTTTCCCTTTTTCTTCTTAAACCTAATCCCTAGCCACACACTACAACTACAAAATCCCTCTCACATGAGGCATTTTCTAAATAATCATCAAGAACTACGATGGTCTGATTCCATAAGGATACGTAGGAAGCCTCTTCTCGAGGTTCGACCTAATTAATATATAAATTTTTGAGCTCCGCTCCTTCAATTAACTCGGGGTTTTAAGCACAAATTATTTGTTCACCACCCGACATAGGCTCGAGTTTGAACCCACATTAATTCAACCAACTACATCAATCCCCTACATCATCACCCTTCAGTCACAAATTATTAGCCTTTCTTTTTCTTGCGCCGATAGCCTTTTTCTTTCACTCACCCTAGGGGATTTCTCTAACTCTTCTTAAGGTCATCACTTTGATTTGAGTCTTTTTTGGGCTCAACATATTCCATAAAAGCTTCTTCAATTGGGCAATCTTCATCTCATCTCTATCTTCGCGGGAGATCTAGCTCAAGTTCACGACTTGAGCTAGATTCTTTTCTTGATGCTTTGGCGTCTTCATGCCATCCACAAAACGACTTTAACCATGATCCTTTATCCATCCTTATCCTACAGACTGGGGGCTTACCTATCCATCTACTCCACCACAAACTTGAGACTCATAAAAAACCTTATCCATCATCCCTCATTCGTGCTACCTTACCTATTCACTTATTCCACCACAAATTAAATATAGCCTTCCCCAAATTCGTGCTACTTATAGCCTTCCTTACGGACTGGGGGCTTGCTTATGATCGAAAGTTCTGTCTTTGATTGATTGGGGGCTTAAGATCTCTCCGTTCCCATTTTAGGAAGTACCATACCATTGGCTGATCCCGTTGGTCATTCATTGCCTTGTCATACATATCATATCATTCCACATACATTACATTTCACGAACACCAATCACATCATGCACCACAAGCATATCAGACACAATCATTTCATACATACATGCATATACATCACACACACTACATACACACATCACAGAGCACAAAGCACACAAGGCTAGAGCTCATCTTTGTTGAATCCTTGAATAGTCATATGCGATTGATTTCTTGAATAACTTTCGTGGTCTTGAACCAATGTATGCCTATATGGCTTATTGCTATGTACAACTTTGCAACCCATACATGCTATTGCCTCGCACCAACCATAATACTTTGACTTTCGTCTTGCGAGAACATTTGCCTCTCCAGACTCAGTCAAAGTGGGGGCTTCTCATTAGACGTATAAGTTTTTCCTTACACAGCTTTGCACCTCACTGATATCGCTCTCAAGTACCTTTCTTACGGGTTTATGCTAAACCCTAATCTTACAAAAATTCCTCTAAGGGTTTATGTCTACCCTTAATTCACTTATGGGTTTATGCTTACCCTAAGTGTACAAGAATTCCTCTAAGGGTTTATGCATACCCTTAATCCACTTACCTTGCTTACGGGTTTATGCTTACCCTAAGCTTACGATTATTTTTCTCTAAGGGATTATGCCTACCCTTGATCCACTCACTTCACTTATGGGTTTATGCTTACCCTCATCCCTCAAGAGTTTATACTTACTCTTGATTCTTCCTCTAAGAGTTTATGCTTACATTTAGCATATCATCATTGCTTATGGGTTTATGCTTACTCTCATCTCTCAAGAGTTTATACTTACTCTTGGTTCTTCTCATAAGAGTTTATGCTTACTCTTATCACATCATCCTTACTCATGGATTTATGTTTACCCTCATCTCTAAAGCATTTATACTTACTCATGATTCTTCTGATAAGATTTTATGCTTACTATTATCACATCATCCTTGCTCATGGATTTATGTTTACCCTCATCCCTCAAGAGTTTATATATTCTTACTCTTGTTTCTTCCTCTAAGAGTTTATGCCTACTCTTAACACATTATTATTCTCACGGGTTTATGCTTACTCCTGACTCGTCACATTTTCCACCAAGAGTTTATGTTTACTCTTGGCACACAATGAGTTTATGCCTACCGTAAACATATTTTCTCGCGAGTTTATGCTGACTCGCGTGCACCTTTTCAAGAGTTTATGCTTACTCTTGATCGATCCCGCCTATACGACTTTTCATTGTCCCAAGGGTTTATGCTTACCTAAGGGAATATTTCCGAAGAATCCAAGCGCATCCGGAGGAACAAGACACTTCTCATCATAACGAGGATCCAGGCGCTTCTAAGGGATTAAACCGCATGGGGCGCGAGTTACAAGTAAAACTAACATTTATTTTGCAGGTACCAGCGTTAAAAAGGATGACTCAAGGTCGCAGAACGTCTTGAGTTATCCTCCGTCCTGACAGGAATACTTTGACTTTCATCTTGCGAGTTTATGCTTACTCTCCAGACTCAATCAAAGTGTTGGCTTCTGTAGACACCTAAATGTGTCTCCCCAATGTAGAGACTAATGATGAACGTACCATATTGTCATTAGGTACAACTAAGGGGAATTAACGATGAAAATGCATAACACCCCTCAAACCATAGCCTAAACCACGTTTGAATTGCCTTGGAAGCGTTTATTAGGATTCGCAATGATTACGGGATTTATTCATGATTTTTCTTTATTTTTAGGTATTTTTTATATTTTTCAATATTTTTTATTCATAAAAAAATAAAAAATAAATTGTCATTTTGCATCATAAAATATTTTTAAAAATTATAAAAATAAATTTATAATTTATTCATATTTTTCTATATTTTTTATCATATTTTTAGAGCTTTTTTATATTTTTTTGCATTTTTGCATACTTAGGGGCATTTTCGTCATTTCTAAATGTTGAAAATTGTTCTGAAAAGCATATTAGTACGTGTTTTCATACTTTTCATAATTGTTTATACTTTTTCTGTAATGTTTAGAGCATTCGGAGGTTTCTATAACATTCTGGAACGTTTTGGGCCACCCCAGAACATTCTGGAATATTGCGGAATATCAAAGATTACAGAATATATTCGAATCAAATCATAATCCTAGAAATCACGCGCAAAATCGCAAAAATCGCCAAAATCGTCACACAGAAGACCCGGAAGTAGCCAAACTTGCGCCTAGACGTTGGGGGCGCGGCTGCGCCTAGACGCAGGTGGTCTGCGTCTAGACGAAGGTGGCCTGCTTCAAGGCGCAACTATGGCTCCTTCTCGGGTCTTCGTTGTTGCATCTGACCTATAAATACGCGTCATTCCAAGCATTTCAGTATACGCCAACACCACCAATCCATCTCTTGCATTGCATACTTCAATCCCAAACACTTATACCACATCAAACATCTCTCAAAACAATCATCAAACACATTGCAAATCATCAATTCAATCAACTTTGAACCTTCATCATCATCAAACACTCCTTAGTTGTGTTAACCAAAGGCATTATAAGGTACAATTCCTGAAATCTCTACTTCAAATCTATTCGTTCTTAGCTTATTTTTATGTTTATAAATTAATTAAAATGATGATTTATGATAATGGTTAATTCAATGGTTAATCCGGATTATATTTATGTGTGAATTAATGCTTTAATCAATCCTATAACAATGATGCCATTATTTATTTAATCGTCATCAATCTAATGACTTTAATGTTTTGATTATTTTGCAATTGACATGCGTAATGAGTATTAATTCATCGACGCATTTTTGGATAATCATATATTAATACCGTCTCTCACATAACTCTTTAGATCTCATTTCGGAAATTGAATAATAGTGGTTTAATTACAATAATTGCATAATTTGCTTTCTTTCATATGTGGTCTAAATCACACGGATTTGATTTATCGAATTTCGTGTCATGAAATGGTCGCTATATTTTCCTTTCCAACAATGTTATATAAACAATTTTTTCATGAGAGTCATATATTAAAATTTGGTTTTGATTAAATAATAAAGATGACGATTTAAGTTATTAATCTGAATGCGGTGATGATCAATTGATTAAAGCTAGTGTTAAATTGCATAAGAATTATTTTGTCAATATCATCATATTAAATGCGTTTTTTTTTTAATCTGCAAATATTTATTTTTATTTATTCATTTATTTTTGCTTATTTTATATTTCTTCAATATGTGTTTTATTTATGATTTATTTAATTTATTTTCTTAGGATTTTAATATGAACTTAATTCAAAGTGGTCACTGTAACGACCCGACTTTTTAGCTTGTCGATTTACGAAGGGAATCGACATTCGGATCATCACTTAAACCAAATTATACTTTAAAGTTAAATAAAATAGATGGGAAAAATATCTTTTATTAAATGGCTACTAAAAATCCATAAAATCCAATAAAAAGTATTACAATGAAAAACTGAAAGTACGGTCCCAACATGCTGGGATCATTAAAATAACTAAATTATAACCAAATTGTTCTGGGTATAACTAAAAACTCAAGAAGTAAAACTAATCTCTCAGGCCCATCCTGCGAAGCCCGCTCTATTCAGCTGCATCTTCACCTGGAATTATGGGGGGGGGTCCACCGTCAGTGGCGAGTAACTAGGCTGTCCCATTTAATCAAGGGACCGCCAAACACATAATATCATAGAAAAAGTACATAAAAACTGTAAAGAAACATAATGCAAGTCTTACACACGAAACGTACAAAATCCATATAAAAAGTACGTATAAATCTACGTATAAAAATACGTATAATAATACGTATAAAGTACGTACGAAAATACGTATAAATACACCTGCAGAAATACGGTTAGAAATACGTATAAAATACATACATCATTCACGTATCAACATACGCATACATACACGTATAAATACCAAAATAAACACAGCGGAAGACTTATAAAAATACAATTCTTATACTCAATATTATACATCTTTACTTAGCTTAACCCTTAGCTTATATTATACTCATCTGATAATATACTGATCATATCAAATTCATACTTAACATGATTCTCCATAACATATCTTATTATACATAATCACATCTTATCTTACATCATCATAATCATATCGTAAATTCACATCGATCTTATAATAAGGCATAATAACTTCTGATCTTTACACATGCACTTATTATCACAACATAACATAAATCTTTGCGGACTGTCTTCTACAGCTCGTAGCGAACCAATGCGTTCGCAACTTTCCTAAAACATGTCGGGGTGAACCAATGCGTCCCACCCGTAGCCCTCCAATGCGAGAACTAAGCCTAAGCTATGGCCATAACTCCTAAATAGTCCTCCAATGCGAGAACTACCTAGACGACTCCATATTCTAGAACCCAGAACTGCTCGGGGGAACCAATGCGTCCGACCCAATTGAGCAGTGGCATCGACTAAACCCAATTGATAACCAATGCGTTATCGCAAGGGCGTCCTTATCTTATTAACCCAATTGATGACCTTTGCGTCATCGCAAGGGCGAACTTTATATTGTATCTTATATCTTTATTAATTCATATCATATTATATATTGGGAAATACTAGGTGACAGTAATAGGAAATGAAATGTTCGGAGTCCCAGGAAAGAGAGGTGCGGCACGTATGTTGGCCACCTTAAATACCAAGTCTTTCCTAGCCAGAAACCGAAACATAACATGTATATCTATTACCCTGTTTCCTTTCTTATCCCTAGTAATATCTTAGGTATCTTCAAGCTTATCATAAACTATCCTCAAACATTATCCACAAACTTATACTTTATCCATTCGGATATTATCCCAAAATAAATATATTTATAGTAATACAATAATAATATTCGGCCCAATCATAACAACAATATTATTCCTTTTTATCCTACACTTTACAACTTATCCCTAATAATTATTTTATTAAAATATTCCCAAATAATAATAACCAAAAAATTAACAAACTTTGACCAAACCTAAATTACCACACGGCATTTTCGAAAATTACAACAAATTGAATTAATTTCCTAACTAACTTAATTAATCAATTTAATTACTAAAAATACCAAATTAACAATAAAAATCTATTCTTTTTATTTTATACCACTCGAAAATATGGAATAAAGGACAAAATAAAATAATATAATCATACACATAAAAATAACATTTTTATATACCTTTATAATCTTTGGCTCACTCGGATTAATTCCGAGAACAAGTAGCTTTTAAAGTTTACATGTGATACAATTAAATCAATCAAGCATCATCAAAATAATCATGCCCAAATGCTCAAAATACACGGCATTCATAAATATGTATTCAAGAACAAAAATTACAATCTCAAGATTTAAAGATTTCATGATAATAATAAAGATTTAAAATAAAGATTCACATATTTAATCTAGCATGTTCAAGATTAGTATAAAAAAAAATAACATTTTTATTTCCTCCTTTAAATTTTGTACCACTCGAAAATTCAATAATTAATAATAGCATATTTTAATAATTCAATTGCCCTATTTTATACAATCTGATTTTTAAAGAATTAAATTAAAAACGACCATCTAAAGATCTCTAAAAATCTGGAAATTTTTATGGGAGCTAAATATGGGTTCAAGTATTTACGTGCATAAATTTCGTCTAAAAATAACATCTTTTACTATTTTTAAGTGATTTTATAACTAACCAGTCAGATTAGGCTGAATTCGGTTTCCGAATTTTCTGCCATAGCAAACAATCTTTAAAAATTACGAAAATTTAACACGAGCTGTAAAACATTATCACTGACTTCCATATAAAATTTTGTAGCATTCCGAATTGATTAAGTACACTAATAAATTCGTAAACCTATTCTGGACAGTTTTACCGGTTTGAAAGATTAAATTATTATAAATAATAAAAGGACGAATTTTGCCACGAAATAAATCATGGTCAATAATCAAACAGTAAACAAGATACCATGAAAAATTCATCAAGAAATAACAATATTTGATTGGTAAATAAATTCATACAAGTAATTATTCAACAATTTCAGATTTCAATAAACTACATAAAATAATCAAAAGAAATTTCATAATAATTCATAAATATTACATGAATACATCAAGAGAATAACATGATCAATATTTCATATGGTTCGAAATTTTCGAATAAATAAGCAAACATAAATCCTACAATTTTCATGATATAATCCTAATTAACTATGTGAAAAGCTACCCACAAATTAAATAGAAAAGCTTAGTTACCTTAATCGCATAATATTCCAAGGCAAAAATTCACCTACTTGGTGAATAAGGGGCACGGTTTTAGAGAGGAGAAAGGGAAGAGAGAAAATGTGTATTTAGGGTTTTATTTTGAAGCAAATGACAATAGGACCCAAAATAAAGCAAGGGGGTCCTATTTATAAAGGAATTAGGAAGCAAAACAACTCCCAAAAATTGGCATAGCAGCCGTGTACAAGGAGGAAGGGAAGGGAGTTGTTGGGCTTCCAACAACAACTTTGACTAGGGCTTAAAGATTCAAATTAATTAAATTAATTTAATTATCTAAAATAATAATCAATTTAATTAAATTAAAATAAAAACAACATTGGCCCAATTACTACAAGAGAACCGGCCAAAGGAAAAGAAAAGGAAAAGTTGGGTCTTCGGCCCAACTTTGGAAAGAATTAGCTGGGCTAAAAAAAATAAAACAGTCCAATTCACCGGGCCTTTATGGACTAAAAATGAATAAAAACTATTAATAACCACGAAATTTTCTGGCCCAAAATTCCGGGTTATTACAGTCACCCCTCCTTAAATAAATTTCGACCTCGAAATTTACTTAACGGAGCCCATACAAAACAAAACACAAAGCAACACAACAAAACACAAACAAAAACCAAAACAAAGAAACCCATACCTGCTTCGAACAACTCGGGATACTTCTCCCTCATTGAAGCCTCGGTCTCCCATGTAGCCTCCTCGAACTTCTGGCTACGCCACAACACCTTAACCAAAGGCACCACCTTGCGACGCAACATCCGATCCTGACGATCCAAAATCTGAACTGGCTTCTCCTCAAATGTCAGGTTTGGCTCGATCTCCGATGACTCAACCGGAATGACATGTGAAGGATCATTTACATACTTCCGTAGTTGTGACACATGGAATACATCATGAACCCTCGATAGATCCGGAGGCATCGCCAACCGATAAGCGACCTCACCAACTCGCTCCAAAATCTCGTATGTTCCAACATACTTAGGTCTGAGCTTCCCTCTCTGACCAAACCGGACCACACCCTTCATAGGAGACACCTTAAGCAGAACCTTGTCTCCAACCTCGAACCCTAGCGGCTTCCGACGACGATCCGCATAAGACTTCTGCCGACTCTGAGCTGCCTGTAACCTCGCCCTGATGAGCTTCACCTGCTCAACTGTATCCCGGATATGATCGGGACCAATCACCAAAGCATCACTGATGTCGCTCCAACAAGTAGGACTACGGCACTTACGCCCATACAAAGCCTCATAAGGAGCCATCTGAAGACTGGCGTGATAACTATTGTTGTACGAAAACTCCACCAAACTCAGAGATCTAACCCAAGACTGCTGGAAGTCTAACGCACAAGCCCGTAGCATATCCTCCAAAGTCTGGATGGTCCGCTCTGTCTGCCCATCAGTAGCTGCGTGAAAAGCCGTACTCAAGTTAAGCTTAGTCCCAAAAGCCTCCTGCAAAGACTTCCAGAACCGTGACAAGAACCGGGGATCTCGATCGGACACGATATCCTTCGGCACACCATGTAACCGAATGATCTCCCTCGAGTACGCCTCCGCCATCTTCTCCATTGACCAAGTGATCTTCATAGGAATGAAACGAGCCACCTTGGTCAAACGATCCACGATAACCCAAACTGTATCCAAACCCTTAGACGTCGTGGGCAAACCTACCACAAAATCCATGGATATGGAGTCAAACTTCCACGTGGGTATCGGCAATGGCTGCAACAAACCACCTGGTCGCTGATGCTCGATCTTAACCTTCTGGCACGTGAGACACCGTGCTACAAACTCTGCGACCTCTTGCTTCATCCTCGGCCACCAAAAACATTCCCTTAGGTCCTTATAGAGCTTCCCGCCACCTGGATGGACCGAATACGGAGTATTGTGAGCCTCTTCCATAATCCGATTTCTCAAATTCGAAACACGGGGCACACACCACCTGTTACGGAACAAAGGTTAGTTTCCAAAAGGCGAAAAATTAGTTTATAAAAACAATAGCTCCATTACCTGTTACGGAACCTCAAACTACCATCGGGTTCAACCGTGAAGTCTTCTGCCTTGCCTTGAAGTTTAGCTTCACGAATCTTCTCGAGTTGCGGGTCTTCCTGCTGCTTCTCCCGTAACTCCTGATACAAACTGGGCTCGACACTCATAGCACACAAGAACACTCTAGTGCTACCTGGTGTAACCATCTCAACTTCCAACTTGCGAAGGTCGGAACAGATTTCCTTAGGTAAAACCGCCACTCTGTTACATGCATGACGATCCTTACGACTAAGGGCATCGGCTACCTTATTAGCTTTCCCTTCACAATAATCCACTGAGAGGTCGTAATCCTTGATCAACTCGAGCCACCGTCGCTGCCTCATGTTGAGTTCCTTCTGAGTGAAGATGTACTTCAGACTCTTGTGATCGGTGAACAACTTGCAAGACACCCCGTAGAGATAATGTCGCCAAATCTTCAAAGCGAACACCACCGCTGCCAACTCTAAGTCGTGAGTAGGATAATTCTGCTCATGAACCTTGAGCTGTCTCGAAGCATATGCAATCACCCTTCCTTCTTGCATCAGAACACAACCTAGACCCTTCTTCGACGCATCACTGTAGATCTCAAAACCTACACCCTCCGTCGGCAAAGCAAGAACTGGTGCAGACACAAGGCTTTGCTTGAGTGCTTGAAAGGCCTCCTCACACTGCTCGGTCCACACGAACTTGCAATCCTTGTGCAATAACTTGGTCATAGGTGCTGCTACTTTAGAGAAATCTTTCACAAATCTCCGGTAGTAACCTGATACAACAAATTTCACAGGTAAGTATTTCTGCATAGTTAATAACAAAACTATAACATAAACTTTAATATACCTGCTAGGCCAAGAAGACTTCGAATCTCGGCCACATTCTTCGGACTGTGCCATTCCACCACTGCCTTAATCTTAGCTGGATCCACCTTGACACCATCCGCATTAATCACATGCCCTAGGAAAGCAACTTCCTTGAGCCAGAACTCGCACTTAGACAACTTCGCGAACCACTTCTGAGCCCGCAGAATACCCAACACCAGATGAAGATGCTGAGTGTGATCTTGTTCATTCTTCGAATAAATGAGAATGTCGTCGATGAACACTACCACACACACATCTAGAAGATGATGGAAAGTCCGATTCATCTGGTCCATGAACACTGCAGGAGCATTCGTCAAACCAAATGGCATAACCTCGAACTCATAATGCCCATATCTCGTGCGAAAAGCCGTCTTCGGTATATCCTCTGGTTTCACTGGAATTTGATGATAACCGGACCTGAGATCAATCTTAGAGAAAACGCTGGCTCCCTTCAACTGATCAAACAAATCCTCAATCCTGGGCAGAGGATACCTGTTCTTGATCGTCACCTTGTTCAGTTCCCGGTAGTCTATGCATAATCTCATGCTGCCGTCCTTCTTCTTCACAAACAATACCGGAGCACCCCATGGCGATACACTAGGCCGGATAAAACCCTTGTCGATCAACTCCTGCAACTGGGTCTTCAATTCCTTCAACTCTGCTGGAGCCATACGATACGGAGCCTTAGAAATCGGAGCAGTCCCGGGTACCAAGTCGATGTTGAATTCCACTTCTCTTTCCTGTGGTATCCCTGGCAACTCCTCTGGAAAAACATCCGCATACTCCCGAACCACTGGAATGGCCTCTAGTTGTTCCTCCTTGGTCAAGTCCTTGACTTGACATAGAAACACTGTCTCACCCTTGCGCTGCAGCCTGCGCATCTTCATAGCAGATACGATCTTCAATCCCTTGCCTATCGGCTTCCCGACATAAGTTACCCTCTTTGCGTTCGGTCCTCGCAAAGTGACAGCCTGGTCTTGACACCGAAAAGTCGCCTGATACTTAGCTAACCAATCCATCCCTAAGATCACATCGAACTCAATCATAGGGAACTCCTTCAGGTTGGCCTCGAACTTTACCCCCGAGATAACAATGGACACGTCCCTGAACTCCCGAAGACAAGAAAAGTCCTCTCCCGAAGGAAGAGTTATGATAGATTTGACAGGAGACTCTCCCATCAGGTTAGCTTTAGCAATAAAAGTACTAGCAACAAAGGACACAGTGGCACCAGTATCAAACAGAACATATGCAGATAAATCATGAACAAGAAATGTACCCGTGACCACATCGGGCTGAGCATCTGCCTCTTCCTGTGTCATGCAGAAGATCCTGTTCTTGACCGGAGCTTGACTACCTGTGGCTGCTGTTGCTGCTGGCTGTCTCTTAGGGCAAACCGTACTCTTGTGACCCTCTTGACCACAACTGTAGCACACTATCGGAGACCCATCACACCTCTTTCCCGGGTGGGCATCCTTCTTGCAACCTGGACACATTCTGGGGCCCTGACTCGGAGCTGGTCGAGACCTCTGCTGCATCCTCGAAGGAGGCTCGAACCGGGTCTTCTTAACCGGAGCTGGGGCTGGAGCTGGAGCAACCCTCTTCTTCCCGAAGTCTTCATCAGAAATTGAAGACTGAACCTCAAGAGCCACCTCATAGGCTTCCTGAAAAGTCTTCACCCTACTGCTCACCACATGAACCCGGATGTTGGAGTTAAGCTTCTTGATGTACCTCTTAACCCGCTCGGCTTCAGAAGGAATCACCGCTGCCGCGAACCTGGAGAGCTCGGTGAACTTGTCCGTATAAGCCTGAACGGACAGACTACCCTGGGTGAATGCGAGGAATTCCTCTTGTTTCTGCCACTTAAGCTCCTCGGGGTAGAAACGATCTTGCAGCCTCTTGGTGAAGTCTTCCCAACTCAGATTCAGATCTGTGTCGGGGTTTGATCGGAGAGTACTCCACCAATTGTCTGCCTCACCCTGAAGGTAGAACGTAGCTATGGGGACCCGTTCAGACGCGGGGCATGCTAGAACGTCGAACATCTTACGCATCTCTCGAATCCAGTTTTCGAGGATGGTTGGGTCAGCTGCACCATCATAGGTCGGAGGACGAAGCCGGGCTAAACGATCAAAGGACGAATGGTTACTCTGAGTCCGGACACTGTTCTGAGCCAGAGTGAGGATCGCATCCTCCAAGTTGCGACGACGAAGACGAAAGTTCGGAGTTCTAGGAGTCGACATCCTGAAATCAAAAACAAATTAGCACATAAACGGCACACGAAACGGCAAACTCGCGGAAACGAAACGATAAAACGTCTTAACCCAGGCTACTACTCATGGTTTCTCTCACCTAAGGTTTCCATATTAGGCTAGGGTTCGCTCGGGTTCATAAAGCACACATCTCACGAAGCTACTTGTGAAGAAGTAACTTAGGATTTAACCTTAGCTCTGATACCAACTGTAACGACCCGACTTTTTAGCTTGTCGATTTACGAAGGGAATCGACATTCGGATCATCACTTAAACCAAATTATACTTTAAAGTTAAATAAAATAGATGGGAAAAATATCTTTTATTAAATGGCTACTAAAAATCCATAAAATCCAATAAAAAGTATTACAATGAAAAACTGAAAGTACGGTCCCAACATGCTGGGATCATTAAAATAACTAAATTATAACCAAATTGTTCTGGGTATAACTAAAAACTCAAGAAGTAAAACTAATCTCTCAGGCCCATCCTGCGAAGCCCGCTCTATTCAGCTGCATCTTCACCTGGAATTATGGGGGGGGGTCCACCGTCAGTGGCGAGTAACTAGGCTGTCCCATTTAATCAAGGGACCGCCAAACACATAATATCATAGAAAAAGTACATAAAAACTGTAAAGAAACATAATGCAAGTCTTACACACGAAACGTACAAAATCCATATAAAAAGTACGTATAAATCTACGTATAAAAATACGTATAATAATACGTATAAAGTACGTACGAAAATACGTATAAATACACCTGCAGAAATACGGTTAGAAATACGTATAAAATACATACATCATTCACGTATCAACATACGCATACATACACGTATAAATACCAAAATAAACACAGCGGAAGACTTATAAAAATACAATTCTTATACTCAATATTATACATCTTTACTTAGCTTAACCCTTAGCTTATATTATACTCATCTGATAATATACTGATCATATCAAATTCATACTTAACATGATTCTCCATAACATATCTTATTATACATAATCACATCTTATCTTACATCATCATAATCATATCGTAAATTCACATCGATCTTATAATAAGGCATAATAACTTCTGATCTTTACACATGCACTTATTATCACAACATAACATAAATCTTTGCGGACTGTCTTCTACAGCTCGTAGCGAACCAATGCGTTCGCAACTTTCCTAAAACATGTCGGGGTGAACCAATGCGTCCCACCCGTAGCCCTCCAATGCGAGAACTAAGCCTAAGCTATGGCCATAACTCCTAAATAGTCCTCCAATGCGAGAACTACCTAGACGACTCCATATTCTAGAACCCAGAACTGCTCGGGGGAACCAATGCGTCCGACCCAATTGAGCAGTGGCATCGACTAAACCCAATTGATAACCAATGCGTTATCGCAAGGGCGTCCTTATCTTATTAACCCAATTGATGACCTTTGCGTCATCGCAAGGGCGAACTTTATATTGTATCTTATATCTTTATTAATTCATATCATATTATATATTGGGAAATACTAGGTGACAGTAATAGGAAATGAAATGTTCGGAGTCCCAGGAAAGAGAGGTGCGGCACGTATGTTGGCCACCTTAAATACCAAGTCTTTCCTAGCCAGAAACCGAAACATAACATGTATATCTATTACCCTGTTTCCTTTCTTATCCCTAGTAATATCTTAGGTATCTTCAAGCTTATCATAAACTATCCTCAAACATTATCCACAAACTTATACTTTATCCATTCGGATATTATCCCAAAATAAATATATTTATAGTAATACAATAATAATATTCGGCCCAATCATAACAACAATATTATTCCTTTTTATCCTACACTTTACAACTTATCCCTAATAATTATTTTATTAAAATATTCCCAAATAATAATAACCAAAAAATTAACAAACTTTGACCAAACCTAAATTACCACACGGCATTTTCGAAAATTACAACAAATTGAATTAATTTCCTAACTAACTTAATTAATCAATTTAATTACTAAAAATACCAAATTAACAATAAAAATCTATTCTTTTTATTTTATACCACTCGAAAATATGGAATAAAGGACAAAATAAAATAATATAATCATACACATAAAAATAACATTTTTATATACCTTTATAATCTTTGGCTCACTCGGATTAATTCCGAGAACAAGTAGCTTTTAAAGTTTACATGTGATACAATTAAATCAATCAAGCATCATCAAAATAATCATGCCCAAATGCTCAAAATACACGGCATTCATAAATATGTATTCAAGAACAAAAATTACAATCTCAAGATTTAAAGATTTCATGATAATAATAAAGATTTAAAATAAAGATTCACATATTTAATCTAGCATGTTCAAGATTAGTATAAAAAAAAATAACATTTTTATTTCCTCCTTTAAATTTTGTACCACTCGAAAATTCAATAATTAATAATAGCATATTTTAATAATTCAATTGCCCTATTTTATACAATCTGATTTTTAAAGAATTAAATTAAAAACGACCATCTAAAGATCTCTAAAAATCTGGAAATTTTTATGGGAGCTAAATATGGGTTCAAGTATTTACGTGCATAAATTTCGTCTAAAAATAACATCTTTTACTATTTTTAAGTGATTTTATAACTAACCAGTCAGATTAGGCTGAATTCGGTTTCCGAATTTTCTGCCATAGCAAACAATCTTTAAAAATTACGAAAATTTAACACGAGCTGTAAAACATTATCACTGACTTCCATATAAAATTTTGTAGCATTCCGAATTGATTAAGTACACTAATAAATTCGTAAACCTATTCTGGACAGTTTTACCGGTTTGAAAGATTAAATTATTATAAATAATAAAAGGACGAATTTTGCCACGAAATAAATCATGGTCAATAATCAAACAGTAAACAAGATACCATGAAAAATTCATCAAGAAATAACAATATTTGATTGGTAAATAAATTCATACAAGTAATTATTCAACAATTTCAGATTTCAATAAACTACATAAAATAATCAAAAGAAATTTCATAATAATTCATAAATATTACATGAATACATCAAGAGAATAACATGATCAATATTTCATATGGTTCGAAATTTTCGAATAAATAAGCAAACATAAATCCTACAATTTTCATGATATAATCCTAATTAACTATGTGAAAAGCTACCCACAAATTAAATAGAAAAGCTTAGTTACCTTAATCGCATAATATTCCAAGGCAAAAATTCACCTACTTGGTGAATAAGGGGCACGGTTTTAGAGAGGAGAAAGGGAAGAGAGAAAATGTGTATTTAGGGTTTTATTTTGAAGCAAATGACAATAGGACCCAAAATAAAGCAAGGGGGTCCTATTTATAAAGGAATTAGGAAGCAAAACAACTCCCAAAAATTGGCATAGCAGCCGTGTACAAGGAGGAAGGGAAGGGAGTTGTTGGGCTTCCAACAACAACTTTGACTAGGGCTTAAAGATTCAAATTAATTAAATTAATTTAATTATCTAAAATAATAATCAATTTAATTAAATTAAAATAAAAACAACATTGGCCCAATTACTACAAGAGAACCGGCCAAAGGAAAAGAAAAGGAAAAGTTGGGTCTTCGGCCCAACTTTGGAAAGAATTAGCTGGGCTAAAAAAAATAAAACAGTCCAATTCACCGGGCCTTTATGGACTAAAAATGAATAAAAACTATTAATAACCACGAAATTTTCTGGCCCAAAATTCCGGGTTATTACAGTCACAATGAATTAGTCATAATTTGTAAATAAAATAAACCCACCTAGTAATATGAATTTGAGAATAATAACAATACGACCCAAAAAGAGACCTAGTAGAGACCGCTTACAGGCGGGCGGACCCAATGCACGATTGGCTCGTAACTGTCCCCAAATCCATACTCTGGTGCATGACCATATGGGGCCAATTGACCCTGGCATTAGTATTTCTTCGGTGTCCGTGGACCGTATAAAATGCATGGTGGCGACTCCTACTAGACCATATTCACGTGTGGCGTTACCGAGCATTTAATACAACTCGTGACGTAGACGGCCGGAAACGACCCCTACATCGTGACCTCAAGGATCACGGGGATGTACTCCACTGGCTACTTGAGCTATGCCTCTTAGGCAGATAGAGAGAGATATAGCTATGTAATTGAAATATACGTTAAACACTAATTTTCCTTTGATCTTCCTTATAGGATTTCGTTAGATTTATCTCCACATATAGATTTTTAATATTTAGTATTTATAATTTTCATAAATACATAATTAAGTACATTTATCTTTAAGTGTTAATAATCACAAAAGGATAAAGTACTGAAACTAGTTAAAAAAAATAAAGGAGTAGATGTCAACAAGGTCAACATGAATATTGTAAAGTAGTGTCAACTCTTAACTCGTAATTAAGGAATACGATGTTGAAACTAGGGCCGACAAAAAGTGACCCAACTCGCTAACCCGACCAGAACTTAACCCATTAATAATGAGCTGGGTTGAAATTTTCAACCCGTATAGTTAAATGGGTCAACCTGAACCCGACCCATAATTATATGGGTTGGGTTAAGGTTGAAAATTCTAATCTGATTATACCCCATTTAACCTGATTATCTATTGTTTTTTAAGCGGTTGTTTTAACCTAATGCTCTATTTTAGTGAATTTTAAGCTAATACAAACTAACTATTATCAATTAGATTTTAATATTCAACTTTGTTGAAATTGTAAATTCTTCGTTGTTCGTATATAATAAATGGATCGGATTAAGTTACAAAAACTCAACCCGTTTATTTTCAGGTTGGATTAGGTTACAAAAACTCAACTCGTTTAAGAAATGGGTCGGGTTCGGGTTGAGGGCACATGATCTGATAACCCGACAACCCGAACCCGAACTTGACCCATCAACCCGATTTGCCAGGCTTAGTTGAAACTAGGGGTGAACGTGGTGGGACCTAAGCATAATTTTACGGTTTCAAATTTTCCAAACCACACTGCACCATAAATTTCATCAAATCGCACTGCACCAAACCACAAAATTGCGGTTTGGTGCGGTGCTGTTTAACAACAATTTAACATTTTCTTTCTTGATATGTCTTGAAATAGCTGTTTAAAATAAAACCTTAATGTTTAACCATATCGGATTACATTATTACCCAAAAATAATTTCATTAACCAAATTGCAAACCAAACCAAACTGATAATTTCATAAACGGTTTAATATTATTTGAAGTACCGTGTATGAAATAGCTTTTTATAATAAAGCCTTAGTTTAACTATATTGGATTACATTATCACTAAAAAATAATAGTACAAAGAAGCCCTAAATCAACAAAAAAAAAAACAATTACAATAATAAAGTTTTATGATCTAAATAAGAAACTTTATATAATTGCAGTTTGCTTTGGTTTCATTTGAAATATTTTGTAACACAAACTAAACCACAAAATTGTAACCCAAACAATTTTATAAATCAAATTGCAAACCAAACCAAACTGATAATTTCATAAACGGTTTAATATTTTTTGAAGTACCGTATATGAAATTATCATTTTAATTTATGGTTTTGATGTATTTTAAATCGCACCATGAAACCTTATTACGAGTATCTGTTTTTATATACTTCAAAAACAAAGAGTTTTCTTAAAAAGTAAAACAAAAATGTCACAAAGGTGAAATTACAAATTGTAAGAATTTGTTGTAAATTGGATAAGAAAATAAAAAATAAAAGGAAAAAAGTGCGTAAAAAGGGCAAAAAGGGTAGTGCCCCACCCCATGGTATGATATAAACAGGCTTTCATTTCTCATTCATTTGCCCATTTCTCTCATTGTTCTCTCACTACTCCTCTTACCTATATTTCTCTTACATGATATCCCTCTGCTCAGCTCTGTCTCCTCATCACTAAATTAAACAAAAAAAAAAAAAAAAATCAAAATCTCACCAACACACCAAACCTCCAAAATAGCAAAAAAAAAAAAAAAAAAAAAAAAAAAAAACCAGAAAAACAAACACATAAACCCCACACAATCTCAATTCAATCCACCAACCAATAGAAAAACAAAAAAGAAAATCAAAGAAAGAGAGATGATAATCAGCAACAGCGGAGGTGCAGGGGTGGAAGATGAGGGCGCAAGATCAAAGGTTATGGGTATGGGTATGGGAATGGGAATGGTGGTGAAGAAAGGGCCATGGTCAGCATCAGAAGATGCGGTGTTGATTGATTACGTGAAGAAACACGGAGAAGGAAACTGGAATGCGGTGCAGAGGAACACAGGACTTCAAAGGTGTGGAAAGAGTTGTAGGTTAAGATGGGCTAATCATCTTAGGCCTAATTTGAAGAAAGGTGCTTTTACTTCTATTGAAGAACGTCTTATCATTGATCTTCATTCTAAGCTTGGTAACAAGTGGGCCCGAATTTCTGCTCATGTATCCTCCTCCTCCTTCTTCTTCCCCTGTTTTTCTGCTTTCTGAGTTTTTTTTTTCATGTGTTTTTGAGTCATGGGTTGAATTTGGTTTTGTTGGCTTTATTAACCTTCTTCTTCCTCTTTTTTTTTTTTTTTTTTTTTTTTTTTTTTTTTTTTTTTTTTTTTTTTTTTTTATGGACTTTATTCATTTGCATTTCTCACATTTCTAGTCCATCCCAAACATAGTAGCGAGAACGATTTGATATTTTTTCTCTCTACTTTATATCAATTCGTTACAGTTAATATGTTACGAAGAGAATACATTTTTCTGATTTATTTTTAAAAAAAATAGGATTATTCCCATTGGTATACGTGGGAATTTGCGTATTCCCAGTGGTATACTTGAGTTTTAAAAAATCTCAGTGGTATACCTACATAATTAATGGAATTTAATAACTACTTTTAAAAGTTGTTTTAAGACATTAACAACCATAAAATCGATTTTTTCTTTTTATTTAATCAACGGTGGTTACCCAAAAAAACTAACTATAGTTAACCTAAGTATGTTTATGGTCGAATTAGTGGTATTTAATGGCCTGAAACAGCCTTTAAATATGATTATTGGATTTCATTATTTATTTAGGTATACCACTGGGATTTTTTAAAACTTAGGTATACCACTGACAATACGCAAATTCTCAGGTATACCAATGGGAATAATCCAAAAAATTAACTTACACTCTCTCTGTAACATATTAACTGCAATGATTTGACACTTTTTTTCTACTAGTACGTTACGGAGGGAGTATTAATTAATTTATCTTTTAATAAAAAAAATGATTATGTTCATGTTTAAGTCATGAGGTGAGAATTTAACATTATTTTGGGAGCTTTTCCTTTTTTTTTTTTTTTTTGCGTTTTTTCTTGGTTCTCTTGATTGCCAGCTAAAATCTTTGGGGATTTTAATTTTGTATCATAAATTTTATGAGTTTCACAGCCAGCACAAAATGGGAGGGAGTGATTTTTTTAGAGAAAATGAAAAATTAAGCATAAAAATTCAATGAGAGAATTGCACACGTTAAATAGGGAGGAGAAAGCATGCAATTGCTGGGATTCTGACTTTAGAGGCTGCACAACCAAGTACTCGGCCTTTTTCTGAAACATTTATGGGGACATTTTTCTGACACAACTTACCTGGGTGCTAAAACATTTACACTGTACTCTGCAGTACTTGGTTTTTTTGCTTTGGTTAAGGTTTATGCTTCTGTCAGTTTTAATTTCTTCTTCACCATTTCCTGATTTTTATTCACTTTTGTTTTATTGGTTGCTCCATCTGTTTCAATTTGTTATTTACGGGTGGTAATTTTAGCACTCTTAAATTTAATTTTGGCACTATTTAATGTTACTATTCATGTGAGAGAAGAAAGAGTGCCAAAATCATTTCCCGTTAATTACATATTTCTTTTTTGTGTTTTCTTTTGTTGGTTTCATTTAAAATCTTTCCATTTACGTATAATAATTTTTAATTAAAAAAAAAGTTGCATTAAATTATCACAGATATTGAATGGGCTTTAGAATTTTGTTTTTTACTCATAATAAAAATATTATATAATGGACGGAATCAACCAAACGCAGTACTTATTTTCCTAAATAAACTTGCAAAATTCCAAAAGTAAATAATAAATGGAATCAAGGGAAATAGAGTACATTTTAACTTGAGGAACTATTTATATTCATTATAAACATAAAGAAAAATATAGTATTGATGAACATGTACTTTTTAATGCTTTTTAATTAAATATTTTAAATTATAAAATTATATGTAATTACAATATTTTTATATAAATTGGTGTTTCAAATATTATAAAAAGAAATAAAAGACTATAAAAAGTAAAAATCAGTGGGAATAGTGTTCATGAGCATCCAAATTCGATCATTAATTTTGGTTTTGGACTCAATTTACATGTTAAATTTAGAATACTTTTCAATTAATTAATTTGGAGCTGTAGCTAATATCCTTAATATAAATCGATATGTGAAATATAATTTAATCAAAGTTTAAGTTAATAAGTGAATTATTGCTCTTCAATTAAGTTGTAGAAATTCTCATATCAATCCAGATGTATGGTACATCCAAGGGTAATATTACTCATTCATTTTAAATTTTGAAATGAGCAAAATTATTTAAAATGAAGAATAAAACACTTTGATGTACATATCTCTACCTAATTCTGGATGTACAATAGAACCATTGATAAAGTTTAGTCAAAATAATTTAGTTTAAATTATTAATGCGTACTACAATCAACGCGTGTCAATCATGCAGCGACTACATGGACTTGCATTCATTTAATTCATAAAAGGTATATTAATGAGCTTTTAGAGAAAGATATTTTCCGTAGAAATTAATTAAACATACAAAAAAAAAGTTCCTTTGGTTAATGACGAATGTCATTTTTTTTTAATTATGAAATCTGAGTGATATTCATTAATTCCTATTCTAATATTATTCATTGAAGTTGAACTAATATATATCGCATGAGTATCAATTTATTGACACTTGCAATTGTACCTTACAATTTGTAGCATTCAAGTACGTAAACATCTATTCATTGGTAAAGATTTTTTATGGGAAACTTAACATAAGATAATTTAATATTCAATACATCTTATTGAAAAAAAAAAAATCATTCTCGGCTCAATTCTTTTGATTTATTTTTATTACTCCGTATTATTAATACTATAATTTTTTTGTTGTAGTTACCGGGAAGAACGGACAATGAAATTAAGAATTATTGGAACACAAGGGTAAAGAGAAGAATACGTCAAGGTCTCCCACTATACCCAAATGACCAACAAACACCCTCATCTCCACCACCACAACTTCATCCTCCAACACTCCCTCTTTCCCTACCCAAAACACCACCACCAACACTCTCTCTCTTCAACCAAATTTCTCTCTCTTCGCCGGTTTTCTCTCTCCACCACCACCACCCACCACCTCCTCTCCACCACCTAACTCCTCACTCTCTCAAAAACTGCTCGCAAAATTCCTACATGAGCTCCCCTATTTTCCCCCCTACTCAAGTGGGTCCCATTCAGATGAACCCAATGGGGCTAGGGTTCGAACCGGGTCGAAGGCCGGAGCTTGATGGTTTCAGGTTCGGAAACCCGAGCTATGAGGAGCTCCCTTCAAACCAATACAACCAAAGTAATAATAATTATGGGAATAATAATAATAATGGTGGTAATAATTATGGGGAGGTTGAAAATGAAGCAGTGAAGATGGATCCAAATGTGGGTCGGGCTAATAGTGGGTTATTGGGTGATCTTTTGCAAGAAGCTCATGTTATGGTGGGCTATAAGAAGGAGAAGCAAGAGGACGATGTTGCCTTTCAGTGGGATGCTTCTAGCTCTGAGAATTCTTCCACTGGTGAGTTTTTTTTTTTTTTTTTTTTTTTATTATGCCCTTTCTTTCTAAACCGTCTTAAGTTTTACGTAATTTTAGATATATAATAATCATGCATGTTAGTCAGTTTAATAAATAAGCTTGTTTTTGGATGATTTTTCTATACTTATTCCACTCCATTAGTGTTATAATTAGTGGAAATTATGAAGTAACATGAAATTAATGCATCATATATAATCCTACCCACTATTGGCTATCAATGCATGACTAATTATGCTTGTCTAGATGGGCGATGGTTTCCTCTAGTGATGAGGTTTGGTTTGATGAGGGTCCGGAGTGGATTTCTAATCTGGTGTACCATGATCTAATTTGCAGTATGTAATAAAAGCCAATCTTTTCTTCAAAAAAAATAAATTATACTCTATTTTGCTGAATGTCGATTTCATATTTTATTTTGGGTGTTTTAAAATTTTGTTCCCATATGATGAAATGTTTTTTTTAGATAATAAATTTAATTATTTACTAAAATGTGCTTAGTTATATTAATAATTGCGTCGTCGTTATTAACTCTTTTATTCTATTTTAAAACTATATATATAGACTGAAACCTAAATTATATTCATTTTCAATTGTATTTAACCATTTAACATTCTAGCATTTTTTTAATTTTGAGTTCTCAATGCTAAATTTTAAATTTAAAACTACAAACTCTTCATTTTGGACTATTTGGTCTATTCATTTACTATTGCCTTAATCTTTTCAAAAGAAACGAAATGTATGGAAACAATATTAAGAAACGAAGGGAATAAGATTCTAGCATGCATGTATATGTATTAACCTTGAGTAATAAATAATATTCATCCCTTACCTTTTCTTGTTCTTATTACCTTCAATCGACAATGTACGTGTTTTAATATTAATATATTATATATATATAATTAAATTTTTATAAACACTTATGGAGATGAAACTTTTAATTACACCCTATATGAATCTATTTTATTTTTTTATATTGAGAGAAATATAGAAAACTCTCATTAATGGAAAATATTTTCAAGATTATATACAAAATAGGAGTAATGTTAAATATAGAAACGGATGAGACACTATTAACAACTCAATGTCTAAAGACCGATAGACACGACGTGAGACCCCAATTTATCAAGACTATACGAACATTGTTATTAGTATTAAAATAAAAAAACAACGGGGCTTATATTATAATCCTATAATTTTGTAATAAAAGAGATAGAAATTAAAAAATATATATTTATAGATTTGTATTTCTCAATTACAGTTTTTCTTACGTGACTAATAATACTAGTAGTATATTTGTAATTTGGAATGATATGTGATATTACTTCATAAGTACTTAGGGTGCGTTTGATTCATTTGAAATTTTCTGATCTGATCTGAATTTTTCTGATTGTACTTTTTATTATAGTTATAATTTTAATGATCTAATCTGGGCTTTTCTGATCTGGTTAGAAATTTTCTGAAAATAATTACAGAAGTGCTTATTTAAGTTGAATTAAACGCATCCTTAGACCTCTGATGTAAAATATAACTAATAACACTATGAAATCCCTAGGTAAACCTATGCAATAGCCTGGGTTCAGATGGGGCCAGATTGAATTAAAACGGGCTGGAATGATATATGATACTACTTCATAAGTATAAGTATTGCACTAAACTGATTTTGGCGCTCCTTGAATAGTTTTTTACTCCACTTTTAAATAGAGCTTTTGCTCTTACAATGGAAGTTGTCCAACAAATAATATTTTTGTAATGTCAAAATTATTTTACATAATTTTGACGTTTGAATTTTCACTAATCAACACTTTTGTATTATGAGATAAAAAAGATGATCACTTTGGCTTTTTAAGAATAATTATGACTAAATTTTATCTTGGACTAATTAAGATATGAATGGAATATACATATATTGCCCGTATGAGACACATCCAATCTAGGTACCATGTGCCAAGAATGACATATATGTATAGCTATAAACGGTAATTACTTAATTTTGCATCTAAGAACTTTAAGGAGATTGCTTCACTTTAGGAAGTCATGTTAAAATTAGGAGTTTTCGAATGTTTGCCTTATTAATCAACTACAATTGGGCCAAACAATGTGAAATGGTCACTTTCCTTATAGCTTATGCAATTTTTTCTCCCTATGTACACAATTGTGGGATATAATTCTCCATTAAAAAAATAATAAAAAACAACTCAAATAGCCGCGTAAAAATGGTGTCACCACAACATTACAATCGGTATCATTTGGTTTAATTAGGCGTGAATTGTTCTATGTTGACGAATGCTAATGTGTCTTGATTCTTGAATCTTATATAGTGCCAACTTATACATGTAACCTAACTTTATTATTTGTATTTTAAAATTTCTCAAGTTCAAAAAAATATATATTTCTCCCCAATGGACATAGTTTATGCTTTAGTCGCATAATTTCTGTGTTTATTTTTGTTAACCTTCATTTTAATTACTTTTCTAAAACCTATTACAACAAGGATTGTACATTAGATGGATTAGTGTGAACTTATCATTAATAATATTAACTAGTTTATTGGTCTGGATGTTGCCCCGAATGTTACTTTCCCGTTAATAAGTATTTGTAAAATTCTTATAAAAAAAATCCAACTTCTAATTCACTTAATAAAGAACAAGAATATATAATGTTATGTGCAAATTTAAAGCACTAATAAAAATTGGTTGAGACGGTAAGTGGCTGATATTATGTTGTAAATAAGAGATAATAGGTTTGAGTCCTATTCTAAGCATGTTTTATTTTGTTAAATGATGTGGCAATGATGCTTACGTAACACACATGCATTAGAGGGTACCACGTAGACAACTTACTAGCTAGAAAACTTACTTGGCGGGTGACAATAACTTTGGTGAATCTCAAGGATGCCAGCATCATTTATGTCATAATCTATACGAAATTAAGTGTTAAATTTGATTGAATATTAGAAACGGGTCTAGGCAACCCAATATGGAAGAGGAGAGTTTGGTCATATACAAGTCATAGGAGGATAAAGGCAAATTAGAAACAATCCTCTTAAGGGTTGGACATCCTGTTGAGTCAATTGGTAATAGGAGGATAAAGGCAAATTAGAAACAATCCTCTTAAGGGTTACTTACAAGCCATAGGATCGGAGGTTCCATCCTAAAACCCAATTGGTAATAGGAGGAGTAACTCCTATAGAGTTATAAGCTAGTTTAGTCTCTCCTCATCTTCCGATGTGGGACACTCACTAGTGCACTATATGGGGTTCAACATTAAGCTTAATAGTTTATTCTGCCATCTGCAACTGATCAAATTTATGTCATAATCTACACCAAATTAAGCTTAATACTCCGTAGTTTATTTCACCATCTGCATTCGATCAAATTTGTACAGTTTCCTATTAATTTATGTCGAGAATTGCAGTGTCTCCTTCTTAATTAGGAACTTTGTTCTTTGTTTAGCTAGTGATGTATGGCGTAGTTGGTGTGTTTCTTTTACAATACTCGCTTGCTATGTATTGTCCATTAGGGACTTAGGCCCCTGGTTTAAGCGTGTATGGCATTTTTCTTGTTCTGGATGTTTGTTTAGGTCGATTAGGGGTTTGTCTCTAATAGTCTTAGGTTTTCATTCTGGTGGTGGCTTTGTGTCACTCTCTTAGGCTCCGTTTGTTTTAATGGAAAATATTTTCCTGGAAAATGATTTTCTCTCCCTCTTTCTGTTTTCCTTTGTTTGTTTTGAAAAGGGATGGAAAACACTTTTCTTTGAGGTAGAAAATGCCACTTTGGAAAAGGAAAACTATTTTCCTTTTGTGGAGAAGGAATGTCACATTTTTCTTCAAACTCTTTACTTCTCCCTTATTTACTCCTCCCATATTTCAATTCCTTCATTTTTTCTTTCCTTCACAAGTTTTCCTCTAATCAAACAATTAAAGGAAAACTTCGTTTACATCTATATTTTCCATTGAAAATTGTTTTCCATAGAAAATAATTTTCCATGAAAATTGTTTTCCTTCAAAACAAATGGAGCCTTAGGGTATAATGTAACAATTTTCTCATTTGATATATAATACTTTACTTATAAAAAAACATTCAAAATTGTGAAGTTATGGAATGGTTGAGGAAAATTCGCTGTAAGAATATAACAAAGAATATTCACCGTATATTTCAATTTTTTTTTTCAAACAGTGCCTAGATTTTCTTTTATTTGCTACGACTATATAACTTTAGCAATTTAAAATTTAGATGATCCAAACACCTTTTTATTGTTTAACTAGTATTCTGTTCCGAGCGTCGCCCCGGATCGCAATTTTTTTCCCTTATCATTGATCTATTGACACCTAAATTTGTATTAATGAGAGTTGTTTATAATAATTGAAATCATCTTATTAAATACAAGGAGAAGATATAGACTACTAGTAAAAAGTCTGGCTACATGAAGTTGGGCTGTGGGTTCGATTCTTGTTGGTGCCTTTATTTTAATTTATTTTGGGTTCTAAATGTGTGAAGCAACCGTTACAAACATGTGGACTAATGACATGACAAAATGACTTGGCGCCTACATGGCACAATAGTGCAATATGGTGCAAAGAACGCCTTTTAATATATTGTATAGATAAGTGTAATTAATGTGAGAAAAAATGCAGGAGTGAAGAAACAAGAATGTGAAGAAGAACAAGTAAACTTGGATGGAGAAGACATAAAGAACATCCTAGAGATGATCCCGTCGCTTGTGGAAGCTCCGGGGTGGTGCGACGATGGTTGTGCCGAAAGCTCAGCTGCCCAATCATCTGCTGTGAGTACAGATGATAATTACAATAATAATATTAACGCGTTTGATGATCATCAGATGCCTCAACCTCCATCTTTTGGCGATGATGATGATGGTGGTGGTGATTGGAATCCTGAGTCCTATTATTGGGATGATAACTTTCCTAAATTTTGCTGAGCTATACCTTAGCTTAGCTTAGCTTCTTTTTCTACATCTTTGTTTTAAGTTTATTTATATACCAAACTTGTTATGTTTAAATTATGGGGTTAGATCGATATCAAAGGTTGATTGTAGTTGAGTGTAACTAGCATAGCTAGCTCCTTTAACAAGGGGTTAGAATGAATAATTTATACATTATTCCTGAAAAATTGCTTCATATTTTTATGTTATTCCCTCCTTCAACAAAATCTAGCTAACTAGTTTTGGTCTTATATATGCAAAGATTGGTACGTTCTTGCTCAATTTTGCTACCGTTATTGGCTTATTACCAATTTACCATATATCAAATTAAGGGAAATGTTGGTTCCTCAAATTGAGGTGTTTACAAAATATTTAAAATGGCACAATCATAAATATGACTAACTTTTTTGTGGCATCATCGTAAATAAGTTTTGATTTATTTACGATAATGTCATCTAAAAGTTTGAGTATTTACGATAATGCCGTTTGAAGTGTGTATAAAGTCCTCAATTTGAGGTACTGGGCATCCCTCTCAAATTAACGTTATAGTTGTAGTACTGCACAGCTAAATATAAAGATAATCTAGCTAGTAGATTGATAATATACTTGTATTTTGTATGATTTGAACATAAAAGTTTTGTGAGGAACATAATAAGATTGTTGTAAAATGAAATAGAAATTTTTTTTACTATCTAACAAATTAGCTTGTATGTGTAGTCATATCTTTCCTAATCTTCTACTCCTATAATATATCTACAAATTATGCGCAAATTATTAGCTGGACCCGGGACCAGCCAGATCTGCTGGCTGGTCTTGGGTCCAAAATAACGTTGTTTGTTTTTTAAAAAAAAAAAATATTTCGCTTCTCTTTCATTCTCCCTTCTTCCTGTTGATTCGTTTTTTCTTTCTTTTACCAGTTTGCACCTCCATTTTTGTTCTTATTCATCAAATCTTGAGCATTTTAATTATGTTTGCACCTTCATTTTTTCCCCATGTTATTTCCCCCCTGTTATTTTGGTGATTATCATGAATTTTTTTTTTTTTTTTTTATATTTTTGTTTGCATTGGTTAATATTTTAAATTTTGTGTTTATGTTGTGAACATTTGTCCTTTGGGTCGTGAACATTACATTATGTTGAGCATTTTTCATTTATGATGTGAACATTTATGTGTATTTGATTTTTTATTTTGTTGTAACAATTGTCTTTGAGCTCATGAACATTATTGATCTTATGGTGAACATTTCTTTATGACTTGGTGAACATTTATTGTTTAATTTGTGAATATTGCTATTTAAACTGTGAACATTGTTATTTTGGTGAACATTTGTGATTTATGTGATGAATATTTATATTTAATTAGTGATATGTAAGTGTTGTGAACATTTATTGTTTAACTGGTGAACATTGCAGATTTTATGAACATTTATGATATATGTAGTAATATTTATATTTACTTGGTGAGTTGTAAGTGGTGAACATTACTATTTAAACTGTGAACATTATGGTGAGTTGTAATTGTTGAGCATTACTCTTTAAACTGTGAACATTATAATTTTGATGAACCTATGTGTTTTATGTGGTGAATATTTATATTTAATTGGTGATATGTAAGTTTTGTGAATATTGATTCTTTAACTGGTGAACATTGTTGTTTATTTTGATGCTAAAAAAAGCCTATAATTTATACAATAAGTATATTTTGTGCATTCCAACAAACTTGTAAATATCAAATTAAGGGAAATGCCCGGTTCCTCAAATTGAGGTGTTTACAAAACATCTAAAATTGCACAATCGTAAATGTCTCCAACTTTTTCGTGGTATCATAGTAAATAAGTGTTGATTTATTTACGATAATGCCATCTAAAAGTTTGATGTATTTACGATAATACCATTAATTTGAAAGTGTGTATAAAGTCCTTAATTTGAGGTATTGGGCATCTGTCTCAAATTAACGTTATAGTTGTAGTATGGCACAGCTAAATAAAAAGATAATCTAGCTAGTAGATTGATAATATACTTGTATTTTGTATGATTTAAACATAAAAGTTTTGTGAGGAACATAATAAGATTGTTGTAAAATGAAGTAGGAATTTTTTTTACTATCTAATAAATTAGTTTGTATGTGTAGTCATATCTTTCCTAATCTTCTACTCCTATAATATATCTACAAATTATGTCTATGTATTACTATTAATACAGTAGAAGCCGCTTACATCATGCATCGAATAGGTATTAACGGCATTTTTTTCCCCTTTTTAAAATTTTTATTTTTCCAAAAAAATGTTTAATTTATATATCTTTACGTTAAATAAATTTGAGAATTATTCATGTTTGATAATTGTTTAAAGTTTTACCATTATTGTATCTAATTTCTATTAATAATTTTCGTATTTTACGATTTTTTATACTAAAAAAATTAAGAAACATATATATCTACAATTGGCCAGATTAATATATATAGTAGACTATTATATAAGTAATTTTTTTTTCTGTCAAAATCATGTAGCACACGAGTACTAACCTATTTTTACTCACTAAATTAGTTTGTATATATTTGTATTTTTTGCACCGTAAGGTAGTAGCAGGTTAAGCTCTACTCATGGTTTTTTCTATCAAAGAATAATTAACGTAGCATTGTCCGAGATCAAGGAATATCAAATACATATGCACATATATAAACACAACTCGAAGAAAATTAAAATATGTCAGAATACTGTCAATCAAAGGTACGAGGTAGGCATGGCATATTACTACACTTGCAAGAGATCGAGCTGTTCTAGCATAGTGTCGCTGGATAGAGTGAACCTTGCAATTGAGAGCTTACGAGTTCTATTTTTGTCACCCCCTTCCCTTACGAGCAACCCTAGCTAAGTATTCCTGTGATAGAAGTCTAGCACTAGAGTCCAATTTATCTTACCATATTTAAAATATATATATATATATATATATTATGGCAAATGTGGGGTACCAGATTAATGATATGTCATAATTATTTTTGAAATAGGCAATATACGTATATAAATATGGTAAATTGCTAAGAGATTGAAGTAGAATATCGACTTAAAAGCACATACGTGGAATGCTATTATTGTACGGTGGGAAGAACGGCTTGAGCAAGCTCAAGCCGCCCCGACAAAGAACGTAGCCCTAGCTTAAGTAACTCCAAGACAGGCAAATAGAATTATGTCTAAAATCATGTCCAAGAAAGGAATTATGTACTTTATACAACTTCTATGAGCATATATAGCACCCTAAGCAAATTAATGAATTTATCCGTAGATGACCAAAATACAACAAGGAAATTAGTTTACGTATACGAAATGAGGTATACTTGTATTGTATTGTATTGAATGCGTGCAATATAATCTTATTACAATGTTGAAAGGAAGCCCACATTAATCGTATGGCATCCTCTTTCGGGGCAATTGCATTGGCATAGTCTATGTCTTTGGAATTTTTTTTTTTTTTTTTTTTTGAAAAATTAAAATTAATGTCACGCGACCAAGCTTTATGGCATATAAACCTCCACTATTTAAGCCCTTCACATCCTAAGATTGGCATCGCATGCAATTTGGTCTCTTTGAAATTTATTGCCTCTTCAATCTTCTTTCTATCCTATTCTCATTCACATACAAATGTTCTTCAAATCAAAGAGTGCTTATTTTACCTTTTTGGGAAACATGAATTTATTTATTTATATAATTTATCTTTGTTTAATGTTTATAGATTACGGATCAAAATTCAAAATTATAAAAATGTTGTGCGGAGTGTTCAATCTAGATTAGTATATAAAAAGCTAATAAAAATAGTATAAATAAAATATTAACTAAGCTATATATCCACGGTCGATGCGTTAATTTGTATTGAATTTCTAAATGCATACCATTTTAGTATTTAATGAGGTTTAATTTTTATACACATCGATCCCTAGAAGCTGCAGTATCGGATATCACCAACACAATAAATTATAGAGAATTTGCCTAGTGCCCTACAAATTTCCCTATTTTAAGCAAAATTTATGGGTTAAAGTCATGCAAAAGTCATCCTTTGCCTTTCATCATACAAATGGTTGCCCTCTCCTCCTCATTTGGACATTTTATCATGATAGCTTTTGGGCTTTATTAGCGTCACGTCTTATTTTGGATAATTATATTTTGCCAATTATATTATGGTGCATGCATGATACAACCCTATCAATCTGTCACTATGTCAACCATCAAGGAGGTCATTTTAGGAATTGAAATGTACCCCCAAACCCCAATATTATATATAATAATGATAATAACTGGTTCACATAGGTTTTGACATAAATAAAGATTGAACGGCAATAGTTGTACAACGTCACTTTGTAAGGGCTATGACGATATTTTAGAAAGAAGCAACTTTATCTCATACTCTACTTTGCTCAAAATATCCCTTAGAAATATGAATAAGCATTAAATAATAAATATGTACTACATCTATTTATAAAAGTTCTCCCTATTTAGAATCTTAATTACTCTATTTATCGAAACAGACAATCTTCTAACTTTTTACCAATATATGAGAAACAATGTAGTCATAGGAATTTGCTTTGATTTCTTCTCGACGAGCATTATAAGAATATCATTTTTTAATAATTTTTACTAACATATAATTTAAGATATTAAAATTAAAAAATTGCATTAGCAAACATTATTACCCTAAATAAATTTCATCATAGCAACAATGAAAAAAAATTATGATTGCAATAATTTGCATAAGTAAAACTTAATTTTTAATTCAAACAACAAAATTTTCTATACACAAAATGTTCATCAAACATATTGAAAATAAAATTAGGCACATAAAAATTGAAAATTTTGTGACAAACTCTTTCTTCTAATTGGTTCTATTTACACCGAAAATAACTGAAAATTTAAAACCACAATTTATAACCTTTGGTATACAAAACTATTACAAAATACTAAGTACATTACAAAATTAGTAAGATCTCTTAGGGTGTGTTCTATTCACCTTAAAAAAAAAATAAGTTTCAGGTTTAATAAGTTCAGATAAGTTCTACTCCCTCCATTCCTATTTGTTTGTCCTGTTTGGAATCTTGACACTATTCATAAGATGAGAAAATCTTCTAAATTACTCTAAACATATAATACATAATATAATCAGGTGGGCCCTTGTTTTATTCGTCTCAATGGGTACACTATTAATATTTAACTAGGTTTTTGGCCCGTGCATAATGCACGGGCTTTATACCTTTTAGGTTCATAGTTGTATGTTTTAATTTTTGTAATTCTAATGATTTTGAAGGTTGAGACTAAGTAGACTTTAATAATAATTCATCAAAAAAATGAAAATATATCAAATTTTTGATTATTTTTAAGATTATAACATATATTTTCCATGAAAAAAAAACCATATACATATATTTTTTGAAGAATATTCATTTGCATAATTATAAAATAATGGAAAATAATTTTGTAAATATGAAGTGTGAGCTCATTTAGAAGAATTTGAAAACGGAATAAAATAAAATTATGTTTTAAATGAATAAATTAAAAAGAAAGTGATGTAAGAAAGCAAATCTCATAATTTGAGAGTAATTGAAAACATTTATTATTTGTAAATAAATTATTAATATTAATTGTAATTAGAAAATAAATGTAATTTTTTATTCCAAAAAAAAGTAAAGGAAAATGAAACACTTTTTTTTTTAATACGACACATAGCATAATTTTAAAGATGAGATATCCCATGTGTCAAAATTATATTTTAGAGTGTGTTTTAATATATTAGGTATAGATTATTATAATTTTTACACATATACAAAAAAAAAAAAAGATATTTAAGGTCAAACAAATAAATTGCCATATGTGCAAAGTCAAAATAGGACAAACAAATGAGAACGGATGGAGTAATAAGCTATATCAGGTCTAATAAGTTCTAATCAGCTCTAGTAAGTTCCAATCAAGCCTAATAAGTTCCAATTAATTAGGTCTAATAAGTTCTAATCAGGTCTAATAAGTTTCAATCGAGTTTCAGTTTTTTTAAATTATTGATTAAATAAAATTAATAATTAACTTAAATCCCTCCTACACAACATAAACCAATTTTATTCTATCATTATTATTTTATAATTTTTTTTAGAGAAACTCACTAAGAGTTACAATGAATTATTTGAATTTTATCCTAGAACGTAATTCAACAATAAAAAAAATATCATAGGTTCAAATGTATAGAACATTGCTTTTTTGAATTATTATTATTATTATTATTATTATTATTATTAATATTATTATTATTATTATTATTATTATTATTATTATTATTATTATTATTATTATTATTATTATTATTATTATTATTATTATTATTATTATTATTATTATTATTATTATTATTATTATTATTATTATTCAATCAGTTTTAATAAGTTACAATCAGGTTTAATAAATTTTAATAAGATTTAATAAGTTCTAATAAGTACCAATCATGTTTAGGTGTTTTTTAATTATTGATTAAAAAAATTAATTATATTAATAATTAAGTTAAATCACTCCTACACAACATAAACCAATTTTATTCGATTATTATTTTATAATTTTTTTAGAGAAACTCACTAAGAGATAAATTGAATTATAATAATTTTATCCTAGAACAACATAATTCAACAATAAAAAATAAATAGGTTCAAATGTATAGAGCATTGGATTTTTGGACTATTATTATTATAATTACTCCAAAGACACAACTTTAAATAAGAATATCTTTACCTAAATATAATAAAAAAATTATAAAATTATATATTTGAAAAATATTTGTTCAGGCGAATACTAAATAATTAAGTTAAATCACTCCTACACAACATAAACCAATTTTATTCGATTATTATTTTATAATTTTTTTAGAGAAACTCACTCAGAGATAAATTGAATTAAAATAATTTTATCCTAGAACAACATAATTCAACAATAAAAAATACATAGGTTCAAATGTATAGAGCATTGGATTTTTGGACTATTATTATTATAATTACTCCAAAGACACAACTTTAAATAAAAATATCTTTACCTAAATATAATAAAAAATTATAAAATTATATATTTGAAAAATATTTGTTCAGACGAATACTAAATACATTATGACTATATTTTTCTTTATGTACGTAAACAGGGGCAGATTTTATAGGGGGCGGGATGGGGTTCGACCCCTGGTGGCCTGACTCAAGTTTAAACTGTCATAACTTTTTTGTTTCAAGTCGAAATTGAGTGTATAACCTATCGTTGGAAAGCTCTTTGAATCTAGTTTCCAATGCCAGAGGAATTATTGCATCAATCCGATGTGTGTAGCAGAAGTTATGCCCAAAATAGTAAGAGGTGGTCAAAATTCATCGAACGATTTCGATCAATTTCAAGCTAAATTCTTCATCAATTGTCACCAAAACCACTCTAACCCAGCTTTTGGTAACTTCCTCGATCTTTTTTTTATTTAGTTTAGCTCATCTTATTTCTCCCTTTGATTCCTTTTATATCCTTGAATTAGTGTTTCCTACGAAAACTTTTAATTTTAAAATATTCTAATTACATAATACTCCATATTATTTATTATTAGTCTAGACGTACCCATAGGCCATATGCCGTGTCTATTTGTAATTATAATATCACTCGGCCCCCGAAGGAATTTCACTCAAAATCCACCAATGTACGTAAAACTAGAAAAAGTTAAAGTTTACAAATGAACAATGCTACCTTTGATAATGTATCAAGTAAATATGGAAACGGACTATATTTTTCTTTATGTGCGAATACTTGTCATGGAAAAAATTCAAGAAGATCATTTATGCCATGTTATAAATATAAATTTGATCTTACGGAATTAAGAAAAATTAGCTTTGTATATGTTGTAAAATTAAAAATTAAAAATAATTATTAATATCTCTATTATATAAGTCAATAGAAAGTCATGTTATCCCCTGAAAAAGTATATGTTATCTTCTAGAATAAAGTTTTCAAAAATTCAATTAGTGTCACTCCTAACAATTAACGAAAGTTATTGCAATTTGTCAACTACTTAAAATGAAAATATTGCAAAAATAAAATTCACAAAAAAAAAACCCCTCTTTGAGCCTCTACTATGGCGAGGAAGAAGGGCTCGAATTCGAAGGGAGGGGGAAGCAAGACCAAGGATTATAGAGAAGTTGAAGAAGAGATTCGATTTCAATTGTCTGATGCTCTCGAAAGGAACCCTAGCTTGTTCACTGAGGAGAACGATTCCATTGCTGATTTTGAACAATTACTTGACCCTGTGAGTGTGGATGAAGGCCGACCTATTGCTCAGGCGACTGGTGAGGTGCGTATGCCTGCGTTGCAACTTTCATTGGCGGATGTAGTTGATGAGCTGGATTATTGGAGTTTAGGGGTGGTGATGCACGTTTTTGGAGGTAATCCTTATATCAAAGCTTTTACTGGTTTTTGCCATAGGATGTGGGGGGCTGAGAATGTTGACAAGGTGATTCCATTGAGGAATAGTACTAGGAGTTTGTCTTGTTTGATAGGAGACCAGTGCTGAGGAGACAATGGCAGGATGGTATGGAGATGAATTTTGCATATGTTGTGAAAGTTCCATTGTGGATTCAATTGCCAAAGTTACCTATCAAGTACTGGGTTAGGAATTGTTTGGAGAAGATTGGGGGCCTAGTTGGGGAGGTTCTTAAATTGGACACTGCCACGGCGCAGAAGGAGAGGTTAGAGTTTGCTAGACTGTTGGTGGAGGTGGACATCAAGGAGAAATTGCCTGATTCAGTTGAGTTCTTGACTGAGAAGGGGGGAATTCATGAGCAATTAGTAGTTTATGAATGGAGACCAATTGTTTGTGGAAAGTGCAGTGAGGTTGGGCATGATTCTGAGAAATGCAGGAAGGGTGTTAGGATGGAGTGGAGGCCAAAGCAGCCGGTTGTTGCTGCTGATGCTTCTGAGGTTCCTCGGACAGTGATGCCTGCTGATGAAGGGAAGGAGGTGGAGCAGAGTGATGAACAGGAGATAGGTCATAGGATCAAGACTCCTGAGGCTCCTAGCAAGAGATCCTTGACTAATAGAATGAATTCAGGTGTGGTTACTAATAATTCTTTTGAACTTTTGTCTTTAGATGGTAATTTCATGGTAGGTGATTACGCTGTTAGGCCTCCCTCAGTGGTAGGGATACCACTGGTGTTGGATGGATAATATCATTGTGTGGAATGTGAGAGGCCTAAATAGGGCCTCTAAGCAAATAGAAGTGAAAAACTTTATTTGCTCTCGATCAAAGGCTGGTTTGGTTTGTTTAGTTGAAACTAAATTGAAAAATAAGAAGTTTTGTGATGTCTATTTTCGTATGATGCAAGGGTGGTGTGTGACCACTAATTTTCATTGTGTGAAAGAGGGTAGGATTATGATCATATGGCTGCATAATTTTTTCCATGTAAATGTGATTGAAGTGGGGAGTCAGTTTGTGCATTATGAGGTAACTCATTATGCTTTGAAGGCTAAGTTCTGGTGTACCTTTGTCTATGGTTTTAATCAAGCTGAGGGTAGAGTTCATCTATGGAGTAACTTGACTGGGTTGGCTAGGCATGTGGAGGGTCCTTGGCTTGTAGCTGGGGATTTTAATTGCCCTTTGAATTAGATGATAAGAGGGGTTCCTTGGTTGGAGGTGCTGAAGTTCTTCCTTTTAGGGAGGTTTTTTTTTATTGTCAGCTTCATGATATGGCTAGTGTTGGTTGTTTCTTTACTTGGTCTAATAATAAGCATGGAGGGGATTTGGTTCTCTCAAAAATTGACAGGGCAATGGTGAATGAGGCATGGATGGAGACTTTTATGGATGCTTATGTCCATTACCTCCCTGATAAAATTTCTGATCATTCCCCAGGGGTGATTTACTTTGCTAAAAATGAGGTGAATCAGAGAAGGAATTTTAAATTCTATGATATGTGGACAATGCATGATAGTTTTAAGGAGATAGTGCAAGAAGGTTGGGATTAGGAAGTTATGGGTTTTGAAATGTTCAAAGTTGCTCAAAATTTGAGGAAGCTAAAATACAAGTTGAGAGAGCTTAATAAGGTTTCCTTTTTAAATATTGAGGCCAGGTTCAGGGATGCTGATGCTAAGTTGGAGGGGGCCCAGGAGGTTTTTCATGCTGATTATCATGATGTGAGGGCTCAACAGGCCTTGGAGGAGGCTCATAAGGAATATGAGAGGTGCAAAAGGGCTTATTTTTCTTATCTGCAGCAGAAATCTAAAGTCACTTGGCTTAGAGTTGGAGATGATAACACTAAATTCTTCCATAATTCTATTAGAGTCCAGAATTTTTCTAAGAAGGTTTTGAGCATTCAGGATCACAATGGGGTTTGTTGTCATGGTTCTGAAGGGGTGGCTGGAGCTTTTGAAGGTTACTACAAGTTCTTGCTTGGAACTGGCTGTGATAATTCTAAGACTATCAAGCAGCAGATTATTAATCAAGGCCCTGTTTGGGGTGAGGAACAGATTGACTTGTTCTCTATTCCTGGATCTAAATCTCCTGGGCCAGATGGGTACAATAGCACTTTCTTTAAGAAGGCATGGCATATTGTTGGAGAGCAGGTTACTAATACTATATATAAATGCATTACCAAGCTTATTTGCAATAGGTTGAGGGCTGTGCTGCCCCATGTCATCTCAGAAAGTCAAGCTGGGTTCCTGAAAGGGAGGCAAATCATGCACAACATCAGCATCATTCAGGACCTTGTTGGGAAGTATGGGAGGAAGGCTACTCCTCCTAGTTGCATCTTGAAGGTAGATATTAAAAAGGCTTATGATTCTATCAGTTGGAGTTTTTTGAAGGATATGTTGTCTGATCTTAGGTTTCTTGATCATTTCATGAAACTTATTATGGCTTGTATTATAACTCCTACTTATTCTCTTATGGTTAATGGGAGCTTATGTGGTTTCTTTGAGGGGAAGAGAGGGTTGAGGCAAGGGGATCCTATGTCTCCATTGTTGTTTGTCATTTGTATGGAGTATCTGTCTAGATCTTTGGCCTTTGTTGGGAAGTCTCCCCAGTTCTCTTTTCATGCTAGATGTCAGAAGCTAAAACTAAATCATTTAGTGTTTGCTGATGCAGGCCAGAATTGTTGCTGATGATGTTTGTCCTCTATGTGGGACTGATGCAGAGACAGTTGGGCATCTGTTTTTTGCCTCTCATTACAGTAAGAGGTGCATTCAGGAGCTGGAACAAGGTTTGGGGCTGCTCTTGCAGCTTCTGAGTTTGCAACAGGGGAATGTGTGGTTGAGTAGGACTGCAAGGAGGTTCAGGAAGCAGGTTCTGCAAGGTATTTGTGATAGGAGGGATTTTCACCAAATAAAAACCCCCGTCGTAGTATGAGTGGGGGTGTCGAACACGGGGAAGGTCCAGCCGCTTAGCCTAGGCATAAGCGCGTCGAACAAGCTAGGTCAAAGGATGGTCGCGAGAGGCGGAGGAAGAAACTACGAAAACAACTAAAACTAAACTAAGAAAGCTAGGATAAAAGGGGACTAGGGTTAAGAGATCACAACTCATGCCACCATGAATTGTGAATCAATCGAACTTAGACTTAGGTCGTAGATAAGGGGAGGTCGTTCTATGATCGTACCACTCTTTCAAGCTAGTACGATGACCGGAAAGACATATACAACTCACTTTCGTGCAGTGACACATCTAACAAGTCCTAAGCACAAAATCACGAAGACCGGTAACTTTCCCTTGATCGAAGGCCCAACTTTCGTGGTGCTTCCATCAATCGAGCAAAGGAAGTCATCACCCACGTTCACCTTTCGGTCCTTCGGTGGGGATTCTTCAATGAATCCTATGCTAGCTACACACAAGACTCAACATAATCGAATCCTAAGGTACCGACACTATCACAACCAAAGCCAAGAACAACTAATCCACAATAATGGAGGATTTGAGAAGTTTCACTCAAAACCCTAGAAATTAACTACTCAAACATAAATAAACAAAACTTAATTAAAACTATAAATAAAAGCATAAATTAAACCTAAAACTAAGAACAACAAAACTAAGCAAAGAATTAAAACATAAGAACATAAACAACAAACATAAAAACATAAAAATAAAGAAAGCAATAAAATACCTTAAGAAGAGAAGAACAAGAATGGGAAGAAGAACCTAAGGAACTTGCATAAATTAAGAGCAAAAATATAAATTACAAGAAGATTGAAGAAGAAAGCAAGAAAAACTAACCTAAAACCCTAAAAGAGCCTCTAACATCAGCTGGAAAATGAAATGGGAAGAGGGGGGTATTTATACAACCCCCCAAAAATCCAAGCAAAAACAGAGAAAAGTAATAAAAATCTCGCAGAAAAACTAACCTAAAACCCTAAAAGAGCCTCTAACATCAGCTGGAAAATGAAATGGGAAGAGGGGGGTATTTATACAACCCCCCAAAAATCCAAGCAAAAACAGAGAAAAGCAATAAAAATCTCGCAGAAAAGCATCTCAGCGGGCGCTGAGGCGATGACAGCGCCCGCTGACCCCTACTTTCATAGGCTTGCAGGCTCAGGAGACTAAGGGCAGCGGGCGCTGAGTTTAGGTCAGGGACCGCTGCAAGCTTCTTGGGAAGCTACTGCCTCAGAACAGGGGAGGGGAACAGCGGGCGCTGAGTTGGGGTCAGCGGCCGCTGTTCTTCCCTTTGCACATCAGGTGGCCTGTCAGCTTCATGATCAGCGGCCGCTGGGAATGCATCAGCGGCCGCTGCCTTGGCCAAGATAACCTTCTACCTTAAAATTGTAGAAATTGCCCTGAACAAAAATACATCTCAGCGGGCGCTGAGGAATTCTCAGCGGCCGCTGAGGCCTTCTGAAGAGCTACTGCCACTAAGTCATGTACATCTCAGCGGGCGCTGAGGGATTTCCAGCGCCCGCTGAGGCCTTTTTGGCCTCAACAATGGCATAGAGGACTTGTGTTTTCCTCGAGGTTCCCGGCTCGCTTCCTTGGGTTCCGAAATTGACTCGGGACCTGCAAAAGGGGAAGAAAACGCAGAAACAAGGAAAAATAGAGGAAATCACATAGAAAAAAGGGGAAGGGGACTACAAGAGAAAAACTAAACTAAAAAGCCTAAAAACGCTAACAAAAGCTAAATAAAATAAGAAAATAAACTAATAAAAACTAAGAAAATAACTACCAAAATACCACTTATCAATTTGCTCTAGTTTGGTCTATTGTATATGGTCTGAAAGGAACAATGTTGTTTGGAATGGCTCGGTTCTGCTCCCCCATGTTGTTATGTTGCAGCTTCAAAAAGAGATTGCTATGAGAATTAGTGGTCTTATTCCTAGGAAAACTAGTAGAAGGAATAGAGATTGGTTGAAAGTAATTTTGTCTTAATGTTTTTGTTGCTCATTCTTTTTTGTTGTGAGTAGTACTCACTGTTTTGTATTGTCTTGGTTGATTCTTAATGAAATTTACCTTTCTCTAAAAAAAATTCGTAAAAATAAAATAAATACATAAAAAATTATAGTTTTGAAATCTAAATAAATAGAAATTCATATTGATATAGTTTGCCACATAAAAATTTTAACTTTCGATTATCGTAGAAATTTGATAGTGATAAAGGGGATTTACGGTCTCAAATACCAAATAAATCTCCCGTCGTAGTATGAGTGGGGGCTATCGAATATGGGGAAGGTAAACCGCACTAATCGACATAGAGCATTGAGTAAGGTAGGTTGAGGGGATTATTGTCACGATAATGGTGGAGAGAACTAATGGAACAAACTAAGTCTATACAATGAAAACGGTCTAGGGATGGGATCATCGCTTTAAAAAAACCATGGAGGCGCGAATTCGATAAGAATTCAAGTCATAGGGCTAACAATTGGGGAAGTGATTCTAGGACTATATCCTATCTAACCTATCGAGCTAGTATATATGGAGACCAGAGAGATGTATACAACCTAATTTCGTGGCGTATACACCTAACGGGCCGTTAAAACACATCACCAAGACCAGTAATATCTCTTGACCTAAACGCCTACTTTCGTGGTCATTTCAGTTAATCGAATAAGGGAGTCCTCACTCAACTTTATCTTTCGGTCATTCTTTGAGGAATCTAATACAACATGTCAACATCTATGATGATCAAGCATAAACATGTACAAAAGCACTACTTATTACGACTCTAATCAACCCTAAGTCAGGACTCTTGCAAGAACACTAAACCAGTAAACCATGGAGATTAGATGAAGGTTTCACCCAAACCCTAGAAATAAACTACTCAAAATTAGTTAATAAACATATAACTAAACTAATAACTATAATTAAAACTACAATTAAAACCATAAATTAAAAATAAAAATCAATGAACATCATCAAAATATAAACCAAGACCTAAAAATAAGAACTCTACAAATATTAATAAGTAAATTACCAAATAAACAACAATTAAACTACAAAGAACAAGAACATAAAACTAACTAAAATCAACATCTAAAATTAGCAACTAAAATCAAATGAAAACAAACATCAAAAGAAGAACAAAATAATTCTAAGTACAAAAACTACATAAAACACTAAAAACTAAAGTAAAATAAAGAAATAAATATACCTTGAAGATTAGAGAACAAGTTACGAAGATTGAGGAACGAAATTATGGATTGATTACATAATTAAGGAGTTGATTACAAAGAAATCTAAAGAACTACAAAGCATAACCTAAGTTAGAGAGATGAGACGACTCTCATGGTCTCAAAACCTAGGTTTACAAACGGATTCAATTCAAAGAGTACATACAATACTTAGGGCCTGTTTGTTTCAGCTAAATTTTAGTTCAGTTCAGTTCAGTTCAGCTCCAATCAGTTCAGTTCAGTTCAAATCAGTTCAGTAGCAATCAGTTCAGTTCAGTTGTTTTACTAATTTTATAATAAGACACTAATAACTATTATTGTTATCATTACTATTAGTCTATTACTATTATTATAACGATTGGTATTACTATTATTATAAGAATTACTATTCTTGTTAATATATTTATTTTATATCATTGATTTTTTTATACGAATGAATCATTAATGATTGAAATGATAATTGTAGTTAACAAATTTCATTTTAGAATGAACAAATATTTTTCAATAAAAGACAAAAATAATATTAATAATAATACAACCAACAATAATAATTGTCATTGTTGAAATAATCATACATTTTCATAAATTTGTTGAAATAATACATTTTCATATAAAACAAAACAAAAGGGTTAAGTGTTGTTGTTAACAAGAATTGATACCTTAACCCTAGTTAATTTTGAGAGTGATTGAAATTTTCATTTTTGGAAATTTTTCTAGGAATATTTGAATAACAACTTTGGGGCAAATTTTCTACAATTGATATCAAATTATTCTTTGTTGGAAAAAATAATTATAAGTTGAAATAATAATTTTCATACATGAAATAATAAAAATTATAACAATTTTCATAGTTGAAATAATAATTATAAGTTGAAATAATTATATTCATAGTTGAAATTATTATAAGTTACTTAATTTCTTAATCTCCTATACTTGTACATACTAAAAATAATAATTATAATTAAGTTAAATTAACTTAAATTCAGTTCAGTTCAGTTCAGTTCAGTAGCATTCAGTTCAGTTCAATTGTTTTCAGCCGAAACAAACAGGCCCTTAGTAATTTATTATAAAGTAAAATCAACTGCAAAACGCGAGAAAAACAGAGTTGTAAAAAGGAGCGGTCATGCAAGGAAAGGGAACGGTCGCTCCTTTTGGGGAGCGGTCGTGCAATTAGGGGGAGCGACCGCTCCTTTGGCCAGGTGCATATTTCTTCATTTAGCTGCATGGGCGCGGCTGTGACACTAAGGGACGGACCCATCCTTTTGCAAAATGCCTCTAAACATGGCTTGGCTTATGTATCTGAAGCATGAGTTACCTACAAAAGTTAGAAAACAACCAAAAAGGAGTAGCAAAGAGCAACAATACTGCAAAATAGCCAAAGCACAACTAAACTACAAAAAGGAGATAAAAAGGACAACGTAATAAGAATAAGAAAAGGGGAAACTAGCTATAAAACGGGTAAGAAAAGGGGAAACTAGCTATAAAACGTATAACCTAAAAACTAAGAAAATAAAGACCTAAAATCCATTTATCAGAAAGTCGATGGAATATAGTAACTAAACCTTTACTTTTGTGAATTATTATGGGATGATTGACTGAAAGGAGAAAAATTTGTTTATGATAATGTGAATGAGTGTGAATTTGAAAAATATTTCAATTAAGGGTGTAGATTGGATGGATTGGATTGGACTCAGCCAAGTCCAAATCTAGTTCGAAAAAATTTTGGACTTGAAAAATAGAGTCCGATCCGATCCAATCCGAATAAAACTTCTCAAGTCTAAATCCAATCCGATCCAATCCAAATAACTAAACTTATAATCAAAATATATACCATTGATAAATCATAAATGAAAATCTTATACTATACACTTACACATAAAAATACTCGATTAGTTGTTTAAAATGAAAGCAATTTACTAGTTACAAGTCCTTAAAAAAACAACTCCTTAATTAAATTCAACAACATGTCAAATCTGATCCAGTCTGTTAAATTTGGATTGGATTGGATTGGACTTTTGCAAATCCAATAGGTTGAGTCCAAGTCCAATCCGAAAACTTTTGGACTTAAAATTTTGAGTCCGAATTCGATCCGATTTTTTTTTCAAATCTGATCCAGCCTGTTAAATTTGGATTGGATTGGATTGGACTTTTACAAATCCACTAACACCCCTAATTTCAATTTTTCAAACAATTAACCTTCGTATTTTTGTTAAATAAGTAATGCCACACTTCAATCAATTAAAAAAAAAACAATAAATGTCAAAAAATAGTTGTCAAAGTCTAAAGTATAACTAACTGTGTGCACGGGACATGCCAACACAACCTATGTGCCAATCTCCCGTGCCTCATGTCACAACGAGTTACACCTACAACGAGTCAATTAAGAAAAGTTTGTGTCATGCCGGGTTCGTGCCAAATTATAAAGGGATATACTGTAGATCACCCGATTTAATTTAGTCAACACACTTATCTGAAAGGGGTAGATAAAAATCCTCATAAACCTCATGTTTGGCGTAGCATGAGTTATAGTTATTGATTAAAACATAACGAACATAAGTACATCTGTGTCAATGGAATTGAACTATGGCCGGTCTTTTATATATAAACGGTTGTCCCAATTATTGATCAACTTACAGTTACCCTACCTTTTAGAGGTGTCTTCAATTAGCAATCTCAACATAAATTAAATATAACAAGCAAACTACAAAAAGTAAAGAAAAAGGTCACAATGATTATATTGTCATTGGTAAACACCACTAAAAGTTCTAAAAATTATATTGTGCCCTCGGATGTATGGTGATGATCACCATGCATTCATCGTTAAATTATACTCCATCCGTTCTTTAAAGATTGTCCCATATTGACTTTTGCTACTGTTCATTTGGTAACTTTGACTCCCTATAATTTTATACATGCAAGGAAAAATATAGCCAAATGGGATCTCGTTTGATTCGGCTCAATGTATATTTTTTTAATATGTAATGCTTATAATTTTTTATTATACGTATCTCAAGATATTTTCATTTAAAGATGTGTCTCGGGAGATGAGAAAAAGTAAATGGTGCAATCTTTTAGGGACAGAGGGAGTATATATTTTGAAATACTTCTGTTCTACTTTTAGAACATTTTTTTTTTCCTAAATTTAGATGGTTTAAATATAAAAGATAAATGTTCCAAAATGCTCAAATTAAATATCTATATGCATTACATGAATGTTCTATTTAAATGCAAGTGCATGGTGTTTATTGTCCATCCGGATGCACAATATATGGACTATAAAAGTTCATATCACTATGGGACTATTGATAGTTGAATCCAAATATAAAACACTGGTTATGCTTAGGACCATTTGGTGTCATTTTTTTGAGTATTCATTAGGATATACAATGAATATATATAGAAACATATTACACTAGCAAAAAAAAAAAATTACAAGAAAAAATAAATAAACTTTTGAGTTAATATAGAAATAAAAAATAGAGAGTGTTCAGATCTATCAAGGTAGTAGGCCCAACTCAACATAATCACGTTTTGGGCCCATAAAATATAAACCTCTTGATGGATAGCACATGTGAATATGTGATGATCCAGAGCTGTAAGACAATTGACAATCCGTGACAAAAAAAATGTCTATAAATATGTTGTTAGATCATTTTTCAAGTAACTCTTCACAATCTGACTCATATTGTAATTTTTGTCATCCTTTTCGATACAATATTTACCTTTAACATTGAATAAGGCATTCCCATATTTCACCCCACATTTCCCTATTTTGGATGAATACCATCGAATAAATTATTTCTAAAGTCCTTATTTTAGAGGGAGTCCTTCAAAGAAAGCCATTATCATACAATTCAAGGAGGTTCCAAACTTCCGATACAAGTTCATAAAGTCTTTAAAGCTGCCAAAAAAAATTTGATTATCAAATAATTAGCTCCATCAAAAGCTTAAGGTGATGGTTGAAGTTTCAAATTGGTTTTACACTTTTAATGCCTTCACATTATTACTCGAAATAGATTTTTTTTTTGTTTCTCTCATATAAGTCAATGCATATTGACTTTCTCAATTATTTTATTCCCTATTTGGACAACAAAGTTTCCTTTACTACACTCTAAAATTTGGTCCAATTTGACCCCGGAATTGTAAAAAAAAAAAATCTATTAGAATCATCTCGTTTTGCATATTGAGAATGTGTCGTACTACGCTCCATATTAAAACTAACATAAACATAATGAAAGTGCTATCGAGGAGAAAAGATTAAAAGTTGGGAACTACCAAAGAGAAATAAAAATAAAAATAAAAATGCTACGACATATAATTTTGAAAACTTAGGGACTGTAGGGAGAATTTTCCAAAAATAAATGAAATTATAAACGAGTTGCCTGCCAGCCTAAACGAGTGAAAAGTAATAGTTTTCCAGCTTAAGATGTTATCCATGCTTGTTCATTTACTTTTTGAATGATCTTTAACCAAGCTTGTTCACCAATATATTAGTTCATCTGCTCTCCTCATTTTTACTAATACTAGGCTTTTGTACACGCTTTGTATGAGACGATATATTTAATGTATCTTAAAAAATCGAAGGTTTTTGTTCGAGAAATTAAAATATTTTTTTAAATTCACATAATCGTGAACAAACTTTTCCCTTTTATCCAGCCATTTCACAACAACGAACAAAATCGGCTATCAAATTTCTACGATAATCAAAAGGTAATTTTTTTTATTGTAAGAAACTACATTAAAATGGGTGTCTATTTATAGAGAATTCAAAAATATGAATTTTAATTATTTTATTTTATTTTTCCGAATAGTATATTTTGTAATATTTTAATTTTAAAAAATTCAAAAATTGTAGTAACTTTCCTTAATAAATAAGAGTGATGCTACTTGATTTTTAATAAATTTATAAGGGGCATTATAGACTTTTCGAGGGGGGACACCATGGCTCCCCCTTGGCTTATATAAAAGAGATTTCTCTTCGTTAACCCAAAATCTTGGAGAAAGGTTCAATATTAATCATTAAGAAATTAACGACCACTATTATTGTATCAATGCATGACTTTAATAATAATTCTAAAATTAACACTATTACTTCTTATTAACTACTCCATTCGTTCTCATTTGTTTGTCCTATTTGACTTTGCACATATGTCAATGCACTAATTTATTTTATAAGTACTATAACAAGGAAAACAAACTTAGTCTCCCCATCAGGTTGACTACCCACAACTAATAAAGAGGTATTAAGGGCATTGATAATAGAGTTTCACTTAATATAAATAATATTATTTGATTACTTTATTAGTAGTGGGTTGTCAACCCGATGGGTAGGTGTAAGAATGTCCCTATAACAAATTAACAACTATGTAAAGTCTTTATCGAGTCATTTTTAATACGGACAATCAAGCTTCGAGTTCTAGCGAGGTTGATCCGGTTTGGGGGTGTATTTGGAAGCTTAATGTCCCGCCCAAAGTGTCCAATTTCATGTGGAGGGCTTGTTGGGATATCCTCCCACACAAGGTTAATCTTAAGAATAAGCATATTTTAGAGGATGTGGCTTGTAAGAGGTGTGGTAATTCTGAAAATATCCTTCATGCCTTGCGCGATTGTGGATGGGCTAGGCGAGTGTGGAATAGGAATAATTTGGGGTTGAGATGGGAAGATGCTTCTACCTTTAGAGAATGGTTTTCTTGGATTATCACTCATCATGATGCTAAAGGAAGGGATATGTTTGCCATGATTGCTTGGATTATTTGGGTCTAGTCGAAATGATCTTGTGTTCAAGAACAATGTGTCCTCTCCTACTTTAGCTTACTATCGTTCCATTGATATATATGATGATTTTTGTAGGTTGAAAAGTGGGGGTGTTGAATCCCACAGAAGGATTTCTCATCACAGTTGGTAGGCTCCTGTCAATGGCAAGGTTAAAGTTAATTTTGATGCAGCTATTGATTCAGATATAGGTCGAGTTGGCATTGGTATTGCTGCCAGGGATTCGACTGGTATGCTTTTAGGTGCCCTTTCTTGCACGTTGTTTCGGAGATGGGAGGTTGAGCTATGCGAAGCCACAGCGGCTCAAATGGCAGTTCAGTTTGCTTTGGATAATGGTTGGTCGGATGTCATTTTTGAAGGAGATTGCCAAGTTGTTGTTAAAGCTTTGAATGGCTCTATCACTAGATGTAGTTATGTCCAAAATACAGTGAATGATGCTGTGTTGATGGCTTCTAGGCTTTGTAATTTTTCTTTTGATTTTTGTTTTCGTGATTGTAATATGGTTGCTCATTGTTTAGGTAGGAGGGCTATTTCTTTTGTTGGTAATGAGGTTTGGGGTTGTGAGGGGCCAAATTGGCTCTTGGATGCTATTGTATCTAACCTCTCTTCTCTTGCTTAATCTAGTCCTTCTTTGTTTTGCTTCAAAAAAAAAAAAAAAAAAAAGTAAAAGCACTAAAAACAAATTTTCCCTCCTAAACTACTAATTTCCCCCCTGCTAATTATTTATAGTGATATTTAATGCTTCCCCTTTTTCAAAGAAGCATTTTGGTTTTTTCCCCCCTAAAACAACTATGTACATTTATTTTGTTTCTCCTTCTTATTATTTAATGCTTACCCATCTAAAACTCTTACCACTAAGAAAAAAAAAAAATTCATCTCAAACTTCAAATTTTCCTTCCTGAATGCAAATTCAAGTCAACAAAAAAAAATGCAGCTCTTACCTTTCTAATATGGGAAAAAACATACATTGAGAAAAAAATTACATTAAATGAAGAAGCTTTATAACCTTATTTTTTAAAAAAAGTTTACAACCAAGATTTATTGTCATGGATTTGGAAAATAAAAATGTATAACTCAATTGTCTAATACTGAAATATACTTTTATTTCTAAAAAAAAATACCTTTTAAATGAAAAAACTGAAATTTTTTTACTTTTCGCACATAAAAAATTTTCATTCTTTCTTCTACCTTTTGTCTTCGTCCAACCTTTTTTAGAAGGTAAACAAATTAAATATTAGAGCATTAATGATGGCATAGAACAATCTCAATTTTAAAATAAAAATTCAAACACTAATAATTTATTCATTATATCAATTTACACATGCATTTTTTCCATAAAATTTTAAAGTTTAAATACATACCTAATGACTATATATGACATAATCCAATCATAGTTTAGGTTATTATGGAAAATTTTATTGAATGTAAAGCAATTGAATTTTATTCTAAGCGGTACACTGAAGAGAAACAAAATTATTTAAATTTCACATCAAATTATTTCGTTTAGGGGTGAATGTCCTCCTTATTGTTATATAATATCTTAATTGTCATATTTAAATAGTTAATAAATATGTCTTAATTGAGTTTTTTAATTATTCAATAATATAATGTCTTAATTGTTATATAATTTGACGGCAAAGCAATTTGAGATTCTTATATAATATCTTAATTAAACTTTAAATAAATATCAATTACATTATTCATGCAAATTAAATATTTAATTTAGTTAGAACATTATCAACATATTTTACTCCTATATATTAACTTAAAAAAATAAGTCGTGCATTGCACGGGTATTACCTAATATGATAATAAAAGCCACTTAATATGTAAAATGCGGAGTATATTCTTACTGAAATAAAGGTTAATATAAAAGATCACTATATACTAGGTACAACATTAACTTAATTGTACACCAAAAACTCTTTTAAGTTTCTGCCAAAAAATAACTGATTTTCTCACTCCCAAATCATTTTCACTAGGGATGTAAAAACAGGTGAAATGAACGGTAATAGATTGGTCATAAACAGATTCGGTCAAAAATGGTCGATAAAAAACAGATCAAATGAGTCTTTTCGGTATCAGTCGCTAAAAGTCAGTCTTTTCGTTATCAGTCGCTAACAGTCGGTCTTTTCGTTATCAGTCGCTAACGGCCGGTCTTATTCGATATCCGGTCAAATTTAGTATTTTCCTTGGTGGGTGTCTGGTGGATTTTGATCTAGTACTAATTGGTCCCATCATTTTTGGAAATCGGCCACATTCACTCAGTCACAAGCAGTTTTTTAAGTATATCGATCATAATCGGTGGGTCGGACATAATCAGTTCTATTCATAACTAAGAAGTCAGTGCGTGATGTGTGTTATTTACTTAAGTAGTGTTAGTACTCAATAAAGCGAGGTGAATTTTCATGACATTGGGCAGACGATTTCTATTCATAACAGGCTGCTGATAGCCAACTCATCGAACCAAGCTCATGTCTCACAATTAACTAAAAGTCAAAACGGCAACAAGAAACACACAATACAATACAGAAAGATATTAGAAGCCCCTCAACGACCAAGGGACTGAACCACAAGCCCCATACGACGCACACTGAGACATCGAGAAGCAAACCGACTGGAACCAATGAAAAGTAGCATAGGAATTAAAACGAACGATTTTATTAAATATATGAATCAACTAGACATCAAGGAGTCATAAGATTTAATCATCCAACAACTTAAAAAAAAACGCAATTGTCCGAGGAACGGTGGCTTTCAGCCGATGGACTTGATTGATAATAAGGAGAAGCTATATACATTCTTGGACTGACTGTCATAAAAAAAACAAAAAAAAAACTTATTTACATGAGCCTCCAGCAGCATTGCACTTAAAGAGCTCCAAATGTGTTCTCTCCGCTGTAGGTCATGTAAAGAAACCCATCTTCATCTTTGTGCTCCTCATAGATTGCTGACATCATTGCGGCTGCAAAATACAAGCATATTTTATTATACATATGCAAGAGGTGAAGATCAAGAAATTTTAAACTATATTAAAGAAAAAAAAATCACAAAATCACACCTGTGGGTGGTAGAATATTCTTTACGAAAATGAATATAGCCTTTTCGGCGCTCAGCTTTATCCTCTTGCGCACCACATAGACAAACTGCCCAACGGTGAGATCAGCAGGAACAAGGTACCTACAAGTATTATGCAACACAAAGGCAAATAAATAAGCTCCTTCAACTTAACACGGCTTCTCAATTCATACGCGGAATTAAGAATCTGCTAAGTATGATGCAAACAATTCCCAGAAGCTACCGCTTCTTCTATGTAATAACACACATCATGCACTGACTTCTACATTCAAATTCATCAGTATTTAATTATCAGTTCCCTAGGAAATTGTACCACATAACATTATGAGTGATAAGTATCTAGTGCAGGCGCTTTTTGACTTGCCAGTTGCCACTGCAAGGATAATATCTAGCAGGGGAAGAGGGAAAAATGCATTATCTATATCAGAACCTCTGAGAATATTCCCCAAATTAACCTAAGAAAATCAGCACAACAGTGGAAAAGCAAACAACTGAAGAAGATAATAGCATGCATAAGAAAATTATTTCAAAATTTCTTTACATGTTGGGGTAATAAGCGGCTATAATGGAAAGGTAAGCACAAATGTGTTAGTTCTCAAAAACCATACATCAATTAAGAAACACAATTCCGTATTATACTATTAAGATAACCCCAGATACTTGGAAAAAAATATACAAGTTCTTTTGAAAACAATAAAAGAAATCAAACTGGTTCCTTAATTTCCCATCAATTTTTTTAAAAAATAACTTAAAAAAACAGAGGGGGGTAGATAGAGATGCTGACTCAGCTTGCATCAAGTAATGCTATTTTCTCAAATTCAAAGTAAGATATTGTCTTCTTAAATGAAAGTACGAAACTAAAAAAATGACTTTTTAAGAGAACAAACAAAAATAAAACAGCTAATGAACATCAACCAAACACATCCCTATAAAAAAAACCACAGATAAGAGACCTAACACTGATCTAGATTCTTGAAACAAAACATATATCCACCTATAACATAGTCATGCAGTTACTGTCCATTAAAAAATAATCAACTAATTACTAATAAACTCAAATTTAATTCAAGATTAATGCAAACAGGAGCTAAGGGCCACAGCAGAATAAGAAACAATTTAAATAACAAAAAGAAAAAGAGATGTTATTATCATTTAACAGCAAAAACACATAAAAGCTTGATATATATTCCACCCACATGCAGTAGAAAAAACGGAGAACTGAACCCATCGATTAACATCTTACGCTCTATTATAAAGTTATAGGCTTATAGCAAGATTAACTTATGCTCTTATATAAAGTTCTGGCAAGTTCAACTTAGGCTCTAATAGCTTGACTAGCATACACATCTTATTGATCTTAATTATAATGGAGGGAAGAGGAAGAGACAGAAATGACTCACTTCTTCTTGTCAATGTCAGGAATGTCACTTTTTTCAGCCTTTTCTACAATAACCTGGTTTATACAAGACGAACAACATAAATGAGTATGCATTTGAAACAAAATGCATTACAGGAGTTTTGATTTTATATCTTATTTAAAGGGATAGAAGAATATAGGAGAGACTATCATACAGGGATTCTGTCAGGATACTTCTCCCTGATACGAGCAGCTTCAGCCTGTCTTCGTTCTGCCATGCAAAGAAAAGAAAAAAAAAAAACACATTTGAGCAAGACAAACATGACAATGATGCGATACAATGGCACCTTTAGTATAAAGCCAACAGCAATACCAAGTTCTTTACATGACTTAGAGCTCAAAAATAAATAAAGCCAAACCCTGATTGATTTCAAACACATACCACATGTCCTTACTTTTACAGTTGAAATGTATTAATGATAAATGCATCAAAATATTTCACAGATTTCTATCAAAATACTCAATTGCAACTTGTGAGAACAACTACTTTGCTTAATTACAAAGCATGTATATCTCCTACTCCACATTACTTGCTAACATCTTTTCTGCATGCTTTTTAAGAAAGAAATTTGAGCATGTGAACAAGTAAATTAATTGAAATAATTTTAACACAAAAGCAAAACAGGTGTTAAAATCTCACTTAATTTGCTCGTTTAAATGCTTAAATATTGCCTAAAACTGCGTGTTAAAGGGGTTTGTTCCAATTAATATGGGGTGGATTTCAAATATTAACCCTGGAAGCTACAACAAGAGCAGCTATACATCAACAACGATACCAAAATAAAATTAACAATTCCAATCTAACAAAGAATAGAATGTAAACGCTGAAAGAAAAATGGATGATTTAACTATTTAAGACGAATGAACAAAATTAAGCAACAAAAAAATCACAAGGTAGAAAATTCCCCATGATTGAATGATTAAAATAGAAACCTAAGAATTATTGACCCATAAAAAGCAGGTTAGACAGTATTATTATAAATTTATAACAACAAAATGCTAGAAAGTCAATCGAATGTTTTGAGGGCAAAAAATCAGAGAACCATTACAACAAAATACATGAAAATTTAAAAATATATATATTATTGCTAGACATAAATTATGGGAATTATGGGAATGATAGTTAAACATAAACCATGCGAATCAGAGAAATATTCAAAATTCTCTCAGCATTACGGACATCGGATCTTACAACACACACTCAAAACAAGAAATTTCTAGATTGTAAATAAATAAGAGCATCAGAAAGGGGGAAAAACAATTTTTCCAAATATATAAGATAAAATCAAACCCAGGGGGGCCAAAGAGAACATCGACGTCTCAATAAAAACAAATATAATAAGGGTGTTACCAAGAGGATGTTGAAGCTTGAAAGAACTCTTCGACATGATGAATAGATTCAAAACTGTTACAAATCAAACCCAAATTAATGAATTAGGGTTTCCAAAGGTTGAAAATTTTCAAAACAATAAAAGACCCTTAAATCTAAAAAAGAATGATGATCAAAGTTAAGAACAATTTAAAAAACCGAAATCCTTACCAATTACGATCAAAGGAAGAAGAAAAAATCGAAAAGAATGATAAATTGGTGAGAAAGAAAGAAGTTGCTTGTAGGTTTGGGGGAGAGGGAGAGGGAGAGAGGGAGAGAGGGAGAGAAAAGTTATGAGAGAACGAAAGTGGAGACCCACTAATCCAAAGTTTGCGTATTATATCAGTAAAGTAACATAACAACAATGTAGAGCAAGTCAAAGATTTAAATCAATCCCCATAGGGTTTTTTTTTTTTTTTTTTTTAAATAAAAAACAATCCCCCTATAGTTTAGGTTAGGGTTATTTGGTGTTGGGCTAATGGACTACTTTGAGTAGGGAATGGGCTTTTAGAGTAGTGTTCGAGAAGAATGAGCCCATTAATAGAATGTTGGCATCTCCCCCAAATAATAGAACCCTATTCGATCGTTGCATAGCATTTCCTTTATTACCATACTATGCCAAACATAACTTTAATGGCTCCAAACTAGGTTGCATGAATACGCGTTGGGTTCGAGAACAGGTATGTAATATGTAACTTTTAAAATTAAGGATACGTGTACAAATAAGAAAATAATATATAAAATATATTTCCTCCGTTTTTTTTAAGTGTAACAACTAAAAAAAGGAGGAAGTATAAGAATATGAAATTTTATTAAGAAAATATTCAATGTAACTTGGAATCATATACGTAAAAAAAAATAATGAAACATAAATAATCAAGTAAAATGATAAAGTCCTTTTCAAACAATAATAGAAAGATTTTAAAAGCTCTAAACTTTCTCTCTCTGATTCTCCCTGCCATAGCGAAGAAGAGTAAGACTAACTCGCGCTCTCAGAGAATAGGGAGTAAAGCTGATGAAAATTTGACGAACTTGGACTTAATCCATACTCCGGTGCATAGGCGTATTGTTTCGAAAAACATTGGTGAAGTTATTCCAAAGATGGACGTAGGCATCGATGACGTGGTGAATGATCTGATGTTATCACTTGCGGATTCCATTAGAGAATTAATCCAAGCCTCCAGGGAAAAATCAAAGCTATCTGATGTGTCAAGTTTGTACGAGTTATTTAAGTCCATTTTAGTTCATTTATGTAATTAGTTTAGCGTAAATTTGCACATTTTGTTACTTTTAAGTTTAATTTAAACGAAAGTTTTACTTGAAATGTAAAGTACTAGTGCATTTAACGATTTTTATTGCTTTTTGTGAATTAGTTTGTTTTTCTATGTTGCTCTTCTGTTTTTCTTAGGCTTTGATTCATGCCCTTAAAGTGGTAGAAGATTTCAACGAGTTTTTGGTGAAGAATTGAAGAAGTAGCAATTTCGCGCTAATGTGTCCAAGTTTTGTGATTTTGTTAGATGCTTGTGATGATGTAGTTTAAGTTATAATATGAAGGATGAATCTTTGGATTAATGTTTTATTGAAGCCCCTTTTTGCAAGAGAAGAAGAGCTTTGCAAAAGCCATGGTGTGTAATGATGGTCGAAATGACATTGAGAATGTTGTAGACCAACTTCAAATGAGTATAACTTTCAGTCTATGCATTTGTTTTTGTATGATTCAAGACATAGGTGATAGATTTCTTCAAGAGCTTTCCAACAACTGGTCATAAGCTCAGTTTGGATGAGACACGAGGGAGATATGGCTATTTTAGTCTAAGCTATCAGACCCTGATTGCAAGTCGCGACCTTGGGATTTTCCTCCTTAAGCCAAAAGCAGAGAGCAAGAACAAAGCAGAGCAGAGGCTCCTCGTGAGTCGCGATCATCCTCGCGAGTCGCGACCATCATCGCGAGTCGCGCCCCTTGGAGGTGCAAGTTGCATTGTGCAAGTTGGGTTGTTTTCACTTGTTGTGATTGGTTGGTTGTTTGGTGCACGTCCCTTGGGCAGTAAAAAGAGAGGAAAGAGATTAATAAGTAGATCATCACTCATTTTCACACTTAATTATATTTTTACATCTTTATAGCTTTTCACCATTTTTGTACTTTGAATGAGCTTCAAAGCTTTGTGTACTTTGTTTTCCATGAAGCTTGTAGCTTAAACAATATCTTCGTGAAGATTAATTGAAGCTTCCACTATTGCATTGTTAGAATTTCTATTCTTTATTTATGCTTGTTTATCACTTGTTTTTCATGACTGAATATATTGGTTTGTTGCATAGCTTGCTATGATTACAACTAGGATTGTTGTGTTGATGAATTATTGCTAGATTTGTGACTTGCCTTGCTAAAGAAGCCCCTTTTCAATTAGTAGCAAGTTAGAGTTTAGTTTGGATGTGCTATATCCTTATTTCTCTCCTTATTTCTCCTTAAGAATTCAAGTGTGTTGTTATATGTTGAATGCTTGTTTAACATAAACAATCTTATTATTCTTTTCTCTTAATGCTAATCTTCTAGGTTGTCTTTGAATAAGGGTTTTGTAGTAATGAAAATTTTACTAATTAACTAATCAAAAGGAGATTAGAAGAATTGTTCTTCACATTAGGTAATCAAGATAATAGATTTTGAGTTGTTTCTTATGATCGATACTCTAGTCGGAAGTGGATATTAATCGGAACCAAGACCTCATTCTTTGATTATTAATTCTCCGATTATTGAACATAGATATTCTTGCTCAATTCCATTGTTTTTATTGAGTTTTTAATTTGTTTAATCATTAGTTTAACAATTTCATAAACCCCTCTTTTCACTTAGTTTTTTTCAATTAAATTTTAGTTTATTTCAATTCCATTTTAGTTCCTTGCGGATACGACCCTTTCTTACTTACTACATTTATTTGTAGTAGAAAGTAAGAAAATTATATTTAGTTTAGGCACATACGACAAGGGCATGCCAAATTTTGGCAACGTTGCCGGGGAACTCTGAGTTACTTGTATGTTCACCCAATTCGAATCTGAAAGAAGTTTACAGAGGTGGGTATTAAAATGGAGTATTGATTGAATCATGAATAAAAATACTATGAGGTATATAATTTTTTTAGAGAAAGAAATGGTAATATAAGTGCATGGGGAGGGGATGCAAAATTTGTAGAAGAGATAAACAAAAGGTATAATACATATAAATGGGGATTAAAGTATAAGATGAGAGTAAAATTATAGACAATAAATGAACATTTATAATAAAAAAAAAATTTAAAAAGGGGATTTTTCCTGAATATTTTAATTTTTTAAAACGACAATTGGGAAGAACTTTTAAAACATGTGATTATGATTCTGAAAATTTAAAAAAGGTCACTTTGTAATTAGATTAGTGGGATTCAAATCCACATCATTCAGCAATTTTCAACATTTGTGTTGCATGCTCGATCACTCCACCACACTCTTTTTCATTTATTTTCTTGTACATCATTAGTATATATAATAAAATACAACTATGATTAAGAGGCTCCATTCAACTAGGAGCACTGTGCAATACGACTATTTCCACAGCCTGAGGACCGATTTTTATTGTTATAGAGGGGTTACTCCTTCCATTGGGACTGTGATTGGATTGTTTAATTCTATAAAGAAACACCTGATAACACCTACAATTTTCTTAAATGAGGATGACTATTTTAGGATTCATTTTTACTCCATGGATGCACAAAATGTTGTTTTTCCATAGTAGACCTCTTACATTGCTTAATTGACCTGTTATTATAAAACTCTCAAACACCTAACTTCAATTGATTAATGCGGTTTGAAGGATTGTTAGCGGACCACAACCATGACAGCTGTAACGACCCGACTTTTTAAGCTTGTCGATTTACGAAGGGAATCGACATTCGGATCATCACTTAACAAATTATACTTTAAATTAAATAAAAAGTAAATGGAGATAGTATCTTTTATTAAAAGGCTACTAAAAAAACCACAAAATCCAATAATCAAATTACATTGAAAAACTGAAAGTGCTGTCCCAACATGTTGGGATCATTAGATTAACTAAATAAAACTAAATTGTTCTGGATTTAACTAAAAACTTAAGAATGAAAGCTAATCTCTCAGGCCCATCCTGCGAAGCCCGCTCTATTCTGCTGCATCTTCACCTGGAAATATGGGGGGGGTCCACCATCAGTGGCGAGTAACTAGGCTGTCCCATTTAATCAAGGGACCGCCAAACACATAATATCATAGAATAATTACACAAAAACTATAAAGAACATAATACATGCTTTAAACACAAATTCACACAGAAATACGTATAATTGTACGTACAATCGTACGTATACATGTACGTATAAAAATACGTATACCAATACGTATACAATACACCTGCAGAAATACGGTTAGAAATACGTGGAATCTACGTATAGAAATACGTACAATCACCCTGCAGATACGGTTAGATTACATACAAAATACATACATCAATCACGTATCAAAATACGCATACATACTAGTAATAATACCAGAAATAACACAGCGGAAGACTTATACATTTCAATACTTGTACTCAATCTTATATATCCTTTCTAGTCATAGTTTATACTTATCAAATCATAGAGTGTGTCTTATCACTTCATAATCTTACTAATCATAATTCTCCAACTTATATATATCGCAAATTCTTATCTTATCTTATGTTATCATCATCAATCGATCAATCTCATCAATCATATATCAAGCATAATATATTCCATTCTTTATATTTATGCAATTAACAATCAATCAAATCTTTGCGGACTGTCTTCTACAGCTCGTAGCGAACCAATGCGTTCGCAACTTTCCTAAACATGTCGGGGTGAACCAATGCGTCCCTCCCGTAGCCCTCCAATGCAAGGACTAAGCCTAAGTTATGGCCATAACTCCTGGTAGCGACTCACAAATACGGGTACCAGACGACTCCATGTTCAAGACCAAGAACTGCTCGGGTGAACCAATGCGTCCGACCCAATTGAGCAGTGGCATCGACTAAACCCAATTGATAACCAATGCGTTATCGCAAGGGCGTCCTTTATATTGTATCTTATATCTTTATTAATTCATATCATATTATATATTGGGAAATACTAGGTGACAGTAATAGGAAATGAATGTTCGGAGTCCCAGGAAAGAGTGGTGCGGCACGTATATTGGCCATCTTAAATACCAAGTCTTTCCTAGCCAGAGACCGAAACATAGCATGCTATCCTTTTACCCTGTTTCCTTTCTTATCCCTAGTAATATCTTATGTAACTTCCAACCTATCAAATACTATCCTCAAACATTATCCATTCGGATATTATCCCAAAATAATATAACATTATCCAAGAATAAATATAACCGTAATAATACTAATAAATATTCGGCCCTCTACTAAAGTAATATTAGTATTATCCTTTTATTCCCTACACTTTGCAACTTGTCCCTATTAATTATTTTATCCGTAAAATAAATATTAACATATTCCTAAAATAATATTAATTCAAAAATTAACAAACTTTGACCATAATACTTATATTCCACACGGCAATCCCCTAGTTTTTAGCCAAAATAAATTAATCTCTCAACTAACTTAATTAATTTATTTTAATTACTAAAAATACCAAAATTAATAAGTAAAAATCAATCCTTTATATTCTTATGTCACTCGAAAAAATATGGCTAAAGAACAACATAGAATATTCACATAAAAATATCATTTTTATGTCTTTAATTAATCTTTGGCTCACTCGGACCAATCCCGAGAACTAGTAGTTTTTTTATAGTTTACACGTAATACAATTAAATCGATTAGAACTCATCAAATAATCATGCTCAAATCATTCAACAACACGGCATTCATACATATCAAGAACAAAAATTACAATTTCAAGATTTAAAGATTTAAGTAAAGAATTTAATTAAAGATTTCATGATTGAACAACATGATCAAGATTAAATCATAAAAATAACATTTTAATCTTTCTTTAAATTTTATAAACCACTCGACATTTTCAAGAAAATAACAAGATCAATTTCCAATCAAGAATCAATTTATACTAATTAAATAAATCATGATCATGCTTAAACAAATAAAGACAAATCATCAAACCATCTTTGAATCACTCGAAAAATACCAAGAACTAAACAAGAATATTAATCATCAATTTTACACCAAGCATTCGAATCATATATAAATATATTACTAATTAAATTATACAAATTTCAACTATTAAACATACATAGATCATACATAGAAATCAACAAAAACATGAAAATAAATCAAGAACAAAACCTCATCATACTCGACATTTTATGCATAAAAACAAGATTAAATTCCTACAATTTTCATGATATAATCCTAATTAACTATGTGAAAGACTACCCTTCAATTAAATAGGTAAGCATAGTTACCTTAATCGCATAATAAAATTCCAAGGAAAATAATTCACCAACAATGGTGAATTTGGCACGGCTAACTAGAGAAGAGAAGGGAGGAAAGTTGTATTTTTTGGAGTTTAAATCAATTTGGCAAAGTAGGCACAAAATGGGGTATTAGTGCCTATTTATAGCCAAAAAAATCAAGCAACAAACCCTAGATAGAAATCCTAGGGTGCCGTGAGATTAGAGGGGAAAGGGAGCAAGTTGTTAGGGTCAATTAACAACTTTGAATAAGTAAGAAAAATATTTAAATTAATTTAATTAATTTAATTATTTAAATTAATAATTATCCTTAATTAAATTAAATCAAATAAATCAATTTAACCTTGGCCCAAAACTTAACATGGCCGGCCAAGAAGGAAGAAGAGAGGGGAATTGGGTCCTTTGGCCCAATTTAAGAAAAAGATTAGGCCTAAAAATAAAAACAGTCCAAATTACATGGCCTTTTGGACTTAGAAATTAACAAATAACATTAACAACCGCGAAATTTTCTGGCCCAAAATTCCGGGTCGTTACAATCACCCCTCCTTAAATAAATTTCGTCCTCGAAATTTACTTAAAGAAGCTCATACACACAGACAAATAAACACAAAAGCACCTGCATCGATTAGACATAAAACTCAAACAAGGAGAGTTCCCGAGACCACACCTGGTTGAGCCTTGGCCTCTTCCTGAGTCATGCAGAAAACTCTGTTCCTAACCGGCGCCTGGCTAGCCGTTGCTACCGGATGCTTCTTAGGGCAGAGGAAGAACTTGTGGCCCGCTTCACCGCACCTGTAGCACACAATGGGTGTCCCGTCACACCTCTTACCCGGGTGAGCCTCCTTCTTGCAGCCGTGACAGATCCTTGGGCCTTGACTGGAAATTGGCTGAGCACTCTGCTCAGGCTCTGGAGTGGATTCGAACCTAGCCTTCTTAACTGGAGCTGGAGCTGAAGCTGGAGCTGGAGCTGACGTAACCCTTTTCTTTCCGGTATCTCCATCTGAAACCGAAGACTGAACCTCGAGAGCCACCTCATACGCCTCCTGAAAAGTCTTCACCCTGCTGCTAACCACATGAACCCGGATGTTGGAGTTAAGCTTCTTGATGTACCTCTTAACCCGCTCGGCTTCAGAAGGAATCACTGCTGCTGCGAACCTGGAGAGCTCGGTGAACTTGTCCGTATAAGCCTGAACGGACAAACTACCCTGGGTGAACGCGAGGAATTCCTCTTGTTTCTGCCACTTAAGCTCTTCTGGGTAGAAACGGTCCTGCAGTTTCTTGGTGAAGTCTTCCCAACTCAGATTCAGATCTGTGTCAGGGTTTGATCGGAGAGTACTCCACCAATTGTCTGCCTCCCCCTGAAGGTAGAACGTAGCTATGGGGACCCGTTCAGACGCGGGGCATGCTAGAACGTCGAACATCTTACGCATCTCCCGAATCCAGTTTTCGAGGATGGTTGGGTCAGCTGCACCATCATAGGTCGGAGGACGAAGCCGGGCTAAACGGTCAAAGGACGAATGGCTACTCTGAGTCCGGACACTGTTCTGAGCCAGAGTGAGGATAGCATCCTCTAAGTTACGACGACGAAGACGGAAGTTCGGGGTTCTAGGAGTCGACATCCTGAAAACAAGGACGAGTTAACACATAAACGGCACACGAAACGGCAAAACGCGGAAACGAAACGGTAAAACGTCTTAACCCAGGCTACTACCCATGGTTTCACTCACCTAAGGTTTCCATATTAGGCTAGGGTTCGCTCGGGTTCATAAAGCGCTCAACTGTCGAAGTTACTTGTGAAGAAGTAACTTAGGGTCAAACCTATGGGCTCTGATACCAACTGTAACGACCCGACTTTTTAAGCTTGTCGATTTACGAAGGGAATCGACATTCGGATCATCACTTAACAAATTATACTTTAAATTAAATAAAAAGTAAATGGAGATAGTATCTTTTATTAAAAGGCTACTAAAAAAACCACAAAATCCAATAATCAAATTACATTGAAAAACTGAAAGTGCTGTCCCAACATGTTGGGATCATTAGATTAACTAAATAAAACTAAATTGTTCTGGATTTAACTAAAAACTTAAGAATGAAAGCTAATCTCTCAGGCCCATCCTGCGAAGCCCGCTCTATTCTGCTGCATCTTCACCTGGAAATATGGGGGGGGTCCACCATCAGTGGCGAGTAACTAGGCTGTCCCATTTAATCAAGGGACCGCCAAACACATAATATCATAGAATAATTACACAAAAACTATAAAGAACATAATACATGCTTTAAACACAAATTCACACAGAAATACGTATAATTGTACGTACAATCGTACGTATACATGTACGTATAAAAATACGTATACCAATACGTATACAATACACCTGCAGAAATACGGTTAGAAATACGTGGAATCTACGTATAGAAATACGTACAATCACCCTGCAGATACGGTTAGATTACATACAAAATACATACATCAATCACGTATCAAAATACGCATACATACTAGTAATAATACCAGAAATAACACAGCGGAAGACTTATACATTTCAATACTTGTACTCAATCTTATATATCCTTTCTAGTCATAGTTTATACTTATCAAATCATAGAGTGTGTCTTATCACTTCATAATCTTACTAATCATAATTCTCCAACTTATATATATCGCAAATTCTTATCTTATCTTATGTTATCATCATCAATCGATCAATCTCATCAATCATATATCAAGCATAATATATTCCATTCTTTATATTTATGCAATTAACAATCAATCAAATCTTTGCGGACTGTCTTCTACAGCTCGTAGCGAACCAATGCGTTCGCAACTTTCCTAAACATGTCGGGGTGAACCAATGCGTCCCTCCCGTAGCCCTCCAATGCAAGGACTAAGCCTAAGTTATGGCCATAACTCCTGGTAGCGACTCACAAATACGGGTACCAGACGACTCCATGTTCAAGACCAAGAACTGCTCGGGTGAACCAATGCGTCCGACCCAATTGAGCAGTGGCATCGACTAAACCCAATTGATAACCAATGCGTTATCGCAAGGGCGTCCTTTATATTGTATCTTATATCTTTATTAATTCATATCATATTATATATTGGGAAATACTAGGTGACAGTAATAGGAAATGAATGTTCGGAGTCCCAGGAAAGAGTGGTGCGGCACGTATATTGGCCATCTTAAATACCAAGTCTTTCCTAGCCAGAGACCGAAACATAGCATGCTATCCTTTTACCCTGTTTCCTTTCTTATCCCTAGTAATATCTTATGTAACTTCCAACCTATCAAATACTATCCTCAAACATTATCCATTCGGATATTATCCCAAAATAATATAACATTATCCAAGAATAAATATAACCGTAATAATACTAATAAATATTCGGCCCTCTACTAAAGTAATATTAGTATTATCCTTTTATTCCCTACACTTTGCAACTTGTCCCTATTAATTATTTTATCCGTAAAATAAATATTAACATATTCCTAAAATAATATTAATTCAAAAATTAACAAACTTTGACCATAATACTTATATTCCACACGGCAATCCCCTAGTTTTTAGCCAAAATAAATTAATCTCTCAACTAACTTAATTAATTTATTTTAATTACTAAAAATACCAAAATTAATAAGTAAAAATCAATCCTTTATATTCTTATGTCACTCGAAAAAATATGGCTAAAGAACAACATAGAATATTCACATAAAAATATCATTTTTATGTCTTTAATTAATCTTTGGCTCACTCGGACCAATCCCGAGAACTAGTAGTTTTTTTATAGTTTACACGTAATACAATTAAATCGATTAGAACTCATCAAATAATCATGCTCAAATCATTCAACAACACGGCATTCATACATATCAAGAACAAAAATTACAATTTCAAGATTTAAAGATTTAAGTAAAGAATTTAATTAAAGATTTCATGATTGAACAACATGATCAAGATTAAATCATAAAAATAACATTTTAATCTTTCTTTAAATTTTATAAACCACTCGACATTTTCAAGAAAATAACAAGATCAATTTCCAATCAAGAATCAATTTATACTAATTAAATAAATCATGATCATGCTTAAACAAATAAAGACAAATCATCAAACCATCTTTGAATCACTCGAAAAATACCAAGAACTAAACAAGAATATTAATCATCAATTTTACACCAAGCATTCGAATCATATATAAATATATTACTAATTAAATTATACAAATTTCAACTATTAAACATACATAGATCATACATAGAAATCAACAAAAACATGAAAATAAATCAAGAACAAAACCTCATCATACTCGACATTTTATGCATAAAAACAAGATTAAATTCCTACAATTTTCATGATATAATCCTAATTAACTATGTGAAAGACTACCCTTCAATTAAATAGGTAAGCATAGTTACCTTAATCGCATAATAAAATTCCAAGGAAAATAATTCACCAACAATGGTGAATTTGGCACGGCTAACTAGAGAAGAGAAGGGAGGAAAGTTGTATTTTTTGGAGTTTAAATCAATTTGGCAAAGTAGGCACAAAATGGGGTATTAGTGCCTATTTATAGCCAAAAAAATCAAGCAACAAACCCTAGATAGAAATCCTAGGGTGCCGTGAGATTAGAGGGGAAAGGGAGCAAGTTGTTAGGGTCAATTAACAACTTTGAATAAGTAAGAAAAATATTTAAATTAATTTAATTAATTTAATTATTTAAATTAATAATTATCCTTAATTAAATTAAATCAAATAAATCAATTTAACCTTGGCCCAAAACTTAACATGGCCGGCCAAGAAGGAAGAAGAGAGGGGAATTGGGTCCTTTGGCCCAATTTAAGAAAAAGATTAGGCCTAAAAATAAAAACAGTCCAAATTACATGGCCTTTTGGACTTAGAAATTAACAAATAACATTAACAACCGCGAAATTTTCTGGCCCAAAATTCCGGGTCGTTACACAGCCACTACGACCACCACCACTAGGGGTATGTAAAAAAATTTGGTATACGGTTTTTGATCCGGTATCAAGTTTTTAACCCGAAAAAGCGAGCATCCAGTCTGATTTTAAAAACCAGAGCGGATACTCGGTTTTCAAAACCGGAGCGGATAAATGGTTTGTAAAACTAGATACCGGATCGGGTCTGGGTCACGATTTTTAAAAAATCAGGTTACCTGGTATTAGGGGCGTTCATATCCAGGTACCTGGATTGTCGGGTAGTGGATTGGGCGGGCCATGACCCGACCTGGATAACTCGGGTACCCTGGTCTTGGGTACCCGAATTATCCGGGTCGGTGTAAGTTCAATGTATACTCCAGATTGGGGGGGGGGTTGAATGAGTATGTGTGTTTTTTTAATCGTTCTCAAGTTTGTTTATCTATTTGTAAGAACAACGAGAGAACAGTAAAATAAAGAGTAGGGACACAGGGATTTAACGAGGTTCGTCTTCTCAATAATCCTACGTCCTCCACTCTCTCACCAATATTATTAATCAACTCTGAAGAATAACAATGGTTACACACTCAATCAAATGCTACAACTCTTCCCCAACTGTTAACTCTAATAGTTCACTCAGTGTTCACTGAATACTCCCCAACCACTTCCCTCTAAGTGTTTCAAAATACAATATCAAATTCTCCGTAAGTTTTCTCTTAAAGATGAGTATGGAGATTTTTTTTGCTCTATCAATGAACTCTAGAAAATATGACTTAGTTTTCTTTTTTGGAGCAAGAGGGTTTTTTGGGTTTTCCAAAAGATAGACAATTTTGCAAATGAAAACCGTGAACCCAAGTGTGCATGTAGACTTGCCTAAATAATAAAAACAAGCTCAGCTGACACAAGTACAATAGTACTTGTTTCAGACTTTGTCCCCTTCCACTACATGTAGTGGGATAGTGGAAAGTACACTAAAGTCCAAACTTAGTACTTTGCATTTAATGAGCCGATTTGGTGAATCATTTTAGCAGATATTCCAAAACCTAAGTGATCAATATTTTTATTTGAATTTTAAAAAGTTTTGGAGTTAAAATATTAATATTGATCACTTAAGTGCACGTGCATAATACTAAGGTCTGTTTCTACAGTGGTCTCAGTACTACTAAGTTTATGTTTAATAAAGAGAACTATTCTTTGCTTGTTCTTTGCCTATTCTTTGCCTGTTCTCTTTACTAGACATAAACATTAACCCTTTTTGCTTCTTTACATATAAATATAAGCCTTACTTTCCTAAGTTCATTTTACAAGAAGATTCTAATGACATAAAAATTAAAAAAACTCCAAGCTCTTGGCTTCTGATCTTCAAGTATCTCAAGGCTCTGAAGTTCTTTACTTCAAACGTTGCCTTGATGAGTCCTCACTTGATTCAACCTATTCATACACAATCATACATAGCAATCAAGTATAGAGAACTGGTTTGTCATCATTCAAATCAAACATGGTTCAACAATTCCCCCCATTTGATGATGACAAACCATGAAGTTCCCCCTGAGAACAGTAACCAATTGTTTCAATTCAAACAACTGTTCAGAGGAACTGGTCTTGCACTGTACCTGCAGTCAAATTCATAATCTCAGAGAATTAAAACACAAAATAGACTAAAGCACAATTAGACTGATTACAAGGTTAGTCAACTCATCATATTACTCAACAATTATTGATTTTCAGCATTTAGACCTGTAACCTCCAAGACTTATCATTACTAAGTGTAGCAAAAGAATTCTAAGTTCACTTGGAACTTTTACTTCAAGTTGGGATGGATAGGAGCATTTGATCTGAATTCAAAATTCTCCTAGGCATAAAGCTAGGCCACCTCTAACAAGGCCTGAACCTTGTTCATGTTGCTACACATGATACTTGGAACTATTATCTTTCCCTACTAGGAACTTCATCTGTCCTATTCCCCCTTTAGGCATTATCAAATGACAAAACAATCAGAGGATAATAAATTAGGAGAAGGCAACAGATAAAGTCAATCACAAGCATATATCAATACAACATTCTAGAGATGTTGTTCCAAACAGTGAGTACCTGCAACTCACAATCCCAAATAGTTTAGGACACACACAAGTTTAAGAATAATTATACAGACTAGGACCACTCTGCATCAAAAATGTTTTGCAAGAGTGGTCAAAAACCAGAAGTAGTTAAAATTGTTTAAGGGAGCAGAAAAAGTATAGTGAATGGTTAGCAAGGCAGGGGGGAAATCAAGAAGAGGTGGAGTTAGCATCATGTTCAGAATCCTCAGTGGAATCCTCATCTTCTTCTTCAACACTCTCCTTCTTCTTATTCTTCTTGACTGCAACAATGATGGGAACTGATCTTTTGTGGGTCTTAGGCTTGATGCTGGAAGAGGAAGCAAGCTTGTCATCGTGGTTGTCCAGCCTTGCAGATATGTTCTTGAGAGGCCCATCCAATGAAGTACACAAAGCATTCACACTTTCCATGATCTATTGTAGTAGCTCTCTATGTGTTTGGACTTGCTTGGACAAGACCACAATAGCTTTCATCAGACTTAGAGTTGGTTCCCCTTCTAATCCCACTTATCCCCTCTTCATCCTTCATCTTCAAAACCCCATCCTCAAAGGTCATTCCCTTTTGTCCTAATACCTGGTTGGTGAGAGCAGACATTTTCTTAACCTCACCACAGAGAGGAAAACTCTTGTCCTAAAAGACTAGGGTGAGCCAAGCACCATAGGGAAGGGAATTGATTGACCTTTCAAGGATGCTGACCATGTGGGCAATCATAAGACCAAGAAGACTAAGCTTGATTTTCTCATAAGGCAATAAATTATCACAACATCCATTTTCCTAAGATCCATCCTGCCTTGAGCCCTAAGGAGTACTATCTTGGTGGCCACAGTATGAAAAAGTCTCATTACTGGTTCCCTCAGTTGGCTAATCACATAGCCATAACTCTCAGAGGGAGAACCAGTAAAGAAAGTGGTCTTAATATGTTTTGTACTGACCTCTAGAATATATAGTAGGCCAGTTATCCTTGGAGTAATCACATAAACCCCCTCTAGGCACTCCTAGTACCTCCCACAGACTATTTTTGGACAAAGTGATGTCCACCCCCTTTACTTCACTCCGAACCTTTTGTAACACCTCGTATTTTTGGGGTTAGAATTTTAGGTAATTAGGTTGTCTTTCCTGACGTCTTAAATTATTTTTTTCGAAAACTTTTAATAAATTCCCTGTTTTGTAAAATGGAAAATCTTTTAAAAGTTATTTTCCGGGAATTTATGTTATTAATATTTTATGATGTGTCAAACTAATTTTCTTTATGCTGACTATCTTATGTTCTTTCATTTGGCCTCAACCGTTAGGTTCCTAAATCTTCACCTTAAAGCAATTCAAGGTTGTGGACCGACTCAAATTTAATTTTGAATTAATGACGAATTGGCTAAGTAGGGCTTAGAAGTGATTTTAGTCCCTTTCTTGGTAACCAGACTTGAATAGTCTTTCATATGATTTCTAGCACAAGTTTGATCAGTCCATTTTAGGACCAATTTTCCCGGCTCTATTCTCTTGTTTTCCGCGCATTTTAGGCTTAGTTTTCCATGTTTTAAGCCTTTTTAACTTAGTTTTAGTTTATTTAGAGTTTGCATTGAATAATGTCAATTTATAGTTGTTTTCGTCAATAATTGAGCTATTTTGTGTTACTTATGCATTTTGTTCTTTAATGCAGGTGTTTTGCGGGTTTCCAAGAGATTCTCGAAAGCCATCAAGGGTCGTGGGAGGTCTGTTAGTTCAATGTATACTCAAGAAGGGGGGGTTGAATTGAGTATATGTGTTTTTAAATCGTTTTCAAGTTTTGTTTGTGCTTTTGTGAGAACAGCGAGAGAACAGTAAGCAAAGAGTAAGGACACAAAGATTTAACGAGGTTCGGCTTCTAAACAAGCCTACATCCTCCACTCTCTCACCAATATTATTAATCAACTCAGAATAATAACAAGGTTACACACTCAATCAAGTGCTACAACTATGTAACACTTAATTCCCCAACTGTTAACTCTAACAGTTCACTCAGTGTTCACAGAACACTCCCCAACCACTTCCCTCTAAGTGGTTCAGATATTACAAACTTAAATCTCCGTAAGTTTTTCTCTTAAAGATGGATATGAAGATAGTTTTGGACTAAGGATAGACTCTCAGAAAGTATTACTTGGTTTTCTTTGGAGAGCAAAAGTCATCTAGGGTTTTTTACAAAGATTGTCTTTATAGACAAGGAAAACCGTTCCCTAGAAGTGTGCTGGAAGCTCCCCTAAATTGTGCAAAAGGATCAGCTGACACAAGTGAACAGTTAACTGTTCCAGACTTCTGTATACTACCACTGTTTGCAGCGGTTAATACTCAAAAGTCCAATCAAGTACATTGCATTTAATGAGCTGATTTTGCAAATCAATTTAGCAGATTTCCAGGACACAAGTGATCCAGATTTTTCAAATAAATTTTCAAAAATGATTTTGAACTCGAAAATCTGTACGGATCACGTGCGTAATACTGAGGTCTGTTCCCACAGTGGTCTCAGTACTACTAAGTTTACGTCTGGTAAAGGGAACTGTTCCAAGCTTGTTCTGTGCCTGTTCTTAGCTTGTTCTTGGGCTGTTCTCTTTACTGGATGTAAACTTAAGGTCTTTTTGCTCTTTACTTAAAAACAATAAGAATATTTTCCTAAGCCTATTTTACATGAAGATCCTAGAAATATAAAAATAAAAAGGCTCCAAGCTCTTGGCTTCTGATCTTCAAGTATTTCAAGGCCTTCATGATTGCCTTGATGAGTCCTCACTTGATTCAACCTGTTCATATACAATTATACATAGATATCAAGTATAGAGGACTGGTTTGTCATCATTCAAATCAAACATGGTTCAACAATTTCCCCCTATTTGATGATGACAAACCATGAAGTTCCCCCTGAGAACAGTATCCAGTTATTTCAAAATAAAATAACTGTTCAGAGGAACTGGTCTTGCACTGTGCCTGTAGTCAGATTCATAATCTCAGAGAATAAAAAATATGCAGCAGACTAAAGCACAATTAGACTGATAACAATGATCAGTCACTCATCACATTACTCAATTTATTATTGAGTTTCAGCATTGAACCTGTAACCTGCAAGACTTATCAATTATCAAATGTAGCAAGAGAAATTTCAGTTTCACTTGGAAGAATTTTCTTCCAGTTGGGATGGGTAGGGGCACTTGATCTGAATTCAAGATACTCCTAAGCAAAAAGCTGGGCCATCTCTTAACAAGGTCTGAACCTTGTCCAGGTTGCTACAATTGATACTAGGAACTTCACCTGTCCTATTCCCCCTTTTGGCATCATCAAATGACAAAAACAACCATAGCACAAAATTAGGAGAAGGCAACAAGTAAAGTCATAAGCATAATATACACACAGCATTCTAGAGATGCTGTTCCAAATGTGAGTACCTGCAACTCACAATCCCAAACTGTTCAAGTGCACACAGAAGTTAATAAAATATACAGACCAGGACCATTCTGCAGAGAAATTGTTTAGCAGAATTGGTCAAAAACTAAAGGTAGCAATTGTTCAGAGAAACCAGAGTAATTGTTCAGAAAAACCAGAGAAAAGAAAGTTTGAGATCAATGTTAGTAGGGAGGGGGGTAGGCTAAGAAGAAGTGGAGTCAGCATCATCATCAGAATCCTCAGTGGAATCCTCATCCTCTTCTTCTGCACTCTGCTCCTGCTGCTTCTTCCTGACTTGGGCTATGATGGGAACTGGTCTCTTGGTGGTCTTGGGTTTGAAGTTGGAAGAGGAGGCAAGCTTTTCTTCCTGGGAGTCCAGTCGTGCTGTTATATTCTTTATAGAACCATCCAGAGAGGTGCACAGAGCATTGACACTAGCCATCATCTGTTGCAGTAATTCCCCATGTGTCTGCACCTGTTTGGACAGTGACTCAGTAGCTTCCTCAGACCTGGAGCTGCTTGTCCTTCTGGCCCCTGTGACCCTGTCTTCATCCCTCATCTTGAGCATACCTCCCTCAAAGGTCATCCCCTTCTGACCTAGGATCTGGTTGGTGAGGACAGACATTTTCTTCACCTCACCACTCAGATGAACCTTTCTACTTTGGAAAACCAAAGTAAGCCAGGCACCATAGGGTAGAGAGTGGTTGGACCTTTCCAGAATGCTAACCATGTGAGCTAGCATGAGACCAGGGAGACTCAACTTAATTTTCTCATAGAGACAGTAAATGATCACAGCATCCATCTTCCTAACATCCATTCTGCCCTGAGCCCTGGGGAGTACTATCTTAGAGGCAACTGTATGGAACAGCCTCATTACTGGTTCCCTTAATTGGCCAATAACATAGCCAGCACCATCAGTTGGAGAACCAGTAAAGAGAGTGGTCCGTATGTGTTCTGTACTGACCTCAGGAATAGTTGGCCAGTTGTCCTTGGAATAATCACAGAATCCACCCCATGGTACACCCAGTACCTCCCCTAGACTCTTCTTTGAAAGAGTGATGTCGACCCCCTCGACCTCACTCCAGACCTTCCCTTTCTCTAACTTCCCCAACTTAGAGTAAAATTCTTCAACACAAGTTTCAAAAACATTTAGCCTCTTATCAAACAGCCCTTCCCAGCCCTGGTACTCTATGGCCTCCTTAAACTCCTCTAAAAATGGTTGATTCATCCAAGACATAGGACATGAAAAACCAAATAAGACACCCCTACCACTTAGTTCATACAGTGGTTCAGAAGTGGTCTTACCTTTCTTCTTGGCAGGAGTTTTGTCAGAGGCAGTGGCAGCTTTCCTCTTCTTTTCTGCTGGCAGTTTGGTTGCAGGCTTGGGGATCTCAGAGGCTTTGCCCTTCTTGGCAACACTTTTCACCCTTTTCTTCTTTTCATCCCTCTTCTCTTCAGAAACCACTTCAGCAGGTTCCTTCTTGATTTCTTCCTTACAGACCCTTGTCCTCAAGGTCCTGGTTCTTTTTCCTTGTTCCTTTTCACCTTGTACAACACCGGTGATCTCTACATCCATATCCTGAACATTGGTGTCATCATCCTTCTTTTCCATCTTTTCCTTTTCAACTTCCTTCTCTTCAGTGCTTGGCACTGGTTTCTGTGTGATCTGTGGTGATGATGTGGGTGATTTTTCTGATGGTGGAGAGGGTAATAGGGTTGTTTCTTTTTGCGGTGGAGATGATGGTGGAGTTGTGAATTTTAGTGGTGACTGTGGGGGAGGAGTTTTGGCTTTTGTGGGAGATGGTGGTTTCAGTGGAGGTGAAGATTTTGTAGGCTGTGATGAGTGTTGTTTGGGTGATGAAGAGAGTGATTTCTTAGATGGTGATGGTGTTTTCTGAGGTTGAGGTGGTGGTGATTTTTGTTGAGAAGGTGGTGGTGATGATTTAGGGCTTGGTGGTGGAGTTGATTTCTTTTTGGACTGACATGCATCCTTTGATTCAACTACTGTTTCCTCAGTAGCTTGATCCTCAACCCTTTGCTGCTCTTGTTCTTCTTTGTGGTGTTCAGTGACCACTGCATTATATGATTCCATCTCAGACTTAGAGGGTGTGAAATTTGGAGATTGGCTTAACCCACGACTTTTCTTCCTTGCGGCCTTGCTTTTCTTTCTTCCCATTTGATTGGATTTGCAGAGTTGGTGAAGGAGAGAGAAAGAACCGAATTTGAATTTTCAAGGAGGATTTTGATGATGGTGCTTAGGGTTTGAGAGAGAAGGAGACAGTTAGAGAAATCAATGTGATAAAATGAATTAAAATGGAGAAAACCGGCAGTTATTCGAACAGATAAAATAGAAGTAACTTCTACACTGTTCACAACGGTCATGTGTCAGAACACTTAACTCCTCAATTTCGAAATAGAGGATTCAACATTAACTGATATAACCGATGTGGGGAACTGGTCTTACGATGGTCTGACTCTGATCTGTATAAATTAAACACTTTGATGCAACTTCCAATTAGGCAACTTAGAGACACCATACATTGGAACAGCATCAACATAAGAAGTTTGAGACCATTTGCATCAATGACATTTAAGAGTTAACCAGCCCTGCTTATTTACACTAATGATCAAAAAGTCAAACATAGTCAAAAAGGGGAAGATAAGTCCTAAGGAACTAGGATCTAATCCTTACCATACCAAGTAATGTGAGGAGTTTGACAAACACTTCCCTGCTCAGGGGTTTAGTGAAAATATCAGTCAATTGTTCTTCAGATCTGCAAAATTCAAGATTCACATTTCCTTTTTCAACATTGTCTCTGAGAAAATGATGTCTGATTTCAATATGTTTGGTTTTAGAGTGTTGGACAGGATTTTTTGAAATGTTTATAGCACTGGTGTTATCACACAATATGGGAACACTTCCGGAACAGACCCCAAAATCCTTAAGTTGTGTCTTTATCCAAAGCAATTGAGCACAGCACAAAGCAGCAGCTATGTACTCTGATTCAGCTGTGGATAAGGCCACTGAATTTTGTTTCTTAGATCCCCACGAAATGAGACAAGAACCTAAGAAGTGAGCCATTCCTGAAGTGCTCTTCCTGTCCACACTAAAACCAGCATAATCAGCATCAGTGTATCCTAAAAGATCAAAATTGCTTCCCTTTGGATACCATAAGCACATGTCCTCTGTACCACTTAGGTACCTAAAAGTTCTCTTAACAGCTTTTAGATGAGACTCTTTTGGGTTGCTTTGAAATCTTGCACACAACCCAACTGAGAACACTATGTCTGGTCTACTAGCTGTTAAGTAGAGAAGTGAGCCAATCATACCTCTGTATAGCTTATCCTCAACATCCTTTCCTTTCTCATCTAGGCTCAGTTTAGAAGAGGTAGGGATAGGTGTGTCATAGGACTTGCTATCTTGCAGACCATATTTCTTGAGGAGCTCCTTGAGATACTTCTGTTGGTGGATCATGATTCCATCATCCACTTGCCTGATTTGAAGCCCTAGGAAGAAACCAAGTTCTCCCATCATGCTCATCTCAAATTCACTTTTCATTAGGTCTGCAAACTCATCACACAAAACAGAATTAGTAGCCCCAAACAAAATATCATCAACATATACCTGGACCACTAACAGATCTGTTTCCCTTTTCTTTAAGAATAGAGTTTTGTCCACTGAACCTCTCTCATAATGATTTTCAATAAGAAAGCTAGAGAGTCTCTCATACCAAGCACGAGGGGCTTGTTTGAGGCCATAAAGAGCTTTGTCTAACTTGTAGACATGATCTGGACAAACTCTATCCTCAAAGCCAGGGGGCTGTTCCACATACACATCTTCTTTCAAATAACCATTTAGAAAAGCAGTTTTAACATCCATTTGAAAGAGTTTAAAGTTCATGTGGGCAGCAAATGCAATCAAAATTCTTATTGCTTCAAGCCTGGCTACTGGAGCAAAGGTTTCATCATAGTCTATTCCCTCTTGTTGGTTAAACCCTTGAACCACTAGCCTGGCCTTGTTTCTGACTATAGTACCTGAGTCATCCATTTTGTTTCTGAAGACCCATTTGGTTCCAATAACAGACATCTCATTGGTTCTTAGTTCAAGATGCCAAACCTGATTTCTTTCAAACTGGTTTAACTCATCTTGCATGGCCAAGATCCAATCAGGATCAGTTAGAGCAATCTTATAGTCAGTTGGTTCTATGTGAGATAAGAAGGAGAAGTAAGCACAAAAGTTCTTCCAAACAGAATTTCTAGTTTGGACTCCTTTTGATAAATCACTAATGATTTGATCAGAAGGATGAGAGCTTCTTTGCTTAAACACACTCTTTCTTACAATATTTAAGTCACCTAAGTTAGAACCAATGTCTGTACTGGTTCCCCCTATTTCATTTTCATTTTGAGAGGGTGGACCAGTTTCTTCAGTGTTCTCTCCCACTTCATCTTCAGATGGATGGGCAGGAGAGTCACTAAGTTCAACAACCTGTTTAGCATTTCCCTCTGCTGCACCAGACTCATTTTTGTTTTCAGGAGGAGTTTGAGGGTCTGGTTCAGCAGTGTTCTCTGTTTCAGCTCCAGTGAAGTTTGTCATTCCAATATTAAAGCCTTCATCATCATCTACCTGCACAGGCTTGTTGAACATGTTAGTTTCATCAAACAATACATGGATACTCTCTTCAACACACAAGGTTCTTTTGTTGAAAACTTTATATGCCTTGCTATGAGGAGAATACCCATAAAAACAGCTTCATCACTCCTGGGATCGAACTTGTCCAAACTGGTCTTACCATTGTTGTGTACAAAACACTTACAACCAAATATCCTTAAGTGTTCAATGTTTGGTTTTCGACCCCTTAGAAGTTCATAAGGTGTTTTTCTTAGTATTGGTCTTAGCATAACCCTATTGAGTATGTAGCAGGATGTACTCACAGCATCAGCCCAAAATTTCTTGGACAGACCACTCTCTAGAAGCATGGTTCTAGCCATTTCTTCTAGAGTGCGATTCTTTCTTTCAGCAAATCCATTTTGTTGTGGAGTTCTGGGGGCTGAGAAGTTGTGAGAAACACCATGCTCCATACAATAGGTTATGAAGCTAACATTATCAAATTCTGACCCATGATCAGATCTGATGGATGCTAACTGATGATTGATCTTGTTCTGGACTTGTTTCACTAGTATTTCAAATTCATCAAAAGTTTCATCTTTGTATTTCAAGAATATGGTCCAAGTGAAACGAGAGTAATCATCAACTAAAACAAATACATAACTAAAGCCATTTCTACTTTGTACACGCATAGGTCCACATAAATCCATGTGTACTAGTTCAAATGGTCTAGAGGAACTAACCATTTTCTTTGGTTTAAAAGATGATCTTACATGTTGCACTTTGCACACTCTTGGCAGAGTTGGTCTGCCACATATTTGATGTTAGGTAAACCTAATACCAATTCTTGTGTTCTCAACTTGTTGAGCAAAGTGAAGCTAACATGTCCTAATCTTTTATGCCAAAGCCATTGGTCATCCTCTACAACACTAAGGCAGAGGGCACTGTTCTGTGGAAGTTGATTTAAGTATGTAATATACACATTGTTATGCCTTGTTCCTTCACAGACCAGTTCCCCTGTCTTAGAGTTCACTATGTGACAAGTGTTTGATTCAAAATTCACTTTATTTCCCTTGTCACATAGTTGAGATATGCTCAAAAGGTTATGTTTCAAACCTTCTACATAGTAAACATTGTCAATTGCTTGGGAGAGTGACTTACCAACCTTACCTACTCCTTTGATAAGTCCTTTGCTATTGTCACCAAATGTCACGTGCCCTCCCTCGAATGCAGTGAGTGAAAGGAATTGTTCTTTATCCCCGGACATGTGTCTTGAGCAACCACTGTCCAAATACCAATATGGCTTTCCTTTCACTCGCACCTGCACAAGCAAACTAAAGATTAGTTTTAGGAACCCAGACCAGCTTGGGTTCCTTGTTCTTTGAAACATTTTCAATCTTGACCTTTCTAACCCACACTTGTTGGGTGTAGGCTTTATTTTTCTTGTCATGTTTCTTTTTGGTGAAACATTTGTTAGTAACATGACCACTTTTACCACAATAGGTACAAACATGCATATCCTTGGCAAATATATACTTGCCTTTCTTGAATTCATTCAACCACGTGTTGTCTCTGCCAAGAACAGTTGTAGAACTAGATCCAGAATACCCTAAACCAAACCTTTGAGAATTTCCAGGTTGGGATGTGAGGAAGTTTAGGGTTTTCTGAGCATTTAACATTTTGTTCATTTGGTTCATACAATCTGTTAGCTCATTTTCCTTGTTCTCAAGCCTCTTAAGTTGAACTTCATTTTGTTTCTTGAAAGATTTTAAGTCAATTCTAGTCTTTTGAAGTTCATCTTGTAGTCTTGAGACCAGGGAGGGATCTGGTTCGTTACTGGTCTTCTTGAGGTTTTCTTGTTTTAGCAAGATAAGTTCAGCCTCGAGATCACATATCTTGGCTGTGCACTCATCATGTAAAACATCCAAGACCTCATCAAAGGCAGTGGGAGAACCAGTCTCTTCAGAATTCTTGAGCTCACTATGTTCCTTGTGTAAATCTTCAAGTTTTTCAATTAAATGGTCATATGCAAGTATGACATCAGATTTACTCAAGGTACATGTGTCTTTTAGCAGTTCAAAGTTTGAATTATGTGTGATAAATTTCTTAAGCTCATTAAACCCCTTTTCAATTTTTTCAAAAAGCTCATCCTCTTTAGGAACTGGTTTGGAGTTTAATGTCTCAAGTTCCATTTTATGCTGATCTGCTGTTATTTCAAGCTCAGAAATTTTTTCTTTAAGTTCTTCACAAATAAGCTCAAGTTCAGCAGATCTAGCACCACATATTTCATACTCTCGAACTGTTTCTTTTAATTTCTTTTTGTTGTTCTGATAAGCAGACCCAACACTAATACATTGATCAATAGTGAATTCAAGATAGTCAAGTAGTTCATCTCTATCTAGATTATGCATGTTTTCCTTTAAATCATTAAAACATACCTGGTTGTCGTCTGAAGTGCTTCCACCAGCCATGAGACAGAGAACTTCTTCTTTTTGCAAACAGACTTCAGACTGGTCTGTGCATGTGAAAGCAGTTAGACAGAGATTTGCTTCTTCTTCTTCTTCATCATCTTCTGATTCTGAATCTCCCCACACTGCAGCCAGCATAGCTCTTTTAAAAACCTTCTTCTCAGCCTGGACTCCAGGATTTCCCTTGGGATTTTTCCATGTTGGACACTCCTTGATTCTGTGCCCCATTTCACCACATTTAAAGCAACCAGTATTGGAACTGGTTTTCCTGAACTGTCCAGAACTGTTCCTTCCTTTTACAAACTTACCCTTGGACTTTGTCCTAAGGTATTTTTCAAACCTTCTGGCCATGAGACTTATATCATCTTCATCTTCTTCGGATTCCTCTGCTTTAAGAACCATTTCCTTGTATTTTGAGCTAGATTCAGCCTTTGAATCTACCAACATCTCATGAGTCATCAAGGAACCAATAAGTTGTTCTAGAGATAGTGAGGACAAATCCTTTGCTTCTTGTATGGCTGTAACCTTGGGCATCCACTTCCCTAATAAGCTTCTCAACATTTTCCTCACCAACTCTTCACTTGAGAAGGTCTTTCCCAATGACTTTAGTTCATTTACAATGGTCATGAACCTTGTAAACATGTCCTTTATATTTTCATCTCTAGTCATTTCAAAGACTTCATATTTTTACATAAGCATGTCAATTTTTGACCTTCTCACCTCAGAGTTGCCTTCATATGCAAGCTCTAGTGTCTCCCATATTTCCTTTGCAGAAGAACAAGCTAGAATTCGATTTACCTCACATTCTGCAATTCCTTGTTGGACAAGTGACATTGCCTTTGCATTTTTCTCCAGCTTCTTGTAGTCTTCACTTGTGTACTCTTCTTCTGTCTTTGGAACCATGAGCCCTTCCTGACTCTTCTTGTGGATGGACGTGGGTCCATTTTTGACAATCATCCAGCACTCATAATCTATCCCAATGATAAGATTTTTCATGCAATTTTTCCACCAAGAGTAGTTAGTGCCATTGAACTTGGGGAGTCTTGAACTGTTTGATTCTTGAGTAGACATCTTCTTGCTCCTCTAGGTAGTTAACCTTTTGAGAAGTTAGGCTCTGATACCAATTGTTAGTTCAATGTATACTCAAGAAAGGGGGGGTTGAATTGAGTATATGTGTTTTTAAATCGTTTTCAAGTTTTGTTTGTGCTTTTGTGAGAACAGCGAGAGAACAGTAAGCAAAGAGTAAGGACACAAAGATTTAACGAGGTTCGGCTTCTAAACAAGCCTACATCCTCCACTCTCTCACCAATATTATTAATCAACTCAGAATAATAACAAGGTTACACACTCAATCAAGTGCTACAACTATGTAACACTTAATTACCCAACTGTTAACTCTAACAGTTCACTCAGTGTTCACAGAACACTCCCCAACCACTTCCCTCTAAGTGGTTCAGATATTACAAACTTAAATCTCCGTAAGTTTTTCTCTTAAAGATGGATATGGAGATAGTTTTGGACTAAGGATAGACTCTCAGAAAGTATTACTTGGTTTTCTTTGGAGAGCAAAAGTCATCTAGGGTTTTTTACAAAGATTGTCTTTATAGACAAGGAAAACCGTTCCCTAGAAGTGTGCTGGAAGCTCCCCTAAATTGTGCAAAAGGATCAGCTGACACAAGTGAACAGTTAACTGTTCCAGACTTCTGTATACTACCACTGTTTGCAGCGGTTAATACTCAAAAGTCCAATCAAGTACATTGCATTTAATGAGCTGATTTTGCAAATCAATTTAGCAGATTTCCAGGACACAAGTGATCCAGATTTTTCAAATAAATTTTCAAAAATGATTTTGAACTCGAAAATCTGTACGGATCACGTGCGTAATACTGAGGTCTGTTCCCACAGTGGTCTCAGTACTACTAAGTTTACGTCTGGTAAAGGGAACTGTTCCAAGCTTGTTCTGTGCCTGTTCTTAGCTTGTTCTTGGGCTGTTCTCTTTACTGGATGTAAACTTAAGGTCTTTTTGCTCTTTACTTAAAAACAATAAGAATATTTTCCTAAGCCTATTTTACATGAAGATCCTAGAAATATAAAAATAAAAAGGCTCCAAGCTCTTGGCTTCTGATCTTCAAGTATTTCAAGGCCTTCATGATTGCCTTGATGAGTCCTCACTTGATTCAACCTGTTCATATACAATTATACATAGATATCAAGTATAGAGGACTGGTTTGTCATCATTCAAATCAAACATGGTTCAACAAGGTCCCAAGAAGCTTAGAGAAGCATGCCCCAAAGCCAAGACCACAAGACAAGGCGCTCGTGTACTCAACCCGTAGTGGATCCCGTGTGCACCACTAATCGTTCGTTGGACCGGTCACTATATTGTATCCTATCATATCACCCATCTCATAACTTATACTTATATTGTATCAAATCGTATCGTATATTATATCTTATCATTTCATAACATTCTTATCATATCATATTGTTTCATCTTCATATCATATCATATCATATCATATCATTTTCATATCATATCGTTCGTTGGACCGGTCACTATAACTCGTTGTGGATCCCGTGTGCACCACAACTTTCCTAGAACATGCCGGGAGGAGCTCGTGTACTCAACCCGTAGTGGATCCCGTGTGCACCACTAATCCTAAGCTATGGCCATAACTCCTAATAGTAGCTCGTGTACTACTACTAGACGACTACATATCCTAAGACCCAGAACTGCTCGGGGGAGCTCGTGTACTCGTCCCAATTGAGCAGTGGCCTCGACTTAACCCAGTCTGACTACTCGAGTCATCAGGTGGGCGTCCTTATCATATCTTATATCTTCAAAATTACATCTTATCATATATTGGGAAATACTAGGTGACCGTAATTGGAAATGAAATGTTCGGAGTCCCAGGAAAGAGAGGTGCGGCACGTATATTGGCCATCTTAAATACCAAGTCTTTCCTAGACAGAAACCGAGACATAACATATATTCCTATTACTCTGTTTCCTTTCTTATCCCTAGTAATATCTTTTATAACTTCAAACCTTATAATAAACTATCCTTGATATCTTATCTTATAACTTATCCCTACGGATGACTAATCTTAATAATAATATTAATAATATTTCGTAACTTCTAATAATAATAATTATAATCCATAATATTAATACTAATAATAAATATTCACGTGTAATGTTATTAATTTAATAACATATTATTATCTATCCCTTCACTTTACAACCTATCCCTGATAATTATTTTATCCGTAACTTTTATATTAATTATTTCTAAAATAATAATAATTCAAAATTAACTAAAATTTGACTAAATCAAATCAATCCACTCGACATTCATAAATTTAAACCAACTAATTAATTATTTTCATCAATTATTCTAATTAATCAATTAATTACTAAAAATTATCAAAACATGATAAAAATTCTATTTTTATTCTTTTTCTTCACTCGACTTTTCTTACACGAATCTATCAACTTTATCAATTAATTTACATAAGTTCAATCATCAAGATCAAATAAATTAACTAAACTATATTAATAAAAATCATACTTTTAACATATAAACATCAAGATTGCATTAAAGAAACAAAATTAGAAATCATCCTTGTCGTTCATTCATCCACTCGACATATTCAACATATTATATCAATAACTAATTAATTAGATAACTTCAAACAACAAGATTTAATTAATTAAACTAATCAATAAAAATCATATTTTTAACAACAATCATCAAGATTATTAAGGATTAACATAAAGATTGAATTAAAGACTAGCATTAATAATTCAAGAATCATCAAGATACATCTTAAAAATCATATTTTTAATTCCCTTTTAATACTAGATTACTCGAAAAATTCAAGAAATTAATAATAACATATTTTAACAATTCAATTACCCTATTTTACACAATCTGATTTTTAAAGAATTAAATCTAGATCGACCATCTAAAGGTCTCTAATAATCTGGAAATTTTTATGGGAGCTAAATATAGGTTCAAGATTTAACTTTCATGAATTTTGTTTAAAAATAACATCATTTACTAATTTTAAGTGATTTTATAATTTACAGATCAGATTAGAAATAATTCGGTTTCAGATTTTTCTGCCATAGCAATAGATCTTTAAAAATTACGAAAAAATTACACAAGACTTAAAACAGTATTACTGACCTCTACCTAAAATTTTGTAGCTATTAGATTTGATTAGATATATTAATAAATTCATAAACCTAATCTGGACAATTTTACCGGTTCGAGAGATTAAATTATTATAAGTAATAAAAGGGCGAATTTTGCCACGAAATAAATCATGATCAATAATAAAACAGTAAAGAAACTTTCACGAAAAATTCATCAACAAATATCAAGATTTGATTAATCAATATATTCATACAAGAAATTATTCAACAGTTAAAGATTTTCAAGATACGGCATAAAACAATCAAGAAAAATCTCAAAACAAATCAAGAATTCTATCCTCATATCATTCGACTTTTTCGAACCTAACATACATCAAATTCCCTACAATTTTCATATTCAATCCTAATTAACTATGTGTCTTTCTACCCATAGATTAAAAGGAAAAGCGAAGTTACCTGATTCGCTAAATTTTCCAAGGCACGAAAAAAATAATTCACCTTTGGTGAATCTTACACTTGTTCGACTTTTTTGAAAGAAAGAGAAGGAGAGAAATATTTTTAGAGTTTAAGTGTACAATTAGTAAAATAGGACCCAAATGAAAAGAGTAGTCCTATTTATAGAAAAAGAAAAAAAATAAAACAAACCCTAATTGAACCTAGAGTGGGCCGTGTAAATGGGGTAGTTAGGGGGAAATTAGCTAGGTTGTTATATTAGGTTTGAATAGGTTTTAAATAAATTAAATTAAATAATTAACTTAATTAATTAAATAACTTAATTATTAGATAGGCCCAAAAGAATTATTATTGACCCAAATAATAAATAGGGGCCGGCCAAGGAGAAAAAGAAAAGAAAGATTGGGTCTTTGGCCCAATGTTGAGAAAAAAGTTTGGACTAGAAATGTAAACAGTCCAAATTGAATGGCCTTTAGACTTAGAATTGAATACATACTATTTAATATCCGCGAAATTTTCTGGCCCTAAATTTCGGGGTATTACACGAGGCCCGATGTCTCGGGAGGCGTCCCGACCCGTCCTGAGAAACCAGAGAAAAAGTTGGAAGCATTTGGGTCAAGTCATGGTCGCGGACAGAGGTATAGATGCGCCCACGACAAATGAAAGCTACCCGCGACAACATGTTTTCAAGCAGCACTAGAGACCTGCTCGAGGCCTCACTCACGGCCGCGCCACCACCATATTCGCGCCCGCTCCGCCAGCTACGCAGCCGCGCCACCACCATATTCGCGCCCGCTCCGCCAGCTACGCGGCCGCGCCATCCTCACCGTGCGTGCGCGCCGGAGCGAAGAGCTGCAGCTCTGTTTTTGTGCCATGTTTGCTGCTGGCTCGTGGTGTTTTAATTCAACTCGTGCCTCTTGTTGTGCTTGGGCCCTTGCTTCCAAACCTTGTATATATATTTTCTAAGGTTCCTAAACATAAGAAAAACACTTTAGATTAGTTTTATGTCCCAAAAATCAGATTTAGCTTAGGGTTTGAGGAGAGAGAAACCCTCTCTTCCTCTTAGTTTTCTAGGGTTTATGTTCAATTCTTGTTTACATAGCTTTAGATCTAGTTTTATCTCTTGATTTTGGGTGTTTATTGAAGATGATGAATGGATTTGAAGGTTTTCTCAAGTGACATGGCCATTCCAACGCATTTGTACATCAAAATTCAATAAGTTCTCTATTCCTTCTCTTTGCTTGTTCTTCCTATTTTCTATGCTTTCAATCTTGTTTTTGTCATGTTTTTCAAGTAGCATAGTGTTTAAATTATGCAATTTCATGTTTTTAGTTGATTTATATATGATTTTTGAGTAGTTAATTTTCTAGGGTTTGAAGGTGATGGGTTCATGACTTGAAGCTTGGGGGTTTTCATATAGTTTTTGGTTGAATAGTGTTCATGGTTGGTTAATGTTGGTGTCAATGAGCTTAGAGATTAGCTAAAGCAATTCAAGGTTGTGGACCGACTCAAATTTAATGTTGAATTAATGACGAATTGGCTAAGTAGCGCTTAGAAGTAATTTTAGTCCTTTTAACCAGACTTGAATAGTCTTTCAGATGATTTCTGGCACAAGTTAAACATTAGCTTTGGGATTAATAATCCAGTTCAGGAATTCATTTCAAGCCCAAAAACTATTTCAGTGTTTGGACCATATTCTTTATCTTGGCCTAAAATAATTTAAGCCCACTTCTTTTCCCTCTTTCCATTTGATCATTTTTCTATCTCTTTAATTATGTTATTTTTCTATTTCATTCTATAATATCTTTTAATGGATGTAACCCCATATTCTCCTAAAGGTGGTTATACATTTATCCTATTTATTTCTTTTATTTGTTAACCTATTAATATCCTTTAATCATATCATTCTCTATTTTTCTCTGAGTTGTTACCCGTTTTCCTCCTTATAATTAATTTGACCAAGGTCATCTTATTTCTCCATCACTATCCCTCTACCTTTTCTTTCATTTTCATTTAATTCTTTCATCATGCTTTATTTTATTCATTTTATTTAATCTAACTATACCTTTTAATTTCTTTTAATATGTTTTAATTATGTCTGTCCTTATTCTTTCCCCCTTTCTTTTATTTATTTAATCTTATGATCTTTTCTTACTTTAGCCCAATCATTAAACCCCGAGCCCAAACTTTTTACCTTGCCTTGCCAAATTAGGGCCAAAGCCCAAAGCCCTTTTTTACTCATATAAGCCCACCCGACACCCTCTACTCTGCCTTGAATTAGCTAATTAATGAGATCTAATCCTTAAACCAAAGATATGATTTTTCTCTATCCCTTGCCTACTAAAATTTAGGAGCTCCCCAACAACTTGAATAATTATTATAACCCTTTCCCTATTGCTCATTCACGGCACCCTAAAAAATAAATCAACAATAATTCTTTTTCTTTTACTTCTCCAAAACTATTGATCACATAAACCTCAAAAGATCTTCAACCCAAATCTACTTCCAAACAACTTAAAGATTGAAGCAAGAATCCAAGAAAATTCAAGCCTTTGTTCGAAAAGCCACACGGCCAAAAGAGTATTTTGAATCCTTTGTCTTTCAATCTTAGGTAATTAGATGTTTTACTTAGTTTTAGAATAGATCAATTTTATAATTGTGTAGAACATGCCTAGAATTGCCTAGGATTAGTTTTGAATTGATAAGATTTCTTGCTTGATGATTAACGTGTGATGGCCGAGTATGAGCATGATGTTATGGTGATTTTATTTTATGTTCTAGTATAATTTTATTTTCAATCCATGATCCTTGCCATGAATCTTGATAATTAATTTGATGAATTGTTGAATAGCATGAAAACTGAATTGCTCTCTTTTGTTCTTGGAATTTTCTAGTGTTCAGAATGAATAAATAATTGATCTTTTAAGCATAATTATGTTCAATTTATGTTCTTCCATGATTTTCATGATTTATTTTACTAATTAATTAAATTCTTGAATTAAAAGTGTTAATCTTGATTATTAATTGTTGATGACCGATTGTGTTGATGAATTTCTTGAATGTTGGTTCGAAAATCTTGAATTGTTATTAAAGTATGGATTTTTATGATATTTGTTTAATTTAATTATTATAAATTTCAAATTAATTAAGTAAATTCTTGAAATATAATTGTTATTAATATTATTGGAATAGCCGTGTATTTGAGGAATAATTAAAGGTTTGATTATTGTTTAATAATTAGATGATTGGAGTTTAATTATTGAATTATGTTATTTTCATGAATTATTGCCTAATTGTTATTTTATGAATTTATCGATTTATTATTGTTTGAATTATGTTTTGGTTTGAATTGTTGAGTTGAGTAAATGAAGTGCCTCGTACATTTTTTCGTGTCTAAGAGTTAGTGTTAACATGAGTTTTGACCTACAATTGGATAAGTCGTTAAGTTAAGTTGAATTTAGAGTTTAAGTTAAGGAATTGGATAATGAAAATGTTAATGCAACAATGGAGTACAAGTTTGATGTACGTTGAAGTTGGACCAATGAAAGATAACAAACTGAAAGCTATGAAGTGACTGCTCGTCTAGTGGTACATGAGCCACGAAAACGGGTATAGTCGAAGACATTGTCCCATTATAGTATGGCGACAGTTCTGGGTACCAGCAATCAGGAAGTAGATATTTTGTGGTTGACCCGGCGTGAGACAAGAAAAGTTGGGGAACAAAAGAGTTCCCTTACGAGCATATGACTGTGTCACGGATTAGAACTAATGAATTGATTAAGAAAGTTGAATAGTCAAAGTCTAAGGAATCTAGAGTCTTGAGGTGACCCTAGCAAGAGAGTATGAATTGGTTATGTTATGTATATTCCGCTGTGTTGTCTGATTGAATTATGTACCTGATTGATAATGTAGATATTATTATGATTGACTTGTTAGCTTACCTTGATATTGTTGATTTGTGTTCTGGCTATTATATGTTTGATTGCGTTCTACAATTAAGTAGAACATTCTAATTACTCCCCAACTGACTGTGGACCCCTCATTCCCTATTACAGGTAATGATGAAGATTAATTGGGTTGTTGCGAGGGTTGGGATTCGTGAGCTTTCAAGTGTAGCAGTTTTTAGCTACATGATTATTGTAGTAGTCCTAGCCTTATTTTGATTTCCATTAGACTTGTAGTAAGGATTAGCAGTTTTAAAGAAATTTTAATTATTTTTATGTTTTGGATTGTTAGAATTCAAGTAATGAAAGCCAATTTAATAAAGTTTTTCAATAATTTCTAAGTCCTGCTTAATAAGTTTTTCGAACGATAACGATTCGATTTGTTGATTTCTCTGAAATCAACGTTGCTAAAATACAGGTCGTTACAGTTGGTATCAGAGCTGAACCTTACGATTACTTTTTCATAAGTAACCTCGTTAGAAAGTGTGCTTTAATTTCCGAGCGAACAATATAGTTAGCCTAACCTTTTAACTTAGAGAGTGTTGACTTGGGTAGTAGCCTGGGTTAGGACTATCTTCGTATTATATTTATTGGTGTGATTATTTCTTGTTATTTTATTTGTTGTAGTATTATTTTGAAGTTTCGAGGACGAAACTTATTTAAGGAGGGGTGACTGTAACACCCCGTATTTTTTGGGGTTAGAATTTTAGGTAATTAGGTTGTCTTTCCTGACGTCTTAAAAATTTAATTCGAAAACTATTAATAAATTCCCTGTTTTATAAAATGGAAAATCTTTTAAAAATTATATTTCGGAAATTTATGTTATTAATATTTTATAATGTGTCAAACTAATTTTCTTTATGATGGCTATCTTGTGTTCTTTCATTTGGCCTCAACCGTTAGGTTCCTAAATCTTCACCTTAAAGCAATTCAAGGTTGTGGACCGACTCAACTTTAATGTTGAATTAATGACGAGTTAGCTAAGTAGGGTTTAGAAGTAATTTTAGTCCATTTCTTGGTAACCAGACTTGATTAGTCTTTTCATATGATTTCTGGCCCAAGTTAAAAATTAGCTTTGGGATTAATAATACAGTTCAAGAATTCATTTCAAGCACAAAAACTATTTCAGTGTTTGGACCATATTCCGTATCTTGGCCCAAAATAATTCAAGCCCACTTCTTTTCCCTCTTTCCATTTGATCAGTTTTCTATCTCTTTAATTATCTTATTTTTCAATTTTATTCTATTATATCTTTTAATGGATGTAACCCCATATTCTCCTAAAGGTGTTTACACATTTATCATATTTATTTCTTTTATTTGTTAACCCAATAATATCCTTTAATCATATCATTCCCTATTTTTTCTCTGAGTTGTTACCCTTTTTCCTCCTTATAATTAATTTGACCAGGATCATCTTATTTCTCCATCACTTACTTTCCCTCTACCTTTTCTTTCATTTTCATTTAATCCTTTCATCATGTTTTATTTTACTCATTTTATTTATTCTAACTATCCCTTTTAATTTCTCTTAATATGTTTTAATTATATATGTCCTTATTCTTTTCCCCTTTCTTTTATTTATTTAATCTTATGTGTTTTCCTTACTTTAGCCCAATCATTAAACCCCGAGCCCAAACTTTTTACCTTGCCTTGCCAAATTAGGGCTAAAGCCCAAAACCCTTTTACTTATATAAGCCCACACGGCCCCCTCTACTCTCCCTTCAATTAACTAATTTCTAATTGGTAATTAATGAGATATAATCCTTAAACCAAAGATATGATTTTTCTCTATCCCTTGCCTGCTAAAATTTAGGAGCTCCCCAACAACTTGAACAATTATTATAATCCTTTCCCTATTGCTCATTCACAGCACCCTCAAAAATCAATCAATAACAATCACTACTACAAAAAACACCTAAGGTGACCCACCTATCGTGTCCCATGCATAAAATAAGGGACGCCTAAAGCTATGGTGTCCCTTCATTTTATAATATGGGACACGATAGGTTGTTGAATTTTTTCGAAACACCCTATCGCATCGCCTCTAAGATAACATGTGACACGTAAAGTTATTGTGTCGCTTCTAATATAATTTGGGACACAATAGATGAAGGCTATCGTGTCCCCCCTAAATAAACAAGGGACACATAAACATATTGTATCCCATTTAAGATAATATGGGACGCGTATAGTTAATGTGTCGCTTCTAATTTAATATGCGACACGATAGCTTAAGGCTATTGTGTCCCCCCTCACTAAATAAGGGACACATAAACACTTAATGGTGTATTTAAACATAACAAAAAAAAAGAGGGATTTGAAATGAACACATAAACTTTCATCGACATATCACTCATTCACTCCCTTCTTCCACATTTTTCTCCTTATGCCTTTTCTCTCTCCTCGATTGGAGCTTTCTCAAGCTTTTTACGAGCTTATTCAGCTTATGTGTCTCTTCTATGTCGCGAACTTTCTCTCTCTAAGGTATATCTTATCTAATCACTCTAAATGTTAGTGTCAATTTTCAGTTTTTTCCTGATTATTTTTTTCGAATTATTTGCTTCAATTACTCGTGAATTATTTGCTCGAATTATGGCTCAAATTATTGATTGAAGTTGTGCTGGAATTTGTGAGGGTTTAATTTGGGATTTCGTTGGATTTTTGCTTTAATTTTTCTAGGGTTTTTGCTTGAATTCATGCTCAAATTGCTGTTGTTTTTTGTTCAATTTTTGCTTGACCTTTACTCGAAATTTGCTGCTGATATTTGTTGCGGATATTTGCTCAAATATTTCCACTAATTTTTGCTCGAATCTTTCTATTATTTTGCTGCCATTTTTGTTGTTTTTGCTCAAATTTGCTTGAATTATTGCTCGCATTATTGATTGAACGTTTTTTTAGGGTTTAAATGTTTAATTTGGGGGTTTAGGGTAAGGGTTAGGGTTAGATTTGTTCTGATTTGATTTTTATTCTGTTTTGATTTAAATGTTTAATTTGGGGGTTAAGGGTGATCGTGATAGGAGGGGTTTTCTTACCAAATAAAAACCCCCGTCGTAGTATGAGTGGGGGTGTCGAACACGGGGAAGGTAGGTCGCACTAGCCTAGGCATAGGCGTCGAACAAGCTAGGTCGGGTGATGGTCGCGAGAGGCGGAGAGAACTAACTAAAACTACACTAAGGAAACAAAAACAAAAGGGACTAGGGTAAGAGATCCACAACTCATACCACCATGAATTGTGAGTCAATCGAACTTAGACTTAGGTCGTGGATAAGGGGAGGTCGTTCTATGATCGTACCACTCTTTCGAGCTAGTACGATGACCGAAAAGACATATACAACTCACTTTCGTGCAGCGACACATCTAACGAGTCCTAAGCACAAAATCACGAAGACCGGTAACTTTCCCTTGATCGAAGGCCCAACTTTCGTGGTGCTTCCATCAATCGGGCAAAGGAAGTCATCACCCACGTTCACCTTTCGGTACTTCGATGGGGATTCTTCAATGAATCCTATGCTAGCTAAACATAAGACTCAATATAACCGAATCCTAAGGTACCGACAAAATCACAACCAAGCCTAAAAACAACTAAGCCACAATCATGGAGGAATTGAGAAGTTTCACTCAAACCCTAGAAATTAACTACTCACAAACAAATAAATAAAAACATAATTAAAACTAAAACTAAAAACATAATTAAACCTAAAACTATGAACAAAACAAATTAACAATTAAAACCTAAAACTAAACTAACAACTAAATCAACAAGAAACAAACATATATATACAACCCCCCAAAAAAATCGAGCCAAAAGAAAAGAAAAGTAATTAAAAACACGCAGAAAAGCATTTCAGCGGGCGCTGAGGTGATGACAGCGCCCGCTGACACCTATAAAAGTAGGCTTGCAGTGCTTTGAAGATTTATGGCAGCGGGCGCTGAGTTGGGGTCAGCGGCCACTGCCAAACTTTGTGATGCCACTGCTTGTCTGCCTCAATACAGGGGAGGGGACAGCGGGCGCTGAGTTGGGGTCAGCGGCCGCTGTCTTCTCCTTGTGCTCAAACGTGCCCTGCAGCTTCATGATCAGCGGCCGCTGCCTTGGCCAAGATAACCTTCTGCCTCAAATTCTTAGAAAATGCCCCTGAATAAAAATATCATCTCAGCGGGCGCTGAGGAATGTCCAGTGCCCGCTGAGGCCTTCTTCATTGCTATTGCCTCTTTCTCAATCACCAGGACTCATCCCGGTGGGCGCTGAGGGATTTCCAGCGCCCGCTGAGGCCTTTTCCAGCACCAACATGGCAGAGAAGACTTGTGGTTTCCTCGAGGTTCCCGGTTCGCTTCCTCGGGTTCCGAAATCAACTCGGGACCTGCAAAAAGGGAAGAAAACGCAGAAACAAGGCAAAATAGAGGAAATCACATAGAAAAAGGGGAAGGGTACTACAAAAGTAAAACTAAGCTAAAAAGCCTAAAACCGCTAAGGAAAGTTAAATAAAATAAGAAAATAAACTAATAAAAACTAAGAAAATAACTACCAAAATACCACTTATCAAACTCCCCCAAGCTTAGCTTTTGCTCGTCTCGAGCAAAACTTAAGCTAGAAGTGATGGAAGAGCTTGATAGGAGGTAAAACTAGAAAAGAAAACAAAACACTAATAATTCACACTAACTCATTTTCTTAGGAATCACGGTTGTTTTTAGCAAAAACAACAAGCCATTTAAACCTCAAAGTCGCCAAGGAGGACGAGTGTGCTCTCGTAAGGGTTTCCAAAGAGTTTAACCCATAACTCTCTCAAAAACAAACCAAGGCAAAGGTTCACAAGAAACAAAAGAAAAGAAACACAAAAATAAAGGAAAATAAAAAGAAAACCAAACAAAACAAAAACAACTAGTTGGACTTGTTAAAGGACCGAGGATCAATGAATGCGAAACTTTCTAAGCACTAACGGAAAACATGCTCAAAGATGTCAAGGGTGGATAGTCAAATAAAACATGCTAGATTGGAGAACTAGAGAGGAACATTCCCCTTTTGCTCAACAACCAAGCATCCACATGCTAAGCTAGTGTCGTCTCCACCCATAAAGGTAGCTTCTCATAACTCCACGAAGGAGTCGGAAAAACAAAAAGGAGAAACAATTTAGGCTACCCGACATCTCATCATAGCAAACCGCTCAATATGCTTGAAACATGACTTCCTCAACCGAAAAGGACTCAACTATATAGGATCGAGAGGGCTTTAGGGTTGTAATGTAAGGCTAGGGATAGGGTAGGAATCAATTTGGCTTGTGGTGCTCAAACCTAAATAGTGACGCAATAAGTACAAATGAGCATCAAATAGCAAACGAACTCCTCAAATTCGCACACATACACCAAAAACCCCCAAGCTTATTCAAAAAACTATATGAAAAATGAAAAAAATAAAAATATATCAAATTAAATTTTTTTTTCTCGAACTATTCCTCCCCCCAAGCTTGAATGACACAATGCCCTCATTGTGAAAAGGAAAGGAATAATTGCATTTTAAAAATTTTAAACTAAACTGTTTTTTTTTTCTTTTTTTTTGTTTTTTGTTTTTTTTTCTTAGGTCGGTTTTTGTTCTAATTCATACAAAATAACACACTTTTGCTTAGGCGAACTCCTTACTTCACAAATTTTCATTACAAAACAAATACGAACCAAGACGCTCCAATTGCTTCACTACACCTAAAGGGTACAAAACAAAACAATGGGAATCAAGGCTTGTAACGTGGCTAGAAGAAAGGAAGGGCCAAGCTCAAAGGGTTTCAAAGGATGAATGTAAAACAAACACCTAGAAAAGTAAAAAGAAGCAAGACGCTAAAAGAAAAGGCAAAAATGAAAAAGGAAAAAATGGAAAATAACTAAGAAATGAACGCCTCCGTCCTCCCCTAGATGAGCTCGGTCACAGTCTCGGAAAGTCATGAATCAAGTTCTTGATCGACTTATACTATGACAAGGATCCTATTGCCACTCAAACAAAATGATGAAGGCTAGAAAGATTTGACAATTTTCTCACATATGAAGGGTAGTGAATTGCAAATACTACCTCAAGGGCTTCAACTAGCTAGCAAAGCTTTGCCAATCGTACCACAAGCCAAGACATTAGGTTTCATGAACTCCAATGTTCTGAAACCTAGTATGTAGTATTTGAAAATCAACCCCAACATCTCAAACCATGTGGACCACTAACACTTAGGAAAGAATGCATTCAAAGTCCAAGAAATTAAAAACCAAGTCCAAACTACAAACAAAACAAAAACACACTTTGCCTTGAAAAGAAAATAAAAGAAAAAGAAGAGGAAAAATAGAAATAAAAACTAAACAAAAGGAAGGAAAATAAAATCAAGCATGAATGACTCTCAATCAAGCAACCAAGCATCAAACAAATAAATAAATCGAGGCCCAACGCCATCGATATCCAAATGTCCTCAAGGGCTTAAAAGCCAAAACTTGAAAGCCAAACATCCTCGAACAATCATCTCCTCCTAAAACTAACCCTACAACTAAGCACACAAGAAAAATAAAAGAAAGGGAATTTGGAATGATCTCACCAAAACAGGCTATAAAGTAAGCATACAACCTCCGTTTTGCATTTTAGAACATGTCCATGAGAGTTGCTTATTCATTTAACCTGCAAAAAAGAAAGAAAAGAAACCAAACTCCAAAAAACAAAATAATTACAGATAAAAGAAAAAGGAAAAAGAAAAAGACTCGGGTTGCCTCCCGAGAAGCGCTTGTTTTAACGTCTTAAGCTTGACAAAGGAGCTGGACACAGGGACTAAGACATAGAAGAAAAACTATGTCAAAGTCATCCAGCGGGAACAACCACCCGGGGCTCAGTAAATAGTCCCGCAAAGCTCCCAAGAGCTTGTCAAACACACTGGCACTCAACTCACTAAAAACCACATAAGCGATAGATAAATTAAGCAAAGAAAACGATTTAAAAACCAGCATCCTATGCTTATGTGGGAGTGAGTGCCCACAGGGAGGTAAATTAAAATAAAAACTACAAAAAGAAAAATCAAATAAAGTAGGGAGAACACCTCCATACACCTCACTTGCCTTGGTTTCTAGAAGAGAAACATGGGAGTCAAGACAAGAGATGATGCCCTCGGATGGAGGTGATATGAGCACGGATGGAAGTGGAGTGGGATGTGAATAGACGAGGTTAAATCCTCCTACAAAGGGAATAAGAGAATGTGGTATAACCACATCCTCCACATTAATTACCTCGTCGGTTTCACTCGACTCTGCTATAAGGGCCTCATCCTCTACAACATCACATGACGATATGAACGTGCTATGATTCTCGTCACAACATTGCCAATAAATGTCATCGTCTATGCGAGTCGGGATGGTGTGCTCGACTATGAGGGGCGAGGGATCGAATCCATGACTAAGGTCATCATCGAAGGGCTCACCTAGGGGAATATGAGGTGAATCAACTATGTTCATGCCAAGACCTTGTAAATACTCATCAAGAACATGATTAAGCGAACTCGACTCATGTGAAAAATGATGAGAAAAATCAAAGGTAGTGGCAAGAGGTGATGGTTGATTAAAACCATATTCCTCAAGTGCACTCAACTCATGACTATAATTATGTGTTCCTTGGCTAGTTATATCCCATTCATAGGTGTCCTTAGCGAGACACTCGAATAAGAGCTAAGCTTTATCCAAGTCGAGAGCTAAGAAATTGCCATGAGATAGGTATTCTATCCAATTTCTCGTCTCATAGTTCAAACCCTCATACAACATATTGCGTAGATCCCACTTACCAAGATTATGATTAGGCGGAAGAGAGCTTCCGATCCTGTCATAATACACCTAAAACAATTCATGCTCATATTGGGGATCGATAAAAGGAGTGGCCATAAGGCCCAAATATTCACAAAAATAAAGAAAAAGAAAGACCTAGAACCATTCTACTCAACCTAAACTAATGGCATTGCCTTCCCCGGCAACGGCGCCAATTTGATAGGAGGGGTTTTCTTACCAAATAAAAACCCCCGTCGTAGTATGAGTGGGGGTGTCGAACACAGGGAAGGTACGTCGCACTAGCCTAGGCATGAGTGTCGAACAAGCTAGGTCGGGTGATGTGTTGAACCATGTTTGATTTGAATGATGACAAACCAGTCCTCTATACTTGATGTCTATGTATATTTGTATATGAACAGGTTGAATCAAGTGAGGACTCATCAAGGCAACCATGAAGGCCTTGAGATACTTGAAGATCAGAAGCCAAGAGCTTGGAGCTATTTATTTTTTATATTTCTAGGATCTTCTTGTAAAATAAACTTAGGAAAATATTCTTAGCGTTTTTAAGTAAAGAGCAAAAAGACTTTAAGTGTACATCCAGTAAAAAGAACAGGCAAAGAACAAGCTTGGAACAGTTCCCTTTACCAGATGTAGACTTAGTAGTACTGAGACCACTGTGGGAACAGACCTCAGTATTACGCACGTGATCCGTACAGATTTTCGAGTTCAAAATCATTTTTGAAAATTTATTTGAAAAATTTGGATCACTTGTACTTTGGAAATCTGCTAAATTGATTTGCAAAATCAGCTCATTAAATGCAATGTACTTGTTGGACTTTTGGGTATTAACCGCTGCAAACAGTGGTAGGACACAAAGGTCTGGAACAAGTAACTGTACACTTGTGTCAGCTGATCTTTTTGCACAATTTAGGGGAGCTTCCAGCACACTTCTAGGGGACGGTTTTCCTTATCTATAAATGCAATCTTTGCAAAAAACCCTAGAAGACTTTGGCTCTCCAAAGAAAACTAAGTCATATTTTCTGAGAGTCTATCCTTAGTCCAAAACTATCTCCATATCCATCTTTAAGAGAAAAAATTACGGAGATTTAAGTTTGTAATATTTGAACCACTTAGAGGGAAGTGGTTGGGGAGTGTTCTGTGAACACTGAGTGAACTGTTAGAGTTAACAGTTGGGGAATTAAGTGTTACATAGTTGTAGCATTTAATTGAGTGTGTAACCTTGTTATTATTCTGAGTTGATTAATAATATTGGTGAGAGAGTGGAGGACGTAGGCTTGTTTAGAAGCCGAACCTCGTTAAATCCTTGTGTCCTTACTCTTTACTTACTGTTCTCTCGTTGTTCTCACAAAAGTATACACAAAACTTGAAAACGATTGAAAAAACACATATACTCAATTCAACCCCCCTCCCCTTCTTGAGTATACATTGAACTAACAATTGGTATCAGAGCCTAACTTCTCAAAAGGTTAACTACCTAGAGGAGCAAGAAGATGTCTACTCAAGAATCAAACAGTTCAAGACTCCCCAAGTTCAATGGCACTAACTACTCTTGGTGGAAAAATTGCATGAAAAATCTTATCATTGGGATAGATTATGAGTGCTGGATGATTGTCAAAAATGGACCCACGTCCATCAACAAGAAGAATCAGGAAGGGCTCATAGTTCCAAAGACAGAAGAAGAGTACACAAGTGAAGACTTCAAGAAGCTGGAGAAAAATGCAAAGGCAATGTCACTTGTCCAACAAGGAATTGCAGAATGTGAGGTAAATCGAATTCTAGCTTGTTCTTCTGCAAAGGAAATATGGGATACACTAGAGCTTGCATATGAAGGCAACTCTGAGGTGAGAAGGTCAAAAATTGACATGCTTATGTCAAAATATGAAGTCTTTGAAATGACTAGAGATGAAAATATAAAGGACATGTTTACAAGGTTCATGACCATTGTAAATGAACTAAAGTCATTGGGAAAGACCTTCTCAAGTGAAGAGTTGGTGAGGAAAATGTTAAGAAGCTTATCAGGGAAGTGGATGCCCAAGGTCACAGCCATACAAGAAGCAAAGGATCTGTCCTCACTATCTCTAGAACAACTTATTGGTTCCTTGATGACTCATGAGATGTTGGTAGATTCAAAGGCTGAATCTAGCTCAAAAAACAAGGAAATGGTCCTCAAAGCAGAGGAATCTAAGGATGGTGAAGATGATATAAGTCTCATGGCCAGAAGGTTTGAAAAATACCTTAGGACAAAGTCCAAGGGTAAGTTTGTAAAAGGAAGGAACAGTTCTGGATAGTTCAGGAAAACCAGTTCCAATGCTGGTTGCTTTAAATGTGGTGAAATGGGGCACATAATCAAGGAGTGTCCAACATGGAAGAATCCCAAGGGAAATCCTGGAGTCCAGGCTGAGAAGAAGGTTTTCAAAAGAGCTATGCTGGCTGCAGTTTGGGGAGATTCAGAATCAGAGAATGAGGAAGATGAAGAAGAAGCAAATCTCTGTCTAACTGCTTTCACATGCACAGACCAGTCTGAGGTCTGTTTGGAAAAAGAAGAAGTTCTCTGTCTCATGGCTGGTGGAAGCACTTCAGATGACAACCAGGTATGTTTTAATGATTTAAAGGCAAACATGCATAATCTAGATAGAGATGAACTACTTGACTATCTTGAATTCACTATTGATCAATGCATTAGTGTTGGGTCTGCTTATCAAAACAACAAAAAGAAATTAAAAGAAACAGTTCGAGAGTATGAAATATGTGGTGCTAGATCTGCTGAACTTGAGCTTATTTGAAGAACTTAAAGAAAAAATTTCTGAACTTGAAGTAACAGCAGATCAACATAAAATGGAGCTTGAGACATTAAACTCCAAACCAGTCCCTAAAGAGGATGAACTTTTGAAAAAATTGAAAAGGGGTTTAATGATCTCAAGAAATTCACCACACATAATTCAAACTTTGAACTGCTAAAAGACACATGTACCTTGAGTAAATCTGATGTCATACTTGCATATGACCATTTAATTGAAAAACTTGAAGATTTACACAAGGAACATAGTGAACTTAAGGGTTCTGAAGAGACTGGTTCTCCCACTGCCTTTGATGAGGTTTTGGATGTTTTATATGATGAGTGCATAGCTAAGATATGTGATCTTGAGGCTGAACTCATCTTGCTAAAACAAGAAAACATCAAGAAGACCAGTGACGAACCAGATCCCTCCCTGGTCTCAAGCCTACAGGATGAACTTCAAAAGACTAGACTTGACTTAAAATCTTTCGAGAAACAGAATGAAGTTCAACTTAAGAGGCTTGAGAACAAGGAAAATGAACTAACAGATTGTATGAACCAATTGAACAAAATGTTAGATGCTCAGAAAACCCTAAACATCCTCACATCCCAACCTGGAAATTCTCAAAGGTTTGGTTTAGGGTATTCTGGATCCAGTTCTACAACTGTTCTTGGCAGAGACAACACATGGTTGAATGAATTCAAGAAAGGCAAGTATATATTTGCCAAGGATATGCATGTTTGTACCTATTGTGGTAAAAGTGGTCATGCTGCTAACAAATGTTTCACCAAAAAGAAACATGACAAGAAAAATAAAACCTACACCCAACAAGTGTGGGTTAGGAAGGTCAAGGTTGAAAATGCTTCAAAGAACAAGGAACCCAAGCTGGTCTAGGTTCCTAAAACTAACCTTTAGTTTGCTTGTGCAGGTACGAGTGAAAGGAAAGCCATATTGGTATTTGGACAGTGGTTGCTCAAGACACATGTCCGGGGATAAAGAACAATTCCTTTCACTCACTGCATTCGAGGGAGGGCACGTGACATTTGGTGACAATAGCAAAGGACTTATCAAAGGAGTAGGTAAGGTTGGTAAGTCACTCTCCCAAGCAATTGACAATGTTTACTATGTAGAAGGTTTGAAACATAACCTTTTGAGAATATCTCAACTATGTGACAAGGGAAATAAAGTGAATTTTGAATCAAACACTTGTCACATAGTGAACTCTAAGACAGGGGAACTGGTCTGTGAAGGAACAATGCATAACAATGTGTACATTACATAGCTAAGTCAAATTCCACAGAACAGTGCCCTCTGCCTTAGTGTTGTAGAGGATGACCAATGGCTTTGGCATAAAAGATTAGGACATGTTAGCTTCACTTTGCTCAATGTTATTTCGGATGAACTACTACAAGAGGGGGGGTGAATTGTAGTATGGAACTTAGTAGTCAATTTTTGCGGAAATTAAAGAACATGAAAGGAAAATAAAGAGAAACGATGCAAGAGAGATTAAGCGAGGAAACTTTCCAGGGCCCAACTGGAAATAAAACCTCGACCCACTAGGGATTTCTCTAAAACACTTCACTATAGGGCAATAAATCAATTACAACCTATAATATTCTACTGGACCCGTAAGTTCCTCTGGGAACTTACTTCTCTATTCTCTACTTATAGTGTTATCTTCCCTTTTCTTTTTCTCTCTTTTTATCTTTCTCTTTCTCTTTCTATTCTCTGTTCTTTTTCTCATTCTCTTTCTCTTCTTTTCTCTGTTCTCACACTTTTCTCAAATTCTCACCCCAATTACAAGAATTCTCTCAAACCCTTTACAAATTCCCCATTACAAGCTTTCACTCAAACTCTCTTCTCTATTCTTAAAATTACAGATTCTTGATAGAATAAAACTCTAATATATTGAACATAAAATCTGACTGGAACTTGGAACATAATCTGGAACATATGATAGGAACTTTGAGTGGAACCGACTCAATATGTGGGTATAAGATGGTACGTTTTAGCTCTCCACATTATTGAAGTTTGGCTCACCTTAGAAATGGTGATTCAAACCGTATTTATAAGCAAATAGGTCGTGTTTCCCAAGAAACCACTAAATACACCACTAAACCCACTCAAAGTTCTGTCAGGAACTTGTAACTGCCCACTACATTGCTGCCCATGTTCCCATTAACTACAGCCACGTCCCACTACTTGTTGACTCAATAAAAGCTCTAATTGTGTGTCTCAAAAATGTCAGAATTATATGTGTATATATGTAAATGAATGGTTATAAAATTGCTTGGAGAAAAAGCCTAATTAACCACCCATAACACCATTTACACGTACACCACTCTCACTCACACACCACTAACTTTGACTCACTAACTTAAACAACCCACTAACTTAATTATTGACCTAATAAATCAGAAATAATAAGTTAAGTAATTTACCTAAAAACTAGATTAATTAATTAATTAAAAATAAAATTAAAAACCGGTTTTTTTTTATTTTTTTTATTTTTCTTTTTTTTTAAATTCTAAAACTTTAAATTAATTTTTAAAACCAAAAATAAACTAATAAAATAAAAAGAAATCAGAATTAAAAAGTAACCAACTAAATCCTAAAATTAAGGAGACTAATTTGACTACTAACTAATTCAAAAACACCTACCCACTATTCCTAAAATTAGGCTGCACTAATTCAGTCAGTCTTTGACCATTTTAAACAAGTTAAAACAGTCAAGGAGTTGTTTAAACAGTCCCTAAAAAGTAGCAACAGTCGTGGACCAAAATAACCAACTGACTCGACACAAGTTCCTCTAGGAACATACCCAAAGTTCCTGTAGGAACTGGACTCAAGTTCCTTTGACAGACAGACCCAAGTTCCAATCAGACTTAAATGCATTAATATACTTAAATTTACCCTAGAACATTACATTATAACATTCATGGATGCTTCTCTTCTCTTCATCAAGTGATTCGTTGGAATACTTGAAGTTCTTCTCATGTTCCTTGCTGAATTCTCTTCAGGAACTTCTCTGATTTCTCTGTAGAAACTTGACAGCAACATCTTTGATTCATAATTCGAACCTTCACTTGAATCACCATCTTGTTTCTTCAAATGATTGAATCTTCATGTTTGAATCTTCAATGCTTATTTATTTGCTTCAACTCAGAAGCTTCTCTTGATTTGTTCCAACTCAGGAACTTATATTGCATATATCATCAAAGATGATAGGAATCTTCTTCCTTAAGACCTATGAACTTGTTTATGCACATCTTAACACACATGTTAGTTAGATAATCATCATTTGTTCATTATCATCAAAACCATACATAGCTCAACAATTTCCCCCTTTTTGATGATGACAAACAAATGATGCTTATCACAAATTAAATAATAAATCGATGCACATTTATTCCCCCTGAATTAAGCAAGGTAAGAACAATTAAACAAGTCATGCATGTACAACAATAAGAACATACTAGAAGTTCCTTTACCACCAGGAACTCATTATCAATGAACACACTAGGAATTTGTTACCATTAGGAACATTAGATCATTAACAATAAGCATCTTGCATATTCTTCCCCCTTTTGTCATTATCTAAAAGGGTATATTTCCATATAGTTGCCTGTAATAAATTATGCATACTTTAAATCTTATATGTCACTCTCACCACCATTAAGGTAAAACACTTGTTTAGCCTTTAAAGCCTCAAGGTCTCAGATTTTAACTAGAATGCCACTACTCCACAAATTTCCAACTCACAATCCAAAGGGCAACTTCAAAACCAATGAAGGAACTTGACAAATAAGTAAATAAAAGTCAAGCAAAAAATAGGTTTTAAAGTTAGCTTGAAGATTTGTGAAAAAATATTAGGCTCAAAAGATATATGAAAGAAATTATTTGAAACATTTGAGTAGAGGGAACTATGATAATAAGGTGGGTATTGTGCTCTTAGTTTAGCCTTTTAATCGAGGTTCTCAACAATCATTAGAGTTTTTCTATCCACGTACACCTCGCAATTTGCAGCCAAACGTAACACATATTTGCCTAGACATGTATCCACCAGGTTCCCTTCACATCAACAACCAACTTTAATAAAGATCGAACAGATTCATCAATGGAACTTGAAAAATCTTCAGCTTCATACAGAAGTTCCTTTAATGTTTTGTTGTTGTTCCATCGACGTTTATAAGTAATAATCTTCAAAACCATCAACCACTTTCTAGGAAAATAAAATTTTGACTACCCTTCATCTTTTTCAATTTTTTTTTTTTTTTTTTTTTTGTTTTTTACTATTATTTTTTTCTTTTCAACTTTTTTATTTTGAAGGGTGTCGTTACATGTAGATATAGATTCCTAGAAATTCAAAAACAAATAGAAGATTAAACTTACTTCTCCACTTTTAATAACTCCATCACCAAATATATAAATTATCTTGTTTGTTCCTTCCTTATTCCCCCTGAATTCCTTATCATTCTTCCTTTTGGAACTTAGAAGAATAGTCTCAATAAATAACTTTTTTCCAGAAGCATAAATAGAAATGCAATAATATATATGCTTTTCATTTCCTCCACTCTTCAATTGACACCACACCACATATAACATGAATTTTTGTAAAGATATTAACTAGCTCAAACAACAATCTAGTAATATTAGCCATCCTCATGCATACATCGATCTAGTTATAGAAGCTAAAACATGTGAATTTGGCTTCCACTTATTTTCGATCAACAATTAGCAGTATGGACAATAAGGGTAATATTACAAAGACATCAGTGAGTCATCAATAACTTTTTAACTCATGACTATGTATTAAACACAAAACTTATTGTGGTGACACATGTTCTTATATTATGCAAGATTATGCATAAAACCTTCCGTACTTCCCCTTCAATTTGTATTCACCTTTTAATTAAAACTCTTTATGCATCATCGAACCATAAAAAGACAAAATTTATTAAATTTGAGTACACGGGAAATCGAAAAGTAAAATGGGAGGATATGAATGAAATAAGGAATTATGAGGATAAGGATAATTAAGTGATGTAAAGTGGGTTAATAAAGTTGGCTCAAGTATAGGTTTGTTCCCTCTAAGATATTAAGAAGGGTTAAATTTATGTGGGAACTTACCTATCTTGTTCCATCAAAGTTTCTTCCATTTTTCCTTTGGCAACTTAGGATTTTCATGTTTCATAGCATCCATTGTTTTATTAAGAAACCTCTAATACTCTAAGGCAAGTGAATATGTCATCTTATGACACAAAAATTAAGTGTGACATATTGCCTTTAAAATGTACATAAAATACTTTAATTTAAAATTTTTCTATAACCCGATTAGACAAATATTTTGGGGAAAGAATTCTTTAATGCTCAAGTCATATTTCATCAAGTCTAATCTTATTCCTTTTAACAGTCCATATGCATGAATAGGTAAAAATTAGAAAGGCAAATTGATTCATGGAATTCACATAAAATATCATAAGATTCACAATAATAATGCTCATTACTTATGAAATTATCAAAGATACTAAATTGTGAACATGAACCTCATACCTTACTGATATTTTACCACATATATTAAATTACATGACTATTGTAATTTCGAGTTCCTGAAGTGCTTGTTCCATCCTTTTGATGCCTTCAAATCTGATGCAAACTTCCACTTCTAATTCGATTCTCATCATGAGTTCCTTGATATTGTTCCTTTCTTTGGAGGTTCATATCATGCATCATTGTTGGTCTTTCAACTTTCTCTTAATCATTGACATATAAACCAAGAAAGTTCTGTTCCTCCTTTATGCTCATGTATGCAACACTAAACATAAGGTTAATGAACCTTACATTGAAATTTATTAGTTGAACTAAATAAAATATTATCAATACTAATATGCACAACTAACAAATCAGTTCCTTCTCAGTAAAATGTTAGATTTGAAAGTATTTTGAAGAAGGAACTTAGAAAATTTCCTATAACATACCCAAGGAACTTGTGCTCATGGATATGAAAAGGAGATGTAGGATTTTTAAATCCTAGATAGGTTGTTCCTTATAAACGTCTTCAATCAAAATATCATCAAAAAAAATTCTTTGTCGTTTATTTAGTACAAACTAGATCCCATATAAGCAACAAAAATAATAATACAATTACCTTTAGGAGGGAGCAAAACTTTTCTTAATTCAATACCTTTCATATTGTATATATCCTTTGAAGCTTACCAAATTCCTTATCATTGTGCCGTGCTCAATGAACTTGTTCCTGAATACCCATATTAGTTCATGATTTTTGGTATTCTAGAAGAGGTCCAAGGTTTCACACCTTGTTCCATTCGAGCTTATTGAGTTCCTTCTGCATAAAACTTGTTAATCACAATAATAAACATATATATATGCAAGGAATGCACAAAATTTCTTTTGTTGAGACCCAAATGTGAGAAATATGAACTTCCTCAACTATGAGAACTTAACAGGAACTTGGTTGTGGATATTGATTGAGTTTAAATTTTGCTTCATGTATTGGAACTTGATCATGATCCTCAAGTTCCTCACCATCAGATATTGTAATTTATTCTGTTGCCTTTCATAAGTGACATATTTTCATTAAAATTAAAGCATTGCTGATTCCTTAGGAACTTGGCCCATAGGAACTTGCAACTTTACAATTATTCCAACCTGTTTGCTGGGTACAAACATTAGACTAAAAATATGTTCACTGTTTGCGAAGCACATTACCATCACTTTTTAACTTTGAAAGCTTTTGATCAATACCTTGCACCTGTAAAAACATAAAACTTGTGTGGAACTAGGTCCAAGGTTAGAATTCAAAATTTAAAATATTTAAAATCAAAATGTGCTTGAATCACTCAACAAAATACATGGTGAATAGAACCTAACTTACCAAACTTGCATGGAATGATTTAATCTTTTGTGTTGCTGTAAAAAGTTAATGTTCCTCTACCATTACCCTCTAGTGAGATTAATTTTATTTGACTTTCAACATGTTTAGAACACTCGTTGTTGAGATATTTCGAGATGTTCCCCCTCACTGGGTGCTGCTAGTTCCTTTCATAATTTCAGGAATCTGTCCGAGTTCCTTTAGATTTTTAGAGCTGCATTTTCTGTTGGAACTTGTTCCTAATGTTATTGTTCCTTTTCAGTAGGAACTCTGTCATGTATTTTTCCTTTTCCTCACATATAATCATCATTCTGATCTAGATTAGTTCCTATGGAATATGTCGAACCAATCTTACATTCATTATTAGCCATGTCACGAATATATGAGGCGTTGTTCCTTCAGTCGTTATTTCCATTTTGGTTGCATATAAATGTTTTCTGAAATTCAAAAACCAAAGAAAACTTTTGTGCAATCTCAAGATTAGTAGGTTAGTAGAAAGAGATAATATACTAAAGCATAAAGAAGAATAAACATAAATTTCAAAAAATACTCCCTTAGAATGTAGTTCCACCTGTATAGTTCTAACATTCTTTAAGGAAAATATGGAATGAAGTTTATGTTTTGTTCATCAAAACTAGGTTCAATCAGAGTAAGAACAAGAACTTTAATAAGTCTTGATTTGTTCATGTGCCATAATCCAATATATTCTTAGTTTCATCATCAGTTCCATTGGGAACAGGTTGAGTTCCTTTTATCCATGGAACTAGTCTTTATGCAATTAGCACAAAATAATCTCACACGCTTAACCTACAAAACATTTAACTTTGATATGCAAGATTTGCACAAGCTTGAAGAGATATTAATTTTATCATGAATTAAAAGTAAACAACATAACTTAAAATTAAGAGAAAAAGAATTTAAATCATATCATAATTAATTAAGTTTCTATGAAAAAATCATAGAGACTATTACTCAAATAGAAGTATATGATATAATACGTTGGCTTTTATTCTGACTCAAAGGAACTTACCTGTCAGTGGAAGTTGTCTTAATTTACGCATCTCAGCCTGTCAAGTTCCTTCAGGATCTGCTGAGTTCCTCAACCTTGTTCCAACGGGTACTCCAGATTCTTTTATTCTCTTTTCTTGCATGATTCTAATGTTGTCTTTTAAATAAATATATTTCAATCATGATTCAAACCCTAAAAAAAAACTCTTCTATCCTTGGACATTGGTACCCAAAATTTTGGGTCCTTTCTTGTTAGTAACATTAACGAATTTTTATTTTTCAACCAATTTTAGTGCACAAAAAAATGCTACTAGTAAGGAACAACATATATTTACAAAAAATATTATTCAAGATTCTCATAAGGCATGAACAACTTATTCTTTGGCAAGAATTGTAATAAACGTTCATTATATTGCCAAAAAAAATCAAGTTCCAAGCTGTTGGAAATTTGAGTTCCAAGTCTGTAAAAAGTATTTTCCTAAAAAATATTTTTCCTTGTAAGATCTCCTATAAACTGATTATTTTCTAAAAAAATTCAAATCATTTTGAAAATAATATGTTTGATATTCAAACATACAAAAAATCATATTTGATAACCTCCAAAATCGATTTGAAATAAAATAATAAAAAATAAAGTTTATAGAAATAATACAAAGAATAAGATAAATTGAATGCAAATATATAAATATTATATGAAAGATAAAATACTGACCTTATAAGCATTTGTCTCTGAATTACATTTACCTTTCAAGAAAACATGTATTCTCGTGAGTTCCTCTGAGTAATGCAGTTTGAGTTCCTTAACAGTGCAGGGTCGAGTTCCTGTATGTATTCATCCTTCCAGGAACTTCCTCCTCAGGGTTGCCTGAATCCTGGAGGAACTTGCTCTGATACCAATTGTTATTTCGGATGAACTACTACAAGAGGGGGGGTGAATTGTAGTATGGAACTTAGTAGTCAATTTTTGCGGAAATTAAAGAACATGAAAGGAAAATAAAGAGAAACGATGCAAGAGAGATTTAGCGAGGAAACTTTCCAGGGCCCAACTGGAAATAAAACCTCGACCCACTAGGGATTTCTCTAAAACACTTCACTATAGGGCAATAAATCAATTACAACCTATAATATTCTACTGGACCCGTAAGTTCCTCTGGGAACTTACTTCTCTATTCTCTACTTATAGTGTTATCTTCCCTTTTCTTTTTCTCTCTTTTTATCTTTCTCTTTCTCTTTCTATTCTCTGTTCTTTTTCTCATTCTCTTTCTCTTCTTTTCTCTGTTCTCACACTTTTCTCAAATTCTCACCCCAATTACAAGAATTCTCTCAAACCCTTTACAAATTCCCCATTACAAGCTTTCACTCAAACTCTCTTCTCTATTCTTAAAATTACAGATTCTTGATAGAATAAAACTCTAATATATTGAACATAAAATCTGACTGGAACTTGGAACATAATCTGGAACATATGATAGGAACTTTGAGTGGAACCGACTCAATATGTGGGTATAAGATGGTACGTTTTAGCTCTCCACATTATTGAAGTTTGGCTCACCTTAGAAATGGTGATTCAAACCGTATTTATAAGCAAATAGGTCGTGTTTCCCAAGAAACCACTAAATACACCACTAAACCCACTCAAAGTTCTGTCAGGAACTTGTAACTGCCCACTACATTGCTGCCCATGTTCCCATTAACTACAGCCACGTCCCACTACTTGTTGACTCAATAAAAGCTCTAATTGTGTGTCTCAAAAATGTCAGAATTATATGTGTATATATGTAAATGAATGGTTATAAAATTGCTTGGAGAAAAAGCCTAATTAACCACCCATAACACCATTTACACGTACACCACTCTCACTCACACACCACTAACTTTGACTCACTAACTTAAACAACCCACTAACTTAATTATTGACCTAATAAATCAGAAATAATAAGTTAAGTAATTTACCTAAAAACTAGATTAATTAATTAATTAAAAATAAAATTAAAAACCGGTTTTTTTTTATTTTTCGAAATTTTTCTTTTTTTTTAAATTCTAAAACTTTAAATTAATTTTTAAAACCAAAAATAAACTAATAAAATAAAAAGAAATCAGAATTAAAAAGTAACCAACTAAATCCTAAAATTAAGGAGACTAATTTGACTACTAACTAATTCAAAAACACCTACCCACTATTCCTAAAATTAGGCTGCACTAATTCAGTCAGTCTTTGACCATTTTAAACAAGTTAAAACAGTCAAGGAGTTGTTTAAACAGTCCCTAAAAAGTAGCAACAGTCGTGGACCAAAATAACCAACTGACTCGACACAAGTTCCTCTAGGAACATACCCAAAGTTCCTGTAGGAACTGGACTCAAGTTCCTTTGACAGACAGACCCAAGTTCCAATCAGACTTAAATGCATTAATATACTTACATTTACCTATAGAACATTACATTATAACATTCATGGATGCTTCTCTTCTCTTCATCAAGTGATTCGTTGGAATACTTGAAGTTCTTCTCATGTTCCTTGCTGAATTCTCTTCAGGAACTTCTCTGATTTCTCTGTAGAAACTTGACAGCAACATCTTTGATTCATAATTCGAACCTTCACTTGAATCACCATCTTGTTTCTTCAAATGATTGAATCTTCATGTTTAAATCTTCAATGCTTATTTATTTGCTTCAACTCAGAAGCTTCTCTTGATTTGTTCCAACTCAGGAACTTATATTGCATATATCATCAAAGATGATAGGAATCTTCTTCCTTAAGACCTATGAACTTGTTTATGCACATCTTAACACACATGTTAGTTAGATAATCATCATTTGTTCGTTATCATCAAAACCATACATAGCTCAACACTCAACAAGTTGAGAACACAAGAATTGGTGTTAGGTTTACCTAACATCAAATATGTGGCAGACCAGCTCTGTCAAGAGTGTGCAAAGTGCAAGCATGTGAGATCATCTTTTAAACCAAAGAAAGTGGTTAGTTCCTCTAGACCATTTGAACTTGTACACATGGATTTATGTGGACCTATGCGTGTACAAAGTAGAAATGACTTTAGTTATGTATTTGTCTTAGTTGATGATTACTCTCGTTTCACCTGGACCATATTCTTGAAATACAAAGATGCAACTTTTGATGAATTTGAAATTTTAGTGAAACAGGTCCAGAACAAGATCAATCATCAGCTAGCATCCATCAGATCTGATCATGGGTCAAAATTTGATAATGCTAGCTTCATAACCTATTGTATGGAGCATGGTGTTTCTCACAACTTCTCAGCCCCCAGAACTCCACAACAAAATGGAGTTGTTGAAAGAAAGAATCGCACTCTAGAAGAAATGGCTAGAACCATGCTTCTAGAGAGTGGTCTGTCCAAGAAATTTTGGGCTGATGCTGTGAGTACATCATGCTACATACTCAATAGGGTTATGCTAAGACCAATACTAAGAAAAACACCTTATGAACTTCTAAGGGGTCGAAAACCAAACATTGAACATTTAAGGATATTTGGCTGTAAGTGTTTTGTACACAACAATGGTAAGACCAGTTTGGACAAGTTCGACCCCAGGAGTGATGAAGCTGTTTTTATAGGGTATTCTCCTCATAGCAAGGCATATAAAGTTTTCAACAAAAGAACCTTGTGTGTGGAAGAGAGTATCCATGTATTTTTTGATGAAACTAACATGTTCAACAAGCCTGTGCAGGTAGATGATGATGAAGGCTTTGAAATTGGGATGACAAATTTCACTGGAGCTGAACCAGAGAACACTGCTGAACCAGACTCTCCAACTCCTCCTGAAAACAACAATGAGTCTGGTGCAGTAGAGGGAAATGCTAAACAGGTTGTTGAACTCAGTAACTCTCCTGCCCATCCAACTGAAGATGAAGTGGGAGAGAACACTGAAGAAACTGGTCCACCCTCTCAAAATGAAAATGAAATAGGGGGAACCAGTACAGACATTGGTTCAAACTTAAGTGACTCAAATGCTGTAAGAAAGAGTATGTTTAAGCAAAGAAGCTCCCATCCTTCTGATCAAATCATTAGTGATTTATCAAAAGGAGTCCAAACTAGAAATTCTATTTGGAAGAACTTCTGTGCTTACTTCTCCTTCTTATCTCACATAGAACCAACTGACTATAAGAGTGCACTAACTGATCCTGATTGGATCTTGGCCATGCAAGATGAGTTGAACCAGTTTGAAAGAAATCAGGTTTGGCATCTTGAACCAAGAACCAATGAGATGTCAGTTATTGGAACCAAATGGGTCTTCAGAAACAAAATGGATGACTCATGTACTATAGTCAGAAACAAGGCCAGGCTAGTGGTTCAAGGGTTTAACCAACAAGAGGGAATAGACTATGATGAAACCTTTGCTCCAGTAGCCAGGCTTGAGGCAATAAGAATCTTAATTTCCTTTGCTGCCCACATGAACTTTAAACTCTTTCAAATGGATGTTAAAACTGCTTTTCTAAATGGTTATTTGAAAGAAGATGTGTATGTGGAACAGCCCCCTGGCTTTGAGGATAGAGTTTGTCCAGATCATGTCTACAAATTAGACAAAGCTCTTTATGGCCTCAAACAAGCCCCTCGTGCTTGGTATGAGAGACTCTCTAGCTTTCTTATTGAAAATCATTATGAGAGAGGTTCAGTGGACAAAACTCTATTCTTAAAGAAAAGGGGAACAGATATGTTAGTGGTCCAGGTATATGTTGATGATATTTTGTTTGGGGCTACTAATTCTGTTTTGTGTGATGAGTTTGCAGACCTAATGAAAAGTGAATTTGAGATGAGCATGATGGGAGAACTTGGCTTCTTCCTAGGGCTTCAAATCAAGCAAGTGGATGATGGAATCATGATCCACCAACAAAAGTATCTCAAGGAGCTGCTCAAGAGATATGGTCTGCAAGATAGCAGGTCCTATGACACACCTATTCCTACCTCTTCTAAACTGAGCCTAGATGAGAAAGGAAAGGATGTTGAGGATAAGCTATACAGAGGTATGATTGGCTCACTTCTATACTTAACAGCTAGTAGACCAGACATAGTGTTCTCAGTTGGGTTGTGTGCAAGATTTCAAAGCAACCCAAAAGAGTCTCATCTAAAAGCTGTTAAGAGAATTTTTAGGTACCTAAGTGGTACAGAGGACATGTGCTTATGGTATCCAAAGGGAAGCAATTTTGATCTTTTAGGATACACTGATGCTGATTATGCTGGTTTTAGTGTGGACTGGAAGAGCACTTCAGGAATGGCTCACTTCTTAGGTTCTTGTCTCATTTCATGGGGATCTAAGAAACAAAATTCAGTGGCTTTATCCACAGCTGAATCAGAGTACATAGCTGCTGCTTTGTGATGTGCTCAATTGCTTTGGATAAAGACACAACTTAAGGATTTTGGGGTCTGTTCCGGAAGTGTTCCCATATTGTGTGATAACACCAGTGCTTTAAACATTTCCAAAAATCCTGTCCAACACTCTAAAACCAAACATATTGAAATCAGACATCATTTTCTCAGAGACAATGTTGAAAAAGGAAATGTGAATCTTGAATTTTGCAGATCTGAAGAACAATTGGCTGATATTTTCACTAAACCAGCAGGGAAGTGTTTGTCAAACTCCGCACATTACTTGGTATGGTAAGGATTAGATCCTAGTTCCTTAGGACTTATCTTTCCCTTTTTGGCTATGTTTGACTTTTGATCATTAGTGTAAATAAGCAGGGCTGGTTAACTCTTAAATGTCATTTATGCAAGTGGTCTCAAAATTCTTATGTTGATGCTGTTCCAATGTGTGGTGTCTCTAAGTTGCCTAACTGAAAGATGCCTTAAGTTTTTAATATATACAGATCAGCGTTAGACCATCATCAGACCAGTTCCCCACAACGGTTATATCAGTTACTGTTGAACCCTCAATTTTGAAATTGAGGAGTTAAGGGTTCTGACACATGACTGTTGTGAACAGTTTAAAGTAACTTCTACTTTATCTGTTCGAACAACTGCCGATTTTCTCCATTTTAATTCACTCCTTCACATTGATTTCTCTCTAACTGTCTCTCTCTCACTAAAAGTAATCTTCTCTCTCAAACCCTAAGTATCATCATCAAAATCCTCTTCAAGAACTCAAATTCAGTTTCTCTCTTCTCTTCATCAAATCCGCTGATCAAACCAACATGGGAAGAAAGAAGAACAAAGCCTCAAAGAAGAAAAGTAGAGGATTAAGTCAGTCTCCTAGCTTCACACCTTCTAAGATCGAGAAGGAATCAGGTAATGTAGTGGTTGCTGAACACCACCACACAGAAGAAAAGGAAGAAAAAATCAAGGATCAAGCCACAACAGAAACAGTTGCTGAATCTAAGGGTGCATGCAAGCCTGATGAGAAATCTACTCCTCCACCAAGCCCTAAATCATCACCACCATCTTCACCAAAATCCCCACAACCTCAACCTCAGAGAACACCATCACCATCTAAGAAATCACCCTCTCCATCACCCAAACAACTCTCTTCACAGCCTACAAAATCTTCACCTCCACTAAAACCACCATCACCCTCAAAAGCCAAAACTCCTCCTCCACGGTCACCACCAAAATCCAAAACTCCACCATCCTCTCCACCACAAAAACAAACAACCCCATTACCTTCTCTACCATCAGAAAAAACACCTACACCATCACCACAGACCACACAGAAACCAGTGCCAAGCACTGAGGAGAAAGAAAAGGCAGAGAAGGAAGAAACAGAGGAGAAGGATGAAGGGACACAAGCAGAGGACATAGAAATTGAAATTACAGGTGTAGTTCAAGGGGAAAAGGAGACAGGGAAGAGGACAAGGCCTTTGAGGTCAAGGATCTGTAAGGAAGAGATTAAGAAGGAACCTGCTGAAGAGGTTCCAGAGGGAAAGAAGGAGGAAAAGAAGAAAAGGATAAAGAGTGTTGCCAAGAAGGGCAAAGCCTCCGAGAGCCCCAAGCCTGCAACCAAACTGCCAGCAGAAAAGAAGAGGAAAGCTGCCTCTACCTCTGACAAGACTCCTGCTAAGAAGAAAGGTAAGACCACTTCTGAACCACTGTATGAATTAAGTGGTAGGGGTGTCTTATTTGGCTTTGCATGTCCTAAGTCTTGGACGAGTCAGTCTTTTTTAGAGGAGTTTAAGGAGGCCATAGAGTTTTAGGGCTGGGAAGGGCTATTTGATAAGAGGCTTGATGTTTTTGAAACTTGTGTTGAAGAGTTTTACTCTAAGTTGGGGAAGTTAGAGAAGGGGAAGGTCTGGAGTGAGGTCGAGGGGGTCGACATCACTCTTTCAAAGAAGATTCTAGGGGAGGTACTGGGTGTACCAAGGGGTGGATTCTATGATTATTCCAAGGACAACTGGCCAACTATTCCTGAGGTCAGTACAGAACACATACAGACCACTCTCTTTACTGGTTCTCCAAATGATGGTGCTGGCTATGTTATTGGCCAATTAAGGGAACCAGTAATGAGGTTGTTCCATACCGTTGCCTCTAAGATAGTACTCCCCAGGGCTCAGGGCAGAATGGATGTTAGGAAGATGGATGCTGTGATTATTTACTGTCTATATGAGAAAATTAAGTTGAGTCTCCCTGGTCTGATGCTAGCTCACATGGTTAGCATTCTGGAAAGGTTCAACCACTCTCTACCCTATGGTGCCTGGCTTACTTTGGTTTTCCAAAGTAGAAAGGTTCATCTGAGTGGTGAGGTCAAGAAAATGTCTGTCCTCACCAACCAGATCCTAGGTCAGAAGGGGATGACCTTTGAGGGTGGCATGCTCAAGATGAGGGATGAAGACAGGGTCACAGGGGCCAGAAGGACAAGCAGTTCCAGGTCTGAGGAAGCTACTGAGTCATTGTCCAAACAGGTGCAGACACATGGGGAATTATTGTAACAGATGATGGCTAGTGTCAATGCTCTGTACACTTCTCTGGATGGCTCTATAAAGAACATATCAGCACGACTGGACTCCCATGAAGAAAAGCTTGCCTCCTCTTCCAGTTTCAAGCCCAAGACCACCAAGAGACCAATTCCCATCATAGCCCAAGTCAAGAAGAAGCAGCAGGAGCAGAGTGCAGAAAATGAGAATGAGGATTCTACAAAGGATTCTAATGATGATGCTGACTCCACTTCTTCTTAGCCTAACCCCTTCCCTACTAATACTAATCTCAAACTTTCATTTCTCTGGTTTTTCTGAACTATTACTCTGGTTTTTGACCAATTCTGCTAAACAATTTCTATGCAGACTGGTCCTGGTTTGTATAATTTTTAACTTTTGTGTGCTCTTGAACATTTTGGGATTGTGAGTTGCAGGTACTCACATTTGGGACAGCATCTCTAGAATGTTGTGTGTATATTATGCTTATGACTTTACTTGTTGTCTTCTCCTAATTTTTGTGCTGTGATTGTTTTTGTCATTTGATGATGCCAAAAGGGGGAATAGGACAGGTGAAGTTCCTAGTATCAATTGTAGCAACTTGAACAAGGTTCAGACCTTGTTAAGAGATGGCCCAGCTTTATGCCTAGGAGTATCTTGAATTCAGATCAAGTGCTCCTATCCATCCCAACTAGAAGAAATTCTTCCAAGTGAAATTGAAAATTCTCTTGCTACACTTGATAATTGATAAGTCTTGCAGGTTACAGGTTTAATGCTAAAACTCAATAATAAATTGAGTAATGTGATGAGTGACTGATCATTGTAATCAGTCTAATTGTGCTTTAGTCTGCTGTATATTTTTTATTCTCTGAGATTATGAATCTGATTACAGGCACAGTGCAAGACCAGTTCCTCTGAACAGTTGTTTTATTTTGAAACAATTGGTTACTGTTCTCAGGGGGAACTTCATGGTTTGTCATCATCAAATAGGGGGAAATTGTTGAACCATGTTTGATTTGAATGATGACAAACCAGTCCTCTATACTTGATGTCTATGTATATTTGTATATGAACAGGTTGAATCAAGTGAGGACTCATCAAGGCAACCATGAAGGCCTTGAGATACTTGAAGATCAGAAGTCAAGAGCTTGGAGCTATTTATTTTTTATATTTCTAGGATCTTCTTGTAAAATAAACTTAGGAAAATATTCTTAGTGTTTTTAAGTAAAGAGCAAAAAGACTTTAAGTGTACATCCAGTAAAGAGAACAGGCAAAGAACAAGCTTGGAACAGTTCCCTTTACCAGATGTAGACTTAGTAGTACTGAGACCACTGTGGGAACAGACCTCAGTATTACGCACGTGATCCGTACAGATTTTCGAGTTCAAAATCATTTTTGAAAATTTATTTGAAAAATTTGGATCACTTGTACTTTGAAAATCTGCTAAATTGATTTGCAAAATCAGCTCATTAAATGCAATGTACTTGTTGGACTTTTGGGTATTAACCGCTGCAAACAGTGGTAGGACACAAAGGTCTGGAACAGGTAACTGTACACTTGTGTCAGCTGATCTTTTTGCACAATTTAGGGGAGCTTCCAGCACACTTCTAGGGGACGGTTTTCCTTGTCTATAAATACAATCCTTGCAAAAAACCCTAGAAGACTTTGGCTCTCCAAAGAAAACCAAGTCATATTTTCTGAGAGTCTATCCTTAGTCCAAAACTATCTCCATATCCATCTTTAAGAGAAAAACTTACGGAGATTTAAGTTTGTAATATTTGAACCACTTAGAGGGAAGTGGTTGGGGAGTGTTCTGTGAACACTGAGTGAACTGTTAGAGTTAACAGTTGGGGAATTAAGTGTTACATAGTTGTAGCATTTAATTGAGTGTGTAACCTTGTTATTATTCTGAGTTGATTAATAATATTGGTGAGAGAGTGGAGGACGTAGGCTTGTTTAGAAGCCGAACCTCGTTAAATCCTTGTGTCCTTACTCTTTACTTACTGTTCTCTCGTTGTTCTCACAAAAGTATACACAAAACTTGAAAACGATTGAAAAAACACATATACTCAATTCAACCCCCCCTCTTCTTGAGTATACATTGAACTAACATGATGGTCGCGAGAGGCGGAGAGAACTAACTAAAACTACACTAAGGAAACAAAAACAAAAGGGACTAGGGTAAGAGATCCACAACTCATACCACCATGAATTGTGAGTCAATCGAACTTAGACTTAGGTCGTGGATAAGGGGAGGTCGTTCTATGATCGTACCACTCTTTCGAGCTAGTACGATGACCGGAAAGACACATACAACTCACTTTCGTGCAGCGACACATCTAACGAGTCCTAAGCACAAAATCACGAAGACCGGTAACTTTCCCTTGATCGAAGGCCCAACTTTCGTGGTGCTTCCATCAATCGGGAAAAGGAAGTCATCACCCACGTTCACCTTTCGGTCCTTCGGTGGGGATTCTTCAATGAATCCTATGCTAGCTAAACATAAGACTCAACATAACCGAATCCTAAGGTACCGACAAAATCACAACCAAGCCTAAAAACAACTAAGCCACAATCATGGAGGAATTGAGAAGTTTCACTCAAACCCTAGAAATTAACTACTCACAAACAAATAAATAAAAACATAATTAAAACTAAAACTAAAAACATAATTAAACCTAAAACTATGAACAAAACAAATTAACAATTAAAACCTAAAACTAAACTAACAACTAAATCAACAAGAAACAAACATAAAGGTAAGAAATCAAAGCAATAAGAAATGGGAAGAGGGGGGTATATATACAACCCCCCAAAAAAATCGAGCCAAAAGAAAAGAAAAGTAATTAAAAACACGCAGAAAAGCATTTCAGCGGGCGCTGAGGTGATGACAGCGCCCGCTGACACCTATAAAAGTAGGCTTGCAGTGCTTTGAAGATTTATGGCAGCGGGCGCTTAGTTGGGGTCAGCGGCCGCTGCCAAACTTTGTGATGCCACTGCCTGTCTGCCTCAATACAGGGGAGGGGACAGCGGACGCTGAGTTGGGGTCAGCGGACGCTGTCTTCTCCTTGTGCTCAAACGTACCCTGCAGCTTCATGATCAGCGGCCGCTGGGAATTCATCAGCGGCCGCTGCCTTGGCCAAGATAACCTTCTGCCTCAAATTCTTAGAAAATGCCCCTGAACAAAAATATCATCTCAGCGGGCGCTGAGGAATGTCCAGCGCCCGCTGAGGCCTTCTTCATTGCTATTGCCTCTTTCTCAATCACCAGGACTCATCCCAACGGGCGCTGAGGGATTTCCAGCACCCGCTGAGGCCTTTTCCAGCACCAACATGGCATAGAAGACTTGTGGTTTCCTCGAGGTTCCCGGTTCGCTTCCTCGGGTTCCGAAATCAACTCGGGACCTGCAAAAAGGGAAGAAAACGCATAAACAAGGCAAAATAGAGGAAATCACATAGAAAAAGGGGAAGGGGACTACAAAAGCAAAACTAAGCTAAAAAGCCTAAAAACGCTAAGGAAAGTTAAATAAAATAAGAAAATAAACTAATAAAAACTAATAAAATAACTACCAAAATACCACTTATCAGATGGCTCTAAGGGTTTTTTGAAATTGAAAATTTCTTTGATTTTTTAGATGGATTTTTGTTTTATGCTAGTATAATTTTGATGAATCAAAATTGATTTTGGTTTTTACATGATGTTTTGTTGCAGTTGCTGATTTTTTTTTAGTTTCTAGGGTTTAAGGTTTAATTTTTAGATGATTTTTTGTTGCATATTCTTTTGGTGTTTCACCATTTCATTTGTGAGATTTTCTAGTTGTGAGCATGTTAACATTATGCAACTAATAATATGATAACAAAATTAGGGGGTTAGGGGTTGCATTAGGGGAGGGGAAAGGGGGATGACAGGGGATTCTAGAGGGAAGGGGGTTGGGGGTCTGTACAGGGAAGCGGCTGGCAGGGGGGCTACTGCAAGGGAGGAAGAGGGGCTGCTACAGTAGGGAGTGCGAAGATGAAAATTTTTTACACTCATATTTTTGGTACCCATGTATTTCCATGCTTTTTAGCTAGCCATGAAAGACGACTCTTAATTAATTAAGCATATTTAAACTAAACTTCGTCATTGGTGAATTGAGGGGATTAAAGGTTTGCTTTGATTTGTTGTCAATTAGCTCAGTTGTGGTAATTCAATACTTCTAGTGTAATACATTTTGCAAATTTACAAGTTCAAGGAACTTATTGATCTGATCCACAACTTGGTGACAACATTTACAATGATCAATAAAAATTGATGGCAATCATAGCCAATAGGTGCATCCGTGCATAAATTAGTCTTGAATGAATTCAGCTGCCTCTAATATGGAGTATATATTATTGCACTTCAAATTTTTGGGCTGGACTGTTGTTCTAAGCTGTTGTTTACTATTTATTTAGCATTTGGACTAAGCTACTAACATGTCATTATCTTAGCTTGTTGGTCATAGTAATGTGTTTCTTCTGTGCTTCTTTTGTTGAATGTATATGTCTTATAGCCAATATTTTGATGTTTCTAATAACATGATATAATTACTATGGGTAGGAGCTGATGTTAACTTGGAAAATATTAATCTCGAACTTCTCTTCAATGTGTTGTCATGGAAGGGCACAAGGAAACTGCAGAATTGTTGATTTATTTTTGTGCAAATGTCAATGCACAGGACAAGGTTCATATTTGGATAAGGTAAATGCACAAGCTATCTTTTCCTGAATAGATTCCACTTGTTCTTCTCATATATTGATTTTGAAAAAGTTGATATAAGGCTATATCATATACTACATGATATCGATTGTTGGTACCAAAATTTGTAAAGATGCTATATGAAAAATTATAACATACATGTTTGTAATATGCTGCTTGTAATTTTTAACTTTATTGCGTGGACAAATTTGTTTGCTTTGCATTTCGATGTGTAGTGAATGGTTTGTTCTGTTTCTAATAACTTTCGCAACATCCTGGTGGGTTTAGTATGCTAATATTATATCTAGTAGTATATGATGAAGATATAATGGCTAGGTTTCTTTGTTGTTTTATTTAGATGATAAACTTGGCCTTTTCTACTTACTTCTAGCTTATTTTTTGAAAGAACAACATCTATGTAATTCATAGTCTTTTTGGCCTAAAATCATGCAAATAAGTCATAGAAAGCTTTGTTATATTACATGAATAAAACTTAAAAACCTGAAATATGCCCGAATAGTTTGAAGATTAGAATAAGTTTTATATATCCATGTGGTCTTAATATATGATTTATTTAATAATGTTTGTTTGCTTCCGACACATAATTGTTATTTAGATTGTGTTATCTTCTTCATTAATCAGTTTTTTTTTTTCCTCTTTTATCATACCTTAAATTTTCATTTTTCTAATTTTTTTTATAAAATCTTTGTAGTGCCCTCGACAACCGGGAGAAGTTGAGTGTGGTTATTATGTGATGATGTATATGCATCAAATAATCACTCTTATTTCACAAAATGAAACTAATTTGCAAAAGGTAATTAATTAACTTAATCATCTATATCTCCATTTATGTATAATTTATAACTAATTAATGTTGTGATTTTAATTTTAATTTATAAGTTTCATGTATACGTGTTTAATCTAATTTTAATTTTATTTTTTTGCATTTTGTTCTTGAATGTGTAGCATTTTTCTTCAGCTGGTTATTCCCAAGATGTTATTGATGATGTTCGCGAAACATGGTGTAGATTTTTCATTGTCTATTGTGTTTAGGTTAACTTTTGTTATCCTTATTAGTTTGGATGGATGTGTATTGAGAAAAAATGGATATTTGGATTTGTAGTGTATGGGTATTTGGATTTGTAGTGTATGGGTATTTGGATTTGTAGTGTTATCTTTTCATTTAAATTTGTAGTGATATTAAATAATTTTATTTGACATTTTAAATATTTTAATTGAGTGAATTATCTTCTTAAGTATTTTATCTAATTTTAAATTGAATTATCTAATAAATAATAAAAAAAAAATTACATACCTATTGCGTCGCTTGTTATACTAAAAAGAGATGCGTTAGATACAAAATACTAATATAAAAGACAACCTATCGCGTCGCCTCTAATGTAGCAGGAGACATAATAGCTTTGTTTTTTTTTTAAGATAATTGTTCTACCGCGTCGCTTCATACAAATGAAGGGACACAATAGCTTTGTTTTTTTTAACACAATTGTTCTACCGCGTCGCTTCATACAAATGAAGGGACACAATAGCTTTGTTTTTTTTACATAATTGTTCTAGCGCGTCGCTTTATAGAAAGGAAGAGATGCAATAGCTCACCTAATGTGTCGCCTACATTAAAACAAGTGACGCAATAGCTTTCTTTTTACCCTTTCAAAATGATCTATCGCGTTGCTTTTTATAACTGAGGGGACGCGATAAACTATCTATCGTGTCGCCTCCTAAGTGACGCGATAAGTATGGCACCTATCGTGTCCGTGCCTATCGCGTCTGCCCAAATGAGACACAATAGGTCATTTAGAGGAGACACGATAGGTGTTTTTTGTACTAGTGAATTCTTTTTCTTTTACTTCTCCAAAACTATTGATCACATAAACCACAAAAGATCTTCAACCCAAATCTACTTCCAAATAACTCAAAGATTGAAGCAAGAATCCAAGAAAATTCAAGCCTTTGTTCGAAAAGCCACACGGCGAAAAGAGTATTTTGAATCCTTTGTCTTTCAATCTTAGGTAATTAGATGTTGTACTTAGTTTTAGAATAGATCAAGTTTATAATTGTGTAAAACATTCCTAGAATTTCCTAGGATTAGTTTTGAATTGATAGGATTTCTTGCTTGATGATTAACGTGTGATGGCCGAGTATGAGCATGATGTTATGGTGATTTTATTTTATGTTCTAGTATAATTTTATGTTCAATCCATGATCTTTGCCATGAATCTTGATAATTAATTTGATGAATTGTTGAATAGCATGAAAAACTAAATTGCTCTCTTTTGTTCTTGGAATTTTTGAGTGTTCAGAATGAATAAAGAATTGATCTTTTAAGTGTAATTATGTTCAATTTATGTTCTTCCATGATTTTCTTGATTTATTTTACTAATTAATTAAATTCTTGAATTAAAAGTGTTAATCTTGATTATTAATTGTTGATGGCCGATTGTGTTAATGAATTTCTTGAATGTTGGTTCGAAAATATTGAATTGTTATTAAAGTATATGGATTTTTATGAAATTTGTCTAATTTAATTATTTTAATTAATATAATTTTCGAATTAATTAATTAAATTCTTGAATTATAATTGTTATTAATATTATTGGAATAGTCGTGTATTTGAGGAATAATTAAAGGTTTGATTATTGTTTAATAATTAGATTATTGGAGTTAAATTATTGAATTATGTTATTTTCATGAATTATTGCCTAATTGTTATTTTATGAATTTATCGATTTATTATTGTTTGAATTATGTTTTGGTTTGAATTGTTGAGTTGAGTAAATGAAGTGCCTAGTACATTTTGTCGTGTCTAAGAGTTAGTATTAAGATGAGTTTTGACCCAGAATTGGATAAGTCGTTAAGTTAAGTTGACTTTAGAGTCAAAGTTAAGGAATTGGATAATGAAAATGTTGATGGAACAATGGAGTTCAAGTTTGATGTACGTTGCAATTGGACCAATAAAAGATAACGAACTGAAAGCTATGAAGTGACCGCTCGTCTAGTGGTACATGAGCCACGAAAACAAGTATAGTTGTAACGACCCGACTTTTATAGGCTGTCGATTTACGAAGGAAATCGAAAAATGGATCATTACAAAACAAAACATGCTAAAACATTATTAAATTGAAACTTTTAAACCTAAATTAAGAAATCTCTTTATTAATTAATAACTAATGAAAGGATCGAATGTCCATAAATCCATATTATTCAACAGACTACAACTTAAAATGTTTATTCCCAACAAGCTGGGTGAAATATAAAAAGTAATGAACTAGAAAATAAAGTAGACTTCGGGTTTCTTCTATAATTCTTGCAAAAACACTCAACCCGATCCATACGAAAGCCCACTTATTCATCTGCATCATCACCTGAAATGGGGAGCTCCACCGTCAGTGGCGAGTAACTAGGCTGTCCCACTTGAATGTGGATAAATCATATAATAGCATAGAATCAACCAAGAAATACATATTATACATAACATATCAGACATACGCAGCGGAAGACTTAACATCACATGCATAATATCAACACATTAAATCCGTAAATAATCATAATAAATACATATATATAACATACCCACCGGATGAATTCTTATCTTATCATATTATTACCGAAATCCCATCTTTTAACCATCTTTCTTAATCCATGGACCGGTCATTATAGCTCGTAAGGATGCCCGTGTACATCCCAAATTTCCTAAAATGTGCCGGGAAGAACCCGTGTATTCTACCCATAGCTCTCCTTTGCAAGAACTAAGCCTAAGCTATGGCCATAAGATAACTCCTAAATAGTAGCCTGTGTACTACTACTTAGACGACTACACATCTTAGAATCAAGAACTGCCCAGAGACCGCAATAGGGCAGTGGCTTCGACTTAACCTAATCTGGTGACCCGTGTATCACCAAACAGGCGTCCACTTCTTATAACTTATCTTATCGACATGGCCATCGTGAGATCAATAAAACAACTTATCATCTTATTCTTATTCTTATTAATTCAACTTAACTTCTTATTCCCTTTTATTCCTTTGATTAAATTAAATCCCTAAATCATAAACTAAAATTATTATAAGCAAAAATTGAATTAAATCGATCATACTCCTTATTTGAGTCACTCAAAATTCACACAAATAAAATAAATAATTAAATCAATTCTTTTTAATAAATACATAAACCATTAAATAAATCAATTAAATCATCAAATTAATATAAAAACTAACAATTATCAATTAATATTGCATAAATCATGATAAAAATACCCTTTTCTATCCTTACACCATTCGGCCATCATGGATAAATATAACAAAGATTGATACATTAAAATATTAGTCACAAATATTATAAATAAATCATTTAAACTTGTTACATAAATAATAAAATCATAGAATAATTAAACAAAAAATTAATTAATCAAAACAAGATCAAAATTCTCTCCTTTCCATTATTATAACACTCAACCATCTTCAAGAATTGGAGACAAAATTGATACTTCAAATTCTACTCATAATTATCATATATAACTACAACAAAAGTGACTTTAAGTAACACTTCAATGTAACACTTTTTCATAATCTAAAATTCTGAAGTATATAAGTAACACTTTTGTAACACTTTATTAATATTTAACACTTTTAGGTATCAATTTTTTATTGGTAACAAATTAAAGTAACACAATTTTTTATCTGTAGCACTTTTGAAGTAACACTTTTTGATAGGTAACACTTTTAAGGTAACACTTTTTATTAAGTAACACATTAGAGTAACATATTATTTATATGTAACATTTTTGAGGTAACACTTTTTAATATGTAACACATTAGAGTAACACTTATTTATTTTCTATATAACATTTTTAATGTACTTACACCAGTAGAAAAATCGACATATAATACACCACATTGGTTGCGGTTGTAACGCCCCAGATTTTGGGCTATTTTCTTGATTATCTTGTTTGTAATTATGTTGACTCTGTGCATGGTCTAAATTTATTTGGACTATTTTTTGTTGTTTTATGGATTAATTGTGAATGTTTTATTTAATGATTTATTGTATTGTTATTTTATTTTATTTTAATTAATTAGAATTTTATTTTAATTTTCTGATTAATTAATTTAGTCTTGGGCCAAGTGCGAATTTAGTCATGATTAGTCATGAATTAGTGCAAATGGCCCAAGTGTTCAATTTGGCCCAATTCCTTAGCCCATAACCGGCCCTCTCTCTTTTGTGAGGCTTGGTTTGCCACTTGCCTTGTTTTCACACCTAACTAACTTCTATAAATAGAGGTTGTTAGTAAGGTTTAAATACCATTTGCCCATTTAATCATCATTTGCCACAATCAAAACCAAAGCACTCTCCCTCCATTTGCTCTCCATCCCACACGCCATTTTTGGCTATAAACACCCAATCATTTGTTCATCATCATTTCAAAACCCAAACTTAAAGATTCAACTTTCATTGATCTTTAGGTATCAAAATACAAACTAAACTCAATTGTTTCATTCAAGATCATTTGTTCGGGTCGGGTTTTGGGTTTCGCTTGTTAGGTTCGTGTGGGTGGTTCGTGGACCGAGTGGTGGTGCTCGTGTGAAGACGGTGGTGCCGTGCAAGAGTCGTGGTGAAGCCGTGCAAGAGCCGTGGTGGTGTCGTGCAAGAGTCGAGGTGGTGTTCGTGGTGCCGTGCGTGTTCGCGTCGTGTTGTGCGTGTTGGGCCGTGTACTTTGGGGTATTCCGGGCAGCAAGTTTTTTCTGTTATTTGTGCATTCAAGTAATTAAAGTAACATACTTTCTTAGCTTAATATGTATACTATGATTATAGGATAGATTAAGTATGCATGTTAGATGAATTTTCGATGTTTGTTTATCATGTCATTTGTGATTTTAAGTATGGATTTGGGTAATTTTTTCATGATGATTTACTTAGGTTTTCATGCATGTTTTTGATGAGAATTTTCGTGTGGTTTTCGTGTGGTTTTGAGTTCTTGTTGAGTTCTTGTTGAGTTTTTGATGAGTTCTTGATGGGATCTTGATGAGTTCTTTGAAGTTCTTTATGAATTCTTGGTTGAGTCTTGAAATCTTGAAAGTTGGTTTTATGTTCTTTTGAAGTGCAAGATTATTGATGTTTTCAAAGTAGTGTTTTAAGATAAGTAAAGTTTTATAAAGATTTTGAAAGAAAGGTTTAAAGAATTTAAAGAAAGGTTTAAAGATTTGTTAAAGATTCGATAAAGATTGATTATGAAGTAGGATTGATTATGGTTAAACTCAAGAAAAGGCGAAATAAGCGATCTTGAGTATAACCTCGATGTTTGTAAGTAAGATTATCTTAAGTTTACTTTTAGACGCCTAATCTTGGAGTAAGATTCTAAGTTTTGGGTTAAGACGTTGCCGCTATCCTGACTGCGGTATTGGGATAGTGTATACTTGCTATGTTGTCTGTTTGATATGAATTTCCGTAAGATGGGGTTCATGGGTTTGGGAGTAAGATTCTCATTCCTGGCATAGTAAGAAAGTTCATTCGCGTAAGAAGCGTTTGTACGTGCTTAGTCCGGTCTAAAATGTAAATGGTAGCGACAAAGTTGTTTTTATGATTTTTAAGTTGGAATTATTTTTAAGTTGGTCAGTTTTACGATTAATGGTATTTCGACGTTTTTATCTTACGTTGGTTGGTAGTCTGATATGTGTTGTTTGATTTGTTCTATGATTATGTGTATCCATGTTAAGGTGGGACTGTTATGTTGCTCGCCACTGACAGTGGATTGTTGTTATTTTTCAGGTAATTCTGATGATGACTGTGCTGCTTAGCTATTGGTTGGGCGAGTGCCATTATAGTGTTTTTGTACTAGATTACGATATGTTATTAGTTTGGACGTATTGTTTTACCTTTAGTATGTTTTGACTCTAACAGTATTTGGAGTTATTCATTAGTATTGATACATTTGGATTTAGTATTGTACAAACTTGTGGGTATTGTACGTTTTGGGTTATAGTAATAATATTTTCGAGGTTTTCTTTTAATTTTTGGTAAGTTTGTTTGTTAGATCGACAATTCGACTCGTCGGTTTCTTACGCGCCGGTTTAAACGAGTCAGGTCGTTACAGTTGGTATTAGAGCCGAATAGGTTAAGACTTTAAGTGAAGTTTTAGGATTTAAGTAAACTCCTGGGAGTTGTGAGCTTTATCTTTCCTGAGTGATAAACCCAAATTAAGTATAAGTAAAAGGGAGAAGAGTGTCGGTAGAAGAAACCGGGATAAGACTCTTTTTCCTATTTTCTTTTTGATATGTGTACTTGACTTGAGTGAGGATTGTTGACTCACATTTTTGTTCTTCTTGTCCTTGTCGTATTACGTTTCGCCATGTCCACATGTCGCCAGTCAAGTTCGGGACGACAGAGGTTACCAGTGCTCGAGGAAGCAATTCTTACGCTAGCGCACCATAGTCGCCAGCCATCGAGTTCGCAATCGACGTTCGATCGTATCGCTTGTCATCGACCACCGACTTACGAGGGGGTTGCCGACCCTACGACGTTGGAGAGTTGGATCCGCGAGATAGGGAAGCTCTACGACGCTACATTTTGCCCGAGCACGAAAAGTTCCAGATCGCCGCCTACTACTTGCGAGGAGAGGCCGATAACTGGTGGAGCGCAGCTAGGAATATGTGTATGCCCCTGCATTTGATGTCTTGGTCCGAGTTCGTAACTAAGGTCCAGGAGAGGTTCTACCCCGACGAGTTGCGGTGGCAGAAACCATAGGAGTTTCTGTAACGACCCGACTTTTTAAGACTGTCGATTTACGAAGGAAATCGACAAATGGATCACTACTAAACATAAATGTAACAAAAATAACATATTTTAAGTATAATTGATCTTTTATTAATTAAAGGCATAACTACTAGTCTCGTAATCCAAGAGTAAACTCTAAGGTACATATTGAAATATTGTTTAATCCCAACAGGCTGGGATAAATACTTAATAAATAAGAAATAAATAACATAAACTAAACTAAGGGTTCTCTATCACTCAAACAGATCAGACATCCCGATCCACCGCAAGCCCACTTACGTCTCTGCGTCTTCACCTGAAACTGGGGGGGGTCCCGCTTAAATGAGGGACCGCTAACCACATAATAGCATAGAATCAACCATGAAAACCACACATAAACAGATAACAATACGTACGAAAATACATACAGGATACGTATAAAAAAACGTACAAAAATACGTATACCTTTCGTATGGAAATACCTGCAAAATACGGTTAGAGTATATACAAAATACGTATACAATACAGGCACAAAATACGTACGACATACAATTTCATATATGCGCACATGTATACACAAATACTTACAACGTACAAATACGTATTCATACTTATACATATACAGACGTACACAGCGGAAGGCTTATACATATACAGACGTACACAGCGGAAGACTTATACATATCATTTTATACATTCCATTTTATTCTTATCTTATCGTAAATGACTTCGTATAATACATAGACTATCATATCTTAGCTAACTTTATACCTTAACATATCATACTATACCATATCTTGTCATAACATAACTTCTTATCATGGCTTATCATATCATCTTAACTTCTTGGCGGACCGGTCTTTATAGCTCGTAGTGAACCTTTGCGTCCACAACTTTCCTAAAACATGCCGGGGTGAACCTTTGCGTCCCACCCGTAGCCCTCCTTTGCGAGAACTAAGCCTAAGTTATGGCCATAACCCCTAAATAGCAGCTCGTGTACTACTACTTAGACGACTACATATTCTAGGATCAAGAACTGCGCAGATACCGCAGTCTGGCAGTGGCAACGACTTAACCCGATTAATACTTATTTTGAGAATTTTGATGAGAATTTTCATGCATGTTTTTGATGAGAATTTTCGTGTGGTTTTCGTGTGATTTTGAGTTCTTGTTGAGTTTTTGATGAGTTCTTGATGAGTTTTTGATGGGATCTTGATGAGTTCTTTGAAGTTTTTTATGAATTCTTGGTTGAGTCTTGAAATCTTGAAAGTTGGTTTTATGTTCTTTTGAAGTGCAAGATTATTGATGTTTTCAAAGTAGTGTTTAAAGATAAGTAAAGTTTTATAAAGATTTTGAAAGAAAGGTTTAAAGAATTTAAAGAAAGGTTTAAAGATTTGTTAAAGATTCGATAAAGATTGATTATGAAGTAGGATTGATTATGGTTAAACTCAAGAAAAGGGGAAAGAAGCGATCTTGAATATAACTTCGATGTTTGTAAGTAAGATTAGCTTAAGTTTACTTTTAGACGCCTAATCTTGGAGTAAGATTCTAAGTTTTGGGTTAAGACGTTGCCCTATCCTGACTGCGGTATTGGGATAGTGTATACTTGCTATGTTGTCGGTTTGATATGAATTTTCGTAAGATGGGGTTCATGGGTTTGGGAGTAAGATTCTCATTTCTGACATATTAAGAAAGTTCATTCGCGTAAGAAGCGTTTGTACGTGCATAGTCCGGTTTAAAATGTAAATGGTAGCGACAAAGTTGTTTTTATGATTTTTAAGTTGGAATTATTTTTAAGTTGGTCAGTTTTACGATTAATGGTATTTCGACGTTTTTATCTTACGTTGGTTGGTAGTCTGATATGTGTTGTTTGATTTGTTCTATGATTATGTGTATCCATGTTAAGGTGGGACTGTTATGTTGCTCGCCACTGACAGTGGATTGTTGTTATTTTTCAGGTAATTCTGATGATGACTGTGCTGCTTAGCTATTGGTTGGGCGAGTGCCGTTATAGTGTTTTTGTACTAGATTACGATATGTTATTAGTTTGGACGTATAGTTTTACCTTTAGTATGTTTTGACTCTAACAGTATTTGGAATTATTCATTAGTATTGATACATTTGGATTTAGTATTGTACAAATTTGTGGGTATTGTACGTTTTGGGTTATAGTAATAATATTTTCGAGGTTTTGTTTTAATTTTTGGTAAGTTTGTTTGTTAGATCGACAATTCGACTTGTCGATTTCTTCCGCACCGGTTTAAGCGAGTCGGGTCGTTACAACGGTTCTTTTAAAACCGCAGCCATAAGTATAAAAAATCCTTAAAAAACTACACTACTTAGGGCTGCGGTGTACAAAACGCATAATTTTATGGCTGTAAGTTTTGGAACCGCAACCATAAGTAGGTGTTATATAGACGTGTCAAACAGGTCAGGTCGGGTCGGGTTATGCTAACTTGATACCATTTTCGGGTTAATCAAAGCGGGTTGTTATCGGATTCGGGTTTTAGATATTTTATTCGTGACCTAGATCCTCAGGGTTTGGGTTGACCCAATGAGTTTAGAGATCTATGAACGCATTGTTATTCTATGTTCTAAATCTAATATTTATTACCTCATTTATAATTTTTTTTTTCTAAATTTGTATCCCAAATAACAAGAACTAATAATTAGCATCTTTTAGAATCATTTTTAACAAATAAACGATCAAAATGATAATTTTGAAATTTGATCGTAAAGGTTTAATAGTCTAATGTTATAGAAAATATCAACAAATCATAAAAATACTAAAAGTGTTTAACCCACCAGTTGAACTGGTTCGGGTTGAAAATTAACGGATTCAACGGATTTGAAAAAACGGATTTAAACAGCTCAAAAATCTTAAATTTTTTATCAAGCTATTTGTAGTTCGGGCTATTTGTAGTCCGGTGGAATATTAACATCTCTATGTCAATTTTTTTTTGGGAGGAAAGATAGACAGGGGAAGTTCACCATCTCTTCAATTAAAAAACCTTCGTCCTTTTAGAGAAACACTAACCCTCCAAACTTTCCCTCACTTCACACCAGAACCCACACTCTCACGCATCCAGTTCACTGGCGAGTCGGCTATCGGCGAGGGCGTGACGGTTCGTTTGTGGTTGGGTCTAGGGTGTTGCTCTGTTGCGGTGGTCTGTTCGTGGTTGCAGCCTTGAGTTCTAGGGTTTTCATAACGATGCAGTGGTCCATTCTTCACGGCGTTGGTGGTGCTGCGGTGGTCCACGACTGGCGACTCCATGTAGGGTTTCATCGAGTTCTCAAGTCTCAAATTTTTGCGCTCAGTGTCTCATTCATTCTCACAGGTCACGCATTTCAATCTCATCCTCAGATCTCAATATTTTTTTTGGTCGGTCTTTTTTTTGTTCTATTTATACTAATAGTTTGGGGTTTGTTGAATTATATATGGTGGGTTTTGATTGTTGAGTTGATTTGTTGATATAATTGAATTCTTTTTCCAGATTATATTCATGATTTTTTATTTGATAATAATCATGTTTTTGAACAGTCACTCAGTGAGTTAGGTTAGTGGATCTCATCAGCTCTTAGCTTCTCTTCAATTATTATTTCTTTAATTAATTCCTGATTTTTTTTCTTTAATTACTTTACAAAGTAGAGGCATGTGTTGATAATTTGATTGTTTTATCATATTGAACAATACGCCTTTGTCAAATTGATAAACTTATGATTATATCTTTATTTCTTTTTGGGGTTTTTTTGTTACTGTCAAAGACTTATTTTTCAAAGCATAATTATGGGCAAAGGTTATGGGTTGTTTCATGGGTAGGGGAGGGGGTCGTAGGGCGGCAGGGCCAAGTCTAGTTTTGGGGGTGGGGGATTACAAGGGGCTAGGGAGGGTGGGCTGTTGTAGGGGGGCAGGGGAAGGTTGCTTAGGTTGTTACTGTAAGTGGCAGGGGAAGATGGGGGGCTGTAGGGGATGGGGTGTGGAGGGGCTGCTATATGGTGTTGGGGAGGGAAATGAGACTGATGTAGGTGCAGCAGAGGGCATTGGCCAGGGTGGGTGGGTTGATTAAGCACACTTCACTTTGTAGTCTTATCAGTTCCAATCATTCTTGTAGTTCCCTAACTGCTAAACTAGGAAAAATTTGACTCTTCCTTTCTTATCTAAGTCACTTATCCTATAGAAATTACATTTAAATGCTAAAAATGAAGCACAATATAAGAGATCAAACCCTGAGTTAACTTAATCAATCTAGTTATTGTTGTCTAAATTTTTGCAAAAGTTTACTACTTCGTCTTCTCGACAACCCATATGCTGCTCTGCTTCTGCTGCTGTTGTGCGAGTCTTGTACTGCTACTGCATTGTTATCACTTCGACCACCACCACCACCCAAACTCCTTTTGCGATGACGGTAATTTTCCCCCAAATTTTAATCATCTGTATTTTTGTTTATAATATGTTTCTTTTTAGTTGATTTATGGTTGAGTTTATTTGAATTCTTAATGTTGTTGATTTATTGTTGAATTCACCTTTGAGTGTTGTATAATCTTATTTTTGTTGATTTATGGTTGATTTCGTTTTAGGTTTTTTTTTTGGGGGGGATTTTCGAATTTCTAGTTTTTTATTATTTTGGGGATTCAATGTTGATTTCTAATTTTCACATTTTTGTTGTTATGGTTGAATTACATGGATATATATATATATATATATATATATATATATATATATATATAGCTCCGGGATACGCTGGAATCACATGGATATAGCTTCAAGTTTTTTTCCTTTATGCTGTAATGATTTTCGCATTGTGCTCCATCCTTTGACTCGATACAGTCTTATAGTAGTGAAATTCCCTGTTGTATAAAATGACTCATACGAAATGTGCTCATATAATAGGTTTTCTTATCCAACTAGTGATTCTTCTAATCATCTCGAATGGAATGACAATGACTTGTCTTTTATATGTGCTTGGCTCACATTGTGAAGTTGCTCACAAAATTATTTTTTCACTTCTCAGTGATCAATCTGTTGCTGCTGCTTTGGCTTCTTACCCCTGAGTTGCTGTGTTGGCTTCCTTCCCCTAAGTTGCTGTTGCCTGTTAGCAGTGGGCTACCTTGATGTAGCTAAGTTGCCAAGTTCAATGGATGATGAGTCTTAACGGAAGAAAAGCGGTCGAGGCAAGACGTTTTTAATGTAAGTTTTAAAGTTTAATTTTGTATAGCTTTTTAAAGGAATAAGAATTTTTAATTTATTTTTAGAGGAATAATTATAATAATATAGTTGATTTTAATTTGTATAGTTTATATTGTAAAATTTATTTCAAATACTATTGTTTTGTATTAATAACAAAAAAAAGTTAATAAATTTTTATTTTTTATACATTTGAAATAATTTGTCTATTGCTTAACGTTTATATATATATATATATATATATATATATATATATATATATATATATATACACACACACATTTATACACCCAAAAATAAAAAAGAAAAAAGAAAAGTGTTATTATAGGGCTATTAATTAAACAAAAGTGTTACCATAGTGTTACCAAAGCAAACTACAGAGTATTACCTAATTTTCAATAAAGTGTTACTTAAAGTAATGGAAAGTGATATGTAATATTTTAAAAAGTGTTACCATAGATGTGACGACCCGACTCGATTAAACCGGCGCGGAAGAAACCGACGAGTCGAATTGTCGATCTAACAAACAAACTTACTTAAAAATTTAAAACAAAACCTCAAAATATAGTTACTAAATCCCAAAAGTACAACACCCACAAGTTTGTACAATACTAAACCCAATATAATCAACACTAAAAAGTAACTCCAAATACTATCAGAGTTAGAATATACGGAATACATAAACTAAACGTCCAAACTAGAAACATAATACAGTCTAAGACAGGAAAACAACGGCACTCGCCCAACCCAAAGCTAAGCAACACCGTCATCATTAGAGTTACCTGAAAAATTAACAACAATCCATTGTCAGTGGCGAGTAACATAACAATCCTACCCTAACATGGATACACACAATCATAGAACAAATCAAATAAACACATCAGACTAAACATCCTACATGCGACATAATCAACATAATAGCAAGTAACATAAACTTGACCAACTCTTAATTATTCAAACTTATCATTAATTAATCTTTGTCGCTACCATTTATATTTTAGATCGGACTATGTACGTACGAACGCATCTGACACGAACGAACTTTCCTACTATGCCAGGAATCAGAATCTTACTCCCAAACCCATGAACCCCATCTTACGAAAATTCATATCAAAAGACAACATAACAAGTATACACTATCCCAATACCGCGATTAGGATAGGGGTAACGTCTTAACCCAAGTCTTAGAATCTTACTCTAAGGTTAGGCGTCTAAAAGTAAACTTAAGCTATCTTTACTTCCTTACAACTTTGTTATTCTCAAGATCGCTTCTTACGCCTTTTCTTGAGTCTAACCATCAAAATCTTTAACTTATTAATCAACCTTTAATAATTCTTTAACTTTCTTTAGGAAACTCACTTAATCTTTACTTATCTTTAATGAAACTTCAATAAACTTTAATAAACTTTACACTTTAAAGATTACATGACTCACTTCAAGATTTCAAGATTCAACCAAGAACTCATCAAGAACTCAACAAGAACTTAACTTCATACATATGACACACGAAAATCCCAATCAAAACATGCATCAAAACTTCACTTAAATCATACATAAACATGATCAACCTTAAGACTAACATGGAGCATCACAACATGCATGAAAACTCAACAAATTATCATAAAAACAGCACCCAAATTAGCCCTTAAAATCACGCATGAAATGACCAACAATCATCAACAATTCATCCTAACATTATCATTTAATCTATGTCCTATAACTATAGTATTCAAATTAAGGTAGAAAAGCATGATACCTTAATTACTTGAAATGCAAAAACGTTAGCAAAACTTGCTGCCCAAAAACCCAAAACACACGGCCCAACCACGGTCTTCAACACGGCACGGCTGCACGGCACAATACGCATGGCACGAACACACGGCCACGACCACCACTGCATGACCACACTCGAACCACCACACGGCTTCAAACGAACCACAAGGTCTTCCACACGGCACACACGAACCACTCTATGAACACGAACCCAATCGAACAAACCCCAAAAACCAAACCCGAACTAGAAATCTTGATTGATAAAAATGGAGATTAATGTGTTTTTAGTCACTTAAAGATCAATGGAGGTTGAATCTTTAAGTTTGGGTTTGAAAAAGATGATGAACAAGGAATGGGGATTACTTAGCGAAAATAGGCGTGTGGAGTGATGGCAAGGATGGAGAGAGTGTTTTGTGTTTAAATGTGGCAAGGGATGATTAAAATGACAAATGATCATCAAGCCTTACTACTACTTCTATTTATAGAAGTTAGTTAAGGTGTGAATGCAAAGCAAGTGGCAAAGCCAAGCCACTTATCATAAGGGGGGGCCGGTTTAGCTTTACTCAAAATGGGCTTGGTGATCATTTGGGCTAATTGCACTCATGCATGACTAATCATGCTTAAATTTCATTTGGCCCAAAAAATTAATTAACTAATTAGAAAATTAAAAATAAAATTCTAATTAATTAAATTAAAATAAAAGAAATAATAAATCATAAAATAGTCACATTCAAATAATAAAAAATAGTCCAAATAAATTTAGGCCATGCACAAAATCAAAATAATTACAAACATGATAATCAAGAAAATAGCCCAAAATCTGGTGTATTACAATCTCCCCTCCTTAAAGAAATTTCGTCCCGAAACTTAAAGCAAAGGAGACTGCTCACCATCGGAAACTCCGGGCTCGGCACTCATAGATGTCAGATGAAATCTGACGGACTACGGCTTCTACTGAAGCTCAATTGATTCTTGCGACTCATTGCGTCAGCGACTAAGTTCGCCTTGCCTTCGCAATAATTAAGCGTCAGGTCGTAGTCCTTAATAAGTTCAGGCCATCGTCGCTGCCTCATATTGAGGTCTTTTTTAGAGACGATGTACTTGAGACTCTTATGATCCGTGAATACCTTACACGAAGCACCATACAGATAGTGCCTCCAGATCTTAAGTGCGAAAACCACAGCTGCTAGCTCCAAGTCATGCGTGGGGTTGTTACGTTCGTGCACCTTCAAATGCCTCGATGCATAAGCAATGACCTTCCCACCTTGCATCAGCACACATCCTACGCAACTCTTCGATGCATCACTGTAGACCTTGAAATCCTCCTCATCGTTCGGAATGGTAAGAATAGGAGCAGAAACTAATCTCTGTTTCAGCTGCTGAAATGCTTGCTCGCAAGCCTCCGTCCAAACGTGTAACACCCCGTATTTTAGCAACGACGTTATTAGTGATAATGTCGTAAACAGGAAGTTACCAATCGATTTATAAAACAAAAATGTAACTAAACTCGTGGAAGTAATACTTTTATTAATAATAATAATGGAATCCCAAATTATAAAAGGTTAAACTATACCATAAATCTAGTCCTAAAACTAGAAATAAAACCTATTGCAAACATAGGAATTGAAAACAGGGGCCTAGACGCTCAACAACTTATCCCGCTTCCAGCCTCTATCCTGCTTACCTGCAAAATAGATTTGGGGGTCCACCATCAGTGGTGAGTAACTAGACTATCCTACTTAGAAGTAGGACCCCATTACATACAATAATAGGGTTAAAAACACAGGAACAACAACAATTACAGGTTACAAGTTCAACAACAGAGATAGCAGCGGAAACAACAATTATCAATAACAACGTCCAACATTTCAAGCTAGTGCACAATCTTCCAAGTTCAACACGCACAATCACAAATTCAATATCAAGACGACGCTCGGTCTACAACCGATAACAAGACTAACAACAAAGGACTTGCCCCGCTCAGTTCATCACCGATGAACCGATAGACTCACTTAGTTTATCACAGATAAACCGATAGACATGAGCCGCTCGGTCTTCAACCGATATACATTACACGACTCTGACTCTCAAACAATCACACAAAACTTGCCCCGCATGATTCATCACCGATGAACCGATAGACCCGCTCAATTTATCACCGATAAACCGATAGACGCGCGATCTTCAATCGCTCGACACGACACGACTCGACAAGACTCAAAAAGACGCCTAACAATACATCACATGAATTCCAAATACACGCTTAGTTCTTATTAATAACAAACCAAAACTCATGCTTCTAAGTATATATAAATATACGCAATTAATTAACATGTTGTGGTCAACCCAACTACATGCACGGTAATAGCAACAACATCAATGCAATTGTTCATAACTTTACAACAACTCCATCACAAAATAGCAACAAGATCATGAATTAATTCATGGTTAGCCATTAAAATAAGCTTTAAAACCAAATAAAATGCATGCTTGCTATACCCATATACATTACGCAAGACAAAACTAATAACAAAGGATTATCAAACCTTGGACCACCAAAATACACGTAGGATATCAAGAAAACAAGGAGACCAAGATTGAAATGTAGATTATCAAGATAATCAAGAAAGAAACTCAAGTAAACCAAACAATACTTGACAAACATGGATAAAGAAACTACACCCTCTAATCCTATTATTCCATATAATCTAATCCTAATCCTAAGTAGAATAGCTAGTTACCTATCGAAGCAAGTCACACAAAAGCATGCCTAAGACCCGTGGGAAAAGAAAGAGAAGAAAAGAAAAGGTTTTGTTTTTAATTAGTGTTTTTGATCATATAATGAATAAGGAGTAAAGGGTGGGTTTTTATAGTATAAATAGAATAGGGTTTACTAGATTTTAGGAGTTGGTTACTAGATAATAGGAGGTGTTTTAGGAGTTAGTTTAGGAAGTGAAATAAGGGAGGAATAATAGGAGTTTGTTTTCTAAAATTTAGTGAGGTGGTTAGGGAAATAAAAATAGGATTTTTAGGTTTTAAACAAAATAGATATGGATTGCTAATTATGGAAAATAAATTTAATTGATTAAGTAAAAGGAAAATATAGCAAGGGGCCGGTTTTAGGAGGAGTCAAACATGGGTTTTGGGCCTGATCAATTAAATAAAAATTAAGTCTTAGGGCCCAAATCGGATGATTCGGATTTAAAGGCTTAATTTTACACGAAATTTTATAGCCCAAAAATTCGGGTCGTTACAATACGAATCGGATCTCCTTCTGTAGGAGACTAGTCAATGGCCTAGAAATCTTTGAGAAATCCTGGACGAATCGTCGATAGTATCCAGCCAATCCTAGAAAACTACGAGCCTCCGCCACATTTTTCGGGCTACTCCATTCAACTACAGCCTTAACTTTTGCCGGGTTTACCTTAATGCCTTCCTTGCTAATAACGTGACCCAGAAATGCTACCTCGCGAAGCCAGAACTCACACTTAGAGAGCTTCGCGAACCACTTATGTTTTCTTAATATCTCTAGCACTATCCGGAGATGCTCTGCATGCTCAGACTCGTTTCTCGAATAGACTAGGATATCGTCTATGAAGACTACAACACACTTATCGAGTAAGTGATGAAAAGTCCGGTTCATCTGATCCATGAACACGGCTGGTGCGTTAGTGAGGCCAAAGGGAATCACCTCAAACTCGTAGTGGCCGTATCTCGTACGAAAAGCGGTCTTCGGGATGTCTTCTTTCTTGACTGGAATCTGATGATATCCAGATCGAAGATCTATCTTCGAGAAAACTCCCGCTCCTCGTAACTGATCGTACAGGTCCTCAATCCTAGGCAACGGGTACTTATTCTTGATAGTTACTCGATTCAATTCTCGGTAGTCTATGCACAGGCGCATGTCTTTCTTCTTCACAAAGAGCACAGGTGCTCCCCATGGAGAAACGCTCGGCCTAATGAAGCCCTTATCGATCAAATCTTGGAGTTGCGTCTTTAACTCCTGCAACTCCGATGGTGCCACTCGGCGTTGTCCCGGGGGCTAAGTCGATGTTAAACTCGACATCGCGCTCGGGTGGAACTCCTGGTAGCTCATCAGGAGATACGTCTCTGAAATCCCTCGCTACAGGTATATCGTCCAACAGACTATCCTCAGTCAAGTCCCTTACCTAACATAAGAACACCATATCGCCCTTCTGGCGATGTTTTCCCATTTTCAAGGCTGAGATTACCTTTACACCCTTCATCAGAACGATCCCAGAATAGGTAATCCGATTTCCTTGCGATCTCGGAATGTCACTGACTGGTCTCGGCAACGAATAATCGCTCGATACCTCGATAGCCAGTCCATGCCAAGAATGACATCGAACTCCATCAGCGGGAACTCCTTTAGATCAGCCGTCGCCTTCTCTCCAGCTATAACGATGGGCAGTCCTCGGAACTCTCGCTGACAAAAAAAATCCTCTCCAGAAGGGAGAGTTATGATCGAACTAACAGGGGAACTGCCACGAAGATTAGACCTCGAGGCAAATCTACTAGCCACAAAAGAAACTGTGGCACCAGAATCAAATAAAACATATGCTAACAAACAAGAGAATAGAAATCTACCTGAGACTACATCTGGTTGGACCTCTGCCTCTCCCTCAGTCATACAGTAGACTCGGTTCTTCACCGGAGTCTTAGCCGGTGCTGGAAGTTGCTTGGTCTCGGTGCCTGGCTTCTTCTCGGGGCAAACTGACGCCTTGTGGCCTTCCTTTCCACAGATGAAACATGAAATGGGCGTCCCGTCGCAACGCTTCCCTGTATGGAAGTCCTTGCCACATCCTCTGCATCTCGAACTCCCTGATCCCTGAGACGAACTAGCGGTCGCAGGGGTACTTCTAGGAGCACTGAACCGGGGCTTCTTAAATGATGGCGACGTCACCGGGGTCGGGGTCTTCTTCTTGCTCGCATCCTCCTCGATGACCTATGCCTGGATCTCAAGTGCTACCTCGTAAACTCGCTAAAATGTCTTCGCTCCACTACTAATCACGTGGCCGCGAATCCTCGGATCTAGCTTTTTGATGTAGCGCTTGACCCACTCCTCCTCTGATGGTACTACCGATGCAGCGAACCTCGATAACTCGGCGAACTTATCAGTGTAGACCTGAACCGTCATCTTACCCTGAGCGAGAGTAAGAAACTCCTCCTGTTTCTGCCACTGTAACTCGTCGGGGTAGAACCTCTCATGGACCTTAGCTACGAACTCTGCCCAAGACATCGAATGTAGGGGCATACACGCGTTCCTAGCTACACTCCACCAGTTATCGGCCTCTCCTCGCAAGTAGTAGGCGGCGATCTGGACCTTCTCGTGCTCGGGGCAAAACGTAGCGTCGAAGGGCTTCCCCATCTCGCAGATCCAACTCTTCAACGTCGTAGGGTCGGCAACCCCATCATAAGTCGGTGGTCGATGACGAGAGATACAATCGAACATCGACTGCGATCCCGATGGCTGACGACTATGGTGCGCTAGCGTAAGAATCGCTTCCTCGAGCGCTCGTAACGTCTGTCGTCCCGAACTTGTCCGACGAGGTGTGGACATGCTGAAATCATCACAGGCAAAAGACAAACAAAAGAGGCAATGTCAATCAAAAATCCACACTCAAGTCAAGTACACACATCACAAGAAAATAGGAAAAGAGTCTTATCCCGGATTCTTCTACCCGATGCTCTTCTCCCTTAAACTTATCCTAAATTGGGTTTATCACTCGGGAATGGTAAAGCTCACAACTCCCGGGTTTTACTCAAGTCCTAAAACTTCACTTAAAATCTTAACCTATTCGGCTCTGATACCAACTGTAACCACCCGACTCGCTTAAACCGGCGTGGAAGAAACCGATGAGTCGAATTGTCGATCTAACAAACAAACATACTTAAAAATTTAAAACAAAACCTCAAAATATAGTTACTAAATCCCAAAAGTACAACACCCACAAGTTTGACAATACTAAACCCAATTTTATCAATACTAAAAAGTAACTCCAAATACTATCAGAATTAGAATATACGGAATACATAAACTAAACGTCCAAACTAGAAACATAATACAGTCTAAGACAGGAAAACAACGGCACTCACCCAACCCAAAGCTAAGCAACACCATTATCATCAGAGTTACCTGAAAATTAACAACAATCCACTGTCAGTGGCGAGTAACATAACAGTCCCACCCTAACATGGATACACACAATCATAGAACAAATCAAATAAACACATCAGACTAAACATCCAACATGCGACGTAATCAACATAATAACAACTAACATAAACTTGACCAACTCTTAATTATTCAAACTTATCATTAATTAATTTTTGTCGCTACCATTTACATTTTAGACCGGGCTATGCACGTACGAAAGCATCTTACACGAATGAACTTTCCTACTATGCCAGGAATGAGAATATTACTCCCAAACCCATAAACCCCATCTTACGGAAATTCATATCAAAAGACAACATAGCAAGTATACACTATCCCAATACCGCGGTTAGTATAGGGGCAATGTCTTAACCCAAGTCTTAGAATCTTACTCTAAGGTTAGGCGTCTAAAAGTAAACTTAAGCTATCTTTACTTACTTACAACTTTGTTATTCTCAAGATCGCTTCTTACGCCTTTTCTTGAGTCTAACAATCAAAATCTTTAACTTCTTAATCAACCTTTAATAATTCTTTAACTTTCTTTAAACCTTTCTTTAGGAAACTCACTTAATCTTTACTTATCTTTAATGAAACTTCAATAAACTTTACACTTTAAAGATTACATGACTCACTTCAAGATTTCAAGATTCAACCAAGAACTCAAAGAACTCATCAAGAACTCAACAAGAACTTAACTTCATCCATATGACACACGAAAATCCCAATCAAAACATGCATCAAAACTTCACTTAAATCATACATAAACATGATCAACCTTAAGACTAACATGGAGCATCACAACATGCATGAAAACTCCACAAATTATAATAAAAATAACACCCAAATCAGCCCTTAAAATCACGCATGAAATGGCCAACAATCATCAACAATTCATCCTAACATGATCAATTAATCTATCCTATAACTATAGTATTCAAATTAAGGTAGAAAAGCATGTTACCTTAATTACTTGAAATGCAAAAACGTTCGCAAAACTTGCTGCACGGAAACCCAAAATACACGGCCCAACCACGGTCTTCAACATGGCACGGCTGCACGGCACAATACGCACGGCACGAACACACGACAACGGCCATCACTGCACGGCCACACTCGAACCACCACACGGCATCACACGAACCACATGGTCTTCCACACGGCACACACGAACCACTCTATGAACACGAACCCAATCGAACAAACCCTAAAAATCAAACCCGAACTAGAAGTCTTGATTGATAAAAATGGAGATTAATGTGTTTTTAGTCACTTAAAGATCAATGGAGGTTGAATCTTTAAGTTTGGGTTTGAAAAAGATGATGAACAAGGAATGGGGATTACTTAGCCAAAATAGGCGTGTGGAGTGATGGCAAGGATGGAGAGAGTGTTTTGTGTTTAAATGTGGCAAGGGATGATTAAAATGACAAACGATCATCAAGCCTTACTACTACTTCTATTTATAGAAGTTAGTTAAGGTGTGAATGCAAGACAAGTGGCAAAACCAAGCCACTTATCATAGGGGGGGGGGCGGTTAAGCTTTACTCAAAATGGGCTTGGTGATCACTTAGGCTAATTGCACTCATGCATGACTAATCATGCCTAAATTTCATTTGGCCCAAAAAATTAATTAACTAATTAGAAAATTAAAAGTAAAATTCTAATTAATTAAATTAAAATAAAAGAAATAATAAATCATAAAATACTCACATTCAAACAATAAAAAATAGTCCAAATAAATTTAGACCATGCAATAAATCAAAATAATTACAAACACGATAATCAAGAAAATAGCCCAAAATCTGGGGCGTTACAATAGATGATAGGTAACGCAAAAAAGTGCTACCAAAAGTTAAAAAGTGTTATCTAAAGATATTAAAAGTAACAATTCAATGTGTTACATAAGATATCAAAAATGTTACCAAAAATTTGACAAATAACAATTTTAAAAGTGATACCTTAAGGGAATAGGTAGCATGAGCATATGTATCACTTTTTAAAGTGTTACCTATTGTCTAATGCAACACTTTTAGTCCTTTATGTAACACTTTTAGGGTGTTACCTAAAGCCATGTTTGTTGTAGTGATATTTTAATTAATCAAACAATCATATAGATTCTAAAATCATGATCTAACTATTTATCGAACAATTATAACTTAACATGGATCAAAAATTATGCTTTTTATTCTTATTATTTTCGGCCAACAAGAAAGAATAACAAGATCAAGATTAATCTTCAAGAACCGATTAAATCATCATTAAATTACTATTAAATTATCAATTATTTAATAAATCAAGATTAGGAACATAATTGAACAAGAAAAATTGAAACTTTAATTCTTTTTAACTTCTTGGACCACTCGACATATATAGAGAAACATGAACAAAATTATAAATTTAATTCAAGACTTAAATTATACAATTAAATAATTCATGATCATACATTTAAATCAAGAAATCATCATAAAACTAACATAAAAATCATGCTATTAGTTCGACATGCACACGCATAATTCAAGAATTAATTCAAGATTTGTCAAGCAATTATTCTAATTAAAACATGTAATTTAAGATAATAATTTGTGCATAGAATTAATTAAAATAACAAAGATTCACTAAAGATCATGCAAATATATCAAAAATAACACGAACATTAACTATCATATGGTTCGAAAATCATAGCCTAAACATGATACTAATTCTATCAATTCCTAGTTTAATTCTGATTAACTATATGATAAATTATCCATACTTAAGAGGGTTAGTCTAGTTACCTTAACCAGAAGACAAGAAAAACAAAGAAAAACTTTGCTCTGGTTCGACACACACACGGCACACACTACACTAATGTTTGATGAAATTCTTTGAGAAAGAAAAAAAGGGAGAAGTTAGGATAATAGGTTATGAGTATTGTTCCCTATATGTAATTAAAAAGAACCAAAGAATTAATTAATTAAATAAAAGAAAGGGAGGCCGTGTAGTTAGAGTAGCAATAGGAGGGAGTTGAGTCAACTTAGGAGACTTGGTAAGTGGTTAGTTAAATATAGGATTTTTAGCTCATTGAATATTCAAAATAAAAATTGAGGATTTTATATATATAATGGATTAATATCTAATAATAATAACAAATAAAAATTAAAATAATCCTTGGCCAAATAAGGAGAGGGCCGGCCAAGGGGGAGGTTATTTGGGTCATTGGGCCCAATTTTAAGGCAAGGGAGAAAATAAGAAACATAGTTCAATTATATGGGCCCTTTTGGACTTAGAATTTAGAATACATATAAATTAACCACGAAATTTTTTGGCCCAGATTTTCGGGTTATTGCAGTCACCCCTCCTTAAATAAATTTCGACCTCGAAATTTACTTAAAGAAGCTCAAGTAACACACACAAAGCACAAAATAAATCAAAATTGCCGCATACTTGCTACAAAAGAGCTCGGGATACTTATCCCTCATTGAAGCTTCTGTCTCCCAATTAGCCTCTTCAAACTTCTCACTACGCCAAAGCACCTTAACCAAGGGTACCACCTTACGTCGCAAAATTCGATCCTGGCAGTCCAAAATCTGTACTGGCTTCTCTTCAAAGGTCAAATTTGGCTCGATTTCTGATGATTCCACCGGGATAATATGAGAAGGATCATTCACCTATTTCCGTAGATGGGACACGTGAAACACATCATGAACCTTCGATCCAGAATCTTGTATGGCCCTACATACTTGGGTCTGAGCTTACCCTTCTGGCCAAACTGAGTCACTCTTTTCATAGGGGACACCTTCAATAACACCTTGTCACCCACTTGAAACTCGAATGGCTTCCGTCGAGGATCGGCATATGACTTCTGTCGACTCTGAGCTGCTTGCAATCTCGTCCTGATGATCTTGATATGCTCCACCGTTTTCTTAATATGATCAGGTCCAATCACCAAGGCATCGCTGATGTCGCTCCAACAAGTAGGGCTGCGGCACTTGCGCCCATACAGCTTCATAAGGAGCCATCTTGATACTAGCATGATAGCTATTGTTGTACGAAAATTCCACCAAACTCAACGATTTAACCCAATTCTGTTCAAATTCTAACGCACAAGCCCGTAGCATATCCTCTAGCGTCTGAATGGTACGCTCTGTCTGGCCATCTGTGGCTGCGTGAAACGCCGTGCTCAAATTGAGCTTAGTCCCACAAGCTTCCTGCAATGACTTCCAAAACCGTGACGAGAACTGGGGATCTCGGTCAGACACGATATCCTTAGGCACACCATGTAACCATATGATCTCCCTCGATTAGGCTTCTGCCATCTTCTCCATTGACCAAGTTACCTTCATCGGATTGAATCGGGCGACTTTAGTCAAACGATCGACGATCACCCAAATTGTAACCAAACCCGTAGATGTCGCGGGTAGGCCCACAACGAAATCCATGGATATGGAATCAAACTTCCACGTGGGTATTGGCAATGGTTGCAACAATCCACCTGGTCTTTGATGCTCTATCTTAACTTTCTGACAAGTGAGACACCGTGCTACGAAGTCTGCGACTTCCTGCTTCATCCTAGGCCACTAAAAATATTCCTTCAGGTCCTTATAGAGCTTTCCACCACCTGGATGCACCGAATAGGGAGTATTGTGAGCCTCTTCCATAATCTTGTTTTTCAACCTCGAACTCTGGGGCACACACCACCTGTTATGGAGCAAATTTTAGTATCCATTGGGTGAAAACAGTTTAGCTATAAAACTTTTAACTCCATTACCTATTGCGGAACTTCATACTGCTGTCTGAATCAATCGTGAAGTCTTTTGCTTTACCTTGAAGTTTGGCTTCACGAATTTTCTCGAGCTGCGGGTCCTCTTTCTGGCTTTCCCGTAACTCTTGATACAAACTGGGTTCAACACTCATAGCATTGAGATAGACTCACGTACTACCTGGCATTACCATTTCAATCTCCATTCTGCGAAGATCAGCACATATTTCCTTAGGAAAAACCGCCATCCTATTGAATGAATGGTGATCTTTGCGACTGAGGGCATCTGCTACCCGATTGGCCTTCCCTTCAAAATAGTCAACTGAGAGGTCATAATCCTTGATCAACTCGAGCCATCGTCCCTGCCTCATGTTGAGCTCCTTCTGAGTGAAGATATACTTCAGACTCTTGTGATCGGTGAATAGCTGGCAAGTTTCTCCATAGAGATAATGTCGCCAAATTTTCAAAGCGAACACTACAGCCGCCAAATTTTCAGCGCCCGCTGTCTCCCTCCCCTGTATTGAGGCAGTGGCATCACAAAGGTTGGCAGTGGCCGCTGACCCCAACTCAGCGCCCGCTGCCATAATTCTTCCCAGCCTGCAAGCCTAGGACTATAGGTGTCAGCGGGCGCTGTCATCGCCTCAGCGCCCGCTGAAATGCTTTTCTTCGTTTTTTTTTATTACTTTTCTTTTCTTTTGGCTGATTTTTGGGGAGTAATATATATACTCTTCTCCCATCTTTTAACAAAGGGAGGCTGATGTTAGAAGCTCCAAGTTAGGTTTAGGTTAGTTTTTAGAACTTTCTTCTTCAATTCCTCTTGTAATTTACATTTTGTTCTTCAATTTATGCAAGTAGTATAATTCTTCTCCTTCTTGTTCTTCTCTTTAAGGTACATTTTAATGCTTGTTTCCTTTAGTTTCTTTTCATATTTTGATGTTCTTGTACTTAGGTTTAAGTTCTTAGCTAGTTTTATTATTGTTTTGATGTTAGTTTAGTTGTTGTGTTAATTTTATGTTATTATTTATAGTTAGTTTTTCTTGGTTTAGTTGATGGTTTTAGTTGATTTAGTTATGTTTTTATTAATTAGTTATGAGTAGTTAATTTCTAGGGTTTGAGTGAAACCTCTCAAATCCCCCATGATTGTGGTTTAGTTGTTTCTTGGCTTTTGGTTGTGATTATGTTGGTACCGAAGGTTCGATAATGTTGAGTCTCTTGCCTAATTAACCGAAAGGTGAACGTGGGTGATGAATCCCTTCGCCCGATTGATGGAAGCACCACGAAAGTTGGGCCTTCGATCAAGGGAAAGTTACCGGTCTTCGTGATTTCGTGCTTAAGGCTTCTAAGACGTGTCGCCGCAAGAAAGTGGGTTGTGTATGTCTTCCCGGTCGTCACACTAGCTTGAAAGAGTAGTGTGATCTTAGAACGACCTCCCCTTATCCATGAACTAAGTCTAAGTCTCGATTGATTCATAATTCATGGTGGTATGAGTTGTGGATCTCTTACCCTAGTCCTTTTTACCCTTGCTTTCGTAATTTAGTATTAGTTAGTTCCCGTAGTTCTCTTCGCCTCTCGCGACCATCATTTAACCTAGCTTGTTCAACGCTCATGCCTAGACTAGTGCAACGTACCTTCCCCGTGTTCGACAACCCCACTCTTACTACGACGGGGGTTTTTTTATTTGGTGAAAATCCCTTCTATCATAGCTCTCCTTCGCAAGAACTAAGCCTAAGCTATGGCCATAAATCCTAAATAGTAGCCCGTGTACTATTACTTAGACGACTACACATCTTAGAATCAAGAACTGCCCAGAGACCGCAGTAGGGCAGTGGCTTCGACATAACCTAATCTGGTGACCCGTGTATCACAAAACAGGCGTCCACTTCTTATAACTTATCTTATCGACATGGCCATCGTGAGACCAATAAAACAACTTATCATCTTATTCTTATTCTTATTAATTCAACTTAACTTCTTATTCCCTTTTATTCCTTTGATTAAATTAAATCCCTAAATCATAAACTAAAATTATTATAAGCAAAAATTAAATTGAATTAATCATACTCCTTATTTGAGCCACTCGACATTCACACAAATAAAATAAATAATTAAATCAATTCTTTTTAATAAATACATAAACCATTAAATAAATCAATTAAATCATCAAATTAATATAAAAACTAACAATTATCAATTAGTATTGCATAAATCATGATAAAAATACCCTTTTTCTATCCTTCCACCATTCAGCCATCATGGATAAATATAGCAAAAATTGACACTTTAAAATATTAGTCACAAATATTATAAATAAATCATTTAAACTTGTTACATAAATAATAAAATCATAGAATAATTAAACCATAAATTAATTAATCAAAAAAAGAACAAAATTCTCTCCTTTCCATTGTTATAACACTCGGCCATCTTCAAGAATTGGAGACAAAATTCATACTTCAAATTCTACTCATAATTATCATATTTTAATTAATCAAACAATCATATAGATTCTAAAATCATGATCTAACTATTTATCGAACAAGTATAACTTAACATGGATAAAAAATAATGCTTTTTATTCTTATTATTTTCGGCCAACAAGAAAGAATAACAAGATCAAGATTAATCTTCAAGAACCGATTAAATCATCATTAAATTACTTTTAAATTATCAATTATTTAATAAATCAAGATTAGGAACATAATTGAACACGAAAAATTGAAACTTTAATTCTTTTTAACTTCTTGGACCACTCAACATATATAGAGAAACATGAACAAAATTATAAATTTAATTCAAGACTTCAATTATACAATTAAATAATTCATGATCATACATTTAAATCAAGACATCATCATAGAACTAACATAAAAATCATGCTATTAGTTCGACATGTTCACGCATAATTCAAGAATTAGTTCAAGATTTGTCAAGCAATTATTCTAATTAAAACATGTAATTTAAGATAATAATTTGTGCATAGAATTAATTAAAATAACAAAGATTCACTAAAGATCATGCAAATATATCAAAAATAACACGAACATTAATTATCATATGGTTCGAAAATCATAGCCTAAACATGATACTAATTCTATCAATTCCTAGTTTAATTCTAATTAACTATATGATAAATTATCCATACTTAAGAGGGTTAGTCTAGTTCCCTTAACCAGAAGACAAGAAAAACAAAGAAAAGCTTTGCTCTGGTTCGACACACACACGACACACACTACACTAATGTTTGATGAAATTCTTTGAGAAAGAAAAAAAGGGAGAAGTTAGGATAATAGGTTATGAGTATTGTTCCCTATATGTAATTAAAAAGAACCAAAGAATTAATTAATTAAATAAAAGAAAGGGGGTCGTGTAGTGAGAGTAGCAATAGGAGGGAGTTGAGTCAACTTAGGAGACTTGGTAAGTGGTTAGTTAAAAATAGGATTTTTAGCTCATTGAATATTCAAAATAAAAATTGAGGATTTTAGATTTAGAATGGATAATAACAAATAAAAATTGAAAATTAAAATAATCCTTGGCCAAATAAGGAGAGGGCCGGACAAGGGAGAGGTTAATTGGGTCATTGGGCCCAATTTTAAGACAAGGGAGAAAATAAGAAACACAGTCCAATTATATGGGCCCTTTTGGTCTTAGAATTTATAATACATATAAATTAACCACGAAATTTTTCTGGCCCAGATTTTTGGGTTATTACAATAGTCGAAGCCACTGTCCCACTATAGTATGGCAAAATTTCTGGATCCCAGCGCTCGGGAAGTAGATCTTTTGTGGTTGACCCGGCGTGAGACCAGGAAAGTTGGGGAACAAAAGAGTTCCCTTATGAGCATATGACTGTGTCACGGATTGGAACTCATGAATTGATTAAGAAAGTTGAATAGTCAAAGTCTAAGGAGTCTAGAGTCTTGAGGTGACCCTAGCAAGAGAGTATGAATTGGTTATGTTATGTATATTCCGCTGCGTTGTCTGATTGAATTATGTATCTGATTGATAATGTAGATATTATTATGATTGACTTGTTAGCTTGCCTTGATATTGTTGATCTGTGATCTGGCTATTATATGTTTGATTATTGCGTTCTACAATTAAGTAGAACATTCTAATTACTTCCTCACTGACTATGGACCCCTCATTCCCTTTTACAGGTAATGATGAAGATTAATTGGGTTGTTGCGAGGGTTTGGATTCATGAGCTTTCAAGTGTAGCAGTTTTTATCTACCTGATTATTGTGGTAGTCCTAGCCTTATTTTGATTTCCATTAGACTTGTAGTAAGGATTAGAAGTTCTAAAGAACTTTGAATTATTTTTATGTTTTGGATTATTAGAATTCAAGTAATGAAAGCCAGTTTAATAGAGTTTTTCAATAATTTCTAAGTCCTGCTTAATAAGTTTTTCGAACGATAACGATTCGATTTGTTGATTTCTCCGAAATCAACGTTGCTAAAATACGGGTTGTTATAGTAGGTATATCCACTTTTCCCAACTTGGAGTAAAACTCCTCAACACAAGACTAAAAAACTTCCAGTTTCCTACTTAACAGCTCCTCCCAACCCTAAAACTCTAAGGCCTCCCTAAATTCCTCTAGGAAAGGTTGACTCAGCCAAGAATTTGGACATGTGAAACCAAAAAGTGCACCTCTACCACTTAATTCAAACAGTGGTTGGGAAGTGGACTTACCTTTCTTCTTGGCCAAGGCCTTCTCAGGAGCAGAGTCAGCCTTCCTCTTGTTCTCAACTGGCAGCTTTGTTGTAGGCTTTGGGTTCTCAGACTTCTTGCCCTTCCTGGCAACAGTTTTCACCCTCTTCTTCTTCTCTTCTTTCTTTTCCTCAGCAGGCTCTTCCTCATATTCCTTATTTACCTCTTCTTTACACACCTTAAACCTCAGAGGCTCTTCCTCATAAATCCATGTGTACACTTTCTTTGGTTTAAAGGATGATCTGACATGTTTGCACTTTGCACACTCTTGGCAGATCTGGTTTACCACATATTTGATGTTAGGTAAACCTTTCACCAAATCCTGTGATCTTAGCTTGTTGAGCAAAGTACGGCTAACATGTCCTAGTTTTTTATGCCAAAGCCATTGGTCATCCTCTACAACACTAAGACAGAGAGAATTGTTCTGTGAAATTTGACTTAAGTATGTGATATACGCATTGTTATGCCTTGTTCCTTCACAAACCAGTTCCCCTGTCTTAGAGTTCACTATGTGACAAGCGTTTGATTCAAAATTCACTTTATTTCCCTTGTCACATAGCTGAGAGATGCTCAAAAGATTATGTTTCAAACCTTCTACATAGTAAACATTGTTAATTGCTTGGGAGAGTGACTTACCAACCTTACCTACTCCTTTGATAAGTCCTTTGCTATTATCACCAAATGTCACGTGCCCTCCCTGGAATTCAGTGAGTGAAAGGAATTGTTCTTTATCCCAGGATATGTTTCTTGAGCAACCACTGTCCAAATACCAATATGGCTTTCCTTTCACTCGTACTTGCACAAGCAAATTAAAGGTTAGTTTTAGGAACCCAGACCAGCTTGGGTTCCTTGTTCTTTGAAGCATCCTCAACCTTTACCTTCCTAACCCACACCTGTTTGATGTAGGTTTTGTTCTTCTTGTCATGTTTCTTTTTGGTAAAGCAATTATTTGTTACATGACCACTCTTACCACAGTAGGTACAAACATGCATGTCTTTGGCAAATATATACTTGCCTTTCTTGAACTCATTAAACCATGTGTTGTCTCTGAGGATGTTTAGGGGTTTCTGGGCATCTAACATTTTGTTCAATTGGTTCATACAATCTGTTAGTTCAAGCTCCTTGTTTTCAAGCCTTTCAAGTTGAACTTCATATTGTTTATCACAAGATTTTAGATCAGCTCTAGTCTTTTGAAGTTCATCTTGTAGTCTTGAGACCAGGGAGGGATTTGGTTCATCATTGGTTTTCTTGATGTTTTTTAGTTTTAGCAAAATAAGTTCAGCCACAAGATCACAGATCTGAGTTGTGCACTTATCATGTAAGACGTCGAGAACATCATCAAAATTAGTGGGAGAACAAGTCTCTTTAGAAACGTTAAGATCATTATGTTCCTTATGTAAATATTCAAGTTTTTCAATTAAGTGGTCATAAGCAATTATGACATCAGATTTACTCAAGGTACATGCATCTTTTAGCAGTTCAAGATTTGAATCATGTGTGAACAGTTCCTTGAGCTCATTAAACCCCTTTTCAATTTTTTCAAAAAGTTCATCTTCCTTAGGAACTGGTTTGGAGTTTAATGTCTCAAGTTCTATTTTTTTGTTGATGTACTGTTATTTCAAGTTTAGAAATTTTTTCTTTGAGTTCCTCACAAATAAGTTCAAGTTCAGCATATCTAGCACCACATATCTCATAATCTCGAACTGTTTCTTTTAGTTTCTTTTTGTTGTTTTGGTAGGCAGACCCAACACTAATGCGTTGATCAATAGTGAATTCAAGATAATCAAGTAATTCATATCTATCTAGATTATGCATGTTTGCTTTTATCTCATCAAAACATATCTAGTTATCATCTAAAGTTCTTTCACCAGCCATGAGACAAAGAACAACTTCATCTGAACATATCTCAGACTGGTCTGTGCATGTGAAAGCAGTGAGGCAGAGATTTGCTTCTTCTGCATCTTCCTCATCTTCAGATTCTGAATCTCCCCAAACAGCAGCAATCATAGCCCTTTTGAAAACCTTCTTCTCATTCTAGACTCCAGGGTTTCCCTTGGCATTCTTCCATGTTGGACACTCTTTTATTCTGTGAACTGGTTCACCACACTTAAAGCAACCAACATTGGAACTGGTTTTCCTGAACTGTCTAGAACTGTTTCTTCCTTTTGAAAACTTACCCTTGGATTTTGTCCTAAGGTATTTTTCAAATCTTCTAGCCATGAGACTGATATCATCCTCATCCTCCTCTGATCGATTCTTCTGCTTTGAGAACCATCTCTTTGTTCTCCGAACTGGTTTCAGCCTTTGAATCTACCAACATCTCACGTGTCATTAAGGAACCAATCAGCTGTTCCAGAGATAGTGTGGTTAGATCTTTTGCCTCTTGTATGGCTGTAACCTTGGGCATCCACTTTCCTCACAAGCTTCTTAACATTTTCCTCACTAACTCTTCACTTGAGAAGGTCTTACCTAATGACTTCAGCTCATTTTCAATGGTTATAAACCTTGTAAACATATACTTGATGTTTTCTTCTCTAGTCATCTCAAAGACGTCATATTTAGACATGAGCATGTCAATTTTTGACCTTCTCACTTCAAAGTTACCTTCATAAGCAAGTTCCAAAGTATCCCATATTTCTTTTGCAGATGAACAAGCTAGGATTCGATTTATCTCACATTCAGCAATTCCTTGTTGGACAAGTGACATTGCCTTAGCATTCTTTTCCAACTTCTTGAAGTATTCACATGTGTATTCTACTTCAGACTTGGGAACAACGAATCCTTCTTGATTTTTCTTGTGGATAGCCGTTGGTCCATTCTTAACAATCATCCAACACTCATAGTCGATTCCAATGATGAGATTCTTCATGCAGTTCTTCCACCATGAGTAGTTTGTACCATTGAACTTGGGAAGTCTAGATCCACTTGATTCTTGAGTATTCATCTTCTTGCTCCTCTAGGTAGATAACCTTTTTGAGAAGTTAGGCTCTGATACCCATTGTAAGTTCAATGTATACTCTAGACGGGGGAGGGGGTTGAATTGAGTATGTGTGTTTTTTTTTAATTGTTTTCAAGTTTGTTTATCTATTTTTAAGAACAACGAGAGAATAATAAAATAAATAGTAGGGACACAAGGATTTAACGAGGTTCGGCTTCTCAATAAGCCTATGTCCTCCACTCTCTCACCAATATTATTAATCAACTCTGAAGAATAACAATGGTTGCACACTCAATCAAATGCTACAACTTGTAGACACCTAAATGTCTCTCCCCGATATAGAGACTAATGATGAAACTATAAAAACATCAAGAAGTCCAATTAAGTAGAATTGACGATGAAAATGCACGATATACCTCAACCAATTGCCTAAACCGTGTTTGAAGTGCCTTGCAAGCAAATGTTAGGTTTTACGATGATTACGGGATTTATTCGTAACTTTTCTTCATTTTTAAATACTTTTTTATTTTTGCATGCATTTATCAATGTTTTATATTCATAAAAAAAATGTCATTTTTGCATCACAAAATATTTTAAAAAAAAATAAATCATAAAAATAATTTTTATAATTTATTCATATTTTTCTTTTTTTTTTTATCATATTTTTGGAGCTTTTTATAGATTTTTTTAGGATTTTTGCATGTTTAAGGGCATTTTCGTCATTTTCGAATGTTGAAAATTGTTCCGCAAAGCATATTAATGTTTTTTTTATACTTTTCATAATTTTTCTGTAATTTTTTGGAGCTTCTGGAGGAATCTAGAATATTCCGGAACGTTCTGGGCATTCCGGCACATTCTATAACATTCCGGGACATCCCGGAACATCCCGAGATATCCCAGAATATTCCGGAATATCAAAATATTACAGAATATTTCCGTAATCGAATAAAATCGGATCGTAATCCTAAAAATCACGCGCAAAATCAAGCAAAAAAATCAACCCGAATCTGACCCGGACCTGCGCCTAAACGCAGGTCCATATTACAGGACCTGCGCCTAGACGCAGGTCACCAATACTGACCTGCGTCTAGACGTAGGTCATGTTACTGGACCTGCGCCTAGGCGCAGGTCTGGTGCCAGTCCGGGTCGATTTTTGCTCCTTCTGGCATATAAATACACGTCTTTCCAACCTTTTCAACATACACCAACACATACCAACAACCCCGAGCATCCTTCTGCATTGCATACTTCCATCCCATATACTTATACAACATCAAATCACCATCAAAACATCACTAAACACATCACAAATAATCATCTCAGTCATCTTTAAACAAGCATTTCATATTCATCGTTGATCTCTCCTTGGTTGTTCGATCAAGGCATTGCCAAGTACAATTTCTGAAGCCTCTACTTTAAATTTATTCTTTCTAAGTTTATTGTTATATTTATTAGTCATTCAAAATGATGATCTTTGATAATGGTTAATGTGTTCAATAATCTAAAGGTTTTATGTGAATTTTAATACTTAAATTTATGTCTGTCATATTAATGTTAGCACTTTAATTGTTATTTTAATCTGATCGGCCGAGGATTATAAATTTTTTAATATTGATGTGTAATAATTATGACTCATATTAATCAGATCTGTTATCCTGTATTAATTTAATAGAAAAATTCAGCTTTTATGTCGTTGATAAATTTATTTTTAATATAATGATTTATTTATTAAATATATTTCCAATAACGATGATGATAATAAACCTGTTTAATTTATGAGTCATATTAGATCTGGCCTGATTATGAATGAAATCACAATTATTGTTGTTAACATTGATATCACATCTGGTTTTAAGTGTTAAAAGTCGCATTCAATTAATTTATATATGTTTTATTTATGTTTTTATTGGTTGAACAGCACATCAAACCACTTTTCCTGGAACACACTTTGAACCTGCACATATTTTTATTTTTTATTATTTTTATGTTTTTATTTCTTTGATTTTTGTCTTTCGTTCATGTTTTATTTGTTTTCAATTTTTAGGATTTTTAATGCTGATTTAATTTAAAGTGGTCGCAAAAGTTAGTTTTGATTTGTAAATAAATTAAACCCGCTTAGTAATATGCGTTCTTTAGGGTATAATATGAGATATTTATGTATTCGGGATTAATAATAATTTGACCACAAAAAGAGACCTAGTAGAGACCGCTTACAGGCGGGCGGGCCCAATGCACGATTGGCCCGTAACCTGTCCCCGAACCCATACTCTGGTGCACGACCATATGGGGCCAATTGCTCCTGGCGTTGGTATTTCTTCAGTGTCCGTGGACCGTATAAAACGCACGGTGGCGACTCCTACTATTCCGTATTCACATACGGCGTTAACAAGCATTCAAACAACTCGTGAGATGTAGGCGGCCGGGTAAAATCGACCCCTAAACAACTCCGTAACATTCAATTCCCCAATTGTTAACTTTAACAGTTCACTCAGTGTTCACAGAATACTCCTTAACCACTTCCCTCTAAGTGGTTCAAAATACAATATCAAATTCTCCGTAAGTTTTCTCTTAAAGATGAGTATGGAGATTGTTTTTTGCTCTATCAATGAACTCCAGAAAATATGGCTTAGTTTTCTTTTTGACAGCGAGAGGGTTTTTTGGGTTTTCCAAATGATAGACAATTTTGCAAATGAAAACCGTGAACCCAAGGGTGCATAGAGACTTGCCTAAATAATACAAACAAGCTCAGCTGATACAAGTACAATAGTACTTGTTTCAGACTTTGTCCCCTTCCACTATATGTAGTGGGATAGTGGAAAGTACACTAAAGTCCAAACTTAGTAAATTGCATTTAATGAGCTGATTTGGTGTATCATTTTAGCAGATATTCCAAAACCTAAGTGATCAATATTTTTCATTTGAATTTTAAAACCTTTTGGAGTTAAAATATCAATACTGCACTTAAGTGCATGTGCGTAATACTGAGGTTTGTTTCCACAGTGGTCTCAGTACTACTAAGTTTATGTCTGATAAAGATAATTGTTCTTTGCTTGTTCTTTGCCTGTTCTTTGCCTGTTCTGTTTACTGGACATAAACTTTAACCCTTTTTGCTTCTTTACATATAAACATAAGCCTTACTTTCCTAAGTTCATTTTATAAGAAGATCCTAATAACATAAAAATAAAAAGCTCCAAGCTCTTGGCTTTTGATCTTCAAGTATCTCAAGGCTCTGAAAATCTTCATTTCAAATGTTGCCTTGATGATTCCTCACTTGATTCAACCTGTTCATACACAATCATACATAGCAATCAAGTATAGAGAATTGGTTTGTCATCATTCGAATCAAACATGGTTCAACAGTCGAGTCACATGGTACCCGGCTTAAATATTTTAAGCTAGATCTTTTGTAATTCCTTCTATTAAATTTTAACATAAAGTACCTATAAGAGCAAAGATCACACCTGTAATGCCCCGAAATTTCGGGATATTTTAAAATTTTTATAATTAATTAAATATATAATTAATTGGCTATTTAATTGATTATTGTTTAATTAATTATTAGTTATTTGTAGCAGTCCAGTTATTTTAATCCTGGCCCGAACCTTTTTATCTTGTCATGCCAAAACCCGAGCCCAATCTATTCTTTTCTTTTCCACCTCACGGCCCATATTACTTTTCTTTTAATTATTTCATTTTAATTGTTTAACCAATATTACTAATTCCTTACCTATTCTAACTGATTCCAAAAAAAAAACCCTACTTTTACTCTTGCTCACCTATTCTTTCTCCTATAACTTTAGGAAACCAAAACCCCTATTACTACTAATCCCACACGGCCAAGCCCCCTTTTTGGATTCAACAATTGTTCACCATTTTTTTTTTCCTATCAAACAATTCATAAGAAAATCTCTAAACTCTTCTCCATCAATCCAATCAACCAAGAATTGAAGCAAGAACGCTAAAAGAAGCCAAGAACCGTGTGATCTTGGGTATTTTCGAACCTTCTTACAAATCTAAGGTAATTGGATTGCTTTTACTTAATCTTTAGGATAGATTAGTTTCATAGTTTTTAGAATATGGTTTGGAATTGTTTAGAACAATGTAGGATTGCTTAGAATTAGTATCATGTTTAGGATTGAAATTTTTCGAATCATATGATGAATATTATGATGTTATTTTCTTGATTTCTTTATGTAAATTTGATGAATCTTGATTATTTAAATTATTAATTAAATTCTTAAATTAAAAAGAATATTTATGTTCTTGTTGTTCTAAATTGTCGAGTCACTTAGAATAATTTTAGGAGCATCTTTAATGTTTGATCTTTAATCAAGATTTATTTCGTGGCAAAATTCATCCTTTTCTTGCTTGAAATAATTTAATCTTTCAAACCGGTAAAACTGTCCAGATTTGGTTTACGAATTATTCTAGGAACTTAATCAATTCGGATTGCTACGAAATTTTAGGCGGACGTTAGTAATACTGTTTTACATCTTGTGTTAAATTTTCGTAATTTTTAAAGATCGTTTGCTATGGCAAAAAAATCTAAAACTGAATTCAGCCTAATCTGATTTGTTAGTTATAAAATTCCTTAAAAATAGTAAAGGACGTTATTTTTGAATTAAATTTATGCACGTTAAACCTTGAACCTATATTTAGCTTCCATCAAAATTTCCAGATTATTCGATACCTTTAAACGGTCGTTCATAATTTAATTCTTTAAAAATCAGATTGTGTAAAATAGGGTGATTGAATTATTAAAACATGTTACTATTAATTCTTGAAATGTTTATATGATGATATGATGAATTTATTTAATTAGTATTTTTAGTTTAAAAATGTCGAGTGGTCATATCAGGGTTTGACCAATTTTAGTTTAATTTCTGAATTATAATAATATTGGAAGGTAATTGTAGGAACTATAATTATCATTATTATAAATATAACAATACTTCGGAAAGCAATATTATGACAAAAGGAATAAGTTGCATTATAATAATAATAATAAAAGGATTTCAGGGATAGTTATTATATTTATCACCATAATATTTATTATCATTATTATTATTAAAAGGAATTATCAGGGACAAATGACAATATGAAGGGAAATAACAATATGACAAAAAGGGTAAATTACAACATGATAATAACGAAGAAGATTACAGGAATAATTACCATTATATTTATTATCATTATTATTATTAAGGAAGTCAGTAGGGATAAGTCGCAATATGAAGGAAAGTAATAATATGAATAAAGGAAGGGTTATGGGTAAAATATGACAAGATAAGTATTTCAGGGGAAGGTTTCCTTTGTATATGTGTATAGTATGAATTTCGTATATTTGTGACTGTATGGTATACGTATATTGTATGTATTTCTAACCGTATTTTGCAGGTATTTTGTACGTATTGTATACGTATTGTTATACGTATTTTTATACGTATTCCGTATGTATTCTTGTACGTATTTTTATACGTATTCTGTATGTATTTTTGTACGTATTCTGTATGTATTTTTGTACGTATTTTTATACGTATTCTGTATGTATTTTCGTACGTATTTTTGTACGTATTCCGTATGTATTTTTGTACATATTCCGTATGCATTTTATACCTATTTTTGTACGTATTCCGTATGTATTTTTGTATGTATTTTTGTACGCATTTCGTAGGTATTGTTTTTGCATTATTTTTCCGCATGATGTTGGTCATTTTCGAGTGGTATAAGTTTAGTTTGGAGTTTGAGTCAAGTTAAGATGAACAAGATTGGATTAGAAGTTAAGCTATGACGATAAGGAATTGAATTGAGGATTGGAATAGAACAGAACAGAACAGAATTGAATTGAATTGAAAAGATGATTAACTATGAAGTGACCACCTATCTAGTGGCTCACGTGCCATGAACATAGGTATAGTCGAAGCCACTGTCCTATCTTCGGATTGGGGACAGTTCTTGATCCCAGTGCTTGGGGAGTAGATCCTTGTGGTTGACCCGGCATGAGCAAGGAAAGTTGGGGGGAGTAGATCTTCGTGGTTGACCTCTTACGAGCATATGACTGGTCACGGATTAGCACCTAGTTGGGAAAGAACAGAAAAGAAGAGTCATTGATGAGGATTAGAAGTCTAGAATTGGTTGAGCTGAGCTGAAGGTCTTGTTAAGGATGACTTGTATGATTGTTTTCCGCTGCGTACTTGATGTGTTTGCTTGTTGACTTCTTTGCATTTGACTTGTTCGGCAGTTCAGATGATCTGTTCTGATTATTATGTTTCTAATTGTGTTCTACTGATTAAGTAGGACAATCTAATTACTCACCACTGACTGTGGACCCCCCATTCTATTTCAGGTACAGGTGGTGATTGAGTTTAGGCTACGTATGGGCTGGGATTGTGAGCTAGCCAGCTTAGAAGTGACCCGATGACTAGTTTAGATTATGTTTATTTGATTTAGTAGTCTATTCTTTATTTTGTAATAGTAAAGGATATTGGTTTGATATTTATTTTGGGATTATCTAACAGTTTTTAATGAATAATATGATTAAACCGCTGTAGTTCATGAACCTAACTTTGAAGTTTTAGAAGTTAATGATCTGTGATTGTTGTTTTCTCCGAAAACAACGCTGCTAAATTACGGGTCGTTACAACACCTGTTTTCAATCCAGAGTACCTTCTAAATTTTAATACAAAGTACTTATATCCGCAAAATACCTTAAATTATTTGGCAGAAATAGAACCCAAAATAATAGAAAATGCAGCCATTTATTGTCATAAACTCATAATTAACCCCAAAAAACCCTAAATTACTCAAACTAATAATCTAAACGCCATCTAAAAGTGAAATAAAAACCTTATAGAAGAAAAAAAAGGACGAAATTAACCTGTGAGCTAGGAGGCGCTTGGCTGCCGGTGCCGGTGGTGAGAGGTGACTACGGCCGGTAGAACTTCTTTCTACCTTTTGAATCCTAACTTCTGAACTTGCTGAGAGAGAAAGAGTCGATGAAGAAATGAAAGGAGCAAAACCCTAAACCCTATCTTATGAACTTCTTTCTTCCTTTTAAGTTAATGGGCTTTATGCCTTTATTATAATTGGGCCTCTATAAAAAAAACTATTTTTTTTAAAAAAGAAATAACCTGGTAATTACCGGGTACCCGAATCCCTTAAAGAGCGGCCCATTACCCGACCCGAAATGTCTGTCTTTTATCGGGCTGGGTACCCAACACGGGGATTTTTTTTTTTAAAAAAAACCCGTCGGGTAGTGTACGGGTCAGCGGGCTGGGTTTTTTTTGGACACCCCTACCTAGTATCCGATTATACTTTTTAAATAAAAAATTATTTAAAAACCGTTTTTTTTTTAATTTGAAAAAATAGTTTATTTATTTTATAAAAAAAAATTACTTTTTATTAAAATTTCTTTATTGTTACAAAAAAAAAATTCTTTTATTAAAAAAACAACAATTTTTTAATTAAAAAAAGCAATTTTTTATAATTAAAAAATAAAAACAATTTTTTGAATTAAAAATTTTTTTTAAAAAAAAGAATAAAAAGTTGTACAAGAGACAAAAATCCGGGATCCGAATATCCGGATATCGGATCCGAATATCCGGATATCGGATCCGAATTTTAGGGTATTCAAATTTTCAGGTATCGGGAATATCCGAATCGGATCCGAGTAAAAAATTGTAACCTGAAAAACTATGTATCCGATTTTTAGGTACTCAAAAATCCGGATATCTCAGTATTTTCCCAGCCATGACCACCACGATCATGGCGGTCCAAAAAAATAGGGGGCGTCTGAACTAAACACCCGCTCCCTAAAAAAAATTGACCACTATGATCGTGGTGGTCATAGTGGTTGTCGTGGTCGTGGTCCAGGGGCGTGGTGTCCAGTGCCATTGTCCAAGTAATCATGATTGTTATGGAATGCTAGTGAGGTGGGGGTATACTTAGTAATAATGGGGTAATGATTATCATTTGAAAATAAAGAAAAAGTAAGATTTGATTCTAATAATCCAACATTTCACTCATTTGCAACCAATAATCCAACATTTGGATTATTCGGGAATATAAATAATCCAAGCTATGCTCTCTAAATTTATCAATAAACCAAACTTGAAAATCAGCTACTATAGGAGGTTAATTATCTATTACCTTTTTCTTGGATTTTATAATCAACTATGCATTAAATAACTAACGTTAAATTACCTACACAACAAATAATTGAACTCCTACAGCAGATCATTTTCACGTTTGATTCATTGTATAAATTTAGGATGTAATAGAGTAATTTGCCGTGATTTGCATTGACTTGAGAATTGTATCATATACAACACTATTGAAAGCTAAGCTAGAAAACTAAATGTTTACAAGGCAAATGTATACATAAATAGAATATTAGCATATTCTATTGTCTAATATACATAAATAGAATATTGACATATCCTATTGCCTAATACACCACCACAGTCGAAACGGGAGTATTGCGTACGTTAAGACTGTCCCGAAAATCCTCAAACAATAGTTTGGGCAGACTCTTTGTGAAAATGTCAGCAATCTGATATCGAGAAGGAACATGTGAAACACGAACCTCACCTTTCTGAACTTTCTCGCGAGCAAAGTGAATATCCATTTCAATGTGTTTGGTACGTTGATGATTAACTGGATTACCAGACAAATAAATAGCACTGACATTATCGCAATACACTAGAGTGGCTTTCAAAATAGGACAATGAAGCTCAAGGAGAAGATTTCGAAGCCAACAAGATTCAGAAACGACATTAGCAACCCCTAGATACTCAGCTTCAGCACTGGACTTAGACAGGGTCGGTTGCCTTTTAGAAGACCAGGAAATTAAACTGTCACCAAGAAAGACACAATAACCTGAAGTAAAACAACGAGTATCCGGACATCCACCCCAGTCAGCATCAGTGTAGGAGACAAGAGAGGACACTGAGGATTTATACAATTGTAAACCCGAACCAGATGTGCCTTGAAGATACTAAATAATACGCTTTAAGGCATTCATATGGTGAAGCATATGAGCATGCATAAACAGGCATACCTGTTGAACAGCATAAGAGATGTCCGGTCGAGTGAATGTCAAATACTGCAAAGCATCATACAACCTACGATAGAGGGTACGATCATCATAAGTGGTGCCCTCGCGAGCACTCAATTTACCTTGAGAGTCAACAGGTGTTGCAGAAGGCTTACAATTGGACATGCCAGCTCTGTCAATAATTTCCTGAGCATATGTTTTCTGAGATAAAAATAAACCAGCAACATTCCGAGACACAAAAATACCCAAAAAATAATTGAGTTGACCCAAATCCTTCATAGCATATTCAGAGTTGAGCCGGGAAATAATATGTTGTCGAAGAGAGTCCGAAGAAGCAGTAAGGACAATATCATCAACATATAGAAGAATGTATGCAGTGGCATTACCATGGTGATAAATGAACAATGAGGTGTCAGAACTACTGTCAATGAAACCGATAGATTTGACAAAATTACCAAATCGCTGATACCAAGCTCGAGGTTCTTGTTTCAGACCATAAAGAGACTTACGGAGAAGACATACATGGTCAGGGCGAGTAGGATCTTTAAACCCCATAGGTTGATACATATATACAGTTTCATTCAAATTACCATGTAAAAAAGCATTCTTAACGTCATGTTGAATTATTGACCAAGATTTTGACAAAGCAATACTAAGAACCATACGAATGGTGGCTAGTTTGACAACAGGACTAAACGTCTCAACACAATCAATTCCCTCCCTTTGAGTCTTACCATCACCAACCAAACGGGCCTTATACCTTTCAAATGAACCATCCGACTTCATTTTATGCTGGAAAATCTATAGCGAGCGGATAATATTCGCATTATTCGGTCGCAGGACTAACTCACAAGTATCATTTCTAATTAGAGCATCATATTTTTCCTGCATACCAATTTTCCAATTAAGGTCACGAAGAGCATGAACCGGATTTTTTGGAATAGGAGACAAAGAGATAGAATGATGAAGAGCATGATATTTGGGATTAGGCTTACAGATCCCATGTGTGCTACATGTAGCCATAGTGTGGATAGGAGGGTGGGAAGGATTGTAGTCATTTGGGTGAGGAAGAGAGGTAATAATGGGTTGTAGTTGGGAAGGAGAAGGGGGCGGCCCAATGGAGGCGCTTGACCCAGCGAAAATTATGGGAAAGGAGGGTAAGGAAGTAGAATAAGGAGAGGGGGAAACAGGCCCAATTGCTGCGTGTGGCCCAGCAGGCATGAGGGAGTCAGGGGGCTGAGGACAAGATGGCCCAGTGGGCGCTGGTGGATCAGCAAGTGAAGCAGGAACATTTTGGGCCGATTTTTGGTCAAGGAGAGGGAGGAGTGAATGTCTTATTAATGGATTATCTATGGTGGGTTGAATTTCACCTAAGAAATCATAAGTATGGGAAGATGGAGACTATATTTTGGAAAAAGGGAACACCGACTCATCAAACCAAACATGCTTAGCTATGATAATCTTATTACTTGACATATCGTAACATTTGTAACCCCGATGATTAGAAGGATATCTAAGAAACACACAAGGAGTAGAGCGTGATTGAAGTTTGTGTATTTTGAAAACACAAACAACAAAAAACGCGAAGATGTGAATAATCGGGAGTTGTATTTTACAATATTTGAGAGGGAGATTTTTAGCTAAGCAATTTAGTAGGTAAAATATTGTGAAGGTATGTGGCCATTTCTAAGGCATAATGCCAAAAAGATGGAGGCATGGAGGCATGACAAAGAAGAGTCCGAACAATATTATAATGGTTTTAATTTTTCGTTCGGCCTTGCCATTTTGTGGAGAAGTGTATGTAGGGACAAGAAAGGCGAAAAATCATGCCATATTTGTGACAAAACTCGGTGAATGATTTATTATGAAATTCTCGGCCATTGTCACATTGAAACGCTTTGACGTCTCGTTCAAATTGAGTTTTTATATATGTTCTTAGTCTTAGAAATAGATCAAATACTTTGGATTTTGTAGAGATAAGAAAGGTCCACAAAAAATTCGTATAATTATCTACGAAAAGAACATAATATTTATGACCTTGAGAACTCAAAATAGGAGATCTCCACAAATCACTATGAATGATATCAAACGGCATAGCAGTATAAGATATTGAATCATAAAAAGGTGATTTTATTAATTTACCCAAAAGGCAAGAATGACAAATATGAAAAGAAACCTTATTACAATCAATTAAATTATTACTACGCAACGAATTGAGAACATTATTTCCTGGATGACCTAAACGAGAATGCCACACATTAGAAGAAACAGCTGCAAAGGCAGATGGAGGGTTGGAAAAGAAAGCTTGATTATGCGGAGAGAAAGGATAAAGGTCACCATTGCTATTACATCTCACTAGGCTGCTCCTCGACTGCAAATCCTTCACAGAAAATCCAAATGGATCAAACTCAATGGAAACATTATTATCGGTAGTGAATTTTCTAACAGAGATTAGATTTTTGACTATTTTGGAGACATGAAGAACATTTTTGAGCTAAAGTGTATTTTGATGAAGAGTATCATGACCATAACCCTTAATTGGAATTGTGCTAACATTTCCAAGAATAATTGAATTATTATTATGATTGCTCAAATTAAAATAGGGAGATAGATTACCTTCGGAATGGGTCATATGAGAGGTGGCGCCCGTGTCCATATAATAGTTCGGATCGGCCAAGGACATGGTGTACATCGCTTGTTCAATGTTAGTGGGCAGACATCCTGAAGGAGGAGGGGGAGTCGCACAGTAGGCTTGGGGACGTGGTCCCAGAATACCTTGAGAGGAGGGAGCTTGATGTCCAGGCCGTGTAGCAGCCCATGGGTAAGGTCCCGGGCGTTGGGACGGGTACGGACATGGCGGGCTTGCCCATGCAGGTGGAGCCTAGTAGGCCCATGGAGGAGGGAGCATATATCCAGACCCGAAGTGCTGCTGATGAGGGCCGAACTGTTGTTGTTGTGGAGGTGAAGACCGAGGCTAATGGGATGGGCCTTTGCTGCCATTGCCGGAACTACCACGACCCTTGCCTTTGCCTTTATTATTTTTCCGGCCACCTCCACGGGAGTTACCACCACGAGAAGAAGTGGAATGGTTAGGGGGATCCAAGGGAGATGCAACCACTGTGGAAAGATGAGTAAGAAGAGCTTCCTCACGCACTTCATTTGACAAGTTAGTGGCATTGCTTTGCTCTTCAAGTTCCAACATGGAGCGCAATTCATCAAAGGAAGGCAGAGGCTTTAGATGACGAACGAAAGTACGGAACGACTTATATTCTTCCGAAAGCCCTTTCAATAGTTGAAGTGCCATCCGATTATCCGAAACCTTATCACCAACATTTTTTAAACTATCAGCAAGGGTTTTGAGACTGAGTGTAATAGGATTTTACACAGTCGAATTGTTCAACTTTTGTGTTGGTGAATTGCACATCAAGATGTAAGGCTCTAGAGGACTTGTTGTGGAAAAAAATTTCAAGTCGATTCCATGTATCGATAGCCTTGTCATCGGCATCAAGTATGGAGTTTAAGAGGTCATTTGAAATAATCCCATAAATCCATTGTCTAACAATGTCATCTAGTCTCTGCCATAGAGCCATATCAGAAGGATTCACGAGCGGCGTTTTCTCAGTAACTGGACTAACATGGTTAATAACCATATAGGCATGACAATGAAGTTTGAAAAGGGTAGACCAGTTGTTGTACTCGGTGCCAGCATAATCAAGGACAACGGGTATGTGTTGTTTGATGTTGGTAACGAGGGTAGCCGGGTGAAGCTTCGAAGGTTCAGCCATGGGGGCTGAAAAAGTGAAGAAGATGAGTGTAGAGAAAAAAGAAGAAAGGATGCGGTTGAGAGGAAAAGAACTTAGACTACTGATACCATAATAGAATAATTTGCCGTGATTTGCATTGATTTGAGAATTGCATCATATACAACACTATTGAAAGCTAAGCTAGGAAACTAAATATTTACAAGGCAAATATATACATAAATAGAATATTGGCATATTCTATTGTCTAATATACATAAATAGAATATTGACATATTCTATTGCCTAATAGGATGCAAAAATTGGATTGTTCATGAATAATACTAATACTAAGGTTAGACTATAGAATTGGTTGTGAATGAGTCAAATGTTAGATTATTAGAATCAAATATTCCTATAAAAAAAATGTTGTAACGTTTATTGATAATTATTCAAGGTTTTGTTATAATAGTGTGTTATTTTCCAAAGATGAGGCGATGGGTAGCTTGTTTGAAGATCTAAAAACGAAGTAGAATTGTAAAGGTGAAAAGATTTCTAATAGATAAGAGAGTTAAATACTATGATTCATGTTATTTTGATCAAATTGGCTTTATTCATGAAACAACTACAACATACTCACCACAAAATAAATTTTACATGTTGGAAACCAAAAATAGGACTCTAAAAGAAATAGTTAGTTTCATTTATCAAATTCGGGTTTAATCTAAGAGACAAATTTTGGGATGAAGCTATGCTAACAAAAGAAATTGTAATATTTTCACTGTATTCCATTAGCATATCGTGACACCCAATGTTCCATAAAGAATCGCTAAAAATTACGAAGTAAAAGAAATGTGTATCAACCCGTCTTGAGGAGAGGATCTCGTTCTTTATTTCCTACATAATTTCTAACACTAGATGGGAAGTTAGAGACTACGCACAGTTAAAATGAGTTACTTATAACGATGTTTTTTTTTTGATAAGGAAAGAAACCGATTGGACTTACATAATAAGCACCAACCACAACATCCACCCAAGGGATGAGGAAAAATTCTCCCAAACCTACTACAAAACCACAACTTAGCAAATAAACATAAACTAAACAAATTAAAGGCTAAAAACAAGTGACTTAATTATCATCCCTAATAATAATAATAATAATACATAATTACAAAATGATCAAGCTTCATATAGTGGAATGGAAAAAAAAAAAACAGAACACTAATTAACTAGGGAGTGCTTAAAGATGAAGACAATGTGAGTCTAACTTAACAGGAGTAAATTATTGAAAGAGCAATAAATTTAGGTCCTCTGTTCATCTAAATCTGCATTAATAGGAAGTGGGGGCTCAAACATGGAGAAAGCCCTAAAAGCAGAGATGACTGCCAAAAAAAGAAAACAAAACAGTGATAAAAAATGAAAAATCAAAGCAAGTTTCAATTTGGTGCAAAAGTTCCCATATGCACTGCAGGCCTCACTCCATGCTACTTCAACATCACCTTTGTGTGCCAAGTACAGTAACTCTGCTCCTGCTGCTCCAGATGTCACCATTAGATAGGCCATCACCTATATCATTCCCACAATTTTGGCAACTTCATTATTCATAATTTATACTTCGTGTCCCAAATTAGTTGCTACATTCTGAAAAATAACAATATTTATTTGTAAACTATGATTGCTTATAGTTTCATGTAAAAAAGAAAAATATATTTATGATGAATATAGTTTAATTCGTCTGAATATGTACTTTTCAAACATATAATTTTTATAATTTTTTATTATGTGTAGTTCAAGATATTTTAATTTAAAGTTGTGTATTGGGAGATATGAAAAAGAGAATCTACAAATAATTTGGAACATTAGGAGTACTTCATATCTATTTTTCATATCTTTCGAGACATAATTTTAAATAAAAATATTTTTAATTACAAATAACAAAAAATTATTTAAAATATCTTGAAGTCATATTAAGATGAAACAAATTAGATCCATCAAGAGTCAAGACTATATTTTTTCATTATATACACAAAATTCGAAATAGTTAATGTTTTGAAATGAACAATGTTAATTTATGGTATGTAGCAAATATTTAAAGAGAGGGAGTATCAGTTATAGATTCATAATATAGGTTAAAAAAAGGTTATAAACTTTGTTACTCCCTTCGTTAATAAATAATTGTTTCATTTTACTTTTTTGTATGTCCATATGAGCATATCTATTCTCTTCATTTATGTTTTTAGTGATACGAAAACCTACAATTTTATTTACATTTGTACTCTTACACATCCATAGCTTATTTACTAATTTTACCACATTTACGTTTCAACAATAAATTGCAACCTTATAAGAAAATCACCCTCAAAAAACAAACAGAACACTTAAATTAGCACTCCAATTTATGGACATATTCTCAACTAAAAATTATTAAAAAACTGGAGTGCTCTAATAAATTTTGGAGTGTCAAAATTAGTATCGGAGAGACTAGATACACAAACAATGTCAATGTGTACAACAAATTCAATATTGCATCCAAATGTATAAATATTGTATCCAATCTTTTGTAAGGGATACAAATGGCCATTGGCCAGTCACTATTTCACAAAATGATATAATCATATTCTATACGAGTATTAATTTCTAACGTATAAAGATAACACAACTTTTAAGATTTTTGACAAGAAAAGAGGGTTTTGAAGATGACCAAGAATGAACAATCAATATCAGTACTTGACCACAATTGACCAATCATATATTGAAAAAAATTCAAATTAAACAATTTTGGTGCACTATATGAATATGATCCTCCTTATATTAATATTGACATTTAATAATGTGAGTAGACAATGAATATTTTGCGCTAACAATGAGAAGTGTGACAAACATGTCCCCTCTACACCCGTCACCAGAAAGTGCAAGTCCACTTTACAAGAAAAAAGAGGTTTCACCTTAAAATCATATGGTAGTAAAGGGAATAACCCCTTAGCCATATAAAGTGGACACAATTTTATTATTTTTTCAATGTGAGATTTATTCAACCAAAAGCTTAAACTAATAGTTAAGGTCCTAGAATATATTATACATAATCTATCACTCCCCCTTACATAAAAGACCATTTGGGCTTGAAATATGCACGCAACAAAGACCAATATTACCCAGCACAGATTAATTCCACTTATATAGAAGAAAGATGGCTTAAGCTAATAGTTGAGGTATCATTATTTCATTTTACCTATACAAAGATCATGAAAACAGAACACAACAAAATTTAATTGTGCGATTTGTTATATTTTTGGGGCAACAGGAGAATGATTCTCAGCGTGTTAATTTGTTAAGTTGTGAGGTAGTCGAATTTTGTTTTTTAACCTGTGTAAGGCTCAGGCAATGTGTCATATGTGTGTTAGAGGGAGACTTACAAAATACTAGGTGAAAATTATCCAAATACAATGAAGTTTCATATGTAGGGGAATGAGTTTACCTTGTGGAGAGCAAATTCTCTTCAACCACTTAGACCTATTTTTAAAAATCTGACCAGATAATAACTGATTAAACCTAATTTAGACCGATTAGAACAAATTAAATTTGATTGATGCTATTTAAAACTTAATAAATCTGATTAACCTTAATAATGTCTAGAGCTGATCTGATTGACCTTCACACACTCACTTTTCTTTTCTCTTGATCATAGATTATTACTCCCCCTGTCCCAATTTACTTGCCCCACTTTGACTTTAGGCACAGTTCACATGTGAACTTTGACTTTATTTAATTTAATATACGTAAGAAAAAACATAGTAATGATGAGGATCTAGTTTAATTCGTCTAAACATGTACTTTTCAAATATATAATTTTTATAATTTTTTATTATATATAGTTAAAGATATTTTTATTTAAAATTGTATCTCGGGAGGTGTGGAAAAAAAAATGTAGTAAATAAATTGGGACGGAGGGAGTAATTTATTACTTACCAAAGTTTGTCTAGTCACATGTGATCAATGCACTTAATGGATAATGTATTTTACCAATTTAAAAAGTGCCCCCAAATTGTGCGCCTACTACTGAATATTCTAAAAACAAATGTAATTTCAAGATTTTGATATTGTTTGGCAATTATAGTTTTGGGCCAAAAGAAGAGTATTGAACTTCAACTTTAAAAACCATGTTTGATAAAGAAGAGTTTTAAAAGAGTGTTTTAGAAAACTCTCAATATTTATTATTAAAAAAAAAAAAAACTATTTGAAGCTTTTTTTCTTTAGAGGATTAGTTGAGAGTATTATGGAATGACTTTTTGTTGCCCGTAATAATAATACTGACATATAATTTAAATTTAAAATGTCTTTGTACTTCACACAAGTGATTAAAGTTAATATTTTAATATAATTAGGTTTTTGGCCCATCCATAATGCACGGGTTTTGTACCTATTAGCTTCATAGTTCTATGTTTTAGTTTTTATAATTCTAATGATTTTATAAGATGGAAATAACTAACTAAGATTTGTTAATAATTCATCAAAAAAATGAAAATATATCAAATTTTTTTATTATTTTTAAGATTACAACATATATTTTCCTTGGAAAAAAAAATATACAAGTACATATTTTGTAGAATATCCATTTGCATAATTATAAAATAATGGAAAATAATTTTATAAATATAAAGTGTGAGCATATTTAGAAGAATTCGAAATAGAATAAAATCAAATTTAAAATGAATAACTCAAAAAGAAAGTGATGTAAGAAATCTAATCTCATAATTTGAAACTGATTGAAAAGTTTTATTAAATGTAAATAAATTATTAATATTGATTGTAATTAGAAAATAGAAGCAATTTTTTATTTCAAAAAAAAAGGAAAATGATACATTTTTTAGGATGAAGTATGGCATAATTTTAAAGATGAGATATCCTATGTGTCAAAATTTTATATTTTAGGGTGTGTTTTAATATATTAGGTATAGATTTTGGCCAATGAAAACACATATTTAAAGGGTTTGATAACCCTTTTTAGAGTTTTTCAATCACTCTCCATTTTGAAAGGATCCCCAATTATACCCTCAAGGGCACCAATGAGTGCCTTTTAAAACATACTCTCTCCCTTCTTTTTTACTTAGCTTGCTATAACATTCCACCTATTACAAGTTTTCAGGAGAGACATATAAAGTTATAGGGATTATTAAAAAGTAGATGTATTTATTCGGGGATGATTTTGGCACTCCCAAAATTGATTTTGGCACTCATCCTCCTCTCACATGAATAGTAAGGGGGAGGAGTGCCAAAATCAATTTAGGGAGTGCCAATATCAATTGCCATTTATTCCGAATCTAAAAAAGTTAATAATAAAACAGGTAGAATAAAGTGAAATGACAACAAAAAAAATAGAATAAGTAGAACTTATGTGAGCCTCATATGCCGAAATAAGAAATACTACATCCGTATCGCAATACTCGCAACTTTTGTCATTTTAGGTTGTAACACAATACTTGCAACAAATATTTTTTACTATATTTAGTGAAAAAATTACTCATGTGAAATTTTTTCTAGCTTTACTTTTGTTGTGGTTTCACTTAATTATTCATTTTTCATCCTATCTCTCTCTTTAAATCTATTAATTGCCTAGGAGTCCGTATCGCATACTTATGTAGCGACTATTGCGATACGGAGGTAGTATAACAAGTAAATTGAGACATTCAAATCAGAAAAGTGTAGCAAGTACAAAAAGAGAGAGTGGTAAGGACCATATAGCTTAAAAAGAAATGCAACAATATTTACAGGATAACCCATAATGATATATGTAGTAACCGTTTAGGGACAGACAAAGTATTTTCCATGACTATCTAGCTAGGGTTCATTTTAAAACTTTGTTTGTTTTTAATTTTATATATATGTACAAAATGAAAAATATCATGGATCTAGTTTGATTCGTACGAAATATTATTCTTTAATAAATAATAATTTCTATAACTTTTTTTTTATTATATGTGGTTAAAAATATTTTTCATATAAAGTTGTGTATCGAAAGAACTAATAAATATTAATAAATACGAAGGATGCAAGATACTCAATTCTTGTGGTTTACAGTATGAATATTCTCTAAATTTCATTGTTTTGAGGCATAGGTCGTGGCTCAGTGGGAGCCGCGCCTCCATTCCCGCGCCGTGCCCCGGGTTCGAGCTCTCACCCTAGTGTTTGCTGGGATATCCCCTCCCCCCTTATACTGGCATCCTAAGATAGGACTAGTATAAGGGCCCACCCGTATACGTTTCCGTCTAAAAAAAAAGTATGAATATTCAATTTGTCTAGTACATATTATTCTCTAAATTTCAACTTTAATCTCTATTTACACCAATTTTTAATAGCGTACATTTATTTTTATTTAAGGAAAAAAATGGCCATTACAAAAACTAGCTAGATTTTTTTGTTTGTTTGTATACATTATCAAACTTTTGTCTTGAGTATCAAACTACATATCCATAGCCATTAATTAATGTGGAATAGACAAGCATAGTATTCTCTTCAATTTATTTATATAAACTTATATGTTTAGTTAATTGATACGAAGTATTTATTGATACTCTGAACAGCTAGTCACGGAATTTCTAAGTTCGACGCTAGTTGGATAATATAGGACATTGCTACACCTATTCACCGTATTGACAACCCACTACTAATAAAGCAATTAAATAATATTATTTATTTTAAGTGAAACTCTATTATCAAGGGAAATGCCTAATTCCTAACAGTTAGATGTGTAAAACACATATAACATGGCAGTTTTGTAAATAAATGCAACTTTTAAGTGGCATTATTTACATCAATGCCACTAAAAAGTTGTATTTATTTACACATCTAAGGGCATGTTTATCCCTCATATTCCATTACATAATTTAGATTCTGCCACATCAGCTTTCCACTAACTTTTACCCATTCAGACCCATACAAGTATCTCTCCACTTTTACACTTTATCCCAAACACTATAACATAAACTCATTTATCCCTATAAAAAAAATATATAAAATATCTTTTAACTTTTTTTTTTATTTGACAACAAAGGCAAACATCAATAATTAATTGATTTTCGTGGGGCCCATCATAGTCTTGAGTTGAGTTTTAAAAACCAAAACTTGCATTTAGACTCAGACCTAGTTTGCATAACAATATCCCTAAAGACTCAAGCAAAACTTATATTAAGACTCTTGTTCAGACTACCAATAAACATGCGCTAACTGTTAGGAATTAGGCAGCCCTCCTATTATCAATGCCCTCTATCTTTTTATTAGTTGTGAGTAGTCAACCGGTGTGTAGTCAACCGGTGGGTAGACTAAGTTTTTTCCGAACATATAATGTGTATGTGTAATAGCTAGAAACCCTATAACTCTACAAACAATTGTAATATAGAGAAAGTCTACAGTTACATTATTATGTAACTTAAAAAAGGTTAAATAATCAATAATAACTCATAACTTTATCTATTATTTTATTAACGCTATGAGTTATTATTAATTGTTTAACCTTTTGTAAGTTAAACAATGTGTAAATATGGAACTTCTAATAAAGCATATATTAATTTAATGAAGAGTAGATTACTAGATATTGACAATAACATTAATAAAATAATAAATAATGTTATGAGTTATTAGTGGTCATTTAAGCTTTTTAAGTTACATAATGTGTTTAATGAAGGATAGTTGGACAATTAATTTGGTTTGCACTTTGTAAAGTTCGGCTTTTAATTCTATGCACGAGTGAGTAAAAAGATGTACAAAAGTATTGAATGAAAAAAACAAAAAACAAAAAGTTAATAAAGGTGAAAGAGTAATCACACTTTCCATTCTTATGTTAAGAGTATTTTCTTTCAAATTAGCGAAAATTTTAAAATTGATGATTTTTGCTAATTTATGAACAAAAAGCTAAACGAACCCAGAAAACAAACCTGATCAGAAACAAAGAAAACCCAAGTTTTGTTTACTAAGCAACGAATCCAAGTTGAAATTGCAGCAACAACAGCATACCCCGCAGCAATACCAGCAACACAAACCATATACCTTTCAACAAACCGCATCAGTTAATTTCAACCAACATAAACATTTTCAGTGTCTGTTTATGTCAGACCGTTGCATTTAAAAAGAAACGGAGATGCTAATATTATAAAAATTAAAAGCACGAAAAAGGAGTTAATTACTTGAGTCCTGAAAAGTTGAGGAATTGAATGGTTCCATAATCAGGATTATCTTCATTGTTAGTGACACTGAGGCATAAAGCAGCAAGACTAAGAGGAATGACAGACAATCTGAGTGAAAAATCAACAAGTTTCAATCTTGGTACTCTAAATTTGTTGGTGTTTGAAATTTGGTCATTGTTTTGTATTTCATTCATAGTTAAAAATAAAAATGACTTTCAAGAACGGATAGATAATGTGAAGAATGTGAAGTAAAGAAGATAAAAGGATGTGAAAAAGTATGGATAAAGAAAGAAATTTGAGGAATTAGACCGGTCTAATTTGGAGTTTAGTGATGGTAGTAGACTAGTAGTCAAGTTTATATTTGCTTTTTGTCATGTGAAAGAATGATTGTTGCTTTTTAATAATACTACTACTACTACTAGATGGAAGAAGAAATTGCATTTAATTGAAGTACAGTACTTGTACACATCGATCTTGTCCCTTTTTTATGAATTAGAAAATCGTTACTCCTGTGAATCCTAAGAGCATTAAGAATAGAGGGGTTTGTATTGAGGTTTGTGTTTGTTTTCTGAGGTTTGTTCATAATCCTCTCTATTGTTAGGAAAATCTATTATATGAGAGGTTTGTTGAAGTTACTAATTAGTAACCTAGGTTTGTCATTTTTTTTTTGTGAGAGTTGATTTCTTTTTTTTTTTTTTTTTTTACATTGGGTCCCAACACAAACCTTATAGAGGTTTGTCTATTGTTGATGATAGGTTTGTTTGGGTTGAGTTTTATTAAATATCATGTGTCATGAAACAAACCTTACAGAGGTTTGTTTCTATTGCTAGTGCCTCTAAGATTGCTACATTCACTTTTTTACTTCTCTTAAAACACAACTTTAAATTAAAATATCTATATACACGTGAAATAAAAAATTATATAAACTTTATATTAAAGGAGTATACTTTGAGCCGAATCAAACAAGATTTTATTTGACTATATTTTTCTCTCTATATATATATATATGAGATTCGAGATAGTCAAAGTTACTAAATGAATAGCTGCGAAAGTCAATATGTAGCAAAAAAAAAGCACGGAGGAAGTAAGTAATATCACAAGAAAGGAAAATATAGGATTTTAGTTAATGTGTTTTACAATTGAAAACAATCCACTATTTGTAGTAAGTGTTACTGCCAATTTATTGGCTCAAATAATTAGTCAGGCTCAAAGGAGAGCCCAAATGTTGATTCAGTCCACCAAGGATCATCTAAAATGCCCACTAGAAGCCCAACAGAAACCTCAAGTGAAGGGTCACGTGGCAAGGCACTACAAGGCCACGTGGCAACATCTGACTGGTCCACATGACATCTTCCTATGAAGACATGTGACAGGTTAGAGTTCAGCATGAAAGTTGGGCAAAACACCCATTTGGTGGGAAATATGTAAAGATGTATCCCACATTGATAGAATAGTAAGGTTTGTAGAAAAGTCCATGTATATAATCTTTTATGATTTGATTGATGGAATACCACATTGATTGCTGATTTGACTTTACACATTAGCTTGTAATTTGTCAATTAACCTTTAATCTAATTTGATTAATAGCGATTAAAAGTTATTATTATCTTTTGCTCATTTATTTATCCTTATATTTATTTCTGCATTTAATTATGCATTTATCATATTTTGGAACCAAGTTTATAGCATAGTATTGGGTAGCACTCTCATCATTTCAAAAAACCCCTAAAACATTTGGCGCGGTCTGTGGGGAGGGCACGATATTATGACAAACTTAGGAGAAAAAACTCCCGAGATTCCAAAAACCACACTAGTAAGTGTAGAAGACGAAAACGATTCGGACGAGAGGGAAGATGTAATGACCCAGGTTTTTTCGGTATTTTTGCCTTGATTTATTTGTTATTTATGTGATTTTATGTATGGTCCAAAATTTATTTTGGACTATTTATTTTTATTTTATGTGAATAATTTCGATTAAATTCGATTATTTTGTTTTTGTTTGATTATTATTTATTTTATTATTATTTAATTAATTAGAATTTTTATTATTTAATTTTCTTATCAGTTACTTAATATTTTTGGGCCAAATGCGATTTAAGCATGATTAGTCATGCATGAGTGCAATTAGCCCAATTGATCACCATTAGGCCCATTTGAGCCCTATTAGAACCGGCCCCCCTTGTCATGTTGTGACGACCCGACTCGCTTAAACCGGCGCGGAAGAAACCGACGAGTCGAATAGTCAGAACTAACAAACTAAAATACTTAAAATTAAAAGCAGAACCTCGAAATGATTATATATACTAAACCAAAAGTACAATTACCCACAAGATTGTACACAACTAATCCCAAAAGTCATACTACTACTACTATCAAACGTAAACTCCAAATATATGTCAGAGTTAGATAAGTATACAAGTACTACTACTAGAGTATAAGACTAGAAAACATCGTAAAATAACAACATAAAGTCTAAGAAACATCGGCACTCGCCCAACCCAAAGCTAAGCAAGGACCTCATCATCAGAATTACCTGAAAAGTCAACAACAGTCCACCGTCAGTGGCGAGTAACATAACTGTCCCACCCTAACGGGGATACACATGAACATAGCACAAATCAAATAACCAAATCAAACAAGCCAATAAACATCAACTCATGCGAATCATAACAAGTAATCATGTTTGAATCGACTAACTTTAACCAATCTTAACTTTGTCGCAATCATTCGCATACTAGACCGGACTATGCACGTACGAACGCATCTTACGCATTCGAACTTTCTACTATGCCAGGATTGAGAATCTTACTCCCAAATCCCATGAAACCAATCTTACTGGAAATCCATATCCGAAGACAACATAGTAAGACCACCAACTATCCCAATACCGCGGATAGGATAGGGGCAACGTCTTAACCCAAAAACATAGAATCTTACTCTAAGTTTTAGGCGTCTAGTACCGAAATCAATCTAACTTTAACTTTAAAATCGAAGTTTACATTCTTAGTTAATTCTTAAGTTGCATCTTACGCCCTGACTCAAGAAATAACATGTAAACCAATCAAACTTACAACCTCTTATAACTTTCTTTAACCTTTTCTTTAACTTTCTTTAACTTTAAAGACTCAACCAAGAACTCATAAAGAACTTTAAAGAACTCATCAAGAATTCAAAGAACTCATCAAGAACTCATCCAAGATTCAAGATCTTCAACCAAGAACTCATTCAAGAATCAATAACTCATCCAACTTCATCAAATTACACGCATAACTCAACAATTCAACACATAAAATCATCAACTTCCTAGTATCCAAAAATCATCAAACTTGAACATGAATAACATCAAACTTAATACTAACATATTCAATCATGAAATCATCATATTCAATCGTAAAATCATCATAAAACCATCCCAAAATTTCAGATTATAACATACATGTAAACATGGTTAAAAACATCAAATAGTCTAATCTAATCATCTAATTTATACTATGAAACATAGTATACCAAATTAGGTTGGAAAAGCATGTTACCTTGATGAAGATTAACAAGATAAACACTTAAAAACTTGCTGCCCGGAAACTACCCACACGGCTCCAAGCAACACGGACCACCGCCTTCAAGCCGTGCCACCACTCGAACCACCACACGATACCACTGCCCAACTGCACCGCCTCACTCGAACCACCACACGGCCAGACCACGAGCACCACCGTACACCACCACGTCTTCACACGAGCACAACCACTCGAAACCCACGTATAACCCACACGAATCAAGCCCGGAAACCAACCCGAACTAGTGATCTTGAATGAAACTGTTGGGGTTTAAATTGTGTTTTGATACTTAAAGATCAATAGAGGTTGAATCTTTAAGTTTGGAGTTTGAATGAATGATGAACAAATGTGATGAATGACTAGCCAAAAATGGCGTGTGGCTATAATGCAAATGGAGGGAGTTTTTTGTTTGAAATTTTGATGGAAAGTGTTTAAGATGGCAAATGAGCAAAAGGATCCTCAAGCCTTGCTAACCCTTCTATTTATAGAAGTGGTTCAAGGTGTGAATGCATGGCAAGTGGCAAATCCTTGCCATGAACAAGAGAGGGCCGGTTCTATCAAGCCAAAATGGGCCAAGTTGGGCTTTCGTGATCAATTGGGCTAATTTACAAAAATTGCATGATTAATCATGCTTAAATCGATTTAGCCCAAAAATATTAAATAATTAATTAGACAATTAAATAATTAAATTCTAATTAATTAAATAATAATAAAATAAATAATAATCAATCCAAATTAAATAATTCGAATTTAATCGAAATTATTCACATAAAATAAAATAAATAGTTCAAAATAAATTTTGAACCATACATGAAATCACATAAATACAAATAAACATACGACGGAAATACCAATAAAATTAGGGTCGAAGTTCATTCCGAACCATGTCTCGTTCCACACAAGTACATACACCTACCACAATGCCAAAAAATTCATTCAAGGCTGAGCCTTTCAAGGAGGACGAGCCTTTGAATATTCAAATTCAGCAAAACCCTCCATATCCTCATGGAGGGGTGGCTTGGAAGTCTCCATTCTCCGTCGCCATATTGACAGCCCCAAGGGCCTTAAAAGTTAAAGCACTCCACATCGAGCCATATGATGGCACAGGTGACCCTAATGATCACTTGGCCACCTATAAGCACTTGATGTATGCTCAGTTAGTGGATGGCGCGACATGGTGTAAATACTTCCCGGCAACACTAAAGGGTGTGACCCAAAAATAGCTCAGCAGTCTGCCGGACCATTGCATACAAAATTTCACCAAGCTCAGCATGGTCTTCTCAGACCATTTTATGGCAAACAAGCAAGAGAGAAAGACGAGCATGCATCTTGGCAAGATTGTGCAGGGGCCGAACGAGACTTTGAGGTCGTATGTCAAAAGATTTAATCTTGAAATGCTACAGATACCAGGCCTCCCCGAGGGGGTAGCCTTTGACAACTTCGTCAAAGGACTTCACCAGTCAAGGTTCAAATTTGAAATGGTAAGGAAGAAGGTCCAGACCTTGCCAGAGATCTTGATGGAGGCCGAGTCCTACATCCATGCTACCGAGATTTTTTCAACAACAAAACCAGACAAGAAGGACGCCCCCAAGCAGGGCGAGAGCAGTCATAAGAAGGAGGATAGAAAGAGAGAGGTTTGGACGGTCAGCGATACTCATAAGGAGCAGAAAGCTCCCAAGAAGAGTCGTGCTTACAAGTCGGCCTATGAGTGCAACAAACGACCACACGCCATCCTCATGGTGATTAAAGATAAGTTCAACTTTGAAGCGCATCAGGCATCAGCCTTTACGAGGCCTCTTCAAATACCCAAACACCAATAAGTATTGTCAGTACCATAAGGATGTGGGACATGATACAGATGAATGCTTCAATCTGAAGCGGTTCCTAGATAAGTTGGCAGCAAAGGGCATGTTGGAGCCCTACATAGTGAAATCCAAATTTAAATTTCAGAGGAAGACGACACAGAAACTGGGAGAGGAGGAGGAAACAGATACCGAATTGGTGGCCATGATCTCTGGAGGCCTCGCCTCGGGGGTCCTACAATCAGGGGCACGAAGGATCATCTTCGTAGCCTCTCTCAAGTTATGAGTGTTGAAAGAAAGGATGACAAAATGCTGGAGGTACTGATTGGAGAGAAGGACCGGCCCAGCATTCATACCCCTCATGATGACCCACTGGTCGTAGAATTCAAAGTTGCCAACTTGAAGGTAAGAAGGATACTAATCGACATCGGAAGCTCTACGGACATAATCAGCTTCGCATGTCTCGAAAATTTTAGATTTCAATACAACGCACTCCAACCTATCAATCACCCCATTATAGGATTTGGAGGTGGTGTTATTCACTCAGTCGGCATTGTAACTCTACCAATCCAGATGGGCTCTAAGGAAATGCCGAGGCATATGTTTGTAAAGTTTCTAATTGTGAAGGAGTTGACAGCCTACAATATCATCATAGGTCGACCAAAGTTGAATGTTTCGAAGGCAATCATCGTACCCCACTTAATGCTGATGAAGTTTGTGTGCAATGATGGGAGCATGGAGGCAATATATGGCGACCAACAGACATCACGAGAATGCTATCTGACCACCATTAAGGCCTAATCTTCTCTAGACAAATAAGAAAAAATCCAACAATCTCCAAAGAAGAAAAGAAAATAGCCAAAGGAGGTGAAACAAGAAGTTTGTATGATCAGGTCAGCTAAGTCGGATGAACTGAGGCCTCAGCCAGTAGGAGAATTTCGAGACATCATACTTGACGTTGACCGACTCAATCGAGTTTTGCAGATAGGATCTTCCCTGGTGGAAGATCAAAGTTGGATGTTAGAAGAACTCTTAAGAGAGTATCAAGATGTGTTTGCTTTCACAGTACAAGAGATGCCGAGTATTGACCCGATCATCGTGTGTCATGAACTGAATATAATAACCGGCATGAGGCCGGTCAGATGGAAGAAGAGAAACCATGGGGAATTGCGAGACAAGGCTGCGACCGAAGAAGTAAAGAAGCTCCTAGAGGCTCGGTTTATTCGCCCCTGCTACTACCCTGAATGGGTAGCCAATGTTGTTTTGGTTCCAAAACCAATAATACCTGGAGGATGTGTGTAGATTACACTGATCTAAACCGAGCTTACCCAAAGGATAGGTTTCCTCTGCCAAAGATCGACCAATTGGTCGACTCCACAGCAGGGCACGCCCTCATGAGCTTCATGGACACCAATTCTGGCTTTCATCAAATCCCCATGCATCCTGATGATCAGGAGAAAACAACTTTCATCACTTCCCAAGGCATATACAGCTACCAGTGATGCCTTTTGGTTTGAAAAATGCCCCCGCCACCTTTCAAAGGCTGGTAAACATGGTGTTCCAACACCAGTTAGGGCGAAACCTTAAGGCATACATCGATGACATCATCGTAAAAAGCAAGGAACCAATCAATCACCTAGCCGACCTAAGGGAGACATTTGATTCCCTTAGGAGATACAACATGAAGTTGAACCTTAAAAAGTGTGTCTTTGGGGTCGGCTCTGGCAAATTCCTAGGGTTTTTGATTGATCAGCGGGGCATAGAAGCTAACCCGGATAAAGTAAAGGCAATTAGTGACATGGCTTCCCCTAGGCCAATAAAGGAAACCCAAAGGCTGACCAGATGTTTGGCCGCGCTAGGCCGATTCCTGTCCCGGTTAGGGGATAAATGTCACTACTTCTTCAATGTTGTGAAGAAGAAAGCTAAGTTTGAGTGGATTGACGAGGCCGAATTAGCCTTCAAAAAATTAAAGGAACATATGCATACCTTGCCGAGGCTGGTAAGCCCTACTCCAGATGCGATATTGTATATGTACCTGCTGTTTCTGAATTTTCACTAAGTGTTGTACTAGTGGCAGATCAAGAGGGTGTCCAGTACCCGGTCTACTTTGTAAGTCATATTTTGAGAAATGCAGAGCTGAGGTACCCCCTTATTGAGAAATTTGAGCTCGCTCTGTATGTGGCCTCAAAGAAGCTTCGGCCTTATTTCAAAACTCACCCTCTTGTGGTGTATACAGATCAACCATTGAAACAGCCTTTCAATAAGCTTAAGTCTTCTGGCCGAATAGTGAAATGGGCAGTAGAACTTAACGATTTTGATATTTCTTTTGAGCCTAGGAAATCAATCAAGGGTCAAGCCCTAGTTGATTTTGTAGCAGAAATGACAAGGCCTGAAATTGAAACCAAGGTTGCTTCTAATTCTTGGAAGCTGTTTGTTGACGGGTCATCAACCCAAAATGGGTGTAGTGCTGGCATCCTTTGTGTCTTGCCAGAAGGCGATGTATATGAGTATGCACTTCGCTTCAAACTCCAAGCTTCAAACAACAAGTCGGAGTATGAAGCCCTTCTTACCGGCCTTAGAATGTGTATTGCTGCGGGAGCATATGAAATTGAGGCTTCGTCCGATTCTCAACTTGTTGTAAGCCATGTCAACGGAGATTATGAGGCCAATGAGCCTGCCATGAAGAGATACCTACAATTGGTTAAAGAGGTGAGCAAAACCCTCAAAACATTTATCCTACAGCATGTGCCTCGGTCAGATAATAGTCAGGCCGATGCCTTGTCTAAACTGGCCTCCTCGGCCATTAATGACACCCCAAGGACAATGTTTTGGGAGGTTAAAGAAAAAAGAAGCATAGATGAGCAGGAGGTCCTAACTTTGGACCGGAGCAACACATGGATGGATGTCATCCTAGATTATAAACTGAATGGAGTATTGTCGAGTGACAAGAAAGAATCAAGAGCAACCGAGCGAAGGGTTGCTTGGTTTGAAGTTTTCAATGGAGAGCTGTACAAGAAGGCATTTTCTAAGCCTTTCTTAAAATGTGTCACCCCCGAGAAAAGGGCATGAAATTCTGGATGATCTGCACCATGGTCTATGTAGCTCCCACATTGGAGGAAGAGCACTCGCTTGGAAAGCCATCCTCACCGGCTATTACTGGCCGACTCAGAAAGAAGATGCCATGTGGATGGTGAGAAAATACGACAAGCGCCAGAATTTTGCAAAGCTAATACATCGACCCACCAGAGATCTTATCCCAATAGCCAACCCCGTACCATTTGCTAAATGGGGCATGGACATTCTGGGTCCCTACACCCCAGCATCAGGACAAAGACGCTAAGTCTTAGTAGTAGTCGACTATTTCACCAAGTGGGTGGAGGCCGAGGCCGTTAAAGGGATTAAGACGAGTGATGTGAAGTTGTTCATTTGGAAGAACATGATTAAGAGGTTTGGTGTACCCCAAGCAATGGTTTTTGATAATGGGCCTCAGTTCTAAACTCCACATCTCAAGAACTGGCTTAGAGACCAAGGCGTAGCCCATTGCTTTGCCTCGATGGGTCGACCACAAACTAATGGTCAGGTCGAATCCTTCAACAAGATTATCTCTGATGGTATTAAGAAGAATCTGGAGCGAGCCAAGGGATTACGGGCAGACGAGCTCCCTAATGTACTCTGGTCCATCAGGACCACAACAAAGAATTCAACGAGCGAAAATCCCTTCATTTTGGTCTATGGGGCCGAGGCCGTTCTCCCTATTGAAATGTATGAGCCTACCTGCGAGTCATGTTGTATGACAAAGATTCAAATTGGGAAGCCATTGCATGAAACTGAACTTAGAGTTCCTTCCTGAGACTAGGGGAAACTCTTTGCTAAGATAAGAATTGTACAAAATCAGGATGGCAAGGGAGTATAACAAGAAAGTGAAGAACAGGCCGGTCAGGGTTGGAGACTTTGTGTTGAGGAAGATGGATGCACAAGGCCGCGCTAATGAAGAAGGCAAGCTTACCCCAACTTGGGAAGGACCATACAAAGTGGTCGAGGCGGATCATGACAGCACATACAAACTCGAGACTCTGAATGGAGCACATGTAATTTTTATGTTTTAATGTAAGACCTTACTTCAAGGCGATATAATCAAATGCAATATCAATGAAAAAAGGGCAGGACTTAGTCCCTAAAGGCCCCATCACTTTCAAAGTGAAATTTCAAGGCTAGTGTCAAATATTTTTGTTTATCAACATAAGACCGAATGCCCTTGGTGCTAATCCAAGCTCCAAGTTCTTATTCCCCATTAGTTGACCCCAAAAAGGGTAAATGGTGAAGAGTGTCACGAGGATGAAGGGTGGCCACCCATGCCCCCTAATACATTTCCAAGTGTTTCATTAAAAAGGTGTCTCGGCTGTAATTGGCCGAGCCACTCAAAAATTAATGTTGAAAGGAAGAGCATTGATGCTGACTATGCTGGTTTTAGGGTGCATTCTCTTCAACTTATTAGACCTGAACTTATCTTATCTGAACTTATCTGAACTTATCAGACCTGATTTAACTTATTAGACCTTATTGGAACTTATTAGACCTTATTGGAACTTATTAAAACTTATTAGACCTTATTAAACCTTATTGGAATGTATAAATATGATTGAATAATAAATTAATAATAATAGTAATCCAAAAAAGCAATATTCTATACATTTGAACTTATGTTCTTTTTTATTGTTGAATTACGTTCAAGGGAGTAGTAATAATTAGTATCACTTTTTTATTAATTAATATTATCAATTCCAATAACAACTTATCTACATATTTAAATTTTCCTTAATTCACATGTAGTAAAATTAACAAATTGGAACAGATGGAATAATAATAATAATAATAATAATAATAATAATAATAATAATAATAATAATAATAATAATAATAATAATAATAATAATAATAATAATAATAATAATAATAATAATAATAATATGGAGGATCGGTAAAGTTTAATTTGGACCAAAATTAAATCAAACCCAAAATAAATAAAATAGGAAGGAAATCTCACCTCATTCGTTCAAACTATTCTCCAATATTTTTGCAACTTGTCCACTTCTTTCTCTTTCTTTTTTTTAACAATCCCCTTCCTTCGCTCAATCCTTTAGACCACCTCTTTAGAATTATTTATTATTATTATTATTATTGTTATTATTATTATTATTATTATTATTATTTTGATAGGGAGTTGTTACCATAGTTTACTCTGTAAAATTAGTTCTAATAAGTGAATATAAATAGTCATAAAGTCCAATGTATTGTATAGCTTCCTAATAAGAAATAATATTTTCTTATTTTACCCATTTTATTTACATTTCTATATTCATCTCTGTTTTTACTCTCAGTTTCATTTTCTATATATTTTTTTCTAAACTTAAACGAATTCAATCTTCTCTTTTTCATCTATCAATTCATTGATCACCAAACACCTTAAAGGTAAGCGCATTACTCTTATTTGTTTCATTTTCAATATTTTTGAATGATTCGATCAAAATGTGAGTTCGAGTTTGTTTTTAATTTTTGATGCATTTGTTGGTTGTTGATCGGTAGGTGATGATATTGTTTGCAAGTGTTTGATTGCTCATAAAGCATGAATAATTGTAATAACATTTCATTCCAATTGAGATTAATGATAATAACAATAAGCACTGATAATATATCAGATCAATGATAATTTATTATTAAATGCTATATGTTGGGCCCAATTTTGCATCGACAGTAAGATTAATGATAATAACAATTTATTATTATTATTATTATTATATTTTTTTATCAAAAACAACTATATTATTATTAATATTAATATTATTATTATTATTATTATTATTATTATTATTATTATTATTATTTTATTATCATTATTATTATTATTATCATTATTATTATTATTATTATTATTAATCTTTGACCATTTCCACCCTAATCTTCGATATTCATCCTAAATGTTTAAATCATATTCTTTGACAAATTTCTGCACAAACACGCTATATATTGTTATGATTTGGTATAAATAGTTGTATCTATATATAGCTCCTTATATTAAATGTATGTACAATATTTTGTATAATGGGAAACAAACTCATTAACAATAATAATAGTAGCCTACAACTAGCTAGCCTAAACAATAGGAAACAAACTTGACTATACTATTTTGTATAATAGGAAACAAGCTTATTAACAATAATAATAGTCGTAGCATTCAACTAACCTAAATAATAAGAAACAAACTTGACTATCTTATTTTACAAAATATTGTATATATATTTAATAATGCTCCTTAAGATTAGGCATGACTCTTGTATCCTCTGATTATATATTGAATAATAATGAGTATGACAAGGTTAAGCAAAATATTATACAATCTTTCACCCTATACACACTTTTTTTTTCATTTTCAAGTTGTTCGTACAACCACGAGCTGATATAAATTTAACTGATGGCGAACGACTAAAGGCAATGAAAGTTGTTTGCACAAATATTACAGATGAAATATGGCAAGTTGTATGTGAAGAAAATATGCTCGATGAAGAAAATGATATTGAAGGTGAAAATATGTACTCCGATGATGAATCTGAAGCAATGTATTGATGTGGATTTTTATTCAAGTGAATTTTATTTAATTTTAATTAGTACTAGAATTGCGAATTATTATAAACCTATCTTTCATATTTTATAATATAAAAAAATAGTTTAATTCAATCATTCTCTAAAAAAATTAAAACAAGAATGATGGAATAAAATTAGTTTATGTTTGATGAATCATTAGCCTTTTAAGGCATTTTATAAAAAAAAAAAATAGTATATGTTGTGTAAGTGTGATTTAAGGTAATTATTAATTTAGTTGATTTTATTTAATCAATAATTAAAAAAAATAACCTAAACCTGATTGAAACTTATTAGAACTTATTAGACCTTATTGAAACTTATTGGAACTTATTAGACCTTATTGGAACTTATTAGACCCGATATAACTTATTAGACCTGATATAACTGATTCGAACTTATCTGAACTTATTAAATCTGAAACTTAGTTTTTTAAGGTAAAGAGAACGCACCCTTAGTGTTGACAGGAAGAGCACTTCAGGAATGACCCATTTCTTGGGGTCTTGTCTCATTTCATGGGCATCCAAGAAACAAAACTCAGTGGCCTTATCCACAGCTGAGTCAGAGTACATAGCTGCTGCTTTGTGTTGTGCTCGATTGCTTTGGATAAAGACACGACTAAAAGATTTTGGGGTCTGTTCCGGAAGTGTTCCCATACAGTGTGATAACACCAGTGCCATAAACATTTCTAAAAATCCTGTCCAACATTCTAAAACCAAGCACATTGAAATCAGACATCATTTTCTTAGAGACAATGTGGAAAAAGTAAAAGTTAATCTTGAATTTTGCAGATGCCCCTGAGCAGGGAAGTGTTTGTCAAACTACGCACATTACTTGGTATGGTAAGGATTAGATCCTAGTTCCTTAGGACTTATCTTTCCCTTTTTGATCAGTTTTGACATTTTTTATCCTTAGTGTACATAAGTAGGGTTGGTTAACTTTTAAATGTCATATATGCAAGTGGTTTCAAAGTTCTTATGTTGATGTTGGTCCATCCAATGTGTGGTATCTCTAAGTTGCCTAACTGAAAGGTGCCTCAAGTTTTTAATGAATACAGATCAGCGTGAGACCATCGTCAGACCAGTCCCTTTCAACGGTTATCTCAGCTCATTATTGAACTTTCAATTTTGAAATTGAGAAGTTAATTGTTCTGACAGGTGACCATTGTGGGACAAATAAACAGTGTAAAGTAACCTCCTCCATGTCTCTCCTAATAACTGCCAATTCTTCTTCAGTTTATTTCACTCTTTCACATTTGCATTTCTCTCTCTAACCGTCTCTCTCTCTAATTGCTCTCTCCTCTCAAACCCTAAGCATCATCGAAAGAATCTCTCTACAAGAATTCTCAACCCTTTCTCTTTCTCTCATTCAATTTATCTGATGTCAATTTTCAAACGGGAAGACCACTAGATATAAACTCGTATCTAGGTCTATGGACCGTTGTTCGCAACAGACGTATTCATGATGCTTTAAAAAAATATTTAATGGAGCACATATGGAACAAACACGGACCCGACAATAAGTAATTAGAAATGTATACCCGTTTAAAATAATCTCTTGTATTTTAAAATATTTTGTATTACCGTTTTATGTTTTTATAATCAATGTAAGGATTCATTTTTTTTTAACTTATATTGTACTAACTTTTCTTGTATATTTTGACAACTGAAATAAAGGGTCAAATAAATTAAAGTAAAAAAACAATCAAAGTACTTATAAAATATATTTATTGGAAAAATATACTAAAGAAATATATATGTCATCAAATTATATAAATAAATTAAACATTAACATGATAACAAATAAATCATTTAAAAGTAAATAAATAGGATAGAGAAAAGTGGCGGGGTATAGTACATATAGAGAAAGTGTGGTGAGGTTTTTTTTAGCTCACTAATGGTGTTAAATTTGTAAAAATATTAGCCCACCAAATTTAATTATGTGGAGGAGTAAGAAAATCGGTAGAGACTCGAGAGATATTGATGAGAAAGGTTTTTGCCCATTTATGATAGTGCTCTAAAGGCACCAAAAACACATATAGGAACTGTACCAAATGCTCAAAGCATCATTATTCCACACCCTAGCCACCTTCTAGGAAAGAAATTAATCCTTTGCAGTATAAGGTTCAAAACAAACATATACTATTAACTTAAACACAATTGTATAGCAAGCTTGCAAAACAACCTGCCTTTAGGAATAGCATCAGCCAACCAATTAAGTTGAAAAGTGACTCATACTTCTATGATCACTCTGCATTCCAATGGCAACATTTAGATGGCCTTCACATATCTTACCATAAACACAACTACAGAAAACATGATCAATAATCTTAGAGCAACTCTGACATAAATTGCACAAGTCATCATAGATCATCCCAAATCTAAGCAATTTGTCTTTTTTTTTTTTTTTTGCAATCTTTTTCACATGAAAAGTCCTAAATATAATTCCTCTGAATGTTTGTATTGTTATATAACTTTAACTGCCTAAATTGATAGAGTATAGAACATATTCTTGGGTTGAGACCCAGGAATATGTTATATACTCTATCATAAATGCATTTGTATATAGAATAGACCCGACCCATTGGTCACCTCACCCCAATCCGACCCGAAAAATGGATCATGAGCAAGAAAACCCAACCCAAAACTGGTTAAATAGCCACTTAATATGAGATGTGGAACCCGAAATCCGTTATGACTGAAACCCGTTTTTGGCGAAACCTGTAGACAAAATAGAAAATGATTGAAAATTGATTTCTTCTTCCATTCATTCAGTTTTGTTCTTCCTACATTGTTGATAAATCAAACTGCATTTTTCCCTCTTAACTTTCCCTGCCTCTCATACAAAACAATATATACTGCCTCTCATACAAAACAATATATACTGCCTCTCTTAGGACATTTGTCCCACTACCTCAAGTGGACTAAGCAAAAACAAACAAAAAACATTCTCACAGAATAGCATGACACTAGCATGACACTACAGACAAAAGGCATTAATGGACTAGCCAAAACATGGGCCTTAAACCAATAAAACTGTGGGCTTCCTTCAATACTCCCCCTCAAGATATGAGTGAGGAAGGTGTCTGAACTCCCATCTTGTGGAGCAGAGCTTGATGTTGAGAGATAGGAAGGCTCTTAGTGAGGACATCAGCAAGTTGAAGACTGATGGGGACGTACTGGGGTTTGATAGCTCATGAGAAGGTCTTCTCCCTGATGAAATGATAGTCGATGTCAGCATGCTTGGTTTTTTCATGGTGGACTGGATTGGTTGCGATGGCCAAGGCTGCTTGATTGTCACAAAGTATGGGAATCCCATGTATGTTGTTGATGCCCAGCTCCTTCAAGAGTTCCTTTAACCACAAAACTTCACAAATGGCTATTGCCATAGCCCTTGACTCTGCTTTTGCACTGCTTCTAGTAACAATAGATTGCTTCTTAGCTTTCCATGAAATAGGAGACTGGCCTAGCATGATGCAATAACTAGAAGTGGATTTTCTAGTGTTGGGGCAGCCTCCCCAATCACTGTCACAATACTCTTTGAGCTCAGTTGTGTCCTGATTTGCAAGAAGAATACCCTGAGCTGGAGAACTGGCTAGGTACCTAAGCACCCTTTTTGCAGCTTGGAGATGCACAGTGGTAGATTTGTGCATAAATTGACTCAACACCTAAACAGCAAAGGATATATCAAGTCGTGTGATTGTTAGATAGATCAATTTCCCTACATGCCTCTGATATTCTTCTATTTTCTCCAATTTATCCCCTGCTTCTGAGAGGAGTTTTACATGACTGTCCATGGGAAGTTTGAGTTGTCTACATCCCTTGAGATTGTACTCTGAGAGCAGATCTGTCACATACTTTCTTTGAGATAAAAACATTCCTTCGTTGCATCTATCCACTTCTATGCCCAGGAAGTACCTATGAGTTGCCTTGACTTTTTCCATGTGACTGCCAGCCACTATGAGTCCATCTACATATACCAACAAAACTACCACTCCTTTCTCTGTTAGTTTGATGAATAGAGAGCTATCACACTTTGATTGTTGAAAATCATCAAGTTTGAGGGCATTACTCAACTTGGCAAACCATTTCCTTGGTGCTTGTTTCAACCCATAGAGAGATTTGATTAGTTTACACACTTTAGTGTCATTTTTCTCATTTTTGAAATTAGAGCACTCCCCCTCATGTTGAACTTGGATTCTATCTCCCTTGGCATTATATCCAGGAGGCTAGGGAGTCTCATATAGACATCTTCCACTAGGTCCACATGCCAATTTTTTACACAGGCTACAGTAAGAAGGGATCTTACAGTGGCCATTTTGGCCACTGGAGCAAAGGTCTCTTGAAAATCTACTCCATACTTTTGCCTATTTCCCAATACCACAAGTCTAGATTTGTATCTTTCTACTTCTCCATTTGAGATGTATTTGACTTTGTGCAACCATTTAAACCCAATAGCATTTTTTCCCTTGGGTAAATCCACAATTTCCCAAGTTTGATTTAGCTCAAGTGCTTCTAATTCCTCATTCATAGCTCTCACCCAATTTTTATGTTGAACTGCTTCTTTGAAGCTCTTAGGTTCAGGAATTTCGGATTTTTGAGAAAGAAAACAGGAGAAACTAGGTGTCACATTAGCTTCTGTGGTGGACACAATTTTTGTGGGTATTTGTTTCATTTGGTCCACATGCTAATTTTTTACATAGGCTACAACAAGAAGGGATCTTACAGTGGCCATTTTGGCCACTGGAGCAAAGGTCTCTTCAAAATCTACTCCATACTTTTGCCTATTTCCCAATACCACAAGTCTAGATTTGTATTTGTCCACTTCTCCATTTGAGTTGTATTTGACTTTGTGCAACCATTTACACCCAATAGTATTTTTTCCCTTGGGTAAATCCACAATTTCCCAAGTTTGATTTACCTCAAGTGCTTCTAATTCCTCATTCATAGCTCTCACCCAATTTTTATGTTGAACTGCTTCTTTGAAGCTCTTAGGTTCAGGAATTTCAGATTTTTGAGAAAGAAAACAGGAGAAACTAGGTGTCACATTAGCTTCTGTGGTGGACACAATTTTTGTGGGTGTTTGTTTCATTTTTGGTAGAGTGGTTTTGATAGTCATTCATCCATGAGGGCAATCTGTGGGGTCTAGAGGATGTTCTGACTTGTGGTAGGATAGAGGAGGAAGTTTGTTCAGTATGTTCTGGTACAGGTTTAGTATGTAACTCAGATTGAGTTGTAGGATCACCTGGTTCTGTCTCACCCTCATCACCTCTTTCATGACTTTCATTATGACCATGATCACACCATGTGTCTCCCTCTTTCGATGTCATATCATATCTTATTTCACCTTGATTTTTATTATTGTTGTGAAACAATTTATAGGGATATATGTGTTCTTGAAATTTAACATCTCTGCTTACAAAGACAACATTGTTACTTAAATTTAATAGTTTGTACCCCTTTTGATTTTGAGGGTATCCAAGAAAAAACACACATCAGTCTCCTAGCATCAAATTTATCTTTTGTTCTACTAGGATTACTAGCAACAGCTAAACAACCAAAAGTTTTAAGATGCACATATTCAGGTTTAGATTTGTGAAGTACCTCATAGGGTGTGACCCAATCCAGAATTGGAATAGGTAGTCTATTGGTGATGTGAACTGCTGCTAGCACACAGTCACCCCAAAATGAGAGAGGCAGACCAGCTTGGAACCTTAGAGTCTTGGCCATTTCAAGGATGTTCTTATGCTTCCATTCCACTCGACCATTCTGCTGAGGCATGTCCACACATGAAGTTTCATGCCTGATTCCCAATTTTTCATAGAGTTCCTTGCAGTTTCCATCATCAAATTCCAAGCCATTATCAGACCTGATAACTTTCACCTGAGCTCCAAATTGATTTTTTCCCAAGGCAATGAAGTTTTTCAAAGCATCAAAGCTGTCTGATTTGTGTCTTAGCAGCTGCACCTAAGTGACCCTACTATGATCATCCACCATAGTAAGGAAGAATCTGTGATTTTTCCTTGTTGCCACTTTGTATGGACCCCATATGTCAATATGCTACATTTCTAACACTGAACTTGCTCTGGATTTGCTGATGTGATATGGGAGTTTGGTAAACTTTCCCAAAGGGCATGTGAGGCATATTTCTTCTTTCCTTGCATCAAATCCCTTCAATCCTTCAATTTTTCTCAATTTTTCAAGGGGTGCATGACCAAGCCTATGATGCCACAAGGTTTTTTGGCTCATCTTGGTTTTCTTCCATATGGTTCCAGGGAGTTGATTGCCTGCAGCATTCATAACATGCCTTCTTCCTGTTTTCTTCATCTCAATTTTGGAACCAGGACTTTCACTGTCCAGCTTCTGTGTTAGTTTGTTCAATGGTTCTTCAATAAGGTAATATAATCCATTTACAGCTTTGCCCATGCCTTTGATCCTTCCAGTTTCCACTTCTTGTATCGCACAGTGGCTAGGATAAAAATCAACCTTACACTTCTCCTCTTCTACTAACTTGTTCACTGAAAGGAGGTTGTGCCTGAATGATGGTACATGAAGGACATTTCTTAAATTCATCTCATTTTTGAGCTTAACCTGCCCTGTATGGAGAATATCAGATGTTTCTCCAGTTGGCAAGCCTATTTTTGCTTCATTCTTGCATCTCTTCACTTCACTCAGGTTCTTCATGTTGCCTTTCATATGATTGGAAGCTCCAGAGTCAATAATCCATGCTCCTTCATACATTTTGGCATGAAAACAACACACCATCCCAGCATAGCTGTAACCCAATTCATCCTCTGAGTCATTTCCATTTCCCTTGGATGGCATAGGTATCATCTTCATTAGTTGTTCCAACTGTTGTGGTGTGAATGCAGAACTTGTTGCATTTGTTCCTGATGTGGTTGAGTAATTTTCTCCACTTGTTCCAGCATTAGCTGCAAACCTTTTTCCTCCTCTAGATGTTCTACCCCCTCTATTCCACTTAGAGCCTCTATATCCACCTTTGCTTGACCCTGTGTTTTGATAGTTTCCCTTGGACTTGGGATGATTGTTGGGATACCCAATGATTATCCAACACCTTTCCTTGAGATGTCCCATTTTTCCACACGCAGTGCAACTCACACCTTCTCCTTGTCCTCCTTTAGTTCCATCATCTCCTCCTTTGCTGTACATTGCAGCATTTTCTGGTTCTTCTTTAGTGACTTTCAATACAAGTCTTTGTGATTCCTCTTGCAACAGTAAACTACAAGCTGTTTCAACTGTAGGTAGGGCCTTCAACATCAATAGATGGCTCCTCTGAGCTCCATAGGATTCATCTAGCCCATTAAGAAATTGGAAAAGTCTCTGCTCTTCTTTTTCTTTGTCAAGAGCATCCACATACGCCTTGACTTATGTGCTCACAGTGCTAATAGGGGAATTTCTCTCAATGACTCTAGTTCTTCCCATATGCTCTTCATTGCAGTGTAGTAGTCTGATATAGTTTTTCCTTCTTGTCTCATCTCAAACACCTCTTTGTTGAGTTTGTATTTATGAGATCCATTAGTAACTGAGAATCTTTCTTCTAGTGACTTCCACATCACAGATGCATCAGTGAGAAACATGATGGATTTCCTCACTACATATGAAACATTGGCTAATATCCATGATATCACCATGTTGTTGCAAGTGTTCCAAGCTTCTTGCTTAACCTTGTCACTTGCATCCCTCTGAATAAGACCCGTGACAAACCCAAGCTTTCTCTTTGAAGCTAAAGATATTTCCATAGAACGCTTCCAGGATCTATAGTTAGAAGGTCCTTGGAGCTGTTGTGCTGCAGATATTGAATGGGTTCCTTCTAAAGGATGCAAATACAGAGGATTTGCAGAATCAGGGGTAGTAAAGGCAGCAGCCATGATTAAGGGGCAAGGATTGTTTGGTTGAAAAGAAAAATTCCAAAATAACTACTCAAAGTTACACTCACTTTCCCACACACCAAGAACACAAATATATCGACAAAAAAATAAACAGCTAAAAATAGATAAGAGAGCTTACATGAACCATGCTCTGATACCATGTAGACAAAATAGAAAATGATTGCAAATTGATTTCTTCTTCCATTCATTCAGTTTTGTTCTTCCTACATTGTTGATAAATCAAGCTTCATTTTCCCTCTTAACTTTCTCTGCCTCTCATACAAAACAATATATACTGTCTCTCTTAGGATAGCTATCCCACTACCTCAAGTGGACTAAGCAAAAACAAACAAAAAACATTCTCACAGAACAGCATGACACTACAGACAAAAGGCATTAATGGACTAGCCAAAACATGGGCCTTAAACCAATAGAATAGTGGGCTTCCTTCAATAAAACCAACCTGACCGACCGATTTCAGACGTATAATATGAAGTATAGCTCAGTGACCATGCATGACTTTAGCTTCTGCCATAATCTTGAGGCCTTGTGTTTATGCACTTATGCATGACTTTCTTCCCAAGCCCTTTGGAACCCAAACAACATAGCCTCTGCTTTGTGATTGCCTTGCTATTGTTAATACCTTCTAGGAGGAAAATTATTGTAGAAATAATGTTGGTATTTTTGTTCATAGAGCAAATCATTTCTTGGGTTAAAAAAAATTAGATTTTTCTCTTGGTCTTTTATTAAAAAAATTATTCTTTTCAACTTTCTAATTCATAATTTTACTAGTATTGTATTATTTTTGAACAATCACATTTTATTTAATTTTATTTAATTATCACCTTAAATTTGTATTTTTGTTCAAAATGTTCAAAATACTTCATCCATGCTATTATCTATACCTCATTTGACTCTAAAAAGACTCTCAAAAGTAGGTATATAAGGTTGGAAAACCTCCATCATGACGAGCATGAGCTTTTGGTAATGTTGTTGTGGCAGTTATGGGGAAGCCGCAATGATCTGCTATTTAAGCAGAAGTTCACACAACATGTAATTCGATCCAATTTCTAGTTGATGATGTTTTGTTTTTACTGAATTTCTTTGAATTTGTGTGAATGTGTCTTTTAATTTTTGCTATCGAGAATGTTATGGAGTAGTTCACCGCTTATCAAAATGGATGATGGCGTCTAAGTGATTGGTTTGGCTAGCTAGATGAGTATTCTGAGTGGATCTCGCCTTGGTGTATTGTGATTTGAATCATATTTAATGAAAGCCAACATTTTTTCTTTATAAAAAAAGTAGGTACACGCGATAAAGATATTGGGATACATATCATAGAACTACTTGCTCCTTTTTTTTAGATGTAATAGTTTATTTTCACGCGTATTGACAGAGCGTTCCAGGAGTGTCAATAACTAAATGTTTCGACAAAATTTTAATACAAGCAAATATGATATTATATATGACATATGTTTTAAATTTTCATTGATTAATTTGCTCGTTTACATTGTTAAGTTACTTTCTTGATATGCGTGGAAAAAAAAAGTGTTCTATCTAAAAAACGGAGCAATTATATAATTAAGAGTGTATTATGATATATATTTCCATGTGCAAATGTGTTTGAAAACCTAATTATTTTAAAATCTTTGTAGCCTTATAGATCAAGGCATTTGCTTTTACTATATTTCAATTCTAAACAATGATATTCAGTCTTTTTTTTACTCCCTCCGTCTTCATTTACCTTTTCACAACCGAGACATATTTTTAAGAGTAAAGATCCTCTCCATTTCTCATAGGAAATGGATGGTCCATTTCCTAAATCAATGGTTGAGGATGTATGAAGAGAGAAAATGAGAGGGTTTTTAAATTTTTTATTTTAATGCTAAATGAGTTGTCAAAATCTTAGGATAGGAAATGGAGAGAAAGAAATGGAGAGGATCATAATTGTATTTTTAAATGTTACATCTTTAGTTGTTTATAATAAAAAATAAATTATAAAAATTATACATTTAGAAAATACGTATAGAGACGAATCAAACAAGATCTCACATTACTATGTTTCTTCTTATATATACATAAAAATTAAATGGAGTCAAAATTACAACATGAACCGTGCCAAAAGTACGTCAAACGGGATCATTGATTTGGGATAGAGGGAGTACATGTAAAAATTGATATGTTTTAAAACAATTTTTTATTGTATTTTTGTCAAAATATTACCTAATACTCCGTACTTTTATTAGAATCCTTGGTCCTTGTTACTTTGCCCTAGGCCTCCTAATTATTAGGAACAGCCGAACAGCCCTAGAAGTGAATATTTTTTATATTTAATTTCTCAGCATGAAAAACTGGAAATCCCTCATTGATTCATTTTTGCTCATTTAGGGATCAGTGAGACAAAATCTGCGGAATGCTAATTAAAAAACAATTCTCATAATCAGTAAAGTTGGGAACTTTAATAAAAAAAAGACAAGACAGGAGTAAAGATTAGGGCATCTTTCATGATGTCCTCAACTAGTAATGATGAAGTTCATCAATCCCTTTAATATACAAAATAAATACAATACAGCTAAAAAGAAGCCTTACCTTACCTTAACTTTTGCAAGTAAATTGCTTTATTTCAGGCATATAAAACCATACTTATTTTCTGTTACAATCAGAATTCAAAGAATAATGGGGGCTCACAAGATGTAAAATCCCCTTTGCTTCTTTTTATATCTCTGTTCATTCAAAAGAATTCCCTCTTAAGCTTTTCCTACTCTATAAGAACAGAACAAAAACATAATCCTACTCTATTAGTATCCACCCTCTCTCCCTCTCCCTCTCCCTCTCTCACACTCATTTTACACATCCAAAATCTACATCAAGTGGTATTAACTACATTGATCAAACTACTAAAAACTATTGATCAAATCCTCCAGTGATTGGCAGGGGCCTTGTTATTTTGTTCGTCTTGTGTTTATTTTTATAAGGTTAGAAAGTGGCACCCCACAAGGCATTCTCTCCTTCACCACACCGCCGGTGAACCTCCTTCATCCTCTCGACTGACCTGCAAACTCCGCTGCACGTCCAGTCAAATGATGCAACGCAGACGTTGCCTGCCTGAGCCTTCCACTCACAATCTGGTATGCAAATACAACAATGGATAAAGCTTGTCAGTTTCGTACCGTCTTCTGTTCAGTATTAGGGAAATAATCTAGTTTAAAAAAAACTGAGATATCTAATTTCATATTGCATTCTGTGGGTGGCTGGGTGGGGAAGTCCTAAATAAGTTCAGGTAGCATGATCAAAACTCTGAATTAATGCGGCCCAAAACAGCATAGCCTATGAGCAATACATAGAGGATACGTTTGAGTTGGTCCTAGCAATTACTGTCTGCCCAAAAAAATGCCCATAATATGACCAGAATCAAACTCAATATATCGGTGTTACTTAATTCGCTTTTTAGTTCGCTTCTATAATTCACAATTCGCTCAAAATTGGCCAAAATAGCACAAAACCGAATATAGTTCGCTTTTTTTAGATAGCAATTCCCAGACAATTTAGGGAACTATGTAACACTAGAATATATGCCTCAAATTCTTAGTTGGCAATAGTTGTATACTACAGTTTGTATGTAGAGCTAGAAAAGGCTATCTTCGTACGTACCACAATTCAACCATTAGTGAGGATGAGACTAGCAGCCTAGACCATGTTGACAAACGCAATCCATCTAAGGGACCAAGTTTACAAATATGACTATCCAATCAAATGGGTAGTATGGAGATTTTCTAATCAAACATAACTTGCTTAGCTTGTTTACATAGAAGTGACTAATGAATGAATGTAAAAGTGATGGATCATAATCATAACAAAACTCTACATGTATTTTTTAGAGTCAAGCTATAGCTATCTCTTCTATATAAGCTAGTCAAATATGATGCTTCAACAAAAAATTCAAATGGGTTAACAGCTTGTTTGGCCTAATATTTTGCTTGGTATGAGAATCAGTACTTCAATATAGCTAAACCACAAGACACCCAGATGAATTTAATTGAATTGGAAGCCAACATATGGTGTTTTTCAGGCCAATATATATTATTCATTGTTATAATTCTCCCTAAGTTCCTTTTGCTCAAAGTATTTTCTATTTCGTATCACCAAATGCACAAGGTTTAGGAAAGGTGCATGTGATAGGTCCAAAGAATGAAAAAGAGAAAAATTAGATGATGTTAAAACTTAGTTGATTGGCTGATAGATTAATTGATTAATAAGATAAGGAAAAAAAGTATATTACAAGTGACCCCACATGTTGAAGTAAGAAATGTAGCAAATAATTTGACGATTATTGAAGGAAAATACAACATATAGAAAAGGAAAAATTGCATAGAATAAGCCAACCTTGTACCACTTTTTACCATTACTAAGTCTTGGCAAAAAAATTTACCTGCTATACTAGGTTGAACCGTTTAAAACCTTTTTTTTTAGATAATTTTTTCGTTTTAGGGATTAAACCAAAAAATATATAATTTTTTGTTTTTAAAAAAAAAAAAACAAAAACCACCATTTTAGGTACTCGCTAAGCAAAAAAACATGTAAAACAAGAAAAAATTTGTTTTAACCTGTTATAGTATGACAAATTTTCGTCTGACTTAGTGATGGTAAAAAGTGATACAAGGTTCCCTTATTTTAGAATAACGAAAAGGTTGGCTTATTTTGAGAAGACAGGGCAAAGGTTGGCTTATTCTATGCGATTTTTCCTATAAAAAAAGATAGGTGGAGTACTTGATTTGAAAGAACTCAACCAACTGACAAACTCAGAATTGAAACAGTTTACTTTGCAAGAATATGCACTTTATACTGATATATTCTAATCTCTTTTCAACCAATTCCCGTTTTATCTTCTAAGGATAGTTCTTGGATCAATTGACATTACGCAAAATTCTGGAAGAAAATTGAGTGCTACCTCAAGAGTGTTTCAAAAGAGGGAAAAAAATTCACCTGGTGGAGTCCCGCAGCACAATCTGCGATCATCAATGTGCTCTACGTCCAACCCAATAAACCACGAACCCATTGAGACATCTTCATTGGCATACTTGTGTAGCACATGTCTGAAAATTTTGCAAGCAAAAAAACATATATAAGAGAAAGTTTATCATATTGAATAGATGGAGCTCATTATCATTGAAGATTGATCTATGACTCACTGATTTATAGATATGTAAGTTGCTAAATCCTTTGAAATAGCATACAGTTGCCCCGTAGCATGGCGGAAGTATTTGTTACCACCGTCTCCAAACTTCCAATGCTCTGGCTCGTGGTATCTCACTCCCCTGCGCATAAATGGAACAGAAATAGTAAATAATTTGCACAAGTAATTAGCTGATAGCATCTGTAAAAATGAGATTTGGGCATGTAATTAGTTGGTCTATCTGTAAATCAAACGTACTTTTGAGCAAGAACTGGACCAGATTTCATGCATCCCATGTACAGCCGAGGCTTTGAGCGGTGCCGTATTAAGTTTGTTCCTAGAGCCGCTGCAATTCATCACAGAAAGATATGCCCAAGATGTTTAAAAAACAGGTATCAAATGACATAACAAGAATGGGTGTGAAATCTATATAATCTATTAAAAGGCGCTCTTGACACCGTATTGCGCCATGTAAGATTGTGTACGTGACAGTCTCTAAAGCATACAAAATAAATTACGCTTGAAATGGGATTTGAACCTATTACCTCTTACAATTCAAGGTCATGCACTTATCGTCTCAACCAACTTTTATTAGTGCTTTAAATTTGCATGGAACATTATACATTCCGCTCATTCAACAAGTAGATTAGAGGTTGGATTTTTTTTGTTAAATTTTTCACAAGGATAAAACATAATCACATAAATGATAAATACGTATCAACCAAAGAATATAACACCAGGAGCAATGCCTGGTCCGACAAACTAGTTATACTATTCAACCTAAGCATCCAAGCATTCTACGTTTAGTTACTCAAAATTATTATTAATAAATATTGAATTAATGGTAGCAGGACTGAAAAGAATTCTTCTGTTAAAGGTGCAGCAAACAGTTCAATGAGATTAATACATCTTGAAAATAATGAACTTGCATAGTTAAAAAGCCAGGTGACAAAGCAAGCATAGCTTGATCCTTCAATTGAACAATATGCGTCTATAAAGCCATGTTTTTATCACAAAGTAAAGCAGAACATAACTGAATTGAACTTAATAGTAGCTACAAAAGTACAGTCTAAATTACTCAAAACTAACTCCAATATAGTGGTCTTTTTACCTATATTTACATGTACATCATCGTCAACTTTAACATAGAACTCGGCATCCCACATAGCAACAGCAGTGGCAAAATAAATTTTTGTCTTTGCTGATAATTCTAGATATCCCTCAACATGTTCCTGCTCAAAATTATGCATACAGGAATCCAATTAGCTGCCTTTGCAAGATAAAAAATCCACAAGTACATATCAACCAATAATATGTAGTAGTGCTTTGCCCAGACATAATCAACAAACTAAACTTACCAGCCTCAAAAAGTCCCCATGCTTTTGATCCTCTGCCTCAATAGCTTTATCTAAGATACCGCCAGCAGTAGCACTAGGAACAACAACAGAAAAAAAAATGGAAATAAGAACTAACTCCGTGTTATTCCTTGACCTTCAATAAGACGATAACTATTAAAAGGCAAAAGCTTAATGATATATTATTCATAGGAGTATGGTTTTGAGTAGGCATTTTAGGAGGAAAATAAATACATGTTCACTCTTCGTAGCTCACTAGTATGTAAATTGAATTTACCAAGTTGTTGAGGTAATTCAGATTCTTAATCTTTCCGGGGTATATTTTGACAAGATTTGTAGCAAGGCCTTTTCACAGGGGTAGCATTTATTGATTCTACTAAATAAAGTGTATTGCCTTACTTTTGTTTTCTTTTTTTGGGTGTGGGTTGTGGGGGGGTCCATATTCATTTTGTGGACTCAAATATTTCTCAAGGGGTAAGATTAGTTTTTAATGAAAGACACATGCAACCTCTTATATTTTTGGGCCATATGCACACTATATTGCAATGACAACACTTTAACACAAGAAAATTTTACATAACATGTGTTCATAATCTCCTTTCATCCCATTTATGCCATCTTGCTATCCAAAGCAAGAGTTTCAGGTCTGAATCATGTTCTATTTTCTTAAAGGTGAAAGGATTTAGGTTTAGTAGGCTTTTCAGCTGGGAGCAAACACATCATGTCACAAGAGACCCAGTCGAGAGAAAAAAAACATTCATAAAATGGTGAAAGATGAGGATAAAACCAGAGAAATATTTTAAGTGTTACTAACTTATTACCTGTGGCCTATGACAAACCGCATTATAATGCCCTTCTCTTCTTCCAACTTCTTCCGTTTTTCACCTGAAAAGTGAACGCAAGAAAAGATAATATCAATAATAAACATCTGCTACGAACAAAAACAAAGAGTAACCTTAAAATCATGGAAGATTCAACAAACCTTGAGGCATCCATGTTGCACGGACAGAATCTCTTCTTTTTCTACTGCTGAAAGCAGTGTTAACGCCAACTACCATCAGATATTTTCTTTTTTCAGTAGATTCTGACATAGGCGATCCATCCATCAGAGATTCCTGGGTTGCCCTTGCTGCAGCTAACTCCATCTCTAGATTTGATATTGTTTTATCTAGTGTTCTGCAATACATTTACAGCATATATCTAATTAATAAATACTTTGCTAACCAAAGTCAATCTCTACAATTCATCACAAACAAGAATATCAGCTTACTGTACAGCATGATGCGTCTTCGAAGATTCACCAAATATACTTTTAGGCTCTTTCTTAACATCCTTCTGCAAAACAATTTAACATAAGCTGATTAGTACAAAACAGCTGGTACACTTTAAATAAAGAACCATTCATTTGCAATCTTCTGACAGCTCAAACAAACCAAATAACATTCAAATTCATATATCAAAGAACTTACTGTTTTCTGACCATAATCCTCCTTAATTAAATTCTGTCTCCCGTCCTCCATGGTCGCTCTTCGGAACAAACCCTTTTCTTCAGGTTCTGATATCCTGTAGAAGAAAAGCATCAGTTCCATTCATCAAACTTCTCTCTTTAATGATACCAGGAAGTTAAATATCGACATACAAAACCGACACAAGCATATTATCTAAAGGCATATTTGAAGAAAATGATTTTGAACAATATGTACAATCTTGTACTATTAAAAAGGCTATACGAAGGAGAGGAATGAGCGGTTTACACCTCAGGTTCGATTCCTCATACCAGCAAATATACGCACGGGCTTTCCTTACCTAATAAAAAAAAATCTATAGGAAGCTCAAAGTACCAGTAAAAAAAGCACTTCTAATTATTACTCTACATTGTAAATCAAATCTTGGCAGACTCAGTATGCAGACTGGATGGGAGAAAAGGTAGACAAACATTACCCTAAAAAATAAAAAGACCAAAACCCAAAAAGGAAATGTTGTAATTGCTGAATTACCCAAAGTTTTATATATCTATGTTTCCCACCCATTACTTGAAAACTACATTGACAGTAGAATACAACTTAGTTGTTCAATTCATCTTAGGTCATATTATCTCAGCAAAAAAAAAAAAAAAGAGATCATATGATAATCAAATTATCAAACCATTTCAGATTTCACCAAACTTGAAACAATTCAAGTAACATATGCTAGAAGTAGAAAAGGAATCCAATTACCTAAATTTCACGCCACTACTTTGACAGCTTTGCCATTGACAGTTTTTAATGGAGCTTCTACCAACTCTACCCCACAAAATAAAAATTACAGCCTTCAAGTGCAAAAATAGAAACCAACAACCACCTTCTTGATCCAAAAAAAAAAAAAATTTAAAAAAAAAAAAAAAAAAAACTATTCTATCAGAGTATAAGCATATCCTACTAGATATGAAAACAATCAGCAATTATATCAAATAGGAAGCTATAATGCTCTACTAATGCAATTTTAAGTGTTGATGACAATTTCAGCAATGATTAAACAGTCAGATCACACAGTGCCAAAAACCACAGAAAACCCACTTCAATAAAGTCATCAGTTTGGTAAAATTCATGTCAAATAATCCAAGTCCCAGAAACTCAAACTTTGATCAGTAATCAATAAAGCAAGAAAAGTTGAAAGAAAGAATTTTAAAAGTACCTGCTAGTGAATAACATGCCAGCACAAAAACACCCAATGCAGAGTATAAGTGTTAATTTCCGAGATATTAGTGTTTTTGGAGCTGAATCATATCCTCTGCTTTTCCAAGACATTTTCTTCTGTAATTTATCCACTTTTCTTGATGGGTTAGTGTTATTTTTGCTGCTATTATATATAAAAACAAACCCAGAAATCAAAATCGAGCAAAACCCATTTCAATTCAAAACTCACCCACCAAAAAAAAAAAACAAAGATAAGTGTAAATAGCCTCAATCCCAAAATCTAATCTAGAATTGTATAATGGATAGAAACAAGAAGAACAACAATTTCAATGAAGGATTCTTTTCTTTATATTTATCTGAAGATGTCGGTGGCCTAGTGCAGAGGAGAAGAAGAAAGAGGAAAGAGAAAGAATAAAATAGAAAGAGGGGGACAAATGCTGGTCTTGGGCATATGCGTTGGGGTTGGGGGAGGTCACTTTCTACTGGAACCTGAAGAAGAAGAGACGACCCACCACACTTTTAAACTGTTTCTCTTATAATTTTCAAATCAAAAATTTCTTGATTAATAAACAAACAAGAGAAATTGTGTATTTTTGCAAATTTTTTTGTGTGTTTCTAAAATGATAATGGAGTAAATTTCGAGGTTCTGCTAACTAATTTTCACATGTCAGTTTCTTATTTTTTTATGTGCATTTAAGTAAGGGCTACTGCAAATTTTGTACTAGAGGCTGTTTGGTCCTTATCTTTCATTGAAAATAATGGAGTAAAATATAACTGTTCCTTTACGGTTTGTGTACGTTGTGGTAGCAACCACTTGCAAGTTACAACTACTAGTACTAGTAACAATTTTTGTGCTTCTATTCCTTACTGATTGACTGGTGCACTGAGTTTTTGGCTAGATTTTTTTTCAAGGAAAAAATGTTCTGGCTAGAATTGGTAATTAGTTAGTGTCAAGTCGTATTCATATAAATGAGGCTTTTTTATATGCAAAGGTTTGCTTGTTTTTTTGTGTCTTTTATCTTATAGATATCTGTCTGATATTGATGGAAATGGAATTTCGTGTTTTGAGAATATATTGTATGTAATTGTACTTACTTAATCTTTTTGAATTTCTTTTTGAAAAAATAATTATTTGAAAGACACACGACAGAGGGAGATGGATAGAATACTTAAGAGTTGAACATGCTTAAACCCAACCATAACCTAATTTAGGTCTTTAGGATATACAAAGTTTGGTATTCTAAATTTGGTTAGTATCTTGAGATTATTATATGATCAAAAGATCTCATAATAATTGCATGACACTCTTGTAGGCTTAACGAAAGTTTTCACCAATCAAAATATTATATGCTAGACTGACTTTGCAAGGAAAAATGCGTAAAATGATCTTTTTAAAAACCCTTTCATTTTTCACGAAGCCAGTTTGTCAAGGACTGATCTATTGAATTGTTTTACTAAATGTTCCTCATATCAGACATGTTGCACCCATTTGACATTGATTTGACTGTTTGCAACATATCAAAGGATCAATCATTTAAACAAGCTCCCTATACATGAATACCATGTCCATGATATGTTCTTCATGTGTTATTGGGTGAGTTTTTTTTAACACTAACACTTACTTACCATGTCCATAATTCTAACTAACACTTACCATTGGCATGAGGAACTAATACCTTATTGCATAATGAATAAAGCACAAGCATGACAACAAGTTCATTTAAGACTACCTCCCCAAACAGTAATTTCATAATCTTATTAGAGTTAACCCCAGTAACATTGAGCTAACCAATAGAGCATTAATTGGTAAAATCATCTTTAAGACTTTTCAGCAACGCATATAAAGAAGACATTACACATTTACAGTAAATGTCAGATGTTAGGACTTTTAACCTACATATGATGAGATAATAAATGGGGCTTTACTTTTTTTTTTACTTTGAAGCTTGAAGAAGTGAAATTTACTGAGCTGCCTATAATAGGTGACCCGATAAGTAGATGCCAGACTTATGTTAGGGCTCTATTTCATATGATTAGATAGTGTTCTTAGATGTATTGGTATATGTAGGGGTCGTTTTTATCATCCGCCTACGTCACGAGTTGTTTTGAATACTTGTTAAGTTAACGCCACACGTGAATGTGGTCTAGTAGGAGTCGTCACCGTGCGTTTATACGGTCTACGGACACCGATGAAATACCAATGCTAGGGGCAATTGGTCCCATATGGTCGTGCACCAAAGTATGGGTTCGGGGACAGGTTACAAGCCAATCGTGCATTGGGCTCGCCCGCCTGTGAGCGGTCTCTACTAGGTCTCTTTTTGTGTGTGGTCATATTATTATTAATCCCGAATTCAAAGATATCTCCATATTATGTCCTTAAAGCGCATATTACTAGGTGGGTTTAATTTGAATATCACATATTAGGACTAATTATTGTGACCACGTTGAATTAAGTCAGTGTTAAAGGAAAATCCTAGAAATTAAATCAAATAAAATATGAATAAAACACATAATAGAAGAAATAAAAAAAACGAAAAATAAATATGTGCAGGTTCAAGTGTGTTCCAAGAGTATGTGGTTTGATGTGTTATTTGACTATACTAAGCACAATAAATACTAAAAAGAATACGATTAAAATGATGATTAAAATACTAATTTTTTTATGCGATTTAACACTTTAATCAATATATTTGGATTAGTAATAATTTTAATCGTCATTTTTAACTATTTAATCAAATTGGGCTTTTATGTATGACTCTTGAATTATATGAGTAATTCATGAACCATTTTTACACGGCATTATTTTAATGATCCAAAATTATTATTGAAATATAGCGATTATTTGGTAACACACAATTTAATTAATAAATCCGCTCTATCATAATCGCATAAAAAATAATTAATGATCCAATTATTTAAAACGACATTGTTAAAAGAGAAAGACTATAGCGAATTTTTATGACACGAGATTTAATAATAAAAAATCGTGTAGCATAGATCGCATGAAAAGGGACGAATTTTGTTATTATTATTTATTATCCGATCTATACAAGGAGATCTGAAAAATTATATAAGAGTCAATATTAATATATGATCCTGCAAAATACGTTGATGAATTAACGATCACCACGCATATGAATTGCGAGATCGAAGTCAGTTAGATTATTAAGAAATATTATGAATGACGATTAAAGGAATTGAATCATGTCAGAATTGATTGAAGCGTTAAAGGTTATTTATGAATTGTATTAGTTATTTACACTAATCATTGTCATGAATTGCATTATTAATCATCATCTTAATCAATTGTTTAATACGATAAAACAAGTTATGAATGAAAAAATGGATAAGGATAAGTAGAGACTTCAGGAATTATACCATGTAATGCCTTCAATCAAAACAACCAAGGTGTATTTTGATGATGTTGAATGCAAGTGCTTTGCTTGAAGTTGATTGAGTTGATGATTTGTAGTGTGTTTAATGATGTTTTGAGAGATGTTTGATGTGGTATAAGTGTTTGGGATTGAAGTATGCAATGCAAGAGAGGGATTGGTGGTGTTGGTGTGTCTTGAAATACTTGGAAGGACGTGTATTTATAGCCTAGAAGGAGCAACAAATAAGGACTTGGATGAACAAAGACCTACGCCTAGACGCAGGTCAGAATAAGAGTCATGCGTCTAGATGCAGGTTAGAATAAGAGTCTTGCATCTAGACGCAGGTACAGTATTGTGTCCTGCGTCTAGACGCAAGTACTGTATTATGACATGCATCTAGGCGCAGGTCTGGTAACTTTCGGGTTTTTTTTGGGTGATTTTACGCTTGATTTTTGAGATTATGATATGATATTATGCGATTACGGATATATTCTATAATATTTGATATTCCGGAATATTTCGGGGTGTCTCGCGATGCTCCGGGATGTCCCAGAATGTTCTATAATGTTCCAAAATTTTCCGGGATGTCCCAAAACGTTCGAGAATGTTATAGAAGCCTCCAGAAGCTCTAAAAATTACAGAAAGATTATTAAAAATTAAGGAAAAGTATGAAAAACACTAATATGCTTTGCAGAATAATTTTCAACATTTGGAAATGACAAAAATGCCCCTAAGCATGCAAAAATCCTAAAAAATCTATAAAAAGCTCTAAAAATATGATAAAAAATATAGAAAAATATGAATAAATTATAAAATTATTTTTATGATTTTTAAAAATATTTTTTGATGCAAAATGATATTTTTTTATGAATATAAATATTGAAAAATGCATGGAAAAATATAAAAATACCTAAAAATGAAGAAAAATCATGAATAAATCTCGTAATCATCACGAATTCTAATAAACGTTTCCAAGGAATTTTAAACATGGTTTAGGCAATTGGTTGAGGTATATTGTGTATTTTCATCGTCGATTCCCTTAGTTGTATCTTATGGCAACATGGTACTTTCATCATTAGTCTCTACATTGGGGAGACACATTTAGATGTCTACAGTATATCACTACGGCCTCCTTAATTTTTTTGAAACTTTTAATTTTAATATGATGAAATAAGAAATCTATAAGCTTATTAACTAGTATGAGAATGATTTGAACTTCTGATTTCATTTATTAGAGGTTGAACTAAAGCCACAGTCCAATACCCAGATCTTGTTTCTTTGGACTTAATTTCAGTCAAATACAGTTCAGTTCAAGTCCATTAAATTCAGTTCAGTTAAGTTCAACTTAGTCTTCTTTTTCTTATAATAATAATAATAATAATAATAATAATAATAATAAGAAATAATAATAATAATTATTTTCTTTTTATATTATTATTATTATTATTATTATTATTATTATTATTATTATTATTATTATTATTATTATTATTATTATTATTATTATTATTATTATTATTATTACTATTGTTGTTACTATTACAATTATTGTTGTTGGTATATTGTTATCATTAATTTCCGGCATCGTTTTCCGGTGGACTTTTCCGGCAACATTATTTTAACAAACTTTCCCTAGCATAATTTTTTCGGCGGTAATCATCTTAAACAAAAATAAAAAAATAAAATATATATAAAAATATGAATAAAAAAAATATATTAAATATTAAATAAAAAAATAATAACAATTAAATTAAAAATTAAAATTAAAAACATAAAATAAAATAAAATAAACAAATCAAAAACTAAAACAAAAGTGCAAAATCAAACATTGAAAAGATTAGTTGATAACAGAAAATAAATAAAAACAAAGTAAAAATCTAAATCTAAATCTAAATAAAAATTAGTTCAGTTCAGTTCAAGTCCATTAAGTTTTGTTTAGTTCAGATTCATTCATTCCAATGGAACAGGGTCCTGGCCTTCTTCCGTATCACAAGGGTCTTGACATTTAAAATAATCTTCATTTACATAGTCTTATATAGGGATACTTATGACACGAGACAACTTGGGATGAACTCGGTTAATACTTGGTAGAAGCTCGACTCGAAATTGTGCTCAACCTGATCGAGATATTCACGAGTCGAGCAACTCAATACTGAACTCAAAAAACTCGCAAGATTCTCAACTTATATAATTTTCAAAATGTTATATTGAAATATGAGTCTTATTAATTTACATTTATCAAACATATTAGTCAAATATATTATAACACGGTCATATTTTAACTCGAATAACTTGAAACTAAATTAAAAAAAATGTTAAAAAGACAAGACATTGCAAAATTACTCGATAAAAACTTTATCGGTCAAAGCTAAAATTGTTAAAACTCGATCAAAGCTCCACTCGGCAAAGCTCGGTCAATCCTCAATCCGATTAATTAAGGATGAAGGAACTCGTGCTCGACTCGCGATATGATATTAACGAGTCTGAGTCGAGTTGAGCAACCTAATACTTGAAGTTGACTCGCATCATAAGTTCCTCTAGAGGCATAGTCTTACCCATTGATTGAATATTAGACCGAACTTAGGGCATCCTTATCAGTGAGCAAAAAAAAAAAAAAGGTTTGCAAACTGCAAACCATTGTTTGCCTCTCTTAACAACAAACTGTAAATGGTTTGCTCGCAAACTCAATTTAGAGAGTTTGCTTTTGGTTTTCCAAAGTTGTTTGCAAACTGCTTTTCAATTAAAAAAAAAGTTGAAATGCAACATTAGCTTGCCACGCACAAGAGAGAGGGTAGGAGAGGAAAAAAAAACCATTTAACTTGTTAATTCGTAATTAAAATAACTCAAAAGGGTAATTTTAAAAAACTAATTACACCAAAATTCATATTGTTTCGTCATTATGTTTACCAACGGCTATATTTACAACGGTACGGCTATATTTACAAAAGCTATATTTACAACGGATATATTAATTATGTAAGTGAATCAATTAATTATATATTAACGATATATTTTAATATGTTAATTAAAATTAAACGAATTAAATATACTTATATATGTTAATTTTAAATATGTGTTTAAAATTATGGTGTAAAATAAATAGAGAGAGAAAATATGGTGGGGTGGGGAAAAGTAGAAGAGGGAAAAGGGTGAACCTAATTGTTATGGCTTGTTGTTAAAAGGTACATTATAAATAGTTTGGTTTGCTACTTTAGATGAGCGAAATGGAGAAAGCAATGTATGAATCTTTTAATTTGGGTTTGCTCTTCTGGATGGCCTTATTACTTGCTGACCAGTAGGGGATAGTCAAACTTAATTATATACCAAGTAGTGTATACCTTATTATAGGCTTATTAGGTTTCAAAAATACCCCTCCATCTCTTTTCATTTGTTTTTTGTTTTTTGTTTTTTTAGTTCTTCTAAAATTTCATTTAATTTTTTGTTCAATTTATCAATATTTAATTAATTAACATACATATTGTAACATTTTCATGGGAGAACCCTTTTTTTTCTCTTTCTTTTTTTCTTTTGTTTTTTTTTTTTTTTTGAGAGGTTTGGAAACTTTGGATGTCAGCCTTTGCAATGTGGTCACATGAGTATATCGTGACCTATACACATACACTCAAGATATATGAGTCTCCACAAAAAAAGGAAGCTAAATTTATGGAGTAGAAAAGAAAAAATAACAAAAAAACCACCAAAAAAAAGAAAAATAAAGCCATTTATAGATTGCTTGTTGAATCTAAAAGGTAGTACTTCCTTTATTTCAAAATAAATGAAAAAAATTTCATTTTAGGAATTTTCAAAATAAATGTAACAATTTTACTCTTCCATTTTTATAAGTTTTTTTCTTTCGATCTCACACATTATTACATATCTCACTTTATTTCTCTACCCTTTTATACTTTCACAACAAAATTACAAAAAATTGCCTAAAAATTCGTACCACTCCAAACTTTTTTTTTTTGAAACAGAAGAAGTATTTCATCCGTAAATGAATTTTTGCAACAAGTGTACTTTTGACACTATTCATAATTTCCACTTTGATCGTAATTTCTCATGTATACATAAAGAAAAATATAGTATTTTGGAATCTCATTGGATTCGTCTCAACTTGTAATTTTTTATTATTTAATGATTATAATTTTTTTAAAATACATATTTAGAGATATTAATCTTCAAAATTTTGTCCCGACATACTTGAAAAGTCATCTGTTGCAAGAATTTATTTACGGATGAAGTATAATAATTGAATTGATTGTTGCTTTCTTAATTCATCCAAAATATATGAACCCCAATACTGGTGATGAACCAAACAAATCATGTTCACGAATACTACACACACATGCAGCACGTGTTTTCAACGTCATTCTCTGCCTTAACCTTTTTTTTTTTAATTTTTGAGAGAGGAGCGATTATTAATTAGCTATTTGTTTTGGTATTATTATGTCTTTTCAAATTGAAGAAAGAGACCCTAGATGCTTGATTGCACCATTGGTTTAGAGCTAAAAAAATTGTGTTCTTATCATCACTAATTTGTTTTTACACCTTCTTCGTCGTATTAAAATTATTTGGAAAATATATTGCGAGACGAATCAAACGAGATCTCACATGACGATATTTTTCGTTGCCTATGTAAAATTAAAGAGAATTAAAGTTACAAGATCTACATGAATAGTGCCTATAGTCAAAACGGAGCAGTTTTTTGACACGGATGAATTGAAGTAAAATGATATGAAAAAGTAAAACGATAATAAAATGTTATTAAAATGTCCGTGAGGTGTTAGCGAGCTGAATCTAGATAAAAGGTTTTTAAAAAAAAACGTCAAACATTATTCAAGTAGTTTGGTGTGTGATTTTGACATGCGTTACAAAATTATTAATATTTCGAACAATTTGAAAAAGAATAATAAATTTTTACTTCCTCTGCTCCATATATTGATCTCAACATTATCATTTTCACACATGCCAATACATTTTTGATATTCGTAATATCTTTAGCTACGTTTCGCCAAAAATTATAAAAATTAGATCATAAGAAAGTATACATACATTGAGACAATAAAATAAACCTTTTTTTCTCTCTTTTCCATATTCTCTCTGAAGAAACTGAACAAAATGTAAATCTTATATTGATTGAGTAAAGAGATTTAATTACAAAGAAGAGAACTAAGCCCCTTATTTATAGGAAAAGAGAGAAAGGAAAATAAGACAGAGCAGAGAGAGGAGGAGCAGAGAAAAGAAGGAAATAGAAAAACTAAATATCAGAAAACTAACTTAACTAACAACCAAACTAACCCCCTAACATCTAATACCCCCTCCTCAAGCTGGACACATAGTTAGTCCAAGCTTGAAACTGAGATCAAAATGTTGTTTGGAGGACAAAGGTTTAGTCAATAGATCTGCCAACTGATTAGAGGAGGCAACATGTTGAACTCTGTTAGAATGGTCCTGAAAAACACACTTATCCTTAGTAAACATAATCTTTAAACTAGATTGTCCAACTAACTTTCCAACTGATAAAAGGTTGTGTTTAAAACTTTCAACTAATAATACTCCATGTATAACCAGTTCTTTAGTGAGTTTAACACTCCCAAACCACTCAATATTTTTAAATGTGTCATCAGGTAAGCCTACTCTAATACTTTTAGGCAATCTTTTCATGTTAATTAGAATATTTTTATCAAAGACCATATGGTCACTAGCACTTGAATCCACAATCCACACAACATTATTATTTTGAGTAATTAAATTGCAATTAAAAGAATAGGCTACAGTACCTGCAAAGGATGAATTTGAATGATTGATATTGTTTACACTTGCATCATCATCTTTGCTCTTTATTGCTTTGATCACCTCTTGGCATATAGATGAAACCATATTAACAGGAACAACTGACCTCTCATCAAATGGAGAATCCACTTCTTGATATCCATAGGAACTCTTAGGTTCATAAGAAACATTGGCTGCCATTCTATATCTAGCATTATTACTAGAATTACCATTGCTAGTATTACCTTCCCCAACTGCTCTTCTATTCTTTAAAGTATTGTACCAATAAGGATAGCCTATGATTTTAAAACACTGCTCAGCAATATGTCCTTTAGCTCTACATACTGTACAAAATCTATCCATCTTGTCCTTCTTCCAATCTTTCTTGCCAAAATTACCTCCCCTTCCAAACTGACTACCTTTATTAAACCTTTGTACTGCAAAAGCTTGATTATCCTCACTCACACTTTGCTGAGTTTTCTGAGACAAAAGAGCACTACCCTCAGGAGCACTTTCTTGAACAGAAGTGACTTCCTTCTGCTTTTCCACCTTTTGAACAATTCCTACAGCCTTGTTCAGGGTAGGCATTGGTTCCATTGACAAAATATTTGTCACTGTATTTTCAAAATTGCTATTAAGACATAATAAAAATTGCATTAGCCTATCCTCTTGATCTATCTCAGTAGCTCTCTTAAGAAAATCACATTTACAAGCACTCATAACCCCACAAGTACACTCACGAATAGATCTTAGATCTTGAAGATCTTCCCATAATCTTTTCATTTTGCTATAATATGCCATAACAATCATATTTTCTTGTTTTAAGTTCCCTAGTTCTTTCTTTAATTGAAAAATTAATGGACCATTTGCCTCACGAAATCTTTCATAGACATCATTCCACAATTGAAGAGCATTTTCAAGACACTAAAAGAAAATTAATTTTTGGCAACAACATTTAATTTCGTTACAAAAAGTGCTTTTTCGCAACAAAAAAAATGTTGTTGCAAAAGATTGTTGCTATTAATAACTTTTCACTTTCCCTCCACAAACTTTGAAGGGGCGGGAACAATTGAAAAAAAGGCATAACTTTGGCAACAAACGTTTTGTGACTATATATAGAGTTGTTTATAACTACAAAGTTAAATTGTTACCTTAAAGTTTTTCTTTCTAGCAACGAAATATTTTGTTGCCAAAAACACTTGAAAAATTAAAAATTAATTCTACATACTTAAAAAAAATAAAAGGCATAACTTTGGCAACAAAAGTTTTGTGACTATATATAGTGTTATTTATAACCACAAAGTTAAATTGTTACCTAAAAGTATTTCTTTTTAGCAACGAAATATTTTGTTTCTAAAAACATTTAAAAAAATAAAAATGAAGTTACATAGCAGTGAATCAGTATAGCACGATATAATTTTCAATTGAAACCCAACCAAAACCAACACCACACCTTCCTCTCTCTCTCGCACCCAGCCAGACCTGCGCACCACACCAGCGGCTACGGCCAAACGACGGCGACCGGACGCCGTGACCCAGCGCAACAAGCAGGCGCAGTAACCAACGGCGGCGGTCGACATCTCTCACTCAACTCCTCTCTCTCACCCAGTCAAAACCCTGGCACCACACAAAAACCATCCCTCTCTGTTCACCGGCGGTCGACGGCAACCAATGGCAACCAGCAGTAAGAAGGCGACCCACTGGAGCAGCAACCCGGCGACCCGGCGACCCAGCATCACCCAGCGATCCTGTAACGACCCGACTTTTCTAGACTATCGATTTACGAAGGAAATCGACAAATGGATCATTACCAACATAAACTAAATAGCATTATTAATAATTAAAATCCAATACTCCTTTTATTAACTAAACTAAATAAATAATATCCTCAAAGTCCAAAAATAACTACTAGAATACGTAATATTAATACTGTTCCATCTCAACAGGCTGGGATATACTACTTAATAAATAAAATAAGGCATAAACTAGACTCCGGGTTCACTATACTGCTCTCATCAACACACAACCCGAACCATAAAGGAGCCCACTTATGCGTCTGCATCATCACCTGAAATGGGGGGGTCCACCGTCAGTGGCGACTAACCAGACTGTCCCGCTTAAATGAGGGACCGCTAACCATATAATAGCATAGAATTAACCAGGAAAATCATACAAAAATACATAAGAATACATACGAGAATACATACGAGAATACGTAGAAAAATACGTAGAAAAATACGTAGAAAATACGCATAAAAATACATACGAAATACGTAGAAAAATACGTAGGAAAATACGTATAAAAATACGTACAAAATACGAGTACAATACGTATAAAATACCTGCAAAATACGGTTAAAAATACATACAATATATGTATAATATACGGATAAAAATACATACCAAATACAGACAAATACGGATACGATACGCATGTAAATACAGGCCAAAGATACTCGTACAGAATACGATTCACGTACAAGGTACACCAAAAATACATATAAATACAGACTTACCAGACGTACGCAACGGATGACTTATCAATACATAAATACAACTTATACACACGAAAATATACATAAATACACATATAACAGAATCCTTCCTGTGAAATACTTATCTTGTCATATTTTACCCAAAACCCTTCTTTAACCATCTTATTGGACCGGTCATTATAGCTCATAAGGATGCCCGTGTACATCCCAACTTTCCTAAAACATGCCGGGAAGAACCCGTGTATTCAACCCGTAGCCCTCCTTTGCAAGAACTAAGCCTAAGCTATGGCCATAACCCCTAAATAGCAGCTCGTGTACTACTACTTAGACGACTACATATCTTAAGATCCAGAACTGCCCAAAGACCGCAGTAGGGCAGTGGCTTCGACTTAACCCGATCTGATGACCCGTGTATCATCAAATGGGCGTTCGTATCGTATCTTGTCTTTTCTAAAGGCCATCGTGAGACCACTATTTATCAATCATCTTATCTAGAGGCCATCGTGAGACCACTAATTCTTATCATATTATAACCTTTCCTTTTAGTCATATTATTACTTTCCTTCATATTACAACTTATCCCTGTTAATTCCTTTTAATTCCTTTAATTACATTAATTCCTAAAATTACCTTCTAAAATATTATAAGCCAAAAATTAAACTAAAATTGATCAAACCTATTTGGACCACTCGACATTTTCAATAACACAACAACAATTAAATAAATTCATAAAATCATCATATAAACAATTTAATAAATCATTTCAATTAGTAATTAATAACAAAAATTACCTAAAACATGATAAAAATCCTATTTTTATTAATTCAACCCACTCGACATTTTTGGAATAACATACCAAAAATTATACTTTAAATTATTTAAATGCAACCATCGATAATTAATCAATAAACATAATAATAACATACCAAAAATTATTTAAATGCCTTAAACACTCAATCATCAAACATGGACTAAACAAGATTAAAATCAATTCTTTGTACATAACATCACACGGCTTTATTGACAAAATAATACTAACAAGGTTAATTTCAAGATTTAACAATAACATGCCTAAATTAAAGATTAAATTAAAGATTAACAATAACTGTTCGAGAATTAACAAGATTCAACAATAAAAATCAGATTTTTAATCCCCTTTTTAACCATGAGCCACTCGACATTTATCAATATCAAGAACAAAATTCAACAATTTTCATACAATTATTCAACATAATTATATATTTAAATAAATTATTTTAAGCATAAAATTAATTAAAACATGTAAAGATTCATCAAGGTTTCATAAACATATCAAGAAAATACATAATAATAATCACCATGTCATTCGAAATTTTTAGGTGATCATGATACTAATCCTATCAATTTTTCCTAGCTTAATCCTAATTAACTATATGGAAAACTTGTTCCAGATTTAAGAAAGAAAGTCTAGTTACCTTAGATTAGGAAAGAAAATCAAGAAAATCTCCTTGTTTGGTTCAAGAACACACGGCTACACTAGGGCTTTTTTTGAGAGCTTTTTGAGATTAGGGCAAAAGAGAGTGTAGGTATTTGTTCACTATGCTTTTAATAAGAACAAAAGAAATTAAAAAAAAAAAAGAAATAAAATGGGGAGGGGATGCCGTGAGGTGGAGAGAGAGTAGGGGGTACTATGGAGTGATTTTAGGGGGACTTGGTAAGGGTAGAGACCAAGTAAATGGTAGTTGCAACAATAGGTTTTTTTAAAAAAATTAATTAAACAATTAATCATATGATTATGTAATTAATTACAAATTGCAAAAGAAAATAATCTGGACCATGAAATGGGAACCGGCCAAAGGAAGAGGGAATGGGTCCTTGGCCCAATTTTAAGATAAAGGAATGGAAATAAGAATTAAGCAGTCCAAATCATCGGGCCTTTTGGACTTAGATTATAAAATAATATTAATTAACCGCGAAATTTGCTGGCCCTAAATTTCGGGTTATTACAGACCCCGCGACCCAGCAACACCCAGTGACCCACCAACCCAGCATCACCCAGCGACCCAACAACCGAGCGACCCAACAACCCACTAGAGAAGGTTCGTTTACCCAGTAGGTTTTTTGCTTCAATTCAATCTCAATTTTGCCTTTTATTTTGGTGATAATTTGCAACTGAATGTGATTGGAATGCTTTGGTAATGGAATGTGATTATGGTTCAATTCAACATTGTTTATGGTTTTATTTATTTTTGAGTAATTGTATATATATTCAGATGTTTAGGTTTATTTATGCTTCATTGTTTGCTTGTTTGCTAGGGTTTTGGTAGAAATTGTATATATATATATATATATATATCAAGATTGAAATGAATTTTGGAAAAGATAAACAACCTATGTTTGTTTAGGTTAATCAAGAAATGTTTGAAACCATATGACTTATTTAGAATTTGGGATAAAGGAGGAAAAAGCAAGAAGGAAAAACAGCAACATATGCACTATGGCCGTTTTGCTATTGAATACTATATATTGGTTTTTTTTTTCATATATTCATTGGTAACATATGCACCCTATGCTCCAACATAGGTCCGCCTATGGTCGTTGTGCTACTATTTTGTTCTTATTAGTGTTGTTATTGTGTGTTGGAGATTAAGGGGTGTGTTGACACTAGGCTTGCAAGTTCTTGCTACTTCAATTTTTTATTATATGAACTTTTTTTATCATTTTGTTTTGCTGCATTTTATTTTAAATATTGTTAAATCCATGGCAAGTCATGTAAATTATATCTGTTTTAGTTTAGTTTTGAGCATGTTTGAGTATAGTTTTAATCACTTTGAGATTAATATTGGAAGTTAGGAGTCATTCATGGATAAGGAATGGATGAAATTAAAGGATCGAGCTGCTCCACGATATTTGCAAGGGATAGACAACTTTTTGGAATTTGCTTTTAACAATTCTAGTTTTGAACATGAGGGCAATCGGATTGGAGCCAAAATTAGATGTCCTTGTTGTAGATGTGCAAACGTGCACTATAAAACTAGAAGTCAAGTTCGATTTGATTTGTTAAAAAATGGGTTTTTGGAAAGCTACATCATTTGGGATAAACATGGGGAAACACTTGATCCTCCACTTGATAATGACGCTACTAATGATGATGATGATGAGATGCTTGATATGTTAGAAGTAGTATGCCAAGTTGCTGGTATGGGCTTACTTGAAAATCTTGATAGAGATGATGTTGTTCATAGTGAGGAAGTTCAAGAACCATCAGGGGAGGCTACTCGATTCTATCGCCTCTTACAAGAATATAAAGATCCATTGGTTGTTGATAGGTCAAAAGTCTCCAAGTTAGTTTACATTATGAAATTGTTGCATCTAAAGTGTTTGAATCATTGGACTGACACTTCCTTCACTCAATTGTTGAAATTTCAAAATGAGACCTTGGGTTCCAACTTGCCTGACTCTTTCGATGCATGTCGCAAAATTATTAGTGATTTGGGCCTTGATTACATAAAAATTGACGCCTGCCCAAATGATTGCATCATCTATTGGCGTGAATATGCTGATGCACAAGAGTGCCCAAAATGTCAGAGTCCTAGGTGGAAGACACCGGGGAAGAAAATCCCTCACAAGCTTCTACGTTATTTTCCCATAAAACCGAGATTACAAAGGTTATTTATGTCAACCAAGACAGCAAAAGAAATGCGTTGGCATAAAGAGGAAAGAAAGAACGATGAGAAAATAATGCAACATCCAGCAGATTCTCCTGCATGGAAGGATTTTGATAAGGAGTTCAAATCATTTGTTGATGATCCTAGAAGTGTTAGACTTGGTTTAGCAGCGGATGGTTTCCAACCATTCAACAATTTTAGTGGGACAAGTCATAGCATTTGGCCAGTTGTCCTAACCCCTTACAATTTGCCTCCTTGGATGTGTATGAAGCCTCCATACATCTTTTTATCTCTTCTTATTGAGGGTCCTAATTCCCCAGGAATGGATTTGGATGTCTATCTTCAACCGTTGATAGAAGAGTTAAAGGAATTATGGGAGGTTGGGGCTGAAACATATGATGCACATGTCAAGCAAAATTTTGTAATGCATGCAAGCCTTTTGTGGACTATAAGTGATTTTCCATCTTATGCCGACTTGTTCGGTTGGAGCACAAAAGGAAATTTTTCTTGTCCAAGTTGTCATAAAGAATCTGGGTATACAAGCATAAAAGGTAAGACGACATATATTAGGACTAGACGTTGGTTGCCAATGACTCATAGGTGGAGAAAAAACAAAAAGGCCTTTGATGGAACTATTGAAAAGGGTTCTGCTCCCATTCCGTTGTCTGGTGATGATGTCTTAAAGCAATGTAGCTATTTTACCCAAGTTCCTTTTGGCAAGGCTGGTTCAAAGAGGAGATGGGACGAATCAAATATTTTCTACGGATGGAGGAAAGAAAGCATATTCTTTCAATTGCCTTATTGAAGAAAATTGAAATTGCGTCATAACTTAGATGTTATGCATATTGAGAAGAATGTTTCTGAGAACATCATAGGGACATTATTGAATATAAAGGGTAAGACTAAGGACACTTTGAAAGCTCGGTTAGATTTAGCAAAACTGGGTATAAGGCAAGATTTGCATCTTGTTGTTGATAAAGATAAAGTGTGCATGCCTTTAGCATGCTATACATTAAGAGGTGATGCAAAATCATCATTTTGTGAGATGTTTCAAAGTATGAAAACAACGAATGGGTATTTTTCAAACATCTCTCGATGTGTAAAAGATAATGGTCAAAAGATGTCGTGTATGAAAAGCCATGACCATCATATATTTTTGGAACAACTTCTTCCGATTGTTATTCGTGGACTCCTTCCGAAAAATGTCTGTGAACCATTGATTGAGTTGAGTTCTTTCTTTCGAAACTTGTGCTCCAAAACCTTAAATGTGAAGGATCTTGATGAGCTAGAAAAACAAATTCCTTACACATTATGCAAGTTGGAGATGATTTTTCCACCGTCCTTCTTCACTGTCATGCTGCACCTAGTTATTCATTTGGTGGCTGAAGCAAAGATAGGAGGCCCTGTTAGGTATCGTTGGATGTATCCCATAGAGAGGTAAATAACGATATATACTAAGTTGTTTTCAATTTTTTCTAAGTTATTGTGAATTTAATTTGTTTCATTCACTAAACATGAAATTTTGTTTTCAAGGTACTTGCGCACGTTGAAATCGTACGTTCGTAATAAAGCACACCCAGAAGGTTCAATAGCAAGAGGCTACTTGGCCGAAGAATGCTTGACCTTCTGTTCTAGGTATATGGACGATATGACTACAAAGTTTAATCGCCAATCTAGAAATGATGATGGTCATGATGATGTGTCCGGAATGAGTGACCGGGACATCTTCAACCCAAATGGACGTCCTTTAGGAAAACCTACTCCTTGCCATCTTGAATTGGAGGAGTATGAACAAGTCCATTCGTATGCACTTCATAACTGTGATGAGATACTTCCACTTGTCAAGTAAGTTCAGCTTAATTATTTTAAGAGCAATTTTTATCTCTTAAAATGTTGATGAACCTAATTTTAAGAGCAATTTAGTGAGCACAAGGAGGAACTAGCCAATGAAAATCCAGCACCTAGTAGCATAGAGAGGAGACATAAAGCTCAATTTTCAGATTGGGTTCGAAAGCGTGTATGTTAGATACTCATTTTGTTTTGTTACATATTCTTCTTTGTCTATGTAGAACATTAATTTGATCTACACTTTCTATGAATAGGTGGAACTTATGTATAAAGAAGGCTCTATTTCTGAGGATATATTGTCTGTGGCCCATTGCGTACTGTGCGTCGTTACAGTGGATATATTGTCAATGGATTTCGATTCCACACCATTGATAGGCAAGAAACTCGAAAAACCCAGAATAGTGGGGTTATGGTTCAAGGGGATGATGAATCATCCAAAAAGTACTATGGTGTTCTTAAAGATGTTTACGAGTTGCAATATCCTGGTGGAAAAGGTGTATTTGTGTTCAAGTGTCATTGGTATGATGTTCAACATCAAGGTAGAGGATATAAGATAGACGAAGATAAAAATATTATTATTAATGAAGCTATGCAGCAGGAACACACTAGGGGTTCATGTGCCCGGACAACACCACCTGAACATGGAAGCTTTGGAGAACAACTTTGTTTGGCCACCAATCATTATATTGTGGAGAAAGGCGTAGAAGTTGTCAAATGGGTTACTAAAGAACTACAGAACATTCAAGAACAGCAAAATAGAAAACAAAAGAAGAGAAAGAAAAGAGTCAATGATTTAGATGATTTTATTGTTAATGATGATGTTGAAGTCTAAACTAATTTAATGTTCATTATGTCACATGTGGTCACTTGGTTATGAATGAAAGTTGTTTTTGTTTTTAATGATGGTCTATTTAATATAGATTATTTTAAGGCTAATAAATTATTTTGTTGGTTGATATATTTTCAAATTCTTATATGTACAGCAACTTATAAGAGAATGAACATTCATTGTTTTTTTTTATTGTTTTCAATCGTGTTAATGAGTTACTTCCATTATTACAGGTATGGCAGGACCAGGTCAGCCTAACATTAGAAAGAGAGTTGAAACGGGAAATGGAAGGCCCTCAGATGTTGTCGATGCTGAACAAATTCACAACTTATCTTGTGATGACATTAATATTCCTGAAATTGGATCTACCACTAATAGCCCAGGTCTTGAAGAGAATAGCTTGCAACCTCAAGTAGAGCCAGGTATCATAACCTATTCACTGGTTATCGTTAAATCATTGGTGCATAATTATTTCTTTATTATTTTGACCTTTTTCCCCTTATGTCATGTGAGCTTTAGGACTAGAAAAACAGAAATATGGGAGTAAATTGGCTAGCAGACTTCGAATTTGCTTAAACGCTCATGAGGCAGCAGATGCAACTCCAATTCATGCAAATATTGTACAAGAAAATCAAGCTAAGAAGGTGAGAACGAAATATATGCATGAAAATAGGCTAGCAAGAGAAGAAAACCAACAAAATGATCCTCATAGTAGTCAAGGTATTAAATCGCTAAATACCTCTTTCTTTCCCTTTTTTATGGCTCGAATTATTATTGATACTACTTGAACCCACTTTAAACATGTTTTTTATTATTTATTATTATCACCTTATGTTGTAGCTTCTACTACAAGTGCTAAAAGGAAAAGGGGACAGAGAGGTAAATATAGGAGTTTGACACTTGAAAAGAAGACTAAGGGTGGCTTGTTCAAACTTGACGTTAAGATACCTGATTTTGTTCTCCAAGCTGTCGGACCAAATGCAAGGCCAATGGTAAACTTTTGTGGCTATGTTGTCAGAACAACGGCTTTTATGGATGCCGGAGATTGGACTAAAGTGTTTGCCAAATATGGTAATTCAATGTGGTTACAAGTGAAGGTAATCCATTAAAAAAATTGTTAATTAGTATATATCTTTACATCTTATATCGATCATAAGAAAGTAACATTTTTTATTATATAATTTCAGAACAAGTTCAACATCAAAGACTCATCCACTCAATCACTTCGACTTGAAGCTTTTGCAACTGATGTGATGCAACGCTTATATCGTTATTGGAAGTCTCGCTTGCATTCATACTATAAAGAATGTGGAAATACTTTGGAAGAGCGTTTAGAGAATCCTCCTGATGACTTACCTATGGAAAGATGGAAATCTTGTTGTGCTAAGTTTAATGATGAAAAGTTCAAGGTGAGTGTTTACGTTTTACCTCAACAACTATCTTATTTTACCTATTTCTTCTCTAGTTATTTAATATGCTTTGTTCATTTCTATTCTCAATTAACACATCTAATTATAACTTCGGATTATAGAAACGTAGTAGACAAAATAGCAAGAATCGATTGTCTGACAAGTGGACTAAACACACCACCGGAAACTTATCTTTTGCAGAAGTGGAGCATATATTGGTAAAGTTTCCTCGTTGCCTAGTTCTTGCATGCTGATTATAATCTCTTTTTACAATAATATGTTAGTAATGTTTCCTCGCTGCCTTTTTTATTTCGTATTATGTTGATTATATATTTCGCTTGTGTAGACTGAAAGCAATGGTAATGTGTTGCCTGATCCTGATGTTGTTTGGCTAGTTGAGCATACTAATTAGATGGTGAAGGGGTGCTGAAGTGGGTTAATGATGGGCGCTCCAAAGAGATACATGTAAGTAATTTTTAGTTTCTGATTGTAGATTTTTTTAGGATGCTGGGATGTAGCTGTTTATTACCCCTAGAAAGGGGGACGATGGCCTTTAAAGGCTTTTATGATTATAAACAGGTTTATAGTACTTTTTCAAGATATGGATTGTTCCAATTTTAGGGGACACTCTGCCGAAATTTTACCAAAAATATCTACATTATAACCATAACAGTTTATACTCTTTTCAGGCACAAATATATCAACTTGTGAAGGCCAAGGACAAAGAACCAGAAGGTGATCATGCACGTCCTCAAACAGAAGAAGAAATCCTCCTTCATGTACTTGGTCCCAAGTCCGGGTACATTCGAGGAAAAGGAGCTAGTTATAGAACTTCAACAAAAGCTAAATTGCAAGAAGAACAACAAAATCTTTTAAAAAAGCAACAAGAAGAACACCAACAAACTATGGAAAAGCAACAAGATCATATTAGTCAATTAGAAAGTGAGTTGGATGCAAGCAAGAAGGCTATGGATGAGTACAAGGAACAACAAAGAATCTACATGGAAGCTATGGAAGCGATTTGAAGATATGATCATGAGACACTCAAGGTTAGTTTAAGCTTTTAATTTTTTTTTGAGAAAAGATAAAAATATTATTATTAATCTCACATTGTACATCATCCAAGGCATTAGAGCTCTAGATATTTTTCATTCATTATGCCATAATGAAACTAATGTTGACGTGTAAGTAGAGTTAGCTACCTTGGCATATTTGTTGTGTCACTCTTTGCGAAAAAGTTACTGAAATATGATTGATTTAAAATATCAAGAGAATTTCATGCTCCCTTTTTGTGATCTTTTTAGGTTGAATTCTGGTTATGAAGATGATGAACAATGAAGAATATAATATCAAGAGAATTTCATGCTTTTGGGGAAAGAAGATATCATGTGGAGCTAACAAGTTTATCTAGCAATTTTTTGTACAACCATTAAAGCAAAACTTTGGTATATGGCCTAATTTTTTGGACAAGAAATGGTCATGTTATCTCTTGGTATATTTTGTTAGAAAGCTATGTAATACACTTTTGGATACATTATGAATATATGAATCAAGTCAATGTATTATGGCTATTTTGTAATGAGTGTTTATATTAAATGGATTTTTGTTTTTAGTTGTATATTATTAGAATGTCCCAAATTTACAATATGGTATTACGATGTATAACCAAAAAAAAAAAAAAAAACCATTATGGTACATTAATTTTTGTCAACGCAATTAGTTGATGCTATAAATCAGTTATTATTGGTAACAACCAATTTTGTTGCAGAAAAATAATGACTTAGGTTTGTCATAATGTTATTCATGTAGTCGTTTGCAACGAACATGTCATGGCAGAAGATGTTTTTTAACAACAAAGTGTATTGTTGCTGAAATTTTTTATTTTTAGTAACAACAAATTTTGTTGCAAAAAATAAGCTTCAGGTGAAGAGGCAAGGCTGAGTTATTGCAACAAGCTATCTTTCGCAACATATTGCAACAAGCTATCTTTCGCAACAAAAGTTTTGTTGCAAATAACGCATTTTTGGCAACAAGCGATTTTCGTTGCAAATACCTTTAGTAACGGGATCTCCCATAACAAAGTTAAATTGTTGCCAAAAATGAGAAGTTATTGCTAAAGTTATCTTTAGCAACAAATTCTTTCGTTGCCATAAATCAATTTTCTTGTAGTGATATATTGAAAATCATCAGATATATTACTCACCATAGAACTCATAATCCAACTACTCACCGTAAAGTCAGCTCGTTTCCATTTTGCATATTCTTTATCAGTATAATCTTTTGGTTTAATGGTTCCATCAATGAAACCACTTTTGTTTTTAGCACCTAAGGCACGACGTATATTTTTACTCCATCTAAAGAAATTATTGCCATTGAACAATACCACAGTTAAAGAAGCAGTAACACTATCAGAATTGGCAATAAAATAGGGATCAATTGTACCTCCATTTTGAGTGCTATTCACCTCTGAATCCAACGAATCAGCTGTAGCAGCCATTGATGCTCTAGCCAAAGAAACCAATCAAGAACTCTCGAATAACTTGAAGAAAACCCAATCAACCACTTGATTCTCCTTAATTGCAAATAAACCTTGCTGAAATTAATTTTGCATGCAAGATTTCTGAAAAATCGCATCCGCTCAAAGAATTAAGAAGAGAATAAGAATCGGAAAAAAACCTCAATTCAGAGAGAATTCAGCTCTAATACCATGAAGAAACTGAAGAAAATGTAAATCTTATATTGATTGAGTAAAGAGAGTTAATTACAAAGAAGAGAACTAAGCCCCTTATTTATAGAAAAAGAGAGAAAGGAAAATAAGACAGAGCAGAGAGAGGAGGAGCAGAGAAAAGAAGGAAATAGAAAAACTAAATATCAGAAAACTAACTTAACTAACAACCAAACTAACCCCCTAACATCTAATACTCTCTAATCTGTCTCTTAATTTTTATACTCCCTCCATTTTTTTAGATGTAACACTTCACTTTTCACACTTGTCAAGACACAACTTGGATCCAATAATATCTCTAAATATATCAGTATAAAAAATACAAAAAATTTATTTATTTGAAAAGTGTAATCGTTCCGAGGTGAATCCAACAAGTTCTCAGACCACATGACTATGTTTTTCTTTATGTATAATTAATAATTAACGATCAAAGTGAATTAGATGCATATATATTGCATAGTGCCAAAGTTAAATTCCTAAATTACATCTAAAAAAAAGGAGAAAGTACAACTTTTAATCATCATTTAATATCTTACTCCCGATAATATCTTGGTTTAGATGAAAACCCAAGTGTGTAAATAAAAAAATAAAAAAAAAAAGGGAGGGAGTAGTTTGAACGTGAGAATATATATAGATGGTTTATGAAATTGCAACTATATATTATGTAATTGCAAGGTGATTGTTTTTATTATTTGAGTGTATTCGAATGAGCGATGCCATAGCTTGAAAGTTAATCGGATATGTTGGAATGTCTCTGAACAATTAACATAACTTTTTAGTGCACATGTTGACTATTTGTGGAATTTTTTGAGGGCTTTTTGAAAAATGTTTTTTCTTCAATTCTTTTCTTGATGATGAGTTTCTATATATTTTGTCTTGAATTTGAGGTGAAGATGTCTATTTATACAAGAATAAAATTTTCTTTTTGGACTTATAGTTTTAGATTCGGCCCATTTAATTTTTTCTTAGAAAGTCTTAGAAAGTCTTTTTTATTCGGACAAGCAAATACATTTATTCAGGTTAATAATATGAATATCTTTTTATTTTTATTTTTTTGATTGGGTAAAAATATCCGTTCGTTTTTAGTACAAGGTGGGACTGTGGGAGTGGCACCACTTTGCGACTCTATATGAGAAGGAGAATGCTAGTAATAAGATTTGAACCCTATATGACTATAGCCTATATCTGAGGAATACAAGGTGGGACTGTGGGAGTGACACCACTTTGCGACTCTTCTTAATCTTCTATAAATATCTTTTATGACCCATGGAATAAGATCATGTAAAAACTAGACTCTTAGTTGAAAACTAAAAACTTGTAATCCGAGCCATTGAGCATTTCAAACATTTAATTAATTAGAGTCGTTGAAATTAAAAGTTGATAAACATATTGCTACTGCTGACTCAACATCCTCTTTTTTATTTTGTTAATCAAAATAAATCACAACTGTTGATCTAAATCTAGTGGTTCATATGAATAGTTTTTAGTTCAACTTAGATTAGGTTTTTAGCAGATCCGGTTCTTATAAGGCTATGACCCAATTTATTTTTCTCTTACAAAATCTCGTTTCAAATCTTCTGATAGTTTGACTTTTAGGAAGATAGTTAAGCCTTATAAAAAAAAAATATAGTCTTATGCAAAAAAAAAATTATAATTTTATGCAAAACTTTTTTTATAGTTTTATGCAAAAACAAATTAAGTTATTTTGTCATACTGCCAGAGAAATGACTATTTATTACCCACAAAATAGTTAATATATATAATTTGACACTTAATAAAATTTCAGTGTCTAGGTACAACCTGTGGTGTTCATTATTAGCAGAATTGTTACATGAGTAAAAACTGTAAAAACAAAAAATTGGAACTTACATGTTATGAGGAATATAATAAAATAAAGCATTTTTTTTTGGTAAATAAATATAGCATTATATTTCTTATCCCTGCCTGGTTATTTATGATCAAAGATTTAAAATTTTGATTATGAAAAAGCCAATAAAACAATAGAGGACCCATGGAGGAGTATAACATCTATGATTAAACATTTAAAATAGGAAGTTTGCAACGCCACGTGTCATCCACTCGTCCCTTTATGCTACTCTTTGCTTCAACCTTACAAGCAATTATTTTTTCTTTTCATTTTTCTTTAAACAATTTTCATACTTACGGACTTACCCCTTCATTTTTCATTAATCTAATATAGTTCTTTAGACTTCTTTCATCTTTTCTTAATTACTCTTTTCAACTTCTATATATTTTAAACCTTATATGTATGTTATATTAAAAAAAAAATGATTCGAGTTAATAATATTTTCTCTCAATTTATTTTTTAAAATTACCCTGTTCATCGAACGGGCATAAAACTAGTTTTATTTTAAATCCTAAGATAAATTGGGCCCCAGTTTATGATTCATGTAATATGAAAATACCGTTGGTATTGCCCCAAAAGCAGAAAGAGAGATCCATTATTTGAGAGAATCAAATCTCGCATCACGAAGATGCAAGGGTGACTCTAGTGCCATTGTGCTTGAACTCGATCCTCAATTGAAGAAGCATAATAATACAAACACTATATATTATTATTGTATATCATTTTAGCTATTTAAATATGTGAAATGCCTAGAAATTACCCCAATGTTTCTCAATTTCAAAATTTTCATAATTCAAGTACAAATAATATTTCAATTATTCATTAAAATTTAAAATCATATGAAATGATCCTTTCAAATTATTTAATTATCTCCAATTTTTGGGAGTAGCATCTTATTAAATCTATACGTCAATTTTTTTTGGCAGAAATAACAAATCATTCATCTCCAATTGTTGGGAGTAGCATCTTAAAGTAGACCATGTATCCACATCAATACCCAATAGTTAATTATTACAAAAGAAGTCTTAAATTGTCTGCCTACTACTTGCCTCACACTTATTTTTATGTACTCTGTATTTATTTAATTTTGAGGACACTTTCAATAAAATATTTATTTATTGAAGAAAAAGAATAATCAATGTAATGATTCATTAATACCAAGTATGAATTAATCAATATTTTCCAATTTTTAATGACAATTGACATCAATTTTTAAAGGAAATTGATAATATATTAACACTCCTCAAATTCATATTTGTTCTCTTTATTATGAGTAGAGCATTGAATATTTTGCTCTATTGATGTATTCGAATTATGTAATAGGTAAGGGTGTGTATTACTACCTCCGTTCCCTTTTGTTTGCAACAATTTTCCTTTTGAAATGTCCCAAAATATTTGCTACAATTTTAAAATAAATAATATGGTCCACATGTGGTCCCCACAACTCTTCTTTACTTTATTTTATCTTACCCAACATATCCCACCACTCTACACACGCACTAAAATACAAATTTTCATATCAACTCAATACTAAACTCTTATAAAAGTGAAAATTGTACCGTGATAATGAAGTAGTTAGGTTTAATTACTAGCTAACAAAACTCTAGTACGGTTATAAGTAACTAACAATAAAAGGTGTCAACATCATTACTTATCATTTTTAAATTTTAAATACTTAACATAAAAGGTACTCCCTCTGTAACAAAAAACTTTCAACATTTTCTTTTTTTTTGGTGTAACAAAAAACTTTCAACAATTTAAAACCTTTCTACTTTTGGTAAAAAAAAATCACAAAATTTACAATTTTACCATTACTTACAAAACTAATCCACCTATTACATCTCCAAATTTTTCTTTGCAAATTAACCCAAACATTATTAAACCTAATTAAGCTACACACCAACCCACTCTCATAACCACCACCACGGCGCACCACCAAGCCCCATTCCACCTTCTTCTTCCTCGCTCTCATAACCACCACCACCAACCCCCATCCCCCCTTCTTCCTCCTCATGAACCACCACCATCGAACGCACAACCACCCCATTCACACCACCCAAAACCTTTGAAACCCAGAACCACCACCATTCGCACCACCCAAAACCTTCGAAACCATAAAACACCACCATTTGCACCACCCAAAACCTTTGAAACTAAGAACCAACACCATTCCACTACCCAAAACCTTCGAAACCCTAACCTTCGAACAACCCAAATCCGTACCACCCACACCCTTTGAAACCCTAACCTTAGAACAACCCATAACCATTCGCACCACCAAAACCTTCGAAAATCAAAAGCCTAACTTCATTCGAATTTGTTGTGGTTTGGTTGATTTGGGTTGTGGGTTGTTCAAATTTGGTGCAGGTTGTTCGATTTGGGTGTGTTGGGGTGATGGGGGTTATTTTTGGTGGGTTGTAGTGGTGTAGGTGGGGTCGACGTGGGTGGGGGCCGATCTTGGTGGTGTCGATTTGGGTGGTGCAGTGATGATGGGAGTGGTGGCTGGTGAAAATGGTGGTTGGTGGTGCAATTTCTCTCTCCTCACCACCTTAATCACAACACCCTCCATTAATCAACTTGTTAATTCAATATTTGGAAATTTTGCCTAGAAAATTGTAAAAAGTACAAATGTTGAAAGTTTTTAGTTGTGGAGGACGTATTTTAATTCATTTGATCTAATCTATAACTTTTTATAGGATCTGGTCTATTTTTTAATTAAATTTTGACTATATTTGTACACTAATTAATAAAAAAATCAAATGATATATTAGTATTGATGATAAGTATTCAAGTCTGTAATCTTCATCAATTATTTCAAAACCAAATCACAGATAATTAGCAATAAAAGCAAAAATATCCGATAATATATTTTTTTCAATAAATAAATTATTAATAAGTTCATAAGTTAGAATGAAGTTAATTAACATAGCCGCCTTACAACCAAAAATAATGGCTAGTGTAAAGGAACGTTATATTATGGCTCCATATAAGCATTTAATATAATTTTTAAAATAGTAAAAAAAAAAATTGGAAATACATCCCAATGTATAAATCCGTGAAATAGTTGTTTAATGTAAATAAAACTAGCATAGCACCCGTGCGATACACGACTTAGAAATCCTAATATTAACTTTGTAAATAGTAATGCAAGGATTTACATATATAATTCACTAATTATGTGAAAAAATATATCATTTTTTATAAACAAAATACATGATTTAAATCTTAGATATATAGTACGATATTATCAATAATATAGTTGAAAATCAAAATCTTACTCTACCTCTACATCCGCACATACAAGAAAGTAATTGTGGGTTCATTTACGTGTATAATATTATAAAAAATATGAGAAAAAAATCCACATTCGATTTTTTTAAAGTTATTTTTTGACAAATTTTCCTAATAATAAATAAAGCTTCATATAATCTGTATATATTTCATATAAGTCAATAGAAGCTCGTTTATACTTGTGATCGTATAAGATAGATTTTTTAAAATAAAACCAACTACATATTACATATTTTTCTAAAAAGTGGAAATTAAAAAAAATTCTTATATATCAACTGCCTACTCTGTCCTACTCTAGTAGTTTTCCACCATTCATCCTTTTCTTTTAGAAATTTATCGTGACTTTTGACATAATTATTGTAAGACAAATAAATTATTTTATTTCACCCTACTTTTTTAAGTGTTAAACTTTTTGATCTTCATTTTTACCAATCTTCCATGAAAAACACAGTCTGCCCCCATTTTATAAGTGGGTAATTCATAACTTGCTGCCTCACATTTTTAATTACATATAATAAGTGGTTATTCATAGTTATGATCTAATATAAGTGCTCATGGAATTATATAGTTAAAAAGATTTACAAAAAGATGATTGTAACAAAATTTTAAAAGATTAATGATATGCTTTAGTAATATTTTGATTGAAATTCAATACATAATAGTTATGCTTAATATAATTTTGCCCTCATTTTACTTACTAAAGCCCGCATTTGGACAATTTTGCCCTTAGCTACACGTGTGTGTGCTGGACGTAGGAAGAAAAAATCATGACATATACCAGGGCGCATGACCTATGCGCCCCGGCCTAGGTCCAGGCGCATGGACCATGCGCTTGGACCTAGGCCGGGGCACATAGGTCATGCGCCCTGACCTAGGTCTAGGCGCATGGCCTATGTGCCCCATCCTGGGCTCAGGCGCATGGTCCATGCGCCTGGGCCTACGCTGGTCATGCACCCCGACCATTCTGATTGCGCATTTGGTCTTCAAATGCTCATATCTCCTTCGTTTCTCTGCGAAATTTGACGTATAATATATCAAATCGAAGCTATCGGAACAAGGAATCATATGCAATTTGAATAGCCTAAAAAGGAATTATGTATAAAAAGTTATGAGCATTTGAATAAAATCATTGTGCAAAAACACTTGTAATGCTTTCAATTCATAATTTATGTTTTAATTCATGATTTTAGTGTAATAATATGTTTTTTTGCATGATTAATCTTGATATAAAATAAAGGGTGGGTGGAGGTGGGATGTGATAGGTGAATTGTTATGTTTTTAGGGGTAAAGGGCAATTTCGTCCATAAGGGAGCTTTAGTAAGTAAAATGAGGGCTATGTTTAGCAATTCATCACTTTAAAAAATCAAAATCAATGATAAATAAGAAACAAAATATTGTTAATTTTTTCCTTCAAATTAATGTAATACATTTGTACAACAAGTCAACGAAATCAATATCAAAAAATTTGTGTAAGTCGGTGTATTAAATTTATTATAAAATGGTCAAATTTATGGTAACATGAACAAATATTGGGGGTAACTTTAAACAATTTTAGAAAAATTTTAATGCGCAATAATAGTTATCAAACGTTAGTCATTAATTTTTAAAGGATATGTTTGATATACAATTATAAAATTACTTTTATATAAATCATGAGTGTTTTTTTAATGAAATAGATGTATCATTAAATTAAACATGGATTTAAAAAAAAAAGGAAAAGAAAACTGATTATCCCCGATCAAAGAATAATCCTAGCGCATCAATGCCCAATTATTAAAGAAAAATGATGGTTTAGAGGTTGGAATTAATCATAGCCCCAATGGCTATATACTATCTCTTGTCCCAATTACTTGCAATATTTACCAAAAAAAGAAGGTTCTCATTAATTGTAACACTTTTATTTTTCTCTTTATCCCATTCCTACTTTTGTCTATCTCTCTCACTTCTAATTACCCACTAAGAAATTTGATCTTAAAAAACGTGTAACCAAAATTGTTGCAAATATTTGGGATGGGAGGTAGTATATCATTTTTCCAAGCACCCATTAGTATGAGAAATTTTGGGAAGGTGGGCAAAAAAAAAATCCGTGCGGGGTTGGCCCAAAGCGGATAATATCATACTAATGGTTGAGTTGTGGTGTGTACGCCTACGGCCTTACAAGTGGTATTAGAGCATTGGTTTGATCTGATTCTGGTCAAGTGGCTGTTGTGGCGGTGTGAGTGGTGTGGTACCCCTCATGTATGTGACGTTGTGATTGAGTGATCTGGTGCCTAGTATCGAAAGTCCTCCTAGCATGGTTGTAATACCCCGAAATTTAGGGCCAGAAAATTTCGCGGTTTATTAGTATTATTTTATTATTCTAAGTCCAAAAGGCCCAGTTATTGGACTGTTTAATTCTTATTGCTTCTAGCTTATTCTGAAATTGGGCCTATGACCCAATTTCCTTTCCCTTGGCCGGTTACCCTTTTGTTATGGCCAAGGATTATTTTTGCTTTTATTTCTTTTTGGGTTATTATTAATTAGGTAAGCCCATTACTAATTGCCTAATTAAAAACCCTAAAGTGTACCTACCTTATACTAAGTCTACTAAGTTGAGCCAACAATCCTATTTTCACTCCAAATTCACGGCCCCCCTTTCACCTTGTTTAATTTTGTTTTCTTTTTTGTTCCTTATATTATAAATAGGGAACAAGCCCTAAACCTATTTTTCTTTTACACAAGTCTTTTATACACTCTAAACTCACAAGAAACCCTAATATTTTACTCAAGAGGGCCGTGTGGTTTTTCGAATCCCGAAGGGGTGATTCCTTGGATTTTTAATGCGATTCAGGTAACTAGACTTACCTTCTTAAATCTGGAACAAGTTTTCCATATAATTAATTAGGGTTAAATCATGAAAATTAATAGGAATAGTATCATGTTCACCTAGTATTTTTCGAACCATATAGTATAATTTATTATGTTACTTTCTTGATGTTTCATGAATCTTTAATTGTTTTATGAATTTTTATGCGTGTATTAGGAGTATTAAAGGTTGAATTTTTATTTTATTTTCTTGATCAAATCTTGTTATTTCTTGATGAATTTTTTGTGGGAGTTTCTTTACTGTTTGATTATTAATCAAGATTTATTTCGTGGCAAAATTCGTCCTTTTATTGCTTATAATAATTTAATCTTTCAAACCGGTAAAACTGTCCAGATTTAGTTTACGAATTTATCAAGATACTTAATCAAGTCGGATGGCTACGAAAATTTAGGTGGAAGTCACTAATAGTGTTTTACAGCTTGTGTTAAATTTTCGTAATTTTAGAAAAATCGGAAACTGATTAAAGCCTAATCTGATTTGTTAGTTATAAAATCCCTTAAAAATAGTAAATGACGTTATTTTTGGACGAAATTTATGCACGTTAAACGTTGAACCCATATTTAACTTCCATTAAAATTTTCAGATTATTCGAGACCTTTAAACGGTTGTTCTTAATTTAATTCTTTAAAAATCAGATTGTGTAAAATAGTGTGATTAAATTATTAAAACACTTTTAAAGTATATCTTGTCGAATGCCTTGTTCAGATTATGATTCTTTCTTGATTTAATTTTTACTAAGTGAATAAGTTCTTGAATTAAATTGTTTATATGATTAATTGAATATTTAAATGATTTATTTAATTGTTATATGATTATTAATGAATTTATTTTAATTATTATTTTGTTATTAGAATTGTTGAGTGTCCCTATTAAGTTAGGATCAGTTTTAGTTTAATTTTTGACTGGTAATGACATTAGAATAATTTTAGGAATTATTGTTATTATTATTATATTAATTATTATAATTAAAGGAGTCAGTAGGGATAAGTTGCAATAGGAAGGGAGGGTATAATAATATAATAATAAAGAAGGAAAGGAAACAGAGTAAAAGGACATTGAATTGTTTCGATCTCTGGCTAGGAAAGACTTGGTATTTAAGATGGCCAATATACGTGCCGCACCTCTCTTTCCTGGGATTTCGAACATCTCAGTTCCAATTACGGTCACCTAGTACTTCCAGTTTTGGTATACTCTACCGGGTATTATGGAATTGACGGCCGGTATGAGTACCAATATAATAATAATTAGTGGTCTCAAGATGGCCTTTAGAAAAGACTTAAAAGAAATAGTGGTCTCACAATGGCCTTTAGAAAAGATAGTATGTATTACGGACGCCCCTTTGATGATACACGAGTCATCAATCGGGTTAAGTCGTTGCCACTGCCAGACTGCGGTATCTGCGCAGTTCTTGATCCTAGAATATGTAGTCGTCTAAGTAGTAGTACACGAGCTGCTATTTAGGGGTTATGGCCATAGCTTAGGCTTAGTTCTTGCAAAGGAGGGCTACGGGTTGAATACACGAGTTCACCCCGGCATGTTTTAGGAAAGTTGTGGTGCACACGGGATCCACAATGAGCTATAAAGACCGGTCCAATATTATGATTTGAATATGATAAGATAAGATATTTATGTTATGAAATGAAATGATATGGTATGATAAGACACGTATTTACTAAAGAGTATTTGATATGATATTATAAGATATGCATTTCATGAAAGGTTGATGTCGTATGTAGCTATTGTATGATTTCGTATATATGTATACGTATTAGGTTGTAGTTTAAGTCTTCCGCTGTGTACGTCCGGTATTGTATGTTGTACGTATTTGTATATGTACGTTGTACGTATTTGTAATTGTATGTTGTACGTAGTTATGTTTGTATGTCATACGTATATGTATTTGTATGATGTACGTATTCTGTACCTGTATTGTACACGTATTTTGTATGTATCCTAACCGTATTTTGCAGGTATTTTATACGTATTTTTGTACGTATTTCGTAAGTATTATTGTACGTATTTCCATATGTTCTATATGATTTTCCTTGGTTGATTCTATGCTATTATATGGTTAGCGGTCCCTCATTTAAGCGGGACAGCCTAGTTACTCGCCACTGACGGTGGACCCCCCCCATTTCCAGGTGAAGACGCAGAGACGTAAGTGGGCTTGCGGTGGTTCGGGATGTCTGTTTTGTTTGAGCGATAGAGAACCCATAGTTTAGCTTATGTCATTTTATTCTTTATCTATTAAGTATTTATCCCAGCCTGTTGGGATTGAACAATATTTCAGTATGTATTTTAGAGTTTGTCTTTGGATTATGAGACTAGTAGTTATTTCTTCAATTAATAAAAGAGCAATTAGACTTAAAATATGTTAGTTATGTTATGTTTATGTTGGTAATGATCCGATTGTCGATTTCCTTCGTCAATCGACGGTCCTTAAAAGTCGGGTCGTTACAATGGTGGTTAGATGGCGTGTCCAGTAGTGATGACAACGGTGTTTGATGGGTTGTGATAGGTCACGATTTATCGCTTAAGGGGAGACTTTGAGCCTTGTGACTCCTTGTGTGGTCCTTGGTCTAAGGGGAGGTTTGTTGGGAAGTATTGCATCCTAAGTCCCACATCGGAAGAATAAAGAGTAAGAGAGCTCTTTATAATTGTTACCAAGCACCCATTAGTATAAGACCTTTTGGGAAGGTGCCCAAAAACAAGTCTGTGTGAATTTGGCCCAAAGTGGACAATATCATACTAATAATTGAGTTGTGGAGTGTACGCCTGCGGTCTTAAATTTTTTTCCTACAATAAAATATCTTGGGTTGTGTGCCAAGATTTTAGGTGGGAACATGCAAGGATATTGTAGAGAAACTAATTCCACCTAAAGAGTACTGCTACTACGTGTAACTTCTCTTATGCGAGTTTGTAATATACAAAACTCAGAAATCTAGATAAAAAACCCTAAAATAATGGACACTAATAAAAAAAGTTGGTGATTTGGCTCTTAGTGAAGAACAATACAACTAGTTTTGGCAAATCAGGTTGATAGGTTGGGTTCAAATTGTCGGGTTATCAGGTTATGTATACTCAACTCGAACCTAATCTATTTATTAAATGACTTGAGTTTTTATAATCTAATCCGAGCAGAACATAAATGGGTCGGGTTCGGGTTGGCCTATTTATTTTTTAGCCAAAACTTTCTTTTATATTCTAAAGTATTTAGCTTAATTCCTAACAATGAAGAATTTACGTTTTCAATAAAGTAGAATATCTCTGTAGCTTAAAGTTCAGTAAGATTGAGCATTTAAGGAAACAAGCAGGTTAATTAAAACCACCTCTTAAAATTCAAAAACAATAATTAATCAGGTTAAGCGGGTTATAATCAGGTTAGAATTTTCAAGTTGAACACGACCCATATAATAATGGGTTGAATTCGGGTTGACCCATTTAATTAAATGGGTTAAACATTTCAACCCAACCCATTATTATTTCGTCTGTTTCGGATCGGGTTAGTAGATTGGGTCACTTTTTGGCGGTCCTAAATACAACAATAAAAAGTAGTCGAATGAAGGGTCTGTTTACTAGAGCGAAAAATGTTTTCCCTGAAAACAGTTTTTCTATATATTTTACACGTTTACTTTGGGTGAAAAAATAAAATGTAAAACTTTGGGTGAAAAGTCAATTTACACCATATTGGAAACATTTTCCTCCAAATTTGAGAGTAAAACTTATTTTTCGTGCAAGTAAACATTGGAAAATTTATATGAATGAGTTTTCCAACGTAATATGTTTTTCATGGAAAATCATTTTACATCGAAAATGTTTTTCACCAAAGTAAACAGACCCCAAGTTTAATATTTATTCTGAGTTTCTGAACCCGTGCCAATATGCCATGAATTGCGCTATTAGAATGTTGTAAAGTATGTAGTGGATAGATATGATTAATTAGAGGAATATTTACATAAAAAAATAGAGGAATATGAATTAATGACCCAATTAACAAGTTATATACAGAAATTATTGAACATAATTATTTTTTTCTTTCCGAGTAATATGGAGTAGGAGTAGGATCTAGTGTATTTTCTGCTAAATTTACAGAAAATGTTAAGCTATAGTAAGGACATTTTCAATCATTGATCTCATTATAGACAAAAAGTTTGTTTAATTTTTATTTGTTTAAACAACGTAACTATTCCTAGTCAATGTCCTAAAGTTAAATTAGTGCTATTAGTCAACAATAATAGTCCAATAAGCTTCGCTTAAATGTCAAATAATTAGTTCATTTTCACAACTTGATTGTTTATTTAATTTACTCCCTCTTGTTTTTTTAGGGTTGTTTTATTTTTGACCAAATTCACATGCCTTAGATCGTTTTAAGTAATGTTTTCTATTAATGGTTAGTTTCAACGTTCTCAAAGTATAAATGCTTAATGCTGACTTTTACTTGTTCTTAGTTTACTTTTTTTTAATATACAAAAAAAATGTTGTTATTTTTTGATATGATCTTAAATTTTCTGATCTGATCTGAATTTTCTAAAAATAAACACAAAAGTGCTTATTTAAGTTGAATCAAACACACCACTAATATTTTCTTTTGTTCATATTGCTAGTGCGTCACTTTCTTTCTTCTAAGAAAGGGAAAAAAAGGCCTTATGGCCTCACATACCTGCCTCCAAACTTAAAAAAAATAAAAATTCCTTATTTAATCTAAAAATAGATGTGGTTATGTGTGTACAAAACCTGCCTGCCGACGTCATTAGCAAATATTTAAGTCAACATGGGCTTAATGACTTCATTTTACACATTTGCGAATGTACTTTTTTAATTTTAATATTTACTTCCTATAATACTATTTGTTTTTCCCTTATATGTTACATTAATGTCAATATTATGAATTGGGAGGGAGGGATCGGAGTATTATAGTGTACTACTGATGTTGAAATCAAAAGAGCATAAATTCTTGATTGATGAGCTAGTGATAGTTGCTTCATCTGAAGCTAAGTCCGCATATACAGTTTACCCAAATGCTTCATACATAATTATCAATGTCAACGTATAACAACCCTTTTTTTTTTTTAAGAAAAGGTATACGGTTCGTTAGGATTTATTCCTCTTCAAAAGACACCCTACTTTGTCAATAGCTAAGAAATAAGAGAACTTGACAACCAGAAAATAACCTATATCTATGTGCGTAGGGGTTCAGTACCCGAGGGACGAAATACTCATATAAAATATACTATATGTACACTTATACTACAGTTGTCTTTATAAAATAGAAAGTTCCTCTAGGATATTTCGATTTGATGCAAAAAGAAGATCGAATTTTTTTTAATTTTTTTATTATCAAATCAGTAATTTAATTTAACAGATTGGCCAAGTGGCCAACCTTTATTATGTCTTATTACTATATTTACAATTATGAATTAGCATGTTACGCCCCATTTATTTTATTTCTTAGTGTTCTTCAATTTTATCCTACTTATGAGCAAGAATAAAAATGGGAAAATTAGAAAAAATAGCAAAAATAAACAAGGGGTCTAAGGAATTATGGATAAATAAACTTTTTGCAAATGTCATATATATGTATTGGTTTCAAATAATTGATCAAGTAAAAAATTCATACAAATATAATTTTAGAATAGGATATTTGGAATTAATCCACAACTACATATAAAATAATTAGTAAAGGTGTATCTATCGTGAGTATTTGGTACGACCTGCATATCTGATTTTGGTATGAATAATTTACCTAACCTTGTCATGATTGTCGTTTGCTGAATTTAGGTGACTTTGATACTTTCGGATACGTTGTAGTTTTCACCCGCATACCATGCAATAGCAAAGCTCCTGTATATGTTAAATTAAATTCAACCTGCAGCAATTCATGACCTCTTATATTTTCTCTATTTTATATATATATATATATATATGTATGTATATATATATATATGTATATATATATGTATATATATATATATATAGAGGAAGGATTGGCTAAAAACCAAAAGATGGTTGAAAATCAGACATAAAATGGTTTAAAGGGGTACATTAGCAGTCGCAGGGGTACAAATGGTTTTTAGCAAAAGTTACTAATATTTACAAAGATTGTCATTAGTAATCACACGTGTACCCCTTTAAGTGTCTAATGTAGGGGTTTTTAGGTTGAAAACGTTTTTAGTTGATCCTCTTCCTATATATATATATATATATATATATATATATATAGTAATTGACAAATGGGCCTGGGTCACGCCCGCCACGGGGGACTGCAAGTCCACTTTACACGACAAAGGAGGTTCCACCTCAAAACCATATGGTATTAAGGGGAGTAACTCCTTAGCCATATACAATAAAGACAACTTTATTATTTTTCCGATGTGGAATTTATTCCCAACAATAATAATATAAATAAGGTTATTTCTAATTATACTATATGGTTTTCTTTTAAAAATGCTAAATTTAAATCTGACAAATGAGGCTAGGTGATCTGGCTCAATACACGCGGAGCAAGAGTCTAGTGAGTGTCCTTAGAATTCAAGATTAACTGGAAAGACAATTAGAAACAATTTTCTAAAGGGGTTATCACGTCAAGACAAATACTTTCAGAGTTTCAAGTTGCTTAATTAATACTCCCTTTGTCCACATTTAATTGCTCCAAATTGACTTTGACACTATTTACATTGTTACTTTGACATTGTTTAATTTGATATAGGTAATGTAAATTATAGGCATGTAGGATCTTGTTTGATTCGTCTTGGTGCGTACTTTCCAAATATATAATTTTTATACTTCCTCCGCTCTATATTAGTTGCAACATTCCCTTTTTCACGCTTGCCAATGTATAATTTGTATTCGTAATATGTTTAATTTCATTTTATCAAAAACTATAAAAATTAGATTACAATAAAATACACATTGAGACGATTTAAAAGAGATCCCACATGATCATATTTATTACATGTATGTATACAACACAAAAGCAAATTATAAGAGTGATTATGAATAGTACGCAAATTGTCAATGTTGCAATTAATATGGAGCGGAGGAAGTAATTTTTTCTTATATATAATTAGAGATATTAATATTTAAAATTATGCCTCAAGAAATACGGAAAAGAAAATGAAGTAATTAAATGTGGATAGAAATACGCAGTTTAAAGAGACCTACATCTTGTCAGGGCTCTTGACATGATGCTAAGGTCTCGTTTACTTTAGCTAGATATAGTTGAACTGAACTGAACTGAATACAACTGAAAGTAATATTTTATAAAAAAAATGAAATTGAGAGCTGAACTGAACTAAACTTAACTTAACTGAACTTAATAGTGCTGAACTGAACTGAACTGAACTGAACTAAGCTAAACTAAATTTAAGCTGAATTAAACAAGCCTTGAATTTGAACTTTTTAAATGATAAAAAAAAATAAAATTGTAATGCACATGTATGTTTCCGTCGTGAAGCTAGTAGTTAGAATGAGTGAAAAAAAGCATCACCAAATGCACATGGAATAACACAGGTGGCAGCTAAGAGTGAACGTGGAGTATTTATTCAGTGATGATTTCTGAAATGGCCTAGCAACCTACGCTTGATACCTTGATGCATGATTGAGTTTTACAATATTATTATTCCTTTTACACATTAACTTTGCTTCAATACCACACATTATTTATCCCTAATTAAAACGGATGTTATAAGGAATTACAATGGAAGTTGTTTTAACGTGCTATCTTATATATTTTCCCCAAATCCTGCCGATTGCCGTGGGAGATTACTACCTTGACATTCTATGTTTCCATTTGTGTCCATTTTTTTTATTAAAAAAAAAAAAAAAAACCATGCTTCCTGATATATTCTCAGGAGTGAGCGTGGGTTGAATTGATGCGGTTTGACGCTCAAACTAAACGGAAACAAACTGCAAAAGTTGCAATTTTAATTTATTTCAGACCAAACTGCATTTTATACAAAATCGAACCGTAAAATGTGGATTGGTAGGTGTGGTTTGCGGTTTAACAATTTATTTATTTTTCTTAAAACACAAATTTAGAAGTTTAGAAGTTTTAAGTTGACATTAAACTATTTTCAATAACTTTAATTACAATTAGACGTGTCAAATAGGTCGGGTCGGGTTATGCTAACTTGATACCAGTTTCGGGTTACTCAAAGCGGGTTGTTACCGGGTTCGGGTTTTAGATATCTTATTCATGACCCAAATCCTCCGGGTTCGGGTTGACCCAATGGGTTTAGAGATTTATATATAGCCGCACTGGTATTTTGTGTTCTAAAACTAATATTTATAGCCTCATTTATATAAAAAAAATCTAAACTTGTATCCCAAATAAAAAGAATTAATAAATAACGTCTTTTAGAATCATTTTCAACAAATAAAGCAAAAAAATGACAATTTATAAATTTGATATTAAAGATTTAAAAGGCTAATGTTATATATATAGAAATTATCAACAAATCATAAAAATAATAAAAAGTGTTTAACCCACCGGGTTGAATTGGGTTGGGTTGAAAATTAACGGGTTTAAACGGGTCAAATATCCTGAAAATTTTGTTAAAACCCGTTATTTACGGGTCAGGTTACTCGAATTTTTCAGGTCGGTTCGAAAATTGACACATGTACTTACAAGCTAGTACAAATTGTATTTTGAATGTAAATGTGGGTCAAAAACCTGTTTGACCGATCGTTACCGACCGATACCGAACCTGTTTTTGACTGAATTTTTAGTGACCGAATACCGACCGCTATCGAAGCCGAATTATACCGAAACCGTTTTCCAAATGCTTTTACGAATACCGAAACCGACCAGTACCGACCCCTTTCAAAATCGAACCCGTTTCTAATCTGTTTTTATTATACCGAGACCGACCGTTACCGAACCTGTTTTCAACCTGCGAAAACCGATTTTAATCAAAACCGTACTGTACCGAACCTGTTTTGGATTAGCCTTATCACCGAAGTCGTTTGCCTGTTTACAACCGAACCCGTTTTTTACCGAACTTATTTACATGATTTCCCTAAGTTGACAAAAATTGATGTAATTTTTGTAAATTCATTTAATAAGATCAATCTGACATTGGTTTTTGGCTCAAACATGATGAAACTGATTTTTAATATATTTAAGGAGTGGGCATAATTATTCGATCATGAATTCTTAGCCAAAAATTCTAGTCCAACTAACCCGGAATATCAAAATGTGATTCGAAATTTTGAATTGACCGATTGTATTGTGATCGACTGTTTAAGTGTAACGACCCGTATATTAACAACGTTGTTTTCGAAGAAAACAACAATACGAATCATTAAAGGTTTGAAAGCTATATCACAAATCTTATAAGTAAACAGCGGAAGCTCTAAAGTTAATACTTTTATTAATCCAAATTAATTAAACCAAATATGTCCAAAAAGTGACTTAAAATACTAAAGTTCTAACACAAGCTACTAAAATTCATTAACAAGGCTAAGTCTACTAATATGGGTAGCTAATACTGCTACGCTTGCTCGCTCATGAGACCCAACCAACGTTGTAACCCAGATTACTCAACTTCGTTACCTGAAAAGGAATGGGGGTCCACAGTCAGTGGGGAGTAATTAGAATGTTCTACGTAATCGTAGAACGTAACCAAGTATATAATAGACAGAACATAGCACAATCAATTCATAATGTCAGCGTGGTTAACACATTCATATTCATAAGTCAATAGAAAATGTCACCCAATCAGATACGCAACGGAACACATAACATAACCAAACCATACTTTCTAGCTAGGGTCACCTCAAGACTCTAGACTCCATAGACTGTGACGACTCATCTTTCATTAATCAATTAATTATCTTTCATCGGTCCAACTTCAACGTACAACAATCGCACTCCATCGTTCCAATGGTTCAACTTCAACGCACGACAAATGTGCTTCATCGTTCCATTGGTTCAACTTCAACATACGGCTATTGACTCCATTGTTCCATTTATCCTTTAAATTATCTTCCATTGGTCCAACTTCAACGTACAACAGTTGTACTCCACCATTCCAATGGTCCAACTTCAACGTACGACAAATGTACTTCATTATTCCACTGGTCCGACTTCAACATACAACTATAGCACTCCATTGTTCCATTATTATTAACATTATCTTTCATTAGCTCAAATTCATTATCATATTTCCTCAATATTTATTATGTATGTTATATGGTGCTCATACCGGCTGTCAATTCCTTAATTATGGCATAACTGTCTGTCAATTCCAATTATCAGTGTATGCCAGCCGTCAATTCCTTATACCCGGTAGAGTATACCATAATCGGAAGTACTAGGTGACTGTAATTGGAACTGAGATGTTCGAAATCCCAGGAAAGAGAGGTGCGACACGTATATCGGCCATCTTAAATACCAAGTCTTTCCTAACTAGAGATCGAAACAAGACAATATCCTCTTACTCTGTTTCCTTTCCTTCATTATTATATTATTAATATTTTTTTTAAACTCATAACTTTGACTCTAAATCAAACCAACTTATTACTTAGTCAACCCTAGGTCAAACATTCTAACTTTGACTTCTAGACTTAATAACAACTTAGAGAATCATATTAATTCACAATCCTCAATACACACGACAATTTCATAAATAAATAATAAACAATATAATTCAAGAATTTAATTAATTAATTCTAAACAATAACAATAATTATATTAGACCAGCTTCATAAAAATCCATGCTTTAATAATAATTCAAGATTTTCGAATATTACACAATAAACCACTCTTTATTCGACATCCCTCTTTAAGAAAATCAAGATTAGCCATCTTTAATTCAAGAACTTATCAATTAATAAAATTAAATCAAGAAAGTCATAAAGAATCATAATTTGAACAAGAGATTCGACAAGATATACTTTAAAAGTATTTTAGTAATTTAATCACACTACTTTACAAAATCTGATTTTACCCATTTAAATTAAAGAACAACCATTTAAAGCTGTCTAACATTCTGTAAATTTTGATGAAAGTTAAATCTAGGTTCAAGGTTTAACGAACATAAGTTTCGTCCAAAAATAATATCATTTACTAATTTTAAGAGATTTTATAACTAACCGATTAGATTAGACTATAGTCAGTTTCAGAATTTTCTGCCATAGCAAACAAACTTTAAAAATTACGAAAAATTAACACAAGCTATAAAACACTAATTCGAACATTCACCTAAATTTTCGTAGCCATCTGAATTGAATAAGTGTTTTAATAAATTCGTAAACTAAATCTGGACAGTTTTACCGGTTTGACAGATTAAATTATTAATTATAAGCAAGAAAAGAAAGAATTTTGCCACAAAATAAATCTTGATTCATAATAAACCAGTAAAGAAACTCCCACGAAAAATTCATCAAGAAATAACAAGATTTGATCAAGAAATAAATTTATACACTCAACAACACACTTATAATCATTCAATTGTTAAATATCAGTAATAATAATTCAAACATCAAAAATATAATTTTTAGCAATTCTAAACATGTTCTAACAATTATATTTAATTTTTAGCAATTATATTTTTAGTTCACAGATTAGGTAAAACATCTAATTACCTCAATTGATGGGTCAAGATTCGAAGGTGGTTGATGTTTTGGCCGTGTATGATACTCGAATAAAGTTGGTGTTGTTCTCTTGTTTCAATCTTTTTAGGATGGTTTGTTGTGAGCTTCAAGATTTAATGTGAAGTTTTTATTTGTAGAAGAGAAAAGAAAGAATAGAAAAATATTGATGTTTGGTGTTTGATGGTGTCGTGAGTTTTGAATAGCAAGGGAGGGTTTTTATAGATGCTTGGATGGTTGGGTGAAATCCTAAAATTTAGGAGAGAAAAATATAAAAGTAAGATCTTTTCTTAGATATGTTTTTAGATTAATAGAAATAAACAAATTAATTAAAAGGGTTAAATAACAAGGATTTGGGCCGTGTGGGGCTAAGGGGTTAAGGGCTAATTTGGCTTTGGTCCTAGATTGACAAAGCAAAGTAAAGAGTTTGGGCTTGGTTTTTAGTTCGGGTTAGAATCTTTTGCCCATCAAATTATGTAATTTAATAATAAATAAAAATTTAAAATAGCCCAAAATTTCGGGTTATTACATTAAGACTGTCAGGTTACGACATACATTTGACTGCGACCGACTGATTATAACCTGCATACTGATTTTGACCAACCGATTATGACCTGCATACCGATTTTGACCGATCGATTATGACCCGTGCACCGGTTATTAGGGATGTAAAAATAGGTTAAACGGTCGGAAACAGGTTGGTCAAAAACAGGTTCGGTAAAAAACGATTGGTAAAAAACAGATTGTATGAGTCCTTTCGATATCGGTCGTTAACGTTCGGTATTAAAAATCAGTTACATTATGTTTGAGCCAAAATAAGATCGGTTTGAACCAATGTCAGATTGATCTTATTACAATTCTAATCAGAGCAGATCTAGTTTGGATCCATTCATGTGAGAAAATACATATATCAGGTCCATGCGGGTCAAGGAGTTCATTTTATGCCAGTAAGCCAGTTTATTCAGTCCAAATAAGATCGATTTATGTGCTATTACGAAAGGTTAATTTATATACCTTAAAAGAAATTCGTTACGAAATTATTAAGAATAACATAATGAATAAATTGAGTGATTTAATTAATATATATAATTTATATATATTTTATCTAATTTAAAAAATATTCCCTCCGTTTTTTATTAGATGTAACACTTTGATTTTTGTTACTATTCATCCAACACACTTTGACTACTAATTGCGATTTATACATAAGGTAAAATATAGTCAAGTGGGGTCTTGTTGGATTTGTCTCGGTACACACTATCCAAATATATATTTTTTTTATAATTTTTACAATTATACAATTAAAGATATAGTTGGTCAAACTTGTGCCTCGGCAAGTGTGAAAAGTAAAAGTGTTACATCTATTGAAAAACGGAGTGAATATTACAATTAATTTAGGTATACTTATTTTTTTCTTATTTTTTAAAAAATTAAGTTTAATTTAGTAAGTTTTAATTAAGTTAATTTTAAAAAATTACATCATTTAATCTATCAACTTAGAAAAATCATGTAATTAAGTTCGGTCAAAATCGGATCGGTTGTAAACAGGTAAACAATTTCGGTCACAATGCCGGTTCAAAACAGGTTCGGTCAAAAAAATGTTCGGTACAATACGGTTTCGGCCAAAATTGGTAGGTAAAAAACCGGTTTTTGACAGGTCAAAACAAGTTCGGTAACGGTCGGTCTCGGTGTAATAAAAACAGGTCGGAAACAAGTTCGGTTTTAAACATGTTCGGTAGCGGTCGGTTTCGGTATGCGTAAAAGTGGTCTGAAAATGGTTTCGGTATAATTCGGGTTCGGTAGCGGTCGGTATTCGGTCACTAAAAAATCGGCCAAAAGCATATTCGATATCGGTCGGTAACGGTCGGTCAAACAGGTTTCTGACCCAAATTTCTTACAAGACTTCCTTTAACCAATATAAGTTGGTGAAACTCCTTAACCCTTCATGAGTTCAAATCTTGCTTACCTTAATTACATCAAAATTGAGGAAATTTTTTAACCTACACGACAATTTCCAAGTATATACTTGGACATAATTTGGACTAGAGGACCTGAAGTAGGGTTGGGCTCAAGTCCAATAACACATGATAGCACAAACGTTACTCTTCCATATATAAATAATAAAAAAAATGATATAGCCCTATAGGTGGGCTTGTTTTTTATTTTTTGTTTTTTTGGTAAATACCAAAGTACTCCCAAATTCCCAATTCAATTTTCGTTTGGATATGTATAATTCATTTCAAATTTATGAATTCAATTTTCGAAATTGAAATATTGCGATTCAAATTCCAATTACATGTTTGGTTTGTTTTTAGGATTTGAAATGATATGGTTTTGTTAAGTATTTGAGATACTTATAATTTACCCATTAAGGATTTGTGTTAGGAATTGAGTCAAATCCAAATCCAATTTTTTTTACTTGCCAAACATGTTATTTGACTCAATTATATCATTTTAAATGACATCCTTGTATCTAAATATAGCAGAAGGTTAATCACTTATTAAAAGTGGTTAGTATAAGGAGTCTTCACTCCCAATGATTATAGCTGATATGAATCGAATATATTTGTCGTGATGACCTTATTAAGGCTACGAGCTAAATTGCAACCAGCATTACCAAGCTTGATTACGTAGGTGGAATGTTAAAACTTAATAATTAGCTTGATAGGTTTTTTGCTTATTAAACTATACTTAAAATTTATTCTTATGAACATAATTTTTACCAACAATAATCAAACAGATCACAAGGGCGGACCTACGGTGCTACACTATGTTGAATCACATATGGTACACTAGTGAATGTCCCACATTAGAGGATGAGGAGAAAATAAACTAACTTATAAGTATAGGAGTTACTCTTCCTATCACCAATTGGTTTTAGGAAGGAATTTCTTATAGCTTGTAAGTGATCTAACTCTCATCTTCCATATTGGGTTGTCTAGACCCGTTTCTAAAAAATATAACACTTTGCGTGATACAAGAAACATAAGAATATAAGATGCATTTGCCATGGTGGTAAGATATTAACTCCTAATACCCAAGTTCAACTCTTGATTTTAGCACACCAACTACACTACAAAAAATTTGTACATTAACGACAGGTATAAATTAATGACGGGCCTAAATCTTGTCGCAAATGTAGACCTTTTGTGACGGTTTTTAAGTCCCCGTCACTAAAATTTACATAATACCTAACCCAAACTCTATTAGAAATGGCTCATTTACGACGTGATAGATTGTGACGGGAAAAATCAATTGTGACCCCCCCATTTCTACGAATATGTCATATTTTTATGATGAGTAAAATCATTTGCCCCCCCTTTTCTACGGCGGGGTCACATTTTTGCGATGGAAATTCCCGTTATAAATAGCATATTTTAATTTCTAGTAGTGTAAGGAACACATCATTGCCTATTTATATTGATGGCCATAAGAAGAAATCAACCAAAATATGAGTCATAAACACCATTAAAATTATAATAAAATTTAATTTGAACTAACCTAAGGTATAAATTGTGTAACAAATGAATTCATTCTACACATTTAACACCTATAATCAATCAAGAAATATTACTGATTTAATAGCAATGAGACAGCACAATTACCAGCCTTAATAATGAAAGAATCCAAGGCAAAGCATCCAAGAAAAAAATCGAGAAGCGAAGCAGCGATCTAGAGCCACATCGCGTGGCGCGACCAGGGTCGCGTGGGATGCGATGCACCTCTGGTCGCGGGTCTGGATCATTTTCTTCTTTTCTTTACTTGTTCTTCCTTTGTCCACTACTTCAAACCCATTTATGCATAAATGTTGACAAGCTTAAAACAACGACTTGCAAGACTAACACAAAATAACATGCTTATGCATAAATAGAAATATCATAAAGACTGAATTCCTACTTAGTATATGTATACTTTACAATAATTCCAACTCTAATGATAGACTATGCTTTGAATCATATAATCACTATGAATTACCGAAAATACAATACACATCTGGACTAAAAAGTTCATTTAACCCTTAGAACGTACGGTGTACATATCCATTCATGAGTGTTTCAAGTAAAGCCAAAACTTGATGAAGCGGCCAAAACTCATATAGGTAAATCTTTACGCACATGCTCCTGTAATTGAGCCAATAACTAAGATCCTATTACGAATTTAAAAATTTACTCTCCTTTATTTATTAAGAATTTGCGTACATGCTCCGGTTGATTCATGTACACTTCCTCCTCTATTTGGTGAATTTCAAGACCACGAATCTTGGATAACGATATTAATAGTCCAGTAGTAGCAACTTTTTGCTACTGGAGCTTAAGTATCAAAATAGTTGATGCCATACTTTTGCCTAAAACCTTGGACCACTAATCGGGCCATATATTTTAATATGGTTCCATCGACTTTTTTTTTTTGAAACGAAAATCAATTTAAAACCAAGAGGTTTACTATCCAGAGGTAAGTCCGATAAAATCAATGTATTATTGCATACCATTATTGAATCATGAGACACTAGTAGAAAATAATTTAAATGTTTTGTTTTTTTCCACTTAAATGCTTCGCTTTTCAACCGTAGATCATATAGGCGTATTATTTGAATTTTAATTAAATATTGCGGCTGAAAAACCACATCTTTTTTATATTAAATGTTGCGGTTTTCATATCTTGTAATATATATAAAAAAAAACTGTGGTTCACCACAAACCACATCTTTTAAATGAAAAACCCCATTTTTTGGTACAATTTTAAAGAATGAGAAGCTGCGATTTAAGAGAAAACCTCATCTTTTTGAATTGTTTTAAGTAATAAATTTTAAATTTAATATAAAAAGATAAATTTTAATTCAGGGGTACAAGGGTTATTCCTATTGGTAGGGAACCCCAATCTCACACATCTTACAGGATGCTATCCGGTGATCATCACCACACCATTACGGGTCGAGGTAGGAGCAAAAATTAAAAAATTATAAAAATCATTTTATATAAATATACCAAAATTTCATACAATAATAATGTTTAATAACAAAGTATTAATAATACAGAAAATCACAAATATGTATCAGTAAATCAGTAATGAAAGTTGCACACTTGTCTCAAGCTTCATTGATTTCTGTAGATGTGAATGACCCTCTCTTGGTGTGTTGAAAAGCTGAGAAAAAACAATACATAACATAAGTGATTAGTTTTCGGAACACTTAAAGCAAGAATTCTACGCACAAATAGGACACTCAAATAAATTCTAGTGTTTTCTTTCCTATCTTCGCACCTCCAAGCCTATTTCATGATTTAAATTTGTTTTCATGTCATTAAAACATTCATTTAATAATTTAGTAGTTATTTGCATGATTTTACAACTACATTCGAAGCGAGAAATACCAAAATAGGTCATAATTTGCTACTTGATGTGTCGAGTTTGAACGAGTTATTTTACTCAATTTTAGTTCATTTATGTAATTAGTTTAGCGTAAATTTGCACATTTTGTTACTTTCAAGTTTAAAAGAAAGTTTTACTTGAAATGTAAGGTTGTAGTGCATTTTACAATTTTTATTGCTTTTTAGGAATTAGTTTGTTTTTCTATGTTGCTCTTCTATTCTTGTTAGGCGTTGGTTCATTTTCCTTGAAGTGGTAGTAGATTTCAACGAGTTTTTGGAGAAGAATTGAAGAAGAAGAGCTTTGCAAAAGCCATGGTGAATAACGACGGTCGAAAAGACATTGAGAATGTTGTCAACTAACTTCAAATGTGTATAACTTTCAGCCTATGCATTTTTTTTGTATGATTCAAGATGGAGGTGATAGCTTTCTTCAAGATCTTTCCAACGACTGGTCATAAGCTCAATTTGGATGAGAAACGAGGGAGATATGGTTGTTTTAGTCTGAGCTATCAGGCCTTGCCACAACAAGAAATCACTCTCGGCCGACCGTCTTTTTTCGACCGTTAACGGTCGGTAAATATGTTTACCGACCGCTTCCGGTCGGTAAAAGTAGGTCGGTGGAAATTTAGCCGGTAAATCTTTTTTACAGACTAGTAATTGGTCGGGAAATTTTACCGACCGATTACCGACTAAAAAAAAATGGCGCTAGAATTACATTTTCCGACCACTAGTCGGTCGGTAATTACTGACCGTCGTGATGCCAATCGGTAATTACCGACCACCAGTCGGTCGGAAAATGTGATTCTAGCGCCATTTTTTCTTTTATTACCGACAATGTGTCGGTCGGTAAATTGTTGTGCCATTTTTTTTCACTTTTTTTTCTTTTCAATAAATATAAAAAACGCTTTAAAAAATAAATTAAATTATATATTAATGAAAAAAAATTAAAATTACGAAATTAAATTTTATATTATTTACATAAATAAATAATTCGTAAAACACAAGACTAACACATGTTAAGGTTTGCACAAAAGTAAGCTATAATAAACCGAAATCTAACAAATAATTACACTACTACGAAGGCTCTAGAATCGTCTGTGCGATCGTCGGGAAATGGAAGACGGATCGCCGAATTGACTCATGAAAACGTCCATCTGCGCCTTCATTTGCTTGAGGTACTCCGCTTGCTTCTTTTGATTATCCTCCAGACGACGTCGATGGTCCTCCCGATGGTGGTCTCTCTCCTCTAACTCCGCCCTAGCGCGCTCGGACACCTCCGAACGCTCGGACTCCGAAAGGTTCTGGGTTTATTTTTCCTGCAAATTATGGAGTTAGTTCAAACAATTCCAAATAAAAGAAAAATAAAGTTGACATGCAACTTTTGTTGCATTTTTGGGGCGTTTTAGGGTGGTTTCGCGCCTAACTTATACAAACGCTACCTATTACACGATCGATTTTAAAGCTCGATCATGTCATAGGTTATTCATTTAAACTTTTTAGGTTTTGATTCCACACGTTTAGACACAAAAAGGTCAATGTACCTTAAATAGCTTCAAAATCATGCAAATAAATTCAAACACGTCTAATATACCTTAAATAGGCTTGAAATCATGAAAAAATACACATACATGCAACATTCAACTCATATGTGGCCAAAACCACGAAAAAAGACCCCAACGCATTTAAATAACTTCAATATCATGCAAACAAACTCAAACACACCTAATATACCTCAAACAAGCAAGAAATTATGAGTAAATACACACACATGCAACATTCAACACAAATGTGGCCAAAACATGCCAAAATATATTCAAATAATTAGCAAGAAACTATGTGAAAAGCCTTACAGAAATAAAGGAAGACAATGTTCTTAACCTATCTACGCCACAAACCTAAACTGCCTCTATTACCTGCAACAAAAATAAAGGAAGACAATATTCATAAGTGTCCCCTCTCCGAACTACAACAATCCCAAAAAATCTCCAAACACCACCAGTGTCTATCCTAACAATCTCTAAGTTTCATTCGTACAAGGTCCAACCTATTTTAAATTAAAAAGGCAAGAAATCATGTCACCCAACATAAGCCCATACAAACATATATACACATTACTAATAAAATAATACGTACTCATACTAGCAAAACAACCATGAAAAAACATACTCAAAAGAGGGCGAGAAAGAGAAAGTGTTACAACTATATGGAGACGAACATAATTTTTTTAAAAAAATATACCTCATAAAATATACTCAAAAGAGGACGAGAAAGAGGTGTTACAAATACGAATTGATGGATTAATTTTATAACAATTTCTTTTCTTTTCAATAATAATTTCTGGGTTTTTCTTTGTTTTTTTCCTTTACAAATCTGTAAATTTGTCCCCTTGATTCATGACATTGATAGGTGCTTTCACTCTCTATCTCCATTCTTCGATGTGATTTTAATTTACAAGATTACTCCATCTTCTTGTTTTTCTCAATTCAAAATGGTTGGTAAGAATTTTCTATTAATAGGTTGATTTTAAATTTGTGGGTTGGTTGTAACTACCCATTTTACCATTCAAAAATTACTCTTTTTCTACTTCTGAGCTAATTCACCTAAAGAAAAAGTAAATGAGCTTGAAATTTGAATAAACTTGTAATCAAGAAATTCAATTTCTGATTTGTTTTTTTTGGGGGGGGGGGGGGTGGAGAATAAAATGTCAGAAATAAGAGTAAAAAAAGGAGAAACCAAAATCAGAAATGTGCCAATAGCAGTAACTCCAGAAGGATTATGGTTTTGCCCATAACCAGTACTGTTCCAAAAGAACCTAAAAACACAAACTCCTTCAAACAAATCGAAACCAACTCCAGAAGACACAGTGCAATCAACGCAAAATCCCCAATTTGATTTGGGAACTGATGAACCCTAATGTTAATAAAAATCAATTTAATCACACAAGAGTTCAAACGGTCAATTAAACAAACTTATAAAAAAGGATTTAGATTTAAAACAACGGAAAGATTAGTTACAACAAGGATTTAGACCACATTCATACATTTATATATTTAGGGATAAAAAAATCAGAAAAAAAATTCAAAAAAAAGAAGAGGGTTACCTTGAGCGTGGTGGTGGTGGTGGTGGCCGGTAGAAGCAGAAGCATCGTAGCAGGATACCTTCGCAGCAGGCCGGGCTTCGAGGCATCGCAGCAGGCTGGGCTTCGTGGCTTCGCAGCAGGCTGGGCTTCGTGGCTTCGTCAGCCGGCGGTTAGGATGGCAGAAGCAGAAGGGTCGTCGGACGTGGGACAATTTGTGGGTTTGGCGATTTGTGGGTTTAGCTTTGAGAGACTGAGTGTTTGAGGAATAAGGAAGGAAGAAAGAGGGGTGTCTCGTCCGACTAAAGATGAAACGTGGAAAAACATTTACCGACCGTCACCGTGGTTGGTAGCGGTTGGTACATACCGACCGTAAATAGTCGGTATACATTTTCCGACTGTACTGTTTTCAGTCGGAGACGGTCGGTATTTTCCGACTAGATTAATTTCGGTCGATAAGATCGGTCGGGCTAGCCATATTTTCTTGTTGTGTGATCGTGAGTCGTGAAATCCCTCGCGAGTCGCGACCTGGGGGATTTTCCTCCTTGATCCAAAATCAGAGCAGGGAAAGAACAAATAGGAAGCAGAGGTCGTGAGTCCCGACCCTTGACGGTGGACATTGATTTTGTTTTTCTTCTCTTGCAAGTTGGCTTGTTTCTTTTGTTTTTGATTGGATAATGTTGAGGCACGTCCCTTGGGGCAGTAATACGTTAGGAGAGAGGGTAATAAGCGATGACATCTCATACTTTCACACTTAGAACTACTACACACTTCTTCTTCCTCTCTACTCAACTTCTCACCAATTTTGCATTTTTGATGAGCTTTAAAGCTTTGTATATTTTAGTTTCTATGAAGCTTGTAGCTTAAACATTATGTTGGTGAAGATTTATTGAAGCTTCCTCTATTGTATTGTGAGAATTTCTACTCTTTATATACTTAATAATCAGTTTTATATCCTAAAGAACGCATATTACTAGGTGGGTTTGATATATTATAAGTCAAAACTAATTATTGTGACCACTTTGAATTAAGTCATTGTTAAAGGAAAATCCTAGAAAATAAATCTAATAAAATATTACTAAAACACATAAAGAAAAATAAAATAAATCTGTGATTACAAAAACTCATAATAAAAGAGATTCAAAATAATATATACAAAATTAAAACAATAAGCATATGAATTGATTGCGAAATTAAATTTTATGTACGATATGTTATAACGCATAGTGAATTGTTAATCACAATGCATATATTTAGATCATATTAAAAACTAGTGAAATAATTAAAATCAATTATAAATGGTGATTAAAATGAAGATCAAATCGTTATGAATGTTTAAAGGATTACAAAAGTTGATTAAAGTATTAAACATTTGTATGTATGTAAAATTCATATTAACCATTCATATGAATTATATCATCCATTATCATCAATAATCTCCATTTTAATCACCATTTAGTTAATCAAACAATGAGATTAAAACAAAGTAATGAAAGTTTAGAAGAGTAGAGACTTCAGGAAATTGTACCTTGTAATGCCTTTGATCAAAACAACCAAGGGATAGTTGATGATGAATACAAGTGTTTTGCTTGAAGTTGATTGAGTTGATTATTGTGATGTGTTTAGATGAGTGTTGAAAGGTGTTTGATGTGGTATAAGTGTATGGAGTTGAAGTATTCAATGCACGGGAGGGATCGGTGTTGTTGGTGTGCGTTGAAATGCTTGGAAGGACGTGTATTTATAGGCCAGAAGCAGCAACGAACGAAGACCCGGAGTGGACCAGTGACCTGTGTCTTGACGCAGGTAAGTGTATGAGGCTTGAGTTTAGACGCAGGTCAGTGTTTTATGGCTTGCATCTAGACACAGGTCATTGTATGACACCTGGCGTCTAGGCGCAGGTCTACTTGATCCGGGGTTAACGTTGATTTAATTTGCTTGGTTTTGCGCGTCATTTACGGGATTTGACTTGATTATGATGTGATTATGGGAATCATTGCTTGATTTCCGTAATATTCGACATTCCGGGAGGTTCCGGGATGTTCCGGGTTGCTCCGGGATGTCCCGGAATGTTCTAGAATGTTCCAGAATGCTAGAATGTTAGAATATTCTAGAAACCTCCAAAAGCTCTAATAAGTTACAGAAAAATTATGAAAAATCTTGAAAAATATGCAAAACACTAATCCAAAAGATCACCAAAGGCTACATTGCTTATTCCATTCAGACATTTGAAGAGAAATAAACGGATCATGAAGGACAATTTGGAGAAAGATTTACAACCTGGATAGAGTTCTTGCTTCCCTTCTTCCACTAATTTATAAAATTTTTTTGCTTCCTCATTTGGCTCACCTGCAACTCCTTCACCACTATCCGAACCTTCATCCACCCCTCTAAATGTATCATGCAATAAGCCAAATATATCATCATTCATAAGCAGATCATTACTTTCTTCCCTTGACCCTCCATCATTGAACATATAAGAAGATGCTTCGTTTTGCCTTACCCATTCATTAAAGCCCTTTACAAACCCATTGACAATAAGATGATCATACACATCATCTCTATAAAAGCAAAAACGTCTTGAACACTTTTTACAAGGGCAAAAGATTTGGCCCCCAATACCATCCTTAGTAAAAGTATCATCTAGAAATGTATTTAAACCTTGTTTAAATTGCTTCGATCCTCTAGGATAGTTCATCCAATTTTGATCCATCAAAGAAACTATTCTGAAATGGTAAAAATAATTATACATAGAGAAATAATTGATTATATGTATATTATTCAGATCAATTAAATTAAAGAAATTTTAACTATTGTTCTACTACCTCCGTTTCTTTTTAGTAGCCACACTTTGACAAAAAAGCTCTGACAATTTTGGTCAAAGTGCAGATATTAATTAGAGACGGAGGAAGTATATATGTTTACTGATAAGATGATTGTCTTTTAATCTAAAGTGTAGAAATTAATATATACAGACTAACGTGAAGTTTTCCAAAGTTGTCGATACTTATTATTGGAATATATCAAATCTAATTGAACTTAAAAAAAAATTATCAAGTCAAATTATGTTTAACAGAGTATAACAATATGCAACAAAAATTGAGATTACAGCATAAATATTTATCACTACAACATCAAGAAGCCTCACAAGTGACATACTATCCTTATAACAATATGGAAGAGTATAACAATATGCAACAAAAACCCTCACAAGTGACATACTATCCTTATAATTATAGCATAAATCTTCCATCATCAAGAACAACTCAAAATTGAGATTAAAAGAAAACCAATAACTAATAATTATGATTAATTTCACAAGAAACAACAACAACTGATGAAAATCGAAAAAATCAGATGAAAATTCACACCTTAATCGAAAACCAACAACTCACAATTGAGATTAATTTCACAAAAAACAACAGCAGCAAATGAAAATTGAATAATTATTGAAAATTATAGCATTTATATCCAATAAATTAAATAAAAGAGCCATAAATCAAGATCAGTTACCTTGTTCTAGATGAATTGAAGAATCGCCAAGAAGATGCCAACTAGAAGCAGTAGTAGCGCAACAGCGATTGAAGACTATAATTAAGCAGTAGAATCGCCAACAAGAAGATGCACTGGAATCGCCGACTTGAAGAATGAAATCGCCAACTAGAAGAAGTAGTAGCAGGAGTGATTGAGGGTTTTTTTGGAGTATTAAACAATGACGAAATCTCTTGAATTAGATTGAAGAATGACGAAATCTGGTTAATTAGTAGAATGACAAAATCTCTTGAATTGGATTAAAGAATGATAAAATCTCTTGAATTAGATTGAAGAATGATGAAATGCGGTTTTTTTTTAAAAAAAAAATCTGGTTAATCGATCTCTTGAATTAGCAGGAGAGAATTTTTTTTTAATCGAGTTGGGGGAGAAAGTTAAAAAAATAAAATAAAAATAGAGGTTAAAGATTGTTTTAATTGTTTTATGTTTTTATTTTATTTGGTTATTAAAGAGGTTAAAGCTAAATAGAGTTATAATTATTGCTAAAGATTTGGCTCTATACCAATTAGCAAAAAAGTGTTGCAATAGTTTTAATATGGCAACAGTTTTCCAAACAAAAAAATCAAACTTAAAAACTGCTACCAAAACATACCTATAGCAACACATAAAATATTGTTGCTTTAAGTAGCGTTGCCATATCCCTCTTTTCTTGTAGATGTCGGAACATTGGGGCGATGGAGTACAATAGTTGTATGTTAGATGTCGGAACATTGGGGCGATGGAGTACAATAGATGTATGTTGGATGTTGAACCCGTGAAAGATAATATGATAACCCATGGAATGATGGAGTACAACTGTCGTATGTTGGATGCCGAAAGGTGGAGTACTTAGTTGTATGTTGGATGTCGGACCATTGGTGTAACGACCCGACTCGCTTAAATCGGCGCGGAAGAAACCGACGAGTCGAGTAGTTAGAAACTACAACTCAAATACTTAAGAAATAAAACTAATTCCTCAAATATTGTTATTAAACCACCAAAAGTACAAATACCCACAAGTTTGTACATAAACTAATCCAAAAGTCAAACTAGAAATACTATAATACGAGTTAACTCCAACTACATGTCAGAGTCTTTAAACAACATATAAAAGTCCAAAAGTAATGAAATAACATCTAAACAAATACTGTCGCTAACTAATGCTAAGAAAACAGTAAATACAACAGACAACACAAGAAACAACGTCGCTCGCCCAACCCAAAACTAGGCAAGAGCATCATCATCTGAAGTACCTGAAAAATACAACAACGGTCCACCATCAGTGGCGAGTAACATAACTGACTCACCCTAATGGGAACGCACATGTACATAGCATAAATCAAACGATCAACATCATTAAACAAAGTACGAGAACAACCTAAAACGTGAACTCGGCTCAAACCAACCTAATCAACTATCTTTGGCGCAATCATCCATAGTCTAGACCGGACTGTGCTCGTACGAACGCATCTTACGCGCTCGAACTTTCTACTATGTTCGGATTTGAGAATCTTACTCCCAAACCCCATGAAACCAATCTTACTGGAAATCCATGTCCCGTGAAACCAATCTTACTGGAATTCACAAAGATCACATAGTATGACTCCAACTAACCCAATACCGCGGATGGATTAGGGGCAACGTCTTAACCCGAAAACTAAGAATCTTACTCTAAGTTCAGGGCGTCTAGAAATGAAATCAAGCTAAATACTTAATTAATTCATTTAATCATTTTCATCAATTTATCATCATTATTATCCAACATAACTATATTAAGTTCAAGAACTGCCTAAAGCCTCGATTCTTGAAATTAACTAGCTAAAACATCGAAGTTATTCTCAAGAACTGCCTCTAGCCTTATTCTTGAGTCTAACCAATCATTAATCATTAATCTTTAATCATTCTTTAACCAATTTAAACACTTTCTTTAACTTTCTTTATTCTTTAAACCGTTTTCTTTAACTTACAAGATTCAACCAAGAACTCATAAAGACTCATCAAGAACCCATAAAGAACTCAAAGAACTCATAAAGAACTCATAAAGAACTCATTCAAGATTCAAGATCTTCAATCAAGAACTCATCCAACCATACACCATTCGCATATCATCATCATTATTCATTCGAAAATTCAACTTTAACTTATCCAAAATTCATCAAACTTTAACACATTAATCAAGAACACAAAACAACATATAATCAATCATAATATCATGAAAAATCATCACTAAAACATCATATAAGCATATGAAAATCAGATTTAGAAACCATACATGAAATCATAGGTATTCAACAACAATCAACCCAAACATGCATTTAATCTATACTATAAACAAGGTATACCAATTAAGTTGAGTTAGTATGTTACCTTATTGAAGATTACACACAATTCAACACACAAAAGTTGCTGCCCGGAAACAAGCACCAACATGGCACACAACACGGCCCAAAACACGCACGGCACGCCTTGCACACACGAGCACAGCCACCGTTGCACGGCTGTCCAGCACGGCAGCCCCAGCATGAACACGCCTTGCACGGCCCGTCTGCACAGCTGCACCACCACGAGCACGGCCCACCCTTTCGAACACCACCACGGTCCACTCGAACAACCCCCACATGAACACGAACAAACCCGGACCAACGATCTTTGAATAAAACAAATGGGTTTAGATTGTGTTTAGGATACTTAAAGATCAATAGACTTTGAATCTTTAAGTTCAAGGTTAGAATTAATGATGAACAATTGATGGCTTGTTCATCAAAAATGGCGTGAGGCAAGAGAAAGTGGAGGGAATTTATGTTGATTGAATTTTGATGGCAAGAGTGCTAAAGGCAAATGGCAAAAATGATCATAAGGCTCACTAACCCCTTCTATTTATAGAAGTTGGTTGAGTGTGAAAACAAAGCAAGTGGCAAGCCTTGCCAAGCTTGCTAAAAACCGGCCATGGGGGGTTACTTGGGCCTAAATTGGGCTCTCGTGATCAATTGGGCTAATTTGCGAAAACCGCATAATTAATCATGCCCAAATCGATTTCACCCAAAATACTAAATAATTAATTAGAAAATTAAATAAATAAAATTCTAATTAATTAAATAATAATTAACATAAATAATAAAAACTAAGAAATAAACATTTCGATTAAATCGAAATTATTCATATAAAATTAAAATAAATAGTTCAAAAAAAAATTAATTTGAACTAGCACATAACAAACATAAATACACATAAATACCGGCAAAAATACCGATAAAATCTGGGTCATTACAATTGGGCCAATAATGAATAAATGTAATTCGTAAGTTTGAATGGATATAATGTAAAGAATTGAGTATTGGAAGTTGAGTTACTGTGATCTATAGAGTTTAGAGTCTAGAGGTGGCCCTAGCTAGTGAGTCAATGTTGGTTATGTCATGTATTTCCACTGCATATCTGATTGTGTGATATTTTCTAATGAATTATGGATTTGATTGTGTTAACCATGTTGATACTATGAAATAATTGTATTATGTTCTGTCTATTATATATTTGATTGCGTTCTACGATTAAGTAGAACATTCTAATTACTCCCTACTGACTGTGGACCCCCCATTCCCTTTTCAGATAATGAAGCAGAGTAATCTGGGTTATAACGTTGGTTGGATCTCATGAGCGAGCAAGCGTAGCAGTATTAGCTACCCATTTTAGTAGACTTAGCCTTGTTAATGAATTCTAGTAGCTTGTAGTAGAACTTTAGTATTTTAAAGAGGTTTTTGGACAATTTCCTTGTTTTGTTTAATTAATTTTGATTAATAAAAGAATTAAGCGTTAGATCTTCCGCTATTATTTTAAGATTTGTGATATAAGTTTTCATTCATTAATGATTCGTATTGTTGTTTTCTTCGAAAACAATGTTGCTAAAATACGGGTCATTACAGTTCAGTAGACCATCTGGTTAACAAACTGACCCACGAAATAATTTGAAAGAATTCGATTCTTGAATTCTTTAAAGATCTAGCACGTGGTTAAGTCAGTTTGGTAATCAATGTTTAGTGTTAAAACCCACTTATCTTTATGAGATCTCAGCAAATCTTCGAGATTCTTGATTTCGAATATTTGATCTCAACATTAAATGGGTTTAGTCATTATGGTTACAAAAACCCTCTTGATTGGAATAATCTGGGTTTTTCTAACTGCCTATATATAGTAGCACTTAATGAACAAAAATGAAGCCAAGCAGTGATATTCTCCACAAACTTCATTGAGTAATATTTTTTAGATTCCAAAAGATCAAACAGAACAGTTTACAAACTATAAGAGCATTCGACAAAAACCCAGATCTTCACTTCATCTCTTGTAAGCTTTTGAGAAGCAAATTTCAGAGAGAAACTTTCTGTAATTCGTCACTAACAGAGGGGTTAGTGATTGGGAGCATTTGAGAGTTCATTTGCGAGTGCTTGTGAGTTCAAGTGCGAAACAGCACTCTTGGGTTGAGAGTGAGGAAAGTCTGTCGTATGAGTTTACGATAGCAATTGTACTATATTTTGTTCATCAGAGTTGATTAATAAAAGATTGGTAGCGACAGTAGGAGGATGTAGACACAGTTGCCGAACCTCGTTAAATCTGTGTGTTCTTTATTTGCTTTATGTTTACTGCTTTACTGTTCTAGATATTTCCGCTGCTAAACCAGTTTTCTGGTTCTATTGCTAGAACAAATCAAGGAAAAGTGATAAAGAAATTTTTAAAGAAACACTCAATTCACCCCCCTCTTGAGTGCTATTGGGACCTGCAAGTAACCATAATCAAACCCCCCGGGGTCGGTCTCAAGCATAGAACATGCTCATATGAGACAAGGTCCTATAGTGCGGCACCTATTCATAGGGCCGCATGCAATATGCTTAAAAAAATTCAGGAATGATAATAATAAGACAACGTGACTTTTCAAGTTTGTCCACACCACTAAGGAATGATATTCCCCAGCAGAGTTACCAAACTGTAGGGGTCGTTTTTGGCCGCCTACGTCACGAGTTGTCTTGAATGCTCGTTAACGCCACACGTGAATGTGGTCTAGTAGGAGTCGCCACCGTGCGCTTATACGGCCCACGGACACCGAAGAAGTACCAATGCCAGGAGCAATTGGCCCCATATAGGTTGTGCACTAGAGTATGAGTTCGGGGACAGGTTACAAGCCAATTGTGCATTGGGCTCGTCCGCTTGTAAGAGGTCTCTACTAGGTCTCTTTTTGTGGTCATATTGTTATTATTCCCGAATACATAGATATCTCAGTTTTATATCCTAAAGAGCGCATATTACTAGGTGGGTTTGATATATTACAAGTCAAAACTAATTATTGTGACCACTTTGAATTAAGTCAGTGTTAAAGGAAAATCCTAGAAAATAAATCTAATAAAATATGAATAAAACACATAAAGAAAAATAAAATAAATCTATGATTACAAAAACTCATAATAAAAGAGATTCAAAATAATATATATAAAATTAAAACAATAAGCATATGAATTTATTGTGAAATTAAATTTTCTGTACGACATGTGATAACGCATAGTGCATTATTAATCACAATGCATATATTTAGATCATATTAAAAACTAATGAAATAATTATAAATCAATTATAAATGGCGATTAAAATTAAGATCAAATCGTTATGAATGATTTAAAGGATTACAAAAGTTGATTAAAGTATTAAACATTTGTATGTATGTACAATTCATATTAACCATTCATATGAATTATATCATCCATTATCATCAATAATCTCCATTTTAATCACCATTTAGTTAGTCAACAATGAGATTAAAACAAAGTAATGAAAGTTTAGAAGAGTAGAGACTTCAGGAAATTGTACCTTGTAATGCATTTGATCAAAACAACCAAGGGATAGTTGATGATGAATACAAGCGTTTTGCTTGAATTTAATTGAGTTGATGATTTGTGATGTGTTTAGACGAGTTTTGAAAGGTGTTTGATGTGATATAAGTGTATGGAGTTGAAGTATGCAAGGCACGGGAGGGATCAATGTTGTTGGCGTGTGTTGAAATGCTTGGAAGGACGTGTATTTATAGGCCAGAAACAACAACGAAGACCCGGAGCGGACCAGTGACCTGCGTTTAGACGCAAGTCAGTGTATGAGGCTTGCGTCTAGACGTTGGTCAGTGTTTTATGGCCAGCGTCTAGACGCAGGTCGTTGTATGACACCTTCGTCTAGGCGCAGGTCTGCTTGATCCGGGGTCAACGTTGATTAGCTTGGTTTTGCGTGTGATTTACGGGATTTGACTTGATTATGACGTGATTACAGGAATAAATAATTGAGTACCGTAATCTTTGACATTCCGGGAGGTTCCGGGATGTTCCGAGATGCTCTGGGATGTCCCGGAATGTTCTAAAAACCTCCAGAAGCTCTAAAAAATTACAGAAAAATTATGAAAAATATGCAAAACACTAAGATGATTTTCTGAAAAATTTTCAACATTCGAAAATGACAAAAATGCCCCTAAGCATGCAAAATTTCTAAAAAATCTATAAAAAAAAAGCTTTAAAAATATGATAAAAAATATAGAAAAATATGAATAAATTATAAAATTATTTTTATGATTTTGAAAGTGTTTTATGATGCAAAAAGATAAATTTTTTAATTTTTTTTGAATATAAAGCGAGAAAAAATGCATGGAAAAAATATGAAAAATTCTTAAAAATGGTGAAAAATTATAAATAAATCCTGTAATCACCGCGAAACCTAATAATTGATTCCTAGGCAGTTCAAACATGGTTTAGGCAACTGTTTGAGGTATATTATGCATTTTCATCATCAATTCCCCTTGGTTGGACCTTATGGCAATATGGTACGTACATCATTAGTCTCTACATTGGGGAGACGGATTTAGGTGTCTACACCATGATTGATGTTAATAAACATGACTGAAGCCGATAACACATAATCGCCACGACCGAAGTCGATAACATATAATCGCCACGTCCGAATTTGATAACACATAATCGCCACGATCGAAGTCGATAGCACATATTCGCCACGACCGAAGTCGATATCACATAATCGCCGCCACCGAAGTCGATAAAACACAATCGCCATGACTGAAGTCGATAAACATAATTGAATACTATTCTTAAATAATTCCATGGATTCATCAAACATTAATTAATTAAGCAAAACATAATCAAAATTTACTCTTTCGGTACCCAAATATTTCGGCCATCACAAGCTTAAAGGCAAAATTGATTCTTTCAGGATTAATTTACATAATTAACTCAATTTAAACTTAAAATTATTTTTAATCAATAATCTATATTTAAAATTAGGGAAAAACTGTAACGACTCGGATTTTCGGGCTGTAAATTTTCGTGTAAAATTAAGCCTTTAAGTCTGAATCATCCGATTTGGGTCCAAAGAATTAATTTTATTTAATTAATCAAGTCCAAAACCCGTGCTAACCCTCCTCCTAACCGGCCCTCCCTCCTATTTTCCCCTTATTCCACTTCTAAACCACCTCCTAAATTTTAGTAGCCTTCTCCTATAATCTAGTAAAGCCTATCCTATTAAAACCCCAAAAATTCCAACTTTTTTCTATTTATTCATTATTTGATCAAATCTCTAAACAAAACCTTCCCTTTCCTCCCTCTACCTCACGGCCAACTCAAAAGAAAACCAAGATAAACAAACCCTTCCTCTTCTTTCCATCAAAACCAGCAAGAACATCCCACCAAGCAAGCCTTGCAAACCTGATCATCAACCTTCGAACCTGGGGCGTGATTTTGTTCGAACATCGGTGACGAGTGGGCAAGGGTCTTAGGCGTGTTTTTGTGTGTCTTGCTTCAATTAAGGTAACTAGATCTATTCTACTTAGGATTAGGATTAGATTTCCTAGGATGATAGCTTAGAAGGTTTGATTTTGTGTTCGTGTGTCTTGTATTTCAGCTGAGTAGTGTAGGATTTGTGGTTTTGCTTTCTTTCTTGTTTGATGAATGTTCTTGATGAGTTATTCCATGAATTGTTGTTCTACTATTTTGTCTTGAAGATCTTGTTCAATTTATCTTGAATTCTTAGTTAATCTTTGTCGAGTACCATGTGTGTAAGTATAGTGATTTAAAGCTTGAATTTTTATTTTGTTCTATGTATGAACTTCTTGAAGTTAGTTGAATATTTTAAGTTGTTGTTATGGTAGAATCATGTTTGAGGATTAATTGGAATTTTCGATGCATAAAGATTAGTTCTTGGTTCGTCTTTGCCATGATCCTTGCGTGTACTTTTCGTGAAGCTTGAATCTTTGTTGAACTTGTTCTTGTTAAGAGTCTTAGCATGTTGATTGATGGACGAATGATGAGTATTTTCATGATGATGTGTGATGATGAATGGCAAATTGTGTGAGTTCGTTTGATGATTTGTATGGCGTCCTTTGAGTCTTGTCGAGTCGTGTCGTGTTGAATAGTTGAAGACTGAGCGTCTATCGGTTTATCGGTGATAAACTGAGCGGGTCTATCGATTCATCAGTGATGAACTGAGCGAGGCAAGTTTTGTGTGATTGCTTGTGAGTCAGAGTCGTGTCGTGTCGAGCGGTTAAAGACCGAGCATTTATTGGTTCATCGGTGATGAACTGAGCGGGGAAAGTCTGTTATTTGATGGTCATGTTATCGGTTGTAGAACGAGCGGAGTCTTGATATTGTGCTTGGAATGTATTCGAGAATTGTGCGTGATGTATATGCGTTGGCCTGAATTGATTGATAATGTTGTTGATGACTGATATGTTTCCGCTGCTATCTCTGACATTGAATTTTTTGTAATCTGTGAACGTTGTTGTTTCCTGTATTTCTAACCTATTATTTTATGTAATGTGGTCCTACTTCTAAGTAGGACAGTCTAGTTACTCGCCACTGACGGTGGACCCCCAATTCTATTTTGCAGGTAAGCAGGATAGAGTCTAGAAGTGGGATGAGTTAGGCGAGAGATCTAGGCCCTGTTTTATTTTCCTGTCATTAGGAGTTTAGATTTATTTTGTGTTTTAGAACCTTATTTTTGGTTTAGAATAACTTTTTTCGTGGGATTTCATTATTAATAATATTAAATATTATTTTCCATGAGTTTTAGTCATATTTTTCCGTTATTATTGTATTGATTGGTAATTGTCTGTTACGACGTTATCACCGTTACAAAAACAATTAATCAAGCATAAATAATTTCAATATGAACCAAAAATCATTCCTTTCCTCTCTTATATAATTCGGCCAAGACAAGAATACAAAGAAAAGAAATAATTGATTTCAAGATCTACATAAATTAATCATATGATCATATTAGTCTTAACTAATTATTCAATCAATATTTTATAATCAAGATCTATTCATGCACTTAATTAAATAAGAAAAATGGAAGGGTTTTTCTAAGCTATGCCCCTGGGGTTTTCGCCTTTCTAAGTTATGTCCAAGCTTTTTGAAATTTCTAAGCTATGCCCCTCAATTTAGGTTTTTTAATTAATAATGCCCACTCTGTTATCTCAACGTTAATAGTTCCATTAAAAGGAGTTTGCATTTCGTGGGAGGGTAATTCCCCCTCTAAAATTCTAGAGTTTTTAGCTAATTTTCATTCTTTATTTTAGGGAAATGCAACATTTACAGGGCAATTCATCATTTATTTTAGGGAAATACATCAATTATAAATGGTGAAAATCAGCTAAAAACCTTAGAATTTTAGAGGGAAAATTACACTCACATGAAATACAACTCTTTTTAACGGATCTATTAACGTTGAGTTAACGAAGTGGGCACTATTAATTAAAAAACCTAAGTTGAGGGGCATAGCTTAGAAGATTCAAAAAGCATGGGCACAACTTATAATGGAGAAAAACGCAAGGGCATAACTTAGAAAAACCCAAAATTGAAACTTTCATCCTCTAATCATCATCATCATCATCATAGCTTCAATTATAAAAGGAGCAAAACAACAATTTTAATTCAAGATTAACATGCTATAATTAATTAAATCATACCAACATGCTTTAAATCAAAAATTCGATTCAAGAACATGATAAAAATCCATGCTTACGGGCACTCACACATATGGTTCAAACATTTTAAGAATATAAATGACAATTATCATACAATTAATCTAATTAAAACATACAAATTAAGATAACAATTCATGATTTAATTTATAGATTAACAAAGAATTACATAAAATCATATAAATTTATCAAGAACATATCAAGAAAATGATCAAAATTCAGACTTGCATATGTATGTATGGTTCGAACTACGTAAGGGTTGAATAACGATTTTCATGCAATTCTTCCAATTACTACATATAAATTAAGATGGTAATTCATGTATTAATCAATAAAATAGCTAATAAATTACATAAACTCATGTAAATAAATCAAGAAACGTTCAAGAACATATTCATCTACAATCAAACATGGATAAACTCATGATTAAATTCTACAATTATCAATTATCAAACTATGCGATTTAATATCCCAAATTCAAGTGATTAGTCTAGTTACCTTAGATTGAAGGATAAAAACCAAAATATTTTGCCCTTAGCCACACGTCACCAACGGCACACACACACACAAACTTCACTTGATCAACTTCTTGAAATAATAGATTGCAGGTTGAATAGATTAGTAAAGTATGCCTTGTTCCAATATGTATTTGCAAGAGATCAAGAGAAGAAAGAAAGAATGAAAGATTGAGAGAGATGAGAGGGAGATATGTTGGTCAAGTATGGTGTTGATGTAAACCCTCCAAGGCGTGGAAATTACACTTTCCTTCTAATCGAATTCGCCCCTTAGATCACCGGGTTACCACGAACGATTAGTGAGATACAATGGAGAAAAGAACCCTACACTCTATGTGATCTCAAGAGTATAGAAACAAAAGGACTTGTGTTTAAACACACTTAGTAAAATTAGCTAGACATTACTAAGTGCTAACAAGTTGTAGTGAGTATAAGAATTTCAGAATTTCTTGTGTTCTTCTTATATCTCGTATTATGTAATGAACAAATACATGCCTATTTATAGGCACATAAGTAGGTGAGAAAGAACTCAGAAAATTCTGAGTTTATTCCACACTTTAAACCTCATGAATTGAGAAATTAAGAGTAGCTTGGTTTAAGGGATGAAATAATGATGATTCCATCAACTAAGCTCACTCTTAATCTTCTCATTCAATCTGATTTAATCCCCTTTATATCAGCATAGAAGCTCAAAGGACAAGCTTAAACACGTAAAGGAATCCTAGGAAAAGAATCCAAGAATTCGAACAACCATTCGAATTTTCCAGAGACACAATCGCGGGGTGCGAAGACCCAGTCGCGGGGTGCGACGACCCCGTCGCGGGGTGCGACCACTGAACAAATTTTGTCCAGATTTTTCCAGTAGGTTTTTCGCGGGGTGCGAAACCTTCTCTCGCGAGGTGTGAAATGCTCTTTGCCTCTTGTTTCTTTTACCTAGCCTACTTAACTATTGTCCAATGCCTTAGCCCATTTATACATAAATGTTCCAACAAGATACGTGAGTGAGGGAGATAGGGTTGAGAGTTTTTGATCACTTGATTTAATAATAAGGGAATAAAATAAAGGGAAATTCCCAGTGGTATACCCGAACGTTTTGGAAATTCCACTGGTATACCCAAGTTTTTTTTAATCCCAGAGGTGTACCTAATGTTAAACATAATTCCCAAAAGTAACTTTTTTGTTTAAAAATTGTTAAAAACACTAACCATGGTTAATAAATTGAAAAAAAAAACAAAAAAAATGAAAAACAAACACAAATTGGGGGCAATCAGATCATTTTTTTTGTAAAATCCGACCTCAAATCGGAACCCTTAAGGATAAAAATGACCCGTAAAACCTAAAGCGGACTATTTTTTCATATAAATCAATGCGCGCAAAACGAGGCAAATCGGGAACGCAAATTGGGGGACAACCGGATCATTTTTTGCAAAATCCGACCTCAAATCGAACCCTATAAGGGTAAAAATGACCCGTAAAACCGTCAGCGAACTATTTTTTCACGTAGATCAATGCGCACAAAACGTGGCGGAATTGGAACGCAAAGTGGGGGCATGCAAATCATTTTTTGCAAAATCCGACCTCAAATCAAATCTCGTAAGGAAAAAAAATGACCCGTAAAACTATGAGCGGACTATTTTTTCACGTCGATCAATGCGCGCAAATCGATGCAAATCAGAAACGCAAATTGGACGCAATCAGATCATTTTTTTGCAAAAACCCATTAATTTAATATATTACTTGGTTTAATTTTTATTTTTTTTAAAAAGAAAATTAAAAAAAATTGTTAACCAAAGTTAAATCTAACCTTAAAATAGGTATATTCCAATACATTTAACGGAATATACCTTCTAAATGTAAGGGATGGGAATTAGACGTAATTTTAGGTATACCACTGGGATTAAAAATAAACTCGGGTATACCAGTGGGATTTCGAAAAAGCTCGGGTATACCACTGGGAATTTCCCTAAAATAAAAGTAGGCTTTTGGTTTAAGGAAATATTTTAATGAGGCAATTGGGCTTAACTTAACTTTAGATGGAAGAAGGCCCCTTACCCTTATTCAAGGATGGCCGGCCCTTCATAGTCCCATAAGGGATTATTGGGCTTGATCTGGTCCCAAAGAAGCATAGCTAAGACAAAAGAACCTAGCCCAAATTTTATGATTCGAGCTTAGAATCAAACAATCAAGGCAAACATCCATGAAATTTTCTAACCCAAATTTTTGAGTTATTACAGTCACCTCTCTTTAAATAAATTTCAACCACAAAATTTACATAAGGAAGCACACATAGCAAACACAAACACATAAAAACTTAAACTACCACATACCTGCCACAAAGAGCTCGAGATACCTTTCCCGCATCGAAGCTTCAGTCTCCCAAGTAGCTTCCTCATACTTCTCACTTCTCCAAAGTACCTTGACTAATGGTACCACCTTTTGGCGTAGTAGACGCTCTTGGCGGTCCAAAATCTGTACTGGCTTCTCCTCAAAGGCCAGGTTAGTCTCAATTTCTGAAGATTCCACAGGAATTATGTGAGAAGGATCATTTAAGTATTTCTGTAGCTGGGACATATGGAATACGCCATGAACCTTTGATAGATCCGGAGGTAGGGCCAAACGATAAGCAACTTCACCCACTATTTCCAATATCTCGTAAGGCCCGACACACTTAGGTCTGAGCTTACCCTTCTGACCAAATCGAGTCACACCTTTCATTATATTGGTGACACCTTCAATAACACCTTGTCACCTTCTTAAAACTCAAGAGGCTTCCGTCGTTGATCGGCATAGGACTTCTCATGACTTTGAGCCGCTTGTAACTTTGCTCTGATGACCTTGATCTATCCCATGGTCTCCTTAATATAATCAGGCCCAATTACCAATACATCACTAATGTCGCTCCAACAAGTGGTGCTGCGACACTTAAACCCATATATAGCTTCGTAGGGGGCCATCTGTATACTAGTATGGTAGCTATTGTTGTACGAAAATTCCACCAAACTCAGGGATTTGACCCATGTTTGCTGAAATTCTACCGCACAAGCTCGTAGCATATCTTCTAGGCTCTGGATGGTTCGTTCAATCTGACCATCTATAGCTGCATGAAATGCTGTGCTCAAGTTGAGCTTTGCCCCGAAAGCTTCCTGTAAAGACTTCCAGAATTGAGACAAGAATCGTGGATCTGGGTCTGACACGATATCCTTTGGTACACCGTGTAGCCTTATTATCACCCATGAATAATCTTCAGCCATCTTATCCATTGACCAAGTTACCTTCATCGGGATGAATCGGGCCACTTTGGTCAATCGATCCAACTACCCAAACCTTGTCTAATCCAGTGGACGTTGGAGAAAGACCCACCACGAAATCCATGGATATAGAGTCGAACTTCCATGTGGGTATGGGTAAAGGCTGCAATAGTTTGCCTGGTCTTTGATGCTCAGACAGTACATGTAAGACACCGTGCTACAAAATCAGCGACCTCTTGCTTCATCTTGGGCCACCAAAAAACTCCTTCAAGTCTCTGTAGAGTTTTCCATCACCTGAATGTACCGAGTAAGGGGTATTGTGAGCCTCTTCCATAATCTTTTTTCTCAAATTCGGATTCTTGGGCACACACCACCTATTACAGAACAAGCCTTTTAGTAGCAGTTAGGTGAAGGAATAATTATCTACATAATACTAACTCTTTTACCTGGTACGGAACTTTAAGCTTCCGTCCGAGCAAATCGTGAAGTCTTCGGCTTTTCCTTGCAGTTTTGCTTCTCGGATCTTTTCTAACTATGGATCCTCTCTTTGACCTTCACGCATCTCTTGATATAGACTGGGCTCTACGCTCATAGCATTAAGGTATGCACGAGCGTACCCTGGCATTACCATCTCGATCTCCATCTTGCAAAGGTCGTCGCAGATTTCCTATGGTAGAACTGCCACCCTGTTAAGAGAGTGATGGTCCTTGCGACTAAGTGCATCTGCTACCCGATTCGCTTTACCTTCGTAATAATCCACCGAGAGGTCATAATCTTTGATCAATTCGAGCCATCGTCGCTGCCTCATGTTGAGTTCCTTCTAGGTGAAAATGTACTTCAAGCTTTTATGATCGGTGAATAACTTGCATGTTGCTCCATATAAATAATGTCGCCATATTTTCAGAGCGAACACTACTGTTGCCAACTCTAGGTCGTGGGTAGGATAATTCTGCTCATGTACCTTGTGTTGTCTGGAAGTGTATGCAATCACCTCCATTCCCTTCTTGCATCAGTACACACCTAAACCCTTCTTGGATGCGTCATTATATACCTAGTACCCTATACCTTCATTAGGCAATGCAAGGACTGGTGTGGTGACTAGGCTTTGCTTGAGGGCTTGGAACGCCTCGTCACATCGATCTGACCACAATAATTTGCTCTCCTTGTGCAATAACATAGTCATAGGTGCTGCTATCTTAGAGAAGCCCGTTACGAACCTCCGATTAAAAATACGCTGACAAGAAATTCGCAGGTAAGTTTATTAGCCATTAATTGTTACTTAAAACTTTACAAATGCATTAATAATGATTAAAGTTTACCTGTTAAGCCAAGGAAACTGCGAACCTCAGCCACATTCTTAGGATTGTCCCAATCTACGATGGCCTTTATCTTAGTCGGATCTATCTTGACACCGTCCGAATTAATGACTTACCAGGGTTGATTTTGGCAGCCATAGTCAAGTCATAATAGGCCCAACTTAGTTCTCCTATTTGTTTTTTTTTTATCGATAAAAAAGAAATTCATTAAGCACATCAAAACATCACACATACAACCTAAGAGCTAGCAAGGTTAGCCAACAAGGCCCAACCTACACCAACCCACACAACCAACTAATACAAACCATAAAACCAAGTCACATGTTTCCTAGAAATCTTCTTAGGAAGAACACTAGCTACCCTAAGTAGCAGAATCTCTTTAATGTTTTTAATAACAATATTAACATTAATTACAAGACTCATTTTTCCATAACAAATTATTCCTAGTAGCCCAAATAGTATAAACTGTAGCCTGGACTGCTGCTGTCTCCACACCCTTCTGAAAATTGGAAGCAATTCTATTGCTATTATAGCTTGTCTAAATAAAGCTTTTTCATTATTAGGTTTGAATTCTAGGATGACTGAACAAACCTGTCCTACTTGGACATGCTCATGGAGTTTACTTAGACAAAGAGTTGTATTCATGAGGATATATAAAGCCAAATCACATAATTCTTTCTTTTCATGGTCTCCAAGTTTATGCCTAGTAAGAATTACCCCGAAATAACCATACCTTTCAAGTGCCTCCTCAATGTTTCCTTGTTTATAAAAGGAGTTTCCTTCCTCCTTCAATCTTTTTGTGGTGTTGTTTAAAACCTCAAAACTATCTTTTGAACTTAGGATTTTCCTAATCCAAAACTCTTCTTCATCTGAAAGGATATGAGCGTTGATATTGGAAATTTCACGTCGTTAATAAAACTTCCAAAAATCAAGAAAAACCTAGCTAAATCCTTACACAAGTATAAGGTAAGCAAGGGTTGAATCCACAGGGATCGGTGGTAATCACCGAGTTGATACAATGTAATTAAGCTAGTTCGAATGAGAAAATAGATAAAAATAAGAGAAAAATAAATGGGAAAAATCACCAAGGTCGTTAGGATCCTCCGCAACCAAACTATACTTATGAATATGAACTTTATATACTAGTATTGAAAACTTAAGCGATTGATGAAATTAATCCAATCATAATTTCACAAACTTTGGTTAGAAGGTTGTAAAGCCCCAAATTTATATAAAAACCTATATTTCGAGGCCTTTATATAGATTCAAGAATCGATCAAACTAAAATATCAATCACCCAAGAAAATCAAGAGGTTTGATGGAGGAAATCTAATCAATACTCCACGAACTTTGGTTAGAAGGTCATGGAGCCCCAATTTATGTAAAAACCTATATTTCAAGGTGTTTAAATAAATTTAAGTTTTGATCAAACAACCAACATCAATCCTCATGACCATTAACACTAACAATAAAATTCATAAGCATAAGCATAAATGATTGGGTTTCACCCAACCTAAATGAGAAAATTTAGCTACTCATATTGATGGAGAAAGCAAATAAAACAAGAAGGAAGAAAAATGAAGAACTTATAAAATTCAACAATGGTGGAAAACTAGTCAACAATGGTGAAAACTCAAACAAGCAATAAAACTCAACAAAACTATGATTGGAAGCTATAAAACTAAGATAAACCAAAAGGAAAGAGAAATTACCCAAAATATTAAACTACTTGCATTGAAAATGAAGAACAAAGTGTTGAAGAACAAAGCTTGAAGATGAAAATCTACTACGACTTTTTACTTCTAATCTATTTTGGTGATGTTTTTAGGCTACATCTAATGTTGCTTGCCCTAAGATTTACAAGGCAATGGGTATTTATACCCCCACAAATCACGAACAAAAACAAGAGCCCAAACCACGAGCTTTTCTCAGCGGACAGAAGGATCAGTTGCTCCATTAAGTGGTGCGATCGCTCCAAACTCTCGGTGCATTGGACTGACTGCGCAACTGAACGTAAAATGCTGACAACTCCTTCGTTTATTGGTCAAATCAAGCGTATGACCTACCATTTTGAGGCTATTGAGATAAGCTTTCATATGAAACTAGAATAAACTTCAAATTCGTTGTGGTTAGGAAGATATTCAACTTTTAGTACAACCCTTGCGCAATGCGTGTTAGGCGTGTGATTTTTCTTGGTCTCCAATGCTCCCGAATCTTCTCACGGACACTCCAAAGAGCCTCCAAAGGGTACCTAGAATCATAAATAATCATGGATCAAGTAAGAGTATTCGATTAAGGTCAAAATGTGGTAAAACACACCAAAAGACTAAGAAATTGTGAAATTATTTTCAACCTAAGCATTGGGTCATAATAAGCCAAATGTGACCCGAGTGAGGCTAAACAAGTCAAAAAATGGGTTCTAATTAAGGGGGAATGAGCTATATAAGTGGTTCAAAGAATCACTTATTAAGCGTCCAGGTAGAATCGAGATATTTCTCCTCTAAATTTGTCAACACTTTCTATGAACGCCATGACTAAGACTGGACTACTAAAATACGAAAAGGACGGAAAAACAACAAGCAACTCAACAAGGTAAAAGACTAGATGACTAGGAACTAAACTCAGTAGTTACTCACTTGAGTGCGACCAAGGCCACTAAACTACAGAAGAAATAACCTAAATCAAGAAAAGATACAGCTACACCAAAGAGAAACTAGACCAAAGCTTATTGAAAAGTGAAGGGACCCTCGACCAAAGGATGAAGTAGCTCACCCAAATACAAAACATAAAAAATGCACACACTAAACCGCACAAAACTCTTTAGAAAAAAAACCCAAAGCAGGTAGTGCAAAATAAGGACAACAAAAACATAGGAAATGAAAAGCAGACAACTAGAAAAGGAGAATGCAAATAAGCAAGCACAATTAAAGTGACACCTATAAAGTTAACCACTATACTAGATCTAAACAAATTGAGAACAACAAAAAAAGAGTGGAAAGACAAGCAAGAGGACAAACTAAATGTACTAAAGAAAAATTAGAGATCAAAAGCAAAGACGACCATGAGCCTAGTAGCATTGAAAGAATAAGAGGACAAACGCTAAGAAAATCAAACACTAAAAGTTTAAATGACTAAACTGAAGAAAGACTGACAAAAAAAAGTGCATCGACCGCAAGTGGCAGAGTTGACGCCAAACAACTGGACAATCGTGTTCGAATCGAAGAGCGAAGTCAGCATGGAGCTAGAAAGTGGAATGGGGAGACCTTTCCGGAGTGAGCAAAGAGACGTCAACGATTAGGGCTTGGGTGACCTAGATGGGGGCGATAGACACCGTAGCCTTCGACGATCCCTATGGTGAGGCACAAACCCTATGTAGAGAAGGCAATTTTTATAGAGAGAGAATACGCGTGTAATGTACTTTAACAGTTAGCTTGGACAGACTCTAAATATGAGTAATACTCTTCTCTTCACCTTTCTGATCTACAAGTATTCAAGTTCTTCTCTCCTCTCCCTTCTCTTCTCCAAAAAATATAAATTCCCAAAATAACGAACCGCACAAATTATTTCCTAAAAATAAAAAGGATCGGACCACAACCAACCAACACCCGTCAAGAAAAATACCAAATTCGACCGGATATACAATAAAACCGATCAGTACCAACCGATACTGTAGGATCATATGACTTGTTTTTTTACTAACGATTTAGCCAAACCTAGCCTCCGAACCTAGCCTCCGAACCGTCATTGTTCTCTTTGTTTTTTCGAATGAACCATTAAGGGTGCTCTTCAACTTATTAGACCTGAACTTATCTGAACTGAACTTATCTGAACTTATCAGACCTGATTTAACTTATTAGACCTTATTTAACTTATTAGACCTTATTGGAACTTATTAGACCTTATTGGAACTTATTAGACCTTATTGGAACTTATTAGGCCTTATTGGACCTTATTAGACCTTATTGGATCTTATTGGAACTTATTAGGCCTTATTAGAACTTATTAGACCTTAGTGGAACTTATTAGACCTTATTGGAACTTATTAAACCTGATTGAAACTTATTGGAACGTATTTTATATTATTGAATAAAATAAATTAATAATAATAATAATAATAATGATGATGATAATATTCTATACATTTGAACCTATGTTTTTTTTTTTTTTTTTTTATTGTTGAATTAGGTTCAAGAAGGTAATAATAATTAGTATATCTTTTTTCAAACCCATTATTAATTAATATTATCAATTCCAATAACAACTTATCTACATATTTAATTTTTCTTAATTCACTTGTAGTAAAATTAACAAACTAGAACGAATTGAATAATAATAATACGGAGGATGGGTAAAGTTTAATTTGGACCAAAATTAGTAATAATAATATGTAGGATGGGTAAAGTTTAATTTGGACCAAAATTAAATCAAACCCAAAATAAAAAATAAGTTTTATTTTATAATATAAAAAAATAGTTTAATTCAATCTAACTCTGATTGGTTTCTCTAAAAAATTATAAAACAAGAATGATAAAATAAAATTGGTTTATGTTGTGTAAGAGTGCTTTAAGTTAATTATTAATTTAATTAATTTTATTTGATCAATAATTAAAAATAATAATCTAGACCTGATTTGAACTTATTAGACCTGATTGAAACTTATTAGAACTTATTAGAACTGATTGAAACTTATTAAATCTGACCTTATTGGAACTTATTAGACCTTAGGGTGCGTTCTCTTCAACTTATTAGAGCTGAACTTATCTGAACTTATTTGAACTGAACTTATCTGACCTAATTTAACTTATTAGACCTTATTTAACTTATTAGACCTTATTTAACTTATTAGACCTTATTTAACTTATTAGACCTTATTGAAACTTATTAGACCTTATTGGAACTTATTAGAACTTATTGGAATTTATTAGGCCTTATTGAACCTTATTAGACCTTATTGGACCTTATTGGAACTTATTAGGCCTTATTAGAACTTATTAGACCTTAGTGGAACTTATTAGACCTTATTGGTACTTATTAAACCTGATTGAAACTTATTGGAACGTATTTTATATGATTGAATAAATTAAATTAATTATAATAATAATAATAATAATAATAATAATAATAATAATAATAATAATAATAATAATAATAATAATAATCATGATGATGATAATATTCTATACATTTGAACCTATGTTTTTTTTTTTTTTTTATTGTTGAATTAGGTTCAAGAAGGTAATAATAATTAGTATATCTTTTTTCAAACCCATTATTAATTAATATTATCAATTTCAATAACAACTTATCTACATATTTAATTTTTCTTAATTCACTTGTAATAAAATTAACAAACTAGAACAGATTGAATAATAATAATATGGAGGATGGGTAAAGTTTAATTTGGACCAAAATTAAATCAAACCCAAAATAAAAAATAAGTTTTATTTTATAATATAAAAAAATAGTTTAATTCAATCTAACTCTGATTGGTTTCTCTAAAAAATAATAAAACAAGAATGATAAAATAAAATTGTTTATGTTGTGTAAGAGTGCTTTAAGTTAATTATTAATTTAATTAATTTTATTTGATCAATAATTAAAAATAATAATCTAGACCTAATTTGAACTTAGTAGACCTGATTGGAACTTATTAGACCTGATTGAAACTTATTAAACCTTATTGGAACTTATTAGACCTTATTGGAACTTATTGGACCTTATTGCAACTTATTGGACCTTATTGGAACTTATTAGAACTTATTAGACCTTGTTGCAATTTATTAGACTTTATTGAACTTATTAGACCTGATATAACTTATTGGAACTTATCTGAACTTATTAAACCTGAAACTTATTTTTTTTAAGGTGAAGAGAACGCACCCTTATTACAACTTATTAGACATTATTAAACTTATTTAAGCTGATATAACTTATTGGAACTTATCTGAACTTATTAAGTCTGAAAGTTATTTTTTTAAAAGGTGAAGAGAACGCAGCTAACAGTTGAAGACTCCCCTTTTTCCTCAAAAACTTACCAGTTGGAGACGTCAATCGGCAGAGTGATACACAGAGTTACTAAAGTAAAAGCTAAATTATATTATCCATTGCAATATCATTGGAAATTCTTAGTTAAATCTGTTCAAATCCAGAAGTAGAAATAGAAAAAAAATGTCGAAGTTTCTAGCAAAATTAACTGGGTTCTTTAGCAAACGAGCGATGATGGGAATAGACAGAGCTGGGAATCGTTATTTCGCTCGAAATGAAGTCGTTGATGGAGTTAGTAAGTGGGTCTTTCTTTCTCGCTCTTATCAATGCTTTTAACAGTTTCTATTATATGGCATGTTAATTATATACCCGCCTTCACCATTTTGCTTATTTGGTGCATGTAATTTAGATTTGGCATGAGATTTGTTTTAAAGTTGTTATATTAGAGAAATGCCAACTAAGAGCGTAGAATTATGTTATTGAATTTTGTTTTGTAAAATTGGTATTATTCATTGTTTCGTCCAGTACTTGAACCCTCATTTTTGAATTCATCGGCTAGATGGCCACTGTTTTGATTCCAGTTTCTCCCCTGGTACTTTATGCCGTTCCTGGAGAATGAGCTAATAAGTGAAGCAATTATAAAGCTCTCATTTTTAGCTTTTAGTTGGCATCATCCTGGAATATCATTTTAAATGGAATAGTTCTATGTTATACATATCCTAAAAAAGCAGCAATTATGATGACATTTGACGCTTCTGATATTATATGAAGTTATCGAGATATGTGAAGCAGTATCACATAATTCAGTCCTCAACCCTGAGAACTCCGTTCCTGAATTTATTCCGCATTCCGAAATGCATGCTGAATTATCAGGGAATTACACCAAACCCTAAACCTATGGGTAGCGAATTCCGCTCTCGAATTCGTTTCGCTCCTATATTGATGTTTCTGGTATTACAGTGTTTAGTAAGGTGTGTCTAGTTGGTGAAGCACAACAAGATAGGGTCCACGTTGAGTTTTTGCAAACACCACTTGTTCAAAGGAGTAAGAGTTTTTTTTTCCTTCCTTGAGTAATATTCATTTTTGCTAGTTAATAACCCAACTATTTGGTTTGACAAAAGGCTCTCGCACCTAGTAACTTATAGGAGCGGGTCTTATGCAAGTCAAATCGACTTCTTTCTAGCAATAGAATGCCTGGAGAAAAGGTTTTACTATTTTTAGAGTGATTCTTAGCGAGATTATGGCAACTCAACTTAGGTTAGTGTGGCGAGAGTGTGCTTGATTTTCTAGGCAACTAATTTGTAAGGGGACGAAGACCAAAAGTGGAGCCTTGAATTAAGTGGTAGAAACTTGAAGAGGAGAAAAAAAAGGGGATTTTGTGGATAAGATAACGAGTGCAGATATTTGGCCTACAAACATAGATTCAGATGTAGAATTGGTATAGAAAAAAATGGTGCATAGAATAGACGAAGCAACGAAGGAGGTTTTAGGAGAATCTAAAGAACTATGCATGCCATCGAATAACGAAGAAGTTAAGGAAGCAGTAAATAGCAAATGAGAATGATATAGCAGGTTAGCGGAATTCCGGAGTGATGAAGATTACTTGAAATATAAGGAGACTTGAAGAAAAGCCAAGAAAGTAGTACGTGATGCTAGAGCAAAAGTATTTCAGAACCTCTATGCTAGATTAGGTACTAAAGGCAAACAATTTATAAACAAAATTGCATGTATGGGAGACAAAAAGACTTGAGATATCGGGACAATTAAGTGTGTGAAGGATGTTAATCAAAGGGTCTTTTTTTAGGGGTAATCAAAGGGTCTTGGTTGATGATAAGACAATAAAAGATAAATCGAGATCATATTTTGATAACTGATTCAATGAAGGCAGGGAGCAAGATATTTGGGATATAAGTTGGAAGGCCAAGTCGGCTGAGAATTAAGGTTTGTATCCACAAAGAACTGCGGTTAATGTAGTAAATGGTATTAACAGAATTAAAACCGAACTATGTGAAAAAAAGGGTTGTATAATTATATTTAGTGGTTAACCTAATTACATAACAATGTAACAATACAAATTAGAGGGAATGGAGATCAATATTTTTAGTTAATAATTAAGTAGATGAATGTCAATAGTTCAATTAATTTGGTTCCATGTAATATCCAGTTCTAGTTAATGTATCGATCATTGAAAACACAGCTTCACTTAGTACCTTGTTTACATAATGTGGAGAAAGAATCTCCTAATCTCCTTATTAACAGCTATGTAGCATGATCAGCCTAAAGATTGGTACTTGTGGTTGCCCTTGGCTGAATGGAAGTATTCTTCTATTCAACTCACACCATACAACTCACACCATATGAAGTAGTCTATAATCAACCTTCTCCAATCCGTCTTCCTTATTTAGCTGGAGAATCTCAAATTTTGGAGGTGGACAAGCTTGCAAAGGAGGGAGGAAATAATAAGTGATGTGTAACTAGTTAGAGTAGTTTTTATTATTGTTTTTGGATGTAATAATTTTAGGTAGTTTTATTTTTATTCTAGGATTTATTGTTATTGATAGGATATTAGAAATAAAAAAGGAAATAAATAATAATAATAATAATAGTAGTTGGGATGTAATGGCTATATAAGCCTTTCATTTGGTGAATAAAATCAGATTTGGGATTTTGAAAAAAAAAAGAAGAACGTTTCTTCCTCCTCTCTTCCATATTCCATCACCATCTCCACCAAACTCCATTAAAGCTCTCCATCCCACCCTCCATTAATTCATCCTCCACCCAAATTCATCCCCATTCATCCATTTGATTCCATTTCATCACTTTAATCCACTCAATTACCACAATTAGTCATCATTCCATCCATCAAATTATCAACAAAAACTCATGAAGATTTGTTATAAACGCTCATTTTTTCAGTTTCATTTGCGTCCGTAGTCCGATTTAGGTTGCGGATGCATCAAATTGGCGCACACCGTGGGGCAAACGAAGCACCATTTTCGTGCCATTTTTTTCGTGTCTTGCAGATTATATTGGTCGGTGTTGATTCGTGGTTACAGATTCGTACACCCGTGTTGTAATCTGAATCTTGGGCTGCTAATTCTTGTGCATTTCATAATTTGTTTCTGGTATAATACTGCGTTGTTATCTGCAATTACACAAGCAAAAAACAGAAGAAAAGAACGCAGCAATAGTTGATAGGGAAACTTGGCATTCTGAAGAGCTTTACTCATATGAGACAACCAATTTTCTGGTCTGGATTGTTTTGCCTCTTACTCTTTCGTTTCTTAGTCTTTTTGAGTGATTTTTTTTTTCTTTTCAAATTCATTACTTTATGTCTAGTTTCTTCATACAAAATTTCAAAATTTTTGGAATTTTGTAGCTATTAAAGTGGGTTGTTTTTCGTGGAGTGCTCTGATCTGTGTCAGTTTTGCGCACTTGAAAGTTTCAGGCTCTTGTGAGCAACATACTTCGAATTTTGCTATGATTCTTTTTGCAGTAGACTCGTAAAATCTTGAAGTTTTATGCTGGAATTTTTTGTGGCTTAATTCTGTCACGAGTTCTGTTCGGTCTGTTCAAGCTGCTAGTCCGAATCTGGTTGGTTTCAGTTTCTGTTCAGAATCTGTTCGTAGGTTATCTTAGGCTTTCTTGGTTCTGATTTGTGGTACCAGCTCCTGTTGTTTGTGGTTTGGTTTGCTGCACGAAAATATTGAAATCTCCAGCCTTTGTTCTTGAATCTTGAAGCAACAACAAGAAACACGAAAATCACTTGCTACTGCTGATGTTCTTTGTTGCTGTTCAGAATAATTTCGTGGGTTTTTTTTTTGGTGTTGATTCATAGTGTCAGTTTCTCTGATTTTACTACTCGTGGGTTTCTTGGGTTATCAACTTCACTACTATCTGCATTGTTGTTCTAATTGCTGGTCATTTTTTAATCTATTTAACCAAGTGAGCGTGATTATTTTAGTGCTACTATATTGCTCTGCTGCTAGTTGTTACTTGCTGCATTTGTATTCGGGGCGTCCAAGGATATCAACTTCACACATCAAGCTTTTCATAAGTACTGCCTGCTGCTAATAGATTTATTTTTTTATAATAATCTTCTCGTGTTTCTGACTCAGTAGTATCTTGATTAAGCTGCTCGTGTTGTTGCTTCAGTGTTGTCATTTCTTGCTCGTGTTCTGTTTTGGTTCTGTTTGGGTTGTAGTATTTTTCTCCCCATCACAAACCATGATAAGTAAAATGGAGTTTGAACTTCTCATGGATAAGATGGTTGAAATTTAGAAAAGTTTTGATGAGCACTCAAATGAAATAATAAAAGAAATAACTACTCAAATGGAAGGTCAAAGACACCAAAATGATGCAATGCTCCAAGAGTTAATAAAATTCAATTCTCACTATGAGTTCGGACAAGAAGAGGAACCTAAAGAGTCTAGTTCGCTTGATTTGGTGGACTATGAACTACATTGTGATACAATTATCGAGCACACTCCTGATCATGACATGTTGCCAATAAAAGGACTCTTACATGAAGAACAAAGAAGCAAGCGAAGAGACATAAGTTGAATCTACTGATGTTGTGTGCAACAATGACTCAAAGGGTAATGATGATGCCTTTGGTAAAGAAAAAACCGAAATAATGATTAAGGATTCATGATCCCGAAGTTTTGTTGAGATGCTTGATGCACTACAAGACGATCACAACTCGTCCATTATTATTGTCGGCGTACAAGTAATTAACAAGCTTGAGATTCCACATTTGACCTTGTAGTTTGCGGATACGGATGATTGCATGGCTTAATAACGTGGGACAAGTTTATTTTCAAGAGGGGGAGAATGATGTGTAACTAGTTAGAGTAGTTTTCATTATTGTTTTTGGATGTAATAATTTTAGGTAGTTTTATTTTTATTCTAGGATTTATTATAATTGATAGGATATTAGAAATAAGAAAAAGGAAATAAATATTAATAGTAGGAGTTAGGATGTAATGGCTATATCAGTCTTTCATTTGGTGAATAACATCAGATTTGGGATTTTGAAAAAAAAGAACATTTCTTCCTCCTCTTCCATACTCCCTCACCATCTCCACCAAACTCCATTAAAGGGTTAAAGCTCTCCATCCCACCCTTCATTAATCCATCCCCCACCCAAATTCATCCCCATTCATCCATTTGATTCCATCTCATCACTTTAATCCACCTTGTTACCACCATTAATCATCATTCCATCCATCAAATTATCAACAAATACTCATCAAGATTTCTTAAATACGGTCATCTTTTCAGTTTCATTTGTGTCCGTAGTCCGATTCAGGTTGCAGACACATCAATAAGGCATCTGATGAACTTTCATCTCACTAGAGCTCAGTCGAGAATGAAGACTCAAGCTAATCAACACTAATCTAAGAGAGTGATAGGTCTTTTCAGGTTGGTGAATGGGTATGGCTTAAATTCCAGCCATATATGCAGTCTACTGTCCAAATCAGAAGAAACCAAAAGCTAGCCTACAAATATTATGGTCCCTTTCAGGTTGTAGCTTCAGTTGGTAAAGTGGCCGACAAACTCCACTTACCTCAAGTTACTCAGATTCATGATTAATTTCATGTATCTCAGATTCTCACTTCTCAGCTTAAGAGATTTCATGGAATTCTTCCCGTAGTTGCACAGATCCCACAATGGTTTCAAAGACAACCTTCAGAAATGCAGTTACAATCTCTTGCTGTTGTGGATAGAAGAGTGGTGAAATCTCAGAATCAGGCTAAGGTTCAATATCTAATTCAATTGCAAGGATACTCTGAGCAGGAGGCTTCTTGGGAGGATGCTGTAACTTTTGAAGCTAAGTATCCTGAGTTTGACACTACTCCGACTTGAGGACAAGTCAGCTTTGAAGGGGGTTGTGTGATAAGGGCAGAATGCACGTGGCATAGTTAAGTGGTTAGCTATTAGTTAAATGTCTTAGCAAGAGAAAGCAACAGAATTTGTACTTCTGTTATAAATAGTATGTCCCTGTACATCCTACATCCAATGATAATAAAGACATTACACTTTTCTTTTATCTCTCTCTCTTCCCTTCTTCTTTTTCTTCTTCTTCTTCTTCTTCTGTTTTTCTCCTTCTTCTCTGCTGCAATTCTGCTCCTGCCACAAAATATGTTTGGAGAACCATCCTACCTCTCGAACTTTAGGAAAGTGCTGGTCTGAACTCTGTGGCCTGTCTACCCCCCCCCCCTGTGTGTGTGTGTTTACCTTGCTTGTTTACTGTTTTCTCTGATTCCCAGAATAGGCAAAAATCCATTAGTTTTGCATTGTCAGATTGTAGTGTTTCTATTTTAAAGAGACTTCATGATGTGAATCCGAATTCAAGAAAGGAATGAAAGGAGTCCTTGACTTCTTAGGCCAAAAAGATGAATATGATATGATTGATTTGAAAATGATTGAATGATTCTTGAATGTGTTTATGGATTTGAATGAATTATAGAGATGGACGAATTGTGTGGTAGGAAGGATTGATGAATTCTGAAAATTATAACACTCTAGACTGCCCCACAGATTGTTCTTGAATGGATCTCAAGTTTAACTCTCTTAACTCACAAATTTTAAGCAATTGAACTTTAATATTAACACACAGTAAAAGATTAAAGGTTTGTCTCACAGAGATACAGATAGTTCTTCAAATGAATAAGCTTGACAACTGAACTTCGTATATTAATAGAAATATTTGCTATTTATATTAGCAGCACATGCCTAAAACAAAACTTTAATATAAAATCACACGAAATTAGATATAATTAATTTATATCTAATTTCCCACGCCTACTTTAGATCTAATTTAGGAAGCAAATCCACATGCCATTTAGAACTAATTTCAAGAATATCTAAATCTTCTAGAATTATATCTAAAACTATAATTATATGTAAATCTAATTTAGATATAACAACTTATCTAGAGTCTGCATAGTAAAATTAGATTTAATAAACTCTATCTAATTTGATCAAGTCCATAATAGCCTAAGTAGTGCCGAACAACCATATTTGACTAAGTCTTAAAAGATAGAATTTAAGAGATATCATAATTGCTACTCCTAAAACACGGCTTCCACATGCCTACTACTAAATTAGTAGCTTCCACATTTAGCAGCTTCCATAATTAGCAGTTTCCCAATTTAAACATGTCAAATAATATTGCCTTGCTGCCAAGTAATTATCTTGTGCTTCCAATCTCGATGACACCATATTGTGGACAGTGATATCCTTATCAAATTGAATACCATCCGTGCCTTCAATTGTAAGATTAACCATACCCAAATGTTACAAAAAATAGTCAAATTATGATTCTTAAATAGGCCTTTTGTTCTCGCATCACTTCTGTTTGGAAGGTTTCAACAATGATGTAATACTCCCAGCAAAGTTTTGAATCCTCATTTATAAGGCGCTTGAGCCATATCGCTCATGCATGAGTAAGGCGCACCAAGGCACTCGCCTCCTGGCACCTTATGGACCTCAGGTGCACCTGTTTCTAAGTTTCGAAAAGCAATTTTGTTAGCAACTTGAGTCTCCTTGCGCCTTTGGGAGTGTTTTGGGAACAAATATTAAAACGCACCTAGTGATTTTAATCAGAATAATTGAAAATACAATATACTATTGGATCGTATATCAGGTTTTGTTTCGTTATTGAATCAATTAGTTGCTTCATCAATGGTTTTAAAACAAGCAATCCAACTAATAACATGTAGTTGATCCTAACATTACCATCTTCTAGTCAATTACTAGAGACGTGCCAATGCATTCGGTGAATGGCACACTATGAAGGGAACATGCTTTTAAATATATTTGAGTGTTGTGCCTTTCACCTGTTTAAGAATCTTTTTTGTTTTTGAACAGGAATTAGTTGTGGAAATGAATCTGTGGTTTGAACCTTGGGAACTTTCTAGATGCCCTTGTTTGCTTTGGTCTATTCTTCTGTTGAATGAAGCATCTGAATGGCATATGCTTGCTTAGTGTTGCTTTCATTACAATTTTGATGCTATATATTATCACATATTATATTTCCTCTGTAAATGAATTCTTGTAATAATTATACTTTTGACACTTCACAATTTCCTTTTTGATCGTAAATTGTCACTTATACATAAAGAAAAATATAGTCATGTTGGATTTCGTTGGATTCGTTTCAACTTGTAGTTTTTTTTAATTATTTAGTGATTATAATTTTTATACATAATTAGAGATATTAATCTTCAAAGTTTTGTCTCGGCATACGTGAAAAGACTTTTGTTGCTGGAATTCATTTATTGAGGAAGTAATTATTTTGTTCTCTTCATAATGCTCTAATTGCTTTTGTTATTAAATAGCGAAAGAAAAGAGATGGGTGATATTTAAGGGAGAAGAAGATCCTACTTCAATTCCAGGTAACGTTTGGCATACTCAACATGAAGCAATTTTGTATTAGTATTTTATTGGTATGCAAGATGAAGCATTCCAGATGTAAGATATTAATGGTTCTTATTTTAGCACGGGCAGCTTGCTTTTGTCTAATAGGCTTAGCATAGTTACATGGCACGTGAGTATGTTACTATGCGACTAGGAGATTAATTTTTTTTAAAACTAGAATTGTGTACCCTTTGCACCTCATAATTTCTTGTCATGCATCTATTTCCCAACCTGAGTGTCCTGAAAATAATTCCTGCAGTTGAGTGGATATGTTGGCTTAATGGACAGCGAAAACAAGCTCCAACTCCAGAGGTATAGTAGAATATCTACCCCTACAATATTAAATTTTTCCTCATTTCCTAATTCACAATATTTTCAACACATTTGATGTATGGACGTGGACCTTTCTAGAATTGATTTGGCTATTTTATTTGTATACTGAGCCTTTTGAGATTTTGATTGTGTGAAAATGCATTTTTACTTTGATTTTTGGTTACAAAATTTTTAGGACTGTTTAAGATACACTAATGCTCCATGTTTATGTGGTTTTTCTGTACTATTATTCCCTATAAAATATTTGTGTGGTTTAACTTTACAGTCATGTCATGCTTATTACTAACAATATGGAAAATTGCTTTTTCTCCCTCAAATACATTCACTTCACCTCTGGTTTCTCTTGGAACAGTAGACTTTCATTCCTCATATCTATGGGCAATTTCCTCTCAGACTTTTGGTGTTTTACTGCATCCTTTTCTTGTTGGATATCTCTCATTTTCACTAATCAATTTTCAAGGCTTTGTAAAAAATTGCTCTGAATATAATACATCAGAAATAATTATGCATTCCACAATTATCACCTCCCTATGGTAAATTGTAATCTCTAATACAACTAGTTGGAGCCTTTGTGAGCTCTATTAGGCTATAGGGATTAACTTTATTTTGTAAAGCCTTTTAGGACTGATGCGGTCATGCTGACTATGTGTCTATCTATACTATGATGAACATGGACTTTCTTATATCTTGTCTTTTATAGTTAGGGCTAAACAATGGAGTTGAAGAAACAACATTTGTCCCTTAATGGATATCTTTTATATTTCTTCATCATAAATTGTTATCTTTTAGTACAAGTTGCTGGCTTGCTGCCTTAGTGGAAGGGTTGATTGCTGCTAAGTGCTATAGCAAGTGTGTTCATAATATCTTTATTAGATAAGGGAGCTAGAATCAGATGTTAATGTGCGGTGTATCAATTACATGATGAAAATTGATATTTGATGGCTATATTGTAGTTGGGAATCATCATGTGTAATTATTATGTGTTCTAGCAGTATCTGGATTAAATTCGGTGGTGTGGGACACACATATCATGCTTGCGCAGGTATTTGGGTACTTGCAAGTTTTACGCGCATGGTGGCGGGAGCACCTTCGTCCAGGAACACACTTTAGGCACTCCTAGTTGCCTATGTTGAAATGAATAATTTTACAGCTAGCAGCCTAGCACTATGTTCAATACTTGTGGACCGCCTTAAGTTTTTTGTTTCCGCTAGTTGATTTTGGAACTATTTAACCTTTTTCAAATTTCTTGTAAAAAAGTAGTGCCTAATGCAATTGCCTTTGCATGGATCTTCATCCTCCTATCACTGAAATGCTTTCTCAAGAAAATAAATTGGAAAATCCTTTTCTCAATTTTTGTCTTTACTACTTTAGTGTTTTCTTAATGTTTGTTTTGATGACATTGATGGACATTTTGCAGGAGATGGCTGAACTTGAGGCCAGGCGTGAATATGTTAGACAAAATGTGGAGCGTATGTTTCTTTGCTTACTCCACCATTCTGCTTTTGCATATCATTCTTACACTCTCGGCTAACCATTTGATTCTTTGGACAAAGTTTATCCAGATTTAAGTATGGGATAATAAGTATTAAAGTTCCATTGTCTGATAGCAAACAACCAAGTTCTCTTGGCATATTTTGTCTTCCCTCTTGCTTACCCATGTGCACCTTTATTGACTATTTAATTACCATCAAGTTTCTAGTGTTCTAGATCCAGAATTAATTGTTGGGTCAATCACAATTGGGATAGCCTTTTTTAGGAATTATTGGAAGCCCCTTTTTATTACAAAATATATGATGATTGCTGCTGTATTTTGTGTGTGATGATAATAGCACAATGCTTTTGCTGTTGTCCTTATTGAAAATGTGACAGTATTGTGTCGGACGGTCCGACCGTCGGACCGTCCAACACTTGTATTTTTTTAACAACTCATGGGGATCCAGGTTTAGTAATATATGTGCAGGTCAAAGAAATATGTGTCCAGGTCCAACAACATTTGTCCAGGTTTAACAATATATTTCCAGGTTAAACAAGTTTCACCAGGTTTACAAATGTCATCAGGTTTATAAATAGATTTCCAGGTTTAACAATATATGTCCAAGTTAGACAGATATGTGTCCAGGTTTAACAATATGTGTCCAGGTCCAACAATATGTTTCCAGGGTTACAAATTTGTGTCCAAGTTTACATATATATGTCCAGGTCTACCAATACATTTCCAGGTTTAACAATATGTGTCCAGGCTCAACAATATGTGTCCAAGTTTAACAACATGTGTCCAAGTCCAACAATATGTGTTCAGGTTTACAAATATGTTTCCAGGGTTACAAATTTGTGTCCAGGTTTACAAACATGTGACCAGGTCTACCAATACATGCTCAGGTTTAACAATATGTGTCCAGGTTCAACACATATGAGTCCAGATTCAATCATATGTGTCCAGGTCTAGGGGACTGGTCTGACAGAAACGTTACTGTCAGACCAGTCTGATACAATACCTTCTCATTGAAAATAGGAACTTCATTATGCTGTGTTTATCATCACACTGTTAATATATCCCACAGTGATAACACACAAGGTGCAGCCCCTTATATTCAATACGTTTTATTCTCTTTCGAAAGGCCGTTCTACTCTCATACTGGTTACGAAAGGAGATTCGCTCGGCAGAAAGGCTTTCTACCATAGAGGCTTCCTTATCTCATGATTGATATAGGCGCACTGTTTAGTTTGTGACATTTCTTTCCTTTGTTTTTTAGATATACTTGCTGCCATTTATGACTTTGACTATACAATTGTAAAAATTATACTCCCTTCCGTAACTTAAAACTCCTTTTATTTACATAAATGCCATTACTTAAAAAATTAATTCATTGATAATAAATCATTAAAATATAGTTACCACCTAATCAAACCTCCCTCCTCCACCACCCTCTCTCCTCCTCTCCTCCTCCTTCCCCGTGGCTGTGACTCTATCACCCCAACCTCATCTCCCTCCACCACACCCCCACCTCATCTCCCTCCACCATGTCGTCCCCCTATCACCCCTATCCATCGCGCACTCTCTTTCCTCCGCCTCTACTCTGTCACCTCCACCCTATGTTACATGGACTCTTCATTTTATCTCAAGTACCCGTGTCGGATCCTTGACACTCGGACATGGGTACGACACTTGGACACTTCATTTTGGGCTAAAATCTTGGTAAATTTTCACAAATTAGCCGAGTCGGACACTTGGACACGTATCCATGTTGGACATGGGTATACGTGTCCATGTAACATAGCCTCCACCACGATTTTTCGAAGGTAGGCGTTGGTGGGCTTGTTTTTTATTAGGCGGCAGTGGTGTGCCCATTTGGTGCCGATTTAGTGGATGGGTTGCAGATTTTGGTGGTTAGGGTTTCGATTTGGTGTGGGGTACCGATTTGGGTGTGGGGTGGTGCTGGGTCCCGATTTGGGTGGCTAGGGTGTTGATTTCGGTGTGAGGTGTACGTTGCGGATTTGGGTGCGGGGTTGGTTGTTTTGGCTGGGTTATGGGTTGTTCGAATTTAGGTGTGTTGGGGTGGTGGGGGTTATTTTGGGTGGGTTGTAGCGGTGTGGGTCGGTCGACGTGGGTGGGGGTCGCTTTGGGTAGGATCGATTTGGGTGGTGCAGCGGTGCGGTGGTGTAGTGATGATGGAAGTGGTGGCTGGTGGCTGGTGCCTGGTGTTGTGGTTTCTCTCTCCTCCCCACTTTAATCACAACGCCCTCCATTAATCAACTTATTAATCAAAGATTTGGAAATTTTGCCTAGGGAGTAGTGAAAAGGACAATTGTTGAAAGTTTTAAGTTACGGAGGAAATACTTGTTAAATAGGAAAAATGGAAAAGAATAATCCCACCTTTGGGTGGTCTGCTCAAAATAATCCCACCTTTATACCTTATCTTCTTAAAATGGACCTTGTTACCCAAAACCTGCTTAGCAGGTTACCTATTTCTTTTTTCCTTTAAAAAAACTAGTTACTTTTAGATTTCCTTCTCCCTCCTCCCTTATTCTCTTTCTCTCTCCTCAATCTCCTCCTCCATCATCCCTCCTTCCTCACGACATTCCTACCCCCATGGCCATCACTAGCCCAGCCATGACCTTGCCTAGCCACGACCACCGCTAGCACAACGACCACTAACCCAACCAACCTAATTGTATTCTAAAAATATTCCTCAAATAAGCCCTCCTGCAACAGAATTTCAGTGTTTTAAGAATGAAATAATGAATTATGAGTCTCAACAATTTTAATTATAGGGGAATTTATTTGTTCCCAACTTAATTGTGGGGTTTTTGATGTTGTAGTGGGACATTGTAGTGCTCGATATAACTCTTTTCTATTTCCTTTTGGAATTTGGAGATGTTGCTTTTGATTTGTGACTATTTGATTAATAGTGGGTGGTGATGACAATGTTGGAGGTGGTGGGCTAGAATTGACGGTGGTGATGATGAGTTCGGGGCTGGGTTGGGTGGGACATAGGTGGTGGTCTTAGTTTTAGTGGTTGGGTTGGGTGGTCATGGTGGTGCTAGAACTGTGGAAAAGAGTTACCCAACCCCCAGTCAGTCCTACTAAGCACCCTTTGTTCTCGTAGACTCAGGGCTTGTTTACTTCAGATTAAATTCAGTTCAGTTTATCTCTATTAAGTTCAGTTTTGTTCAGTTCAATTAATACACCTCTATTAAGTTCTTCATCTCTATTAAGTTAAATTAAGTTAAGTTCAGTTCATTTTTATTCAGCTAATGTAAACGAGTCCTCATATTAAGTCAAGGAAATAGTGACCAGTACTCTTCAATACTTTTAAATCCGAGCTCAATAAAAGATCCTGAATATCCAGTCTCCGGGTGATCCATCACAATACCTTTGATTCTATCTCGTGAAGAGAAAACAGCATTGAAATCCCCCAAAACTAGCCAGTGCAATGCAACAGAATGATCAATACTCTTTAAGACATTTTCATAAGACCTTGTCATCTACTGTATGTAGTCCATACACTGCAGTGAAGAAATAAGGATCACCAACTACAGGCTCAACCAATCAGTGAACCAATCGAGAAGAACTTTGTTTCACTGAAACTGAAACCTCTTGGAAACACCAGCCCACCCACATTCTTCCTCTACTAGAACTTTCATAGTTAGAGAACCACCTCCACTTCCAAACTTCTTTTTAATGTTCCTATCTCTACATTACCTAATTCTAGTAGTCTAGTCTCTAGTAGAGCAACAACGCTAATTGTATCATTATTATGTTTCACCTATTGTCTCACCTCCACATGCTTTTGAGGGTCATTGAGGCTCCTTATATTCCATGACCGGATGACCCTACAATCATGACAAATAAGAACTATCACCTACCCCTCTCCCTAGTCCCTACCTATCTCCCATCCTGCTCCTCATTATGACCCAATGAAACTTGTATATTAGTAGGATAATGAATAGCATAGAGGACTCTCTTCCCTATATCTCTTTTCTTAGTAACCAATTTCCATCCTCCATCATCATCTAATGTGGCATGGTGTGGAGTCTGTTGAGGTATTATCATCTGAGTTGCCAGCTCTACTACCTCTGCAGATAAGCTAGTTTGTTTGTCTCCCTGTATAAGGTGCCCACCAGGATGAGTGCCCTGATTCTGCTAAGGAATCCACTGCTGTTGAGCCCCTACCCCCTCCTTAGTGCCCCCAATTGACTGCACCATCCTTTTCACAGCACCTCTCTCCTACATGTTCATGTTTCCAGCCTTCTTACAATTGTGTCCCATTTCTCAAAGAAAGGTGTAAGTTATTTATATAAAATCTTATGCTCCACAAGCCTGCCATTTGGATCCTTGATTTGGATAGAATGTTGTAGCTTCAGAATAACATCCATTTCTAGCAACACCCTCGCATATGTAATCCTCTGTTGCTGCATAGTGCATTCATCAGCGTATAATGGCACTCCAACCAATCTTGCTATTCTACTTAAAGAATCCAGAGACCAATGATGCAAATGTAAATGAGGAAAGCGCACCCAAATTGGCACCGCCTCAAAATCACATTAAAATCAAAGTTTGGAGTCCACGCCTTTATGATAACTGGCTTACTGTAATAGGTGTAAGGGCCCCCATACAATAATTGAGAGAAGGTACATCCATGAGTACCTAGAGGAAGACACTCCCCATACAAATGCAACTCACCATGAATTAATGTTCATTTGGTCTAATTTTAAAATTTGAATAATGTTCATTAAACTTTATACTAATGTTCATTCAAATTGAACTAATGTACATAGCTTGAGTACCAACCTATTGGCACACATGTTTGTACCTTCAGATTTGTGTCCATACAACGCTTCATTTCTACCCTCCATGGATTCAAATTGCACCACAAAATACCCATCCTTATGTTGGAACAATTTTGGTTTAGAGTTTAGACACATGGTTCCACTCCCTACAAATTAAATTTGCAATAGCACCAAAGGAAGGAGAAGATCCCACTACATACAAAATAATAGCCCTACTCCATATTTCAGACAGTACTTCTCCCTTATCAAGATTAGCTATAGAGTTCACATTCTTAACCACAGGACTAAAAAAGGAAAGAGAAGAACATTTTACTGCTAATATAGCAGATGGAAAAAAGGAGCTGCAAGAACTATCCTTCACCTACCCCTCCAGATCAACCTGTGCAGAGGATTCACGTATTATGTTTTCTCAAGTCTCAACTTTCATGCAAAGGGCCATCACTAGGATGAACCAGAGCGCTTGGAGGTGTCCCTGAATTAGCACTAGTCATTCCCCCCCTTTTTGTTTCTCTACAATCAGTTCTCTAGGGTTCTTAGTTTGGGTCTCCTGATTTATCTTTGGTTTTCTGGTTTGCAAAGGAATCCGCCGAGTTATTGATCTTGTCCTTATTCGTCTGTTTCTCTGATGATTTCGCCGAGTTACCATTGTTATTCACCTTCTTCTTCCTCCCCATGAGCTCCCTAGCAACGGTTAACCAGCACGCTTAGTTCGTCATAGACTCATAGTAGAGAGAGAAGTTTGCTTATATCATGAACTTTTTGCCTGATATAATTATTATTATTATTATTATTTTTACCTTCTGGTTGTTAGTTTAACTTTTTCACATTAATTTTGTGTCCTATTGCACTGTTGGAGCTTGCACAAATTGTCCTGATGTTTTCTAAGAAATTAATGTTTATTTCATCTTAAAGGTCTAAAGAAAGAAGAGGAACATAGAAGAGCTATACAAGGCAGTGCCGTCCATGCCAAGATATCTGGTAGGTAAAGGCAGCACTTTGTTATCTATTTCACAGTGGTGGGATGTAATTGTTTTTTGGATTCTATGCAGGTAAAGTTGGAGGTCCAGATTTGCAGAGCTTCTTGCGCCAAGCACAGGGATCAGAAGGTATTGTGTGGCCTCTTTTAACGAGTAAAATAATTCTTCTACATTTGCCTCGGTACACTTTCACCAACACCAAAGGCAATAAACATTTTCGTTGACCCTGAAAAAAGCATCCCTTCATCTTATAAGACAACAAGATTAGAAGCACATGCTACGCTTACATTATATGATTTTTTTTTTAAAAATCCAAATTAATAATGTAAAATTTGCAAATGATCATATCTAAAAGAAATAAGCAAATATTTGTTAGTGGAAGAAAAATTAGGAGATAATTTATATAAAGGGAAAATATTGAAAAAAAAGAAGTCAGAATTGGGAATGAAAAGAATTCCTCTAAATTTTGTTATCAAAATCAGTTAGTGGTGGTTACTCTTTGTTAATGGGTAACGTGGTAATGAGTAAATAAGTTGGAGATGGGTAATGGCAATTTTTATTTTTAATTTTAATTCTTGAAAATGTGTAAATAAGGGCATATGTAATTTGATGTGTTTATGAGGGTATAAAAGAAAATCACAATTTATCACCAACAACGCTTCTTTGCTTTATAGATAGAATATAATCAATAGATAAGAGGCAGATTTCTAGCCACAAAAATAGGCCCCTGCTTTTTTCTAAAAAAAAAAATTACTTTTTTTTTAAGGTTGTGATCCATCAAACTCTCTCCGGATTTCCTATTTTCCTGTACAGGGGAACCTGCTATGTGCATGACAGTCTTTCACTACAATTTTTTATTGATATTTACTCTTCCATAGGTCACCAATATGTAATTGCACGGCCATTAATTCATATAAAATTTGTCATTCAGCATCTTATATTGTCTCTAGTCCCGCACTCCTGCTAATAGAAGCCACAGTTTTATGACTGCCTGTGCAACTTAACTTTTTAAATGTTCTCAAACTTTTGTTGTCTCCTATGTTGATTTTCTAGTATATATGATGAAATTAAGGGGGTGTTTGGTCTTGAAATTTTAGGGGTTAGAAACGGATCCAACCAAAGTGTTGATTTTTGAACTTGCTTGATGAAGTTCATAAGTAACACTTGCTGTTTCCAAGGGGTAACATAATCCCCCAAATTGTTTCCCTTGTGAAACTTGTAGAAACAAATCCCCTTATCTTCCCCTTAAACAAAAAAAACTAATAAAGGGATTTTCATTCCACCTTTAAACCAAAAAACTCATAAAGATAATATCTATTGTTACCATTGTGAAACTTGTAGAAACAAATTCCCTTTTCTTCCCCTTAATTGTTTCCGTTCCACATTCAAACCAAACAACTAATAAAAGTAACATCTATCGTTACCCCTTTCCCCTCGTAACAAAATCATTTCCATTTCATTTATGATTATTAAACCAAACACCCCTTAAATTACATTGCCATGTTTCTATTGCATTTGAACTGATATCCTATTTCTTTGAGATTTTTTTTATAAATTGACTAGTTTTCATTGGGCACAGTTCACTTTTGCCTCTTTTTTTATGCCATCTGTTGCAGATTTGGTTATTAGACCATAAATAAGGACTCTTTATATATCAGGGCTTGACTTTTTGTTTTATTGGTGTATTGTACTTCTTGTCCATTAAAGCTTTCTTTGATGGGCTGGTACTTGTAGGTGATAGGTTTAATCTTTTTGAATTGGATCAGCTGGTTTGATATTGCATATACTTGTAGTATGTCAACATGTACATTTGACCTTAACTATTTTATACCGATTGTGAAGTGGCGCACCAGTTGTCTACCTTTTCTTTTCACCTGACAAACATAACTTCTAGAGGGGAAGCTTTGTGGAGAGTATCAGCATTAGGCTACGAAGTTGCTGCAGCTGCTGCAAAATTGCTGCAGTTGTAGGCTAAGCTAAAATCATAATGATTAATAAATTAGGATGGAGGGACATTCTTGCTCTTAAAGTGGGCATTTCTATATTTGATAATATGCTTGTAACATATGTAAGGTACTACACTACTACCATTTTTTCATCTTATTTGCAACCAATTTTGTCGCACAATCTATTTTGTAGCATCCCCTGTTATTTTGCAAGTGTTGCAAATAAGATGAAAGAGGTATGTCATGATGGCTAAATATTTGGATAATTAAATTTTTTTTAAAGCTTACTTCCACCATTTCATGATGGCTAGATATTTGGATATTTATTCATATAGCATACTTCTTTGTATGACTTTTTACAGGATCCGAATCTCAGGAGACATCTGAATCTGCTGGTAGTTTGAGGTATGTCAGTGAATGTACATGCAATTCTTGAAATAAGTTAGTCCAACTCAAGGGGAACATGAAAAAATTTATTCCGCCAAGCAACTGCTTTCTCGGTGTCTCGTTTGTGATATAACTTGAAATCTATGTTAATGCATGAATTGATCTAGAATTGAAATACTGATCTTCTGCTCTCATTTCTATATATGGCTGACCAAGTGTCAAGTTGCATATTTGTATCAAGAAAGTGTACGTGTTTCCAACTTCTTTCATTGTTTCATCCCCTCAAAGATTGCAAATTTTCCTTTTTGCATCCCATTTTAAGAATGTTTCATCTAAGTGATATTGGTTGGGGCAAAATATATAAGAATTTTTTTTGTTTATTCTCTCTTCTTCCCTGAAAATATACCTTTGATGATCATGCAAGTTCCCCTTCTCCTGCACCCTGCATTCATTGCATGCTGTTTGAATGGTGGAGCGGTACTGCCTCTTGTAGTTGTTGAACTGTGTTCTCTTTCATGCCACTCGCAGTAAACAATAACGCTTTTAAAAACTGAAGTCTATTCATCTTGACATATCAGTGATGTCATGCTTACATGCTTGTAATTTCTGTCGAACCCTGATGTTTTTAGTGCTTTCAATACCATGATTAGTTGAACCCATTTTTTAATTTAGCAGAGAAGCCGAATTGGCAGCAGAAAAATCAGAACAACCTCAGGAAGCACCAGAGCCACAGTAAGTGGATGACTCAACTTTTTTTATGATATGTTTCTACTGCTGCTGGCTGAATTAAGGATTGCTTGCGCTACACTGTACAAGGGAGTTGCAAAATTGATAACTGTTTTTTTTTCATTTTTTATTTTTTTTGGGGGGTTATAATTGTTAAACTTTTTGCTGGTAATAATTCAAATTTCCAGGACTACGGAGCCAACAGGGTCAGGACCTTCGTTCAAACCTGGAACTTGGCAGCCACCGTCATAGGAGTCTAATTTTTTTGAATCGTTTATAGTCAAACTGTAATTGTCAAATAGCTGGAACATCATAATATGACTGGAAGATCTCTTTCACCTGAGTTTCTTCGTTGCTGATATGCTGTGTTTTGAGAAGGGGGATGCCAGGCTAGATTCGTGGAATTCGAAAATGTAGGTTCTCTACACCTTTTTTCAATTTTTGTGTTATTCTGCAGGAAGTATATAACAGAGGCATTTTCATAGAAACCTAGAAGTAACTTTTGTTTTTGGATAAAGTTCCTGCATTCACAAGGAATTGTGGGACTGTACTTATATACAATTTCTGTAACTTTTTACATAACTGTTAAAACTTGATGGTTAAAGTTATGGTTTTATACTAGAAAGTTTACAATTTTTTAGCGAAAACTTATCTCATAAGGTCTGATGGGAGATTGCTAGTACTTTAATATCCAATGTGATTTTTTTGGTAACCTGGACTCCTGGAGTATCATACATGTCACTTTGAATCAGGTGTTTTCTGCAATGGATGTAATCTAGAATTGTTGAGTAAAAACAAGGAGTCATATTCTGTGTCATGGTCTCACAAGTCACAACCTAGCATGTTTTTGAAAGCATGTCAGTTTTAAACTTAGGCTTCAAGTATATTTTACTGGAGATCACCAGCAAGGATCGGGGATAATGGCATCGCTGATCGTAGGGAGAATTTACATAAAATTAACTCCATTTAATATATATGCCATTGGTGATCGTCGGAGAGGATTGGGAATGATGGCGGCTGATCACGTGTTTAGTGCGGGTACCTGATATGACACATGTGACCTTTGGCATTTTTACTTGTTTTTCGGTGCACCCATCTATTTGCCGACAGACTTGTCTTCTCCGTCTGCTTGTTTTATCCAACGACAGCCATTGAAAAACAGAAGAGAGAAATGGAAAAAAGAAGAAAGAACTAAGGAATTGTTGACAACTACATACTTCCTCCGCTCCATAATTCTTGAACCGTTTGCAATTTGCCACTATTCATGATCACTTACATAAATAATTTTTGTGCTTTATACGTATAAAAAAAATTGTCATGTGGGATCTCATTGGATTTGTTACAGTGTGTACTTTATTAAAATTTAAATTTTATATTTTTTGGTAAAATGTAACTAAAGATATTAAGACTATAAATTATGCATTGACAAGCGTAAAATTACAAACGTTGCAAGAATTATGGAGCAAAGGAAGTAATTTTTTTGATTAATTAATTAGTAACTATAATATTTTTGTGGTAACTATGTAATTTTAATTAGTAATGTAAATTGATTAACTAGTTTATTGAATATTTTGAAAACACAATACAAAAGAATATTTTCAACATCAAATGACACGGTGAAAATCTCGCTACATTGGTTTCAAAACACAAAGTATTTTGCCTTCTCCTTGCCATCGGGGTTTGAATCCCACACGGAATCCCCCTTTTTGTTTTTTTAATGGTTTACTAGTCAATAAATTTGCATAATAGTTAAATTTAAGTAGTTGTTAGGGAAATTTAAACAAAGTAAATGATTCTAATATTTATAATTTTGGAATGTTATATTACTATTATTAAAATGTGAAAGTATTGGGTCAGACCGTCTAACTAAAACATTTGGTCAGACGATATCCCAAACCACTCTCAAAAGATTAGCAAAAGATGTTCATTCTCTTGCTTCTTCTTCCACCACTTCTCCTTCTCCTCTCCTTGACAAGCTTCCCTGAAACTGCAGCACTGACTCCTTCTCTTATTCTTCTGGTTTGCTCTACTAAATCGCCTCCAATAATACAACCCCAACAACGAATTTTCGTCATCGAATTTTTATCTCATTTTTCACGGTTGTTCATCAACCATCGTCATCGAATTTTCATCCTTGCTATATGTTCACCTCTTCTAATAATAAACAAATCGCCTCCATTAATACAACTCCAACGATGAAGATAACAACAACAGCAGCATCAGTGACTTGGATTCATTTCTAATTTGTCTAGGTTTTCAATTTTCAATTTTTTTTTTTTTGGAAGAAGACAAACCAGTGACCTAGATTCATCTCCAAGTTTTCTAGTTCTTCAATTTTCATTTTTTTCTTTGGAGAAGATGAACCAGGGACCTGGATTGTTGTCCAGGTCTTAAACTCATTATCCAGGTACTCATAGTTTTAAACCTGGACAAGTATACATAAACATGGACTAATAAACATAAACCTGGACATATTTTAGAAAACCTGGACAGATATATTAAAACCTGGACACATAATATAAGACCTGGACATATATTATTAAACCTGGACAAGTATACATAAACCTGGACTAATAAACATAAACCTGGACATATATTAGAAAACCTTGACACATATGATAAGACCTGAACATATATTTTAAAATCTGGACACTAATTTTTAAACCTGGACAGATATATTAAAACCTGGACACATAGTGTAAGGCTTGAACATATATATATATATATATATATATATATATATATATATATATATATATATATATATATATATATATATATTATTATTATTATTATTATTATTATTATACCTGGACAAATATTTTAAAACAGACAGAAATATGTCCAGATTTAACACATATGTGTTCATGTCAAATGTCTAGGTGTATGTGTTTCCAGGTTTAATATATATATATATATATATATATATATATATATATATATATATATATATATATGTTAACAAGTCAGATATATGTTTCCAGGTGTTATGTTTTTCTTATAGGTTATAGTATTGGGTCTGCTAGATGTTTTATTTGTTTGGGCTTGATGTACGCATTCTTTTTTGTTATGATTGTCATTCGTCCGACAGTGGTATTGTGTCAGACTTGTCTGACACAATACCATCTCTATTCAAATTACTATTACAACGAACAAGGTAGGGCTCGTTTACATTAGATAAATAGAGATGAACTGAACTGAATATAATCTGAAGTAAACAAGCCCGTAGTGGTCAACAAGGAATTGGCTAATAAAGGTAGTTTTGGACAAGCTTTTGTAAGTAAGGTATCGTAGTTTTGGACAAAAAACTCTTAAGGTAGTGTTTGGATATGTGGAATTCATTTCAAATTGATGAATTCAATTTCGGAAATTGAAATGTTACAATTCAAATGAAAATTATTTGTTTGGGTTGTTTTTGGAACTTAAAATGAATGGTTTTATTAACTATTTGAAGTACACAACATTTGTTTGTTAAGCATTTGGGTTGGGAATTCGGCCAAATCCAATTCCATTTTTTTTACTTGTCAAACATGTAATTCTACCCAAATCAATGATTTCAAATGAAATACTTGTATCCAAACATAACATAATAGAATTGTAGTGCCTCCATTTTGATTTAAATTTTCTCTTTTTCCTCTTATAGTTAATTATTTTTTAAAAAAAAATTTAAATTTGCAAATATCCTATGTTACCTAAATATTGTAAAATTTTATTTTCTACACATACTACTCCCTCCATTTTTATTTAATTTATCCACTTTTCTTTTCGAGTTGTATTTTTTTTTTTTGTAAAAAAAAATACTCGCTTCATACATTATTTTTTTGAATAGTGTTTATCATTTTTTTTAAATATCTTAATAACTCGTAAAATATTTCTTAATTATAATTTTCAAATTCTTTAAAATTGAAAATTCGGGTATTTGCTCCAGATTATCTAGTTGATTTCACAAAACCCATGAGTTTGCTACTACAACTTCTCTCATAAGACGATGTGACTGTCCGACATAATTTAACTTTTAATTAAAAAATTGAACCTTATATTTTAAATCTTTAACTTTTTACAAAAGAAATAAAACTTTAAAGTAAAAGTATTGAGATTTTATACATAAAAATTATATTTTTTAAGCGAAAAAATATCGTATCAGAGCGTCCGACTAGAGATTTGGTGAATAGGGCTGTCAGTTTGGTTAGGAACTGTTTGTTTAACTGTTAACCTAACGTGAACTGACCTGAATGAATTGAACTGAAATGAACCAATAACCAAATGACTGATAACTAAAAGTCCAACTGAAACAAAATGAACTGCACTCAACTGAATTGAAACGGACCTGAATCATGAACTGAAATCAACTGAACTGAAAAGGTTGACTACATAAAACTGTTTTTAACTGACCATAACTGAACTGAGATTAACTGTAACCTATATGGTTTTGTTAGTTAATTGAACTATTTTTAATTAACTGTTGATCAACTGAATCGAAATGACTTATAAAATGTTTGATTTTGTTAGTTAACAGAACTTTAATTAATTATTGATCAACTAAACCAAAATGACTTATAAATAGTAAGAAGTTGCTTGATTGAACCAAACAAAGCCAAAAAAAAACTGTTTTAAACCGTTGGTTAACTGAAAATCGCTCTACACTAAACTGAAATTAGGCAAAATCTATTTGTATCAAATTAAACTTTATTTAATAAAATTGTTCTTTTCACGAATTTCTTTTCATATATTGATTATTCAAATCAATTTAATTTAGCATATCATATATTATTAACTTTGTATTAGATTAAAAATATACTCAAATCTTGTTATTGTATTATTGTTCTCGATATTGTTACTACTATTATTGTTATTATATTATTCATATCAATCACCATCATCGTTATCATCATTCATCAGTTTCGTCATCCATTCATTATTGTTGTTGTTGTTTTGGTAATTGTTATCATTATTGTTATGATCGTTGTTATTGCCAATTTAGTATCACTCATCATCATCTTGATCGTCATATACACTCAATATTGTTACTCGATACACGGTTACACATTTATATTTAATATTAGTACAAGAATAATTTGATTAAAATATGAATTGATAAATAATAAATAACTTTAACGTGCACCTCAACTAAATTAACTCATTGTGACGCAAAACAATTCAACGGCTAAAACGAATACGATCGGATCATATTATTTGGAGAAACAAACGTGAGAAAACTCGGGTAAAACCCATTAATACTCAATATCTACCTCGAACAAAACCATTATAGATTTCCTTACAAAACTAAAAATAACCATAATTTAACTGAATATCATCATTTACAATAGACTGATAATAACCGAAATCGTATGGATATAACCGTATTTTTCCATATCATAAACTAAATACACCTAGAACCAATATATCAACCGTTCAAAATGAACTAACAACAATTGAAATAGCATGGGTAAAACTGAAGAGCAACCATAACGTAAACTAAATACAATGGGAATTGTTATATCAATTGTTCACAATGAACTGATAACAACTGAAATCATATGGGTAAAATCGAAGTTCGACCATAATGTAAACTGAATACAATCGGAACTGTTATATCAACCGTTCACAATAAACTGACAACAACTGAAATCGTATGGGTAAAACCGAAGACCAATCATAACGCAACTAATTTGAACTTGAAAAAAAATAACCGCAATGGGTTTGAACTGAAACTGATAAAGTTCAAACCAAATTGGTTATTTTGGAAAAGATCAACTGAAGTCAACTGAATTGAAATTAACCTAACCGTTTGGGTCAAACCATAACTGAACTGATTAACTGAACTGAACTGACACCCTAAGTGAGTGCATATATAGCCTAAGTGTTTGCTTGGGAATAGCCCACGAAATGGTACACAGCCCAATTCCAATTCAAGCCCCTCGATTAAATTTAATGACCAACCCATGCAAATAAACTTACCAATGAATTGACTAAACTAGAGTCACTAGACTGAGATTACAACTCCTCATTTGTGTATTAATTTCCACCGAAAAACAACCAATAAAAACATTTTTCCAAAACAGAAAACAAAGCTGAAGAATGCATGGCGTCGTTTAGTTACTTCATTCAGCCACATTATAAAACCCCATCCATCTTATACGCATCCACATATACGAAAAATACTAAGAAAATAAAATGTTATTATTATTATTATTATTATTATTATTAATAACCACGGAAAATAATAATTTTCATAAAGTGCAACAAGTATGCGATGCTTACTGTAAGTTACTATTGATCATCGTTTTAACAACACCATGGTGTGATTTTGTGAATTCACCTATAATTATTCCGATCGTGGTTTCTCTGTCTAAATCGCTACACTATTCTCTTACCAGATCCATATCCTTTGAAATAAGGTATAATTTATTTTTTTACAATTTTGTCTCATTATTTATTTCGATATATATATTTTTTGCACTACTCTCTCATTTTTTCTTTGGTTATTTATAAATTGTAGCAATAAGATCAAATAAAAATATTTTCTTGTGTGATCTTTGATGATATTTTTATAGATAATAATAACTTCATCTAAAAACTTGTGTAGCCCTTTAACATTTAATGCACCTCTTTAAATATCTAGTGTATTTTTTTTTTTTAATTTGTGCAAACATATATATGTAGAGTATTTAATTTAATTTTAACTAATTAAGGGCTAAGAATTGGCTTAGGGTGGATGCTTGAGTCATTAGGACCAAAAAGCCACATTAATATAATCTGACTTGCTCATCGATACATTGAGTCATATTTACCAAAACAGATAAATTACCCAAGTAAAATCCTTGTAACATAAAATTGCCTGGACAAATTGCTAGCAATCTAGCATGCAAAGGTTAGCAAAATTCTTCTTATCAAAAACTTATTTGTCGACCTTTTTAAAATAAGCTCAACACCTCACTCCTTTTATTCCATTATTTTACTGTTTTAATTTTATCCATTCTATAAGTCTATAAGTGATTAAGTGTTCAACAAATTTTATGAAAATGATCTTTTATTATATCAACGGTTTTATTAATAAGAAGTTCATTATTTAAGGTATATATATATATATATATATATATATATATATATATATATATATATATATATATATATATATATATATATATATATATATAGAGAGAGAGAGAGAGAGAGAGAGAGAGAGAGAGAGAGAGAGAGAGAGAGAGAGAGAGAGAGAGAGAGGAAGAATTGGCTAAAAATCAAAAGATGGTTGAAAACCAGACAGAAAATGGTTTAAAGGGGTACATTAGATGTTTAAAGGGGTACAAATGGTTTTTAACGAAAGTTACTAATATTTACAAAGATTGCCATTAGTAATCACACGTGTACCCCTTTAAGTATCTAATGTAGGGGTTTTTAGGTTGAAAACGTTTTTAGTTGATCTTCTTCCTTACTAATATTGTTGTAGCGCTCTAGTTTATTTTGTGTTCCTAAATTTTTTGTTATTGTTATTATGTGTTCCTTTCGCTGACAAGTACTTCTTAATTTTATTATTGATATAGTATATTAGCATGGCTGCTGTTATCTACACAAAGATGTGGAAGAACAAATATGGGAAGAATATGATTTAACTTTGTTAGCATTTTTTATTGTGATTTAATAAAAATTAATTTATTTTGTATTAGATGATGGCTCTTCAAGAGGATGGTCCATCCTCAACTTGGCATAACACTTTGAGGAGGTGTAAGGGATATGCTAAGAAATATCCTGCAACTTCTGCATTGAGATATCAAGTGGTAAATACACCTTATTTGAAACCCATGGGTTCATATTTTTGCATAAAAAGGTTTTTTCACTAGGTTTAATTAGTACTTGCGTTAAAAAATTAAAATGTTACTTTCTATAACTGATTCTATAACTTATTTGACACTAGTTATCTAGTATGAAAAACTATTCTGAATGAGACTAGATTGTGATGATATTAGAAAATCCAAATAGTATGTAAAATTAGATGGTTTAGTAGTAGGCTGGTAGTTCTTCTGGTATTAAGATACTCTTCATTTCTTCTATAGCCATTGCCTATAGTCCGATACTAATACCATGGCACTTAATTTCGTGTTAAAATAAGAATCTACCCCTCCTCCTTGTCATTCATATATCCTCAGTTATTGTTTTATGAAATGGACTTATCCATTTCTCGTATGGCAAGTATATTGACTGGTTTTTCTGTTGCCTTGTATAACTAATTCTCGTTGTGCTTTTTCCATTATGAGGTATTTCTCCCCGTTTTGCAAGATGGACACTGGTGGTGTGTTGCAGTGTCTGTCAACACTTCGGAGTTGTGGGTAATGGACTCATTGAAGAGGAGGCCCTTGGAATCCCGACGTTTCTCCATTGATAAGCTGGTTAGGCATTAAAATTTCATTTTTGTTTTTATCAACTTTTTTTAAGTCATCAATGAATTAAGATAATTAAAATCGCGAGAATAGTGTGTATGGCTATTGATACTTTTAAATCAACTACCACATTGTAGTGTATGTCTACTGATTTATATTTTAAGACTGTCGATTCTGATTGGGAGGAAGGTAAAGTTATAACGTGGGAGAGGAAAGTTGTTATGGACGATCCTCAAGATGATGGGTATGTATTGAAATATTGATTCGATCAGAATAGTTTATGTGCCTTACTTTTGGAAGTGTATTTCATTTGTCTTTAATGACTCGTAGGTTTAGCTGTGGTATTAGGATGCTTCTTTGTATCAAAACATGCGCTGATCGATGTAGAAGTAACTTTCGATTGGTAAGTTTATCATGACATGTGATTGTCCCTGTTTGTTTGTATGGTTAGTTAATTTGATGCTAGTCTTTTATTATTTCAGACTTCATCTGTGGATGAAGCTTGCAGTTGGCTACTTGCTGAGGACATTTTTGCGGATGAAAATGAAGTCAGGGATGAAGTTAAGACGTTACTAAAATGAAGTAGTTATATTAAGGGATGAACTTGTGATTTTTGTAAATTGTTTGTAGGTTGTAAATGTATTTGCAACAACATACTATGATAATTGTAATGTGGTGTATATTTTATTTGTATCTGTTTATATATATAATTGTATCTATTGTTAGGACTATTGGCGATGGTCGAGGTCATGAAGCATCGCATGAACATGTGGTTGAAGGGATTATTAATGTGTATGTCATACGTGGAAAATTGCAATGTTACACTATAATTACCTTTTGAATGTATATCTCATTGTTACAATTTCATATCTTAGTGCAATTCTAAACATATTTCAATGTATATAAAGAAAGTGTATGCAATATAGAATTTATACAGAATTAAAACCATACATTTATATTAGCATATATCTCATTGTCACAATTTCCTATCTTAGTGTAACTGTAAACATATTTCAATGTATATCAAATAAAGTGTATGTGTATGGTTGTGTTTTAAGGGATTATTAATGGTTGGTTGTTTGATATTTCGAACAATTTTGTTGTATCTTAATTATATTTTTAATGGATTCAAGGCATACCATACCTTTATCTTCTGTTAGTAATAGCATATCTCACTGTCATATGGCCCTATCTCAGTGTTACTGTAATCATACTGTAAGTTTATGAAGTGAAGACTATTGGTAAACATATAGCAATTAATATTATGTGAAGGACTCATCATTTAATAGATATAGAACACAAAAACCCTCCAAAATTGGCAATACATATATTTTTTCATTAATACTAAAAAGTTAAGGGAAATCCAAGGGCTTTACATATATATAGTCATCCCATCCATAAATTTACAAAAGTTATACTTTTATGGAAATCTTGTAAAATTACAAAAACTTGAGATAAAGTCATTACTTAATTAGGAAAACTCGAGATATATGTCGTTTACATATATTAGTATTAACCACTTTTATACGATGTATCCAATCATGGAGCGATCCCTTTGATTGAACCACCTATTCCGTTGCTTATTTCGTAAACCTTCACAAACTCAATTTCTTTATTGAGTGACAACACTGCCATTCCACCAAAAATATGTGTAGGTGAAATTCCATCGATTTTGTTGCAATTTCTCTTGTGAATAATTGTCTTTAACAATTGCTTCGAAGTTCTTGTTTCAAACAAGACTACAATGTCGGGTTTGTGGGCCTCAATGATATGCTTCAAATTTCCTCTAAATGTATCACGTCCTACACCTTGACAATTCCAAATAACCAACTGAATATTAGATTTTTGTATTAAACAGAATTTACTACCTTTGTTGGGTTGTTCCAGCTTCTCGTGGCATTCAATTTTGAACTCGTAATTCCTACCATAGATGGTGTTGAAAGTAGCATCCAAACACCATGAACTTATGTTAATATCCAAACCCGAAGGATTACAGACTTTAAAAAGTTGAAGTCTTGATGACATGCTATGACAATGCCAGCTGTATGTGCCAAGTGAAAGTCGTGCCTCATTTCTCTGTGATGGTAAATAGGGCTGAGTAGAGTGCGGTCTGAACCACACCAAACCGCAAACCAAACCGCAATTGTGCGGTTTGGTTTGGTTTACGGTTTGAAAAGTGCGGTTAGATTTGCAACTTTACCAAACCGCAATTGTGTGGTGCGGTGCGGTTTCAAAAATAATTTTGAAACTGCACCAAACCGCAAACCATAATTTTTTTAATTACTCTAAAATATTTAATTTCATACTTTTTATTTGACCTAATACCTTATTGAAGCCATGTGCCTTTTTTTGTTTTGGGTCTTATCTAGTTGTTTAAGTCCGTAACTCTCTAACGCTTTAATTAAAACTCTAACAAAAAAAAATCTAAGGTTTTTTTGTCCTTATGAACTACTAATTATAAAAAAATAATTAAAAGTTGGTTAAACCGCAAACCGCACCGCACCAAACCGTATTTTTGTGGTGCGGTTTGATATAAATTGCGGTGCGGTTTCAAAACATAGAAAACCGTAATTTTGCAGTTTGGTGCGGTTTGATGTCCAAATCGCACCGCGCTCAGCGCTAATGGTAAAACAGGAGTGCACGAACTCCATAAATCTTACAATATTTTTGGTGTTCTTTCACTGTTTTCAAAGAGTCATTTTAGCACAACCCTTAAAGCACGAGGAAAAAATCAAAATCACCAAAATCAGGTATCGATGCCGGAGTCAGGTCACCTCCTTCAGTTACACGTACTACACCACACCTATCTGATGGTATTAAATCGGGGTTGACAATCATTTCTTTTACGTCGTCCGAATGAAGCAGAGTAAGTATTGCCCTAGCCTTGTTATTCTCGTAGGTATGGTTTGTAATAAACCCATAATTGGAGTCACCATGTGGTTTGTAAGATATTTTTTGGTTGAAGAGTGTATATTTTGGCATAAATGGAGCATATGAAGGGATAATATCAACTTTGGGTATGTTGGGTCTTATTGCTTTCGAAGGTCGGATTATAGTTAGCGGTATGGTGGTGGGAAAAACAGGTAGCTTTCTTTTCCAAGCTTGAAACGATGGTTGTTGAAGCCAAATTGGAGTTATAGCCATTGATGGAAGAGAGGAAGTATTAGTATTTGATTTTTATTGGTACTTAGGTTTTAAAATAAAATCAGGCAGTGGTATGCTTGCTTTTATAGTAAGGTGCATTATGTTTTAGCGGTATGGAGGGTGCATTTGGCGGGAAATTTGTTGTCAATGAATTAGTGGAAAATTCATTGGGATGAAATTGCATATTTTTGGTATTTAATTTAACATCATATCTCATAGTCAATATTATCATATTACAAATTTCATATGTTGAATCATATGTTGTACTAGTTATATTATGAATCTATAAGTATGTTTGAATTTTTTATTGTATTTTATCGAATTAATATAACGTAAAAATGGTTTAATTACTCGGATAAGGTTGTCGGTACTATATTAGACGATATATGAACTATTTTCATATTATCCGAACTTTGTTAGATTAAACTGATTTAATTACTCGGATAAGGTTATCGGTATTATATTAGACGATATATGAACTATTTTCATATTATCCGAACTTTGTTAGAGTTAACTGGTTTAATTACTCGGATAAGGTTGTCGGTACTATATTAGACGATATATGAACTATTTTCATATTATCTGAACTTAGTTAGATTTTCATATTTTATACAGATGACAATGTTGCATCTTATTTTGTCCATGTAATGTGTGAAGCATATCTTAAAGTCACTATATTGTATTTCTAAAAGGATTAATTGAGGGGTAAATTTGACCTTTCACACAAATATGGGTTTAGAAATAGCAAAATCAAATACACGATCCGTCTTCCTCGTCCTCTCTTCCCATTAAGAATCTTCCTTCTCCTTATCTTCTTCTCCCCAAACAAAAACATTTAATGAAATAGGAAGTTCCAATAATCTTCTTAGACGTTATCTCTTTGCTGGTGTGATACATTTCAAAACCGTAGTGTCGTTCAACCTCTACTACAGGTAAGTCTTCTATTCAACCGTAAATTTCGAAACATTAGCGTCGTTCGAAACCCTAGTGTGGTTCGATTATTTCTAAATTTTGGTTTAAATATGGTATTTACATGTTTTGGGAATAATGTTGAAATAATGTGACTATAATGTGTATAGTTATCAGTTTTTTTAACTACCAAAATGTGTGGCTATGTTCAAATTTTATTCAAATTTTGGTTTAATGTTTTAATTTTTGAAAGAATTGAGTATTATTTGGGTATATGATTCTTTTTTTTTCGACTTTTTTGTGTAAAATGTCGGTATATGTTAATGTAAATATTTGGATTTTGTCATTATAATGTGGGTATATTTTGATTTTTTCATGTGGTTGTATGTTGATGTGGATGTATGTTATGAAGTTATTGATTCAAAAATGAGGATGTTTGTGTATTCATTCAGAATGGAAGACACTATCAAGGCATTGTTATTTAAGATTGAAAATCCCTAACCAGATTCCTCCCATTAAACCTCCAGCTCCTGTCATAGACGAGCATCATATGACAAATCCTCAACAACTAGAATTTTTTGAGCACCCAATCCCGACATTTCGGGAGGTAGACCCCAACGAATACTATTTCTACACCATAAATGAAAACGGCCAACAATCATTGGTTCAACCTCAAATAATTTGCAACATTATTGCTTACGCAAATCAAGGCAACGCACCGTTCATGGAGATGTGGATGATACCCAAAAAAGGGGTCCACCTGTTCCAGCTCATCTACCAAGCTTGCAAACCATAGCAGAATTGTCCCCACAATCAGCCTGTTGGTTTGAATGGTTTAGAGCAGTGGACATTAGGGAAGATATTGCAATGGATTCAAAGTATGGGTGTTTAGCTAACCCTGCTCCAATATTGCCTCAAAAGAGACCCTAGTATATTCTGAACGAAAAGGGTGTCAAACTAGATATTCAAAGTATGGTTTTGTAATTGGTTTTGGAGGAAATTAAAGGACACAAAGTGGTCAGTTCTGATTTCGCAGTTCCGGTTGCAGACACCTAGTACTTCTACTATTATTTTATTCGGTTGATTTGGAAAGCATGTTTTAATTGGTTTTGATTAAGATTGCGTATTTACGTTATGATTTGTGATGTTTGTCTCCGCTGCGGAAAGGATGTCAGGTGTTTACATTAGGATAAAATACATAAATATAGTAAAATTTTATTTTCTACACATATTACTCCCTCCATTTTTTATTTGATTTATCCACTTTCCTTTCGGTGTTGTTTTTTTTTTTTTGAATACTGTTTATCATTTTTTTAAAAATTTCTTAATAACTCATACAATATGTCTCAATTATAATTTTCAAATTTTTTAAAACTTGAAAATTTAAAAAATTTGGGCATTTGCTCGAGATTATCTAGTTAATTTCACAAAACCTAAGAGTTTGCTAGCACTTCTCCTATAAGATGGTGTGATGGTCCGACATAACTTTTAATTAAAAATTGTAACCTTATGTTTTAAATCTTTAAATTTTTACAAAATAGATAAAACTTTAAATTAAAAGTATTATACTATTATGATGTTATACGTAAAAGTTACATTTTTTAAACCAAAAAAATCTTATTAGAGTGTCCGACTAGCGAGTTGCGGAGTGCATGACTGCCTGAGTTACTTGGGAATAGAATTAGTTATTGTGTGGGTCAGGGTCAGGTCGATGCAGGCTGGGTCAGGGCCAAAGTCGGCTAAAAAGGGTTAATAACGGGTTATGCTAAAGCAGGTCGCGGGTCATTAGCGGTCGTACCATTAAAATATTAAATATAAATAATAAAATCCAAGGTAGCCAATAGTTAAGACAAATGTATACGAATATATTAATGTATACTAATAAAATCCATGTAATGAACTTGGTCAATAAGCCATTGTCCATTAAAGACTCTATCTAGTAAATATTTTATATCCTTGCCCCTAACTAGGGATGTCAAAACGGGTTAACGGTACGGGTTCGGGTTGATTCAAACGGGTTCAGTTCAATTTCGGTTCAGGTTAAATCGGGTTATTAGCCCAACGGTTCTGTTCAATTCAGTGCAGGTCATTTCGGTAACAGGTCATAACAAGTTGTCTTTTTCTAGGTGACAGTTCAGTTCAGGTTCAGGTCATTGACTCATTAACCGTCAGGCTAGTATCAGTTCAGTCCAAAACGGTTCAGGTTAATACAGTTCAACGATAAGAAACGGTATAATTTACATCGGATTATTTTGGAGTGTCCATTACGATAAAAATTGATCATAAAACACAAAAAGTTTATTAATATGTTAATTTTGATATGATGTTACTTTTAAGTTGAATAAGATTTCAGTTCAGTTCAGGTCAAATAATGTAACGAGTTGATTTTAGTTCAGTCCAGTTCAGTCCAATTTAATAAATGTTCGGGTTTGGGACATGTTATTCTCAATTCAGGTTACTTTATTTCAGTTCAAGTTCAGTTCAGTTCAGGTTATTAATTCACGGGCCAATAACAGTTCAGGTCAATTTGAGGTTACGGGTTACTTTCAATTCAGTTTATTTCAGTTCAGGTCACGATCAGTTCAGTTAATCCAACAGGTCCTAACCCAAACTGACATCCCTACCCTTAAGTAACCATATTTCATTGGGATACCATTTTCAATAACGAGGTCTACTTGGGAATAGCCCGCGAAATGGTACAGTGCCCAATTCCAATTCAAGCCCCTCGATTAAATTTAATGATCAACTTATCCCAACAAACTTACCCGTGAATTGACTAGACTAGTGAATTGACTAGACTGAGAGTCTGAGATTACAACTCCCCATTTCTGTATTAATTTCTACCGAAAAAACAACCAATAAAAAACATGCCAAAAAGAAAACAAAAGCTGAAGAATGCATGGCGTAGTTTTCACTGCTTTGGCTCACCCAGTAAATTTAGTTAGTTACTTCATTCAACCACATTATAAAGCCCCATTATAAAACCCCATCATCTTGTACAGATTATATGCATCCACAGATACGAAAAATACTAAGAAAATAAAATGTCATTATTATTAACCACGCAAAATAATAATATTCATAAAGTAGAACAAGTATGCGGTGTTTACTCTGAGTTACTATTGATCATCGTTTTAACATCACCATGGTGTGATTGTATGAATTCACCTATAATTCCAATCGTGGTTTCCCTGTCTAAATTGCTACATTATTTTCTCACTACATCCATATTTGAGTTATAATAAGGTATAATTTAGTATTTTTTTACAATTTTGTCTCATTTATTTTGATAATTTCATTTTATTGTGTTTTAGTTGTTCTAGTTATTTATGTTTATGCTATAGTTTTAGACTTGCATTCATCTATTTCATTATCATAATTTCACTGTCTTTAAATTCATTTTTTTTGGGTTACTGTATCTTATTATTTAGGTTTATTTTGATTTCTGTTGCTTTATTATTTATATGGTATTTCATAGTATTCGTTTATTTTAATTTTAAATAGAGTTAACTGGTGCAAATAATGAACATATTACTAAATAATTGATACTCCTAAGTTGATAATAAATTGTAGATTTATGTTTATTATAATTTTATCTAATCCAAATGCAATATATTTTTCTTTAGTTATTTATAAATTGTAGGAATAAGATCAAATAAAAACATTTTCTTGTGTGATCTTTAATGATATATATTTTAAAAGATAGTGATAACTTCATCTAAAAACAACTGATAACTTCATCTAAAAACTATGTGTAGCCCTTTAATATTTTATGCACCTCTTTAAATGTCTAGTGTATTTTTTTTTTATTTATGCAAACATATATATATGTAGAGTATTTAATTTAATTTTAACTAATTAAGGGCTAAGAATTGCTGCTCTGGGTGACTCCTTGAGTCATTAAGACCGAAAAGCCACATTAATATAATTTGACTTGCTCATTGATACATTGGGTAATTGTTTATACGAAATCCTTACTCGGGTATGAGACTAAGCTGGTACGAACCACAGCTGGATTGTGCTAGGTTGGATGTGTATGTCGAGTGTTTTGAACAACGTAATAGCGAATGAATAACAAGGTGCAAATCAAGAAAAGAGGGGGCAGGGGTAACACGAAATCCCTATAAATAACCGTGCAACACACAAAGCTCGTTCTATTTGTTTATTTTATGGATTAATAGAAAATAAAGTATTGAAAATTAGAATCCAACTCTTGACTTCTTAGGGGTATACAACTCCTATAGTATCAACCCAATTAGGCGCTTTCTAATTTTTCATTATTATTATCTCAATATTAATATTAAAAAAAATATATTTCTAACAAATAACGCTTCGCCTTCGGGGGTATATGATTTTTATTGTTAAAATTCAAAACCTTGAAATTATAATTCTAATTTTTTTTTAAAAAAAAAAATCATAATATAAAAGAATAGAACAATAAGAAATTAAAACTAAATTACAATACATTTAAAAAAAATGAACAATATAAACTAAATTTTTACGTATTACTTTTTTAAAATCGTGCATCACACGGGTCTAATCTGGTTGGATTATAAAAGTAGTGATATAAAATCCTTATCCATTTTCCTTATTTCTTTAAATAAACAAGCCATGCATAACTTACAATTATTTTTTTGATTCATATGCCCAAAGAGAAAGAAATTACGAAAAAAAAAGAAAATAAATCTATCCCGCTTTAAAATACTTTTAAAAGGGAAAGATAGAGCGAAAGTACGCATAGATTACATCGATTTACGCATAATTATAGCATGAATTTTCAAATTTATATCATTTCAAAAATTGTACTTGTATTTAATTTTAATATGCATCCCTTAGAATTACCCTAAAATTAACAACAAATCTATTAAAATTATAGTCCCTTAATTTTCTAGGTTAGCCCCCTGTGATGCACGATTATTTAATTTGTTCTTATGAGAAAATGTTATTCATTATTTTTCTGGAGAAAGTATATTCATATTCTCAATAAATTGGTTATGAAATATTTACGGAGTATTAATTACTTTTGAAACTTGAGAGAATTAAAATTTGAAAGAAAGTTATATCATGATTAATTTTGGGGGGAAAATTAAAATTTGGCACCTGACATCTGATAACATCAATAGATTTTGTTTTAGTATATACTTATAGATTCTATTATACACGTATACCAATTACATATTACAACTCCCAATTGTTTGCTTGGGAATAGGCGAATAGCCATGCTCAAATGGTGAAATCAAACACTGCCCAATTCCAATTCCAAGCTTCGATTTTAGGAAAAAACTTAGTCTATCCACCGGGTTGACTACCCATCACTAATAAAGAGTTATTGAGGACATTGATAATAGAGTTTCACTTAATATAAATAATATTATTTAATTGCTCTATTAGTAGTGGGTTGTCAACCCGGTGGATAGGTGTAACAATGTCTTAATCTAGTGCTCATTCAATTCCATGCGAACAAACAATTAGTGAATTGACTAATAAAGTAGACTACAACTTCCAATTTCATTGGCTATCAATTTCCACCGAATAAACAACCAATAAGTTCATTCCAAAAAGAAAATAAAGCTGAAAAATTCATGGCATAGTTCCCACTACTTTGACTCATTCAATAAAGTCAACATTTCAAAAACTCTTCTCGTCAATTTAGTAAATACAGCCACATTATAAAACCCCATCCCTAAACACATTCTTACATCAAACAGTCTAATATAGATTGCATGCATGGGCAGATGCAAGTATACTAATACTATGAACAAAAATGAGTGATATACTTTTTTATATTTCCAAATTATTATTATTATTTTTCACGAGGGAAAAATACCATAAAGTGCAAAAAGTATGCTGTTTTTACTCTAGGTTACTATTGATCATCGTTTTAACATCGCCATGGCGTGATTGTGTGAATTCACCTGTGAATAATTCCGATTGTGGTTTCCGTGTCTAAATCGCTACACTATTCTCTTATCAGATTCACGTCTGGGTTAGAACAAGGTATAATTTTGTATTTTTTACAATTATGTCTCAATTATTTCGATATTTTTCATTTGATTAATTTTATTGTGTCTTTAGTTGTTCTAGGTATTATAAAATTTCTTTAAATTCAAGTTTTGGGTCACGGTATCTCATTGTTTAGGTTTGATTTATATTACATTGTTATTTATATGCTATTTCCATTTGATAAACTTTATTTTGTTTTTAGTTGTTCTAGTTATTTATTTATGTTTACCATATAGAATTAGACTTACATTCATCTATATATTTGATGATCATATATAGTTTGACTGTCTTTACATTCATCTATATATTTGATGATCATATATAGTTTGACTGTCTTTACATTCATGTTTTGGGTCAATGTATGTCATTATTTAGCTTTATGTTACTTTGTTATTTATATGCTATTTTCATTTGGTTAATTTTATTGTGTTTTTAGTGGTTCCAGTTATTTATTTATGTTTTACGCTATAGAATTAGACTTACATTCGTCTATTTAATTATCATAGCTTGACTATCTTGAAAATCATGTTTTGGGTCACTGTATCTCATTATTTAGGTTTAATTTATGTTACTTGTACTATTTTCATTTGATTAATTTTATTGTGTTTTTAGTTGTTCTATATTAGAAATATAATTTCTTGTTTGGGCCTGGGTCTTTATTTAGCTGTCTTGGGCCTTTGTTTAGTTGTCTTAGGGTGGCCTTGTTTTCCTAAGTTCTGTTAGTGTTTTTCCTCTTCGTTTAGTTAATTGTTCTCTTTGTTTATATAAGGAGTTTTTTCCTCTTCTTTTAACTGTAAGACATTTTTACATAATTGAATAAAAGCTTTCTTTTCCTTTCTTCTTCTCTCTGACTTTGAGTTTGATTTCTTCATTCTAGTTATTTATTTATGTATACAATATAGATGATTAAACTTACATTCATCTATTTGATTAAATTATCATAGTTTCACTGTCTTTAAATTTATATTTTGGGTCACTGTATCTCATTATTTAGGTTTGATTTATGTTATTTTGTTATTGTAATGCTATTTCATAGTATTATATTTAATGCCATTGTGTAAGAGTTGTCTATATTATACGTCACATATTCCTTGCATCTTTTGCAACATCATAGTTTTAGATTTAATTATTCCATTGTCTTTCGATTTATTTTCACCTTAACTAGAGTGAAACTGTATGCACCAACCTAACTATATTTAATTTGTTGACTCCCTTGTTTTGATCATAACAAACATTAATATATTTTCGTGCAAGTATGTTTGGTTGTTTTTCATAACATGTTGCAGGTTGCTAGAGTCATTGTCATTGAGCCGCATAAGACGATTGTGACATGTTATCAAGAATTCAAGATAAAGAGTACAAGCAATAAAATCTTGAGAGACGTTTTATTATTTTTTTTTTCTAGATTTTTTTGTAAGTATGCCACGATTTCAAATTTGGTTATATTGGATTGAGCTTGATAAAATGTCTTAAGAAAATACCTTCCAAAATTATTTGATTCTAATTATTTTGAATTTAAGTTTTTTGAAATGAATAATATATATCTTATCTTATCTTCTTTTATAATAAATAATATAACCTAGCTTTCCTTTTAACTTTGATAGAGATTGACCCAATTTAATAATTGTAACTTTTCTTTAATAAAAGGATTTCCTGTTATATTATTCAAACCATTCAGATTTTTTTAGGAACGATTTGTTAATAAATATATGTTTCCCTGGTTTTTAAGATGAGATTTGGTTGAACCATATTGTTTGAACGAAATTTTGGTGTTCTGTTTTGAAAAGAATGTTGTTTTCTTCTTCATAAACAAAATAAATAAGTTTCTCTCTCATTGGATGCTTTTAATGAAAAAGTTATTCCTTCAGCAACACCTTCAGAAACAGTATCAGACTCAAAAATTGTTTTCCCGTTTGTATTTCGTGGCTTACATAGGCTTGAGTTTTGTCTCTTTCAGTCTTTTGAGTCTCTCAAAGGTAATTCGTGTTGTATTTTTTAGAGAGTTTTGGCAAGATTGGGGTGCGGGTGTACTCGGGTTTTAGCAACTGTTGGAGTAAACAGTTGGGGTTTAAATCTTGTCACGTAGAGTTAGATAAAAATGAGTGCCTTGTAATCTAGATGTAGGTTATAAATGCATTAAATAGTAGAGTTAGGAAATCCTACGAGTGTAGGCGGGGAGTAGACCTGAGTTTGAGTCGAACCTCGTAAAAAATCCTCTTCTCCTTTATTCCCTTGCACTTTATTTTCTTGCACTACAAAGTCGTTTCTTAACTTGTTTTGTGAAATTAATGAACTAACTCTCTTTGATTATTAATTTCACGTAAATAACTTAAGTATAATTTGAACCAATCCTTAAGCAATACAAGAAACTCAAAAATTAGGCCGTTATAATGTAAATTATATTCCGCAAATTGTTGAACCGCTCACTTAATTCACCCCCTCCTCCCAAGTGATCTTAGGTGCATTTGTAGTATGAATATTACAATTATAATTGTTAGGAAACTGATGAATATTACTAAATTGATATCCCTTAGTTGATAATAATTTGTAGTATGATTATCACAACTATAATTTACAATATAAGAAAATTTTACAAAAATAAGCTAAACTTTAGCCGATCTTCCATAAATAAGTCAAACTTTTGAAATTCCATAGGTAAGTCAACCTTTGCACCATGTCTGCCAAATTTAGGTTAAAGAATTGTATTTACCACCACCTCAACCCACCAAAATTGACCTCTACCGCCGCATGTTTTCCTTATCCTTCAGGCATTGGTGTGGGTAAACAAAATTTTCTAACCTAAATTTTCCTGACATGATGCAAATGTTAACTTATCTTTGGAATTTCAAAACTTTGACTTATTTATGGAAGACCGACCAAAGTTTGGCTTATTTTTGTATCTATGGTATAAAGTCCATGTATCTATGGTATAAAATCAATGTATTTATAGTGTATGGAGAATGTACCTATAGTTGGTGGAAAATGTACCTCTAGTTCATAGTTGATGTATTTTTCTCTTCTCACAATTCTCACGATAAAAATTTTTCACCGGAACCCAACCCTATATAATATATATATGTATATATATATATGTATATATATATGTATATATATATATATATATATATATATATATATATATATTATGCTCATGTCAGAAATGTAGTTTTGGTGAAAAAGGTGAGAAACAACCACAACCTTTTGATCAACAAATAAATAGCTAAGATAAAATTTGATTTTTCCTTTTTACTCTTTCTATAGTTTGTAGTTAATGTATCTATGGCATAAATTTAATGTATTTTACTCAATGTATTTATAGTTCATGTTTAATGCTCAGGTGTGAAGGCATAAAACTACATTTCTCACATGAGCTTACACACACACACACACATATTATTGTGAGAATGGGTTGTTTAGGTGAGAAAGGTTTTTATGTGAAAATAAATCTGCATCGCCAACACTTTTAGATCTGAAGGCTGATGTAAGACCAATTCTGTAATTTTATTTTATTAGTATACTTTTTTTTAATTAAAAAAATCTTTTTTTCCCTTAAAGTATCTGTCATTCCTTTTTAACAAATTATGTTACCTTTTTTTTAAAACTATCTTTTAGTAGTCATTAATTGTTGCTTAAAGCTTTAATAGTGCATCAATAATGATTAAATTTTACCTGCTAAGCCAAGGAAACTGCGAACATCGGCTATATTCTTAAGACTGTGCCAATCCACAATGGCCATTATCTTAGCCGGATCTAGTGTGACACCGTCAGCGTTGATGAAATGTCCCAAAAAGGCTACTTCCTTAAGCCAAAATTCACACTTTGATAGTTCTGTGAACCATTTCTGAGCTCGCAGGACATCTAGCACCACGCGAAGATGTTTCCCATGGTCGTGCTCATTCTTTGAATAAAGGGATATTTCCTCAGGTATCCCTGGGTTAGGCCAAATAGCCATAATGCCCTCACTTTTTTTAACTTGCATTAGGTGCCCCTGAGGTTAGTATAAATGGCCAGAATGCCATTACTACAAATTTGGACCTCAAATCAGGTCTAATTTGTTCGTTTTTTGCAAATCCCGACCTCAAATCTGACCCTTAAGCGTTAAAATGACTCGTAACACATTGAGATAACAATTTTTGCGCACATGTATCTACGTCTTGATTTGTTTCGATTTGCGTGCTTTGATCTACGTGTTTTAAAAAAATTGTCGTCTTAAGATTTTAAGGGTCATTTTAACCCTAAAGAGTCAGATTTGAGGTCGGAATCTGCAAAAAACGAACAGATTAATGATGATTTGAGGTTGAAATTTGCAGTAATGACATTTTGGCCAATTATATTGATCTTAGGGGTACCCAATGCAAGCTAAAAAAAGTGGGGGCATTCTGACTATTAGGTCTAACCCTAGGGGTACCTGGGAAAATATTCCTTGAATAAATTAATATATCATCAATGAATACCACCACACACACATCCAACAAATGATGGAAGGTTTTATTCATCTGGTCCATGAAGACCGCTGGTGCGTGGGTTAACCCCAAAGGGCATTACCTCAAACTCGCAGTGCGAAAAGCTGTCTTCGGAATATCTTCCGGTTTGATTGGAATCTGATGATATCCTAACCGAAGATCAATCTTGGAAAATGCATTTGCTCCTCTTAATTGATCGAAAAGATCAATCCTTGTTCTTGATTGTCACTTTGTTGATTTCACGGTAATCTAAGCATAAGCGCATGCTACCATCATTTTTCTTGACAAACAGAACTGGATCACCCCAAGGCGACACACTGGATCTGATAAAACCTTTATCGATCAACTCTTGCAAATGGGTCTTCAACTCCTTCAATTCTGCAGGTGGCGTGCGATATGGGGCCTTCGATATCGATGCTGTCCCGGGCACCAAGTCTATGTTGAACTCCACTTCCCGCTCTGGTGGTATTCCCGACAATTCTTCTGGAAATACATCTGCGTAGTCTTTGACTACTGGGATAGCCTCGAGCTGTTCCTCCTTCGAAATGTCCTTGACATGGCAAAGGAACATGGCTTCACCCTTTCGTTGCATGCTGCACATCTTCATGGCTGATACCACCTTCAAACTCTTGTTCATAGATTTTTTAATGTAGGTCACCCTCCTTCCTTTGGGTTCTTGCAATACAATGGCCTGATCGCGACACCAGATGGCCACTTGGTATTTTGCTAACCAATCCATCCCAAGGGTGATGTGTCGAATTCTATCATCAGGAATTCCTTCAGGTTAGCTTCTAATTGCTCTCCGGAAATGATGATCAGGACATTTCTGAATTCCCGATGACAAGCAAAATCCTCTCTCGATGGAAGAGTTATTATAGATTTGATAGGAGATTCTCCCTTCAAGTTAGACTTTAGAACAAAAGATTTTGCCACAAAAGAGATAGTGGCACCCGTGTCAAAGAAAACATATGCAGAAAAGTTATGGACTAAGAAAGTACTGATAACCACATCTGGCTGGGCATCAGCCTCTTCCTGCGTCATGCAGAAGATTATGTTCTTCGTCGGGGCCTGGTTTTCTGTTGCAGCTGGCTTCCTGCTAGGGCAAACCAGCAATTTAAGAACCTCTAGTTCGCATTCAAAGCACACAATGGGCGAAACATCACACTTCTTGCCTGGGTGGTTCTCCTTCTTGCATTCCGAACAAATTCGGATTCCTGGACTGGGGAATGGTCGGGCATTATGCTGAGGTCTATGAGTCGGTTCAAACCGAGGCTTCTTCGACGGGGCTGGAGCGGAGGCCGTAGATGCCCTTTTCTTGGCGGCGTGCTCTTCTGCTACCGAAGCATGAATCTCGAGTGCCACTTTATAAGCCCTCTGAAATGATGTTGCTCCAATGCTGATTACATGGACTCTGATGCGTGGATCCATCTTCTTGACATACCGCTTCACCCTTTCGGCTTCAGATGGAATCACGGCTGCAGCAAAATGGGACAATTTTGTGAACTTGTCTGTGTAGGCTTGCACGGATAGGCTCCCTTGAGTGAACATCAAGAATTCCTCTTGCTTTTGCTAGCAGAGATCATCTAGGTTGAATAGCTCCTGAATCCTTTCCGTAAACTCTTGCCAATTCATCACTAACTCTGTGTCGGGGTTGGGTTTGAATGTGCTCCACTAGTTGTCTGCTTCACCTTTCAGATAATAGGCCGCTATTTGTGCTGTTTCTTCTTCGGGACAAGCTGTCGCAGCAAACAATATCTGCATCTCTTGAATCTAGTTCTCAAGAGCTACGGGGTCAGCCGCCCCTTCATAGACCGGTGGTCGATGACGTGCAATCCGATCGAAGGAGGACTGTCCACTGGATTAATGGACACCTCTCTGAGCCAAGGTGAGGATGGCATCCTCCAAGGCTCGGCGCCTATAGCGGGAGCTGGAAACACGATTGGGAGTCGACATACTACAACAGAATAATATCTTGGTTAGTTACAAGCAATCACATCACCCTATAATCTAAGTCGATACACATAATCACCCTATAATCTAAGTCGATGGCATCCTCCAAGGCTCGGCGCCTATAGCGGGAGCTGGAAACACGATTGGGAGTCGACATACTACAACAGAATAATATCTTGGTTAGTTACAAGCAATCACATCACCCTATAATCTAAGTCGATACACATAATCCCCATGACCGAAGTCGATACACATAATCAGACTCTTGCTTAAATCTAAACACGTAAATTGTTCACATAAAATATACTACTTCAGAGACAAATGATAAGTATTCATAAAACTTATCGTTCGAACCCATGCAAGGCACGTAATAGACTCTACAACATAATAGTTTAGATAATTCTTAAGGCCATGTACTAAATCATCTAGTAATCATGTAATCAGGTAATCATCAAGTAATCATGCTTAACAACACAAATAACAACCAAAGATTCAACCTATCATCTCATTAAACACACGGCCATGCACGACAAAAGCAAGCACAAGAAAATCATGCAAGTTCATTAAGAAATCATCATGCAAATATAAATCATAACTTCAAACGATCATGCAATTAGGCTATCATAATAAAGATTCGATTTTTATAATTCAAACCACAATAAAAACTGAGACTTTAATTCATAATCATCATCATATTCACGACAATTCAAGACTAATAAAGAATAAAAATAAAATTCAAGATTTGAATTCTATCATTAATTAAATCAAATAATCATGCTTTAAAACTAAAGAATTAAATCAATAAGTAAATAAAAATCATGCTTTTACTATTAATAGCTTCGAAAATTTCATGAAAATAAGACATCAAAATTCTGTCATCAAGAATTAAAGAAACATGCAAATTCTAATCGTAAACCATGACTTAAATCAAATAAACATTAAAGAAGTACATAGAATCATATGAAATCGTCAACAATCATCAAGAACATGATAAAAATTAATACTTGCACCATACTCGAAATTGTCGAGTGGTTCTACGAAAAAAAAAAAGAATTCTAATGCAATTCTTTAAATCAAACCAAGCAATTTAAGATCATAAAGCATGAAATAAACAATAAACAATTAAGTAAATCATAAGTTAACATGTAAATAATTCAAGAAACTATCATGAATTTGTTCATAAAATACACGCATGGTTCGAACAACATGGTAAGCAATTTCATGATCGGGACATTTCTGAATTCTTGATGACAAGCAAAATCCTCTCCCGATGGAAGAGTTATCATAGATTTGATAGGAGATTCTCCCGTCAAGTTAGACTTTACAACAAAAGATTTTTCCACAAAAGAGATAGTTGCACCCGTGTCAAACAATACATATGCAGAAAAGTTATGGACTAAAAAAGTACCGGTAACCACATCTAGCTGGGCGTCAGCCTCTTCCTGCGTCATGCAGAAGATTCTTTTCTTCGTCGGTGCCTGGTTTTCTGTTGCAGCTGGCTTCCTGCTATGGCAGACCAGTGACATATGACCCTCTAGTCCGCATTCAAAGCACACAATGGGCGAACCATCATACTTCTTGCCTGGGTGGTTCTCCGTCTTGCATCCCAGACAGATTCAGATTCCTTGACTGGGGAATGATCTGGCACTCTGCTGAGGTCTCTGAGTCGGTTCAAACCGAGGCTTCTTGGACGGGGCTGGAGCGGAGGCCGGAGATGCCCTTTTCTTGGCGACATCCTCTTCTGCTACCGATGTAAGACCCCGCATTTTAGCAAAATTATAAAAATTAAATAACAAAATTATGGAGATGGGCCGTGGGGTTTAGCTAGGAGTAGAGTGATTGGGCCTTGATCCAATCAATAAAAATTAAGTCTTTGGGCCCAAATTGGATGATTCGGACTTAAAGGCTTAATTTTACACGAAATTTTACGGCCCAAAAATCCGGGTCGTTACAATCTCCCCTCCTTAAAAAAATCTCGTCCTTGAAATTTCATAAGGAAGCACACATAAGCAAATCAACAATAATCACAACAACACAAGATACTTAAGAACTAAAGAATAAAATTATTCCTAACCCAGGTTATTACCCAAAGTTGCTCACACTACTGTTTCAGGGTTTTGTGATCTAAATTTCACTCTTGATTCATAAAGCACTCAACTTTCAAGTTACTTATGAAGAAGTAACTTCAGGGTTTTAACCTAGGCTCTGATTACCAACTGTAACACCCCGCATTTTAGCAACGACGTTATTAGTGATAACGTCGTAAACAGGCAGTTACCAATCGATTTATAATGTAAGAATATAACTAAACTCGTGGAAGTAATACTTTTTATTAATAATAATGGAATCCCAAATTACAAAAGGTTAAATAAATCATAAATCTAGACCTAAAAACTGAAATAAAAACCTTTTGCAAAAGCAGGAAATAAAAATAGGGGCCTAGACGCTCATCAACTCATCCTGCTACTAGCTTCTATCCTGTTTACCTGCAAAATAAAATTTGGGGCTCCACCTCAGTGGCGAGTAACTAGACTGTCCTACTTAGAAGTAGGACCACATTACATACAATAATAGGGTTAGAAACACAGGGACGACAACAATTACAGATAACAAGTTCAATTATCAGGATTAGCAGCGGAACATAACAGTCAACTAAAACAATATCATTCACGACAAACTAGCACACGCACCTTTCAACATGCATAAATACAATATCAAGACAACGCTCGGTCTACAACCGATAACAAGACTAGCAACAAAGGACTTGCCCCGCACTATTCATCACTGATGAACCGATAGACCCGCACGGTTTATCACCGATAAACCGATAGACGCACGATCTTCAGCCGTTCGACACGACTCTGACACACAATCACACACATAAGACATGCCCCGCACGATTCATCACTGATGAACCGATAGACCCGCACGGTTTATCACCGATAAACTGATAGACGCGCGATCTTCAACCGCTCGACACGACACGACTCGACTAGACTCAAGGACACTAATCAAATCATCAAACGAACCAAAGTACACGCATAGTTCCACTCATCATCAAATCAATGCACCAGCTTTACCATATAAATAATACGAAAATTAATACCAAACCTTGTTAAAAAAAAAGATTCAAGATTGATAAACTACACGCACATTTCAAGATTGATAAACTACACGCACATTTCAAGAACTCAAAGCAACAAGCATTAACACCATGATTCAAGATTGATAAATAAAGAAAACCAAAGACTAATTATACACAAATAACCAAGCAAGAACGAAACAAGACTTATAATCATGCATAGAAAAATTCCAGTTAGAAATAAACATGATTCTACTATATAATAACTTAAGCAATTAACCAAGATTCAATGTTTCATGCGTAATACAAAAATAAAAGTCCAAGCTTTAGGTTATTGTAATCATGCGCACAAGACTAGACACAAGTTAATCTAGATTTCATGGTTAAAAGATCAAAGAAACAAAAGTACTTCATCCATGTTACACGGCTATTACATACAAGAAACAAAAGACAACAACACTACTTAATCCTATTATCCTATGTAATCTAATCCTATTCCTAAGTAGAAAAGCTAGTTACCTTTTGATTGATTGTTTTTTTTTTTTTTTTTGAGAAAACCGTGAAGGAAAAAAGAAGAAAAGAATGAAGTTGTTTTGAGTTTTAATCATATAATCTCTATTATATAAGCCAAGAAAAAACCATATTACCCCCTCAAATTTTCTAAAATCTCAATTTGTATCACTCATAATTATTAATGAAAGTTATTATAATTTTTGAACTTTTTAAAATGAAAACAGTACAAAATATAAAATTCTAAAAAATAAAACAAAAATACCAAAAATCATATTTTTAAATTCTCTATAAATAGATGTCCATATTGATGTAGTTCATCAAATAAAAATTTTACATTTGGATTATCGTAGTAATTTGGTATCTAATAATAAATAAATATTTTCTTTTTTGTTCATTGTTGTAGGATGACCGAATAAAAGGTAAAAAGTTTATTTTTGATTATATGGCTGAGTGTGAATTTGACACATTTTTCAATTTTTTGAACAAATAACCTTTAATTTTTTTTTTTTGTTTAGACATATTAATAGATGTATTTAAAATATTATCGCACGCAAAGTGTGCATAGAAGGCTAGTGATTAATAAGAAAAGGGTGGGCTTTTAAGGAATTAAATAGGATAAGGCTTATTAGAAAATAGGTTAAGGTTTACTAGTTTTTAGGAGATAAAAATAGAGTTTTTAGGTTTTAAACAAAATAGATGTAATTAGATAATTAAGATAAATAAATAAATCAAATTAAATAAAAATAAAGGGAAGGGCCAGTTAGGAGGAGGTAGAATAGGAGTTTGTTTCCTAAAATTTAGTGAGGTGGTTAGGGAATTAAAAATAGGATTTTTAGGTTAGAACAAAAATAGATACGGTTTTCTAATTATGGAGAATAAATCAAAGAAATTAAATAACAAAATTATGGAGATGAGCCGTGGGGTTTAGCTAGGAGTAGAGTGATTGGTCCTTGATCCAATTAATAAAAATTAAGTCTTTGGGCCCAAATTGGATGATTCGGACTTAAAGGATTAATTTTACACGAAATTTTACGGCCCAAAAATCCGGGTCGTTACAACCGAATCCTTAATCTTGAGTGCCACTTCATAAACCCTCTGAAATGATGTTGCTCCACTGCTGATTACATGGACTATGATGCGGGGATCCATCTTCTTGACATACCGCTTCACCCTTTCGTCTTCAGACGATGAAATCACGGCTGCAGCAAAATGGAACAATTCTGTGAACTTGTCTCTGTAGGCTTGCACGGACAGGCTTCCTTGAGTGAACATCAAGAATTCCTCTTGCTTTTACCAGCGGAGCTCATCTGGGTAGAATCACTCCTGAATCCTTTCCGTAAACTCTAGTCAATCATCACTAACTTTGTGTCGGGGTTAGCTTTGACCGTGCTCCACTAGTTGTCTTCTTCATCTTTCAGATAATAGGCCGCTATCTATGCCCTTTCTTCTTCGGGACAAGTTGTGGCATCAAACAATTTCCGTAGCTCTCGAATCCAGTTCTAGAGCTACGGGGTCAGCCACCCCTTCATAGACCGGTGGTCGATGACGTGCAATCCGATCGAAGGAGTACTGTCCACTAGATTGATGGACATCTCTCTAAGCCAAGGTGAGGATGGCATCCTCCAAGGCTCGGCGCCTGTAGCGGGAGATGGAAACACGATTTGGAGTCGACATACTACAAGAGAATAATATCTTGATTAGTTACAAGCAATCACATCACCCTATAATCTAAGACACAAAAATAAAATTTCCTAACCCAAGATTCTACCCAAGGCATCTCTCAATAAGTTTATCGTTTTAGGCTAAGTTGCGCTCTTGATTTCATACAACACTCAACTTCCAAGTTACTTATGAAGAAGTAACTTCAGGGGTTTAACCTAAGCTCTGGTACCAACTGTAACGGTCCGACTTTTCGTACGTTAGAACTTTAAGGAAAGAAAGACGAGTAGGTTTACCTGATGGAAGTGTTCAAACTGTTAATGATGTCGATCTCGTAATCATCGACAAATGGGCTCGTTACCAATCGCTATTAAGACATTAATTAACAGTTTAACGCCTATATTGAGTTCAAGGTCTAACTTTTATTAATGGGAATGACATAATGGAATCCTGAAAACAACTAATTAGGGAAAATAGTCTTAACTTAACAATATTAAGAAATCCTGGCCCAACAGATTGGGCTAAAACAAGGAAAACTGTAAATAAAAACTAAGGGTAAAGTAAGAACTAAATTTCTCGCCACCGCTCTCAACCCAAAACCACTCTAAGGCCTAATCATTCTTCATCTTCATTACCTAAAATGGGGTCCACAATCAGTGGGGAGTAACTAGGGTGTTCCACTTATTAGTGGAACCATAAAATACATAATAGGAAAGAACAGAACAATCATATCATAATAATCGCATAAAAATAGGGAATTCCATCATTGCAAGCACTTCAATATATCAGAATCATGCAGCGGAAAACAACAATCTATCATGCTTAAATCCAATCATCAAAAGATACAACTGAAGACTTAACAATAAAAGACAAACATTCATAACGTCATAATAAAACATGCTTCGCAATACTCGACCCAATCAATAATCATGCAACAACGTAACTGAACTCTAACCAATCATACAATCGAATCAACCAAGATCTATCCATACAATCGACACAATTGAAATCTAAAGAAGCAATCGCCACGACCGAAGTCGATAACACATAATCGCCACGATCGAAGTCGATACACACAATCGGCACGACCGAAGTCGATACACATAATCGCCACGACTGAAGTCGATACACATAATCGCCACGTCCGAAGTCGATACACATAATCGCCACGACCGAAGTCGATACACATAATCAGACTCTTGCTTAAATCTAAACACGTAAATTGTTCACAAAAAATATACCGCTTCAGAGATAAATGATAAGTATTCATGAAACTTATCATTCGAACCCATGCAAGGCACGTAATAGACTCTACCACATAATAGTTCAGATAATTCTTAAAGTCATGTAATAAATCATCTAGTAATCATGTAATCAGGTAAACATCAAGTAATCATGCTTAGCAACATAAATAAGAACCAAAGATTCAACCTTTCATCTCATGAAACACACGGCCATGCACGAAGAAGCAAGCACAAGAAAATTATGCAAGTTCATTAAGAAATCATCATGCAAATATAAATCACAACTTCAAATAATCATGCAATTAGGCTATCATAATAAAGATTCGATTTTTATAATTAAAACCACAATAAAAACTGAGACTTTAATTCATAATCATCATCATATTCATGAAAATTCAAGACTAATGAAGAAACAAAATAAAATTCAAGATTTGCATTCTATCATTAATTAAATCAAATAATCATGCTTTAAAACTAAAGGATTAAATCAAGAACTAAATAAAAATCCATGCTTTTACTATTAATAGGTTCAAAAATTTCAAGAAAATAAGACATCAAAATTATGTCATCAAAATTAAAGAAACATGCAAATTCGAATCGTAGACCATGATTTAAATCAAATAAACATTAAAGAAATACATAGAATCATATGAAATCATCAAGAATCATCAAGAACATGATAAATATCAATACTTGCACCATACTCGAAATTGTCGAGCGATTCTAGGACAAAAACAATAATTCTAATGCAATTCTTTAAATCGAAACAAGTAATTTAAGATCATAAATCATGAAATAAACAATAAACAATTAAATAAATCATAAATTAACATGTAAATAATTCAAGAAACTATCATGAACTTGTTCATAAAACACACGCATGGTTCGAACAACATGGCAAGCAATTTCATGATCAAATTATGCAAATTAATCATCCTAATTCTAATTTGTAAGTCTAGTTATCTAAATTAAGAGGAAGAAGGTTCGAAAATCGGCCCTTGCTACACAGCTACTACTCGGCTAAACCACCTACAAAGAACAAGATGAATTAGTTAAGATCAAAAGATAGATAAAGGAAAATATGATTAAAGATTCTAGAGGATACAATCTTTAATCACCTTTGAGATTTTGAGATAAGAAAAAAAAAAAAAGATTTTTGAGAGTGAGAGAATTGTGGGGGACGGTTTGATGGGGAGAAAATTATGATTGATTTGATCAATTGGTTCAAGTTAGGAGGGTATAAATAAATGTAAGCTTAAAGGATAATAGAATAATTAAGCTTGTTGGCTATTAGCTTAATAACAATTAATAGCTCATAAGAGGGGAGATGACCATAGAGGGCCGGCCAACATATCCCAAAATTGGGCTTTGGGCCCAAGTTGGATCAAGATTTAAGGATTAGTAATAAGAGAACCCATCCCAATAACCTAAGTTTGGGCTTAAATTGGAAGAATAAGCAATTAATCGACGAAATTTTCTAACCCAGATTTTCGGGTTATTATAGTCACCCCCACTTAAATAAATTTCGTCCACGAAATTTACATAAGGAAGCACACATAACACATAAGGCATGCAAACTAAATCCACTACGCAACTGCCACAAAGAGCTCGGGATAAATTTCCCGCATTGAAGCTTCCGTCTCCCAGGTAGCTTCCTCATAATTCTCAATTCTCCACAGTACCTTGATTAAGGGTACCACCTTCCGTCGTAGCATACGCTCCTGGCAGTCCAAGATCTGTACTGGCTTCTCTTTGAAGGTTAGGTTAGGCTCAATTTTTGATGACTCCACCGGAATTATGTGAGAAGGGTCGGTTAGGTACTTCCGCAATTGGGATACGTGAAATATAATATGAACCTCCGATAGATTCGGAGGTAAGGCCAGACGATAGGCTACTTCATCCACTCTTTCCAAAATCTTGTAAGGCCCGACATACTTGAGTCTGAGCTTTCCCTTTTGACCAAATCGTGTCTCACTCTTCATTGGTGACACCTTCAACAATACCTTGTCCCCTACTTGGAACTCTGCAGGACTTCTGACGACTCTGTTCTGCTTGTAGTTTCACCCTGATGATCTTGATCTGTTCCATAGTCTCTTTAATATGCTCTGGCCCGATTACCAATGCATCACTAATGTCGCTCCAACAAGTTGGACTGCGAAACCTTCGACCATAAAGTGCCTCATAAGTGGCCATCTGAATTCTGGTGTGATAGCTGTTATTTTACGAAAATTCCACCAAACTAAGGGATTTAACCCAGGTTTGCTGAAATTCTAACGCGCAAGCCTTTAGCATATCTTCCAAAGTTTGGATGGTTTGCTCTGTATGACCATCCGTAGCTGCATGGAAAGCAGCTTTGTTCCAAACGCTTCCTGTAACGACTTCCAAAATCGTGACGAGAATCGAGGATCTCGGTATGATACAATGTCATTTGGTACGTCGTGAAGTCTTTTACTATTTCCCGTGAATACGCTTCTGCCATTTTCTCTATGGACCAAGTTACCTTCATCGGAATGAATCAAGCTACTTTGGTTAATCGGTCCACAACTACCCAAATTGTGTCTAATCTAGTGGACGTCGGAGGGAGTCCCACTACGAAATCCATGGACATAGAGTCAACTCTCCATGTGGGTATGGGTAAGTGCTGTAACAATCCACCCGGTCTTTGATGTTCGATCTTGACTTTTTGGCATGTGAGGCACCGTGCCACAAAATCAGCGACCTCTTGCTTCATCTTAGGCCACCAAAATTCTCTCTAAGTCCTTGTATAGTTTTCTACCACCTGGATGTACCGAATACAGGGTATTATGTACTTCTCCCATGATCTTGTTTCTCAAGTTCTGATCTTTGGGGGCACACCACATGTTAGGGAATTTTAAGCTCCCATCTGGGCAAATCGTGAAGTCTTCAGCTTTACCTTGAAGCTTTGTTTCTCAGATCTTTTCTAAGTGTGGATCCTTTATTTGTCCCTCACGTAAATCCTGATATGGACTGAGCTCTACGCTCATAGCATTAAGATGTGCACGAGCGTACCCCGGCATCACCATCTCAATTTTCATCCTGCAAAGGTCGACGCAGATTTCCTTTGGTAGAACTGCCACTTTGTTGAGAGAGTGATGGTCCTGACGACTAAGTGCATCTGCTACCCGATTAGCTTTTCCTTTGCAATAGTCCAGTGAGGTCGTAGTCCTTGATCAACTCAAGCCATCTTCGTTGTCTCATGTTAAGTTCCTTCTGGGTGAAGATATACTTCAAGCTTTTGTGGTCGGTGAACAGTTTACATGTTGCTCCATACAAATAATGTCGCCATATTTTCAAGGCAAACACTGCAGCTGCCAACTCCAAGTCATGGGTAAGATAATTCTGCTCATGCACCTTGAGTTGTCTAGAAGCATATGCGATCACCTTCCCTTCTTGCATTAGTACACACCCCAAACCCTTCTTCGACGCGTCGCTATATACCTCGTATCCTATACCTTAATTAGGTAACCCGAGCACAGGTGCGGTGACTATGCTCTTTTTGAGGGTTTGAATTGGAACGCCTCCTCACACTGATCTGACCACAAGAACTTGCTTTCCTTGTGCAATAACTTAGTCATGGGTGTTGCTATCCTGGAGAAGTCCTTTAAGAACCTCCAATAATACCCTAACAAAATATTTGCATTTAAGTTTATTAGTCATTAATTGTTACTTAAAGCTTTAATAGTGCATCAATAATGATTAAATTTTTCCTGCTAAGCTAAGGAAACTGCGAACCTCGGCTACATTCTTAGGACTGTGGCAATCCAAAATGGCCCTTATCTTTGCCGAAAATACTGTGACACCGTCAGCGTTGATGATATGTCCCAAAAGGCTACTTCCCTAAGCCAAAATTCACACTTTGACAGTTTTGCAAACCATTTTTGAGCTCGCAGGACATCTAGCACCATGCGAAGATGTTTCCCATGGTCGTGCTCATTCTTTGAATAAAGGGATATTTCCCCAGGTACCCCTGGGGTTAGGCCAAATAGCCATAATGCCCCCACTTTTTTTAACTTGCATTAGGTGCCCCTGAGGTTAGTATAAATGGCCAGAATGCCATTACTACAAATTTCGACCTCAAATCAGGGCTAATCTGTTCGTTTTTTGCAAATACTGACCTCAAATCTGACCCTTAAGGGTTGAAATGACTCGTAAAACATTGGGATGACAATTTTTGCGCACATATATCTACGTCCTGATTCGTTTCGATTTGCGTGCTTTGATCACGTGTTCTAAGTGGTAAGTCTAGTTACCTAAATCAAGAGGAAGAAGGTTCGAAAATCGGCCCTTGCTACACGGCTACTACTCGGCTAAACTACCTACAAAGAACAAGATGAATTAGTTAAGATCAAAGGATAGATAAAGGAAAATATGATTAAAGATTCTAGAGGATACAACCTTTAATCACCTTTTGAGATTTTGAGAAAAGAAAAAAAAAAAGATTTTTGAGAGAGAGAGAATCGTCGGGGACGGTTTGATGGGGAGGAAATTATGATTGATTTGATCAATTGGTTCAAGTTAGGAGGGTATAAATAGATGTAAGCTTAAAGGAGAATAATTAAGCTTATGGGGTTTTAACTTAATAACAATTAATAGCCCATAAGAGGGGAGATGGCCATAGAGGGCCGACCAACATATCCCAAAATTGGGCTTTGGGCCCAAGTTGGCTCAAGATTTAAGGATAAGTAATAAGAGAACCCAGCGAAAATGAACGGAAAGTGCATGTAAGGCGGCGGGTGATGAAGGGAGATGGTTAATTAATTTCAAAAATTAATGAAGGGAGATGGTTAATTAATTTCAAAAATTTGAATTCCTTTGCTTGGTAACCATGCAAAGGAATTGGGGGCAATGTTTGGGCTCAGTTGTGTCATAAATAGAGGAAGAACCCTTGTATTTGGATTCATTCAATCAGCTAATAATATTCTCACTATTTTACTCTGATAACTCTGCTGTTCTCTCCATTTCATTTATTTCAAATTATTTTGCAAAGTAACTGGAAAAAGAGAATTTGTTATTCGATCAACCTAAGCAATTCAAAGCTAAATTGATGGTTCGAGTCTATCAAATTTTGGCACAAACACTGACCAAAGAACCTACAAAATAGAACAAATACACACCCAAACGAAGCAAATGATAATGAAAAACCAAAGCAATAAATAGATAACTAAAAGCAGAAAGAAATAGAAAAGAAAAATCACCCCACAATTAAGAGGAGGACGAACAACAAGAAAAAACAGAGTAAGCTCCTACAGCCCACCCACTTCAGCAGTAGGGGGAAACCCCCAGTTACTTAGACTATGATAAACAAGAGAGAAGCATGGCTAAGAGAGCAACTTGTGATAAACTGATAATTCAATAATAATGGGTTGGGTTGAGTTTTTAAACCCGTTTAGCTAAAAGGTTCGACCCAACCCAACCCATTTAGTTTAATAGTTTGGGTTGGGTTGAAATTCTCAACCCGATGTCATCCCATTTAACCCATTATGAAATTACTTTCAAATAAAATTAGGTTCAAGTTGAATTGACGTACTAATCTAATATATCACTTTCATATTTTTACTTTTTATTATGTTATAAGTTATTTACGAGTTATGTAGGTCGTTGTAATGTCGTAAAATCTAACGTGTTTATCTTAAGCATTATTGTGGCGACCCGACTCGCTAAAACCGGCGCGGAAGAAACCGACGAGTCGAATAGCCAGAACTAGCAAACTAAAATACTTAAAAATTAAAACAATACCTCAAAATACTTTATTACTAAACCAAAAAGTACAAATACCCACAAGTTTGTACATTACTAATCCCAAAAGTCAATTACTACTACTAACAAACGTAACTCCAACACCATATCAGAGTTATAGCAAAAGTACACAAGAATCACTACTAAAGTCTAATGCTAATAAAAATCATAGAATAACAACAAAAGTACAACTATGTAACTATATCGGCGCTCGCCCAACCCAAAGCTAAGCAAGAACCTCATCATCGGAATTACCTGAAAAAGTAAACAACAGTCCACCGTCAGTGGCGAGTAACATAACTGTCTCACCTAAGTAGCCAAAAGCTGCCATTATAGAGGATACAAAAAAATTACAAAATGAGGTGTTGTCTCATGGCAGTAGAGCTTCTACAAGCTACTCTAAAAATGATTGACCTAAACACTTGACTTGGATTCAGACAACTTTTGTTAAAAACTTGAGAGTTCCTTTGGATCCAAATGGTGTATATTGCTTCGCTGAAACACATGGTCACCAGCTTTGCTCTGATCTTTGTTAGCCTACTTTGTTTCATCATCCATTCTACTTCTTGTTGCCATGGTAGGATCTGCCTGTCATATTTCAATAGTGCCAGTAGCCATTCCCAGATTTGCTTTGTGTAGGCACAATCAAAGAAGAGGTGTTGAATTGTTTCAGGGTGAGTGTTGCAAAGGACACAAATAGGATCACAGTTCACTTGCCACTTCATGATTCTGTCTTTGGTGTATAGTCTGTTCTGTATTGTGAGCCAGGTGATAAAAATACTTTTGGGGCTGCTTTTGTTGTTGATGAGCACCCTACACCAAGGGACATCAGGACCTGTCCTCCTGAGGTGGTTATACATGACACTAATTTGAAATTGTCTATTTTTGATGAACGTTTCCCAACCTCTAGCTTGATCAATTGTATCCCTATATTTCAGAATTTTCTTCAGATTCCAAGAACATTTGTTTGGTATTTTGGCCTCCCATAGTTTTTTCTTGTTGAAATAGTATGTGTGGATCCATTTTACCCACATAGAGTCATTTTTTGATGCAATATTCCATAAAAGTTTTATAGTAGCAGATTTGTTCCATACACCCACATCAACTATATTCAATCCCCCAGCCTTTTTGGGTAGGCATACTGTATCCCATGCCACCAGTGCCTTCTTTGAGGAAGCAGTTTGCCCAGTCCATAGGAAAATCCGGCAATAGGTCTCAATTTCCTTAAGAATTTTCTTAGGGAGTATAAATATTTGAGACCAGTATGTTTGTACTCCAAATAGCACCCCAGTAATCAATTGTACCCTCCCAGCATATGGAAGGAACCTATTTGACCATTTCTTGACTTTGTTAATGACCTTTTCAACAAGGGGCCTACAATCATTAATTGATAGCTTCTTGGATGAAAGAGGGACACCAAGATATGTGAAAGGCATTTGGCCTTGAGGAATTTGAAGTATATGCTGGAGGTCTTTCTTGGAATCATCATCAATGCCCCCAAAATAAACTGTGCTTTTATCAAGATTAGCTTCTAAACCTGAGGCTTTGGAGAACTTTTGGAAAGCTTGATGGATGAGCTGAATAGAGCTTTTATCAGCCCTAGAAAGTAAAAGGAGATCATCAGCAAACATCATGTGGGTGATGTTCATCCTTTCACATCTAGAATGATAGTTGAAGTCAGGTTGGTCTTTCAAGTTAGCTAGGCACCTTGAGAGGTACTCCATTCCAATTGCAAATAAGAAAGGTGACATTGGGTCGCCCTGTCTTAGGCCTTTTTGTGTAGGCATGGGGTAGGTAGGCTTACCGTTCACAAGGATTGAGTAAGAGACAGTTTGAATACATTCCATGACCCATTTCACAAATTTTTGAGGAAATCCAAGTTCTTCTAGCATAGTTTCCATAAAACTCCATTCAATGGAGTCATAAGCTTTCCTGAGGTCAACTTTGATTAGGCATCTTGGAGATATGTATTTGTGGTTGTACCCTTTCATAAGTTCTGTGGCAAGTAGGATGTTATCTGCAATGAACTTGCCTGGTATAAACCCAGCTTGTGCATTATCAACCACCTGCCCAATTACCTGAGCAAGCCTATCAGTTAAGATTTTAGCAATGATTTTGTAGATGACATTGCAGCAAGCAATGGGCCTGAAATCTTTCATATGTTGTGGACTCTCTACTTTGGGAACAAGGGTAACTGAAGTACAGTTCCATTATTTTAAGAGAGGTTTTCCATCAAAGAAATCAAATATTGCTTTGTAGATTTGTTCTTTGATAATAGGCCATGTTTTCTTGAAGGAAAAAACATTGAATCCATCATTTCCAAGTGCTTTAGAATCTTTGATGGATGAAAGAGCTTTGTTGATGTGATCCGTTGTAACTGGGGCTATGAGGAGGTCCTGAGCTACAACATTTAACTGTGGGCCCCTCCTGACAGTCTGAAGGTCTACTCCTTGCAGAGAAGCAGCCCTTGTGCCCAGCAGCTTCTTATAAAACTGACCAATTTCCTTAAAGATTTGTTCTGGTTCTGTGAGCATTTCCCCTCTAGTATTGTAGAGTACAGTAATCCTGTTTCTGTTAGCCCTGTGTTTCATAGCTACATAAAAGAACTGAGTATTTGCATCTCCAAGCTTCAACCATTCTATTCTGGACTATTGTTGTAGAATGCTTTCTTGAATGTGAGTCCAGTGCCTGACTGCTTGTATAGCTTCCTTTTCCTGGTTTTGCAATGAAAGATCAGTGAATTGGTCAGCTAGTTGCATTTGAATGTTGCTGAGGTCTTGAGTAGCCTTTTTAATTCTACCTTGGATATCCCCAAATTCTGTTTGGTGCAGCTTCTTAATCCCTTGCTTAACTGCTTTAAGTTTTTGCCACACCTTGTACATATGGCAGCCAACAACATTTGTGTTCCACCCCTCTTGAATTGTTCTGAGGAAGTGGGGGTGATGAGCAATGCAATTTAGGAATTTAAAGGGCCTACCCCCACCTGAGATCGAGGAAAAGCAGTCATAATAGATGGGGGAATGGTCAGAAATGCTTGGAGCCAGAACTAAACCTTCTTTGATCTGATAGCAATCTCCCCAGGCATGATTGATCAACCCTCTATCAATTCTGCTTGAAACCCTCTTGTCACCTTCCCCTTTGTTTAACCAGGTGTAAAATAGGCCTTTAGTTTCAATTTCAATGAGTTGAAGATCACCAATGAATTCATTGAAATCCCTCATTTCATAAGATGTAACCTTCCTACCATTCTTCCTGTCATTAGAATTAAGTACAGCATTGAAATCCCCTGCAATGATCCCTAGTTTGGTGTCATCATACCCCCTTTTAAGTGTAGCCCACAGGTCTCTCCGTTCTTCAACTGTGTTGAGGCCATAAACCATTGTCACTTGCACTTCATGCTTCATATCCACAGTTTGCACTTGGCATTGGATGAATTGGGTGTGAGACTTGAGGAGTTGCATATTCAGTTCCTCATGCTTCCACCCAATCCAAATTCTTCCTTTTGCTGCACATTCATAATTTGCTAGCCACTTCCATGCTGAGCCAAATTTGTTTTGGATTTTTAGGGCATTCTTTTCCTGTACTTTTGTTTCCAAAAGGCCAAAAATATTCACAGAGTGGTGCTTCAATAAATTTTTAATTATTGGCACCTTTGTGGGGTCATTAAGACCCCTAATGTTCCATGTTAGCAGAATCATGGGGTTGGCACAGGGTTATCTGCCTCCCCCTCCTCTTTATCTTGCCCCTCTGAATTGTCCTGAAGTAGAGTAAATTTTGAGTGAAGTTGATCAGTAGAGACTTGCATTCGAGTCCTAATCCACCTCTTCTTTGGTACTTCTTTCCACCCCTCTTCTTCATTGTGTTGGAAAGTAGGATGTGCCACAAAAATTGGGATCCTGTCCTGTGTCGAGTGGTGGTTGTATTTGTGTTGCTTAGTAGGAGCATCAACATAGTCCCCCCCCAGGAACCTTTGGTTTTGGGTCCTGTCCAGCTTGTTCATGATCATGGGTCTTAGTAACCCATCTTTTATTTTCAGTCGCTTTTTTTGCTGCAGCAGGGGCAGCCTTTTTCTTTGCAAGACAATCATGCCCTACCTTATTGCAAGTCTTGCAATAAGGGGGGGTCCATTCATACAGAGGTAGGCATTGGTTTGGTAACACTGAGGTAGGCATTGGTTTGGTAACATCCATCAGGTCCTTCCATAAACACTGAGGTAGGCATTGGTTTGGTAACATCCATTTCCACTAGGACCCTAGCAAAGGATATTCTAAGCTGCCTTGTGGTGCATTCATCAGCACACACAGGGACACCTAGGGTGCTTGTAATTCTGCTAAGAGAGTCCATGGTCCAACAATTTAGTGGTAAATTTGGAAGCTTAACCCATAGAGGCACAGTTCTAAGGACTTCATCATGCATGCTAAAACTAGGTGACCAAGCTTTAACAATAGCAGGTTTCCCAAAAAACATATGTGGTCCTGAGTATAGAATGTCATGCAAATCCTTTGCAGTTGCAAAACTTATAATAAAGTAGCCATCATCATGCATATATAATTGAGGTTTAGCTACTTGGTTCCAATTATAAGAGATGAACCTATACACAAAAGCTAGTGTGGGTTTTGTGCCTATTACATAGAAAATCATTGAAATTAACCATTTTTTTGAACCTGAATTAATTTCACTAGCTTTAAGTTTGGCAATATTTTTACCTTCAGTGATTTGTGTCGTGTTAGTTTTTGTATAGAATGACACACATACAAATTGTTTAGGTTGTAATTTTAGGTGTTTTTAAACACTTCTTGGTATAATATCTTTATTTACCAAAAAAAAAAAACCATAACTGTCTCACCCTAACGGGAATACACAAGAACATAGCATAAACCAAACAACCAAATCATAACATCGAATCATGCGAAATCATACCAATACATGCTTGACTCAACTGACTTATCCAAACTTATCTTTGGCGCAATCATTCGCATACTAAACCGGACTACGCACGTACGAACGCATCTTACGCGAACGAACTTTCCAACTATGCCAGGATTGAGAATCTTACTCCCAACCCTATGAAACCAATCTTACTGGAAATCCATGTCAAAGACGACATAGTGGTGACCACTATCCCAATATCGCGGTTAGGATAGGGGCAACGTCTTAACCCAAAAACATAGAATCTTACTCTACGAATTAGGTGTCTAGTAACGAAATCAAGCTAATATTTACAATCTTTAACTCTTTACTCCGAAGTTTACATTCTTAGTTACTTCTTAAGTTGCATCTTACGCCTTGACTTAAGAAAATAACATGTAAACCAAACATCTTACAACATCTTATAACTTTCTTTAACCTTTTCTTTAACTTTCTTTAACTTTAAAGACTCAATCAAGAACTCATAAAGACTTTTAAAGAACTCAACAAGAACTCAAAGAACTCATCAAAAACTCATCCAAGATTCAAGACCTTCAATCAATAACTCAATCAAGATTCAAGAACTTCAACCAAGAACTCATCCAAGAATCAAGAACCCATCTATACATACACAAATCACACGCATACTTCCAATTTTAACACATGAAATCATCAACTTTCTAGTATCCAAAATTCACCAAACTTGAACATGATTAACACTAACTTATTACTAACATAATCAATCATAAAATCATCTTAATCAAACATAAAATCATCATATAACCACTTAAAAATCAGATTGTAATCCATACATAAAAATATGATCAAAACTTCATATAAACTAATCTTGTTCATTTAATCTATACTATGAATCATAGTACACCAATTAAGTTGAGAAAGTATGTTACCTTGATGAAGATCAACAAGATAAAAACTAAAAACTCGCTGCCCGGAAACCAAATCACACGGCCCAAACACACGGTCCACCACGGCACGAACACGGCCCTTGCATACGGACACCACACGAGCAACACGGCACCCCCACACGGCCCTTGCACACGACACCACTTGACTTGCACGACTGCCCTCTGCACGGCACCCCACGGCTGCACCACCACTTGCATGGCCTTCTCACACGACCAACACGAACCACTCCCTTGAACAACCCACTCGAACTAGTACCCAAAAACCATCCCGAACTAGAAATCTTGATTGGAATTATGGAGGTTTATTTTGTGTTTTGGTTCTTAAAGATCAATGGAGGATTAATCTTTAAGTTTTGAAGTTGAATGGATGATGAACAAATGAGATGGGAGATTAGCCAAAAATGGCGTGTGGAATGGGAGCAAATGGAGGGAGTTTGTGTCTTAAACTTTTGATGGCAAGGGTGATTAAATGGCAAAAGGATCATTAAGCCTCACTAACCCTCCTATATATAGAGGTTAGTTAAGATGTGAACATGAGGCAAGTGGCAAAATTTGACACCAAATGCAAGGGAAACCGACCAAGCAAGGAAATGGGCCAAATTTGGGCTTTCGTGATTAATTGGGCTAATTTATCAAAAAAAATTGCATGATTAATCATGCTTAATTCGATTTAGCCCAAAATATTAAATAACTAATTAGAAAATTAAATAATAAAATTTTAATTAATTAAATAATAATAAAAATAAATAATAACTAATCAAAACAACATATTTCGATTTAAACCGAAATTATTCACATAAAATAAAATAAATAGTTCAAAAATAGATTGGAACCATACATAGCAACACATAAATACACATATCATACAGCATAAATACCTATAAAATCAGGGTCGTTACAATTATAACTCAAAAGGCTGTTAATTAATAATTACTACTATGTTAATATATATAAATTATGAAAAATTTAACTTGCAATATATATATATATATATATATATGGCTCTCTTGGGTTGCTCTTATGGTCGAAATAATACACTACAAAAAACTCACACAGCGAGAGTAACTTATCATGATTAAAGAGGGCAATATGAGTATTGTTTTACTTATTGATGCCTACAAGGATTATTATTTTTGCACTAATTGATATTAACAATGAAGACAATATGATTATTTTGCCGCCTTAGACTTTTAAAACTTTGCCCTATTTGACAATAAATAAAGTGTTTAAATCAAGGAAAGCAAAATGTATTGTCTTTGTTGATGATCAATGAAGGCAATTTTGTTTGCTCTTTTTGAATTGAATCAAAGAGGGCAAAACATCTAAAATTGGCTTTGAAACCTAATACAACAGGGTTACAAGGGCAACATGAGGCCAATACTAAAATTGTCATTATAACCTAAAAAGACAAATTTTGTATCAAATAGGGCAATTTTAATTGTCCTTCTTGGACACATTTTTTGTAGTGATGGTATAATTATATATTGGTATAACTTTATTTGATGCTAATGAAAAAGTAATAATATTATTAAACGGGTTATTTGGTAAATTCATATATTTAATTATAAGGTTTGGTTGGGTTGAGAATATCAACCCATTTAACTAAATGGGTTGTGTTTGGGTTAGGAATTTCAATTCGTTTATATTAATGGGTCAACCCGAACCCAACTCTGGTCAACTCATTTACAGTCAACTCATTTACAGCTCTACACCCATTTTATGTGTAACATCTCTCGAAACCAAATAAAAAAACTTACACTAGACATTTAAAAGGGTGCATTAAATTTTAAAGGGTTACACATGGTTTTTGGGTCATGTTATTTGTATCTATAAAAATGCTATTAAAGATCACACATGAAAACATTTTGTTTGATCTTATTCGTATAATTTATAAATAACCAAAGAAAAATATATTGGCATTTGGATTAGACAAAATTATAATAATCAAAGAAAAAATGCCATTAAAGATCACACATGAAAACATTTTGTTTGATCTTATTCGTATAATTTATAAATAACCAAAGAAAAATATATTGGCATTTGGATTAGAAAAAATTATAATAATCATAATACTAAAATTTATTATTAACTAAGGAGTATCAATTTAGTAATATGTTCATGATTTTCTTAACAGTATAGAGAGCACCGGTTCACTCTAGTTAAAATGCGCAAATTATTAGCTAGAGTGAACCGGGTCCAACACGACGTCGTTTACACGCCTTTTTTTAAAAAAAATCACACGTTTTTTATTTCAAATCTTGCTCTTCTTCCTGCCCTATTATTTCTCCATTTTTGCAGCGCGCCATTTTTTCTTCTGCATTTTTTTCTTATTCTTTAAATCTTCATCATTTTTTTTCGAATTCAATTTTTGTTTATCTTTCTCAAATTTTAAGGTTTGCGAATTTACTTCATTTTGATTTTCATTACATGGCTGATAATTTGACTTGTGATGGAGTTATTTCTAATAATTCTTCGTTGGCAATCGATGATACTGCATTGGAAATTGATGATACTGCATTGGCAATTGATGATTTCGGTAATTTTTAATTTTTTTAAAAAAATTGTGTGATGGTGATGCTGATAAAGAATAATTTATGTTTATTTTTTTGGTTTATAAGTAATTTTCACATGTTTATAAGTAATGTTCAAAGGATTATAGGTAATGTTCATATGATTATAAGTAATGTTCACATGATTATAAGTAATGTTCACAGCAATGTTCACATGATTATAATTAATGTTCACAGAATTATATGTAATCTTCACAGAATTATATGTAATGTTCACATGATTATATGTAATGTTCACAGGATTATATGTAATGTTCACAGGATTATATGTAATGTTCACATGATTGTAAGTAATGTTCACAAGATTTTGATTACTTTTTATTGTGAACATTTGTGCTTTTGTGGTGAACGTTTGTGTTTGAGCTCGTGATTATTCTTCATAATATCGTGATTTCATGAATATTTATATTTAGTTGTAATATGTAAGTTTCTAATGTGCTGAATGTGGTATGTTATGTTTATATTTTTTTGCTGCATATTATTTCTTTTAGGTGGTAAACATTCTTATTCAAATTGGTGAACATTCTAATTCAAATTGGTGAACATTCTTATATAAATGGTGAACATTCTTATTCACATTGGTGAACATTCTTATTTTAGGTGGTAATGAAGAAGTTGCTATTTGGGAAGCTGATTCTTCTGAGTTGTTATATAAAACCGTTAGTGGTGATGATGAAGCTTATAATTTGTACAATGACTATGCTTTCTCAAAGGGTTTTAGTGTAAGGAAGGGTAAGAATCGACGTCGTGCTGGTGGTGAAGTTTGGACAATGAGGAGGTATTTGTGCTCAAATGTTGGGGTTAAAGATGATTCCCAAAAAATGACACGAAGTTATGATAGGGTTGATATTAGAACAAGTTGTAAAGTATTTGTCCAATTTAGTATTGGGACAGATGGGGTTTTGGACTTGTTCTAGGCATGATATGGTTCATAACCATGAAATGATTCCCGTTGACAAGAGACACTTGCTTAGGTCTCAACGAAAAATAACGGATGATCAAAGACATTTCATGAGTAACTTGACTTCTAGTGGGATTAAAGTGTCTGATGCCGTGCGTGTTATGAGCAGATAAGCTGGTGGTTCTCCTATGATTGGGTTTACTAAAAGAGGTGCCTATAATGCAATGGTTGCGGACAAGCAGAAGGAGCTTGAGGGTTCTAATTGTAAGCACCTAATCAAGATTTTTGCCCAGAGGTATGGTGAACATTTTATAGACTTATTGTGAATATTTCTTTCATATTTTGTGAACATTTAGAATAACACAATTTACAGCACGTTTTGCACACGGCTGGCCGCAAAGTTAATTATTTATGCGGCGCGCGCATGTACTACACACTAAAAAACGCGTTAAAACAATCCCCTGCACGCACAAAACCCTAGGTAATTAAATAGCGTCGTTTTCTCCAAATTTCTTCATTCAGGATCCCAGAAAACATGAAAGCATGTCGAAATCATCCCAAAATGCAGATGAATATTACGAATCTTATTTTTTATCAACAAAGTTCATAGATTCAATGGAAACTGATGATATTCAAACATCATTCGACAATTTACATTTGAAAAAAAACTTCTTTCGATTCTGGTGAAGAAGAAGAAATCATCAATTCTTTTTTACCAGGTAATGTTCTATGAACCCTATTCAGTATTTTGTAACCAGAATTAAAAAATTTGCAACACAATGTAAATCAGTTTGTAAGCAGAATTTAATGTTTTGTAACCCCTGTTACACTTTGTAACCCTACTAAATAATTTTTAACCTGCATTAAAAATCAGTTTGTAACCTCAAGTAAAGAGTTTGTAACCCCTGTAAAATCACTTTGTAACCCAATGCAAAAATACTTTCAAACACACTTAATCACTTTGTAACCTCCCCCCCCCAAAACCCTTTGTAACCCCACAAATAACACTAAACATTTTGTAACCCTATAAATAACACTTTATAACCCCCCAAAACACTTTGTAACCCCACAAAAAACACTTTGTAACCCCCCAAAACACTTTGTAACCCCCCACCCTCCCCCCCCCCCGAAAACACTTTGTAACCCCCCTAAAACCCTTTGTAACCCCCCACAAGCCCTTTGTAACCCCACAAATAGCACTTTGTAACCCCCCAAAAACACTTTGTAACCCCCCCCCCCAAAAAAAAAACCTTTGTAACCCTCCCCCAAAACACTTTGTAACCCCCACAAAAACACTTTGTAACCCCACAAATAACACTGTATAAGCCCCCAAAACACTTTGTAACCCCCCAAAAACAGTTTGTAACCCCACCAAAAACACTTTATAACCTCACCAAAAACACACTTTGTAACCCCACCAGAAACACTTTGTAACCCCCCAAAACACTTTGTAACTCCACCCAAAAAACTTTGTAACCCCACCAAAAACACACTTTGTAACCCCCCTAATACAATTTGTAACCTCACCAAAAACACTTTGTAACCACACTAAAAATACTTTGTAACCCTAATTAAAACAACTTTGTAACCCCATAAATAACACTTTATAACCCCCTAAAATCACTTTGTAACCAACCCCCCCCCCAAAAAAAAACACTGTAAGACCACCAAAAACACTTTGTAACCCCCTCAAAATAATTTTTAACTTGCACTAAGAAAGCACTTTGTAACCCCAAAGAAATAACTTTCTAACACTCTATAAATGTATATAAAACACTTTAAACCTCAACTATTTAAATATTTTTGAGACAGGTACAACCGAATCGAATGCGATGATAATTTAAGAAGATGCAGAAGTAAATGATGAGAGCAATGATGAAGAAGATTTGAATAAATCCTTAGTTGGATTTATAGTAAACACATCTGATGAAATATATGAAGAATACAAGAAGCATGCTAATGATGTAGGTTTTGAAATTAGAAAGTCTACAACACGATACACACAAGGAGATAATAGAAAAATAAAATCAAGAGAATTTTGTTGTTCTAAAGAAGGTTTCAGATGCATTCCAAGTTCTAAAAAAACCCAACAACACCGAAAGATTTTTCTGTACCAGAAAGTAGCAGCAGCCAAAAAGATTCAGAAAAGCAAAAACAAGTCCCTATAACTAGAACTAGATGTCCAGCTTCTATAAAAGCAAAAGTAAATGATGATGGAACTTGGGAAATTGTACACCATGTGATTAAACATAATCACGAATTTACTAGAGCAAGCCTACAATATTTACAAAGATCAGAAAGAACAATGACAGAAGAAAAAGCTCAGACCATAGATTTGATGTTAGAAAGTGGTCTAAAGCCTGCCCAATCTTTTAGTTTAATGGCTCACGAAGCGGGTGATATTCAATCAATTGGACACACACTCAAAGACCACTACAATTATATTTCAAGGAAAAAAATGAAAGAAATTGAAGGAGGAGATGCTCAAAATATAATAGAAGATTTGTATCAAAGACAGCAAGATGATCCAAACTACTTTTTTAGATTTAAGTTGGGAGGTGGAGAAAAAGAAAACAAGCTCACAGCTATTTTTTGGAGAGATTCGAAGATGTTGGAAGATTATAACATATTTGGTGACATTATCATTTTTGATACTACATTTCGCACAAATAAATACAATCACATTTGTGCTCCAATTGTAGGTATCAACAATCACTGGCAGAATGTAATGTTTGGATGTGCATTTATTGCAAATGAGATAGTTGAAACTTTTGAATGGGTACTTCAAACGTTCTTGAAATCAATGGGAAGTGCTCATCCTATAACAATTTTTACTGATCAAGACTTAGCAATGGCTAAAGCAATAGAGAAGGTATGAGATACTAAATTGATTATTAGACTTAATAATTTGAAGTTACATAATGTGGTTACAATTTCACTAAAATATTTAGTTTTGCAGTTGTTTGGGGTTACAGTTTGGCTAGAATCTGTTTATGTAGGGTTACATACTTGTTTATATGGGGTTACAAACTTTTTATATGGAGATATAAAGTATTTATGTGGTGTTACAAACTCTTTAGGTGTGGTTATAAACTATATAACTATGCTTACAAATTCTAAATTTCAAATAGTTTTGCTTGGTTGGGGTCACAAACTCTTTAGGTGTGGTTAAAAACTATATAGGTGTGCTTACAAATTCTAAATTTCAAATAATTTTGTTTCGTTGGGGTCACAAAGTGTTTAGTAGGGGTTACAAATTGTATAGGTGGGATTACAAATTCTAAATTTCAAATAGTTTTGTTTGGTTGGGGGTCACAAAGTGTTTAGTAGGGGTTAAAAACTGTATAGGTGGGGTTACAAATTCTAAATTGCAAATAGTTTTGTTTGGTTGGGGGTCACAAAGTGTTTAGTAGGGGTTACAAACTGTATAGGTGGGGTTACAAATTCTAAATTTCAAATAGTTTTGTTTGGTTGGGGTCACAAAGTGTTTAGTAGGGGTTATAAACTATATAGGTGGGGTTACAAATTCTATATTTCAAATAGTTTTGTTTGGTTGGGGTCACAAAGTGTTTAGTAGGGGTTACAAACAGTATAGGTGGGGTTACAAATTCTAAATTTGAAATAGTTTTGTTTGGTTGGGGTTACAAACTGTTTAGTAGGAGTTACAAACTGTATAGGTGGGGTTACAAACTTTTTAGGTGGTTTTAAAAAATGTAAATTGCATAATGTTTTAATGTTATTGGTTTTTTATCCCAGATTCTTCCTCTTACAAGACATAGACTGTGTATTTGGCATATCATTAAAAATGCGATTTCAAGATTTGGAATATGGAAGAAAGGTGCAGAATTCAAAAATGTTTTTAGCAAATGCTTACGTGGATGTTACTCGAGAAGATTTTGAGGATTGTTGGGGTGACATGATAATAAAATACAATCTCCAAGCGAAGAAATGGTTCAAAAGACTATATGGATTGAAAGAAAAATAATGGTGCACAGCTTTAAGTAAAGACTTTTTTCAGCAGGAGTTTTATCATCACAAAGAAGTGAGAGTACAAATAACGTTGTTGGATTTAAAGCAAAAAAAAAACAAGTCTGACAGATTTTTTAAGATTTTTGATCAAACCATAAAAGGTGGAAAAGGAAAGAAAGTCGAGCTGATTTCAAGTGCTCAATTTCAGAACCTTCAACAAGAGTGCCACTATTTGGATTATTAAAATATGCTTCTGAAATACACACAGAAACAATTTTCAGAGAATTTGAAGCCGAATTTGAACATGCAATAGGATGTTTGTCAAATGCTGTGGAAGTATTTGCAAGTCAGTGGTTCACTTACAAAGTTTGGATTTGAAAACAAACAAAATACAAGACAAGTGGTTACTTATGACAACAAAAATAAAACAGTTGAATGTAGATGCAAAAACTTTGAGGAAGTTGGTTGGTTGTGTTATCATTGCATATGGGTGCTAATGATGCATTCAATCACAAAAATTCCAGATATATACATCAAAAAAAGATGGACTAAAACAGTAAAATCAGAGTATTGGAAAAGAAAGGAGCAACCTGAAGAAGAAAATCGCAAAGAAGACATAAAATACAAGCCTTGGCGTACAATGATGGCAAGAAACTCATACAACATCATATTAAGAAGTCAAGTTTATGAAGAAACAAGAAAAATATATGAGAACAACTTGAAAAGTACTTCACTGGAGATAAAAGGAACCATTGAAAAGCTGATTTGTGAAGAAGAAAAGCAAGAGCAACAAAATCAAAGTAGACAAAAACAAAACAATGAAGAAGAGATACCTGTTGTTGCTGATCCGGAAAGAAGTAACACAAAAGGAAGAAGCAAAAGATTGAAGTCACACTTTGAAAAGGGGAAACAACCTTATCAGAAGAAGACAAAAGCAATGGTAGCTCAAGGGCATGGCAGAGAATTTGGAACTAAGACACCAATTCAAAAGCAAACATTAATATGATTTCTAATTTTCTTTTCAAAATAAATTCTACAATATGTAATGACATTTTATATACTAATATATGATCAACATTATATTCTGCAGAAAAGTTTTACATTATTTATGTAAAACTGTGTTTGTAACTTCCTAAAATGTCACTTGTAATCCCTTCCATTATGCACCTCCAAGTAAAAACTACTTAAAATTATCCGGAAATAAGCAACAACTACTTAAAACTATCTATAAAATGTCAAGTACTTTCGAACTGATACAAAAATTATAATCTAGTTTAATCCAAGAAAAAAAAGTCCAAATTGAAATCATTCCTAACAGACTAAAATAAACACCAACTATTGTTTCTTCAAATTCTATTCTTTCAAGTTTTCATTTTGTAACTCCATTTCCTATTCTGCTAATTGACTCACTTCTTTTTTCTTTTCCATATCCTTTTTCTCTTGTTCTTCCTTTTGCATGTCCTTTTTTTTTCTTGTATTGCCTTTTCCATTTGTTTTTTTACTTGTTCTACCTTTTCTTTCTCATGTATAATCACAGATTTTAAAACTTCAGATCTTTGACTATTTAACTTCTCTACTTCAGCGAGCACATTTCCTCGAACTATGTTCAAGTCAGACAATACTAACGAGGAACATATTTCAGCTCGGTATAGTCGACGTTTTGCAGCCTCAAAAAAATTGACATTTAAAATGTTAAATTACTAAACTTTTGAAAAATAATAATCAAATCATGAATTAAAAAAAAACATATACCTTTCCAATACTGGGGGATCTAAATGTTTGTCCATGACAGTTGCAACAATGATAAAGCAAGAACACATCACAATCCATATTAGAGCGAGAAGACTGCCATTATCCAATTTGTAAATTAATACACTTTGTAACTATTTTTGAACAATTTGTAAATTAACTACTAATTTTGTAACCCCATTACCCAGTTTGTAACCCCATTATCCAATTTGTAACATAGACTAAAGACTTTGTAATCACATTATCCATTTTCTAACCCCAAATCAAGACTTTGTAACCCCAGTTAAAACACTTTGTAACCCATTTAAAACACTTTGTAACCCATTTAAAACACTTTGTAACCCACTAGACACTGTAAATACACCTTGACAGTTTGTAGCCCACTTCTTGTACAACTCATAAATTTTTAATTACTTTAAAATCATAGAATCAAAGAACTTAAAGTATATAATAATACCAAAAAAGAAATAACGAAACAAATATTAAAAAAAAACTTACATGTTATCATATTGTTCATCTTCTATGAAATAATAATCAGCAACTTGGATTCTTTTGGTTCTTATTTGACTGACTTCTTTTGCATGTTTTCAAAGAAATGATGAGACCAATGGCAACTTATTTCCTCCTATATGACCAAGTGAAAGATCACATCTTATGAAAGTTGCACAAAACGAATCATCATCATCATAATTATATACAACATCTTGTTTCGAAGCATTAAACTCACCAAGCTTAATGTCCACAATTTTTTTGGAGCTTTTTGGGCTATGTCCACAAATAAAAGATTGAATAACTTCTCCACGAGGACGTTTTGATCTTGTAACCACTTTTCTCAAAGCCCGCTGAGGTTGAATTTTAGATGTTGTTGTCTTTTTTTCAACTTTTGAATTTTTTTTCCCTTCAGCTTGTAAATGCACAGGGTGTTTCACAGTACATTGAGATTTTACAGTCATTTTTTCATCATTCTTAGCAGCATGATCTTTATTAGAATTCTCAGTCACATCTTCAGCTGGAGATTGCGTAAGCATCTTACCCATTACATCCATAAAGTCATCCTCATTCTCAACATTTGAACCAATAATGTCAAGACTAACATAATCTTCTTGCTTTTCATTATTCCCCACAACAACACTTCCATCCATATCTTTTTTTGCCATTGAAACATCTGTACCTTTTTGTTCTTCAATTTGAAGAAAAGTTAAATCAGACAGCAACTTTTCAACAGTATTACCTTCAACATCTAGCTGAGGCAAAGATTCTTATCAACATTTTGCTCTCCTACATTCTCCATTAAATCCTCAAAAACAGCAGCTATTTCTGATGTTGCACTCAGCATTGGTTCTGTAGGTTCTTCTACTTCAAAACAGTTGCATTTTGGGAATGAATCATGAAGTTTGGATGTCTCTATGCAATGATTTGTCAATCTATCAATATGTTCCCAAAAAGACTGATCATTAAAAATTGCATCCATCTGTGAATCACTCTCTGTGCAAATATCAGCTTCTGCTTCGCCTCCACCCAAAGATCCATCAGAACTGATCTTAATTGAATCAATATCGTTTTGGTATTGAAGAGAAAACAACTTCATGTTTCTCCTCAATGTTAACACCTTTTCTTCTGATTTCTACAAAATAATTAAAAAAATTATAAGTACAGAAATAAACTTTGTAACACTATGTAAAACACTCTTTACGCCCAAAGAACCAAAACACTTAGTAACCCCACTAAAAACAATTTGTAACCCCTCCAAAAAAACACTTTGAAATCCAGACAAAAACAGTTTAAAACAGTATTTAAACACTTTGTACTTCCATTATTTAATTCTTTTTGTTAAAAAACAAACATATCATAACTCCACTAAAAACATTTGTAACCCCAGTTAAAACACTTTGTAACCCATTTAAAACACTTTGTAACCCACTAGACACTGTAAATACACCTTGACAGTTTGTAGCCCACTTCTTGTACAACTCATAAATTTTTAATTACTTTAAAATCATAGAATCAAAGAACTTAAAGTATATAATAATACCAAAAAAGAAGTAACGAAACAAATATTAAAAAAAAACTTACATGTTATCATATTGTTCATCTTCTATGAAACAATAATCAGCAACTTAGGGTCTTTTGGTTCTCATTTGACTGACTTCTTTTGCATGTTTTCAAAGAAATGATGAGACCAATGGCAACTTATTTCCTCCTATATGACCAAGTGAAAGATCACATCTTATGAAAGTTGCACAAAACGAATCATCATCATCATAATTATATACAACATCTTGTTTCGAAGCATTAAACTCACCAAGCTTAATGTCCACAATTTTTTTGGAGCTTTTTGGGCTATGTCCACAAATAAAAGATTGAATAACTTCTCCACGAGGACGTTTTGATCTTGTAACCACTTTTCTCAAAGCCCGCTGAGGTTGAATTTTAGATGTTGTTGTCTTTTTTTCAACTTTTGAATTTTTTTTCCCTTCAGCTTGTAAATGCACAGGGTGTTTCACAGTACATTGAGATTTTACAGTCATTTTTTCATCATTCTTAGCAGCATGATCTTTATTAGAATTCTCAGTCACATCTTCAGCTGGAGATTGCGTAAGCATCTTACCAATTACATCCATAAAGTCATCCTCATTCTCAACATTTGAACCAATAATGTCAAGACTAACATAATCTTCTTGCTTTTCATTATTCCCCACAACAACACTTCCATCCATATCTTTTTTTGCCATTGAAACATCTGTACCTTTTTGTTCTTCAATTTGAAGAAAAGTTAAATCAGACAACAACTTTTCAACAGTATTACCTTCAACATCTAGCTGAGGCAAAGATTCTTATCAACATTTTGCTCTCCTACATTCTCCATTAAATCCTCAAAAACAGCAGCTATTTCTGATGTTGCACTCAGCATTGGTTCTGTAGGTTCTTCTACTTCAAAACAGTTGAATTTTGGGAATGAATCATGAAGTTTGGATGTCTCTATGCAATGATTTGTCAATCTATCAATATGTTCCCAAAAAGACTAATCATTAAAAATTGCATCCATCTGTGAATCACTCTCTGTGCAGAAATCAGCTTCTGCTTCTCCTCCACCCAAAGATCCATCAGAACTGATCTTAATTGAATCAATATCGTTTTGGTATTGAAGAGAAAACAACTTCATGTTTCTCCTCAATGTTAACACCTTTTCTTCTGATTTCTACAAAATAATTAAAAAAATTATAAGTACAGAAATAAACTTTGTAACACTATGTAAAACACTCTTTACGTCCAAAGAACCAAAACACTTAGTAACCCCACTAAAAACAATTTGTAACCCCTCCAAAAAAACACTTTGAAATCCAGACAAAAACAGTTTAAAACAGTATTTAAACACTTTGTACTTCCATTATTTAATTCTTTTTGTTAAAAAACAAACATATCATAACTCCACTAAAAACATTTGTAACCCCAGTTAAAACACTTTGTAACCCATTTAAAACACTTTGTAACCCACTAGACACTGTAAATACACCTTGACAGTTTGTAGCCCACTTCTTGTACGACTCATAAATTTTTAATTACTTTAAAATCATAGAATCAAAGAACTTAAAGTATATAATAATACCAAAAAAGAAATAACGAAACAAATATTAAAAAAAAACTTACAAGTTATCATATTGTTCATCTTCTATGAAACAATAATCAACAACTTGGATTCTTTTGGTTCTCATTTGACTGACTTCTTTTGCATGTTTTCAAAGAAATGATGAGACCAATGGCAACTTATTTCCTCCTATATGACCAAGTGAAAGATCACATCTTATGAAAGTTGCACAAAACGAATCATCATCATCATAATTATATACAACATCTTGTTTCGAAGCATTAAACTCACCAAGCTTAATGTCCACAATTTTTTTGGAGCTTTTTGGGCTATGTCCACAAATAAAAGATTGAATAACTTCTCCACGAGGACGTTTTGATCTTGTAACCACTTTTCTCAAAGCCCGCTGAGGTTGAATTTTAGATGTTGTTGTCTTTTTTTCAACTTTTGAATTTTTTTTCCCTTCAGCTTGTAAATGCACAGGGTGTTTCACAGTACATTGAGATTTTACAGTCATTTTTTCATCATTCTTAGCAGCATGATCTTTATTAGAATTCTCAGTCACATCTTCAGCTGGAGATTGCGTAAGCATCTTACCCATTACATCCATAAAGTCATCCTCATTCTCAACATTTGAACCAATAATGTCAAGACTAACATAATCTTCTTGCTTTTCATTATTCCCCACAACAACACTTCCATCCATATCTTTTTTTGCCATTGAAACAACTGTACCTTTTTGTTCTTCAATTTGAAGAAAAGTTAAATCAGACAACAACTTTTCAACAGTATTACCTTCAACATCTAGCTGAGGCAAAGATTCTTATCAAAATTTTGCTCTCCTAAATTCTCCATTAAATCCTCAAAAACAGCAGCTATTTCTGATGTTGCACTCAGCATTGGTTCTGTAGGTTCTTCTACTTCAAAACAGTTGAATTTTGGGAATGAATCATGAAGTTTGGATGTCTCTATGCAATGATTTGTCAATCTATCAATATGTTCCCAAAAAGACTGATCATTAAAAATTGCATCCATCTGTGAATCACTCTCTGTGCAAAAATCAGCTTCTGCTTCTCCTCCACCCAAAGATCCATCAGAACTGATCTTAATTGAATCAATATCGTTTTGGTATTGAAGAGAAAACAACTTCATGTTTCTCCTCAATGTTAACACCTTTTCTTCTGATTTCTACAAAATAATTAAAAAAATTATAAGTACAGAAATAAACTTTGTAACACTATGTAAAACACTCTTTACGTCCAAAGAACCAAAACACCTAGTAACCCCACTAAAAACAATTTGTAACCCCTCCAAAAAAACACTTTGAAATCCAGACAAAAACAGTTTAAAACAGTATTTAAACACTTTGTACTTCCATTATTTAATTCTTTTTGTTAAAAAACAAACATATCATAACTCCACTAAAAACATTTGTAACCCCAGTTAAAACACTTTGTAACCCATTTAAAACACTTTGTAACCCACTAGACACTGTAAATACACCTTGACAGTTTGTAGCCCACTTCTTGTACAACTCATAAATTTTTAATTACTTTAAAATCATAGAATCAAAGAACTTAAAGTATATAATAATACCAAAAAAGAAATAACGAAACAAATATTAAAAAAAAACTTACATGTTATCATATTGTTCATCTTCTATGAAACAATAATCAGCAACTTGGGGTCTTTTGGTTCTCATTTGACTGACTACTTTTGCATGTTTTCAAAGAAATGATGAGACCAATGGCAACTTATTTCCTCCTATATGACCAAGTGAAAGATCACATCTTATGAAAGTTGCACAAAACGAATCATCATCATAATAATTATATGCAACATCTTGTTTCGAAGCATTAAACTCACCAAGCTTAATGTCCACAATTTTTTTGGAGCTTTTTGGGCTATGTCCACAAATAAAAGATTTAATAACTTCTCCACGAGGACGTTTTGATCTTGTAACCACTTTTCTCAAAGCCCGCTGAGGTTGAATTTTAGATGTTGTTGTCTTTTTTTCAACTTTTGAATTTTTTTTCCCTTCAGCTTGTAAATGCACACGGTGTTTCACAGTACATTGAGATTTTACAGTCATTTATTCATCATTCTTAGCAGCATGATCTTTATTAGAATTCTCAGTCACATCTTCAGCTGGAGATTGCGTAAGCATCTTACCCATTACATCCATAAAGTCATCCTCATTCTCAACATTTGAACCAATAATGTCAAGACTAACATAATCTTCTTGCTTTTCATTATTCCCCACAACAACACTTCCATCCATATCTTTTTTTGCCATTGAAACATCTGTACCTTTTTGTTCTTCAATTTGAAGAAAAGTTAAATCAGACAGCAACTTTTCAACAGTATTACCTTCAACATCTAGCTGAGGCAAAGATTCTTATCAACATTTTGCTCTCCTACATTCTCCATTAAATCCTCAAAAACAGCAGCTATTTCTGATGTTGCACTCAGCATTGGTTCTGTAGGTTCTTCTACTTCAAAACAGTTGAATTTTGGGAATGAATCATGAAGTTTGGATGTCTCTATGCAATGATTTGTCAATCTATCAATATGTTCCCAAAAAGACTGATCATTAAAAATTGCATCCATCTGTGAATCACTCTCTGTGCAGAAATCAGCTTCTGCTTCTCCTCCACCCAAAGATCCATCAGAACTGATCTTAATTGAATCAATATCTTTTTGGTATTGAAGAGAAAACAACTTCATGTTTCTCCTCAATGTTAACAACTTTTCTTCTGATTTCTACAAAATAATTAAAAAAATTATAAGTACAGAAATAAACTTTGTAACACTATGTAAGACACTCTTTACGTCCAAAGAACCAAAACACTTAATAACCCCACTAAAAACAATTTGTAACCCCTCCAAAAAACACTTTGAAATCCAGACAAAAACAGTTTAAAACAGTATTTAAACACTTTGTACTTCCATTATTTAATTCTTTTTGTTAAAAAACAAACATATCATAACTCCACTAAAAACATTTGTAACCCCAGTTAAAACACTTTGTAACCCATTTAAAACACTTTGTAACCCACTAGACACTGTAAATACACCTTGACAGTTTGTAGCCCACTTCTTGTACAACTCATAAATTTTTAATTACTTTAAAATCATAGAATCAAAGAACTTAAAGTATATAATAATACCAAAAAAGAAATAACGAAACAAATATTAAAAAAAAACTTACATGTTATCATATTGTTCATCTTCTATGAAACAATAATCAGCAACTTGGGGTCTTTTGGTTCTCATTTGACTGACTTCTTTTGCATGTTTTCAAAGAAATGATGAGACCAATGGCAACTTATTTCCTCCTATATGACCAAGTGAAAGATCACATCTTATGAAAGTTGCACAAAACGAATCATCATCATCATAATTATATACAACATCTTGTTTCGAAGCATTAAACTCACCAAGCTTAATGTCCACAATTTTTTTGGAGCTTTTTGGGCTATGTCCACAAATAAAAGATTGAATAACTTCTCCACGAGGACGTTTTGATCTTGTAACCACTTTTCTCAAAGCCTGCTGAGGTTGAATTTTAGATGTTCTTGTCTTTTTTTCAACTTTTGAATTTTTTTTCCCTTCAGCTTGTAAATGCACAGGGTGTTTCACAGTACATTGAGATTTTACAGTCATTTTTTCATCATTCTTAGCAGCATGATCTTTATTAGAATTCTCAGTCACATCTTCAGCTGGAGATTGCGTAAGCATCTTACCCATTACATCCATAAAATCATCCTCATTCTCAACATTTGAACCAATAATGTCAAGACTAACATAATCTTCTTGTTTTTCATTATTCCCCACAACAACACTTCCATCCATATCTTTTTTTGCCATTGAAACATCTGTACCTTTTTGTTCTTCAATTTGAAGAAAAGTTAAATCAGACAACAACTTTTCAACAGTATTACCTTCAACATCTAGCTGAGGCAAAGATTCTTATCAACATTTTGCTCTCCTACATTCTCCATTAAATCCTCAAAAACAGCAGCTATTTCTGATGTTGCACTCAGCATTGGTTCTGTAGGTTCTTCTACTTCAAAACAGTTGAATTTTGGGAATGACTCATGAAGTTTGGATGTCTCTATGCAATGATTTGTCAATCTATCAATATGTTCCCAAAAAGACTGATCATTAAAAATTGCATCCATCTGTGAATCACTCTCTGTGCAAAAATCAGCTTCTGCTTCTCCTCCACCCAAAGATCCATCAGAACTGATCTTAATTGAATCAATATCGTTTTGGTATTGAAGAGAAAACAACTTCATGTTTCTCCTCAATGTTAACACCTTTTCTTCTGATTTCTACAAAATAATTAAAAAAATTATAAGTACAGAAATAAACTTTGTAACACTATGTAAAACACTCTTTACGTCCAAAGAACCAAAACACTTAGTAACCCCACTAAAAACAATTTGTAACCCCTCCAAAAAAACACTTTGAAATCCAGACAAAAACAGTTTAAAACAGTATTTAATCACTTTGTACTTCCATTATTTAATTCTTTTTGTTAAAAAACAAACATATCATAACTCCACTAAAAACATTTGTAACCCCAGTTAAAACACTTTGTAACCCATTTAAAACACTTCGTAACCCACTAGACACTGTAATACACCTTGACAGTTTGTAGCCCACTTCTTGTACAACTCATAAATTTTTAATTACTTTAAAATCATAGAATCAAAGAACTTAAAGTATATAATAATACCAAAAAAGAAATAACGAAACAAATATTAAAAAAAAACTTACATGTTATCATATTGTTCATCTTCTATGAAATAATAATCAGCAACTTGGATTCTTTTGGTTCTTATTTGACTGACTTCTTTTGCATGTTTTCAAAGAAATGATGAGACCAATGGCAACTTATTTCCTCCTATATGACCAAGTGAAAGATCACATCTTATGAAAGTTGCACAAAACGAATCATCATCATCATAATTATATACAACATCTTGTTTCGAAGCATTAAACTCACCAAGCTTAATGTCCACAATTTTTTTGGAGCTTTTTGGGCTATGTCCACAAATAAAAGATTGAATAACTTCTCCACGAGGACGTTTTGATCTTGTAACCACTTTTCTCAAAGCCCGCTGAGGTTGAATTTTAGATGTTGTTGTCTTTTTTTCAACTTTTGAATTTTTTTTCCCTTCAGCTTGTAAATGCACAGGGTGTTTCACAGTACATTGAGATTTTACAGTCATTTTTTCATCATTCTTAGCAGCATGATCTTTATTAGAATTCTCAGTCACATCTTCAGCTGGAGATTGCGTAAGCATCTTACCCATTACATCCATAAAGTCATCCTCATTCTCAACATTTGAACCAATAATGTCAAGACTAACATAATCTTCTTGCTTTTCATTATTCCCCACAACAACACTTCCATCCATATCTTTTTTTGCCATTGAAACATCTGTACCTTTTTGTTCTTCAATTTGAAGAAAAGTTAAATCAGACAGCAACTTTTCAACAGTATTACCTTCAACATCTAGCTGAGGCAAAGATTCTTATCAACATTTTGCTCTCCTACATTCTCCATTAAATCCTCAAAAACAGCAGCTATTTCTGATGTTGCACTCAGCATTGGTTCTGTAGGTTCTTCTACTTCAAAACAGTTGAATTTTGGGAATGAATCATGAAGTTTGGATGTCTCTATGCAATGATTTGTCAATCTATCAATATGTTCCCAAAAAGACTGATCATTAAAAATTGCATCCATCTGTGAATCACTCTCTGTGCAAAAATCAGCTTCTGCTTCTCCTCCACCCAAAGATCCATCAGAACTGATCTTAATTGAATCAATATCTTTTTGGTATTGAAGAGAAAACAACTTCATGTTTCTCCTCAATGTTAACACCTTTTCTTCTGATTTCTACAAAATAATTAAAAAAATTATAAGTACAGAAATAAACTTTGTAACACTATGTAAAACACTCTTTACGTCCAAAGAACCAAAACACTTAGTAACCCCACTAAAAACAATTTGTAACCCCTCCAAAAAACACTTTGAAATCCAGACAAAAACAGTTTAAAACAGTATTTAAACACTTTGTACTTCCATTATTTAATTCTTTTTGTTAAAAAACAAACATATCATAACTCCACTAAAAACATTTGTAACCCCAGTTAAAACACTTTGTAACCCATTTAAAACACTTTGTAACCCACTAGACACTGTAAATACACCTTGACAGTTTGTAGCCCACTTCTTGTACAACTCATAAATTTTTAATTACTTTAAAATCATAGAATCAAAGAACTTAAAGTATATAATAATACCAAAAAAGAAATAACGAAACAAATATTAAAAAAAAACTTACATGTTATCATATTGTTCATCTTCTATGAAATAATAATCAGCAACTTGGATTCTTTTGGTTCTTATTTGACTGACTTCTTTTGCATGTTTTCAAAGAAATGATGAGACCAATGGCAACTTATTTCCTCCTATATGACCAAGTGAAAGATCACATCTTATGAAAGTTGCACAAAACGAATCATCATCATCATAATTATATACAACATCTTGTTTCGAAGCATTAAACTCACCAAGCTTAATGTCCACAATTTTTTTGGAGCTTTTTGGGCTATGTCCACAAATAAAAGATTGAATAACTTCTCCACGAGGACGTTTTGATCTTGTAACCACTTTTCTCAAAGCCCGCTGAGGTTGAATTTTAGATGTTGTTGTCTTTTTTTCAACTTTTGAATTTTTTTTCCCTTCAGCTTGTAAATGCACAGGGTGTTTCACAATACATTGAGATTTTACAGTCATTTTTTCATCATTCTTAGCAGCATGATCTTTATTAGAATTCTCAGTCACATCTTCAGCTGGAGATTGCGTAAGCATCTTACCCATTACATCCATAAAGTCATCCTCATTCTCAACATTTGAACCAATAATGTCAAGACTAACATAATCTTCTTGCTTTTCATTATTCCCCACAACAACACTTCCATCCATATCTTTTTTTGCCATTGAAACATCTGTACCTTTTTGTTCTTCAATTTGAAGAAAAGTTAAATCAGACAGCAACTTTTCAACAGTATTACCTTCAACATCTAGCTGAGGCAAAGATTCTTATCAACATTTTGCTCTCCTACATTCTCCATTAAATCCTCAAAAACAGCAGCTATTTCTGATGTTGCACTCAGCATTGGTTCTGTAGGTTCTTCTACTTCAAAACAGTTGAATTTTGGGAATGAATCATGAAGTTTGGATGTCTCTATGCAATGATTTGTCAATCTATCAATATGTTCCCAAAAAGACTGATCATTAAAAATTGCATCCATCTGTGAATCACTCTCTGTGCAAAAATCAGCTTCTGCTTCTCCTCCACCCAAAGATCCATCAGAACTGATCTTAATTGAATCAATATCTTTTTGGTATTGAAGAGAAAACAACTTCATGTTTCTCCTCAATGTTAACACCTTTTCTTCTGATTTCTACAAAATAATTAAAAAAATTATAAGTACAGAAATAAACTTTGTAACACTATGTAAAACACTCTTTACGTCCAAAGAACCAAAACACTTAGTAACCCCACTAAAAACAATTTGTAACCCCTCCAAAAAACACTTTGAAATCCAGACAAAAACAGTTTAAAACAGTATTTAAACACTTTGTACTTCCATTATTTAATTCTTTTTGTTAAAAAACAAACATATCATAACTCCACTAAAAACATTTGTAACCCCCCCCCCCCAAAAAAAACACTTTGTAACCCCTCCAAAACACTTTGTAACCCCCCAAACCCTTTGTAACCCCCCCCCCCCAATTACTTTGTAACCCCCCAAAAACACTTTGTAACCCCCCAACATACTTTATAACCCCAGAAATAACACTTTGTGTAACCCCCTCAAAACACTTTGTAACCCCCTAAAACACTTTGTAACCCCCCAAAATAATTTATAACCCTACAAATAATACTTTTTAACCCCCAAAAACTTTGTAACCCCCACCCAAAACACTTTGTAACGCCACTAAAATACTTTGTAACCACACATAAAAACTTTGAAGCAACTTACAAAAAATAATTGATTCATAAAATAAAAACTAAACAAGCAGTTGCAAAAACACATTAAAAACTCAACTAGCACATTTTATGCAAAAATAAAAAACAAAAAACTTACATTATTAGCTCTAGCTGAAATTTCATCATTTGTCATAATGTCTTCTGGAACTTCAAAAACAACATATCGTCCATGACAAAAAAATTTATTAACTTCCGCATTGCTTGTTCCAGAACCTGCAACATTATATTCATTTAACCTTTTTTAGCCTCAATATTTGATCCTTCAACATCCACATCTTGTGGTTCATCATTGTTTTTTTCTTCTTCAGATTTCTTCTCTTCTTCGACCTCTTTCATTTCTTCTTCTTCTAGAAGTTTCTTTTCATATTCACCAAGTACTTCTGTCAATGGCGAGTCACTATCATTAACACCAAGTTCTTCTGTGTCCTCTAATCTTGAGTGCTCTAATTCCTCTGCTCTAGAGCACTCTTTTTCATTAACTTGAACAAGTTCTTCTCGCTCAAGAACTTCTGTCAATGGTGACTCAATGGCTTCATTTTCTGTTTCCTTCTCTGCTTCAACCTCATTTTTATTTTTAACAATTTCCTGTACCTCTCCTTCTACTACCTGTTGTGAGTCATTTTCCTCACTTTCCTGCCTCACCAACGTAATTGGATAACTATTATCCAATTCACCAACACAAAACTCCCCACCCTCATCCTCTAATCTTTTCCTTATTTTTTCTACTGTCCAATGCTTGATCAATGGCAATGATCTAGGCATTTCTAATCCACCAAATTTGAAACGCTGAAAGTACACTATTTGCAACAAGAGTACACAGCCGCCAACATTCTTCTTTGAATGACTGTAAGTACACAATTTCCTCCCTAAGTCATACAGAACATACTCACACCAATTCATTTATGGTATCTTACTAATGTCATAAGCAGTTATAAACTTATAGTCAGCGACACGATTAGTTTGTGCACCAAGCATCATAATCATTGCAAACATAACAAAAACTCTCTTAAAATTATCTTCTCCTCTCACCATGTCCTCATCATTAAACATGTGATACTCTAAAGTTGTAGATGTAACAACTTTTTTAAAACCACCATACTTATTACCCCACCATTGTTTTAGATCAGCATTAGTATTAATTTGTGAAATGGGTACAGGAACAGGTCCTATAGGGATCCCAAAGACATCATGAACATCTTCCGCTGTCAATGTTATGCTCTTAGTCTTTGTCAGAAACAGAGTCCTCTTTTCAGCGTCATACTTGCTGCATAACCACCGCAGCATGTCTCTTGGGATCTCATTAAGCTGAATTTCAAACAAACTACCAAATCCAATGTCTTTGACAGCTTGTTTTTTTTATCATCCTTTTTTAAAAAATTTCAACAGACTAGCTGGACTACATTTACAAGGCAGAGTATCAACATTATCATAATCCCTGCATAAAAAAGTTTGCAACCCCATTATATATGAATGTAATTAATTAGTTAAATAAAGATGTTAACCCATTATAACATATTGTAACCCCATCAAAAACACCTAGTAACCCACTAAAAACACTTTGTAACCACCAAAAACGCTTTGTAACCCACCAAAAACACTTTTAAAGTCACCAAAAACACTTTGTAACCCACTAAAAACACTTTGTAATCCCATTATCCAATTTCTAATCCCATTATTCAATTTGTAACCCAAAAAAAAAAAGAATTTGTAACCCTAATTAAAACAACTTTGTAACTCCACATATAACACTTTGTAACCCCACTAAAAACACTTTGTAACCCCACCAAAAAACACTTTGTAATCCCACAAAAATAGTTTAAAATAGTACTTAAACAATTTGTAATCCAATATAAAAATTTTGTAATCCCACTTTTTAACCCCATTATCCAATTTAAAACATAAACTAAACACTTTGTAATCTCATCATCCAATTTGTAATCCAATTATTCACTTTGTAACATAAAAAAAAGAATTTGTAACCCCAATTAAAACAACTTTGTAACCCCAGAAATAACACTTTGTAACCCCAAATAAACTCTTTCAAAATGCAAATTAACACTTCATAACCTAATACTTTGTGTTAAAAAAAAAAAAAAACAACATCATCAACAACCATAAAAATACAACAATACAAGAACAAACAAAAATTCAAAATACTAGTACAAAAACTAACCATAAACACTTTGTAACCCCCCCCCCAGTCACTTAAACACTTTGTAACCCCCCCAATACACTTTGTAACCCCCCAAAAACACTTTGTAGCCCCACAAATAACACTTTTTAACCCCCAAAACACTTTGTAACCCCCACAAATAACACTTTGTAACACCCCAAAAACACTTTGTAACCCAATAAAAACGTAACACTCTATAACCCCCCAAAACACTTTGTAATCCCACCAAAAACACTTAGCACAGATTATAAACCAAATAAAACATATTATGAGAAACACTAATTCTAAATATTCTAAATATATTATAAACCAAATAAAGCCAAATTTTCAATTAAATACAATTCAAAAGCATATCAAACAAAATTCAGCATCGCATAAAACACTAATTCACAAAATGCAAAATAAAAAAACTTACACAGTAGGTTTTTCATCCTCATCGTCTGAGTGATTTTCTTTCACCTTTTTTCTCAAATTTGTTTTCCTTCTCATCTTCTTTTCTTTGTCTTCTCTTTCTGATTTAATTTTCTTTCCCTTCTGCTCAGCATCATTCATCACATTGCTACTCTTCTCTTGAACTTCTTCAACAATCTCACTTCTATCTTCATGAACATCATTTCTCTCTTTGCTACTCCTTTCTTCATCTTCTTCATTTCTATCAAACACTTTCTTCAGAGGAAGATCTTCATCTTCTATCACTAATTTCCTCTTTGTTCCTTTATCTTTTCTTAACATGTTGATTATAGTTCTTGTAGATCTTCTTTGTGAAGATTCAACATCAACACCTTTACCACCTTTTTTTAAAACCCTTTTTTTCCTTATACCAGCAGAAGCAACATGAGTTAAAAATTCTCTTTCAGAAATTACAGCAGCATCTACAGGTTTGTCTTGAGCTTCATTACTGTTTGGTTCTGTAAGCAACAACAAATATTGAACAAATTACCACAAAAACTAACCATAAACAATTTGTACCTTGAATAAAACACTTTCTAAAATACATAAATATATTTTCTAAAATTATTTCATACTTTGTAACCCCAATTAAAAAACTTTGTAACCCCAATTAAAAAACTTTGTAACCCTAAGAAAACTACTTTGTAATCCTAATTAAAAAAACTTTTGAAACCAATTAATATTGAAAATAATTGACAACAAAAACAAACAAAAAAATACCTGATTCTGAATGTTCTGCACCAAGTATTATTTCCGGCTTATTTACCATTGCACCTTGATCTACTGCTGTTCCTTAATCTTTATCCTCTGTTTCATTTAAAGAAACAACATCATCCACAATAATAAAAATACAACAATACAAGAATAAAAATTCAAAATACTAGCACAAAAACTAACCATAAACAATTTGTAGCCCCAATAAAACACTTTGTAACTAACCTAGAACAATTATTTCTGAATAAAAAAAACTTATAAACTTATTTCATACTTTATAATCCCTATAAAAATACTTTCTAACCCCAATAACATACTTTTCTAAACAGATAATATTGAAAATAATTCAGAACAATTAACAATTACTTGATTCAAATTGTTGTTGTTCAAGTATTGTTGGTGGCTTATCTACCATTGTACCTTGATCCTTGCCAACAAGATTATCAAAATATACCGAAGCAGCTTGATCTACCATTGTTCCTTGATCTATGTTCTCTATTTCAATTAAAGGATCAACATCATCAAAATTTGTAACCCCAGTAATACACTCTCTAAATGTATAAACATTTTCTAAACTTATTTGATACTTTGTAACACCCCACCCCACCTAAACACTATGTAACCCCATGAAACAATTTAAAGGATCAACATCATTAAAATTTGTAACCCCAGTAAAACACTCTCTAAATGTATAAACATTTTCTAAACTTATTTGATACTTTGTAACCACCCCCCCCCCCACCAAAACACTTTGTAACCCCCATGAAACAATTTGTAACCCTAATAAAAAAAACTTTTAACCATAATTAAATACTTTCTAACACACTTAAACACTTTGTAACAGCCCCCCCCCCCCAAAAAAAAAAACCCTTTGTAACCCCACAAATAATACTTTGCAACTCCCTACCCAAAAAATACTTTGGAACCCCCCCAAAAAACACTTTGTAACCCCCAAAAACACTTTTAACCCCACAAATAACACTTTATAACCCCCCAAAACACTTTATAGCCCCCCCCCCAAAAAAAAAACCCTTTGTAACACCACAAATAACACTTTGTAATCCCCCAAGAACACTTTGTAACCCCATAAATAACACTTTATAACCCCTAAAACACTTTGTAACCCCCAAAAACACTTTGTAACCCCCCAAAACACTTTGTAAAACCACAAATAACACTTTATAACCACCCAAAACACTTTGTAACCCCCCCAAAACACTTTGTAATCCCCCCAAAACGCTTTGTAACCCCACAAATAACATGTCACCCCCCCCCCCCAAAAAAAACACTTTGTAACTCCCTAAATTACACTTTATAACCCCCCAAAACACTTTATAACCCCCAAAATACTTTGTAACCTCACAAATAACACTTTGTAACCCCCCCCCCCCCCAAAAAAAAACACTTTGTAACCTCACAAATAACACTTTATAACCCCCCCCAAAACACTTTATAATCCTCCCAAAACACTTTGTAACCCCCACAAATAACACTTTGTAACCCCACAAATAACACTTTGTCACCCCCCCCCCCCACAAAAAACACTTTGTAACTCCATAAATTACACTTTATAACCCCACAAAACACTTTGTAATCCCCAAAACACTTTTGAAACCCCCCAAAACACTTTGTAACCCCCCAAAATACTTTGTAACCTCACAAATAACACTTTGTAACCCTACAAATAACCTTTATAACCTCCCAAAACACTTTGTAACCCCATAAATAACACTTTGTAACCCCCCCAAAACACTTTCTAACCCCCCAAAACACTTTCTAAAAATACAATTTCTAAAACACATAAATATATTTTCTAAAATTATTTCATACTTTGTAACCCCAATTAAAAAACTTTATAACCCCAATTAAAAAACTTTATAACCCCAAGAAAACTACTTTGTAACCCTAATAAAAGAAAAATTTTGAAACCAATTAATATTGAAAATAATTGACAACAAATACAAACAAAAAAAATACCTGATTCTGAATGTTCTGCACCAAGTATTGTTTCTGGCTTATCTACCAAGCATCTTGATTTACTGTTGTTCCTTGATCTTTGTCCTCTGTATCATTTAAATAAACAACATCATCCACAATAATAAAAATACAACAATACAAGAACAAAAATTCAAAATATTAGCACAAAAACTAACTATAAACAATTTGTAACCCCAATAAAATACTTTGTTAAAAACAACATCATCCACAACAATACAAGAACAAAAATTCAAAATACTAGCACGAAAACACCTTATAACCCCCCAAAACACTTTCTAACCCCACAAATAACACTTTGTAATCCCCAAAACACTTTGTAACTTCACCAAAGCACTTTGTAACAATAGTTAAACAGTTTGTAACCCCCAAAACACTTTGTAACTCCCCCAAAACACTTTGTATCCCCCACCCCCCAAAAAAACAACACTTTGTAACCCCCCAAAACACTTGGTAACAATAGTTAAAGACTTTGTAACCACACATAAAAACTTTGAACCAACTTAAAAAATAATTGATTCACAAAAGAAAAACTAAACAAGCATTTGCAAAAACACATTAAAAACACAACTAGCACATTTTATGGAAAAAGATAAAAGTATGTAAAAATAAAAAAACAAAAAACCTACATTATTAGTTACAAATTGTTTATGCAAAAATAAATGTATAAACACTTTCTAAACTTATTTCATACTTAGTAACCCCCAATAAAACTTCTAGCAAAGTCGAATTCTAGGGTTACAAACTGTGATTCTAGCAAAAACAACTTCTGAAAATATGATAAGGTTACAAACTCGAATTCTAGGGTTACAAACTCTCATTCTAGCAAAAAAACTTCTAAAATTATAATAAGGTTACAAACTCGAATTCTAGGGTTACAAACTCTCATTCTAGCAAAAAAACTTCTGAAATTATAATAACGTTACAAACTCGAATTCTAAGGTTACAAACTCTCGTTCTAGCAAAAAAAACTTCTGAAATTATAATAAGGTTACAAACTCAAATTCTAGGGTTACAAACTCGAATTCTAGGGTTACAAAATCTCATTCTATCAAAAAAACATTGAAAACACCTAAAATTTCCAAAATAAGCATCTACTAAAAATCAACATCAAAACATACAAACTGCACAAAGCAATTGTAAAATTAAAAACTCAAAATCTACATCAAAATTTTTTAAACCTCAATATATATACTACATGCAAAGAATCAAACACATAATAAACACAATAAAAACCTCATAACTTAAACAAGTAAATAATCAAAATCAAGTAAATAATCAAAATCATCATAAACATATACAACACAATTCAACATTTTTTTGTAATTAAAAACCAAAAACTCATAAAAAAGTTTAAAAAACAAACAATCACATACCTGATTCAACATTTACCAACACAATTGTGCCTTTCTCGCCACCACGACGAATATACTTCAATTTTGGCATCATAACGAAAGTAGATGAAGAGAAATCGAACAAAAGAAAACCAAAACAGAGTATGAAAAAAATTCAAGTAGAAAAAAGAAGAAAAAAAAAACCTAAATGCAACTCAAATTACGAAAGAAAAATACTCCAAACAAGCACAAATGATGAAACTAATGGAGGTATCAAAGAGAAACTGAAAAAGCTAAAAAATGGCGGTTTAGAGAGGTTGTAAGAGAGAGAAAGAAGTGAAATGCATTGATGTCAAAATTTGAACCAACTGATGAAAAAATTAAAGTAAAAAGAAAACCGTCATTTACAAACCGTTGGGCCTTTATTGTTGCAGCGAGTTACAAAGTGTTAGGCCTTTATTGCTGAGCACGTTTTAAATTGCTTTGGGCCCTTATTGCTGCAGCATATTAGCACATTTGGGCTTTGAAATTTCGGTCTTATGGTTTCTTAACATTACAACAGGCCGTATGGTTTAATAACCATGCAATAGGCCGTATTGAAGAATTTGTGCACAATTTAAATTTGCATATTGTAGGCAAGCAAAGGAATCTGATTTTTTTTACGAGTTTGAGCTTGATAATGATTGCCATTTGATCATTTTTTTTGCCGTGATTCAAGGATGAAGAGGGACTATCAAGTGTTTGGGGATTTACTTGTGTTTGATACAACATATCGCACTAACAAATATGGTATGATTTGTGCTCCTTTTGTGGGATGAGCAAATCGCTCCTTTTGAAGAATAAAATAGGTAGTTAATGTACTTAGAGTTAAAAAGCAAATCGGTCCTTTAAAGAAACTTTGTTTCTTAGTCTTGAAATCCTTGGTTGTTTGTATGAGCTGTTGGTGAACAAACTTGCACCAATTTAGGTGTGGTACAACTCGCAAGTCCATCATTGAGTATAAGAACTTGAAGTTGTATTGTGAACTTGCTTTTGACACCATGAGGCAGTTTACAGCACATAAAATAAAGTTGTAGAGGAAGTCTTCATCAGCCAGTGCATCTTTCAATTCACCAATGTATCGATTCACTATCTGATTGACTGAAGGGCTTCCAGCTTGAGGCCCAATCCCAAATGTCTCCCTCCATCTTGCTAAGAAAGCTTTGAATTCTGCTGTGTAGAAGTCTAGTTGTGGCTCAATTATTTCTATCTCTCCTTTTGGAAGATCCATTACATAATGAATTTCTTCCTCATCTACTATTACCGTGCTGTTGCGTTTCAGATGTAATACAGACCCATCTGGATCATATGCTGCAATCAATGCAGCATTGAATTTGAGGTTGCTAGAAGGGAAGTTGATCTTTAGCAATGCTCCAAGGCCAATCCTTTCGACCGCCTCTATTTTTTCCTTTGTTAGTTCTGCAGCTAGTTTCATGAATAACAAGTGTCCTCCTCTAACTCTTGCCTTTGATTTTTTTTGCTTGTTTTCTTCAACATCAATATCATCATCATGCATGACCTATATTTGATACATTAGAAATAAAAAAAGATGAATATTTTAAAAACAATTTGTCACAGATTTACTACCAAATGTTCATAACAATGTTCAGATGATTATAAGTAATGTTCACATGACTATAAGAAATGTTCACAGGCAATGTTTATAGAATTATATGTAATGTTCACAGAATTATATGTAATGTTCATATGATTATATGTAATGTTCACATGATTATAAGTAATGTCCATAGAATTATATGTAATGTTCACATGATTATAAGTAATGTTTACAAAATTATGTGTAATGTTCATCACATGATTATAAGTAATTTTCACATGATTATTTGTAATGTTCACATGATTATTAGTATTGTTCACATGATTTTTAGTAATGTTCACATGATTATAAGTAAAGTGCACATGATTATAATTAATGTTTATATGATTATAATTAATGTTTATATGATTATAATTAATGTTCACATGAATATAAATAATGTTCACAGTAATGTTCATAAAATAATATGTAATGTTCACATGATTATAAGTAATGTTCACAGAATTATAAGTAATGTTCACATGATTATAAGTAATGTTTAAATGATTATAAGTAATGTTCATAGCAAATGTTCATATATTTTAAAAAAGTATAGTTAAACATACCTGTTGATGTTTTCCCATTTTGACAATCTTTTTCTTGACTTCATATTCAATTTCTTGTCCTTCTTTGATTTTTTTGTCTGTTTTTCTTCTGGTGGTTCAATTGCTTTTATTTTTTTGGGTGTTGTTTCCTCAATCGGAAGGTTCTCATCTTCAGCTGCAACTTTAGATTTCAGTGGTTTGGAATTTGGTGCCCTCACCAACTGTTTTTTCTGTGCAGCTTTTTGTTGTTCTTCTTTCTTTATCTTCTTCATCATACTTTTGGCTTTTTTTATTGCAACTGATTTCATTCTTCTTTTCTTTGGTGGTTTTTTAGATTCATTGTCTTCACTTTGTGGTGGTTCATCTTCTTGTTGTTCTGGTTGTGGTGGTTCATCTTCTTCTTGTTATGGTTGTGGTGGTTGTTCTCCTTGTGGTTGAGCATCTTCCTGTTGCTCTGCTTCTTTTGAATTTCTGTTTAGTATTTTCATATTAGTTTGTATAATTATTATCATAATAGCAGAGAATTATTTAAATATTAGTTTTTAAATTATAGGAAATATATGAACAAATATGTATATGTACCTTAGAATAATTTTTTCCTTTTTCTTTTGTGCCCTAGTTCTTATAATTTTGACAATGATTGGTGGCCGTTTTTATTTGGCTCTGAAGGTATATGTCAACATAAAATGTATATGGTTTGAATGAGTTGTGTATATGATGGTATTAAATTGGAAAATGCAACACAACTAGTTTATCATTATGCTGCAATGTTCACATGTACATAAGTAATGTTCACAGAATTATGTGTAATGTTCACAGGTTCATAAGTAATGTTCACATGAACAATATATATTTTGGTTAATGTGTATATTGGAAAAATGCAACACAGCTAGTGTTCACAGAAATATAAGTAATGTTCACAGAATTATGTGTAATGTTCACAGGTTCATAAGTAATGTTCACATGAACAATATATATCTTGGTAATGTTCACAGGTTTATATATAATGTGTATATTGGAAAAATGCAACACAACTAGTGTTCACAGAAATATAAGTAATGTTCACATAATTATAAGTAATTTTCACAAATTTATACGTAATGTTCATAGGTTTATAAGTAATATTCACATGAATATAACAATTGTTCACAGAAACATGTGCAATATTCACAGAATTACATGTAACGTTCACAGAATTATGTGTAATGTTCACAGATTTATAAGTAATGTATCAACCTTAGGTTTTCAATTTGAAAAGTTAGGGTTTATAATATTGTGAACATGTATGTGTATTACTGTGAACATTTTCTTTTAATTGGTGAACATTTAGTTCAAACATTAGGTTTTGAATTTGAAAAGTTAGGGTTTCTTAATTTGATGAAATGTTATACATGCAAATTAAAAACAAAATGATTATCTAATAATTTTCATATGTAGATCGAAGATAATGTTATCTTACTTTTCTGCCTCTTGTCGTTGTTGAATTTCATCTAAAACTCTTTTAACCGTGCTTTTTGGACTTTCTGTCTCTGTTTGTTGTTTTTTGCTTTTGTTTTCATGAAATCTGCAAGTGTTTGTTTTGATGGTGAATTTTTTCCCTGCATGTACAAATAATTATAATTACAAACACTTTTTACAAAAACTTCATAATACTATTAAAATGTTCATCAATTTATAGTAAAACTTCTAAAATTGAAGTGAAACTTATTCTTCATTTTGTTGGTTTATTCTGCATGTTCTTCATTCATTTTCGTCATTTTTGTACCGCAAAGCTTGTGTTGTTGCATTGATTTTGATTTTGTTTTTTTTTTTTTTTTTTTTTTTTTTTTTTTTTTTGCAGTGAATTGTTGTTAATGGAGAGAAAATGGAGAAAATAGAAGTTGAGAGAAAATGGAAGTTGAGAGAAAATGGAGCAGTTTGATGGAAGTTGAGAGAGAATATGGAGCGGTTTTTTTGAAATGAAATGCAGAAAACTTTTAAAAGTTGTCACATATAAGTATTTATAGGGTAGGGGTAGGCGTAGGCGTAGCGCGTGTTTTTTTTGTTTTTTTTGTTCTGTGACGCGCCTGGACGCGCGGGAACACAAATAATTGTGTGGTCTCGGGTCCATATATTACTTATTGCTTAAAATGAAAATAAATAAAAGGGCAATTGAATTAAATCTAAAACTATGATGTTGCAGAAGGTCAAGAAATACTTAACGGGCACTAGATCAAGACAACTCTTACGCAATAACATTTAGGGCTTGTTTACTTCAGATTATATTCAGTTCATTTTAGTTCAGTTTAGTTAATCTCTATTCAGTTCAATTCAGTTCATCTCTATTTAGTTCAATTAATGCACTTCTATTCAGTTCAATTCAGTTCAGTTCAGTTCAGTTCAATTCAGTTCAGTTCAGTTAAGTTCAGTTCAAATCTCTATTCAGCTAATGTAAATGAACCCTAAATATAATACTATAAAATAGCATATAAATAAGAAAGTAACATAAATCAAAAGTAAATAATGAGATATAGTGACCCAAAACATGAATTTATTAGAAACAGTCAAACTATGATAATCAAGTAGATGAATGTAAGTCTAATTCTATACGTAAACATAAATAAATAACTAGAACAACTAAAAACAAACTAAAATTAATCAAATGAAAGTATCAAAATAAATTAAATGAGACAAAATTGTATACTTTGTTCTAACTCGGACATGGATTTCAAAGAAAAAAGTGTGTAGCAATTTAGACAGAGCAACCACGATCGGAATTATAGGGGAATTCACACAATCACGCCATGGTGATATTAAAACAATGATCAATAGTAACTGAGAGTAAACACCGCATACTTGTTGCACTTACTGAAAATTATTATCCCTCGTGAAAAATAATAATAATAATTTGGAAATATAAAAAAGTATATCACTCATTTTTGTTCATAGTATTAGTATATTTGCATCTACCCATGCATGCAATCTATATTTGCATCTGCTCAAAATAGTCAGACCTTTAATTTATTTCAAAATAACCCCACCTTTATACATCATCTGCTTAAAACTAATATGACATTATATTAATATGACATTTTGACCTTATATATTCCAATTATATATAACCTGGCCTTATATAAAACTAATATATAATCTGCACTTATAATTATAAAAATTATATATAATTAAACCTAATTATTTCAGAATAATAAAGAAATAAAAACAACACCATGAACCATACCAATAGCAAAAACATAATTTCAGCATTAAAAATAGCTAAAATTTCAACCCAGAACTTCATAAATACCATTCAAGTTGGAATTTCAACAACACCATCAACTATACCAACACCATTCAACCCAAAATTTAATAATCAATTTGGAATTTCAAGCATAAGAAAATCAAGTTTGGATGATAAGGAATTTTAGGTGACAATGACGCATAATTTCAGCAATATCAGTGAAATTACTTCATAAAAAAAAAATCAGCTTTTTTAACAGATCTGGACACGTGGTGAGTGATGCTCGCGGCTGCTCGACGTTAGGTGGTAAGTTTTGTGTGATGGTCGACGGCCGGCGTTGCTCCTTCGATAACTGGCAGGCGAGAATTGGGGGAATTTCGATAGTTCTGCGTCTCGTTGTGTTGAAGCTAGAGTGGTGTGGGTTGGTGCGTCGACACCAGGGTGGTATGTGCTGGTGCGTCGACAAGAAGAATGGTGGGCAGGTCCGTCGCTGTGGTGGAGAAGAGAATACATGTTCGTGGTGGAGAAGAGGGTTTAATTGTTTTTTAAGGGTCTGACTATTTTCTAAGTAGTTTTTTTTAGCACTATATTTAGTAACGAACTTTTGTTGCCTTAAGTTATGAGAATCTTTCGCAACGACATCAGTTGTTGCAAAAACTGGTGATATTTCATGGTAACGACTTTCCTTATTACGTTACTAGCTTGTTGTGCACGCTATGCTTGTTGAGATTTATGGCTTATTGTTACTCGATAGTTATAAATAAAGTCCAAATTGAAATTTTGTAACTAAGTTGACATCCACATTGTTATAAAAGAAATATTGATCTACTTTAAAATGTTATTAAAAAAAAATTCAATTCTTTTTGCATCCATTTACGCTGCTTGCAACAACAATTTATTGTTCGTACTAAAATTAAAGCTTTACTTGGGGGCACCATGTAAAGATTTACAAAAATTAGTATTTATTAAATCTTTTAATAAATAAATAAAAGAATAGCAATATATTAAATCGTCGCAGTCAAACTATAATAAGATAAAAACATAAAAAAAATATTTTTTACATAAAATAACTCATATTTTATTTTATAGAATAAAATAACATATAATTGATATATTATTGAATTAATTCAAAACATTAGAATTGAATTTAATAAAGGCAAAGTTACCTTTTTATTGAATTAATTAAGGAATCACTTGTTAATTGTAATTGATTGAAGCACAAATTAGGTATTTTTTCATAATTGTTTTAAGTTAAGGCCATATAGTTATTTTCATGGGGGACATCATAGCTCCCCCATTGACTTATATATATTATGCTTTTTTTGCACGTTCATTATATGTGCGACAATATTTTTTTATATAATTTTTATACAATAGTAATATAAACAACAAAGAAATAAGGTTTGAATATGGGTTCTCATCCACTATATATTTTTTTTCTCTACTACCAAATTTTCATTGTAATCAAAAGATAAAAAATTTTATGTCAAAAAATATATCAATATGGGTATCAATTTGTAGAGAATTAAAATATATGAATTTATATATTTTTATTTTATTTTTTTGAACTATATATTTTGTATTATTTTTAATTAAAAATATAAAAAATGTGTATGAACTTTCCTTAATTATGTATTTTGTATTTTTAGAAAAATCCAAGGGCATTTAAGACTTTTCTAGGGGGGACACCATAGCTCACCCCTTGGCTTATATAATAGAGATATGGTACCTTATTTATTGCAACGACTTTTGTTGTTACAAAACATAAGCCCATTTTTCAACAATTCCCGCGAACTGTTTCAGGAGGAGGGAAATGGAAATTTAATACATTGCAATGACTATTTATTGTCGTTGCTGAAACATGCATAGCAACGACAAAAATTAGGTCGTTTCAATAAATGTGTTTTCTTGTAGTGAGTCATTCGAAGATTTATATTAATTAAAATTGCAAACATATGATTGTTTTTCAATGCCTGTAATCTGAATATTGACTACTTTAATTTGTTGTACATTCCAAATGTTTCGTTAAAAATTCATATAAATCATGCAACGCACAAGGCTCTATTTTTTTATTTTATCAATAATTAATACTGCATTAAAAGAAAATGAAAGTAGTGAAATTTAGAATCAAACTCTTGTCTTTTTAGGATTATACAATTCATATAATATTAACCCAATTCAGCGCTTTCGAATGTTTTCGTATTATTATCTCAATAATGATAATTTTAAAATATATATTTATATATTCTAACAAAAAAAACACTGGGGGCTATATGATTTTTTTTTGAATTAAAAAATCAAAATTATAATTTCATTTTTTCATTTAACATAAAATTATTAAATAAAAAATAAAAATAATGAAAAGTTAATATTAAATTACGATACATTTATAATTAATAAAAAAAATTACTAAGATAAAATTAATTTCTAATTAATTATTTTGTTAAAATCGTTTGTCGCATGAATGCTAACCTAGTGCATACCTTATTAAAAAGTATCGTGCATGCTAGATTCCAAGCCCTAGTCTATATTTAATGCTCAATTATCAAAACAAACAAACTACTAGCTAATTCCAACCTCATCCTCCTTTAACGTGAGATTATAAATCCCAATTTCATTCTGTATCCATTTTCGGAAAATAATAGATCAACCCTTCAGGTTGCCTAACGCTCCTAGACATTGGCGACTTCAGGATTTTTATAATGCTGGGTTACCATCAATTGATCAAATTTGGGGATGGGATGGTTTTTAGGCTACTACCTTTGACCCATCCCGTTCCCACCCTGCCCCGCCCTACCTTTTGTACGAATTTATATTTACTTATTTAATGGAATATTTAAACACATTGAAAATAAAATGGATAACATACTTTGAAGCCATTTTATTATTTATTATTTTATTTTTATGCATGGCACCCACCTGTATGATGGGGTGAAGAAGATTTCCTATATATCCCTACCAGTGCTGGGATGGAAATAGAAACTATACCCGCTATAGGGACGGGGATTTCATAAGTAGGTGGGCGCAAGGGAATAGTAATTGCAATATTCGCCCCGCCGCACTTGCATCCCTAGCTGGGGAAATCCTATACATATTATAATCAGTACCAAATAATGAAATAACTAACAATGTTAAAACAAAATTAAAATTTGCCTATTAACATGTAATACTACCTAGGGTGGACCCAAAATTTTTAATATGTATAGCGCCATTCGTCAAATATATATAGATTGGAAAAAAAAAATACTGCGGGACTGGAAAAAAAGTTAGTAATACTTAAGATTAGCCAATCACTCTCCTCAATTTCTAGTTAATAGGCTTTAAATTATTTCCAAGAGTAATATGTATGTAATAAGTTAGTGAGAGAATTTGTATAAAGTTACTATTTTATTATTTTATTTCTAACAAATAAACAATCAAAATTAGGAGGGTTAGCAATACTTAAGATTAACCAATCACTCTCCTCAATTTCTAGTTTTCCACAGAAAAAACAACCAATAAGTTCATTCAAAAAATAGAAAAAAAAAAAAAGCTGAAAAATGCATGGCATACTTCCCACTGCTTTGACTTATATCATCCAATAAAGTTAGCATTTTTGAAACTTTTCTCGTCAATTTAGTTCAACTTTTCTCGTCAATTGATGTAATGTTAAATAATCAATAATAACTCATAACATTATTAACATTATATACTAATTTATTAATGCTATGAATTACTATTAGTCATTTAACATTAGTCAATTAGTCAATTATTACAAGTTTACAACTCCAAATTTTATTTGTTCTCTACCAATTATCAGGCCACCGAATACGGCCGTCCTTGCACATGTGCAAGGTGGCCAACAGCACAGGGCCCCTAATTGTAAGAAGCTTATTTTCATATTTAGTCCAATATAAAAAATAAAAAATAAAAACAAAGAAAAAAACAAACAAATAAACAGTAATCTACAATGAATGTCAACTAATTGCTCCAACTTTCCATATTCCATTTTCACATTAAAAAAATATTCATTAATTGCAAATCTTAAATTTCCATGAATTAATTCTTCATCTTCATCTTCATATTTAGGGGCTAAATATTTTTGTATGAGAACAGGGCCCCAAAATTCAATAGGACGGCCCTGCCACCGAAAAAATAACCAATAAAAACACTCAAAAAAGAAAATAATTTTGATGAAGAATGCATGGCGTAGTTCCCACTGCATTGACTAATATCATCCAATAAATTTAGCATTTTTGAACCCCTTTGTCGTAAATTTAGTTAATTACTTCGTAGTTCATTCAGCCACATTATAAAACCCCATCTCTCTGTAAACGCATTAATTCTCACGTCAAAAACACTTATACTTGTTGCATGCATGGCCAGATGCTAAAATATCTACTAAGAAAAAAATATGTTATTATTATTATTAAAAAGGGAAAATTTTCATAAAATGCAACAATTATGCAGTGTTTACTCTCAGTTACTATTGATTATGGTTTTAACATCACCATGGCGTGACTCTGTGAATTCACTTGTACTTCCGATTGTGGTTTCTCTATCAAAATTGCTACTATTTTTTCACCTTATAAAATTCGTTGCTCAGTCGATTAGAACAAGGTAAAATACTTATTTTGTTCTTCAAAACATTATCCTAAAAATATTATTCAACATGACCTTTCACATTACTATTTAAAAACAAGTGATCCTAAAAATAAAAAATTATTCAACATTCTTGTCCTGGTGGCATTGTAAGTAAATGATTGTGAATGATCCTAAAAATTACTTCTTACATGTTATGTAAAGTAAGGACGTAGAAGTAAAAAAAGCCATGAAGTCATTTGACGAACACGTTACTGTTCGTGCCAAAAATAGACCAAGCTAAATGATTTAGGAACTATGGTGACTAGTGTTTGGGTTACCGTATTATTGTTTTTGGCTTACTTAAGATGTCGGATTTTGATAAGGAATGATACTTAATTATTCAAGCTAAGATATGAAATGTTAAACTGGGGTAACAATGTAGATTTAATCTAATTGCACGAATAATGGAGTAATTGTGAGGAATAGTATTGATGATTATAATGATAAAGAATAAAACAACAATGAGCAAAATAGCAATAAAATAATGGAGCAAGAATGGTAATATATTGATTTGCAAAGTCAAATAGTAATAAAATAATGTAGAATTGGTGTAATGGTACAAAGGAGAACAATAGTATGTGGCCTTGTTCCAGAATTCTCCCCTACACTAACCGTGCACTCACATATTTATAAGCAAATAATTATATAAAAATTACCTAACACTAACAACCTCCCCTTAATATGGGCAAGCTCTAACAATAAAACGGCTAACTCCTCTTGAATAATTCAAAGCCTACCACTATTCTAATGTTATTGTTTGTAGAGCTGACTACTAGCTACTCCTACAAACTAGGTAATTGCAACAACTATTGATTTAATTGATTTGAACATTTCAAAGCTCCATCCATCCACTTCTACATACCTCCATCGTAACCATATCCCATTTGATACGCCGGACCAAACGGTAGTAGAAAAATGAGGCCCAACAATTGCCCCCTATCCCTATTTTTGGAGAGACTACATCTTCGAAAGTAGGGATTAATTGTGATAAGTTATGCATAGAATCAACAACTTTCCGATCCGCAACCTTAAAGAAAAATCGTTACACACCTTCTTATCACTATTTCTAAACCTTTAATGCTTCTAAGGTAGAACGATTGTTAGCGACCATATCTTCATTTTTACGGTCAAGGTAGAGCCACGATAAGAGCTTTCATAGAGATGCTAAGACAGGAGACAAGCTTAGAAAGACGTCATCAAACCTAAGAAGTCATTAAAAGCAAAAAGAACGCAAGTGATGTCATCTTGGAAGTCCTGCAAAAAAGATGTAAAAAGGCAAAAACAACATAATTTTGAAACAATGTCTTCCTCGTAACAACAGATATCGTCCTTAAATGGGTGGTCTTTTCTGACCTCCGACTGGTCTTCCGTATGTCGGGTGTATGTCATTTATATTTTCTCGTCTGAGCTTGTGTCGCATGTCTAGTAATGCTTTGAAAAGTCATTCGTCGACATATTGGGGCAGTCTTGTCATGTTTATTGCCTTAGGTATGTATTGTATTGTTTGTCATGTGAATGATCACACACTTTGTGACATGTGAACATGCCTTAGTGGTTTCGTCATTTGTCACCGTCTGATTCGACATTAGACTGTTGTAGTAGGTTGGCCAAACCTAGCATCACATGAGTAAGCTTTAAGCTTAATGAAACGAAAAGGCATACCATATGTGACGTAAGTGGTTATGTTTATGTGTCATTCGATGCATCGATCACAGTGTTGTTTTGTCAAAGTAAATGAGGGTTTTTGAACGCTTGCAATCGACTTGTCATCTTCTCCGACATGGTACGCCAAACACGTTGTTGTTGAACAGGACACGTCGACGTAGAATAGGATACATCAAACCTACACCGCAAATGGTTAGGACCGACCGTTGGCGTTTCCGCCAACGGTCCTCCGACGCTTAAGTTAGTGAGGGTTTTGACAAAATTAAAGAACGACAATTGTAAATCTGAGAAATAGAGTTAGGCAACTTACTTGGATAAAAATGGTTTGATTTAGGATGGAAAAACAAGTGATAAAATACCATACAACAAGAAGACAAAATGAAAAGATGACATGATAGCACAGAACCAGAAGACGACATAATAACATAAAACCAGAAGACGACGTAAAAACACAAAACCATAAGACGACGTCAAAACCAGAAGGCGACATCAAAACCAAAAGACGACGTCAAAATCAGAAGACGACACAAAACCAGAAGACGTCGTGATAACACAAAAGCAGAGGACGTCGTGATAACACAAGGCAAAATGTCATGCATGGAAAGACAAAATGTCGAGGTACGTCGACGTAGAAGAAAGAAAAAATAGAAACGACATATGACATAATGACTTAAGTTAAATGCTTACTTGTTTCTCGTACTTCGTGTCTTTGTTAATCATGCCTAAGTTGTGGGTCAGTTTGTCAAACCGAATACCTTAAAGCCTTTGTCTTTCGAATATAGCTTTCGTCGTCTTCCTCCAGCCGAATATAAGCCAGGGCTTTAGCTTGGACGTCTTCCAAGATGGGATGATGGTACTTAGTCAGCTCCTTATATAACTCAGATTCGCACGACAAACCTCTTCTGAATGCCTCTATGACAGTAGGTACGTCGGGGTTGACAATCTGCATTTTCTCCTTGACAAACCGTGTCAAATAGTCTCTTAGGGGCTCGTCTCGTCTTTGTACAATGCGGTAAATGTCTCCAGACTGCTTCCTCATCTTTCGACTGGTAGCAAATTGAATGTTGAACACGTCGACCATACCTACAAAAGAAGAAATTTGTTCATTAGGCAAATTAATGAACCATGTCAAAGCATAAACTGTAAGTATCGCTCCAAATTCTTTGTAAAGACAAGCTTCCTTCATGTCTCTTGGCATTGGAATGGTCATCATTCTTTGCTTGTATTGGTTAATGTGGTCCGTTGGATCTCCAGTTCCGTCATACAGCTTCATGGAGGGTACAATGAACTTCCTCGGGATCTCCGTCATAGCAATATGGGGAGCAAAAGGCGAATTTGCATAGTTGTCCTGAGCTGTATTTTCTATCGGAGGAGGTAGTCCAGCGATCTTAGACAACATCTCTTGCATTTGGGCAATTTGTTTCGCTAGTTGGGCAATTTTTGTCGCCTCTATCATGGTTCGTCCACCTGAAACAGGAATGTCGGAATCAGTATTAGTTCCATTAAAAATATGTCTTACCTGGGGGATTGTCCCCTCGAAGCTCATGCCAAAGCCTGTGGAGAATTGCAGGAGAGTTTTCCATTTATTCCCATGGTTCGTCCATGCTGTCGTTTCTGGGACAAACGTCGTCTTTTGTCCGACTCGTACAAATGACGAATCCCCAGGTCCTGTCGTACCACCCTTGGAAGAAAGTCTATATCCTGGGGTTCCCAGGGTAGAGGTCCGCCTGACATATCGAGTTTTTTAGGCTCTTCTTGGTGTTTTTTGTGCGGTTTTTAGATAATCGGCCCCACGGTGGGCGCCAAAATGTTCGTGCCAAAAATAGACCAAGCTAAATAATTTAGGAACTATGGTGACTAGTGTTTGGCATACTTAACATGTCGGCTTTTGATAAAGAATGATACTTAATTATTCAAGCTAAGATATGGAATGTTAAACTGGGGTAACAATGGAGATTTGATCTAATTGCACGAATAATGGAGTAATTGTGAGGAATAGTATTGATGATTATATTGATAAAGAATAAAATAAAAATGATTAAAATAGCAATAAAATAATAGAGCAAGAATAGTAATATATTGATTTGCAAAGTCAAACAGTAATATAATAATGTAGAATTGGTGTAATGGTACAAAGGAGAACAATAGTATGTGGCCTTGTTCCAGAATTCTCCCCTACACTAACCGTGCACGTCACTCACATATTTATAAGCAAATAATAATATAAAAATTACCTAACACTAACAACCTACCCTTAATATGGGCAAGCTCTAAAAATAAAACGGCTAACTCCTCTTGAATAATTCAAAGCCTACCACTATTCTATTGTTATTGTTTGTAGAGCTAACTACTAGCTACTCCTACAAACTAGGTAATTGCAACAAGTATTGATTTAATTAATTTGAACATTTCAAAGCTCCATCCATCCACTTCAACATACCTCCATCGTAACCATATCCCATTTGACACGCCGGTCCAAACGGTAGTAGAAAAATGAGGCCCAACAGCTACCATTTTTTCTAAGAGATTTTTTAGTCTTGCTTGTTTAACAATTACACTAACAATGTAATCAGCCCTTTGCATAAAATTTTAATGTAATATTGTGCCTCCATTTTGGCAGAGAGATGACAAGGGAAAGGGGATTATGTTACCTGAGGACGACTATGACGACGAAGAACTCATTAAAGAAAAGGATAGGGATAACAATCGATGAACCATTGGATGGATCATCAAAAAAGAAGTTCAAAAAGAGAAAGGTATGATTTTTTATTTCTTACATATATCTGATTCATGAATTATTTTGCTTAAATTAAGCATACTTAAAATACATGTACATCTTTACTTGCTTTAAATGCTTGTGGGTCATATAGTAGGATCATTTTATTAATATAGGAGCATTTAGGGAATCTTAGGATTGTAGTTATACATGTTGTATAACCCTATTAATTGAATCGTATTCTTGCGTTTTTTAGTGGTGAGATTACTTAGGATTATATTACTTAATAAAGGATCATATATATATGTATCGTTAGAAACGTTTTTATGCTCATCATACGTAACATATATATATATATATGGATTGTTGGAAACTTTTGATAGCCAATTGAAGTAAATTCATATGCATTAGTATACATCTACATCTGCATTATTAAAATCACATGTAATTTTTTAATGTAAGATTTATCACCACAATACTCCTTAACATTGAAGGAGCGTAAAGATGTCCCTTTGGTTTCTGGTTGTTTACAAAGGGTTAGAGCTGAACAAAAAAAGTTGTGGGGCTGGGAGAAAAGACTGGAGAAAAGTAGCTACTACAAATTTTGTAAGTGGCACCCTATCGACACTCAAAATGTGAGTATAATGATTCACATCTGGAAACTCATGAGCGACCAATAGCTTTTGAGTTGCATTGTTGCTTGCATGGAATGGGGAAGGCATATTCCTCATTTCAATTCCATGATGAGATGGAAGCTGCAACCCACACCACAGTGGCCTCGTGCGTCTAGGATTTCAAGTCCTTCCCCACGCACCCATTACTCCTATCGATCGAACATGATGAAATAGACTCTTCCAGCGAAGATTCCGACTCTAGTAGTTGAAAACATTTTTAATTTAACTTAAATATCGTTGATTTTGTATTTGTAAATACTATTTTATTTTTTTGTAGTTTTATAGAACAACTTACTAGTTATGTTTTATTGTAGATTAATATTCCTTTTTTAACTGCATTGCATATTTGTCAACATGTTACATAATATTTCACGTAAATTAATTCTCCCCTATTTTGCCAAAAAAATAAAATACTCCACTATTTGTTAACATCAATTCAGTTTATTCGAAATCATCTACAGTTACATTACATAAGATCACTTAATATTTTTAAGGATCAATATTTGATTTGCAGAATATTATAGAGGGATGACCTTAAATCACATACAATTGAAGTTGGTTTTGGGTTTAACACCATCAGCCCAGGTACAAATAATATTTTTGGGCCAAATAAAATGCTCATTTTATGTTTGTATTTTTATTAAAGTTGGTTTGGTTTCAACACCTTCAGGCCCAAATATTGTATTTTAGTATTTTATATTTTAATTCTCTCTTTGTTTTAAATCAAATACAAGCTTATAGAAGATAACTTAATATTTATAAGGATCCTTATAAAAGGCAAAGTATTAAAAGGACAAATTTAACTTAAACCGTATTGGTTTTGAGTCCAATAACATCAGCCCACGTTCAAATATTGTTGTTGGGCCAAATAATAAACTGCCCATATACATAACATATACTACGTACTTGCCCATTAAATCGATAATTATTTGTTGGCCAATTTGATCAAAACACAAATCGAATAATAGAGTGGTTTGTAACATAAATCGAGATTAGTCAGATTAATACATACATTACCTCTTATTCAAACAATCAAATTACAATAACTTGAATTTGTAAAAACATTACTTGTCTTAAATAAATTATATATATATATACATATATATATATATATGTATATATATATATATACATATATATATATATGTATTTATGCCACATAATTCCAACTTTGCCTAACTATTCACAACTTCATACTTGTACAATTCTATGTAACATTTTTCTCAAGTTATATTACAATAGTAAAAATACTTAAATAAATAAATTAATTAAGAATAAGAAAAACATGTCAAATGTATGAATTTAGACTATATCAAATAATATTACAATAGCGACAACATTTAAAATAAAAACAAGTAAAAGTATGAATAAAATAAACCCCGAAATTTATTCATCTTCAGTCTAATATAACGAACTGATATATATATATATATATATATATATATATATATTTCATGTACATTATTGTTTCATATGCAATTTTGATTTTATAATAATTATTATATCTATGCTATATTTGGGTAATAGAATAAATTTCCTTCTATATTATTATAGGATCATTATTAATTATATCGGATCAAAAATGTATAAAAGGTATGAAACTGGGCTTTTCCTCGAATAATTTTATAATAATTACAATAATTAACGATAATAAAATAAAAACAAGAATAAACTCAACTTCCATCTTCACAATCACCCTCTACTAAAATTTCCTTTAATTTCTGTAAAGGATGTAGTATTAAGAATTAGGATCATTTTACTAGTTGGTTGTTATTTGGGTAAATAAAAATCTTAGGGTTTATCATCACAATCAACCTCTACTAAAATTGTTCATCATCCCAGAAACAAACTTTAGACGAAGAGAGAGACAACGACGGAAGGAAGAAGAATATGTTGATGATGATGATGATGTTCATTATTAACTCAGACCAAAAAAAAGATCTGGTGGATGCCGGTGGGAATAACAGCGTCGGTTGCGTCCTCTGATGCCGGTGAAAATGACGGCATCGGTGGCATCGCCATCAGTTGAGTTGCCATTGGTAGAGTTGCCATTGGTAACTTGGGATCACATACACCTAATGTAAGTATGTAACTCTACAATGGCAATTAGTCAATTACAAGTTTACAACTCCAAATTACATTGATTCTGTATCAATACCAGACCACCGAAAAAACAACCAATAAAAATATTCCTAAAAGAAAAATAATAATGAAGAATGCATGGCGTAGTTCCCACTGCTTTGACTTATATCGTCCAATAAATTTAGCATTTTTGAAACCCTTTGTCGTAAATTTAGCATTCAGCCACATTATAAAACCCCATCCTCTGTAAAAGCATTCTCACATCAAAACTTTAATACAAATTACATGCATGGACAGATGCTAAAATACGTACTAAGAAAAAAAAAATTTGTTATTATTATTATTATTAAAGAGGGAATTTTTTAATAAAGTGCAACACATATGCTGTGTTTACTCTCAGCTAATATTGATTATGGTTTTAACATCACCATGACATGATTGTGTGAATTCACTTGTACTTTCGATCGTGGTTTCCCTGTCTAAATCACTACTATTTTCTTGTCTTGCAAAATTCATAGTCCAGTCAATTAGAACAAGGTATAATATTTTTTTCCCAATTTTGCCTGATTTATTTCAATATTTGCATTTGATCAATTTAATTATGATTATTTTTAATTAGAAACATTTGTTTACACTACTATAGAATTAGATTTATATTTATCTATTTAATTAGTTGTGATAGTTTCACCATCTTAAAAATCATGTTGGGTCACGGTATATTATTAGTTAGGATTGATTTCTTTTACTTGTTATTTACTGTATATCATTATATGGTATTTTATAGTATTAGATTAGGCTATGGTTATCATTTAAGCCAAAAATATGTTAAATGATTATTTAATCGATAATAATTAACCTATTTTTGACTTATATAATAATAAGGTTAGCTTAATTCTGGATTTTCAAAAGGTTGACTTAATTGTGGAAGATCGACCAAATGTTGGATTATTCTTGGCATTTTTTTAAAAAATAAAAAATAAGAATTAGATATTTAAAAACTACTCATTAATACAAATAAAATAATATTGCAATTGATTTATTTTTTGTTATAGATCAGTAAATATACACAGACAAAGTTTAGTCAAAACAGACAATAAAATCAGAGCAAATCATGTCATAAAAATAAAATTCAGATCATATCAGATGAATGAACAAATTTCAGATGAACCAACCATAGCCTAATCTAATACTATGAAATACCATATAATGATATACAGTAAATAACAAAGTAAAAGAAACGTTAGTTTATATTTGACAATTTTTCCTATTTTTTTGTTCCGCAATAGTTAAAGATATTTACAGTTTCAAAACATTAAATTAAATTACTTGATATAATCTCAATAAGTAATGTATGCACCCGGGACCACCCAATTATAGGTGGTCCCGCGCGTGGCGCGCATACCAAAATCATAAAAAAAATACCACGCGCGGATCAGCAAATTTTAAAAAAAAACTCTATAAATACCTTTCTCGAGCAACCTTCAAACCTTTCAACTTCATTTTCAAAAAAACCGCCCATTTTCCTCAACTTCCATCGCCATTCTTCTCTCCAAAAATACCAAAATTCATCAAAATTACTTTAAAAAAATCACAAAAACACTTTCAGTACAACATTACAAGCACACCAGTACAAAAAATGGCGAAATCGAACAAAAAAAAACAAGCAAAGGAAGAACTTGAAGAAAAGCAACGAACTAACAAGTAAGTTTTGCTTCGATTTCTTCAAATTTTTGTATAAATTCATGAACATTTGGAAAGAAAAAACGTATATATATATGTTCTTGTTTTGAATTTTCAGAAATGAAGAAACAATTGGAGAAATGCTAAAAAAAAAACGAAAAACAAAGCAACAACACACTGAAAGTCCATCCTCTATAGTGAGGAAGGCTAGAAAACTTAGAAAAGAAGCAAGAGGAAGAGGAAAAAGCAGCGTAAGTTTTTGAAATATATTTGTATACATGCATTAGAGAATTTTTACAAAATTGCACCGAAAAAATCTGTGAACATTACTAATACTGTGAACATTGCATAAATTAGTGAAATATATCTGTGAGCATTGTGGTGAACATTGTGGTGAAATATGTTTTTGAAATATATTTGTGTACATGCATTACAGAATTTTTACAAAATTGCACCAAAAAAATCTGTGAACACTCAAACCCTAACAATATGTGAACATTCAATACTGTGAACATTGTGGTGAACATTGCCTAATAGTGAAGTATATTTGTGAAAAATGTTGTGAACATAGTGGTCAACATTGCATAAATTAGTAAAAAATGTTGTGAAAAATGTTGTGAACATTGTGGTGAACATTACATAAATTAGGGAAATATATTTATGAAAAATGTTTTTGAAATATATTAGTGTACATGCATTACAGAATTTTTACAAAATTGCACCGAAAAAATTTGTGAACATTGAAACCCTAACAATATGTGAACATTCAATACTGTGAACATTGTGGCGAACATTGCATAATAGTGAATTATATTTTTTAAAAATGTTGTGAACATTGTGGTGAACATTAGATAAATGGAAATATATTTGTGAACATTGTGGTGAACATTGCATACATTAGGGAAAGATATTTGTGAAAAATGATGTGAACATTGTGGTGAACATAGCATAAATTAGTGAAATATATTTGTGAACAATGTTGTGAACATTGTGGTGAAAATTGAATCCCTAATAATATGTGAACATTAAAAAACGTGGTGAACATTGTGGTGAACATTGCATAAATTAGTGAAATATATTTGTGAACAATGTTGTGAACATTGTGGTCAACATTGAATCCCTAATAATATGTGAACATTAAAAAACGTGGTGAACATTGTGGTGAACATTGCATAAATTAGTGAAATATATTTGTGAACAATGTTGTGAACATTGTGGTGAACATTGAATCCCTAATAATATGTGAACATTAAAAAACGTGGTGAACATTGTGGTGAACATTGCATAAATTAGTGAAATATATTTGTGAAAAATGTTGTGAACATTGTGGTGAACATTGAAACCCTAACACTATGTGAACATTAAAAAACGTGGTGAACATTGCATAAATTAGAGAAATATATTTGTAAAAAACGTTGTGAACATTGTGGTGAACATTGCATAAATTAGTGAAATATATTTGTGAAAAATGTTGTGACACAACAAGAAATTCTGGTTCGGCCGACCGCTTTTACCGACCGACTATATTATTGTCGGTAACTACCGACCGTTCCCGACCGTACACGGTCGTAAAAATTTTCCGACCGTCATTACAATCGGAACAAAATTTACCGACCGTTTTTTCGACCGATCAGCGGTCGGTATTACCGACCGCCACGAAGACGGCGGTAATACCGACCGCTGGTCGGTCGGAAAAAACGTTCTTTTTTTTGGGTTTTTTTTTGGTTTTATTTTTTGTGTTTACCGACCGCTACCGACCGACGGGGCGGTCGGCCGAGCGTTTATTTTTTTAAAACCCGACTCCTTCTTTTCGTTTTGAAACACTTCTCTCAATCTCACCCCAAACTTCAAAACCCTAAAGCCCAAGCAGACCTGTCGACCCCTAGTCTGCCGCCGTCCCCTCGTCTGCAGCCGTCCCGTCGGCCACCGTCCCGTCGGCCACCGTCCCCTCTTCAGTTCTGCCGCCGTCTTCTCTTCGATTTGTTGTTCGAATTGCAGCAGGTAAGTTTTTTTTTATTTTTTTTTACTTTTCAGTTCGAAAAATGCAAAATCTGGTTGTTTGCTTGATTATTTTCAGTTCGAAAAATCTGAATTAAAATACTTCGAATGTTTGCTTGATTTTTGTTTAGATTTTCGTTCAATTTATTTTTCGAATGACTGCTTCTCTTTTCTCATTTCTTTGCTTGATTTTTTGGTTTAGTTTTATGCTTTTGATTTCTTTGCTTGATTATATTTTTTCATAATTTAGTTTATGTTCTTAATTTTTTTATTATATATTCATATAATTTGGTTTGATTATGTTCTTGTATCCCTTGTAATTTTCGTTTTTTTATATTTTAGATTCACTGTTTGTTTTTTTCATGTTTTTTCAATTTTTTTCGATTTTTCTGTAATTTTCTTTAATTTTCATATTTTCTATTTTTTTCTGTTTTTTTTTCTGTTTTTTTTTTTATGTTTTTTCAATTTTTTTCAATTTTTTTCGAATTTTCTGTAATTTTCATATTTTTTTTATTTTTTTTCTTTTCTGTAATTTTAAATTTTCTTTTAGCTTTTTTTGGTAGATTTTCTGTATTTATTTTACATTTTCTTTATTTTTTAACTTTTTTTTATTTAAGTAATTATGGGTTTGAAGTAATTTTTGTCAATTTGTCATACAAGATAGACACAGTGGTATAGAACTTAGAAGTAACGAAGTATATATGACGGTAAGAGGAAGGACACAACTAGTTCCTTTAGTTGATATTTGGTTAATATATGGTTTGATTTTTCTTTTTTTAGTAACCTATGAAGTATATATGTCGGTAAAGAGGAAAGACACAAAAATTAAATTAATATTTGTTCATGTTCATGTTTTTATGTTGTTTATCATGCATAAATGTTAATATTTAAGTCGGGCATAAATTAGTACAAATTAGATTAGCAAATATTGTTGTTTTGGCCTTCTTATTATCGATTGTGATCATGGTTTAGTGTGGGTTTGTTTCATTCCCCAAATTGACCTTGTTGTGTCAAAACGTGTGGAATCAAGACCTAAAAAGCTTAAATGAATAACTTATATGATTTGCAGGAAAGATAAACCAAGAACCTTTTGGAGTCCGAGCGCGCTAAGGCGGAGTTGGAGGAGAGAGACCGCCATCGGGAGGACCATCAGCGCCGTCTGGAGGATAATCAAAAGAAGCAAGCGGAGTGTAGTTAATTTTTAGATTTCGGTTTATTATAGCTTACTTTTTTGCAAATTGTAACATGTATTAGTCTTGTGTATTAAGAATTATTTATATAAAAAATATAAAATTTAATTTCATAATTTTAATTTGTTTTTCATTAATATATAATTTAATTTATTTTTTAAAGCATTTTTCATATTTAGTGAAAAGAAAAAAAACAAAAAAAATGGAACAATGGCGCTAAAATGCTGAAGAAATGGCGCTAAATGCCAATTTTCCGACCGTGGGTCGGTCGGTAATTACCGACCATCGTAACAACGGTCGGTAATTACTGACCGACCCGCGGTCGGAAAATTGGCATTTAGCGCCATTTTTCCATTCTCCTCCAATCGGTCGGTAATCGGTCGGTAAAAAAGTTCCCGACCGACTAGCGGTCGGTATAAACAATTTACCGACTAAATTTCCACCGACCAACATTTACCGACCGGGAGCGGTCGGAAAAGTTGTTTCCCGACCGTTCACGGTCGGTAACCGACGGTCGGCCGAGAGTGATTTTCTTGTTGTGTGAACATTGTGGTGAACATTGAAACCCTAACACTATGTGAACATTAAAAAACGTGGTGAACATTGTGGTGAACATTGCATAAATAAGAGAAATATATTTGTAAAAAATGTTGTGAACATTGTGGTGAACATTGAAACCCTAGCACTATGTGAACATTGTGGTGAACATTGGATAAATTAGTAAAATATATTTGTGAAAAATGTTGTGAACATTGTGGTGAACATTGACTCGAGCTTTGAATCAAATCTCCATTACTTCAATTATTTCGATCTTATAACAGATCGAAAGCTAATACAGAAAATGTTGTTCTCAAATATGTAAATAATAAGCAAAGAACAACTGTTTTTGGCAGGTATATCAATCTTTATATTTAAATACCACTGAATACAAATTCCATATGATCTTAACTAATACATTTTCATTATATAAAATAGGGAAGCACAAAAAGAATTGGAAAAAGAAGCTGAGGTTCATCAAGGTGATTAAGAAGATGAGGAAGAAGTTCATCAACCAGAACAAGAACAAAAAGAACAACAATAGGAAATACAACAAGAACAACACAGGCCAATAACAAGAGGAAGTAGAAAAAGGTCTGTTACCATAAAAAAACAAAAAAACATCTTAATACCACTGAAAACAATTCTCATATAAGCTTAACTAATACATTTTCATTATTTATAACATGGAAGCACAAAAAGAATTAGAAAAAGAAGCTGATGAAGGTGATCAACAAGGTGATCAAGAAGCAGAACAAGAAAAGGAACAACATGAACAAAAAGAACAGGAAGAAGAAGACAAACCAGTATAAACAGGAAGAAGAAAAAAGTCTGTTGCAATAAAAAAAGCAAAAACATTGATGAAAAAAATCAAAAAAGAGGAAGCAACAAAGGCTTCCAAAAAACAAATTGTTGAAGCAACACCAGCAGAGAAAAAGGTGCCCATAAAACGGAAAGCACCAACAGAAAGTGAGGAAACACTAAAGAGGATAAAACAAACCATTGATCCTCAGAAGAAAAAGGAAATGGTATGTTTTTAATTACATGTTACATAATATTACATAGAATGTTCACTATAACTATTATAAATGTTCACAAGATAAATAATTAATGCTTACGAACAGAGAAATGTTGTGAACATTGTGTTGATCATTGAAACGCTAGCACTATGTGAAAATTAAAAACTTAGTGAACATTGTGGTGAACATTGCATAAATTTGTGAAATATATTTGTGAAAAATGCTGTGAACATTGTGGTGAACATTAAAACCTAGTACTATGTGAGCATTAAAAAACTAGTGAACATTGTGGTGAACATTGCATAAATTTGTGAAATATATTTGTGAAAAAAGTTGTGAACATTGTCGTGAACATTGAAACCCTAACACTATGTGAACATTAAAAAATGTTGTGAACATTGTGGTGAACATTGCATAAATTAATGCTCACAGATGTTACTAACACTGACTATATTACTTTCAAATATTCAATTCACAGGTGCTACATGATGATGATGTTGAACAAAAAGAAGAGCCCAAGCTACTCCAGAACAAAGTAAAAGTAAGAGGCGGTCATGTGCTGTTCATGGACCTCGTTGAACATCTTACGGAGGAGAAGAAACAAGCCGTTCGGGAACTAGGGCTTGGTTCGCTGCTTAAGTTGGACTTCCCTCAAGGAAATACTACTTTCAATTCTCTGCTGCTTTCTCACTTTGATACGGATAGTTCAACCTTGAAACTACCAAACAACAAACAAATAAAAATCAATGAAGAAGATGTTCGGAATGTGCTGGGGCTACCAAACGGTGACATAACAATTCTAGAGCCAGATCTCCACGAATACACTGACCGTTTCAAAAAAAAATTAGCTCAGTGGAGAGGCTCTTATGGAATTGGGCAGAATGCTGGAAGCCCAACAGTGAAACAGATAGTCACACGATACACCACACAATTGAAAAATTCCACAGCTGATGACACATTCAAGCACAACTTTTTAGTTGTTGCTGTAAACTGCCTAATGTCATCAAAAGTAAACTCCCAAAGCAGCTTCAAATTCCTTTATTCTATGGTTGATCTCGAGGTCATCCGGCGTTTGAACTGGTGCAAGTATGTTCACCAGCACTTGATTTCAGATGCTAAGGAATACAAGGAGAAGAATCAAAGCTTTTTCAAGGGGCCAATTTCTTTCTTAACTGTAAGTATAATTACTGTTTTTAATTATTTTCATTTATTTCCAAATGTTCTATAAAATATTCATAGTTAACCAATCTAACCTTCAAATGTTCACAGCTATGCTACATGGATAGAGTAAGGAGACAAGGCCTCAAACAAAGAAGGACACTTCCCCTAATTGCAAGCTGGACAAAAAAATGATCCAAGAACGGATAAATATAGAGCTTGCTGAAGGATTTGGCAAGGGGGAAGTCCTGAAGCGGATAAAAAGCATTGAAAAACATGCTGAAAAGAAAAACAATGATGAGGATATGTCTGCTGAAAAGCAGCAAAAAAAGAATCCTGATGATGATTTGTCAAAAGGGCCTGCACAAAGGCGCCTTAGCATGGATGATGACAATGACAACAATGATCTTCATGTTGAAAATCTTTTTGAAGATGATGAACTACCAGCAAAGCCTTCTGAAAAACCTACAGCAAATGAAGACAATCAGGCTTTAACATCTGTTGAGGTAAATATATAATTCAACATATACTTTATATACTTGTTGCAATGTTCACTGTAAAACAATGAAATGTTCACTGAAATGTTCGCTAAAATGTTCACTGAGTTTATAGCAAATGTTAACTTCTAAAATTATAAATGGTCACACTAAATCCTACAAATATACACTGATATGCACTAATTTTCTAATATTAAATTAAAAGTTACATGCAAATGTTCACTAATATAATACAAATTATAATGATCATTAAGTGAATAGTTTATGTACATGCTTTTTGTATGTTCACTGAAATGTTCACTAATATAATACAAATGTTCAGAATAAAAATAAACAATGCTCTATTATAGGCCATACATATTAACTCAAAAATATATAATATTCACTGAAATGTTCACTGATTTTACTGAAATGTTCACTGATTTTACTGAAATGTTCACTGATTTATATGCCTTTTCTTACATAAATACATCTTGATTATAACCTTTAAATTTTACAGGGTTTTCTAAATGAGTTCTGTGAGGAACTAAAAATCATAGGACCTCATGTAACAAAATTGAGAAAAATGATTGTGCAAGCTCAATCTTGCCAAACAACAATTTGGCTGATAAAGCTACTGAATACATCGATGAGATACAGAAGCAGCGAGTGGAAGAAACAAGTTCTCTGCTATCCCAAGACAAAAATGTTTTTGAAAGTCCAACATTTTTAAAAGAAATAGAACGGATTGAAAAAGAAATAATAGCAGAGAAAAGAAGAAATGAAAGAGTTGTATTAGTGGAAAAACAACAGTTTGATCCAAATATGCCATTTGATATTGGCTTCAGATTGCTTCTAACACCAGTCTCACAGCAAGAAGACCCTCAATCTCCATCCCCTATCACCGTCATCAATGTAAGCTTGAGAACTCCGATGTCAACCACAACAGAAGTTCTAAAAATGTTTGAGTATGAGGAGACTCCTTTAGGAGATGTCAATGATAAGGATGAGGAAGAAAGTAAGAAGCACAAGAGCAACAACAATGAGACAACAAAACAGCCAATTCAACAACAAGAACTTCAAGGGTAATATTCACAAAGTTACATACAAATGTTCACAATTTCTTAGTTAATTGTTCTTCTAACACTAATTCAATGTTCACTAGGCAAACAAGACCACAAAGAGTACACAATCTACCAAAATCCTTCCGCTCACCATTTATGGTCAGATACAAAGATTTTTTCAAGGATATGGATACTCTCAAGGCTGCTATCACTGACTATGCATTATCAGATGGTGAAGAAGAGTAATATTCTATCTATACTTGTCTAATTTGTAATAAATAAAATTTTCAATACACCAATTATTTATGTCTTAAATTTAAAACAGCGAATTACTTTACGACGACGGTATGAATTCAATAAACCGCTCGGAAATGAAGACTATGACAGCTGAAGAAGAAGTAATGAACTGTGTTGTTGATTCATGGTCAAAAATCCTCAACAATGGCATCACCAATGAAAGCCAGAAGAAAAAGGACAGATTCTACTTTGGCACTATGCTCTTTGTAAGTTTTATTTAAATATCTTATCAATTTTGCATGTTCACAAAATTAATCCCAAATGTTCACATAAATGCTTGCAAATGTTCGCAAAAATAAGCTTTAAACAATGCGGAATGTTCACAAATTCACACTAAATGTTCACAGATGTTCATCTGCATAAATGAAATATTTGAAGAATCGTCTACAATGGAAGAAAGATTGCCTTCGGGAATTGAGAGAATGACTGAAGAATTCAAATTGTCCAAATCAAACATCAACAACATAAACATGGTACGAAAAAAATTTAATTTCTACTTAATTTCTTATATTATTACTATTACACATTTGAGTTTACCACTAAACACAAATTATTTGTGCCAGTTCTTTTTTCCTTGTCTGTATGAAGGCCACTACTTTTTGTTGTGCATGGACAAACAAAAGAAAACAATGTTCATTATTGACAACAGAACGTTGCCAGAAGGAATTGATGAAGAGGCCAAGTATGGAGACAGGCCGGATAAAATGGTAACATTACTAACATTTTTTTTTAATTTGCATTTCAATTAATTTGGCATAATTAATTTGGCATAATGGATGTCACTATAAAAGAATTGTTTTTGCTACAGCTGAAGCTGCTTGCAGAATGGCTCAAAGAAAAAAACTGCAAAGATTGGAACATGTTCACTGAGTTCAAGCGAGTACTTTTGCAAATGTCGTGGAAGTCAATGTTTGATGTCACAAATTGTGGAATTTATTTGATGCATCACATTGAAACTTTCAATGGCGAGGATAATTGGCAATGTGACTTCAAAGATGGCGATCAGGTAAAATATCACTCTACTTATAAATATCTATAAATGTTTTTACACATCAATTATAAATGTTCACTGATTAATTATAAATGTTCAATGATTTTACTACAAATGTTCACTGATTTTACTATAAATGTTCACTGATTAATTATAAATGTTCACAGTAAACCATTCGAAATGTTCACTGATTAATTCTATTTTTTATTCAATAATGTTCACAATTATGTTCTGAAATTTAAATTGATTGAATATTTAAATTTAAATACTAACTAGTAATTAACAATAATAAATATTTCAGGAACTTGCCATTGCAAATCTCCGAGCAAGATACTGCAGCCAAATAATATTGCATAGAGAGAACAAAAACAAGAATGAAATGATGGAAAGTGCAAGATTGAGGAGGGTGCATACTACTGATGCAGGGTTGTCAGATATACAATGACACATTTTCAAAAATTAGGTCTTTCAGAATATTCATGATATTTTTTGGTTGGAATGTCTATAAACTAATTTGAATATTTTCATTGCAGTAATTAGCTCTTGAATGGTGAATATTGTCAACATTTTGCTATCAACATTATGGGTCTAGAATGATGAATGCTGTAAATATTTTGTTAGGTATATAATGCTAAATATTTTAGTTTGTGAACAAACAATATTAAATGTAAATGATGTTCTTACTATTATATAATATTCGACATTGCCGTGAACATTTCAGTGAACTTTATAATGAACATTTCTGAGAACTTTGCAATGAACATTTCTATGAATTTTCCCCTACATACTAATACTATTTGACTATAATTCTTCAAATGTGTAAGTAAAAAACTCATTAAAAAATCATGAATGCTATTATATAATATTCAACATTGCAGTGAACATTTCGGTGAACTTTATAATGAACATTTCTGTGAACTTTGCAATCAACATTTCTATGAATTTTCCTTTACATACTAATAATATTTGACTATAATTCTAAAATGTGTAAGTAAACAACACATTTAAAAAAATCATAAATTCTAGACAAAATATGATCATTCAAAATGAGCAAGCATTACATCAAAAAATGGATCAACCCTATGCACTTCATCACGTAAAGTACAATCACCATCCACACTCTGCCTACTTGTTGATGCTTGATATCTATTTATACCATGAACTCCATCTTGCTGCATAAAATAAGATCCAACATTAGGACTCTCTTCATGAACACCTTGGGAGGCTTCACTTGCAAAACTCACTGATGCTTCGGCCTTCTTCTATCGTGGCCTTTTCTTCTGAGGACGCACAACCTTTTTTCGAACAGGAGCAACCTCACCATTGCCTAAAATTCCAACCAAATCTGAATCTTCAGCCATTGGATGCACATAACTAACAACACCTGCATCAAAACCCTTCACAACCAACATAAACAATATCAAAAAAAGAAAGAAAATCAATTAATGTTCACAAATACAAAAAACAATGTTCACCACACAAACAGGTAATGTTCACAATACTAGTGAACATTAATAAAAATGTTCCAAAAAATTTAGAGTGTTCACAGCATAAATAGAAATGTTCACTAAAATGTTCACAACATAAACATAAATCTTCAAAGACAAATATTCAAAAAGTTCACCACACAAACAAGTAATGTTCACAATACTAGTGTACATTAATAACTTTTATTTCAGAAAGATTACAATGTTAACAGCATTAATCAAAGAAAAAAAACAACAACAAAGTAATAAACCTGTGAACATTACTTATAATGCTGTGAACATTACTTATAAACATGTGAACATTACTTATAAACCTGTGAAATTTACAATTAACTCTGTGAACATTACTAATAATACTATGAATATTACTTATAATCATATGAACATTACTTATAAACCTATGAACATTACTTAGAAATATGTGAACATTACTTATAATCATGTGAACATTAGTTATAATCATGTGAATATTACTATTAATTCTGTGAACCTTACTATTAATTCTGTGAACATTACTAATAATATTATAAACATTACTTATAAATATGTGAACATTACTCATAATCATGTGGACATTGCTGTGGACAATACTTATAATTATTTGAGAAATGTTCACAATATTATAAGAAATGTTCACTGAACACATAACAAATGTTCACTGAACACAACACATACCTGAACTGAACTTTGTGCTGTACTCTTAAGATAGTCAGCATATACACCCACTCGTTTCCTCCAAGCATTTGCCTTGTTTCGTGCCTTTTCAACAGCTCCCTTGGGTCTGATATTCCTCTCATATTTTTTCGTGACCACGGGAGGATCCTTAATAGTTAAATGCGACATATCAATAGCTGCTTCCTCCTCATCAACTTCAGTAATCTTTACTAGTCCCCGAATACTCTCTATTTTTTCCCTTAACCAGTTCATACCGCTATCAAATTCATCTCTACAAAGAGGAATATCAGCACAAGCCATGACAAATTGAGAAAGAAATCTCATCTTCTGAGCCCTCCAGACAGAAGGTTGGACAACATTCGACTTGTCACGTAATTCCTCAACAGATTGACACGTCATTGCGGTTTTACACCAACGCTTAACAATATATTGGTCTGGTATGCGGCCGACACAGTGCAAGTGGTACACACGTAGTGAATGGGAACAGAGAAGTCCCATCTCACTAAAGTACTTGCATGTGCACCTTATATCAAGACTATCTTTATTAAAGCACACTTGATGCTTGATAAAATCAATCTTCGGCCTCCAAACATAATAATTATATTCAGGCAAGGGAACACTATTATTATCATGATCACACGCAGCTCCTTTAATAAATTCCTCCTCAAATATCTTATACACCTCAATAGTGTATACATCACATGCATGGCATAGTAGAGAAACGTTTGCAAACGCTAAATGTCGTTTACCTTTCGAAAAATTGAAGTCTTCTCCATTTTCCCTACTTCTCCAATCAGAAATAACATCAAGAAAAATATTGTAAAAATCGGACAAACCATGGGTTGCTTTCAACCTATGAGATTGGAATGGTTTGTAGATTCACTTCTTTGTGAAGACAAAACACCTCCAGAAAAATATTCTTTGGAAAAAGCAGGACACCACTTCTCCTTCATCAGATACAAATCATTCAGCCAATTATTGTTTGAACAACCATACTTTAATAGCATCCTGTAATGCATGAACGAATATTGTAGTTACTATATCAGTGAACATTGCAGTGAACATTGAAGTAAACATGACAGTGAACATTAAAATATGATGACATATAGAGTAAATGTTCACGACCTATTAAATAAATGTTCACGATAAAAAGTTGAATTTTCAAAATATAAACCACCAACCTATTCCAGTAGTGTTCAAATTCAGCTGGAGTCTCAACATACTTAAGAAGATAGTTGAAAAGGGGACAAAAACCCTCCAGTGCTCTTAGTGCACCAATATTCTTTGCCGATTTCTCACCAAGATGCCAAGTGCATAAGCGATGATGAACATTTGGCATGACAATCTTAATAGCAGCAGCCATTGCAGCACATTGATCGGTCATAATAGTAACAGGAAAAACATATCCAACAGAACTCAAAAAAGAATCAAAAAGCCAAATAAATGACTCAATCCTTTCATTTAAAACAAAACCCATCCCAAACATAATATTATTACAATGATGATTCATTCCAACAAAAGGAGCACAAATCATACCATACTTATTTGTCCTATAAGTTGTATCAAACACAAGAAGATCACCAAAAGCTTGATAATCCCTCTTCATCCTTGCATCACGCCAGAAAAAACTAATCAAATAGCCATGATCATCAAGCTCAAACTCATAAAAAAAAATCAGATTCCTTTGCTTGCCTACAATATGCAAATATTCACTGTCTTAGTATAAATGTTCACAAAATACTAAATAAATGTTCATAGAATACTAAATAAATGTTCACAAAAAATGTATTAAACATTCACTATACCTTTGGGCAAAAATCTTGATCAAGTGCTTACAATCAAATCCCTCAAGCTTTTTATGCTTCTCAGCAGCCATAACATTATAAGCATCTCTCTTAGTAAACCCAACCATAGGAGAACCACCAGCTTCTCTACTCATCACACGGACAGCATCAGAAACTTTAACCCCACTAGATGTCAAGTTAAGCATGAAATTCTTTTGATCATCCGTGATTTTCCGTTGGGACCTCAACAAGTGTCTCTTGTCAACAGGCAACATAACATGATTATGAACCATCTCATGCCTAGTACAAGTCCAAACTCCATCCTTCCCGATACTGAATTGTACAAAGGCTTTACAATTTGTTCTAACATCGATCCTATCATAACTATGCATCATCTGTTTGGAATGATTTTTGACACCAGCATTTGAGCATAAGTAACGCCTCATCGTCCAACCTTGACCACCGGCTCTAGCTCTATTTTTACCCTTCCTTATACTAAAACCCTTCGAAAAAGCATACTCGTTATACAAATTATATGCTTCATCATCACCACTAACAGTCTTATATAACAATTCAGAAGTGTCTGCTTCACTCACAACAACTTCTTCATTAATAGCTGCACAAAATTTGACAACAATATTCACACAAATGTTGACACAAATGTTCACACAAAATTTTAAAAAAAAATGTTCACAAAAATGATCACACAAATCTTCATGAATATATAGGAATATTCACAAACATAAAGAATAATGTTCAAATATGAATGTTCACATAAATGTTCACACAAATCTTCATGAATATATAGGAATATTCACCAATATAAAGAATAACGTTCAAATATGAATGTTCACAGAAATGATCACACAAATCTTCATGAATATATAGGAATATTCCCCAATATAAAGAATAACATTCAAATATGAATGTTCACAGAAATGTTCACACAAAAATTCATGAATATATAGGAATATTCACCAATATAAAGAAAAATATTCAAATATGAATGTTCACAGAAATGTTCTCCATATTATTTACAGCAATGTTCACTACCACTTTAAAAAAAAAAAAATCATCACAAACAATTGAAAATGCAATTAAGCAATATTCACAACAATACCAGCAACAATAATTCCGCAAATTAAAATCAAATTAACATCAAATTATTGATCAACATAAAAATAAAAAAAAATGAAAAACTTACAATTATCACCATGATCATCATTTTCAACAGGGAATGTAGCTTCATTTGAAATATCAGCATCAAAACTCAAATTATCATCCATTAAATCAAATCAATTGTGCAAAAGAAGCAAAATTCTAAAGTGAAGAATTCCGAAAATGGAGTAAAAATATCGAAAAATTAAAAACGTATACTAGAGTTTCAAGCAATTCATAAAATGGCGAAAAATATTGAATAGCTGATTCAAAAAATGGTGAAAATGCAACAAAAATGGTGTAATAGACATGCAAAAATGGTGTAATGGAAGAAAAAACAGAGCAGAAAAAAAAAAGTAGAAGGCGTCATTTAAAACGAACTTTTTAAACAATTTTTTTTTTTTTATAAAACGACGTCATATGGACCCGGGACCACCCAGCTGGGTGGTCCCGGGTCCATACAATAATTTGCGATATAATCTAAACTTATTTTTTTATGATATGATTTGAATTTATTTTTTCTGATATGATCTGAAATAAGTTGAATTAACAAGGCCTTAAGGTCATTATGTAAGAGTTGTTCTAGCGTAACGTATTCCATGCGTTTTTTTGCAACGCTGTAGTTTAGATTTAACTCCTTTGCCTTTTGATTTATTGTCATTTTCACAACATTTATATTTGATCATTTTTATTTTCTTTGGCATAATATATTAATAGACTCATAGTACGCCACAATTTGTATTTGGACATAATAGTGTATAACTTTTTCTATGGTAGTTATACCTTTTTTATTTATTTTGTTTTACTGTTGTATCTCTATTATAAGCCAAGGGGAGAGCCATGGTGTCCCCCTCGAAAAGTCCATCTTACCCCTAAAAAACTTTCTAAAATCTTAATTTTTATCACTCCTAATTATTAAGGAAATTTATTACAATTTTGGGACTTTTTAAAATGAAAATCGTACAAAATATAAACTTCAAAAAAAATAATAAAAATACCAAAATTCATATTTTTAAATTCTCTATAAATAGACATCCATATTGATATAGTTCATCAAATAAAAATTTTACATTTTGATTATCGTAGAAATTTGGTAACCAATAGAATATGGTAAATAAAACTTTTCTTTTGTTTATTGTTGTGGGATGACCGAATGAAAGGAGAAAAATTGTTTTTGATTATGTGAATGAGTGTGAATTTGACACTTTTTCAATTTTCGAACAAATAACCTTTATTTTTTTGTTTGTTTCGACAGATTAATATATGTATTTAAAATACAATCGCACGCAAAGCGTGCATAGAAGGCTAGTCACTACTTAATTGACTCGTCTTACCAAAATATATAATTTGCAATGCTGAGTATTCGGTCTATCTTTATTTAGTTTACACATTTTGACTTTTAGGACTATTTATGAAATTTAGTATGACCATCATTTGTAATTTTTATATAATAAAAACATAGTCATAATATTTATGAAATTTGGTTTGACCTTCGTTCGTAATTTTTACTATATTGCAGAGTACTCGGTCCATTTTTATATAGAAAAAAAAATTGTACATTGATAATTTTTTAACTAAAAACCTTTCCACACCTATTGAATGTAGGAATAACAAAATGAATTTAATAGCAATATAGTAAGGTAGTGTTTGGATATGTGAAATTTATTTGAAATTGATGAAGTCAATTTCTGAAATTAAAATTTTACAATTCGAATGACAATTATTTATTTGTGCTGTTTTTGGAATTTGAAAGATATTGTTTTGTTAAGTAGTTGAAATACACAAATTTTGTTTGTTAAGCATTTGGGTTAGGAATTAGGCCAAGTCCAATTCTAAATTTTTTAACTTGCCAAACATGTAATTTGACTCAAATCCATCATTTCAAATGAAATTCTTGTATCCAAACATAGCATAAAATTATTTAGAAATGATTGTTTAGATAGCTATGGAAAAATAAAATCAAGAAAAAAGACAAATATAATAAAACAAAATATAGTGATGAAATAATAATTACTCTCATCACTATTTTCAAATTTTGTATTTAATGTAGGAAACATAGAATTTAATAATCCCACCTTTTGGTGGTCTGCTCAAAATAATCATATTTTTAATTTATTTCAAAATAATCTCACTTTTATACATCATCTACTTAAAATAGACTATATCACCCAAAATCGGGTCCATTTTGAGAAGAAAATTTAACGGTGAGATTATTTTAAGCAACTGATATATAAAGGTGGAATTGTTTTGGAATAAATTAAAGGTGAGATTATTATTAAATTAATAATCCCACCTTTTGGTGGTCTGCTCAAAATAATCCCACCTTCAGTTTATTCCAAAATAATCCACTTTTATGTATCATCTTCTTAAAATGGACTTTGTAACCCAAAATCGGGTCCGTTTTTAGAAGATAAATTAAAGATGAGATTATTTTCAGTAATTGAATCATAAAGGTGGGATTATTTTGAAATAAATTAAACTTGGGATTATTTTGAGCGGACCACCGAAAGGTGGGATTATTAAACTCCATTTTAAAAAATTGGGTTTTTCTCAGTTATACCTATGAGGTATTGGGATTTCCCACCTGTAGCCACGACTTTTGAAAATTATCTGTTATATCCATGAGGTTTGTAAAAAATTTTAACTATAGCCAAAAAATATAATTATCGGTTACAAACGTTAGCATCGTTTACTTTGCAAAAAAATGTGGGGGCGTGGTGGACTTTTGTTAGGTTGATTTGGTAGTTGTGGTGGTGAAAATTAATGTTAGTTTGTAGTTAACGACTTAACTATGTTAGCTATTATTATGTTTGTTGGCTACGGTTAAGAATCTTATAAAACGTCATGGGTATAGCAGAAACTTTTCAATATTCATTACAGTTGGGAAATCCCAATTCAATAACTCATGGGTTGAGGAAAACCATAAAACATTTCTTTTTAAAAAATGAAGATGTGACATGTAATTTTGGCGGGAAAAAAATTGTTGAGAGTATAACATGTGGTTTTGATGACATGCAGCCCTACAAACATCCACATCAAAGATTCCAACCTTACCTCCACATCTCCAAAAATTAACTCCGCGGCTTACCCAAATTAGACCACCACAACTAATAACAACACAATCTCAGACCACACCACCCCATACGACCTCATCCCTGAGAAGTGAGAACCACCCATTCCCAACACCTACCACGGTTTTTCAACCACACCAACCGAGTGAGGTATGTACCTCATCTTCTAAATCTCTTTCCAACTTTTCCAACTCCTCTACTTTGACCCTTACTATCACAGAACCCAATACCTTTGGATGAGGTGATACTCCTTATCAACATGATTCAACATCTCATAAAGTTTCAATAGTTGTCACTCTCTCGAAGAATTGGTACCCACATGCAAACCCATTCCCATCCTTACTGAGCCTCCCCAACAACCACCAACATACACCATATCATCAGAAAGCCAAAACGTCGTCATAACGTTGCCGGAAAATTTCCTTACAGTATACAACTTGCTGAAGGGGATGGTGGGGGTGCAGGTAGAGGTCCGGTGTCTTGGACCCAACAGGGATGCATCGGAGATGGAGACGATGGTGACACCACTAATGATAGAGGACGTCTGGGGTTTGGGCAGGATGATCGAATGGACGGAATGGGAGGATGTGGTCATCCCCAAACGTCCCAAGATTCTACATGCAATGGGACAGATTCCCCAGTCCCTCCTAATCTACTAATGGTTAAGCTTATAATGTGGAACGTGCGTGGTGTAATACCCTAAATTTCGTGCCTTTAATTATATATGTGTATATAATTTTCTATCATTCTCTTATATTTATTAATTATTTATTTGATAAATATGCTCTTTCTCTTATTTTTACTTCCACAATAAAACTATTATTATTATTTTTATTCATTTCTTTAAAATATTTATATATATATTTTATATGTTTTGAAAATTTTATTAAATTTTCATTATTATTTTCCATACATAATGTATTTACGTATTTAGCACATTGTTTTTTCATTGTGTGTTAGTGTGAACACTTGAATTATTATGTATCGATTTTTCAAATTAGCGGTTTTTGTACTCGTGTTATAAGGACACTTGGACCGACCAAAATGTGTAGCTTGTACATCACCATGGCCGACCCAAACCAAGCCATGTGGCTTCCTTTATTTTTTTTATTGGTTGCATGACAACCAAAAAGCACTCTTACATGCATGAGAAATGGCCATGCTCTAAGCCTTCCAAGTGCCCATTTTTTTCCCTTTTTATACGGCTGCCCAAAGGAGGAGGAGGACTGTCTTTTTTGAGTTTGTACACCCCTATTAATCTCCATAACTCACATAAACTTTTTCTCAAAAATTCGGCTAAGTGTTGGGCATACTTTGGGGTCTTTGAAGCATTGTTGGGGCAATTTTGTGCACTACCTTCCATTAAATTTCAAGGTAACTAACACTATCTCTAATCTAATAATCACATAGTTTAGGATGATAGAATTTGGGTTTAAAATATGTAAGGAAGATTAATAAAACAAACTAGAACAAATTATATGTTAATTAGCCTTAAAATCGGTTTTTGCATGCATATTTCTAATTGTTTTTAATTCTGATTTTTCATGTATTTTGGCATATATTAGAGTTGTTTTTATTCTATTTTAATGTATGAATCTCATAGGATAATTATTTGCAATTGCATGTTTAATTAATTGATTATGGTAATTGTTTATAGAATTATTTTATGAAATTGTTGCATGCAATTTTTCGTGTTGTTATGTGGCCTTGCTAGGCTGATTTTTCAAGATTTATGGGTATAAAATGATGAGTTTTGATTTGTGTTAATAATCTACCAAGTAATTAGTTGTAGAATAATTTTTTTGAATTATTTCGGTAATTGATTTTAGTCCTAAAAAGGGGCGAATTGCCGCCCAATTTTTTGGTGATATCCTCATGTATTTAATCCTTGATTATACTGGAATTTATGGTTGAATTTGCACAATTTTAGGTGTTGTTTATGCCTAGTTGTAAAAATTGTTGAACTTGGAATTAATTGAATTATTATGTAATTTGAGAGAATTTTTGCAATTATTTCTGAAATGTTGAAGCTGCTAGCCGTGTTATTTAAGGGAGTGTTTAGCATATTCTTAATTTTATTTTAGGCTTGTAATATGTTTGGTTATGTCCTTGGGGAAGTATAGAATTAATTGTGTAAGTTTAACAATTTTCGGACATGTTTTGGTAGTTGATTTTCATGTTTTAATATTCTGGACAACAACTTTTAGAGGGCTTAAATTTATGTTTTGTTGATGAATTTAAACTCCTAATTATGGTTTTAGTGATTGCTAATCAATAGGAGTTGTTTGGGCGTAAATTTGGTTGAATGGCATTTTGGTAATTACTCTTGCGCAGGTTTTAGACGCCTATTCTTCTTGGGGTGATTAATTTAATATTCTTGAAATTTATTTGGACTAAGTATGGATGTATGACGAGTGTTGGGTGATTTTCTTGGAATTTACTTATTCTTGTGGTTGGTAAACAGAGGAATAGCAATGTTGTCAATAGCGACGATATAATTTGTCGTTACTAGTTTATGACCATGTCAGAGTTACCTTTGATTGTTGTTAGAGCCGTTGGGCTGCGGGATTCAACGGTCAGATCAGCTTTTGTTCCTTGGACTGCGTGGACCAAGGATAATATTTACCTGGATTAATTGTTGTCGTTCGGGAACGCTGGAGGTGTAAGTCCATATTTTGGGCATCCATCCAGCACCAGGAGTTTGGCCATTCTTAGACACATCAACTGTGTGTTGATCGTTGGTAGTGTAATTTCATATTTTGGGCATCTACCTGACAAACCTTAGGAAGTGGTACTGCGGGATTTTCACTAGCGATCATTCCATCTACAATCACAATCGTGTGTGTTGAACGTTGGTAGTTTAAGTCCATATTTTGGGCATCTACTTAACATATTTTAGGACTGGTAGTGTAAGTCCATATTTTGGGCATTTACTTAACATATTTTAGGATTCGTAGTGTAAGTCCATATTTTGGGCATCTACTTATAGTATCTTAGGGTCGGTAGTGTAAGTCCATATTTTGGGCATCTACTTATACCATTAGTGTTCGTTCCATCTCCAAACATGTGTTTTAAGTTGGGTAGTTGGAAGTAATTTTACTCATATAGCTTGTTTGTGAATTGGGTTCGAGTTGTGGTTTAGTCGTTTTCTTAAATGTTGCTAATTATCTCACGTTATGGTTTAAGTCTATGTTGGTTGTGGCATTTGTTTTGAAAGTAACTGATTTTGCAGGAGGACTATGGACGTAATTGTTGTAAGTAAATGGTTATCTTAAATTAATTAGTGTTGTTGTAACTTGCTTCTTGATGATTTTAATTTGGTTGCCTGATCTATGGTTCTAAGCTTGTGTGTGCTATGTTGGGGAGAACTGTTAGTTACTCACCAATGACTGTGGAGTTGTTATCTTTTTTTTTCAGATGCTGAATGACTGCTGAATTATAACTGTTTGGGCTGGGTGTGTGAGACTCGAAGTTAGGGTCGTTACCGTTGTTCTAGTCATCCTAGATTTCTTTAACACAACTAGTTTAAGGAAGAGTTTTCAATTAATAATTTTCTATTTAAGCTAATTTCTAGCGTTATGCGGATGTACCTCTAAGTTTGAACCTTTGGAATGTTTGGATTACTGTAGTCCAACGTATTTATTTCTTTGTCTTGTAATACCTAGAATGATGAACTTAAAGAGTTTATTTGTTGACTCATGGTTTTCCTTTGAATTTTCTTTCATAGTAATCTTTGATCTTTACTTTGTTGGACTTAGAATTTAGTGGCACTCCCGTCCAAAGTTCTATCTTCCGCTGAGATTCTCTGTCTACAAGGATGGGGTTGTTACAGTTGGTATCAGAGCAAATGATCCGTTGACTCTTACTTAGTTTTTAAGTAACCTCGTAGAAGTCACATTTCTTAGTCGCTAAGTAAGGTCTAGAATAGCGAATTCGTAACCATAGGGAGAGATTACTTGGGGATTCCGGGAATTTTATGTCTTCTTAATTCTTATTATCTGCGTGTTTGCTATACAACTAAACTTTATTCTTTTTTTTTTTGAAGTCTGCGTCCTCGAAGGTCGACTGCTAAAAAAGAAGCCTCACGTTGTAGACGCCATGCTCTAGAAAATGTTTTGATCTCTCTTGCTCACAAAAAACCCTGCCCCAACTGGAGGACAATCTGCTTTCGATAGGTTTGATCGTCATCGCCCCCCTACCTATGACGGCACCGTTGATCCTGTGATACTGGAGAGTTGGCTAAGAGAGATGGAGAAGCTATTTGATGCAACAGGCTGCCCGCTAGAGGAAAGGGTAGTTATTGGTTCCTACTATCTGAAAATGGAAGCCGACAATTGGTGGCGCACGATTAAAGAACAGTTCGCGTCAATTCCCGAATTTGGCTGGTATCAATTCGCTGCAAAACTGAAGGAGAGATTTTATCCTGATGAGCTCCGCTGGCAGAAACAGGAGGAATTCTTAGCTCAGGAGTATACTGATAAATTCACTGAGTTTGCTATTCAGAAGTATACTGATAAATTCACTGAGTTGGCTCGTTTTGCAACATCTGTGGTACTAACCGAAGAAGAAAGGGTGAAACGATACATCAAGAAGATGAATCCTAGGGTGAGAACCCATGTTCTGAGCTCAGGAGTCTCTACTTTTCAAGGGGCTTATGAAATTGCTCTCAGTATTCATGCATCTATTAAGGAAGAGGAATCTACTAAGGCTACATTAGTGAGGAAGCCCTACTCATCCTTTTCTCAAGGACCGACTAAGAAGCCAAGATTTGATAATGCTGGAAAGAGTGGCAATCAACGGGGTTTTGAGCCTCGTCAAGGCAATGGAATCAGGGAATGCTGGGCTTACAAGAAGGATTACCATCCTGTTAAGAACTGCGACAGCACTCCGGTTGTCTGCTTCTATTGTAAGGAGGAAGGGCACAAGTCCTATGTCTGTCCTAAGGGGAAAGCTCCGGGTCCTAGTGCTGCTAAGCCTTCAACTTCTTCTGCTCCCCCTCGCAACAGAATCTATTGCATGACACGACAAGAAGCCGATGTTCAGCCTGACGTGGTGACGAGTACATTTCTTGTTAATAATGTTCCTGCCTATGTTTTGTTTGATTCTGGTGCTATTGTCTCTTTCATTGCTAAAACTGATTTAACTGCAAGTTTTCCTGTAAGATCTCTCATTTCTCTCCCTTCGAGGGAAGAATTTGCTTGTCATCGGGAATTCAAAGAAATTCCCATGGTTATTTGTGGTTCTGAATTGCATGCCGATCTTAAGGAATTTCCCATGATCGAGTTCGATGTAATTCTTGGCATGGACTGGTTATCGAGATATCATGTAGCTATTCACTGTTGTGACCAAAAGGTAGTCTTGCATGGTCCCAAAGGTAACCGAATATCTTATTCTGGCATTGTATTGAAGAAAGGCGTGAGGCTGATATCTGCTATGAAGATGAAGAAGCTCAGGCAGAAAGGTAACATGGTGTTTCTTTACAGAGTGAAGGATCTTTCCTCTGAGGAGCAACTTGAGAGCATACCTATTGTTCGGGAGTATGCTGATGTCTTTCCCGAGGAATTGCTTGGTATCCCTCCTGAAAGAGACGTGGAATTCAGTATTAATCTCGTTCCGGGCACCATTCCAATATCAAAGGCTCCGTATAGAATGGCCCCTTTAGAACTGCAAGAGTTGAAAACTCAACTGCAAGAACTGATCGATAAGGGTTTTATAAGACCCAGTGTTTCTCCATGGGGTGCTCCAGTGTTGTTCGTTAAAAAGAAAGACGGGAGCATGCGTTTGTGCATTGATTATCGAGAACTGAACAAGGTGACAATCAAGAACAAATATCCTCTGCCACGGATTGAAGATCTGTTTGATCAACTTAAGGGTGCTGGAGTGTTCTCTAAGATTGATCTACGATCTGGGTATCATAAAATTCCGGTGAAGAAAGGAGATATTACAAAGACTGCTTTCCGCACTAGGTACGGGCACTACGAATTTGAGATAATGCCCTTTGGTCTTACAAATGCATCTGCTGTGTTCATGGACCAAATGAATCGTACCTTCCATGAGTATCTGGACTCGTGTGTCGTGGTTTTCATCGACGACATCTTGGTGTACTCTAAGGATGAAGCAGAACATGAGAAGCATTTGAGGCTGGTCTTGGATGTGCTACGGAAACAGAAGTGGTTTGCTAAACTGTCAAAATGCGAGTTCTGGTTAAAGGAAGTCGCTTTCCTAGGGCATATCATCAGCAAAGAAGGGGTAAAGGTTGATCCTGCTAAGGTTAAAGGTGTGGTGGAATGGGAAAGTCCTAAGAATGTGTCTGAGATCCATAGTTTTATTGGACTTACAGGCTACTACAGACGATTTGTAAAGGATTTCTCCAAGTTAGCGCAACCTTTGACGAAGTTGATGCGTAAGGACTGCAAGTTCAGGTGGTCCGACGAATGTGAAATGGCCTTCCAATCACTGAAGAAGAGCTTGACTAATGCTCCAGTTCTGACTTTGCCTACTGAGGGAATGGAGTTCGAGGTGTACAGCGATGCGTGTTTGAAAGGGTTGGGTTGTGTACTAATGCAGCAAGGAAAAGTCATAGCCTATGCTTCAAGACAATTGAAAGTGCACGAGAGGAGCTACCCTACCAATGATCTAGAATTGGCCGCTGTGGTGTTTGCACTCAAAATATGGCGACATTATCTCTATGGTGTTCCATGCAAAGTTTACATAGATCATAAAAGCCTGAAATGCATCTTCACCCAGAAAGATCTGAACATGAGACAGAGGAGATGGTTAGAGTTAATCAAGGACAATGACCTATCCCTGGACTATTGTGAAGGTAAAGCTAATAGAGTGGTTGATGCTCTGAGCCGAAAGGGTAAGCAATCTTTGAACGCTGTGAAGATTTTGCCAAAGGATCTCTATGAAGAATTCCGTAAGCTTAATATTGAAATGGTGCCCCAAGGATATGTGAATTCTTGTTTGAATGCAATGTGTGTTGAGCCCGACTTGTACCAAGAGCTGCGAGTTAAATAGAAAGGGGATTTGAAGCTTCAGAAAATCCGAGAGGCCATAGCTCAGGGACATGCACAGAGCTTTAAGATTGACGCCGATGATAGCCTAAAGTTTATGGGATGCTGGTGTGTTCCGGGCGATACTGAATTGAAGGGTAAGATTCTTAAGGAAGCTCACAACACTCCTTATTCTGTGCATCCTGGAGGTGATAAACTGTACAAGGATTTGAAAATGAACTTTTGGTGGCCTGGGATTAAGAAGGAAATTGCTGAGTTTGTAACCCGCTGTTTGGTATGTCAGAAGGTTAAGATCGAACATCAGAGCCCGGGAGGGTTGCTTCAACCATCACCTATATTCTGGACTGGAAATTTGACTCTATTTCCATGGACATTGTGATGGGTCTTCCAGTGGCGGCTGGTGGGTTGAACGCTGTTTGGGTGATTGTCGACAGATTAACTAAGGTTGCTCGGTTTATACCTATGAAGAACACGTGGTCGATGGAAAGGCTAGCTGAAGCCTAGACTAACGAGATCGTCCGTCTTCATAGCGTTCCTAAGGACATCGTGTTAGATCGTGATCCAAGGTTCTTGTCACACTTCTGGCAAGCTTTGCAAGAGGCTTTCGGTACTAAATTGAAGTTGAGCACTTCTTTTCATGCAGCTACCGATGGTCAGACGGAAAGAACCATCCAAACGTTGGAGGATATGCTCCGTGCTTGTGCTTTAGAATTTCAGCAGTCATGGGCGAAGTCCTTGAATTTAGTAGAGTTCTCTTACAACAACAGCTATCATGCCAGTATTCAGATGGCTCCTTATGAGGCGTTGTACGGGAGGAAATGTCGTAGTCCTACTTGTTGGAGCGACATCAGCGATTCCTTAGTTTTGGGGCCAGAACTGATTCAAGACACTGTTGAATAGGTAAGGGTGATACAAGCTAGGTTGAAGGCAGCTCAAGATAGGCAAAAATCTTATGCAGACCTTCGTCGAAAACCTATTTCGTACGAAGCAGGGGACAAAGTTTTTCTTAAGGTGTCGCCAATCAAAGGTGTTATGTGTTTTGGAAGGAAAGGGAAGCTCAGTTCGAAATATGTGGGACCCTATGAAATTCTGGAGAGAATTGGTGAGGTGGCTTACCGATTAGCTTTGCTGCCGGAATTATCTAAGGTTCATAATGTATTTCACGTATCGCAGTTTCGAAGGTATCGTAGTGATCCTTCACACGTGATTCAAGTTGAATCCTTCGAAGTTGAGCCAAACGTGACTTATGAGGAACGACCGATTGAAATACTTGATCGTCAATTAAGGACGCTCAGGAGGAAGGTGGTTCCTTTAGTAAAAATGTTGTGGAGGAGTCAGAGATTCGAAGAGGCGACTTGGGAAACCGAAGAGTCCATGAGACTGAAGTACCCAGAGCTGTTCGAAGCAGGTACTAATTTTTCTTTCTTTCTCTTTCTCTTCTTGGGTGTTTATGAGCAAGTTTTGGGGACGAAACTTTTTGTGAGTAGAGGTGGATGTAATACCCCTAAATTTCGTGCCTTTAATTATATATGCGTATATAATTTTCTATCATTCTCTTATGTTTATTCATTATTTATTTGATAAATATGCTCTTTCTTTTATTTTTACTTCCAAAATAAAACTATTATTATTTTTATTCATTTCTTTGAAATATTTATATATATATATTTTATATGGTTTGAAAATTTTATTAAACTTTCATTATTATTTTCCATACATAATGTATTTACGTATTTAACACATTATTTTTTCATTGTGTGTTAGTGTGAACACTCGAATTATTATGTATCGATTTTTCGAATTAGCGGTTTTTGTACTCGTCTTATACGGACATTTGGACCGACCAAAATGTGTAGCTTGTACATCACCATGGCCGGCCCAAACCAAGCCATGTGGCTTCCTTTATTTTTTTTATTGGTTGCATGACAACCAAAAAGCACTCTTACATGCATGAGAAATGGCCATGCTCTAAGCCTTCCAAGTGCCCATTTTTTCCCCTTTTATACGGCTGGCCAAAGGAGGAGGAGGGCTGTCTTTTTTTCAGTTTGTACACCCTTCTTAATCTCCATAACTCACATAAACTTTTTTTCAAAAATTTGGCTAAGTGTTGGGCATACTTTGGTGGTCTTTGGAGCATTGTTGGGGCAATTTAGTGCACTACCTTCCATTAAATTTCAAGGTAACTAACAATATCTCTAATCTAGTAATCACATAGTTTAGGATGATAGAATTTGTGTTTAAAATATGTAAGGAAGATTATAAAACAAACTAGAACAAATTATATGTTAATTAGACTTAAAATCGGTTTTTGCATGCATATTTCTAATTGTTTTTAATTCTGATTTTTCATGTATTTTGGCATATATTAGAGTTTTTTTATGCTATTTTAATGTATGAATCTCATAGGATAATTATTTGCAATTGCATGTTTAATTAATTGATTCTGGTAATTTTTTAGAGAATTATTTTATGAAATTGTTGCATGCAATTTTTCGTGTGGTTATGCGGCCTTGCTAGGCTGATATTTCATGAGTTTTGAGTATAAAATGATGAGTTTTGATTTTTGTTAATAATCTACCAAGTAATTAGTTGTAGGATAATTTTTATGAATTATTTCGGTAATTGATTTTAGTCCTAAAAAGGGGTGAATTGATGCCCAAATTTTTGGTGATATCCTCATATATTTAATCCTTGATTATACTGGAATTTATGGTTGAATTTGCATAATTTTAGGTGTTGTTTATGCCTAGTTGTAAAAATTGTTGAACTTGGAATTAATTGAATTATTGTGTAATTTGAGAGAATTTTTGCAATTATTTCTAAAATGTTGAAGCTTTTGGCCGTGTTATTTAAGGGAGTGTTTAACATGTTTTTAAATTTATTTTAGGCTTGTAATATGTTTGGTTATGTCCTTGGGGAAGTATAGAATTAGTTGTGTAAGTTTAACAATTTTTGGGCATGTTTTGGTAGTTGATTTTCATGTTTTAATATTCTGGACAACAACTTTTAGAGGGCTTAAATTTATGCTTTGTTGATGAATTTTGACTCTTAATTATGGTTTAAGTGATTGCTAATCAATAGGAGTTGTTTGGGTGTAAATTTGGTTGAATGGCATTTTGGTAATTACTCTTGCCACTACAAGAAAATTGAGTTTCAACAACAGATATTTACCGACAATTGCTTATATTTATTGGTAAACGATGGTAATATCAACAGATTCGCTGTTGGTGAAAAAGTTGGTAATATCAACAGACATGGTATCTGTTGGTGAAACTCCAGTATCTGCTGGTATTACCACATTTTACCAACAAATCTCAAATATATGTTGGTTATAGTTTTAGCAACAAAGGTTGTACCAACATATAAGCCCCTATTGTTAAAACTCAATTTTCTTGTGGTGCGCATAGGTTTTAGACGCATATTCTTCTTGGGGTGATTAATTTAATATTCTTGGAATTTATTTGAACTAAGTATGGATGTGTGACGAGTGTTGGGTGATTTTCTTGGAATTTACTTATTCTTGTGGTTGGTAAACAGAGGAATAGGAATGTTGTCAATAGCGGCGATATAATTTGTCGTCAGTAGTTTATGACCATTTCCGAGTTACCTTTGATTGTTAGTTGGAGCCATTGGGCTGCGGGATTCAATGGTCAGATTAGTTTTTGTTCCTTGGACTGCGTGGACCAAGGACAATATTTACCAGGGTTAATTGTTGTCGTCCGGGAGTACTGGAGGTGTAAGTCCATATTTTTGGCATCCATCCAGCACCGGGAGTTTGGCCATTCTTAGACACATCAACTATGTGTTGATCATTGGTAGTGTAAGTCCATATTTTGGGCATCTACCTGACAAACCTTAGGAAGTAGTACTGCGGGATTTCCACTAGCGATCATTCCATCTACAATCACAATCGTGTGTGTTGAACGTTGATAGTGTAAGTCTATATTTTGGGCATCTACTTAACATATTTTAGGACTGGTAGTGTAAGTCCATATTTTGGGCATTTACTTAACATATTTTAGGATTCGTAGTGTAAGTCCATATTTTGGGCATCTACTTATAGTATCTTAGGGTCGGTAGTGTAAGTCCATATTTTGGGCATCTACTTATACCATTAGTGTTCGTTCCATCTCCAATCATGTGTTTTAAGTTGGGTAGTTGGAAGTAATTTTACTCATATAGCTTGTTTGTGAATTGGGTTCGAGTTGTGGTTTAGTCGTTTTCTTAAATGTTGCTAATTATCTCACGTTATGGTTTAAGTCTATGTTGGTTGTGGCATTTGTTTTGAAAGTAACTGATTTTGCAGGAGGACTATGGACGTAATTGTTGTAAGTAAATGGTTATCTTAAATTAATTAGTGTTGTTGTAACTTGCTTCTTGATGATTTTAATTTGGTTGCCTGATCTATGGTTCTAAGCTTGTGTGTGCTATGTTGGGGAGAACTGTTAGTTACTCACCAATGACTGTGGAGTTGTTATCTTTTTTTTCAGATGCTGAATGACTGCTGAATTATAACTGTTTGGGCTGGGTGTGTGAGACTCGAAGTTAGGGTCGTTACCGTTGTTCTAGTCATCCTGGATTTCTTTAACACAACTAGTTTAAGGAAGAGTTTTCAATTAATAATTTTCTATTTAAGCTAATTTCTAGCGTTATGTGGATGTACCTCTAAGTTTGAACTTTTGGAATGTTTGGATTACTGTAGTCGAACGTATTTATTTCTTTGTCTTGTAATACCTAGAATGACCAACTTAAAGAGTTTATTTGTTGACTCATGGTTTTCCTTTGAATTTTCTTTCATAGTAATCTTTGATCTTTACTTTGTTGGACTTAGAATTTAGTGGCACTCCCTTCCAAAGTTCTATCTTCCGCTGAGATTCTCTGTCTACAAGGATGGGGTTGTTACATGTGGTACTGGAAGTGGATAATTCCTACCTCACTTAACAACTATTATACAAATCCATCAACCATCTATAATTATTCTTTTGGAAACCAAACTGGGAGAAGAAAGGGAAAAAGGTGTTACAAAACAACTTCATTTCCACGACTGTCGAGTCATTCCACCTTTGGGTACAAAAGGTGGAATTTGGTTATTATGGAAGAATACGGTTACTCTCATGCACTATACATACCCATCACCCATTACTTCTATTCTCTTTTTAAGTTTCAAGCTAATGATCCTGATGTTATGATCACTGGAGTGCATGCACCATCCACCAAGACTGCCAAAAATACTTTGTGGCGACATTTAGGTCAGGACCTTCTACCATCCTCTACTCCGAGATTGGTCATTGGTGACCTGAGGTTACTTCTCAATCTAAAAAAATGGGGGTAGAAAGGTTACATATGCGCAGGGACATGATTTCACAAAATGGTAGGATAGAGCCTCTTTACTTTATTTAGGCTTCCATGGTGCGAAATACACTTGGAATAATTGTAGGGAAGGCTTGGCTCTAATAAGGGAAAGATTGGACCGGGCACTTGCAAATGCGCCATGGCTTAAACTCTATGCTAATACTCAGGTAATGCATCTTCCTCGTACTCATTCTGATCATTGCCCTATTTTAGTTGATACTAAAGTAAGAACTTCTTCTCATAATATTCCTTTTCGTTGCAAAGAAGCTTGGCTTTCTCATCCTAGCTTTAGTGCTTTCTTTGATGCATTTTGGACCAATGATTTAAATGACTTCTTAATGGGGAGGGAAACTTTTTTAAACTGTATTAAACCATGGGTAGATGAACATTTTCATGCAACTATAAATGATAAAAAAGGATTCTAGCTCGTTTAAAAGGAATTCAGGTTAGCCTAGCGCAAAATTATTCGTCTTTTTTAATAAATTTGGAAAAAGATCTAATTTTGCAATTTAATAGAATTTTGCATGTTGAACGACGATTATGGGCTACAAAAGCGGGCTTAAATTGGAGAAAAAATGGGGATTGGAGCACAAAATATTTCCATATAATTGCTAAAACCAAACATGCAAGAAGTAAAATTCTTTGTCTTAGAAACTTTAACGGTGATTGGGTTGAAGGTCGTGATAATTTGCATAATCTAGCAATAACATACTTCCAAACTTTATTCACTACGACCCTTTTTAAATCCACCCTTGGCTTTCCCTCGTCCACACCTACTTCTATACCTAATGACCAATCTCTTTTCCTTACTACACCAATTACAAAATCAGAGGTTCATTTGGCTCTCTTTCAAATGGACCCTATAAAGAGCTCGGGCCCAGATGGCATACAACCAATCTTCTACCAACAAAATTGGAATGTGGTTGGAGACTCTATTTTCAATTTGATTCACAAGGCCTTCGCAGATGGAACCCTTCCAATGGGTTTCAATAATTCGTACATCACCCTTATCCCTAAAACTGATCACCCTGAATATATGAGGGATTTTCGTCCAATTGGTTTATGCAACACTATTTATAAAATCCTCATAAAGTGCATTGTGAATAGAATTTCTACCTTAATGCCTATTCTCATCAATCCTGTTCAATCTAGCTTTGTCAAAGGAAGATCTATAGAGGAAAATATTTTGGTTATTAAGGAGGTGGCCCATCACCTTAAGAATAAAACTAGGAATAGATGCCATATGGATTTTAAAATTGATATATCTAAAGCCTATGATAGTTTGGAGTGGAGTTTTATTCGTGACACCCTAATTGGAATGAACTTTCCAAAACCATTGTTAATCTAATTCTAGATTGTATCACTACCCCTAATATATCAATCTTTTGGAATGGTGAGGTCACCACTTCCTTTTGCCCATCAAGGGGTATTCGACAAGGAGATCCTCTTTCTTCTTTTGTTTTTGTTCTCTGCTTACAGAGGTTGTCAGATATTATTGACTCTAAAGTTGTCGGGGGAGATTGGATACCTTACAACATCACTAAAAATACTCCCATATCACATTTTTTTTATGTTGATGATGTTTTTCTGTTTGGGGAAGCTAGTGTCACAAATGCCTGTACTATCCTTGACACCCTTAGATTATTTAGTAATTTGTCAGGTCTAGTTATTAGCCCTTCAAAATCAAATATTATCTTCTCCCAAAACACCCCTTGTTCAACCTGTAGAACTATTGCGTTACTGTTAAGTGGTATTTTGGTAGTTATTTTCTTAGTTTTTATTAGTTTATTTTCTTATTTTATTTAGCTTCGTTAGCATTTTTAGGCTTTTTAGCTTAGTTTTACTTTTGTAGTCCCCTTCCCTTTTTCTATGTGATTTCCTCTATTTTGCCTTGTTTCTACGTTTTCTTCCCTTTTTGCAGGTGCCGAGTTGATTTCGGAACCCGAGGAAGCGAACCGGGAACCTCGAGGAAACCACAAGTCCTCTATGCTTGTTGGTGCTAAAAAAGGCCTCAGCGGGCACTGGAAATCCCTCAGCGCCCGCTGGGATGAATCATGGTGAATGCTAAAAGAGGCAGTAGCAACGAAGATGGCCTCAGCGGGCGCTGGGAATTCCTCAATGTCCGCTGAGATGTATTTGGGCATGGCTGAAGGCAGTAGCATTTTTAAGGCCTTCCAGCGGCCGCTGATGGTTTCCCAGCGGCCGCTGATCATGAAGCTACAGGGCACTATTGAGCACAAGGAGAAGACAGCGGCCGCTGACCCCAACTCAGCGCCCGCTGTCCCCTCCCCTGTATTGAGGCAGTGGCTTCACAAAGTATGGCAGCGGCCGCTGACCCCAACTCAGGGCCCGCTGCCATAAGTCTTCCCAGCTTGTAGGCCTATGATTATAGGTATCAGCGGGCGCTGTCATCGCCTTAGCGCCCGCTGAAGTGCTTTTCTACCTTGTTTTTTATTACTTTTCTTTTGTTTTGCTCGACTTTTTTGGGGGTTGTATAAATACCCCCCTCTTCCCATTTCTTCCACAGCTGATGTTAGAAGCTCAACTTAGGGTTTTAGGTTAGTTTTAAGCTTTCTCCTTCAATTCCTTATGTAATTTACATTTTTGTTCTTCAATTTATGCTAGTAGATTAGTTTCTCTTCTTCTTGTTCTTCAATCTCTTCTCAAGGTATTTTATAGCTTTCTTTTACTTGCTTTTTATTGCTTTATGTACTTATTCTTTATAGTTTTAGTTTGTTATAGTTGTTGTTGTTGTTTATTTAGTTAGTTTATTTGTTATTTTCATGTGTGTTTAGTTGTTTATTTTGATTTCGTTGTTGTTCTTGGTAGTTTAGTTTGTAGTTTTCTAGGTTTTAGTTGTTGGTTTTAGTTGTTGGTTTTGTTGTTCTTAGTTTTAGGTTTAAATTATGTAATTAGTTGTAGTTTTTATCATGCTTTTGTTAATCATGAGTGAGTAGTTAATTTCTAGGGTTTGAGTGAAACTTCTCAATTCCTCCATGATTATGGTTTAGTTGTTTTTAGGCTTGGTTGTGATTTTGTCGGTACCTTAGGATTCGGTAATGTTGAGTCATATGTTTAGCTAGCATAGGGATTCATTGAAGAATCCCCACCGAAGGACCGAAAGGTGAACGTGGGTGATGACTTCCTTTGCCCGATTGATGGAAGCACCACAAAAGTTGGGCCTTCGATCAAGGGAAAGTTACCGGTCTTCGTGATTTTGTGCTTAGGACTCGTTAGATGTGTCGCTGCACGAAAGTGAGTTGTATATGTCTTTCCGGTCATCATACTAGCTCGAAAGAGTGGTACGATCATAGAACGACCTCCCCTTATCCACGACCTAAGTCTAAGTTTCGATTGATTCATAATTCATGGTGGTATGAGTTGTGGATCTCTTACCCTAGTTCCTTTTGTTTTTGTTTCCTTAGTGTAGTTTTAGTTAGTTCTCTCCGCTTCTCGCGACCATCCATTGACCTAGCTCGTTCGACGCTCATGCCTAGACTAGTGCGAAGTACCTTCCCCGTGTTCGACACCCCCACTCATACTACGACGGGGGTTTTTATTTGGTGAGAAAATCCCTCCTATCAGTTACATTGTCAAATGAATAGCTCTATTTCTTTTGGAAAGTATCTTGGGGTTACAATTAGCCCGAATAAGTTGCGGATACTTGATCATGTTGATATGCTAAATAAAACCAAGGATAAAATTCAGGGGTGGCAGGGTAAATTGCTCAATATGGCAGGAAGATGTACTTTGATAAAAAGTGTCCTAAACTCTTATCCTCTTTATACTATGCAAACAACTCTTCTTCCTAAAGCTGTTCTAAATGACATGGAAAAACATTGTCGACAGTTTCTTTGGAATAAAGTAAATAGGTCCCATTATCTTTCTAGTTTGAGCTGGTCAAACTTAAAAGAGCCTATCAATATGGGGGGGGGGTCTGGGGATGCGTGATTTATGGGCCTGGAACCTTTCATTTATGGCAAAGTTTTGGATGGAAAGTTCTTTTCCAGAAAGAAAAGCTTTGGGTTAAAATTGTAACTGGTCTTTATCTAAAATGTATTTTTTTTTGGGCGGCTTCACCTAAAAAAACAAATTCTCCTTTGTGGAAAGACATTCTCCAGGGTAGGGAAATTTTAATTAAAGGCTTGGGTGTTAGAATTGCAAATGGAAATGATACTTCGCTTTGGTTTGATAATTGTGTAGGGAAGGGTCCTTTAATTTACTCAACCACAATTAACCCCTCGAACTGGATCCTCAATTGGAGAGTTAGCAATGTTGTTAATAATGTAAATTGGGCCTTAACAAATTTACAACCCTTCCTTAGTCTTGAGATTCTTGAATTTATTCAACTGGTTCCTCTTCCTAAGGATCCTGCAATTATAGATATACCTTGGTGGAGAGCTACTACCTCTGGAATGTTCACCTTAAAATCGGCCTACCGTATTGCTTATCCCCCTACTCTAAATTTTATCGATCATTTACATTCGTGGGGTCAAATATGGAAAGTAAATGTCCCATACAAATACTAGGTGCTCCTTTGGAATGCGTGCCACTCTATCCTGCCACTGTCTTCCTCCTTTCAAAAAAAATTCCCAACTTTCTTTCAGTTTGTACTAGTGTGGACAAGATAATGAGACACACATCTACTTGTTTAGGGATTCTAGTTTCAGCAAGGAAATCTGGTTTAGTATATTTCATTACATTCATCATCCAGATTCCTTTGACTATCATGACTTAATGACTTTAGATTGGAAGGATTGGATCCACTTCCATCTCACTCAAGATCATCTTTGCCGTTTCCGCTTCACTATAGGAATTTGGCATTTACGGAGAATAAGAAACAATTACATCTTCCAAAATATTACCAAATCATTGGAGGTTGAATTTAATAAATTATGGATGGATTGTGTTGAAACTAACCATTGTTTGCAGGATAAGGGCAAGTCAATTATGCTTCCATAAGATTCTTCCTTATGGAAAGCTCTCCCTCCTGGAATGCTCAAAATTAATACAGATGCAGCATGGAAAGATGCTTCCTCCTTTACGGCTAGAATAGTAGTTAAACACTCTAGCAGGTCCTGGGTCTATGGTAGCTATATCAAAATTAAAGCTTCATCTCCTACTGAAGCTGAGCTTGTGGCAATGAGGGAAGGGCTTATGGTTCCTACAATCAAAGATCTCCATAGATTTCAACTTGAAATTGATGCAAAGCCAGTAAAAGTAATGATGGATATTGCAGAAAAGCACTTTACTCACTATCTTGGTGCTCTTGTGGTAGAGGTTAGCAAATTTATTCGAAACTTCCCCGACATGGAGATTCTGTATGCGAGAAAAGAGGCGAATATTGTTGCTCATACACTTGCAAAAGAAGGCCAACTTTCCAACTTCTGTGCTCGTAACTTTGAAGACCCACCGGCTTGGATTCAACCCGGTCTTGACCATGATATTGCAGGGATCCGTTTTGAGGCTAATCAATCTTGATTTCATCCTTTCCTTGTTAATTGGTTTCAGTTTAGTCTATGTTTGGATAATAGTAGTTTATCCCCATGAACATGCCTCTTTGTTTTATTCTGTTAACTTCGGAATTGGAAGACTCTTAATATAATTTGGTTTTTCCTGTTCTCCTTAAAATAAAAAACAAAGTTGAGATTATTTTGAGCGTACCACCGAAAGGTGGGATTATTAAATTCCATTTTAAAAAAATTCTTTTTAAAAAAAGACGATGCCACATGTAATTTTGGCGGAAAAAATTTTTGTTGAGAGTATAACATATGGATTTGATGACATCAACAATGACCTGTTAACTAGTGTTTATGCCCGAGCAATGCCCCGGGTCTTAATTTCTTTTTTATTCTCATAAACTTTATAATCAATTTCATTATTATTTTAATTTGTTTTGATCAATGCGAGTTGATATAGAACATGATGTGATAATTAATACTCCCTCCGTTTTTTTTAAATTTACTCATTTCATTTTTCACACTTACCGAAGCAAATCTTTAAAGATTTATCTTTAATTATGTGTGTGTAAAAATTATAAAAACTAGATATTAAAAAACTACAGGTTGAAACGAATCCAATGAAACCCCACATGATTATTTTTTTTTTCTTATGTATAAATCATAAATGATAGTCAAAGTATACTTTGTGAACAAAGTCAAACTGAGTAAACTAAAAAAATGGAGGTAGTAATAATTTTGAAAAACTTTTAAATGATCATATTTGGAATTAAAAGACAACAACATGTATATTAAAATTAAGGTAGTAGGATATGTAACAATAGTTTTATTGTTGTGAATATTAATTTTCAAGGCTTTTTATCTTATTATACTTTTATACATTAAACCAACATATTAAATTAGTTTAATGGTTAAAAGGTCACTCTTCCTTACAAGATGTGTTTTTCCTGCATGGCGGTGCAAATACAGACTTTTAATATATTGTATAGATTAATTGTTGTTGTTATTGTTATTTTTATTGTTATTATTATTGTTATTATTATTATTATTATTATTATTATTATTATTATTATTATTATTATTATTATTATTATAAAAACGATAAACTAAAACTCAAAATGTCTACAAGAAGTTAGTAGGAAGTGTAGATACAATCTGGGCCCCCACTCCCCTAGCTACTGCAAAGCCAATCACTACTACAAAAAACACCTAATACACCTTACCTTACGCATCACCTTATAAAATGTCTGATGCATAAAGCTAACGTGTCACATATTTCTATAAAGTTCGATGCAATAGAAATGAGAATTTTTTTTAAATAACCTATCGTATCCCTTGTAAAATAAAAGGAGACACAAAAAGTTTCCATGTCCACTTATATATTATGTGTGATGCGATAGAGGTGTGGTTATTGTGTCATCTATAATATAAGAAGGGATGCATTAGGCTGTTGCATCACTCTTAACATAATAAGTGATGCATAAATTTTATGTGTCGGTTTATGTTATATGGTTGACGCGGTAGGGTATTGCATCAAGTAATATATTCAATGATGTGAAAAGATATTGCATCACCTTTGATTTAATAGCCGACACGTTAGGTGCTATGCATCCAATATTACATATAAAGCGATGCATTACCTATCGCATCGCTTTTGATGTAATATATGACAAGTTAGATATATTAATCTATCGCATCAACTCTAATGTAATATATGATGCGTTTGATACATAAGGTGTTTCGTGCATCACCTAATGCATCAATTGTTATGTGCTAAGTGATGTAATAGATAGCGTATTACAATTTTTTTATGTTTGAGGTGATGCATTAGGTATCTACCTTATGCATCACCTTTTATGCATTAAGTGATGTTATAGATAGGCTATTACATCGCTTCTTATGTTTGAGATGATGTATTAGGTACCTAATGCATCACCTCTTGTATTATGTAGCATGTGATGCGATAGATAGCCTATTGCATCGCTTATTATAATTAGGTTATGCATTAGGTACATATTGCATCGCCTATTTCAAAATACGTGATGCAATAGGAGTGGTGGATCTTAGCTTAGTATGATATAATATTTATATTGAATTATTAAGATATAAAAAATGGGTAAAAGCGATGGTAAAGGTAAGGTATCCTAACTAAAAGTGATGAAAATGGTCTTGGGTTCGATACCCATTGTTTGCTTTTTTTTTTTTTTTATTATTATTAGGAAAATTTAAAAATAACCCCAAATAACTTACCTCATTTCAAAAATAACTCCCAGGATCTTTTTTTATTTTAAATAACCCCCAGGATGTTGCTAAAGTTATTCAAATCACCCTCATTTTTCACTTCTCGTTAACTCTCTGTTAAGTGGTTACTTAAAGCCAACAGCAAAGTAGTAACTCATCACTTAAAAAAAAAATTTCTCTCTCTTCGAAGCTGCTGTAAAAATCGTCAATGAATTCATGCAAATTTGCCAATTCACTGTAAATTCTTGGCTGAAACTTGAAAAATAACTCAAAATGGGAGATAATGGAAAGCTTAGTGCAGAGGGCAAGGAGATTATGTCTGTTAAACAAGAAATTGGAGCAAGAATGAGGTAATTTAATTAATTTTGTCAAATTACGAATTTTTAATTGTTAAATTATGTCGATTTAATCAAAATGTGATTGTTTATTGTGGATTTTTGTCTTTTTACTAATGGGTATATATATGTATTTATTTAATTGCAAATTAAAACCCTAAAATGCGTATACTCTGATTGTTTAATCAAAATGTGATTGTTTATTATTGATAATAAAATTCCCAAAAAAAATTAAAACCCTAAAATGCGTATACTCTGATTTTTTTTACCTTTACCTTGTTGAAGCTTAATTTGTTGTTGTATTGTTGCCTTTATCAACAAATTTCTTTGATTATGTTGTGAATTCGTTTTGTATTTGTTGATTTATGGTGCTGTGGTGAAATTGCATAGGTCATCTCCAAGAACACATCTTCTCCTTGTACATTTGGGTGGTAAATTTCAGCTCAAAAATCACAAAACAGAGTATGTGGGGGGTATCCTATATATGAAGGAGCGGTTTAATGTGAGTGATATGAAAATGTCAGCTATGAGGGAGGTTGTTAAGTCTGCTCAGAAGTTTGTAGGATTGGATATTCATGACAATTTTAGCATATGGTATAGACTTCATGGAAAGAACTTGACAAATGGAAGGAAAATGATTGAAAGAGATTATGATTTTGAAGAGTTTTATAAGAGCAATGATGTGCAAGGTAGGTTATTGCTATATGTGGTTGATGAGCCAAAGCCTCAAATAATTGGGCCACAATTTAGGTGTAAGACAGCTCCATTTTGGCCACCCACTAGAACCCCCACTAGAATTTATGTGGTTGATCAGCCCATTCGAACCCCCACTAGAATTATTTTGCCCATGTCCCAACCCAATCCACAATCAACTCCTCATGTTCATAGGCCACTGTTAAGACCTAATTCCAACCAACTCCACCACTCAATTCTTCTTTCCAAAGACCCACCAATTCTGCAAACATTTCAAAGCCACCTCCACACCCACAAGTTCTAACCCAAAGTTCCCCTACAAGGAAAAGCAATAGACTGCAAGAGAAGAACACCAGCCCCCTGCCAAGTCCCATCCCTCCAATCCAGAGAACAACCCCTAGGGTGAAGCATATTGCAACTAAGAAGAAGTTGCTTGAGAAGAAAGGGAAGAAGAAACCTGTTAAGAGATTATTCAACAATGAGTCTGATTTCATTGCTGATGAAGATAGTGGATCTGAATTGAGTGACTATGAATATAATCCTGGTGAAGAGGACAGACAAGAGGATGTTGATGATGAATTATTTTTCAATTCGACCAGCAATGTGAAAGAAGTGCTTTTGCAGGTTCAAGAAGAATTTGGGGTGGAGAAGGAACTTACTTCAAAGGGCCAAGAGAAGGGATCTACCTCACAAGGCCAAGACAAGGGATATACCTCAAAGGCTCAAGATAAGGTCAGTCAACTAAGGTGGGAAGAAACTAAAATATGCTTGGACAACATTGATGAACCAGATTGTGACTCAGATGAAGCCAGGAGTCTACATGGCTCAGATGATGAGGGTGAGGCTTTTCCAAATTGTAATCCTGAGGTTGATTTATTGGGAGGTATAAACCTAACTCTTGGTTTAAAATTTGATTCAATTTATGATCTGAGGAAAGCTGTGCAATATCATAGTATTCAGAAAAGATATTCTTATTTTTTTAGACATAATGGGAGTGGTACGTTTGAAGTGTTATGTAGGTACAGATGTGAATGTCCTTATAATCCAAAAAGGGGAAGATTATGTGGTCTAACTGCAGTTCTGAAAAACTAAAATGTTTGTATAAGGTTAGGCCTGTGCAATTAACCATGTCTGGCCAATATCAAATTAGAGACTTACATTTGCAGCATGATTGTGGATTCTTTCACTCTAGTAATAAGGTGACCTCTGAATTTTTGGCTGGAAAGTATTTAGCTGATTGGAAGTCTGATCCTGATTGGAAGTTGACTGCTTTTATAGAAAGAGTTTGTAGAGACACTGGTGTCAACATCCCATATTCAAAGGCTTGGCATACCAGGTGTAGGGTAAAACAGATGTTGTATGGAGATGCAAGGGAACAATATGCAAAAGTATACCAATATGCTTTTGCTTTGCTCAAGTATAATCGAAGTTCAACAACCATTGTGAGTGTAACTAATGATGTCAGCTCTACTCAACCCTTTTTTTCAAGGATGTATGTATGCCTAGAAGCTTGTAAGACAGGTTATAAGCAAGGGTGCAGACCTATTATAGGGATTGATGGCTGTCACTTAAAAGGCCCTTATCCAGGGATGATTTTGGCAGCAATTGGAAAGGAAGGAAATAACAACATATTCCCTATTGCTTGGGCTATTATTGAGGTAGAAAATACTTCAAGTTGGATATGGTTTCTGGAACTGTTGGTGAATGATACAGAACATATACAAGGAGAAGGACTGACACTTATGTCGGATAGGCAGAAGGTATGACAACTTGGTATTTTTTTTTTCATTTCAAACATTTCATTTTTTTTTTTGCATTTACTAACCTATGCAATGCTATGACCAGGGACTGTTGGAAGCAATGTTAGTTGTTACACCCAAAGCTGATGTGAGGTTTCGTGTAAGGCACATTTGGGCCAACTTCAAACTCAAGTTTACTGGCACAATATTCAAAGAAGTTTTTTGGAAAGCACCAAAGGTAACTACTTTGGTAAGCTACTTTTTCCATTGATGAAATTATTTGTTGTTTTCTATACATTGAATTTTCATATGGAAATGAGGTGTCAAGCGTACTTTGTTGCAGCTGGACTTTGAAATTTCAATGAACAACATCAAATTTCTATCTGAAGAAGCCAACCAATACTTGGAAGATATACCACCAAAACACTGGTCAAGGCATGCTTTTACTGCAATAGCAAAGTCTAACATGGTTACGAATAACATGTGCGAGACTTTCAATGTGGTTATTAAGGAGGCTAGGGATAAACCAGTGATCACATGCTTAGAGTGGATAAGGAGATATATTATGAGAAGACATGCTGACAAATGGGATGGTGCTCAGACTTACAGTGGCAAGTTCATGCCCTACACAGTTAGGGTGTTGGGGTGGGTGATGGAAGGTGCTAAAGATTGCATTGCTGTTCACTCAAGGACTGATGAGTGGGAGGTTGATACTAGTGATGATAGGTACATTGTGAATCCGAGGGAAAACACATGTAGTTGTAATCATTTCATGTTGACTGGTATTTCATGTGCCCATGCATTCTCTTACATTATGGTGAAGAGAGGGAGACCAGAAGATTTTGTTGATAATTATTACATCAAGGACATGTTCTTGAAAGCATATTCTTCCCACATCAAACCAATGCCTGGTGTAACGCCCCAGATTTTGGGCTATTTTCTTTGTAATTATTTTGATTCTGTGCATGGTCTAAATTTATTTGGACTATTTTTGTTGCTTGAATGTGACTATTTTATTGTATGATTTGTTATTTCTTTTATTTTATTTTAATTTAATTAATTAGGATTTTATTTTAATTTTCTAATTAATTAATTAAGTTTGGGCCAAATGCTGATTTAAACATGATTAGTCATGCTTAAGTGTAATTAGCCCAAATGAACTTATAAGCCCATTTGTTTTAAGCCCAACCGACCCCTCTCTCGCTTTGGTGGCTTGGTTTGCCACTTGCCTTGTATTCACACCTTAACTAACTTCTATAAATAGAAGTGTTAGTAAGGCTTAATCATCATTTTGTCATTTTAATCACCCTTTGCCACAATTATAAGCTAAACACTCTCCTTCCTATTCTCCTTCCACACGCCATTTTGGCTAGTTCACCATCAACCATTGTTCATCAACTTTTCAAACCCCAAAACTTAGAGATTCAACCTCCATTGATCTTTAAGTAAGTAAACACACAAGTAGCCTTCATTGCCTTGATCAAGATCGTTTGTTCGGGTTTGGTTTCGGGTTTTGGGTGTTCGTATGGTGTTCAAAGGGTGGCCGTGCCGTGTTCGTGTGGGTTGCAGCATGGTGGCCATGCAGTGACGCCGTGCAAGGCTGCTCGTGTGCAAGGCCGTAGCGATGCCGTGCGTGTTGCTGCCGTGTTCTGGGCCGTGTGCTTTGGTCTTCCGGGCAGCGAGTTTTTGTACGTTTTGTGGTTAATCTTTGTTAAGGTAACATACTTTCTTATCCTAATTTGTATACTATGTTCATAGGTTAGATTAAGTGATCAAATTGGGATAGTATGATGATGATTATGGGTTATTTTATTCGTGTATATTAGGATGAGTAGGGATGATGTTTATGTGATATTCATGTCTTGATTCTATGTGTTATATGATTGATTATGAATAATTTCGTGTTGATTATGTTTAAGTTTAATTTCATGAAGTTTGATGATCATAAGTTGATAAATTTGTTGTTAAGCTTGTGATGGTATGCGTGTTTATGATGTTGATGAATCTTGATTGAGTTTTTGGTTGAAGTTCTTGAATCTTGATTGAGTTCTTGATTGGTTTCATGAATCTTGATGAGTTCTTTACGAGTTCTTGGTTGAGTCTTAAATTCTTGAAGTATCTTGATTATGTTATGATGAGTCTAGGATTCTTTTATCATGATTATGTAGTCTTAAGTGTAGATTATATAGTCTTGGTTAAAGAAAGTTAAGATAAGATTAAGAAAGTTAAAATAGGTTGAAAGAAAGTTAAAGAAATGATTAAGATTGATTAAAGAAGTAGAAATGTTTATGGTTAGACTCAAGAAAAGGAAAAAGAGGCAATCTTGAGGATAACTTTGATTGATTTACATGTTAGTCTTAAGTCAAGGCGTAAGATGCAACTTATGATTAACTAAGAATGTAAATAAAAGATTAAAGATTAAAGATTTAAAGATTAGCTTGATTTTACTATTAGACACCTAACCTTAGAGTAAGATTCTAAGGCTTGGGTTAAGACGTTGCGCCTATCCTGTCCGCGGTACTGGGATAGTTGGAGATCTTACTATGTCGTCTTTCGATATGGAATTCCCGTAAGATGGGTTTCATGGGGTTGGGAGTAAGATTCACAATCCTGGCATAGTAGAAAGTTCGTTCGCGTAAGATGCGTTCGTACGTGCATAGTCCGGTCTAATATGTAAATGATTGCGCCAAAGATTAAGTAAAGATAAGTCTAAAGTCGAGTATTGGGCGTTAGTTGAGTTTTGGATATTATTGTTGATTGTTGTTATTATTAACGTTATTATTGTTGATTATTTGTAGGTTTGATATGTTGTTTTGCATGATCGTATGTTGGATGTCTGATTTGGTGATTTGATGTATTCTATGGTCATGTGTATCCACGTTAGGGTGGGACATCTATGTTACTCGCCACTGACTGTGGATTGTTGTTAATTTTTCAGGTAACTTTGATGATGTCAGTGTTGCTTAGTTTTGGTTGGGCGAGTGCCGATGTTATTTAGATCATGCTTTGTTGTTTTACGATTCTAGTATAGACTATAGTAGTGATATATGTAATTTCTAACTCTGACATTTATTTGGAGTTAATATTGTTAGTAGTAGTAATAATGACATTTGGGTTTAGATATGTACAATCTTTTGGGTGTTGTACTTTCGGATTTAGTATATATATTCAATTTGAGGTTTTGTTTTTAATTTTTAAGTATTTTAGTTTGTTAGAACTGACTATTCGACTCGTCGGTTTCTTCCGCGCCGATTTAAGCGAGTCGGGTCGTCACAGTTGGTATCAGAGTCGAATAGGTTTAAGTGAAGTTTTAGGATTTTAGTTAAAACCGGGAGTGGAGAGCTTCATCTTTCCCGAGTGATTGAACCCAAATTAAGTTTAAGTATAAGGGAGAAGAGTGTCGGGTAGACGAGTCCGGGATAAGACTCTCTTTCCTATTTTTCCTTTTTATTGTGTACTTGACTTGAGTGTGGGTTGTTGATTCACATTTTTGTTCTTTTTGTCCTTATCGTATTACGTTTCGACATGTCCACACCTCGCCGATCAAGTTCGGGACGATAGAGGTTACAAGCGCTCGAGGAAGCGATTCTTACGTTAGCGCACCATAGTCGTCAGCCATCGGGATCGCAGTCGACGTTCGATCGTATCGCTCGTCATCGACCACCGACTTACGTTGAGGTTGCCGACCCTACAACGTTGGAGAGTTGGATCCGCGAGATAGGGAAGCTCTTCGACGCTACGTTTTGCCCGAGCACGAGAAGGTCCAGATCGTCGCCTACTACTTGCGAGAAGAGGCAACTGGTGGAACATAATGCCCTGCATTTGATGTCTTGGGTCGAGTTCGTAGCTAAGGTCCAGGAGAGGTTTCTACCCCGACGAGTTGCGGTGGCGGAAACCAGAGGAGTTTCTTACTCTTACTCAGGGTAAGATGACAGTTCAGGCGTACACCGATAAGTTCGCAAAGTTATCGAGGTTCGCTACGTCGGTTGTTCCATCCGAGGAGGAGCGAGTCAAGCGTTACATCAAGAAGTTAGATCCGAGGATTCGCGTTCATGTGACCAGCAGTGGAGCGAAGTCGTTACGACAAGCTTACGAGGTAGCACTCGACATTCAGGTGTCTGTTATCGAGGAGGATGTGAGCAGGAAGAGGACCCCGACCCCGATGACGTCGCCATCTTTCAAGAAGCCCCGATTTAGTGCTCCTAGCAGTACCCCCCCTCCGACCGCATGTTCGCATATGGGTTTCGACGGTTCGAAGTGTAGAGGCTGCGGCAAGGACTTCCATCCAGGGAAGCGTTGCGACGGGACGCCCATTTCATGTTCCATCTGCAGGAAGGAAGGCTATAAGGCATCAGTTCTCCCAAGAAGAAGCCAGGCACCGAGTTCAAGCGACTTCCAACACCGGCTAAGACTCCAATGAAGAACCGAGTATACTGTATGACTGAGGCAGAAGCAGAGGTCCAGCTAGTTGTAGTCGCACTTCCCCTATTAGTTCGTTTATAACTCTCCCTTCTGGAGAGGATTTTGTTTGACAGCACGAGTTCCGAGGGGTGCCTATCGTTTTAGCTGGAGAGCAGGCGACGACCGATTTGAAAGAATCCCCGCTGATGGAGTTTGATGTCGTTATTGGCATGGACTGGCTGTCGAGGTATCGAGCGATCATTCGTTGTCGAGATCAGTCTTTGACATCCCGAAGACCGCTTTTCGTACGAGATACGACCACTACGAGTTTTGGGGTGATGCCTGTAACGACCCGTATTTTAGTAGCGTTGTTTTCGGAGAAAACAACAATACAGATCATTATTAACTAAAAACCTTTATTAGCAGATTCATTATTAACAGAGGAAGCTCTAAACTTAATTCATATTATTCATTTAATCCATTAAATAATTCAAAATAAATAAGTTTCTAAAGTCCAACAATACTACAAAGTAAAGGAAAGTCCACTAATAAAGATACAAAGGCTAGAAATGATCAACAGCATAAATAAACTACTAAAATAGCTCGCACACAATCCCAGCCCTTGTGTAACCCAAATCAGTCACCACCTGTACCTGAAATAGGATTTTGGGGTCCACAGTCAGTGGTGAGTAATTAGATTGTTCTACTTAATCAGTAGAACACAATTAGAAACATAATAATCAGAATAGGTCAACTAAACAGTCAAACAGATCATCTAAGAAAGCATTCATAGACAATAACGTTCAAGTACGCAGCGGAAAACATCATAATAACTTGCTAAACCAAGACCTTCCAGATTAACCTATTCATTTATAGACTTCTTGACACCACTATTGACCTTTTAGTTCTATTCAGTTCAGGTGCTAATCCGTGACCAGTCATATGCTCGTAGAGGAAACCTTAATTCTTCCCCAACTTTCCTTGCTTATGCCGGGTCAACCACGAAGATCTACTCCCCAAGCACTGGGATCCAGAACTGTCCCAAATCCGAAGATAGGACAGTGGCTTCGACTATACCTATGTTCATGACACTTGAGCCACTAGATAGGCGGTCACTTCATAGTTAATCATCTTTCCATTTCAATTCTGTTCTGTTCTCATTTCCAGTTCACAATTCAATTTCTTATTGACACAACTTATCCTCGATTCAATGCTAGTTCATCTTAACTTGACCCAAAATTCTAACTTAATACTTGACCACACGACAATCTCCCTTAGTAAACAATAATCAAATCAATTCCTTGAATAGACTTATAAACAATTTAATAAATCAATTAAATAATCCAATAATCATATAAATTAACAATCGCCAACTAATAATGCTTAAATCATGATAAAAATCCTCTTTTTAATAATTGCTACCATTCGACATTCACCATTAACAACACCAAAATTGACATCTCAAATTACTTAAATACAATCATCACAATTAATCAAATAAACTTAACAATAAATCATAAATTATACTTTAAACAATAAATCATCAAGATTGGACCAAACGAGAACAAAATAAATCCCTAATATGTACATATAATACACGACCCTTCAAGGCTAACAAGAGTAACAAGATCAATTTCAAGAACCTAGCATACTACACTTAAATCAAAGATTCTATTCAAGATTTTCATCCAAGAATAATTAAAGATCAAGATTACACCATAAAAATCATATTTTTCATCAAGAAACTATTCGACACAATCATGAAATACACGTCTCCCTTACATAAACATTCAATAATTATTTTCATCAACTTTAAACTAGCAAGAATTGTGAAACAATCATAGAACATGCATAAATTATACAAAAACATAAAATAAATTCATCAAAACATTTTATAAATATTCGGCCATCCTAATAAATCATCAACAAGTACGTTTTATCAATTCTACAATAATTCTGAGTAATTCTAAACAATTCTAAGCATGATTAAACCTATTCTAAAAATTATATAACTAATCTATCCTATTGATTAAATAAAGCAATCTAATTAGCTAATAATCTAATATTGATGGTGAATGGTTTGATCTTCAAAGGCTAAAGGTTGAACTTTCTTTGATGAAGGTGTTTGAATTGATGAAGTGAAGGAAGTATTTGTGTGGGGAAAAGGAGGAGTTCTTATTTGTAGTTTAGTTTTTAGAGATTAAGAATTATAAAAGTGGTTCCCCTTTTTGTGGTGTGTTGGCCGTGTAGAAATACTAGGAAAGGGAGTAAAACAAACTCCTAAAATCTAGTAGGGAAGTTAGGGAGCAAAGGTTAAAAATAGGATTTTTAGGACAAGGTCAAAATAGATATAAATTAATATTATTGGTTTAAAACAAATTAAAGAAATAAATAAAAAGGAAGGAATAATGGGTGGGCCGTATGTAATGGGAGGAAAGGTGGTTATAAGTTCCTAAAATCTAATAGATAAGGTAGGAGATGTTGGGATAAAAATAGGATTTTTAATATAGGTCAAAATAGATATATTATTTAATAATATTAGCTAAAACAAAATAAATAAATTAATTAAGAGAAAAGAGATAGGGGGCCGTGAGGTTTATCAAGAGAAGAGAAAATTGGGCTCGGGTTCTGACAAGATGAGATCAAAGGTTTGGGCTAAGGTAAAATAATCAGATTGCTACAACTAATTTAATAATTAATTAAATAATAATCAATTAAATAATTAATTAATTATATAATTAATTAATTAAGAAAAATTTAAAATATCCAGAAATTTCGGGGTATTACAATGCCCTTCGGTCTCGCTAACACACCAGCCGTGTTCATGGGTCAAATGAACCGGACTTTTCATCACTTACTCGATAAGTGTTTCGTAGTCTTCATCGACGATATCCTAGTCTACTCGAGAGACGAGTCTGAGCATGCGGAGCATCTCCGGATGGTACTAGAGATATTACGGAGGAATAAGTAGTTCGCGAAACTTTCTAAGTGTGAGTTCTGGCTTCGCGAAGTAGCATTTCTGGGTCACGTAATTAGCAAGGAAGGCATTAAGGTAGACCCGGTAAAAGTTAAGGTTGTAGTCGAATGGAGTAGCTCGAGAAATGTGGCGGAGGTTCGTAGTTTTCTTGGTTTGGCCGGATACTATCGCCTATTCGTCCAGGACTTCTCCGAGATTTCTAGGTCGATGACTAGTCTCCAACAGAAGCAGATCCGATTCGTTTGGACGGAGGCTTGCGGGCAAGCGTTTCAGCAGCTGAAACAAAGATGAGGAGGATTTCGAGGTCTATAGTGATGTGTCTAAGAGTGGACTAGGTTGTGTGCTAATGCAAGGTGGGAGGGTCATCGCTTATGCATTAAGGCAGCTGAAGGTGCACGAGTGTAACTACCCCACGCATGACTTAGAGATAGCAGCTGTAGTTTTTGCGCTTAGGATCTGGAGGCACTATCTCTATGGTGGTTCGTGTGAGGTATCCACGGATCATAAGAGTCTCAAGTACATCTTTACTCAGGAAGACCTCAATATGAGGCAGAGATGATGGCTTGAGCTTATTAAAGACTTCGACCTGATGCTTAATTATTGTGAAGGCAAGGCGAACTTAGTCGCTGACGCACTGAGTCGCAAGAATCGATTGAGCTTTAGTAGGAGTCGTATTTCCGTCAGGGTTCGTCTGACTTCTTTGAGTGTCGAGCCCAGAGTTCCGTGGTGAGCAGTTTCCTTTGCTTTAAATTTCGGGACGAAATTTATTTAAAGAGGGGAGATCGTAACGCCCCAGATTTTGGGCTATTTTCTTTGTAATTATTTTGATTCTGTGCATAGTCTAAATTTATTTGGACTATTTTTGTTGCTTGAATGTGACTATTTTATTGTATGATTTGTTATTTCTTTTATTTTATTTTATTTTAATTAATTAGGATTTTATTTTAATTTTCTAATTAATTAATTAAGTTTGGGCCAAGTGCGGATTTAAACATGATTAATCATGCTTAAGTGCAATTAGCCCAAATGAACTTAGAAGCCCAACCGACCCCTCTCTCTCTTTGGTGGCTTGGTTTGCCACTTGCCTTGTATTCACACCTTAACTAACTTCTATAAATAGAAGTGTTAGTAAGGCTTAATCATCATTTTGTCATTTTAATCACCCTTTGCCACAATTATAAGCTAAACACTCTCCTTCCTATTCTCCTTCCACACGCCATTTTGGCTAGATCACCATCAACCATTGTTCATCAACTTTTCAAACCCCAAAACTTAGAGATTCAACCTCAATTGATCTTTAAGTAAGTAAACACACAAGTAGCCTTCATTGCCTTGATCAAGATCATTTGTTCGGGTTTGGTTTCGGGTTTTGGGTGTTCGTATGGTGTTCAAAGGGTGGCCGTGTGGTGCTGCGTGGTGGTTGTGACGACCCGACTCACTTAAACCGGCGCGGAAGAAACCGACGAGTCGAATAGTCAGAACTAACAAACTAAAATACTTGAAATTATAAAAAAAAAAAAACAAAAGCTCAAATGATTATATATACTAAACCAAAAATTACAATTACCCACAAGATTGTACATAACTAATCCCAAAAGTCATACTACTACTACTATCAAACGTAACTCCAAATACATGTCAGAGTTATAGAAAATATACAAATACTACTACTATAGTTCAAAACTAGAAAACATCGAAAAATAACAAAAATAAAGTCTAAACAATATCGGCACTCGCCCAACCCAATGCTAAGCAAGGACCTCATCATCAGAATTACCTGAAAAACAACAACAGTCCACCGTCAGTGGCGAGTAACATAACCGTCCCACCCTACCGGGGATACACATGAACATAGCACAAACCAAACAACTAAATCAAACAAGCCAATCAAATCATGCGAATTAACAAGTAATCATGCTTGACTCAACTAACTTTAACCAATCTTAACTTTGGCGCAATCATTCGCATACTAGACCGGACTATGCACGTACGAACGCATCTTACGCATTTGAACTTTCTACTATGTCAGGATTGAGAATCTTACTCCCAAATCCTATGAAGTCAATCTTACTGGAAATCCATATCCGAAGACAACATAGTAAGACCACCAACTACCCCAATACCGCGGATAGGATAGGGGCAACGTCTTAACCCAAAACATAGAATCTTACTCTAAGTTTTAGGCGTCTAATAGCGAAATCAAGCTAACTTTAATCTTAAAATCGAAGTTTACATCCTTAGTTCTTAAGTTGCATCTTACGCCTTGACTCAAGAAATAACATGTAAACTAACAAACTTAAAACTTCTTATAACTTTCTTTAACCTTTTCTTTAACTTTCTTTAACTTTAAAGACTCAATCAAGAACCCTTAAAGAACCTTAAAGAACTCATCAAGAACTCATTCAAGATAAAAGATCTTCAATCAAGAACCCAATCAAGATTCAAGAACTTCAACCAAGAACTCATTCAAGAATCAAGAACTCATCCACACATCATCAAAATACACGCATACCACCATAGTTCAACACTTAAAATCATCAACTTCCTAATCTCCAAAATTCCTCAAATTTGAACATGAATATTATCAAACTTAATTCTAACATTTGAATCATGAAATCATCATATTCAATCACAAAATCATCATTAAACCATCCCAAAATTTGAGATTATAAGATACATGTATTCATGGTTAAAAACATCAAATAGTCTAATCTAATCATCTAATTTATACTATGAAAACATAGTATACCAAATAGGTTGAGAAAGTATGTTACCTTGATGAAGATTAACAAGATAAACACTCAAGAACTTGCTGCCCGGAAACCCAAACCACACGGCTCCAAGCAACACGGACCACCACAAACACACGGCTTCAACCACAAGCACGAACCACCACCCTTGCACGGCTGCTGCTGCACGGTTGTCCCACACGAACACCACCACGGCTTGCACACACTTGCACCACCGCACGGCCAGACCACGAACCAGTGTGCACGGTCCTTCACCACTCGACCCACACGGCCACCCTACGAACTCGAACCCACACGATCAAAACCCAGTCGAACAAGTACCCAAAACCAACCCGAACTATAAATCTTGATTGAAATTATGGAGGTTTAAATTGTGTTTTGGTACTTAAAGATCAATGGAGGATTAATCTTTAAGTTTTGAGTTTGAATGGATGATGAACAAATGTGATGGAAGATTAGCCAAAAATGGCGTGTGGCAATGATGGAATGGAGGGAGTTTTTGTGTTTGATCTTTAGATGGCAATTGTTTAAAATGGCAAAGGATGGAAAAATGAGGTTTAAGCCTTGCTAACCCTTCTATTTATAGAAGTGGTTTAAGGTGTGAATGCATGGCAAGTGGCAAATCCTTGCCATGAACACAAGGGGGCCGGTTTTGGCTTTGCAAAATGGGCCAAAATGGGCTTTCACGATCCATTGGGCTAATTTACAAAAATTGCATGACTAATCATGCTTAAATCGATTTAGCCCAAAAATACTAAATAATTAATTAGAAAATTAAATAATAAAAATTCTAATTAATTAAATAATAATTAAAATAAATAATAACCAATCGAAATTAAATAATTCGAATTTAATCGAATTTATTCACATAAAATAAAATAAATTGTTGAAAAACAAATTTGAACCATACATAAAATCACATAAATACACGACAGAAATACCTATAAAATCAGGGTCGTTACAACCTCCCCTCCTTAAAGAAATTTCGTCCCGAAATTTAAGGCAAAGGAGATCGCTCACCCTCAAACAACTCCGGGTACTTCTGCCTCATGGACGCCTCTGTCTCCCAAGTCGCCTCCTCATGGTGTTGATTTCTCCACAACACCTTGACGAGCTGGACTTGCTTACGCCGAAGGGTCCTCACTTCCCGATCCAAGATCTGGACGGGTCGCTCCTCAAAAGTCAGATTCGGCTCAAATGTGGCCGACTCCACTGGAATAATATGGGTAGGATCATGTACGTATTTCCTTAGCTGGGAAACATGGAATACGTCATGCACATTAGACAAACTAGGTGGTAATGCCAATCGATATGCCACCTCCCCAACTCGTTCTAGTATCTCGTAAGGTCCCACATATTTAGGTCGGAGTTTCCCCTTTTGACCAAAGTGTGCCACTCCTTTGAATGGTGAAACCTTAAGCAAGACTTTGTCACTTACCTCGAAAGCCAGCGGTCTACGTCGATTATCGGCGTAAGATTTATGGCGACTCTGAGCGGCCTGCATCTTAGACTGGATGACTCGGACCTTCTCGATAGCATCGCGTACCATCTCAGGTCCTAACGCCACAGAATCACTAATATCATTCCAACATATCGGACTCCGACATTTCCTGCCATACAGGGCCTCGTACGGAGCCATCTCGATGCTGGAGTGATAGCTATTATTATAGGAGAACTCTATCAAACAGAGTATACGTACCCAAGACTAATGGTACTCCAGAGTACATGCTCGAAGCATATCCTCTAAAGGTTGGATGGTCCTCTGTCTGACCATCGGTCGCCGCATGAAAAGCGGTGCTCAATTCAGCTTCGTCCCAAACGCTTCCTGAACTGACCTCCTGAAATGAGACAGAAATCTCGGATCTCGATCAGAAACGATCTCCCTCGGAACTCCGTGAAGTCGGATAATATCCTGAGTATACGCCTCTTCTAGACGCTCCATAGACCAGGTCATCTTCATTGGAATGAATCTAGCGACCTTGGTCAACCTATCCACTATGACCCAAATAGCATTCAAGCCATTACAGGTGGGTAAGCTAACCACAAAGTCCATAGATACCGACTCGAACTTCCAGGTCGGAATAGGTAGTGGCTGCAACAGACCTCCTAGTCTCTAATGCTCGAATTTAACCTTCTGATAGACTAAACATCGAGCTATGAACTTTGCTACATCCCTCTTCATCTTAGGCCACTAGAATTGGCCCTTGAGGTCCTGGTATAACTTGTTACCTCCAGGATGAACAGAGTAGGGCGAGTTATGTGCCTCAGACATAATTCTGTTCCTAAGATCAGAACAGTCCGGTACACACCACCTCCCTCGGAATCGCAGACTACCATCGGAAGGGATCTCGAAACCTACGGCTCTACCTTGCCGTAGAGCCTCTCGAATCCTAACTAACTGTGGGTCGTTCTGTTGACCCTCGCGCAATTCCTGAAGCAAATCAGGCTCAACACTCATAGATGTCAGACGGAGTCTGACGGAACTACGGCTTCTACTGAAGCTCAACCGATGCTTACGACTCAGTGCATCTGCGACTAAGTTCGCCTTGCCCTCGCAATAGTTAAGCGTCAGGTCGTAGTCCTTAATAAGCTCAAGCCATCGTCTCTGCCTCATATTGAGGTCTTTCTGAGTAAAGATGTACTTAAGACTCTTGTGATCCGTGAATACTCTACACGAACCACCATAGAGATAGTGCCTCCAAATCTTGAGCGCGAATACCACAGCCGCTAGCTCGAAGTCATGCGTAGGATAGTTACGCTCGTGCACCTTCAATTGTCTCGATGCGTAAGCGATGACTTTCCCGCCTTGCATGAGCACACATCCTAGGCCACTCTTCGAAGCATCACTATAGACCTCGAAGTCCTCCTCATCGTTCGGAAGGGTAAGAATAGGAGCAGAGACTAATCTCTGTTTTAATTGCTGGAATGCTTGCTCGCAAGCCTCCGTCCAAATGAAGTGGACCTCCTTCTGTAGGAGACTAGACATCGGTCTAGCAATCTTGGAGAAGTCCTGGACGAATCGTCGATAGTATCCAGCTAATCCCAGAAAACTACGAACCTCCGCCACATTTCTTGGGCTACTCCAATCAACTACATCCTTAATCTTAGCCGGGTCTACCTTAATGCCGTCCTTACTAATTACGTGACCCGGAAATGCTACTTCGCGAAGCCAGAACTCACACTTGGAGAGTTTCGCAAACCACTTATTACTACGTAATTTCTCAAGTACCATCCGGAGATGCTCCGCATGCTCAGACTCATCTCTCGAATAGACTAAGATATCATCTATAAATACTATGACGCACCTATCGAGTAAGTGGTGAAATGTCCAGTTCATCTGGTCAATGAGCACGCCTGGCGCATTAGTGAGGCCAAAGGGCATCACCTCGAACTCGTAGTGGCCATATCTAGTATGAAAAGCAGTCTTCGGAATGTCTTCTTTCTTGACTGGAATCTGATGATATCCAGATCGAAGATCTATCTTCGAAAACACTCCCGCTCCTCGCAACTGATCGAACAGGTCCTCAATCCTAGGCAACGAGTACTTATTCTTGATAGTTACCCGATTCAACTCTCGGTAGTCTATGCACAGGCGCATACTACCGTCTTTCTTCTTCACGAAGAGCACAGGTCCTCCCAATGGAGAAACGCTCGGCCTAATGAAGCCCTTATCGATCAAATCCTGGAGTTCCGTTTTTAACTCTTGCAACTCCGATGGTGCCATCCGGTAAGGTGCCTTCGAAATCGGCGTTGTCCCGGGTGCTAAGTCGATGTGAAACTCGACGTCGCGCTCGGGTTGAACTCTTGGTAGCTCATCAGGAAATACGTCGCTGAAATCCCTCGCTACAGGTATATCGTCCAACAGACGCTCCTTATTCAAATCCCTTACCTGACATAAGTACACCATATCGCCCTTCTGGCGATGCTTTCTCATTTTCAAGGCTGAGATTACCTTTACTCCTTTCCTAAGGATGAACCCAGAGTAGGTAACTCGGTTGCCCTGGAGTCCTCGGAATGTCACTGACTGATCTCGGCAACGAATGATCGCTCGATACCTCGACAGCCAGTCCATACCAAGTATCACGTCGAACTCCATCAGTGGGAACTCCTTCAGATCGGTCGTCGCTTGCTCCCCAGCTATCACGATAGGCACTCCTCGGAACTCGCGCTGACAAATAAAATCCTCTCCGGAAGGGAGAGTTATAACTGAACTAACAGGAAAGCTGCCACGAAGATTAGACCTCGAGGCAAAACTACTAGCCACAAAAGAGACAGTAGCACCAGAATCAAACAACGCTAAAGCTAACACACCAGAAACAAGAAATCTACCTGATACGACGTCAGGCTGAACCTCGGCCTCCGCCTCGGTCATACAGTAGATTCGGTTCTTCACCGGAGTCTTAGTCGGTGCCGGAAGTTGCTTAACCTCAGTGTCTGGCTTCCTCTCGGGGCAAATTGATGCCTTATGGCCTTCCTTCCTGCAGATAAAACACGCTATCGGCGAACCGTCACACCGCTTCCCTGGATGGAAGTCTCGGCCGCATCCTCTGCACTTCGAGCCATCGGAACCCTTATGCGAACTCGTGGTCGGAGGGGTACTGCTAGGAGCACTAAATCGGGGCTTCTTAAAAGAAGTTGTCGTCGTCGGAACCTGAGCTCTCTTCCTGCTCGCATCCTCCTCAGCCGTCGATGCCTAAATCTCGAGTGCTACCTCGTAGGCCTGCTGAAATGTCGTCGCTCCACTACTGATCACGTGAACGCGAATCCTCGGATCTAGCTTTTTGATGTAGCGCTTGACCCGATCCTTCTCTGATGGAACTACAGATGTAGCGAACCTTGATAACTCCGTAAACTTGTCGGTGTACGCCTGAACGGTCATCTTACCCTGTGTAAGAGTAAGAAACTCCTCCTGATTCTGCCACCGCAACTCGTCGGGGTAGAATCGCTCCTGGATCATATCGACGAACTCGATCCACGACATCGAATGTAAAGGTAAGCACGTGTCCTTAGCTAACGTCCACCAGTTATCAGCCTCTCCACGTAGATAATAAGCGGCGATCTGCACCTTCTCGTGCTCGGGGCAAAATGTCGCGTCGAAGAGCTTCCCCATCTTGCGGATCCAGCTCTCCAGGATAGTGGGTTCGGCAACCCCATCGTAAGTCGGAGTTGGATGACGTGCAATACGGTCGAACGTCGACTGCGTACTCGGCGTATGACGACTATGGTGCGCCAACGTAAGGATCGCCTCCTCGAGTACTCGCAACCTCTGTCATCCAGTACTCAACCGGCGAGGCGTAGACATGCTGCAACGCAACAAAACAGAAGACATACCAAAATAACAATGTCAGTCATACATCCCCACCACAGTCAAGCACACAAAAATAAAGAGAGAAAAGAAATAGAAAAATGTCTTATTCCGGTTTTTCTACCTGAATTCTTCTCCCTTTACTTAATCTTAATTTGGGTTTATCACTCGGGAAAGGTAAACCTCTCAACTCTCGGGTTTAACTCAAATCCTAAAACTTCACTTAAAAACTATTCGACTCTGAGACCAACTGTGACGACCTGACTCGCTTAAACCAGCGCGGAAGAAACCGACGAGTCGAATAGTCAGAACTAACAAACTAAAATACTTGAAATTAAAAAATAAAAAATAAAAAACCCCAAATGATTATATATACTAAACTAAAAAGTACAATTACCCACAAGATTGTACATAACTAATCCCAAAAGTCATACTACTACTACTACTATCAAACGTAACTCCAAATACATGTCTGAGTTATAGAAAATATACAAATACTACTACTATAGTTCAAAACTAGAAAACATCGAAAAATAACAAAATAAATTCTAAACAATATCGGCACTCGCCCAACCCAATGCTAAGCAAGGACCTCATCATCAGAATTACTTGAAAAACAACAACAATCCACCGTCAGTGGCGAGTAACATAACCATCCCACCCTAACGGGGATACACATGAACATAGCACAAACCAAACAACTAAATCAAACAAGCCAATCAAATCATGCGAATTAACAAGTAATCATGCTTAACTCAACTAACTTTAACCAATCTTAACTTTGGCGCAATCATTCGCATACTAGACCGGACTATGCACGTACGAACGCATCTTACGCATCCGAACTTTCTACTATGTCAGGATTGAGAATCTTACTCCCAAATCCCATGAAACCAATCTTACTGGAAATCCATATCCGAAGACAACATAGTAAGACCACCAACTATCCCAATACCGCGGATAGGATAGGGGCAACGTCTTAACCCTAAACATAGAATCTTACTCTATGTTTTAGGCGTCTAATAGTGAAATCAAGCTAACTTTAATCTTAAAGTCGAAGTTTACATCCTTAGTTAGTTCTTAAGTTGCATCTTACGCCTTGACTCAAGAAATAACATGTAAACCAACAAACTTACAACTTCTAATAACTTTCTTTAACCTTTTCGTTAACTTTCTTTAGCTTTAAAACTCAATCAAGAACTCTTAAAGAACTCATCAAGATCTCAAAGAACTCATCAAGAACTCATTCAAGATAAAAGATCTTCAATCAAGAACCCAATCAAGATTCAAGAACTTCAACCAAGAACTCATTCAAGAATTAAGAACTCATCCACACATCATTAAAATACACGCATACCACCATAGTTCAACACTTAAAATCATCAACTTCCTAATCTCCAAAATTCCTAAAATTTGAACATGAATATTATCAAACTTAATTCTAACATTTTAATCATGAAATCATCATATTCAATCACAAAATCATCATTAAACCATCCCAAAATTTTAGATTATAAGATACATGTATTCATGGTTAAAAACATCAAATAGTCTAATCTAATCATCTAATTTATACTATGAAAACATAGTATACCAAATAGGTTGAGAAAGTATGTTACCTTGATGAAGATTAACAAGATAAACACTCAAGAACTTGCTGCCCGGAAACCCAAACCACACGGCCCCAAGCAACATGGACCACCACAAACACACGGCTTCAACCACAAGGACAAACCACCACCCTTGCACGGCTGCTGCTGCACAGCTGTCCCACCCGAACACCACCACGGCTTGCACACACTTGCACCACTGCACGGTCAGACCACGAACCACTGTGCACGGTCCTTCACCACTCGACCCACACGGCCACCCTACGAACTCAAACCCACACGATCAACCCACTCGAACAAGTACCCAAAACTAACCCGAACTAGAAATCTTGATTGAAATTATGGAGGTTTAAATTGTGTTTTGGTACTTAAAGATCAATGGAGGATTGATCTTTAAGTTTTGAGATTGAATGGATGATGAACAAATGTGATGGAAGATTAGCCAAAAATGGCATGTGGCAATGATGGAATGGAGGGAGTTTTTGTGTTTGATCTTTAGATGGCAAGTGTTTAAAATAGCAAAGGATGGCAAAATGAGGTTGAAGCCTTGCTAACCCTTTTATATATAGAAGTGGTTTAAGGTGTGAATGCATGGCAAGTGGCAAATCCTTGCCATGAGCACAAGGGGGCCGGTTTTGGCTTTGCAAAATGGGCTAAAATGGGCTTTCGCGATCCCTTTTATTTACAAAACTTGCATGACTAATCATGCTTAAATCGATTTAGCCCAAAAATATTAAATAATTAATCAGAAAATTAAATAATAAAAATTCTAATTAATTAAATAATAATTAAAATAAATAATAACCAATCCAAATTAAATAATTCGAATTTAATCGAAATTATTCACATAAAATAAAATAAATAGTTCAAAAATAAATTTGAACCATACATAAAATCACATAAATACACGACAAAAATACCTATAAAATCATGGTCGTTACAGTGGCCGTGCAGTGACGCCATGCAAGGGTGCTCGTGTGCAAGGCCGTGGTGATGCCGTGCGTGTTGTTGCCGTGTTCTGGGCCGTGTGCTTTGGTCTTCCGGGCAGCAAGTTTTTGTATGTTTTGTGGTTAATCTTTGTTAGGGTAACATACTTTCTTATCCTAATTTGTATACTATGCTCATATGGTAGATTAAGTGATCAAATTGGGATAGTATGATGATGATTATGGGCTATTTTATGCGTGTATACTAGGATGAGTAGGGGTGATGTTTATATGATATTCATGTCTTGATTCTATGTGTTATATGATTGATTATGAATAATTTCGTGTTGATTATGTTTAAGTTTAATTTCATGAAGTTTTGATGATCATAAGTTGATGAGTTTGTTGTTGAGCTTGTGATGGTATGCGTGTTTTTGATGTTGATGAATCTTGATTGAGTTCTTGGTTGAAGTTCTTGAATCTTAATTGAGTTCTTGATTGGTTTCATGAATCTTGATGAGTTCTTTACGAGTTCTTGGTTGAGTCTTAAATTCTTGAAGTATCTTGATTATGTTATGATGAGTCTAGGATTCTTTTATCATGATTATGTAGTCTTAAGTGTAGATTATATATTCTTGGTTAAAGAAAGTTAAGATAAGGTTAAGAAAGTTAAAAGAGGTTCAAAGAAAGTTAAATGAAGTTAAAGAAATGATTAAGATTGATTAAAGAAGTAGAAATGTTTATGGTTAGACTCAAGAAAAGGCAAAAGAGGCAATCTTGAGGATAACTTTGATTGATTTACATGTTAGTCTTAAGTCAAGGCGTAAGATGCAACTTAAGATTAACTAAGAATGTAAATAGAAGATTAAAGATTAAAGATTTAAAGATTAGCTTGATTTTACTATTAGACGCCTAACCTTAGAGTAAGATTCTAAGGCTTGGGTTAAGACGCTGCCCCTATCCTGTCCGCGGTACTGGGATAGTTGGAGATCTTACTATGTCGTCTTTCGATATGGATTTCCCGTAAGATGGGTTTCATGGGGTTGGGAGTAAGATTCTCAATCCTGGCATAGTAGAAAGTTCGTTCGCGTAAGATGCGTTCGTACGTGCATAGTCCGGTCTAATATGTAAATGATTGCGCCAAAGATTAAGTAAAGATAAGTCTAAAGTCGATTATTGGGCGTTTGTCGAGTTTTGGGTATTATTGTTGATTGCTGTTATTATTAACGTTATTATTGTTGATTATTGTTGGTTTGAAATGTTGTTTTGCATGATCGTATGTTGGATGTCTGATTTGGTGATTTGATGTATTCTATGGTCATGTGTATCCATGTTAGGGTGGGACAGCTATGTTACTCGCCACTGACTGTGGATTGTTGTTAATTTTTCAGGTAACTTTGATGATGTCGGTGTTGCTTAGTTTTGGGTTGGGCGAGTACCGATGTTATTTAGATCATGCTTTGTTGTTTTACGATTCTAGTATAGACTATAGTAGTGATATATGTAATTTCTAACTCTAACATTTATTTGGAGTTAATATTGGTAGTAGTAGTAATAATGACATTTAGGTTTAGATATGTACAATCTTGTGGGTGTTGTACTTTCGGATTTAGTATATAGATTCAATTTGAGGTTTTGTTTTTAATTTTTAAGTATTTTAGTTTGTTAGAACTGACTATTCGACTTGCCGGTTTCTTCCGCGCCGATTTAAGCGAGTCGGGTCGTCACACCTGGCTTCAAACATTGGGAGCCCTGCAAAATGCCTGAGCCATTGCCCCCACCTTTCAAAAACATGCCTGAGAGACCAAAGTCCAAAAAGAGAATAATAGAAAAAGGTGAAGAAGAAGAGGGAAAAGCAAAGAAGTTTAAGAAGGTAGGTGGCCAACAAAAATGCTCCAAATATGGACAACCAGGCCACAAGATGGTAAAATGCAAGAACCCAGCAGCAACAGTTCCAAAGTCACCACCCAAGAAAGGAGGCAGACCACCATCAAATGACCCTTGGGTAATTGCAAACAAGAAGAAGAAAGAAGCTAGGGCTAACATGGTATTATTCTAACCATTGTTAGTATTGGTTGAATTCCTTGTTTCTTTAAATTTTTACTGACATGAATTTTTCATTTTTTTTTTTGAAGATGAAATATGTCCATCCATCAGGTACTGAATCAAGCAAAGGCAACAATGAAGTCTCCACCAACTCCTCTAAGGCCAACAAAGACTCCACCTCATCCTCTAAGGCCAACAAAGCCTCCACCTCCGTGTCCACCAAAGCTACAAGAGAAAAGTTGCCCATTAAGTCCTCAAAGAAGAAAGTCAAGAGCTTGTCAGCTGATTTGTTGTAATTTGATTATGTTAGTTTGTGAAATTTAGTTATATACGCTGAATGTGGAAAGTATGGCTGTGTAATATGATTGACAACTGATATTTTGTTATGCACTTTGATAATATCAGCTAGTATTTTGCTTAAACAATTACTTTTGTAGCACTATAAAAGTGCATAACATTCCTCTTTCAGCCTACTATTTTGTAGTGTTGTACAAAAACGCAATGTTGCCAAATTGAACTAGAATATCTCTTTTTATTGACTAGCATCACTTACATAAGCAAACTCGAGTACATCATTTTGCAAGGGAAAATTTGGCACACCAACTATTGCACATACACTACTACCCTACATTATTAGTCTGACTACAAATACATATATAACTTTTGTTCATCTACTACTACTAACTTCTGCATCATTGTGTAACTAATGCATAAGAGTAACAACGATACAAATAAACAAAAAGCTCATAATAGCCCCAACAATCAGCCCTGTCTTGAATCCTAATCTAGTGGTTGTAACCTTTGCTATAGACCCACTCTTTCTCTTTATTTTCACAATTTCAGCTTCCGCCCTAATCCTCATGTCTTCCTTCCTTGCTAATTCACTGCTCAAGAATGTCACTTCATGGTTAAGCAGCTATTTCTCCAAAACAAGTTCATTGATGACATCCTTTTTCCATTCCTCCATGTTCTTGTCATGCCATCCAAAGAATCCACATCCATCCCTATCACTATGGTAATCAGAAAATTTACAAGCATAAAACCTCCTTCCTGGGTTATCAGTGGTCCAAGATTTCATCACTCTTGCTGGGATTCTACATTTGCACTTGATTAAAGTCATTCCTATAATTCCAATTGAAAACTCAATAAAAAAAATCAAGCAACACAAATCAGCATAAATTCAAATTTAATAAGAACAAAAGTTGACAATTTACCCCAAAACATTAAAACCCTAAACGAATTTCGCATTTTTCCCCAAAAATCACAAAGATTAAAACCCTAAATGCAAAGTATTTAGCTAGCTTATGAACCCTAACTCTTGCAATTAGAACTAACAATATCATATTTACCTGATTTGGAAGAACACTGGAGGCATTGAATGGATCGAACCCTCGGTTTTTTGCTGGAGAATGGATCGGAGCTTTGGTTGCAAATGAAGAATGATTTTTTGCTGGAGAATGGATCGAAGAATGGTTTCAAAAGAAGAATGTGATAATGCAATTATATAATATAAATTGTTGCACGGCTTTGAGTAACCACTTAACAGAGAGTTAACGATAAGTAAAAAATGGGGGTGATTTGAATAACTTTAGCAACATCCTGGGGGTTATTTAAAATAAAAAAAAATCCTGGGAGTTATTTTTAAAATGAGGTAAGTTATTGGGGGTTATTTTTAAATTTTCCTTATTATTACGTACCTAATGCATCACATGTTATGTAGTAAGTGATGCGATTGATAGCCTATTGCATCATGTCTTATGTTTGAGGGGATGCATTAGGTGTCTAATGCATCGCCTATAATGTATTAGGTGATGCGATTGATAGTCTATTGCATCATGTCTTATGTTCGAGGTGATGCATTAGGTGCCTAATGCATTGCCTATCATGTAGTAGGTGATGCATTTGATAGCTTGTTGCATCATGTCGTAGGTTGGAGCTAATGCATTAGGTGTCTAATGCATAGCCTATTATATAATATATGATGCATTACCTAAACTAAATATTGTTGTAGAAGCTATAACATCACGTTTTTAATTTTAGGTGATACATAAACTACCTAATGTGTCGCTTATTAAGTAATATTTGATGTATTAGTATCAACCTATTGTGTCACTACTTAAATTTGAGGCGATGTATAAACATGCCTAATACATCGCTCTGGAGGCGACACGTTAGGTATGACACCTATTGTGTCGGCACCTATCGTGTCGGGCCAAAAGTGATACAATAGGCCTGTTAGAGGGGACACGATAGGGGTTTTTTGTAGTAGTGAATATGAGTGAAGATAAGAGCAGCAGCCCGCGCGCCAACATCATGTGCTTTGAAAACCTCTCAATCCGCTTCAGCAGTACAACAACAACCTCCTCGAATTCGCCAAAAGTAGAAAAAGATAAAGGAAGGAAACCATACCCCAGAGTATCACACCGATCTGCATACTTACCCCGTTTGCGAGAAGTGTAACAGCCCCGGAAATTCGGACCTTTTCCCTTCCTTTATAAAACTTAAATTTTACTAAAAACCATAGCCCGAACTTCTAGAGTTACTACTCGTACGCCCACATCTGATAAGAAATGGGTATACGAATAAGTAAAAGCAGGATCGTAATGTTTTCAAATTCCAAAATGGATTTCATTCATAATACCAAAGCCTTAAAAGTTTAAATCTAAAACATCAAAAGTTAAAATAACTTATTACAAGCTGTTCGGCTAAAGCATAAAGCCTATGATCAAAAGGTTTAGCTAATTCCATCAGGGATTCCTCATCAACCTCAAACAAGTAAGCCATTCTTACTACTCACCTGCATAAAAACACCGAAGGAAAAACAACAAACAAACAATAACACAAAAATCAGAAAAACTGAGTATGATCGACTCTACCCCGTAAAACGGTTTTAGATTAAAACAGTTGACATAAAAGCAACATCAAGCATTAACTGAACCATAATTATCCAATTCCAAATTTTTAGAGTAATTATTATTCAAGATTATTAATTGGGAAAGTGAACGCGATAGGGCCTATTTCATCCCGTCTCGGACTTTTTGGCCTAGCCTGCAGCTTGTCGGCAAAGTATCCTGAGTGCATACACCCCTCAAAGAACTAATGCATATCCGCAAGTGCGCACCAGAAGTTCAGAAGGAGGACGAAAGCAGATTATAACAGTTACAAAGATTCAACGACGATTCAACACATGTCCGACCTATTGCGTGTCCACCACAACAATAGGCCCACATGGGGTACTCCCCAATGGGACACCGTTCATCACCCTAATAGGTCGTCACCGTTCGGGCTACTTCCCCTTTGAAGATTGTTTCACTTTAAGTTTAGGTTCATTTGGTTTTGAAAATCATTTGAGTGAGAACAACAGACTCAAAATAAATCAATGATCCCAAAATTTCCGCTCTTTAAGAATTCTCCATGAGAAATCAAACCATAAGGCAAACTTGCCAATCCAAATTTAATAACTCAATAACTTGTCGTTCATTCATAGGCATCACTTATACTTCTTAAATCAAAGCGAGTACAAATATTCACCATTCCATAACCAAATTCCATGACGTAAATAATTCATTAAGCAATGACAATCAACGAATTGCTAAGACCGTCAAACTTTTGGAAAGCATGTGCATAGAGGAAGACTTCGAAATTCATATACTTATAATCATACTTTTCGAAAACACATATGAATATACATTAAATAATTTTTTTCGTAATTAGTAGAATAAAATTTCATAAAATATTTGGAGATTTTAAATTGCAAAAATCATAATATAAATACATGGCATATTTTCGAAAATTAGAAATTATAATTTCAATTCATGAACATTGATTTTCGAAAATTTCAGATTTTATAATTAAAATAAATAAGCTTATTTTGGACTTCTAATGGGTATTTGTACACAAATTTTATGGTCTAAAACACGTATACACGACCCCTTGTCCAAAAACAAGTTTTATTTTTATTTTTGAAAATAACGAAAGTATAATTAGGCTATTTCAAAATCTGGACAGCAACTAAAGTTGGCATAGAATGCCTTTAAAACCATCACACTAGCACTCTAAAATAAGCTTAATAAACATTCCTTGAATGCCCATGCATCCACAAGAAAATACTACTACTATGCACACAATTAATCATAATTTTACGTCATCAAAACAACCTTAAAAACAATAACTAAAACTACTATTTAAGCATGCATATAACTTCTACTAAAGCATAAACAAACATAACTTTAAAACATTAAAACTATGCTAGAACATAATACTAAGCATGCGAAAATATAAAGCGTAAAACAAACTAATTTAACCTAAGCATATAAGAACCTAGGGCTAAGAAAATGGTAGACATCGAAGCATACCTCAACGTCTGGAAGGCTACTTTAAGATCGCTCCCTCCTCAGAAAAAAATAACTCAATTATCTCAGTTATTCTTCAGTTGTTACTCCTCTTTCTTAGATGAGATCTGGAAGAAAGGTAGAGAGAATTGTGAGGAGTATGGGAGGGTGAAGGAGGTTATTTATAGAATGTAAGGGTGGAGGAAAGTGGTAAACTTTCCATGTGGGATGGGATGGCGGTGGTGCCGTGTGGAGAGGAGAGGGATAGGGGGTGAGTGGTGGTGAGGTTGCCTAGGGAAGATTTTTATCAAGCCTTAATTATTTGATGACTAAACTGACTAGTTATTCTATTTACGCGGCAATTAAAATACAGCATGCATAAAACGAACTTTAAAAATAAAATTTGATCCATAAAAATATTTGGGTTTTTCTGAGTTATGCCCTTGGGTTTTTCGGCTTTCTAAGTTGTGCCCATGCTTTTTGAAACTTCTAAGCTATATATGCCCCTCAACTTAGGTTTTTTAATTAATAGTGCCTACTCCGTTAACTCAATGTTAATAGATCCGTTAAAAGGAGTTGCATTTCGTAGGAGGGTAATTTTCCCTCTAAAATTCTAAGGTTTTTAGCTTATTTTCACCCTTTATTATTGATGTATTTCCCTAAAATAAATGATGCATTGCCCTGTATATGATGCATTTCCCTAAAATAAAAGGTGAAAATCAGCTAAAAACCCTGGAATTTTAGAGGGGATCGGAAATTACCCTTCCAAGAAATGCAACTCCTTTTAACGGATCTATTAACATTGAGATAACAGAGTGGGCACTGTTAATTAAAAAACCTAAGTTGAGGGGAATAGCTTAGAAGTTTCAAAAAGCATGGGCACAACTTAGAAAGGCAAAAAACTCAGGGGCATAGCTTAGAAAAACCCAAAATATTTTTATTCACCAAAAATATTTTTTTTTATAAAATAAAATAATTTTCGCAATTTATATATATTATTTAAATACATATTTATTTATTTTGAAAATATTCCAACTTTAAAAATAAATTATTATTTTCCGAAAATAATATTATGGCAAAATAATTTTTTTATAAATATAACCTTTGAAAAATAATTCGAAAAGCTCTTTTATAAAATATAAAACCTCTTTATAGAAGATATTATTTTTGAAAATTCTTGAAAATTACGGGTATTACATCTACCCCCACTTAAAAACAAAGTTCGTCCTCGAACTTACGGAGCTAGTACTAAATCCTCTCCCCCTTAAGCAATTTCGTCCCAAAACTGTCCAAACCTAATTAAAAAGCTCTGGGTAACGAGTCCTCATATCGTCCTCGAATTCCCACGTTGCTTATTCCGTTTGTTGGTTCGTCCATAGGACTTTCACCTACTTTACTTGCTTGGTTCGAGTATCCCGTGTTTTAGAATCGAGGATCCTCACGGGTCTTTCTTCGAAAGAAAGGTCACTTTCAAGCTAGACTGACTCGGGTTGAAGAACATGGCTCGGGTCATGGACATACTTTCTAAGTTGTGACACATGGAAAACATTGTGGAATTTCTCTAACTCAATGGGTAAGGCTAGTCTGTAGGCTACCTCGCCAACTCGCTCTAATATCTCATAGGGTCCAATATATCGAGGGCTTAGCTTTCCTTTTCTCCCAAACCTCTTCACTCCTTTCGTTGGCGAAACTTTTAGCAAAACCTTATCTCCAACCTCAAACTCCACTATTCTTCTGTGCCTGTCCTCATAGGAATTCTATCGATCTTGTGTTGCTTTCATGTGAGTTTGAATAAGTCTCACTTGCTTACTCATTTCCTTGATCATCTCCGGTCTGATAGTCATCGACTCACTGATATCACTCCAACATAGTGGACTTCTACACTTTCTCCCATAGAGTGCCTCATACGGAGCCATTCCAATACTGGCATGATAACTATTGTTGTAAGAGAACTCAATCATTGGTAACCTTTCATCCCATGCTCCACCAAAATCTAGTGTGCATGCTCTCAACATATCTTCGAGTGTTTGTATTGTTCTTTCGGTTTGACCATCCGTGGCTGGGTGAAATGACGTGCTGAACTTCAGTAGTATACCAAATGCTTGCTGTAGTTTTTCCCAGAAATTTGATAGAAACCTTGCATCTCTTTCAGACATAATGTCCTTTGGAATTCCATGCAATCTGACTATCTCTCGGATATAGGCGTCTGCTAACTGTTTCATACTCCATGTATCTTTCATAGCAATGAATCTAGCGGACTTGGTTAATTTGTCCACTATCACCCATATGGCATTCTTCGAGGTCTTCGTGATTGGTAGTCCCATGACAAAATCCATTGATATTGATTCCCACTTCCAACTTGGAATCTCTAGTGGTTGCAACTTTCCTCCCGGTCGCATGTGTTGTTCAATCTTCACCTTCTGACAAGTTAAACATCTTGATACAAATTCCGCGACTTCTCTCTTCATGTTTAGCCACCAAAAATTCTGTTTGAGATCTTTGTAAAGTTTGTCTCCGCCTGGTTGCACTGAATACGGCGTATTATGAGCTTCTTCCGAAATTTTCTTCTTAAGAGTTTCGTCCTTTGGAACGCACCATCTTCTGTTGTACTTCACCACATTAGCATCGTTGACATCGAATTCTGTAGCTGTCCCCTCTGCCTTCATCTTTCTGACTTTGTTTAACCATTCATCGGCCGATTGTTTCTCTTAGATTTCATCAAAAATTGTTGGTTCCAAGCTGATTGCATTTAGTTGGACTTCTACTTGTCCACCTTCCACAATTTCCAAGTCAAGCTTCTGAAATTCGTGGCAAAGCTCTTTCGTCATCACCATGACACATAGTGAACGACTCGCCTTCCAACTTAATGCGTCAGCTACTTTATTCGCCTTTCCCTCGTGATATACAATCTCCAAATCATAATCCTTTATAAGCTCCAACCATCTTCTCTGTCGCATATTCAGCTCCTTTTGAGTGAATATGTACGTCAAACTCTTGTGGTCGGTGTAGATCTTACATTTCACACCATAAAGATAATGCCTCCAAATCTTTAAAGCGAAAAATACTGCTCCCAATTCCAAATCATGGGTGGGATAATTCTGTTCATACTGCTTCAGTTGCCGTGAAGCACATGCTATAACTTTTCCATGTTGCATGAGCACGCAACCTAATCTGTTCTTCGATGCGTCACTATAAATCTCAAATCCATCACTTCCAGAAGGAAGCGTCAATATCGATGTCGTAGTCAGCCTCTTCTTTAACTCTTAGAATGCGTGTTCACACTTCTCGTCCCACTGAAATTTCGTGGTCTTCGTAATCCGATTTGTAATACCCCGAAATTTCGGGATATTTTAAAATTTTCATAATTAATTAAATATATAATTAATTGACTATTTAATTGATTATTATTTAATTAATTATTAATTTTATGGTAGCAGTCTAATTATTTTGTACTGGCCCAAATCTTATCACCTTGTCATGCTAAAACCCGAGCCCAATTCTTCTTATCCTTTCCATACCCCACGGCTCTATCCTTCTTCTTCATTTAATTGTTTTATATTATCTTTAATAAAATACTAACCTATATTTATTTTTATTCACTAAGCCTATAAACTAATCTTTGTTTACCTATTACCCTCACTAGATTTTAGGAGAGCCCTAAACTCCTTATTCCTAAAAGACCTCACGGCCCACCCTCCATGCTCTCCTCTAATTAATTTCTTTAATTTCTTTTAACCTATATTATTATAAACCCTTATCTATTTTTGACTAAGTCTATTAATCCTAACCTTGTTTCCTATTATTGCTACTAAATTTTAGGAGGTAACAACCCCCTATTACTCATACCCTTCACGGCTCCCCCTTTGTCTATTTTCCTTTAATTAATTTATATCTTCTGTTTTAATCAATATTATTAAAAGCCTTTATCTATTTTGACTAAGCCTAAAGAAACCCTATCTTGATTCCTATTTCTACTACTAGATTTTAGGAGGCCAAAACCCCATATTGTTGTTCCTCATACACGGCCTCCCTTATTTATTTCCTTTAATTTATTTATTTATCTTGTTTACTAATTCTATTAATTGTTGACCCTTTCCTAAAAACCCTATTTTTAACTAACCTCATATCTAGTCTCCTAAAATTACTTAATCCCTCCTACCCTCACTCAAATACACGGGCCCCCTCTAATCATGGCCAAGGATTGATTCCTTTTGTAATTCTAAATTAATTAAATGATTTTAGGATTATTTAATTAATTAATCTTAAAAGACCCATTCCTAACTACCTTGTACCAAGTTCCCCAAATTTGCTCAACTTCCCCTAACTTTCCTCTCCATGCACGGCCCCCCTTAATTTTAACCCTTTATTTTATCTTCTTTTGGTTCTTTATAATTAAATAGGTAACAAAGCTCATAACCTGTTTACCTATTTTCAATACAACACAAAACTGTCAAAAGAATCCTAAACCTCCCTAGTTGGCCGTGTGATATACGAACTCCAAAGGATCGTTTTCCTTGAGTTTCTTCCTAATCCAGGTAACTAGTCTATCTCTTTTAAATCTAGTACAAGTTTCCCATATAATTAATTAGGATTAAACTAGGAAAAACTAATAGAATTAGTATCATGATAGGTTAGGATTATTCGAACCCCATGATGAATTTTTTATGATGTTTTTCTTGATACTATATGTAATCTTTATGTATCTTCAATTGTTTTATTAATTTTATGCACAAATAATTTATTTAATTACATATTTATATTGAATAATTGCATGATAATTTGTTGAACCATGTCCTTAAATTTTCGTGTGTATGTCGAGTGACATAAAGAAGTAAAAGGAATTAAAAATCTGATTTTTACTGTTGAACCTTGATAATTCTTGAATTACTATTGATAACCTTGATTAAATCTTTAATATAAGCTTGATAATATTAATTCTTGAAATTAATCTTTATTCTATTTTTAAACCATAAGGGTCGTGTGATACATGTATAGTAAAGTATTGATTTTAATCTTGTTATGGTTTGAATTTGAAAATTTAATGTTTAAAGCATGAATATATTGTTTATTACTAGATTTATATGATTATTTGTTGATAATTGCATTTAATTAATTTAAAGTATTAATTTTGGTATGTACATATATATATATGTCGAGTGACTCCAAATAATAAAAATAGGATTTTTATCATGTTTTAAGTAATCTTGTTGATGATTCCTGATTTATATGAATAATTGTTAATTTAAATGATTTATTTAATTGTTGATATGATTAATCGATGAATTGATTTAATTATTATTTTTTTTATTAAAAAAGTCGAATGGTTCTAATATGATTATGATCAATTTAGTGTAATTTTTGGCTTATAATAATTTAGATTGTAATTTTAGGAATTAATATGATTAAAGGAATTAAAAGGGAACTAATAAGATAAGTTACAATATAAAGGAAAGGAACAATATAATAATCAGGATAAAAGCTATAAGATAATAATAAGTATTGGTCTCATGATGGCCATGTTGATAAGATAAGATAAGATGATATAAGATAAGATAAGAAACGGACGCTTGTTTGGTGATACACGGGTCACCAGATTTGGTTAAGTCGAAGCCACTACCCTACTGCGGTCTCTGGGCAGTTCTGGATCTTAAGATGCGTAGTCGTCTAAGTAGTAGTACACGGGCTACTATTTAGGAGTTATGGCCATAGCTTAGGCTTAGTTCTTGCAAAGGAGAGCTACGGGTAGAATACACGGGTTCTTCCCGGCATGTTTTAGGAAAGTTGGGATGTACACAGGCATCCTTACGAGCTATAATGACCGGTCCATAAATTTAAGAAGATGGTTAAAAAAGGGTTTAGGGTAATAATATGAAGGATAAGTATTATATAGGTTGGGTATGAATATGTATATGTCAATGTATTTATATGTATAATTCTACGTATTGTATAAGTATAGTATGTTAAGTCTTCCGCTGCGTATGTCTGATAAGTATGTATATAGTATGTCTTTAAGTATGTAATTAAGAATGTATCCATGTATGTATTTAAGTACGAATATATGTATATGTATATGTATCCCTATATGCATTCTACAGGTATTTCTATACGTATTTATACGTACACGTACGTATTTCTATACGTATTTCTACAGGTATTGTATACGTATTTTTATACGTATTCCATGCGTATTTCGTACGTATTCTTATACGTATTTTGTATGTATTTTTATACGTATTTTGTATGTATTTTTATACGTATTTTGTATGTATTTTTATACGTATTTTGTATGTATTTTTATACGTATTTCGTATGTATTTTTATACGTATTTGGTATGTATTTCTATATGTATTTTCACGTATGTTTGAATGATATCCTTGGTTAATTCTATGATATTATATGGTTAATGGTCCCTCATTTAAGCGGGACAGCCTAGTTACTCGCCACCGATGGTGGACCCCCCCATTTCAGGTGAAGATGCTGACGTATAAGTGGGCTCGTATGGTTCGGGTTGTGTGTTGATGTGATCAGTAGAGTGAACCCAGAGTCTAGTTATGAATTTATTTATTTAATAAGTAGTTTGTCCCAGCCTGTTGGGATGGAATAGTATTTATCTTGTATCTTGGTATTTATTTATGAACTTTTGAGATATTATTTCATTATTAGTTAATAAAAAGGATTATTGAACTTAAATTATGATATTGTTATTAAGTCTTATGATTGGTAATGATCCATTTGTCGATTTCCTTCGCAAATCGACAGTCTAGAAAAGTCGGGTCGTTACACGATTGGTCATCGGTTGTGCTATTTTTGAAAAATCTTGCACAAACCTCCGGTGATAACCGGCCAATCCTAAGAAACTTCGTACTTCTGTTACATTCGTTGGCTGCGGCCAATTAGAAATTGTTCTAATCTTGGATGGATCTACCGAGACTCCTTCTCTCGAGATTACATGACCAAAAATGCAACTTTATCCAACCAAAACTCACACTTCGAGAACTTCGCATACAACCTTTATGAAGTACTTGTAATACCTTTCTTAAATGCTCCTCATTACTCCGTGAATACACCAAAATATCTTCGATAAAGACGACACCAAAACTATCCAAATAGGGCTTGAATGTCCTATTCATGAGATCCATGAACGCGGCTGGGGCATTATTGAGTCCATAAGGCATTACGGTGAACTCATAATGTCCATACCTTGCTCAAAAAGCTGTCTTAGGAACATCATCCTCCGAAATCCTCATCTGGTGATAACCCGATCGCAGATCGATCTTTGAAAACGTAGTGGCATCCTTCAATTGATCAAAAAGATCATCGATCCTAGGCAATGGGTATCTATTCTTAATCGTGACGTTGTTCAATTCACGATAATCGATGCACAACCTCAATGTGCCATCCTTCTTCTTAACGAAAAGCACTGGTGCTCCCTAGCGTGAAACACTAGGTCTAATGTATCCCTTCTCCAATAATTCCTCCAATTGCACCTTTAGTTCCTTCATCTCTGCTAGTGTCATTCTGTAGGGAGCCTTCGAGATCGCTCCCGTGCCCGGTACTACATCTATCTTGAACTCCATCTCCGTTACTGGTGGCATCCCCGGGATTTCATCCAGAAATACATCTTGGAATTCCCTTACTACTGGGATTTGATCAATGGTTTTCTCCTCTAGGCTTAGGTCGTTGACATGACACAAATAGACTAGGTGTTCTTTCCTGGCATAGTTTTGAATAGCCATTGTGGAAATGTTTTGACTTGGGGTTTAATTTCGAGGAAATTCCTTGATAAGAAATTCGATTCCCCTTAGGGCCTCTCAAAGAAACTTTTTGGTTGTGGCACTCAATCCTAGCCTTGTACTTACTTAACCAAATCATCCCTAGGATAACGTCAAAGTCACCTAGGTCGAATTGAATGAGATCAGCGGGTAATTCTGTTCCAGCGATGTTGACTGGAACATTTTGGTACAAGTCACTACAATTCACAACATCCCCCTTGGGAAGAGTTATGTTCAATTGACATGAAGACGAGGTTTTCAAATTGAGTTTTGTGGCAAACGCCAAGGAAATAAATGAATGAGAAGCTCCAAAATCAAAAAGCAAGTAGGCGGGTGAGGAATTGACAAGAAAAGTACCAGTCACTACGTTGCCTTAGTTGGCTGCCTCATTTTGATTCATCACAAAAATTCTTCCATTGTTGACTCTCCCATTCCCATTTGCATTACTATTACCATTGCCATTCCCATTCTCATTCCTCCCATTGCTTCCGTTCCCATTAGCACCTCCAGGCTGATTGTTGTTACCATGATTCCCATTTCCTTGTGGCGCGTTGTTCTGATAGAAGCGGTTGCCATTCTGACCACCATTCCCATTACCATTCCTGTTGAATCTCGAGTTGTTGTTCTGTCCGCCATTCCCCGGTCGATTATTGTTGTTCCTTCTGGGGAAATTGATCGCCTTGTGATCTGGTTCCTTTCATTCGAAGCAAAGAATAAGGTTTCCCAAACAGTCACGGCCTGGGTGGCTCTTGTTGCACCTTTTTCAGACATAGAAATTATTCGGCCTTTGGTTTCCCTGGTATCTGTTGTTGTTGTTGTGATTACTGTTGTTGTTATTGAACCGATTTTCTGGTTTAAAATCTCCACCAGTTCGAGGCTTCTTATCGAAGTTCTGCACTTGAGTGTGTTGGCTCTCCTTTCTCTTGTTTCACCCAAATACTTCTTCTTCCCGCTTCAGAATTCTTTCCATGTTTGAGGACTTAGCATACGCCTCCGCAAAGGTCTCCGAGGTACTTCCTCTTAACCTCTTTTGGAGTCGAAAAGATAACCCATCTTCAAACTTTTGAACCTTGGCCCTTTCATCAGGTACCACATTAGGACAAAGCTTGGCCAGTTCATTGAATTTGTCGGAATACTCGTACGTTCATTGACCCTCCTTGAGTCAATCTACCAAACTCATTATACTTCTGCCTTCGAATGTGCTCTGGAAAGAAACGAGCTCGATGAGCTATTTTGAATTCCTCCCAACCAAAGTTTTCTTGTGCTCTTAACGCTGCTCCCTCACTTTCCCACCAAGTATCTGCTTGCTCCCTCAGATAAAAAGTGGCTTCGTATACTTTTTGGTTTTCAGGAGTTCCGGCTGCGGTAAACATCTTATCAAAGTCCCTAATCCAGTTTTCAACCAACATTGGGTCCTCTTTCCCGACAAACAAAGGTGGTTTAAGGGCAGAAAGCTTTTTGGCCATTGCGGCTTGAGGATCATCATTGTTTTTTTGGTTTACTTGGTTTTGATGAACTAGACTAAAGTTTTGGGCTAACTGTTAAAGTGAACGGAGTCTGGCTGCAAGTTTTTCGGGTGTTTCATACGTTGGTCGGTTTCGTCGGGTCCTAGATCGAGTATTAGCACCGTTATTCGACATAGACTGCGGTACTAGTAGAGAAGGACGGTGTTAGCACCGTGGAAAGCAACGCTTACGAGGAGGACAAAGAAAAGAAGAAAAGCAAACTTGAAGCAAACATGCATATATTAATAATCATTCCAGTTTTAGGTCAAAACGACCTTACACATAAAAAATGTTATCCTGCTGAATTGGTCTACTGACCAATCACACATAATTACATCACAGACCAAAATTTTACCACACCGAATTCGTGTACTGACCAATCACACATAATTACAAAATTACGGAAAATACGGAAAAGTAATAACATAACAAAGTTCGAATCACAACTCATAGGCTTTTAATTACAAAAATTCTATCTCATGTTGCTATCCTCAAAACTGGGGCTTGACCCTTGCTGCTCCACTACCCCTACTATCAGTTTGGGTTGATCAAGGTTGTACTCATGTTCTTGTATGGCATCAATCAATTGCTTCTAAATAGTCGAGTGTGAGAAACCACTCGCACTTGTAGGAATAATGAGCAAAGTTGGGTTCGTCCTTGGAGATCATGATGTTGGGGTACCTATTCTTGACACGAGATAATACTCCTTTTGTTGGAAGAATTTCAATGAGAACATGTGTTTGCCTATATGTTCGATTGTAGTCTGATATCCCGTGCATATGGTTGTAGTGATAGCTTTTAAGGCAAAGATTCAGACGGTGAACAAAAGAACGAACATCCTCTCCTTCTCTAATGCAAAGATGATAAAGTGAGTCTGGATGGGTATAGATCACTCTTCTAGGGGGCACTGCATTCTTCCTAGCTCAATGATACTCACACACCATCTAGAAAATAAGAAAAAGCACGAAATCAAATAGAAGTACTTTTAAGAAGTACTTGCAAATAAACACATAACCCCATCATCGTAGTCCCACTCTCACGAGTTGGTTCTAACTCTAGGGTGTAATTTAAAAAGTTGTCAAAATCCATCTTGAAATTCATTTTCGAAAACATCGGCTCTGATACCAACTGTAATAGCCCCGGAAATTCGGACCTTTTCCCTTCCTTTATAAAACTTAAATTTTACTAAAAACCATAGCCCGAATTTCTAGAGTTGCTACTCGTACGCCCACATCTGATAAAAAATGGGTATACGAATAACTAAAAGCAGGATCGTAATGTTTTCAAATTCCAAAATGTATTTCATTCATAATACCAAAGCCGTACAAGTTTAAATCCAAAACATCAAAAGTTAAAATAACTTATTACAAGCTGTTCGGCTAAAGCATAAAGCCTATGATCAAAAGGTTTAGCTAATTCCAACAGGGATTCCTCATCAGCCTCAAACAAGTAAGCCATCCTTACTACTCACCTGCACAAAAACCTTGAAGGAAAAACAACAAACAAATAATAACACAAAATCAGAAAAACTGAGTATGATTGACTCTACCCCGTAAAACGGTTTTAGATTAAAACAGTTGACATAAAAGAAACATCAAGCATTAACTGAACCATAATTATCCAATTCCCAATTTTTAGAGTAATTATTATTCAAGATTATTAATTGGGAAAGTAAACGCGATAGGGCCTGTTTCATCCCATCTCGGACTTTTCGGCCTGGCCTGCAGCTTGTCGACAGAGTGTCCCGAGTGTATACACCCCTCACAGAACTAATGCGTATCCGTAAGAGCGCGCCGGAAGCTCAGGAGGAGGACGAAAGCAGATTATAACAGTTACAAAGATTATTCAACGACGATTCAACACATGTCCGACCTATTGCGTGTCCACCACAACAATAGGCCCACATGGGGTACTCCCCAATGGGACACCGTTCATCACCCTAATAGGTCGTCACCGTTCGGGCTACTTCTCCTTTGAAGATTGTTTCACTTTAAGTTTAAGTTCATTTGGTTTTGAAAATCATTTGAGTGAGAACAACAGACTCAAAATAAATCAATGATCCCAAAATTTCCGCACTTTAAGAATTCTCCATGAGAAATCTAACCATAAGGCAAACTTGCCAATCCAAATTTAATAACTCAATAACTTGTCGTTCATTCATAGACATCACTTATACTCCTTAAATCAAAGCGAGTACAAATATTCACCATTCCATAACCAAATTCCATGACGTAAATAATTCATCAAGCAATGACAATCAACGAATTGCTAAGAGCGTCAAACATTTCGAAAGCATATGCATAGAGGAAGACTTCGAAATTCATATACTTATAATCATACTTTTCGAAAACACATATGAATATATACTAAATAATTTTTTTCGAAATTAGTAGAATAAAATTTCATAAAACATTTTGAGATTTCAAGTTACAAAAAATAATATTATAAATATATGACATATTTTCGAAAATTAGAAATTATATTTTCAATTCAAGAACATTGATTTTCGAAAATTTCAGATTTTATAATTAAAATAAATAAGCTTATTTTGGACTTCTAATGGGTATTTGTACACAAATTTTATGGTCTAAAACACGTATACACGACCCATTGTCCAAAAACTAGTTTTATATTGATTTTTGAAAATAACGAAAGCATAATTAGGCTATTTCAAAAATCTGGATAGCAACTAAAGTTGGCATAGAATGCCTTTAAAACCATCACACTAGCACTCTAAAACAAGCTTAATAACATTCCTTGAATGCCCATGCATTCACACGAAAATACTACTACTATGCACACAATTTATCATAATTTTACGTCATCAAAACAACCTTAAAAATAATAACTAAAACAACTACTTAAGCATGCATATAACTTCTACTAAAGCATAAACAAACATAACTTTAAAACATTAAAACTATGCTAGAACATAATATTAAGCATGCTAAAACATAAAGCGTAAAACAAACTTATCTAACCTAAGCATACAAGAACCTAGGGCTAAGAAAGCGGTAGTCATCGAAACATACCTCAACGTCTGGAAGGCTACTTTAAGATCGCTCCCTCCTCAGAAAAAATAACTCAATTCTCTCAGTTATTCTTCCGTGAAAACTTTTCACTTGTTACTCCTCTTTCTTAGAGGAGAAGTGGAAGAAAGGTAGAGAGAATTGTGAGGAGTATGGGAGGGTAAAGGAGGTTAGTTATAGAATGGAAGGGTGGAGGAAAGTGGTAAGCTTTCCATGTGGGATGGGATGGTGTTGGTGCCGTGTGGAGAGGAGGGGGATAAGGGGTGAGTGGTGGTGAGGTTGCCTAGGGAAGAGTGTTGTCAGGCCTTAATTATTTGATGACTAAATTGACTAATTATTCTATTTACACGGCAATTAAAATACGGCATGCATAAAACGAGCTTTAAAAATAAAATTCTGATCCATAAAAATATTTTATTCACCAAAAATATTTTTTTTATAATATAAAATAATTTTCGCAATTTATATATATTATTTTTAAAATATATAAATACATATTTATTTATTTTGAAAATATTTCAACTTCAAAAATAATTTATTATTTTCCGAAAATAATATTACGGCAAAATAATTTTTTTATAAATACAACTTTTGAAAAATAATTCGAAAAGCTCTTTTATAAAATATAAAACCTCTTTATAGAAGATATTATTTTTGAAAATTCTTGAAAATTTACGGTATTACAAGAAGCCGCATCCTGACCAGGAAAAAAATCAGCCATACCAGACTGAGTCAAATGTGAGGACTCGTTTGCGACCACGATCCCAAAAATAAAGCAGCAAATCCGCAGGATGAAGAGCCCCGATCTTTGATCCCAACCTAATATCAACCTCTCTACCAGCAGAAATCCCCGAGCGAATGCAGATATCAATAAGAGTGTCTCGTACAACATTATGGCGATGCTTGACACCCACAATTTCAGCACACGACACAACATGATCTACGAAGATGTCACCCTCAAAAACCCTCGAACAAGTAGAACAAGGCCCGGAAGCAGAAAATAAAGGAACACCCAGCGTGTAGCAGAGCACACAACGATACGTTTTACCATTCATAGTATGACCCAACCCTGAGATCGGAACCACCCTAAGCCAATCAGAAGTGTGATTCCGTTGTTTTGATTTCCAAAGAGCAAAAGTGTGGTTTCAACAGTCTGAGTAACCTTTGTGAAATATTTATCTACCAGTTTCTTCATGAGTTTGGGGGCAGCGATCTCACTAGGATTACCAGGAATGTCCTCTGCTGGCCAAAAAACCTTATTTTTATTAACATTGAGTTGGAGGCCGAAAGTAGGTCCATCCACCATAATCAAATCCAAAACCTTACCGACCACCAACGTGTCACCAATGATAGTCCCTTCATCCAAATACCATGCATGGGGTCATAAATCAAAAGAGGCTAGAATCTTAGACACTAAGGGACGTAAAACCAAAGCAAAAAACTAAAGGCCAAGCGGATCCCCTTGTTACACACCCTGACATGACCATAAGACATGCTCACCATAATACAACCTAGCCGGGATAGAGTAACAGAATTCAACCCATCGCGAAATAGCCGCACATTAGAGGCGCACCTCGTGTAACATAACTTCTTAATCCACGAAGTTGAAAGCATTCCTGAAATCAACTAAAAGCATAGAAATACTAACATTGTCCCGACGATCCTCAAACAGCTGGTTAACAACATGGAGAATAGCCTCACTACCCCCAAGGATTCCAACACCAAACTGTAGACCATTAAAATATCCACTCAACAATGGGCCAGCTGAAACAGCACAAACCTTAGAAACCAGCCGCCCCCCAAACAGTACCCAAAGCTATAGGACAAACACCACCTCCAGGCTTCACAAGAGGTGTATGACGAGAACTAGAAATGTACCCACCCAATTCCTCATGGAATTCCGCACATAAGAAAAGATTGACCACTTGAGAGATAGAGGCAACCATTATTATAATAGAAGTTATCGAGGGAATTTAGAAAATTTCAAAGTACAAGCTCAACCATTGTAGAGGAAGTGAATTGTACTCGTAGCTTATACATTCCTAGAAACTCAACAAAGTTACAAGGATTGAGGCCCACTTTATTTTTTATTTTTTGTTTGTTTATATCTTTTAATAATATTGCATTAAATTCAAGCTACAAACTTAAAAGGTTTGTAATTACCATTGTTGTTACTTGTAGCTTAAAAAAAAGTATCTTAGAATTATGATGTGATAATCAAAACTATTTTTCCTCTTTATATAATCTTACACGCATCATCTTAATTGAATTCCTCTTCTTATTTCAGTTATAAAAGTCCCAATTTAGGGAAGCCAAGCAAAAGAATCACCCACTCAAGCATCCTAGGAGGTAGGTGAAGTTAGGGTTTGATACGAGCTTGTTAGATTAACGTCTTTGAGGTTTCAGTCAGTGGTAACTTAGAAATCCAATGATTTTCTCAGTGTAGATAACTCAATTGAGAGTTGAGCCAAATGTTTCAAGGAAGGACAAAGGTATATGGTTTAGCCCAACTTAGTTTCTTATTTATAGCCACGGTTACCTCGGTGCACCATTGTTGTTGTATCTGTCTTTGGATATGGCATGATGGTGGTGATACATCTTGAGGATTATAAATAATAGTAGTAATACCAAATAAATACACATATACATACTACATCCCTAATAAGCAAGACACAAATAATTTTACTGAAAATATTGGAAGATTAATGTCCTTTCTTAGGCTAATTATTAATATTATATCTATTAGTTTTATAAGATAGATAAGCAAACAATAAGTATGTTAAGAGGCTTATAATTATCTTGAATCTTAAGTTTGTATCTTGGAGAAATATATAGTAATAAATTTGAATATAGTGGATCGGAATGAGAATTATAAAATTATATAACCTTTGGGTGGGATTAAACCAATATTCCTAAGGCATTCTGGTAAATATTAAATACTTACTTATAGGGTGCTTGTGGCCTAAATGGCTAATATTAGGTTTATCTAACGTTCCTAATTAGTAAGTGAAGCAAGCAAAGTTTGCTCGTAGAGATAGCGTGTGAGAATATGTAAATAAATATCTTCACGCTTGACATGGCTAGAAACTTGTGACTAGGAAGTTATAAATCTAACAACATCTAATAGTTATGGTCAGTGTGATCTATATTGCGAGTATTATTGGCCGGTGTGGCCTCAAATTTTTAACTTAGAATCGGTCGAAACGGCTTGTGATTACCAAGGTTAAATGTCGGTGTGGCAAGGCGTTGTGCCCGGGAATCAGAGAACCGCATATTATAACGAAGTAACTTAGAACCTTAAGAGACTCATTAAATATCTGAATCAACATCACTTTGGTTAAACTCTCGAGTCGTTGAGTCAACCTATAAAAACGAAAGGGAATGTACTAGGCGTGAGCGTCATAATTAATTTTTCTTCTAGGTTTTGGTTATATATGTGTATGAATGCACTCACCATGTTTGTCTTGGACCTACTTTGGAGAAAGGAGGGACCACCTTGTTGGGAAGTTCGTTTCAGGAAAGGTAGGCTCCTAGCGCTCAAGTTTTGTCAAGGACGCGTTATTTCGGCTTATTAGTGTAATAACTACAAGAAGTTGTATTATGAATTTGTGTTTAAGAAGTGGACTAGCTTGGGTTGTACTTTTGTTTAGCGTAAAACTATTGTATTAATTAGTTTAACTCAAGTTTAGGATGTAATATTAAGTCTCAGGTGGCTGACATATTTAAAGATAAGTGTGTGTGATGCATGTTTCACAAGTTAAACTTAGTAGACAGGTTATGTCGCGTAGCGACCTGTTACAGTTGGTATCGGAGCCTAGGCTAGATAAACTTGGGATATAGTTAAGCATTGGGAAGGCGGAGAATTTAGAAAATAAAAAATAATATATATATATATATATATATATATAAGGGGGAATTTATGTTTCAGTTAGACTTATGGCCATGAGTTTTAGTTTGTAATACCCTAAAATTTCCACACATTTTTTTAAAAAAATATATTATTTTCATTGGTAATTATTTATTTATTTATTTTTCGCTTAATTAAAAGTAAACAAAATAATTTTTGGCCGAAAAATGTATTTTTATTATAAATAATTATTTTCTAATTTAAAATGATCTTTATCATTATTTTGAATAATTGAAAATAATTTATGTTGAGTTTCATCAATTTTTTTAAAGACTTGTAATAAGTCTTTTCTTTGCTCGTTTCATGGTCGAACTGGAACGAAATATTTACCCGGCTTATTTAAGGGTTTGGTCGGTAATTCTAGGAGTGACAAGGAGTTCATTTCATTAATTTTGGGATTAAACTCCATTTGAATGATCGTTTGGGCCTTTTGGGGCAAGTATAATATATGGGTCATAATTGAGAACAAAACAAATGAAACCCTAAACTTACTCATCTTCTTCATTTCACGTTTAGCCTCATTTAGCTTCTTAAACTAGCCTATTTTCTCCTTCCTCAAAACAAAATTTCAAGCACTCAAGCAAGATTCAAGCAAGATTGATCAATGGAAGTGATTCTCTCCCTCTAAATCATCATCTTCTCTCTTTCCAAAATAAGGTAACTAGCATAATCCCTCTTTAGCTTATTTTAATATGTTTTAGATGTAGATTATAAGTATTAGGGTTGTTAATTTCGTTCATACTAATATCAATTGCAAAAATCATGATCTAAAGGAAGAATAGTTGTTGTTGAAGTTGTAGGAAACTTGATGTTCTTGTTCTTGATGATAATCAAATTGTGTGGGTTGTATTATCTGCTTTAGCTTGCTGTAATCTTGTTATTAATATTGCTTTTAATTTGATTTCATTATTTGATTGAATTGGTAAAGTGTTGATGATGGTTTTCTGAAAGTTGTTATTTTCGATTTTTTTTTGCTGTTGGTATGGTCTATTTGTACAGGGGATTTGGGGGGGCAAACGTTGTCCATTTTGGTTTTTTGTGGGTACAAATGGTTTGTTGTGGGTATACTTGGGTTGTGAGTTATGGACGTTTCCCACAGACTGTCCAAAATTACGAATTTGGTTGTTTATGTGTTATAAATATTGTTGCCCTTGTTTTGTTGGGTGGTTGTTGTCCGAATTTGTTATGAAATGTTGGATATTAAGAAAGTGATTTGTTTATGTGTGAATTGTTATTAATAATGATCGATTACATGTTTGGGAAGATTAGTAAAATTCTGATTAATTTTAGGTTTGATTTGCTTGATGACCGAATTTGATGCATATGAATGTTGTTGCATCATTTAGGCAGCGACAACATATGATTGAAATGGTGTTATTTTGATGTAATTTAAGTGCTATTATGTGCTAAGTTAAGTGATAATTAACTATAGTGTGATGGTTGATGAAATGAAATAAAGAAACTTGATTTTGATGGGTTTTACTGGATTTATTTTTTTTTTGTTAATGAATTCGATGTCGTTTTAATGAAAATGTTATATTGGTTTAAAATGAATATCAAAGGGGTAGAGTGTAAGGCCATATGATAGCAACTCTAGTCATAGGGTGTAAGGTCATATGGTAGCATCCCTATTTCTTTCTTGGTTGATGAGTTAATAAAAAGGGGTAGAGCGTAAGGCCATATGGTAGCAGCTCTACTTGTAGGGTGTAAGGCCATATGATAGCATCCCTATTTCTTTCTTGGTTGATGAGTAAATAAAAAGGGGTAGAGAGTAAGGCCATATGGTAGCAGCTCTACTCGTAGGGTGTAAGGCAATATGATAGCATCCATACTTCTTTACTAGTTGATAATTTGATAACAGTAGAGTGTAAGGCCATATGTTAGCATCTCTACCAATAGGGAGTAAGGCCATATGATAGCATCCCTACATAATTGGCTATTAATTAAGTAACGAGTTTGAAGAAGGTAGGGAGAGTAAGGCCATATGTTAGCTTCCTTACCAATTTAATATGCTTAATTTTGAATTACTTGAAAATAGATTCATTATATTTTTGGTTGCTACTATTGAATTAACTTGTTAACTTAGACTCAGCCGAAATGGCTTGTGATTACCAAGGTTAAATGCTGGTATGGCAAGGCCGTTGTGCCCGGGAATCAGAGAACGCATATTATAACTAAGTAACTCAGAACCTTAAGAGACACATTAAATATCTGAATCAACATAACTTAGGTTAACTCTCGAGTCGTTGAGTCAACCTATAAAAATGAAAGGGAATGTACTAGGCGTGAGCGTCATAATTAAATTTTCTTCTAGGTTTTGGTTATATACGTGTATGAATGCACTCACCATGTTTGTCTTCGACCTGCTTTGGCAAAAGGAGGGACCACCTTGCAGGCAAGTTTGTTCCGGGAAAGGTAGGCTCCTAGCGCTCAAGTTTTGTCAAGGACGCGTTATTTCGGCTTATTAGTGTAATAACTACAAGAAGTTGTATTACAGATTTGTGTTTAAGAAGTGGACTTGGGTTGTACTTTTGTTTAGCTTAAAACTATTGTATTAAGTATTTTAACTCAAGATTAGGATGTAATATTATTTCCCAAGTGGCTGACATATTTAAAGATAAATGTGTGTGATGCATGTTTCACAGGTTACACTTAGTAGACGGGTTATGCCACGTAGCAACCTGTTACAGGTGGTATCAGAGCGTAGGCTAGAAAAAATTGGGATATACTTAAGCCTTAGGAAGCCGGAGAATTGGTTCTTTAGGTGAGAAAGGTTGTTTATATGAGAAAGGTTCTTGAGCGTTGATTTATTTTGATCTAAAGGCTAAGATTTTATGGATTTTTTAATTTAAAATAATTTTTTATAAAAAAAACCCTAAATTTCTCCCCTCCCTTCCTTATAATACGTAGGATTAGGAATTTTTTTTTTTTTTCTTTATGACTTTCTAAAAAAAACATTCTTTTTGTTTTGAATATTTTTATTTTTAAAATATCAATTTTATGCATTTTTTTCTAGATTTGTTTTATTTAAAAAAAAAAAAAAAAGATTCGAGCGTAATTTAGAGTATGATTAATGAAATTTAGAACATAGTTCCTAAAATTTAGAACATAGCTATAAACTTTAGAGCATATACATATATAACTCAATATTCAATTAAAAAATAGAAATTTACATTTTTATTTAAAAAATTTATAATTTTAAGGCTTAATATTTTAAAATATTTACGATATTACAAAAATCATAATTTTAAGGCTTAATTTTTTAAAAACGTTGTAATTTGCTGGTTTTTTTAAATAAATATTTCAAGTTCATAAAATAATCAACATTAGATCAAAATAAATCAACGCTCTAGTTCTATCTTATATGGTTTGGAAACTATATTATAAAAATTTAGAACATGACCCGTACAATTCAGAATATGAATCATAAAATTTAGAGTATTTTATTTATAAAATTTTTAATATTTCATATACTTTTTTTATCAATAGTTCATACACTTAAAATAAACCCAACAATAAACTAGCATTTTCTGCATACATACACATATTAGAATATGACTTATAAAATTTTAAACATAGGTTGTTAAATTTACAACATAACATTTAAAAGTTAGAACAAAGCTTATAAATTTTGAACATGTCTTATAAAATTTTGAACATGGCTTATACAATTTTGAATTTGGCTTGAACATGACTTGTAGAATTTGGAACACGAGTACTTACGAACAAATAAACAAATAACACGAATTTTAGATATTTTTTATTTTATGAAAAAAAAAAAAAACCAATTTTTTGAATTAAAAAAAAAGTATTTAAAAAAAACAAAAAAAAAAAACTGTTTTTGTTTTTGTTATAAAAAATAGAAATATGCTACTTAAATTAAATTACCAAGTTGCCCTTACTAACAAAAACACAAGATCAAATAACAGCCCTTAGATCTAAAAGTATAAGCGGTGCAGATGTTTTCTCACATAAAAGCCCTTCTTACCTAAAGCACCCTTTCTCACAGGATCCTATTCCTATATATATATATATATATATATATATATATATATATATTGGCTATATATATATATATATATATATATATATATATATATATATATATATATATATATATATATATATTGGCTAAAACCAAAATATGGTTGAAAACCAGACAGAAAATGATTTAAAGGGGTACATTAGCAATCGCAGGGGTACATTAGATGTTTATAGGGGTACAAATGGTTTTACTAATATTTACAAAGATTGCCATTAGTAATCACACGTGTACCCCTTTAAGTGTCTAATGTAGGGGTTTTTAGGTTGAAAACGTTTTTAGTTGTTTTCAACCTAAAAACCCCTACATTAGACACTTAAAGGGGTACACGTGTGATTACTAATGGCAATCTTTGTAAATATTAGTAACTTTCGCTAAAAACCATTTTTACCCTTTTACACATCTAATGTACCCCCTGCGACTGCTAATGTACCCCTTTAAACCATTTTCTGTCTGGTTTTCAACCATCTTTTGGTTTTTAGCCAATCCTTCCTCTATATATATATATAAAAGGGGAATTTATGTTGCAATTACACTTATAGCCATGAGTTTTAGTTGATTATCCGATGTTAAGAATTTAGCATCATTCCTTTTGCAGTGATGTCTTCAAGGAGGGTATGTAGTGAAAGTTTAGTGACTTCCAGACCGCTGGCGGGACTGTCTAGGGCCGCCGTAAGGGAACCAGATATGTTAAAAAGATGCAGGGTGACATGGAATCAAGCCTTGGCCCACGAAAATTTTGTGATGAGTTACATGGAGAAATGGAATCGGAAGACGAGGTGGCGCCCCAACAATCAGTACACTCGGGAAGAAATTAAAGCCTTTACCCTCATCAAAATCCTATCTGATTGCAAACCATGGGACGAGTTCAAACAAGGTACTGGGATGTAATAGTACGGAACTTGGCTTACTCTTGGGTTTCACATGAATGAACTACATTGGCGAACGTGGCTAAGGAAGCCATAAGGTGGGGAGGGACCACAAGGGAAGTTTTAGATGAAATCCACGACACCGAGCTAGCGAGGTGGGTTGGAGCGCAAACGACCGAGCATACATTTTGGACAGGCTTAGATTGACGTCTAAACGAACGAGAGGAAAGACAAGCAGGACAATGACTCCGAAGCCAATATCGAGTACAATTTGACCATCAGAAGTACGAGGTGCAACAGGCCATGAGTTTGGATTCGGCTACTAGTTCAGCCACCCACGATGATTGCCGAACATGCGGTTCATATTACGAGTCAGATACACCACATGATAGAAGCGAGGACAACAACTACTATTCGGATCCTATGGACTTAGATTATTAAATGTTAGAATTGTATTTAGATTATTTTATCTTAAATTTCTTTTATTGAGGTAATGTAATGTTCCTTAAAATATTTTTAAACCATATTAATTGGTAGGTAAGGCGTCCCCTGTGTAATTTGGAAATTTTCTATAATTTAATTAAGTATGATAAATTGCATTCACGCTCGATAATTGCTTTATGTGTTAATACCTATTGTATGTAGGAAATTCCTTATGCTTGAATTGTTGTTGGGTATTGTTGCTATATAAATGATAATAGTTGATAAGTACTAAAACATTGTGCTTTATATTATAAAAGAGGCGCAATGGCTGGCAAAAATATAACTGAATCGGAAATAATTAAACAGTTAGAAGAGATGAATGTTAGGCTCCTTGCGATCTTGGAGAATCAGTACGAAAATAATGAAAATTCTCAAGGAAAGATGATAGAGCGCATAGCCGCACATAAACCCAAAAACTATTACGGCGAGCCTGACCTGACCAAGTTTGAAGAATGGGTAACCTACATGGAAAAACTGCTGGATGTCATTGCATGTCCAGCGCACATGAAAATTCGGCTAGCAAAATTTTACTTTGCTGGTGCTGCCGATGCTGCCGATGCATGGTGGCGCACTATAACGACCCGAATTAAAGCAACATCTATTATTAATTAATCGACAAGTCGAATCGTCACTAAAACACTCAAAACTTAAACATAATGAAATAATAACAAAATCCCAAATATTAATATTACTACAAACCCAACATACACTAATGTTGCTACAAAATCAATCCCAAAAGAAGAAACTCAGCGACTAACAAATCCTAATAAAATAACAACATGAAGTCAAGGCTAATGGGTATACTAGTGTCGATGCTCACAACTCACACACTGACCCGCAACCGCCAAACAATAAGCTACTTAGCACTGTCACCTGAAATGAGGGTCCACCATCAGTGGCGAGTAACTAGGTTGTTCCATCTAAATATGGAACTCAAGCCACATAACATAGCAAAGGAAACCAAAACAAAACATGATACATAAAAATCATGCCATCAACCAATCATACATGCACTCGCATGATTACCACTTAACAACATGTTACAATTGTATATTAACACGTAAATGCGTACCTGGCATCCTTCGCCGCCACAAAAAATAATAATAAACAAAGCAATCATACACACAAGCAAATCAGGCCAACACAATTAATACAATATACAGGAGGAACCACCCCGCATTTTGAAAACATATAATCAAAGTTATATAATACGTTGGTGTTCATACCAGCCATCAATTCTTTAATCATCGGCATAAGCCGACTGTCAATTCACAATACCCGGTGGAGTGCACCATAATAGATAATCGATTATGTAATAAATAACATCATGTACACTATCCATTTACTTTGTGTTATTTCCTCCAAAACAAATTACTAAAAACCGAAACCAAATCAAGTCAAATCAATTAATCAATCAAAAGACAAAATGACGGTGCAGTCCATACTCGTTGGTCTACCAATGTATTTCCCAACATTTCTAACATGTGCTGGGTCGAACCAATGCGTCCTTCTCGTAACCCTCCAATGCAAGGACCATGCCTAAGTAATGGCCAATACTCCCAAGTTAGTTACTCTAGTTTCACTAACCCGGATGACAATACACCCTAGGACAATAACTGCCCCATGATCGAACACAAGTCAGCGGCTACCATTACGAGAATACGAATCGAAAATATAACGACACGATCACCAGGATCGACAAATCAATATAACAAATCAAAAACTATATCGACATGATCACTAGGATCAATAACCATCAAGAAGCACTAAGAAAGGTCAATAATACACCAAGACTCAACAAGAAACTTCAAAGTTCAACGAGAACATTCAAGAATCATCGTGGTAGTTCAAGAATCATCAAGAAAGATCAAGATTCATCAAGAACGATCATGAATCATCAAGATCCCAAATCGACAATCAATACTAACTTAAAACTTCAAGAAAACCATTGAAAACTTAAAATAGAAATTCACACGAAAATCTTTTTCCTATGTTTATATGCACGATTCAATCAAAAACAATACATAACGTCACATTGAAAATCAAGATAAGCAATCATACATAATTCATAACATAATTTCGAAAACTACATATAAATTCTAATACTACCCATCGCATGGATTATTATAATCCGAATAAGAATATCAAGATTCAAAGAAAGATCACCCAAATAATCATCAACATCACACGGTAATCATCATCATTAACATGATCAAAATTCAACAATAGTTCATATCAAACATAATACTAAATCATGTTTTCAATATTAATCCTATGTTATACTATGTGAATTTGAATACCAAATTTAGAGTGAAACAACGAGTTACCTAGACTAATCACAGCATCAAAACACAAAGCAAGAACGAACACGATCCAATACTATCCCGGAAATCAAACCACCACTTGCCCATACACGAACCACCTTGCACATGGTCCTACATGAGCACCACGACCCTTGAACACACGGCCACCACCATGCAGTAGCACTTGATTACACGGCCACCATCCTAAACCACGAGCCACCTTGAACTAAACGACCCCCAGAAACGTACCAAAACCAATGATCTTGAACTCTAATTTTGATCATATAATGTAGTATAATGGATTGAGAATCTTGGAGTGTGGAAGATGGAGGGAGGGAGGGAATGGTGTGAAAGGCGAAGAAGTAAGAGATGCAATTTGCTCTTGTGTTTGTAAAGGATGAATGGGAAAAGGGAAGTAAAAAGCCTTAAGTCCTCAAGGGGTCCCTTAATTATAGATTTAGGCAAGTGAGGAAGCAAAAAAGTAAGAGGCAAAGAGGATGGGAAAACCGGCAAAAGGAAGTGAAGAGGGGAAATGAGCCACTTGGTTCACTTGATGCAATTATAGGCCCAATTCAAAATAACTTGGACATAAATTAGTCATTGGGAACAAAATTAATTAAATCAACAACCCAATTGAAATTGATCCCAACACTTAGAATAATTAATTGGGCTTAAATAATTACTTAAGGTAGATTCATCAATCTAACTCAAGAAGCTATTGGTTGTGTGACTATAAAATTTAATGATAGTTATAGATGTACACTTTGGGATCATGAGATAGATCATATATGGCCAAAAATTATAGGGTGACGCGCAACCCTTTAAAAGTAGGTGGCCACTTGGGCCACTAGCGTTCTCTTTCTTCCTCTTGTTGGTTGTTTTATTTTATAGTGTTATCATTTGTGATTGGTGTAACCTAAACAAAAAAGTCGGATTTATATTGGGACGACTTGAAATTATTTATCTCGTTTAGACAAATAAAATATCTTGCATTATACATGTTAGTAATTTTGTTTCCTTACTAAATTTATCAATTTTTTTTTTTACGGGATGGAGTCGTTATTACTCAGTCTTTTTTATTTTTCGATTTTTTCTTCTTTGTTTTCTATTTTCCTACCTGGTGCAGGTGGGTTTGGTGATCAACGTTGAGTGAGGATATACTTGATCTTGGCTTGTGGACCTATTACTATAAATAATGTCTAGAACTTTATATTTGTTTAAAATATCTTTCCTGGGAGTCTTAAGTTAAATTATTTTTTGTTTGTTGTATAATTTTGGAATTTCCGCTGCGTACTTCATATGTAGTCTTTATTGTATTTTGTGGTTTAAAATGTTATTTTTACCTTGGAATTTTCAATTAAAAACCCATTTCCCTAGTAAACGGGTTATATTTTTAAGTAGCGCTTCCATAGTTCGGGACCCGAGGTCGATTGGATAGCCTTTAATAATTCTTTTTAAGGGTCTCTGAAATATGGGGGTGTTACAATTGAGATAAATGAAGATCAGAAGCTAAGAGGTTGGAGCTTTTAATTTTTATACACTAGGATCTTTGTGTAAAAATGAACTTAGGGAAGTAAGGCTGAGGTAGAAATGAAAAGAAGCAAGATCGGTTGAAGTTTATGTCCAGTAAAGAAAACAGTCAAAGAACAGTTCTCTTTATCAGACATAAACTCAGTAATGCTGAGACCACCGTGGAAACAGACCTCAATATTACACATTTGCACTTAAGTAATCGGTCTTAATTGTTTAGCACCAAAACGTTTTGAAATTCAAACGTTAATATTGATTACATAGGATTTGGATATTCAATCAGCCTATTTAATGCAACGTACTATCTTGGATTGTAGCATGCCTTCCACTAACCCACTACAATAAGTGGAAGGTAACAAAATCTGATTTGGTACTATTGTACTATTGACAGCTGAATTGAATGTACTATTTAACAAACCCTTCCATGCACAATTAGGGTAATGGTTTTCCATTTGCAAAAACGCCAATTCTTAAAAACCCTAAAAACCCTCTTGCTCTCCAAAAGAAAAAAAAAAGCCATATTTCCAGAAGTTCATCCTTAGAGCAAAAATATATCCATATTCATCTTCAAGAGAAAACTTATGGAGAAATTAGTAATTGTATTTGAACCACTTAGAGGGAAGTGGTTGGGGAGTGTTTTGTGAGCACTGAGTGAACTGTTAGAGTTAACAATTGGGGAATTGCTTATTACATATTTGTAGCATTCAATTGAGTGTGTAACCTTTGTTATTCTTCATAGTTGAATAATAATATTGGTGAGAGAGTGGAGGACGTAGGCTTATTGAGAAGTCGAACCTCGTTAAATCCTTGTGTCTCTACTCTTTATTTTAGTGCTCTTTCGTTGTTCCCTGAAACTGAAAAACAAACTTGAAAACGAATTTAAAAACACACATACTCAATTCAACCCCCCCCCCCCACCCTTCTTGAGTATCCATTGGACTTACAGGCATTGCTTTGATTAAGTATGACATTTGTTGAGTTTAAGCTTGAAATTTTGGTCTTGTGCTCACTCAATGGTTATAATGCATTTTCTTTGCTAAGCAAGTGTATATTTGAGTGGTTTGACTCATTGAAAGTTGTTTACAAGAGTGGTTATGTTGATTCCTAAATGAATTTAGAATTTGTTTTTAAATATTTTTTTGATTTGCATTAGTGATGTTTGTGAAGTATGATAACATTCGAAGTTCAATTCTTATCTTATCACTCAAATCACATTTTCATCAATGCATTCTTCACTCACATTAATGGTTTTGTGTTATGTTTGTGATTAGGTACTTTGGTCGTGCTTTTGCTTAGCCTAAGCAAGCCTGTCCCTAACCAACTCATAAAACAAACCCACCAATCTTAATAACAACCCTTTTCCACCACAAAAACTAAACTAACCATGGCTTCGGGTTCCAACACAAGAAAAATGAAGCATGTAGCCTCCTCTGGCTCGGATTTCTACAGCCTCAAAAAACTCACTAGCCCAAAAAAAACATCTTCACCTGGTTACGGAAGCGAAGCATCCAAGCCAGCGCTTTCACTTGTCCCCGAACTATAAAAAAACATAGGATCCTCCGACCTGTCACAAAGTTGCTCGAAAGGGTCGGTTTGGATGGCTTCCTTGACGAGCATGCCCACACTTACTACTCCCTCACCTTTGAGTTCCTTTCCACCCTTCAAAAAGGTATCGACTCCAATAAGTCCGAGGATGAGGAGTCCTGTTACATCACTTCCAACCTTAATCGCAAGCCTCATACCATGTTTTATGATGAAATTGAGGAGACTTTTGGGTGGGAGTCCTCTCCAATTGGTGATTTCATGAACCCCACGGGTTTCAAGGATCAACAATTCTTCTGAGGGATCACCCATATCTTCATGTTCAATCAGAATGCCCTCATAAGCACCATACCTCATCTGACTCTCTATTTCATTGCGCTCTTCATAGCAATACACATTTTCTGCGGAGTGGAGGCCAACAAGCTCCCTTCGACCACTCTCAAGGCTCTTTGGGCCATGACTCCCGAAGGGAATGATCGGTCGTATTGGGTGGCATTGTGGGTTGATTCTTGATAGACGAGAAAAAGAAAGGGACCATTGCAATGGGAGGTATGATGACCCTTTTGTATGAGTACTTGGAGAAAAAGAAGGGAAAGAGCAAGAAGGAAATTAAGGAACCTGCTTGATGAACGGGTCATAAATGACCCCGAAGATTTGCTCACCTATTGGGTTCTACAAAACCGGAGTTTCATCACCATCTCCGATCAAAGCGAGCATCCTCGAACGTTCATCTAGCGCTTTGGTCTGGGTCACGAGGCTTATATGGATTTGCCTCAGCTGCAGCTGTGGCGACCCGACTCGCTTAAACCGGCGCGGAAGAAACCGATGAGTCGAATAGTCAGTTCTAACATACTAACATACTTAAAAATTAAAACAAAACCTCAAATTGATTATATACTAAATCCAAAAGTACAACACCCACAAGATTGTACATAACTAAACCCAAATATCAACACTAATAATAACAGTATTAACTCCAAAACAATGTCAGAGTTAGAATACACAAGTATCACTACTATAGTCTAAACTAGAATCGTAAAACAACAAAACAAGTACTAAATAACATCGGCACTCGCCCAACCCAAAGCTAAGCAAGGTCCTCATCATCAGAATTACCTGAAAAATAACAACAGTCCACCGTCAGTGGTGAGTAACATAACTGCCCCACCCTAACGGGGATACACAAGATCATAGCACAAATCAAGGAACCAAATCAAACATCAAACATACCCACATGCGAACTAACATATCATACCATCAATAATTATAATAACAACAATAGATAACAATGATGACTCAACTAACTTTAATCATTAATTAACATTCTTAATCTTTGGCGCAATCATTTATATATTAGATCGGACTACGCACGTACGAACACATCTTACACGAACGAACTTTCTACTATGCCAGGATTGAGAATCTTACTCCCAACCCCATGAAACCCATCTTACGGGAAATCCATATCTAGAGATGACATAGTAAGACCTCTAACTATCCCAATACCGCGGATAGGATAGGGGCAACGTTTTAACCCAATTCTTAGAATCTTACTCCAAGATTAGGCGTCTAATAGTAAAATCAAGCTAATCTTTAACCGAAATTTACATTCTTAGTTAATGTTAAGTTGCATCTTACGCCTTGACTCAAGATTAACATGTAAATCAACAAATCTTGGAACCTCATATATCATTCTTTAACTTTCTTTAATTTTTCTTTAACTTTCTTTAACTTTCAAGACTCGACCAAGAACTCATAAATAACTATCAAAACTTATAAAGAACTCATCCAAGACTCATAAAGAACTTAACAAGATTTCAAGAACTCATAAAGAAATCAACCTTATAAACATTCATCAAATTCACGCATAACATGCCAAATTTTAACAACTTTGTCATCATCAACTTGTAAACATCAAAACTTCACGAAACTTGAACATGATCAACATCAAACATGGAATTATTTTAAACATCATAAAAAACATAGAATCATGGCAAGAACCACATAAAAACATCACCCCCAAATCAGCCCCAAAATCACGCATGTTATAGGCCAAAATCATCAATTCCGGTTTAATTTAATCACTTAATCTACCCTATGAATCATAGTATACCTATTAGGATTTGGATAGTATGTTATCTTAATGAAGATTAAACAAATCAAACACAAAAACTTGCTGCCCAAAGTCGAAACACACGGCCCCCAATAACCACGCAGCAACACGGCCAGCACCACCACGCGAGCACGGGCACCCTTCGAACACGGTCTTCGATGCATGGCCCTACTGCACGGCTTCAACCACGGCACCACACATGGCCACCCTTCGAGCACCCACTCGAACAACCCACACGATCCAAGCCCAAAACCAAACTTGAACTAGTGATCTTGAATGAAAATAACGTGGTTTAGTTTGTGTTTTGATAGTTAAAGATCAATGGAAGTTGAATCTTTAAGTTTGGGTTTGAAAAGATGATGAACAAAATTTGGTGAGTGATGAGGGCCAAAATGGCGTGAGACTAGGAGAGCAAATGGAGGGTGTATGGCTATTGATTTGATGAGCAAGTGTTTAAATGGCAAAATGAAGTTCAAGCCTTACTAACTCTTCAATATATAGAAGTTAGTTAAGGTGTGAAGATGAAGCAAGTGGCAAAAATCATGCCAGTCTATTCAAGGGGCCGGCCAAGGCTAAGAAAATGGGCCAAATTGGGCTTTCGATAAATAATTGGGCTAATTGCACTCTTGCATGTCTAATCATGCTTAAATCGCATTTGGCCCAAAAATATTAATTAACTAATTAGAAAATTTAAATAATAAAAATTCTAATTAATTAAATAATAATAAAATAAATAATAATCAACCAAAAATAAAAGTAATCGAATTTAATCGAAATTATTCACATAAAATAAAAATAAATAGTCCAAAATAAATTTTGAACCATACATAAAATCACATAAATATACAAATAAATCAACGACAGAAATACCGGTAAATCTGGGTTGTTACAGCAGCGTACTTCCATCAGGGAATGTACTCGGGCGACTGATTTTTCTGCCCCCCCCCCCCCGATGTGGCTTACAAGACAAACCTTAAAAACGTTTTTAGACGTGAGTTTCCTGATACTCCATCTTCTAACCCAGAGTGGCACGAGAGTGATAGTGACGCAGAAGATGATGATGATGATAATGGTGATGATAGTGATGGTGGTGCTAATATAGGAGAGCGTGAAGAAGATTTTGCTCATAGACCTCGGGCAAGAGTCGAAACCTACTACTTTTGATCACCCGTGGATTGATCTCCTCAATCAGTGGTTCAAATCTTTTCAAGTCGAGCTGGTGCCCTTCGGCACCAAGTGCACCAGATGGAGGACATTATGTAACCCATGTCATCCATGGTAACGACCATGCATAACATGTACTCCTCTGGTGCCCCTTATGTTGACCCGACCGCGGACATTAAGCGGGAATGGAAACAAAGGGAGGAGAGGAGGAGGCCTCTGGGATCCACTTTTCCTGGTGGTTCCTCCAATGCTTGATCCTTTTTGGTGCATGTTTACACCACAATGAGGACATTATGTTGCTCAAGTGTAGGGGTACGTTCACTTGTATATATTTTTGTTTCCTTGTCTATGTATATATTCATTTCAAAAAAAAAGAAAATAAGAAATAAGAAAACCCGCTAAGTTGAAAACCCACAAGTGCGGCCGACTTAGGCAAAAAAAGGGGGCTCGGATAGGTTGAAAACCCGAAAGGGAAACTTATGCAAAAAAAGAGCTAATGTAAGGGTAAGAAAAGAAAAAAAGGAAATAAAAGAGTGAGAAAGCTAGGATGAAATCCCGAAATGGCTCCTAGGCAAAATGAGAAAAAAAATAAAAGAGAGAAGTTCGTTGATTTCTTTGGTTAAAGACCGGAAAGCTTCATCTTTCAGTTCACTTTGGTAAGAACAACTCACTTGTTCTTTTTCATTTCATTTTAAGTTTTGTAGTTTTAATGTGAACCGTGCTTACCTTTTAAAAATCATTAGTTCACATTGGTTGGTTTCCTTTTCATGAGTGGTTTTAGTTCAAATCATATTTTAAATGTGATTTGGTTTAGAACAAGTTCATTAGGAATTTTTGTTAGAGTTTACTTGTTTTTTGCAAACTTTTGTCTTATAACTCATTATTATCTCTTTTGATTTGCACGAGGTCAAGTAAAGACTAGGTGTGGGGGTATTTGATGTGTTCAGTTTGTATTAATCAATTAACTCATTTTATAGTATAGTTTGTAATAGTTTAGTACGTGTTTTGTCATATTAATTAACTTTAAGCTTAAACGAAAGTTTATGTCTCGAAACTTAATTTAATATTGCATTTCATAATTTAATTACTTTTTAGGACTTAGTTTATTTTTGTTGTTACAGGCTCGTGAGCTTTCCACGTTTTATATATAATTGGGAAGATCGAGGTTTTCTCGAGACTTGGGAAGAGTGTTTTGAAGCCATGAAGAAGAAGGTAGGGCGCTCCCTGCGCCTTTACTGAGCTTAGATTGGAGCAAAAGGCCAAGGGAAAAGGGGGCTGCCAGCGCCCCCATTACAGTTTGGTCCTTGAAGAAGGCGTGACCCACGCCTATGAGGGCCCTGTCAGCGACTCTCTGCTCTAAAGTTAAAGATCAATGGCTAAGGCATGGGCACGCCCCACGCCCCTGTGTGCACGCATCCTCTTTTTTCTACGCGACTCAATCCACTAGATTTTTAGGTTTTAACATAGTTTTACTATAAAGCAAAGGCTGAAATCGTTGTAATGATCTATTTTTTCATTCTCTTTTAGCCTTTAGCATTATTTCTCTCTAATATTTCTCAAGAACTCCTAATATTTTAGCTTGTAACCTTGTTCATATTTTATGGAATCAATGAATAATTCTTGCATCTCAATAGAAATGGCAACTTAAACTTGTTCTTGGGATTGGTTTCTATGATTCTTAAAAGCTTCTTGTGAGGAATTTCTACTCTAAGCTATTACTTTATGTTATAGAACTAATCCCATTGCAAGGTATGGGACTTGAATCCCACATCGATCGTATGGGACGTTGATGTGAGATTTATATAGTTCAATAGGCATTCCCCCTCATAGGCTAGCTTTTGAGGTGGCTCTCCTATTGTCCTATATCAATGGTATCAGAGCCGACCTCGAAGTGGTGGCCCATGGAGTGTGTGGCCCACGGGGTTGATGGCCAGGAAGAGCCTGCCGTGAACAAACGTGGTCGTGACCAAACATGGATGTGACCAACAAGGACATCGGTCCTTGAGGAGAGGATCACGACCTCGGAGTGGTGAACCACGGAGTTGGTGGCCAGGGAAAAAAAGCCTGTCGTGACCAAACGTGGCCGTGAACAACGAGGACGTTGTTCCTTGAGGCGGGATGAATGTTATAGGACTAATCCCATTGCAAGGTATGGCACTTGAATCCCACGTCGATCGTATGGGAGGTTGATGTGAGATTTATACAGTTCAATAGGCTCTCCCCCTTATAGGTTAGCTTTTGAGGTGGCTTTCCTATTGTCCCATATCAATGGTATCAGAGCCAACCACTACTCCTTTGCGGACCACATTTGACCGATGGAGGTGACGCCGGTGCTCATCCGGGGCTAGGAACCTTCTATGTCTTCTGTTCTCCCTCCAATCTGCCTAGCGCAAAGCCTGCCACATGAGGGCATGTGGCTTGCGAAGAGGGGTGGTATGTTATGGTCCCATTGCAAGGTATGGGATTTGAATCCCATATTGATCATATGGGTGGTTGATGTGAGATTTATATAGTTTAATAGGCTCTCCCCCTCATAGGCTAGCTTTTGAGGTAACTCTCCTATTGTCCTATATCACTTTACTTCAATTATTTACTTGCTCTTATATGAATTATTTGGTTTTCATGAATTTTTTAGCTTGATCTTTATCTCATTATTGCATTTTATAAAACCATTACTAGGGTTTGAACACAATCGATTATTGTGTTCATCATTAAGTAGCAATTATCTTGTTCAAGCTTAAGCGTATTCTTATTGTGAACAATTTAGTAGAGCTTATTTAATTGTTAATTGTTTAATGCATATTCTTTAAATAATTGAATTCTTATTATGTCTCGGTTCTTAAAGCTTTTGTTCGAAGCGTATTCTTTGAACATCTAGGGTTTAGACAATTTACGATTTATCTTGTCTAACTAATTAAGGGGACTACAAGAGTTTACTCTTGTCAATAACTCATTGAGGATTGAAGTTGCTTGGTAATTAAAAGTCTAAAACAAGTAGCCTAGTAGGAATCATTGAGACTTAATCCTAAGATTGTTTAGACTTAGAACACGCTCGTAATCACGTAGTTGTTAGTATTATTGTAACTACAAAAAATCTTTAAAGTCAACATAAGTCCGTTGCCTGTGGATACGAACCTTACTTGCCCTTTACGCTAGTTGTAATTGGAGAGAAGAAGAAAATTATCTTTGGTTAATTCTTTTATTAATAATGACATAAAAGGCCTAACAAAAAGGCATGTCCATAATTTCTACTTATGGTCCTGAGGCGCACATGGTCAAGAAGCAGAAAACATACCATGCCTAAATCCTCGAGACTATGCCTAAATCTACTTATAAGCAGAAAAAATACCATAAGTTGGACCATGCCTAGGGACCAGAAGCAGAAAACACGGACATGCCATAAGCAGAAAACACGGACATACCATAAGCAGAAAACATACCATGCCTTATGAGCTGGAACATGACTTATAAGTTGGACCATGCCTCGGGACCATACGCAAAAAACACGGAAATACCATATGCATGGTCCAGCTGGACCATAGGCATGACCATGCCTAAATCAGTTGTAGTGTTATAAGGCATTTCCTGCAGAAAACACGGACATACCATAAGCAGAAAACATACCATGCATAAATCAACTTATAAGTTGATTTAGGCATGGTCTACTGATTTAGGCATAATCCCGAGGAGCCTCGGGACCATAAGCTGGACCATGCTTCTTGACGTGTCTTTTTTCTAGTAGTATACCATGCCTAAATCAGTAGTAGACAATGTTCTAGTACTACCATAAGCTTATGGTATGCCTAAATTATCGGGACCATGCCTTAATCAATTGTCCTAATGCATGGTCCAGCTTATGGTATGTTCTTTGGATAGTTCCGAGGCACTAGACATGGTCAAGAAGCAGAAAAAAGGATGGCTTAAACAGAGTATTTTTTGGGAACTTCCATAATAGAAGGATTTGCTTATTCATCACAACTTGGACGTCATGCACATTGAGAAGAACTTCTTTGAACAACTTATTAGCATTGTGATGGATGTCAAAGGCAAACTTTCGACAACATACATGCAAAAAAGGAGATGGCACATTTTAGTAAACGACGGCAATTGGAGCTGGTTCACGATACAAATGGTAAGCAGACAATGCCCAAATTACCTTATACGCTTGACAAGAATCAGAAGATTCCAGATGGGTTTACATCAAACTTAAGTAGGTGCGTTGATCTTCGAGCATGTAAGCTGCATGGAATGAAGAGTCACGATTTCCATGTATTTCATGGAGAGGCTATTGTCAGTTGGTATACAGGAGTTGCTTCTATTACATGTGTGGAAGGAGTGACAGAAATTAGTCTGTTTTTTCGGGACTTATGTCCCCCAATGTCAAAGTGAGTGATATGGAATGCTTACATAAAAACATACATGAGATCATATGAAAACTCAAAAAAATCTTTCCTCCATCATTTTTCAACTCAATGGAGCACTTGTCGGTTCACTTGCCTTATGAGGCAAAAGTTGCTGGTCCCGTTCAATATAGGTGGATGTACCCATTCGAAAGGAATTCAGGTTTTTAAACTTTTATTTAGACCATATTATTATTTTACACAAGTTACTTATGCTTAACTCATTGATAGGTTTCTTAACCACTTGAAGCGTAAGGTGGGAAACAAAGCACGTATTGAAGGTTCTATATGCAACGCTTACCAAACTGAGGATATAACAAACTTCTACTCCAACTACTTTCAGCTTGGGGTTGACACTAAGTCAAGGGACTTGGGAAGAAAGGACAATCCAGCTGTGGATAGCCAACATGATCCTAGTCTCCCCGAGATATTTAAGGAAGATTGTGGTGGACCGACAACAGATGGTCGTCCACGTTGGTTATTGGACAAGGAGTATGATCGAGCACATCTTTATTTGCTTGCAAACACTGGCATCCTAAGTGATTATGAAAGGTAAGTTGCTGAAATATATGCAAGGGGTTTATTGATTTACATTTATTGTTCTATTACTTACATGGGTATATATTATTATGTAAGGCAATTTGAGGAGCACATTGTTCATTCAAAACCACATATAGTTTGGGATCAAGTGTGGAGCTGATCAGTCCATTTTGGGACCAATTTTCCAGGCTCTTTTCGCTTATTTCCGCGCTTTTTAGGCTTAGTTTTCCAATTTTTAAGCCTTTTTAGCTTAGTTTTAGTTTATTTAGAGTTTTCGTCGAATAATGTCGATTTATAGTTGTTTTCGTCAATAATTGAGCTATTTTGTGTTACTTATGCCTTTTGTTTTTTAATGCAGGTGTTTTGCGGGTTTCCAAGCGATTCTCGAAAGCCGTCAAGGGTCACGAGAGGTCCCAAGAAGCTTAGAGAAGCATGCCGCAAAGCTAAAACCATAAATCAAGGCAAAGTACACCCAAAGGGCATTTATGTAATTCTAAAGGCTTGTCGGGCCCGAGGCCCGATGTCTCGGGAGGCGTGCCAACCTGTCCTGAGAAGACCGAGAAAAAGTTGGAAGCATTTGGGTCAAGAGATGGTCGCGGACAGAGGTCTAGGCACGCCCACACTAAATGAATATCACCCGCGACAGCCCCCAAAGAAAGCAATACCCAGGCCAGCTCGAGCCCTCACTCGCAGCCGCACCATCTCCACCGTCGCGCATGCGCGCCTGAGCTGGGAGCTGCAGCTCTGTTTTTGGGCCGTGTTTGCTGCTAGCTCGTGTTGTTTAAAGTGAAGCTTGTGCCTCTTCTTGTGTTTTGCCCTTGCTTCCCACCTTGTATATATTTACTCTTAGGTCCCTAGACACAAGAGAACAACACTTTACATAGTTTTTATATCCCAAAAAATCAGATTTTAGCTTAGGGTTTGAGGAGAGAGAAACCCTCTCTTCCTCCTTAGTTTTTAGGGCTTATGTTCAATTCTTGTTTTCATAGTTTTGGATCTAGTTTTATCTCTTGATTTTGAGAGTTTGTTGATGAAGATGAATGATTTTGAAGGATTGTTCAAGTGACAAGGCCAATCCAACAAATTTGCTCACCAATTCAATAAGTTTTCAATCTCTCATTTACTTTGGTTTATCTAGTTTTTCATTGCTTTAATTCTTGTTTATTTCATGAATACAATTAGAATAGTATTGAAATTATGCAATTTCAAGTTTTCTTGGTTTATTTTCTTGCTTGTTGGTAGATTTAGTGTTTAATTTCATGTTTTTATGCTTGTTTATTAGTGTAATGCTCTTGTTCATGTTTAGTGAGTAGTTAATTTCTAGGGTTTGAGGGTGATGGGTTCATGACTTGAAATTGGGGGTTTTCATATAGTTTTTGGTTGAATTGTGTTCATGGTTGGTTAATGTTGGTGTCAATGAGCTTAGAGATTAACTAAAGGCCATAGTTGATTTCTTGGTATTTTCAAAGTATAATAGGGCTTTGTCTATGAGTTAATTATGGTTTGGTTTTCCTTGCCCAATGTTGCTAGTGAGACCATTACAACGGGAGTCGGTGGTCGAGCTAGGAATCCACATTAGGTACGTTGTTAGTGAGACTATTACAACAGGATTCGGTAATCGAACTAGGAATTTGCTTCTAGTGGAACCTTGGTATAATTGTGATCATTGAATGTAATGATAGCGTCCATTAGGGAGAAGTCGTTATTGTTATATTCATGCGTTAACTCCTAAATCACTCCGGGAGGAGGTTTAGGTACCTTATTAGAGTTTAACTCCCCTTCCTTGATTTAATTCGTTCTTTAGACATTTCGAAGTAATCCCCCCGAAATTAAGTGAACCCGGATCCGACAACCCTAGAACTCAGTTTATTATTTTCGCATTTATTTTATGTAATAGTTTAAGCTTCAATTCAAACCACAAATCCAAGATCCTCAATCAACCTAAATCGCAAAACACGATTCACGACTTGTTCCCCGTGTTCTACACCCCCACTCATACTACAACGGGGGTTTTATTTGTTTGGTGAAAGAGCCAAAAAAAACCCTTCATCAAAATGGCGCAGTTGCCGGGAACAACGGTTGAAAAGTGTTGTGTAATTTTTCTTGATTGAGTTAATTGCTTTATTATTCTTTTATTTTGATTTTCTTTTGTTTTCTTCTTCCCCAAAATTTTTATAAAAAAAAAAAAAAAAAAAAAATTATAAAAAAAAAAAAGGTGTTTTAATTTGTTTTATTTTTGGCTATTTATTTATTTAATAATAATTGCTTGCATTTTGATCGAATTTTTGTATCATGATGGCAAGCTTTTCTATTCCTCAAATCGAAGGTGAGTCATTTTAGAAATATTTCAATAGAGTTCAAGGTATAGTCCCATTTAATTGGGATGATAATTTGTTGACTATTTGTGAGTTGATTTAGATAGGTTTGAATGCCTTTACTTTGGATCTTATAGAGTCTATGCATAACGATGAGTTTCGAGCTTTGACCCTAGGAAATGCTTGGAATTTTTATTGTTGGCTAGCCCAAGACACTTATGAATGGGACATGGGTACCCATTCTAGCCAAGTTCAACCCAACTTCGGTTCATTTCCTCCTATTTCTCCTATTTTTAATGATGTGCACCCCACTTTTAATTCTTCACTTGATTGCACACATTAAAATCTAGATTCTCATGTTTCTAGTGATGAAATTAGCTATGACCCTTCCCTTCTTGATGAGTGTCTAAGCCCTTCTAACAATGTTCATACAAGTGTTTGTACTCCTAAAGCGATTAAGGGGTATAATGACTTGATTGACATGTGTTTTAAGATCCTTAAATGTCTCCCATTAGAAAGTGAGGGAAGGCGAGTCATCAAAGTACAGATAAGTAAATTGATAAAGAGACTTCAGATAATTGAAACTTGCTTAGAGGATGAAATGGATGATTTTGGATTTATGGTTGATTGTGAGGGTGGTTGTGACAAGGATGAATCAAGTTTAGCTTCGAGAAATTCGATTCAAGAAGAGGTACATGTTCAAAAGGATGGTGACGATTCCTTTGAACCAGTTTTTATATCTCCCTCTCCTCTTGAGCCGACCACTCCTTCCTTTCTTTCTTCACCTAAATCATTTAAGCTCCATGTTTCCATTGAGGAGGAAGAGGATTTGTTGCTTTTAGTTGATGAGGTTTTTTCATTTCTTGATGGCAACAATGTTGAGTATGGAGAAACTCTTAGAGTTTTGAGCGATGGAGAAACTCTTCGACATTGATGATGATACTTGTGAGTTTTCTCATCCTCTTTTTGAGGATGATGATGAAATTTGTGAGTATCAAAATTCTCTCTTTGAGAATGATGATGTTAAGCCTCCCTATTCTATTTTCATCGAGTCTCTTCCTTGCCCCAATTCACCTAGGACGTATGTCCTTTTTCCTTCATCACCCATTTCTCTTCAACATTTTGTGTGTTTTCCACCATTTGACGAGCCTTTACCTCATCTTGAGCCTCATGACTACTATTTTGAAACCATAGTGACAAAAATGTATAGTAATGATAGCTTTTCTTCTTTTACTTATACATTTTGATTTCGAATTTTCTTCTTATCTTGTTGATTTTTCTTTTAATTTTGTTCCCCCTCCCCCACGTAAGCAAAAGATGACATTCTTTTGGTCATTTTCCCTATTTGATTCTCTTTGCTTACGTATTTCTCTCTCGATTTAGTGGTGATGTCCATGACACGCTACTGGCCTACTGCGAGCTCTACGATGCTATTTACTATATGGCATCCTTCTCTCCCTTGTACATAGTTTTCCCCTCTTTTCTTTTATTTGTAATTAATTTTTTTTTGGAGTTTGGTGCTTGCTTTCTCTTCTTTTGCAGATTTGATGATTAGGCAACTCAAATGGCTCATGTATGGTGCTAAAATGCAAAATAGAGGTTGTTTTGCTTATTTTGAAGCCTTCTTTGGTGAGATCTTTCCAAACTCTCTTTTTTTATTTGTTTTCTTAGTTTTAGGATTAGGTCTAGGAGGAGATGATTGTTCGAGGATGTTTGGCTTTTAATTTTGGCTTTTAAGCCCTTCAGGACATTTGGATATCGATGGCGTTGGGCCTTGATTTATTTATTTGATGCTTGATTGCTTATTTGAGAGTCATTCATGCTTGGATTTTGTTTTCCTCCCCTTTGTATAGTTTACTTATTTTGTTTCACTTTTTTTCCCTTCTTCTTTTCTTTTCTTTTCAAGGCAAAGTGTATTTTTAGTTTTGTTTTTAGTTTGGACTTGATCGTTTTAGAGTCTTGGAATTTGAATGCAGTCTTTCCTAATTGTTAGCGGTCCACATGGTTTGAGATGTTGGGGTTGATTTTCAAATATTATCATGCTAGGTTTAGAGCTTTAGAGTTCATGAAACCTAAACTCTAGGAATGCGGTGTGATTAGTGACGCTTTGCTAGCTAGTTGAAGCCCTAGAGGTAGTATTTGAAATCTACTACCCTACTCATGTGAGAAATTGTCAAATCTTTCAACCCTTCAACATTGTTTTGTTTGAGTGGCGATAGGATCCTTGTCATATCTTAGCTTGATCAAGAACTTGATTCATGACCCGCCGAGATCGCGACCGAGCTTCCCTAGGGGAGGACGGAGGCATTCATTTTCTTAGTTATTTTTCTATTTTTCCCTTTTGCATTTTCCTTTTTATTTTAGGGTCTTGCTTCTTTTCACTTTTATAGGTTTTTACTTTGTATTTATCCATCGGAACCCTTTGAGCTTAGCCTTTCCTTTCTTCTAGCCACATTACTAGCCTTGTATGCCCCTTGTTTTGTTTTATACCCTTTTAGGTATATTGAAGCAATTGGAGCATTGTGGTTTGTATTTGCTTTGCATTGGAAATTTGTGGAGAAGTAAGGAAGTTTTCCAAGCTAAGGTGTATGATTTGTATATTTTTATAGCAAAAGCCGACCCAAGTTGAAAAAGGCAAGGTCGTGAAAAAAAATTAAATAAAAAAATTGAAAAAAAAAAGAAATGAAAAATTGAAAAATAAAAGTGCATTATTCCTTTCTTTTTTACAATGAGGACATTTTGTCCTTTAAGCTTGGGGGAGGAGGAATAGTGCGAAAAATTGTATAAAATTTTTCAACTTTTTGTTTAGTTCTTTGAATAAGCTTGGGGGATTTTGTGTGTATGTGTGTGGAGTATTAGGAGTTTGTTTGCTATTTGTTGCTAATTGGCGCTTATTTGCTTCACTATTTAGGTTTTGAGAACCACTAGCCAAATTTATTCCTATCTTACCCTTAGCGTTACATTACAACCTTTAAGCCCTCCCGATCCTAGAGAGTTAAGTCATATTCGGTGGAGGAAATCATGGTTCAAGCATATTGAGCGGTTTTGTTATGATGAAATGTCGGGTAGCCTAAATTGTTTCTCCTTTTTGTTTTTCCGGCTCCTTCGTGGAGTCATGAGGAGCTACCTTTCAGGGTGGATACGAAACTAGTATAGCTTGTGGTTATTTGGTTGTGGAGTGAAAGGGGGTTGTTCCTCTCTAGCTCTTCTATCTAGCATGTTTTAGTTGACTATCCACCTTTGACATCTTTGAGCATGTTTTCCGTTAGTGCTTAAAAGGTTTTCATTCACTGATCTGGTCCATTTACAAGTCCATTTAAAAGGTAACAAAATCTATATATATGTTTTCGAAGGCCACCAAAAGTGGAGGAAGGCTACCCACAGCCGCTAAGTTGTAAAAAAAAGAGCTTTTAGCGATGGACCAAATCCGTCTCTAAATCGACTAAATCCGTCGCTATTTGGATTTAGCAACGGATTTAGAGACGGATTTAAAAATGGACATGTTGTGATGCATCACTTAGGAGGAATTGAACCCGTGACCATTCTATTAAATTTCTATAAGTCTCACGAATCATAGTTGGTAGGAATCGAAACTGTGACCTCAAAGTCACGAGGTGACACTCTTACCAATTGTACCAAGTTTTATTTGTCAATCTTATATGCATAGAATTGTTAATAAACGAAATAAATATTAGAGACGGAAGCTAAAATCCGTAGCAAAATTTAGAGACGGATTTTTAAAATCCGTCTCTAAATTTTTTACTCTAAAAAATTAGAGACGGATTTAAAAATCCGTAACTAAATTTAGCTACGGATTTTAAAATCTGTAGCTGAATTTAGAGATGGATTTAAACATCCGTAGCTAAATTTAGCTAAGGATTTTAAAATCCATAGCTAAATTTAGAGACAGATTTTAAAATCCGTAGCTAAATTTAGAGACGGATTTTAAAAATCCGTCCCTAAAGTTTTTACTCTAAAAAATTAGAGACGGATCTTTAAATCTGTAGCTAAATTTGGCTACGGATTTTAAAATCCGTAGCTAAATTTAGAGACGGATTTTTAAAATCCCTCTTTAAATTTTTATTCTAAAAATTTAGCTACGGATTTAAAATTTCCGTCCCTAATTTAGAGACGGACAGAATCCGTCTCTAATTTTCCGTAGCTAAAAGCTCTTTTTTTTGTAGTGTTGGATACGCATTCGAGAGAGGAGCCTAGCAAGGGGAAAGTATTAATCAGTGACCGAGCGAAGCGGGTTCTGGTAAGTATTTTATTCACTTATACGTTTTAGGACATGCAAATAGCTTAAAATCATGAAAATGAGTTGTTTACATTGAAAATGGATAGTAAAACACTCCAAAACGACCCAAAATGGTCGTTTTGGGTAGTTTTCATTCCGAAATGCACTTAAAGTGACCGAACCCATGCCAAAGAGTCGTACTCTTTCACGTATATGTTTTAGGACATGTAAATAGCTTGGAATCATGAAATTTGTTGTTTAGATTGAATATGGGTAATAAATCACTCCAAAATGACCCAAAATAGTTGTTTTGGCTAGTTTTCGTTCCGAATTGCACTTGTTGAATATGAAGAATAACTACAAAAGTGGGTGAATTGTAGTTATGAGAGTTTTATGGATTTTGCGGAATTTTAAGCTTTTTAAAACTAATACACAAATGAAGCCAAAAGTAAAGAAATAGAGAAAGAGAGTTTAACCTACAAGAAAAACTTCCGAGGCACAGATAGGAATAAAACCTTGACCATGAGAGATCTTGGCTCCAGACTTCTCTTATTATTTTTAGGCCAAAACAACTCTGTTTTACAACCTATAAAAAGACTTGCTCTTTCTCTAAAGTTCCACTAGGAACCTGTTCCCCTGACACCAGTTCCCCTAAGCTAGTGACACGACTTTACTAAAAGTTGACTTCCTCTCTTTCAGATTTCACTCGAAATCTTTTTCTCTTTTCTTTTCTCTTTATACAATCAATAATTTCTCTCTGATTTTTCTCTCACGCCCAACACTTCTAATTGATTACAAATGATTGATAAATGAAAGAAGAATGAAATAAGAAAATCAAAGAACACTTAAAATATTTTCTTATAAATCTCTCTTTGATGAACACTGATTTTTATAGTGTGTGGTGCATCAAAAAAATCTGATTTTTCTTTTATTTATAGGCTTGTGATTTTGTGTGAAGAAGATTGTTTGTCTTGATGAAGAAGCCAAAAATGACGTCCACAAGTGGAGTAGTAGGGTTGTCAACCTTTGAGTGATGTGGCATAAATAATGTTTACAATCAAAAGTAATACTCATCATGCTCCACTAGCTATTTTTATGCAACAAACAAATATCAATTTGACCATAATAATAGGAGACTAAGCAACACTCACTGACTGCAATTATAAATATTAACCAAGATTAAGTATGACATTCACTATTAACTAAGTGCACCCACTAATTGACACTAAGTTATTTTAATTGAATTAACAAAATCACCACTCCTATGACCCACTAACTAAACGTGAAAACCACTAACAAAATTTTAAATTCCTAATTTCAAATAAAACTACTTTAACTATAATTACTCTAGTCAAAATTTAACTCCTAACAAACTCTGACACCAAATATACACGGCTAACAACTAACAACCTAAAATGCTAAAACACTCTAACAACTTTAATTTAATAAATTAAATTAATTAAACTATAAAATAATTTACTAAATACTAATGACATCAACTCAAAATAATAGTAATAGAAATTATAAAATACTTAGATTAACATAATAAAAGATTAATAATTGTGGGCTAAGTTAATTTGCTTTGGACTCGTACCTGCAACATATCACAAATATGAATTCTTCAAATAAATCAATAAAGAGTAGCGCATTTAAAATTGTTTGGATAAAAATGTATTTAATAAAATATATTAAATTAAATTAGATACTCCTCCAATTTATTCTTCATAAATATACTCTATAAAAATACACATGTTATAAAATATATATATTTAATTTTGACTAAAAATTCTGATCTTTTAGTCAACTCTCAATAAATTCATTTTAATAACTACCTTATATTATATTGTCATCATCAAAATTAGGTTCAACAACACTTAAATGACCTAAACTATGCCAAAGAGTCGTACACTATTTACATATATGTTTTAGGACATGAACGTAGCTAGAAATCATAAAATGAGTTGTTTAGATTGAAAATGGGTAGTAAAACACTCCAAAACGACACAAAATGAATGTTTTGGCTAGTTTCGTTCTGAAATGCATTTAAAGTGACCTAAACCATGCCAAAGAGTCATACTCTATTCACATATATGTTTTAGGACATGCATGTAGCTTGAAATCATGAAATTAGTTGTTTAGATTGAAAATGGGTAATAAAACACTCCAAAACGACCCGAAATGCCCGTTTTGGCTAGTTTTCATTCCGAAATGCACTTAAAGTGAACGAAACCATGCCAAAGAGTCGTACTCTATTCACATATATGTTTTAGGACATGCACATAGCTTGAAATCATGAAATAAATTATTTTTTTAAGCGTTGAAATTCATCTGATTGTTGTCCCAAATATGTTTCTAAAATGTAAATAATGAAAATGAAATTACAAGTTGTCTCCAAACATTAGATTTGGAATTAAATTTCAACTTTTCAAATTTTTGAAACGAATTCAAGAATTTCAAATGAAATTGAAAATACCAAACAATGCCAAGGATTTGAAATTAAAGAACAACATTAAAAAGAATTGAGATAAGAAGATATGTAACAAACTAACAATTGTTTTTTTGCTATTAACTTAGTAGATTTGTTATAAATGTACATTTTTTTTAACTTCACTAATTTACAAATCTTTCTCTTTTAAATATTAAATCAACAAATTAAAAGCATACATTTCATGACAAAGATGTAGGTTCAGTTTTCATCCAAAGAAGATGTTTAAATTTTAATTGATGTTCAAAACATATGTTTTCTTACCTTGAATCATATGTGGCGTAATATGGTGCCAATCATGGATCATGCTACATGTCGTCTACATGGCGTAATGCAATGCAAATAACACATTTTAATAGCTTTGCCAAAAACAAAAAAACATATTTTTTTTTATAAACGCCTTAAAAGGCTAGTGATTCATTAAACATAAATCCTCATAAATTACATCTTCAATCTCATTAGGCACACACCCGATCCAGGCCTTAACAGAACATTCTCCTAGATCAACTCTAACCATCAAATGAGCAGCATTATCAGCTTCTCTAACTACATGAACAAAAGAAACTGAATTAAAAAAACGCACAAGATTCAAAGCTTCCCTAATAAAGACACCTAAATAAGTACCCTGCCTTAAATTTTGATTTAACATATTGATCACTTGAGCACAATCACTCTCAATCACAATATCTTTTTCCCTTCCTTGCATTGTCAATCTAAGGCCCAACACCACCGCTTTCGCCTCCGCAATCGTAGGGTCCAGCGCTTGATCATGTCTGCCCACAGCCACGGTAGTCACCACAACGCCACTGTTAAGCATAACTACTCCCAACCCCGTACACCCATCCAACTTGACCGCATCCACGTTGATTTTTAGAATGTTCTCTGCTGGAGCTTGCCATGCCACATCCTTCCTCATCCAATTCTCACCGAGCCTCCCCGGGCTCACCCCATCCCTAACCTCATGATACGCCTCTAGTAGTGACAACGCCCGCCCCAACAACTCCTCATGACACCTAACATCCCCTCCATGCAAGACCCCATTTCATTGGTACCAAATACTCCATGCAACCATGCAAACCTTCTCCACCAAACTCTTGTCCTTAAACTCCAGCACCCACCCTACCCAATCAGCAGCCGACCCCCCCGAACCACCCCCACCTAACTCAAACGCCCCAAACACATCCCAAACCGCTCTCGCCCAAACACAACCCCCACCGCATGCACCCCACATTCTACCTCCCTCCCACATCTTCCACATATTTCATCCACATGAGAGAGCCTAATGTGCACATTTTGGGCCGTCGAAAGCCCATTAATCATTAATTGCCACATAAACATTCTGACCTTTGGAGGCACATTTAATTCTCATATGATCTTCCACTTTGCATCATTTAAAGAAGATTGAGGAGACCCATCCATGAGATTTTTAAAATAATTAATAAAATAATACCTCAATTTAACTGTATACTCCCCTGTCCTAGAATGAGTCCAAATAAGTTCATCCTCCGCCCCCGTGACCGAAAGTGGAATGTTGAGAATCTCCTCCGCCTCAAAGGGTAAAAATCTCTCCTAAACAACCTCCTTTTTCCATTCATCAATCCCCTCGTATATCAATTCCGACACCCACACTATTTGTTCCTCTTGCCTTCTTCTCGATATCACCTGAAACGACGGGGGACGAAATAACCAAGGGTCCTCCCAAATATTGATCAACTGCCCATTCCCCACCACCCATTTACACCCCGTCTCAATAATCCACCTCGCCTCTCATATGCTCCTCCATATGTAACTCGACCTTGCACCCACTTGCGCTTCCAAGAACTCAACGTTTGGGAAATATCGAGCTTTCAGGATTTTAGAAGCCAAAAGATCCGGCCTCTTTAAAACTCTCCAGCCCTGTTTGACCATCATCGCTTCATTAAATTACTTTATTTTTCGGATCCCCAAACCACCCTCCCCTTTTATCCTGCAAATTTTATCCCATGCCACCCAATGAATTTTCCTTTCAGTTTCACTATGACCCCACCAAAACCTCGCCATCATTTGTTGAAATTTTTGAAAAGTTCCCTCTGGAAAATGAAACAAGCCCATCAAATAGATAGGGACCGCTTGGATCACAGCCTTTATAAGAATCTCTCTATCCACAAAAGATAAAGCTCGTTGTTTCAACCCTTTAATCTTCTTCCTAATACGATCCAACAACATGGCAAAAACTTCCTTCTTTCACCTCCCCACCCAAGTTGGAATACCCAAATAATTACCCTTATACCCAACCAACCGCACCCCCAACTCACTAGCTAGCTCTTCTTTCCTCCCCAACTCTATATTCTTGCTCACCGTTAGCTCAGACTTCTCAAAATTAACAAGTTGCCTCGAAGCTTGCCCATACAAATTCAAAACCCTCCTCACCGCCTGAACACTCCCACTATCACCCTTACAAAAAATTGTGCTATCATTGGCAAATAATAAATGTGACACCGATGGCGCATTTCTACAAATTTTAACCCCTTTCAACGCCCTCCTCTCAACCTCCATATGTAAAAGATGAGAAAAAACCTCCGCACAAATGATAAAAAGGAACGGTGACAATGGATCCCCCTGTCTCAACCCCCTACTAGGCTTAAAAGTTACAGTAGGCACACCATTAATTATAACAGAATGAGACACCGAATTAACACATTTCATAATTATTCTCACCAAATTAGAATCAAAACCCAGCTGAAGCATGACCAACTCCAAAAAACACCACTCTACCCTGTCATATGCTTTACCCATATTCAATTTTAAGACCATCCACCCATTATTACCAGAACAACCATTACACATAATGAAAATTTTCAAAAGCAATCACAGTATTGTCAGAGATCAACCGCCAAGAAGTAAAAGCACTTTGATTAAGGGAAATAATATCCAGGATAAAATCTTTCAGCCTATTTGTAATAACCTTTGACACAATTATATTGATAAAATTACATAAACTGATAGGACGAAACTCACTCATTTTTGTGGGGTTACACACTTTCGGAATAAGCACAATATGAATATTATTAATATCAGCCATCTTCCTATTACCATTAAGCACATCTAAAGAAAAACTAATAATATCAGGCCCAATAACATGCCAATAAGATTGAAAAAAATTAGCATTCATACTATCGGGCCCAGGGGCCTTACATGCCAATAACACATTTTAATAGACTGTATAGATGAGCAAGTGATTGAATATCCAAAATTTCTGCCATCACTATGGAAGCAGACTATAATTGACAAATAATGTTACAAGAAAACATGAGCAAAAACTCATCACAATTTATGGCACGATGCCACTCTTTTCCCCAAAGGGATAAATTGTGATTCTGTCCGGTGAAAACAGCAACAAACTGCTATGGAGCATCATTAGCAACAGGTAATGCTGCTGAGAATTTGTGGAAACTTGATATGGCAAAATCTCATTGAAGATGTATCTCAGTGTAGACTGTCATTTACTCTTTGATTGTGTAGAAACCCAACATTTCATCTTCTAGAGGATGAGTTTCACCAGTGATTACAAGACAATGGAGTGGCGTTCCAAAATCAACAGTAAGCAGCTGCCTCATTGAACCTGAAGCAATAATTTGATCCTCACTTCCTAACCGGGCAAAACCCACACAAACAGTGTCTTCACTGTAAGCTGCCATCCGAAAATGTTTACTTGTTAAAAATTATCCACAGTAAGTTAGTAACAGCAGTGAACTAAATAACCCAAAAAAATAGAATACTATTATAAATTGCAATAGTGTGAATTGTGATCAAGAAAATAACCCGCCTGATTCACCACACTTCTGCTCGACCTCAAGGAGTTGCTCAATTGCAGTTCCAATAGACATGAACCTTGGTGGCTCATAAACTTTTTTCCCCCTGAAAGTAATATAACGTGCTCATTGTGACAACAAAATAGAAAGGTAGTCGTAAATAAGCAAAAGTATACTTGAAGACAAATAATAATAACCTGCAGAGTGATTCCAGTGATGGTTCCTTCACTTTTATATCTGCAATTAGCAGATGACATATAGATCAGGCTTGAAATAATACTAGTAGGAAGGTTATTTTAGGAATTGCATAACTAGGTTGCTATAAGTAGCTTATAGAAGAATCTAGTGTGTTTGTTAGGGAATATTTTCTATAAATAAAGATTATTAGGTAGAGGGAAGATCGTGTTAGAAGTTATTTTGAGAGTGAACAAGCCACTCGAAAGATTGTATTGGGAGAGGGTCAAGCCCCTCGAACGTTTGACAGTTATCTTAGCGTTTACTTTATCTAATCAAATCATAATCATCGCCATTATCTTCCATTAATCAGCATTTACATCTCTTAGCCAGAATGTCTGCTCCTGTCGCCTATATTCAGAAATCAGAATCCATTTACTTAAATCCGAATTGCTTAGAGTCACATCTAGGCATAGATCTAAGAGCCAGACATTGGAAACTATCCAACCAAAGAATCAAAGATATAGAACTAGGCCCTATAACAAGTGAAGTCAGCCTAAACTCCAGCATAGGTACAAGACTATAAGAGGAACCCACGTGTATGGGGGATTCAAATCTAAAATATATAACAAGATAAAGAAAAAGAAAAAAGTGACAGCTTACCTAACAAACAAAGAGTGTGTAAACCAAGATCACGGTTTCTTTTGATCTTTTCATAGAAGCTGTCAGGTCTCCATGTCTCAGTGAAGAAAGGAATTGAAACTGTCTCTCCATAACGATACAAGTGCAATCCACATACTCCAATTGCATTCATTACTGATGCATTGTGTACCACTTTGACATCAATTCCCATCTGCTTTGCCCGGACAACAAGATCCGTGTGAGTTGTTGCTCTACATTACAAATTGGATTGCAAAAAGGGAATAAAAGTCTGAGAATTTTGCAATAGCATATGCAACTTCCAGAAATTTATGCTCATCAAAATTATTTGACCATGGCATCTTTCAAGTACTAGACTATTTTAGGATAGTAAACCTAACCCAATCCTCTTGTTGTAGCAACAATTGAAATTCCCTTTTTTCTTCTATGTATGTGGATACTTTCCCATGATCGACACAAATAAAGTGTATAATTGGATCTTGTTAATTTGAGAAAAAGTTACATATTATAAGATTTAGTTAAAAATGAAGTATCTAAGTATCTTATCATGTCTGACACGACACAATAAGACACGCGTTTTTTTAGTTAAAAAAAAGTATCAAAGTATAGTCCATGATTGTTCAAACTTCAAAAGATTGCATATCAACAAAAGAAAAAACAACAGCCATTCTTCTCTTTCCCATAACTTAAACCATTGAAGTGCAAAACAAATTCCAAACTTGCAAATCATTGAGAACATAGAATAGTTTCCAACTAAACTTACTGAGAATAACTTGGAGTAAAGAGCCATAAAACATAAGCATGATACATAGAAAGATCACAAAAACTTTCACATTATTGTTAAGAAACACAAAGTTGGAGACTTGAAGATAACAAACACACCCAAATGGATCCCCGACGACAAGGAAAGCAACATCAGAATGACCAGCTTGCGACAGCATGGAATCAGCTTTTTCCTCCACCATTTCTCTATCAGCTACCGTCAAAGGTTTTCCATAAAGTTTTTCCTGCAATATTTTATACAGTGTAGCATAAAAACGTAGAATTACCAAGCATATTTTCTCAAAAGAATCACCTTCAAAAATCAAAATCATTCAACGTATAAAGCAGTGTTACATAGTTAGCCCTTTTAGTTCTCTTCTATAATTTATGATTCGCCCAAAACAAGACAAAAATAACCCAAAACCGACCATAGTTCGCTTATTTCGGATTGCAATTGCAGACATTTTAGGGAACTACGTGACACTGGTACAAAAGTGAACAATTGAAATTTTCAAAAGAGCTGGTAATTCTTACCAATTTAGAAAGGCCATCAGAAGAGATACCAAAAGAGAGGAGAGAAGTGTAAGCTTCGATGTAGACCTTTTCACATCCCTGGACAGCTTCTAAACCTCTCAATGTTATGTCTTTCTCATCTCCCAACCCCAATCCTATAATGTACAACATCGTTACGGCTCTATTCAATCTTTCTGGAAAGCCTTGCAACTCCAATCTCTGATTAGAAAGAAAAAAGAAAAAAAAAAAAAAAAAAAAAACAAAAAAAAACAAAGAGGGTTCATGAAAGCAGAAAAGTTTCAGCAGGCCCGTCCCTGACCTAGGGCAACAGGGGCGGCCGCCCTGGGCCCAGTAAGAAATCCTCCATTTTTGTAGTCTACAGCACAGCACATATATAATCTATCAACAATATTTGATTGGAAATTCATTTTCAATCTGGCGATAAAATAAATTACCCAGCAAAGCATGAACTTCATTGTATAATTGATTCTACGGGAAAAACAATCTTACCTCAAAAACTATACTTGCTTTAATGGAGGAAATCTGCTTGCTTTAATGGAGGAAAGGCACCACAAAAACCACGCCCAACCTAATCACAGTTAGTTCAACAGAGAAAAGGAGAGTAGAGGACGGAGAGATAAATGTCGAGCTAGGGTTAGATAATTTTTTTTATTTTTGGGTATTGGCACTAGTATAGTAGTACCAATATATTTTTGTATTTTTTCAAGTCTAATCACTTTTATCCAATATTGTCTAAAATCGAATTTTTAAAAAAAAAAAAAGTTAACACAATAACCAATAAAAATAAAATAATCACTCGTCTTTAGAATTACTACATTTGTTCTAAAAAGTTAATTACTTCCTCTGTACTAAAATAATTTTTCTATTTATTTTTTCATATCACCCGATACACAACATTAACTATTAATATCTTGAGTTATATTTAACAAAAAATTATATATTTAGAAAGTGCATGTCGAGACAAATCATACAAGATCTGATATGACTATGTTTTTCCTTATAATATGAATAAAATTAAAAAGATCCAAAGTAATCATGTGAATAGTGTCTCTATTCAACTGAAGCACTTATTATGGGACAGAGATCAGAGGGAGTACATAGTCACCTTTAATAAACAAAAAATAAATATTTTTTCTTCTTAATTACAAACACAAAATGACAAAGATATTATTTTACGTTTCTTTTTTAGGTGGTGGTCCCATATGATTTAACATGTTACTTCTCTTAATTACAAACACAAAAAGACAAAAGTACTCAACCTAACCTTTTTTTATCCTTTAAAGCACTCTTAATAAAGTGTTTTTCCCCTATGTAGCAAACTTAGAGGGCACATGAAACAATTTTTTTGAAAAAAAATAGTTTTGGATGACGAATTGGTAAAAAAAATATCTTCAGATAACAAATTGGTAAAAAAAAAAGTTATCTTTAGATGACAAATTGGTAAAAAAATAAAATTCCTTTGGCAAAAAATTGGATAAAAAAATTCCGACAACATTTAGGTAAAAAAAATAATTTATTTTGCATTTTTCGTTTTGGTATCTTGTGATTATGTTTTCATTGTTTCTTTTTTAAAATTAAATTTTAACTTGTATGGAGTGTTTTCCATATTGATTTATCTATTAAACCTTTTTTTAATTATTTTTTCTCTTTTTTCATACTAAAACACATTAAAAATTCATTTCTTTTCCAATTAACAGAAATGTATTCAGTATCTATAAATGTTTGTTTTGCATTTTTTTCTTTTTTCTGTATACTATTTAATTTTGGGATATTTCCCCAGGTACCCCTGGGGTTAGGCCTAATAGCCAAAATGCCCCCACTTTTTTTAACTTGCATTAGGTACCCTTGAGATCAATATAATTGGCCAAAATGTCATTACTGCAAATTTCAATCTCCAATCATGAGTAATTTGTTCGTTTTTTGTAAATTCTAACCTCAAATCTGACCCTTTAGGGTTAAAATGACCCGTAAAATCTTAAAAGGATAATTTTTTTAAAACACGTAGATCAAAGCACGCAAATCGAGACGAATCAAGACGTAGATATATGTGCGCAAAAATTGTCATCTCAATGTTTTACGAGTCGTTTTAACCCTTAAAGTTCAGATTTGAGGTCAGAATTTGCAAAAAACGAACAAATTAGCCCTGATTTGAGGTCAAAATTTGTAATAATGGCATTCTGGCCATTTATACTGACCTTAGGGGTACCTAATGCAAGTTAAAAAAAATGGGGGCATTCCGGCTATTTGGCCTAACCCCAGAGGTACCTGGGGAAATATCCCTTTAATTTTTAAAATTCGACATCTTTATCTTCAAATAAACCTTGTTCCTTAGGAACTGTATTTCCCATTATTTTTTTTATTTTATCCCGAGTAACTATTATTGACCATTGTAAAAACACCATTAGCGTTATCCTAACCAGCTATCTCCAACAAGTAGACTACCACCACTTTTACCACACTGCCACCTTAGATGTCCACCATCTAACCACAATTGAGCGTCGAGAGTCCGACTAACTTCATCGAGATTCCCCAATATAAAAAAACACAACAAAAGTATTAAAGACTTACATTAAAAGCTAAAAAACGAGGTAACATTTTCTTTCCTCTCTAATCCATTTGTTGATTTAATTCCTTTCCCTTCTCTTACATCTAGGAATGAAATGTTATTTCAACAACTATATGAGGTCACTTGGTTGGAGTGTATTTTCAAGGTAAATACAAATTCTTAGGAAATTGCTAAATGGCTTTTTGTTTGGTTAGCAGCATATACCACAAGCATAAATACACTCCAACCAAGTGACCTCATATAGTTACATTTATATATTGTAATTTTGGACAAATTTTTTCATGATCTAATTTCAAATTTTAATATTTTTTTAAAAGGAAAAATTCATATGAATAATCCCAACTATTGGAGGTCTTCCAATATTAATCCCAACTATAGGTTATTACACTATAATCCAAACTAAGGGGGTAGTTTCATGATATTAGTCCATAGTAACTGTAATGCCCCAGATTTTGGGCTATTTTCTTGATTATCTTGTTTGTAATTATTTTGATTCTGTGCAGGGTCTAAATTTATTTAGGACTATTTTGATTGCTTGAATGTGATTATTTTATTTATGATTTATTATTTCTTTTATTTTAATTAATTAGAATTTTAATATTTAATTTTCTAATTAGTTAATTAATTTTTGGGCCAAATGCAAATTAGGCATGATTAGTCATGCATAAGTGCAATTAGCCCAAGTGATCATCAAGCCCATTTTAGCTTGCTAAAAACCGGCCCCCTCTTGGTTAGTGGCTTAATTTTGCCACTTGCTTCATGTTCACACCTTAACCCACTTCTATAAATAGAAAAGGTTGTAAGGCTTATGTTTCATTTTTGTCATCTTAATCACTTTGCTCATCAATTCCAAAAGCCAAACACTCTCTCCAATTGCCTACCTATTCCACACGCCATTTTTGGCATTTTCACCATCATTTGTTCATCATCCATCCAAATCCAAAACTTAAAGATTAAACTTCTATTGATCTTTAAGTGACTAAAAACACAATAATCTCCATTTCTTTTGATCAAGACTTCTAGTTGGGTTTTAGTTTTGGGGTTTGTTCGTTGGGTTCGTGTTCAAAGGGTGGTTTGTGTGTGAAGCTGTGTGGAAGCCGTGCGGTGGGACGTGCAACCAGGCCGTGCAAGAGGTGGTGCCCGTGTGTTCGTGCAGTGCAGCCCGTGCCGTGTGCATGTGTCCAGCCGTGTGTGCATCGTGTTCGTGTGGTTGTGTGTAGGGCCGAGCAACGGTTCCCGGTACCCACCCACGGAACCGGACCCGGTTAGGAACCGGCGGATAATTACCCAGACCCGGTTCAACAGGGTCCGGTTCCGGATCCAAAAGTTACTACCCGGTCCCAACTGGGTCCGGTTCCGGTTCCAAAAAAATTGGATCGGGTACCCAGTGGGTACCCGGTTGTAATGGTTGAATTAGGTTTTATATTTTTATCCAATGGTAAATAGTGAAGTACTAAAGTGACTATTGACTAAACTAAAATATAATAAGCCTAATTTTTTTTTCATTCAAAATTTGTATGTTTATGTAAACTTGTATATAATTTGTGTGAACTTGTGTTTATTACTTTATGTAAAATTGTATATTTTATCTTAAAATTGTAAACTCGTGTTTATGGAAACTATCTTTGTGGATGTTTAGTGATAAATAATTAAATATTTAGTAGAGTAGTTGTTGGCCATTAATCCGATTTGTTATTAAAATTTAAAAAATTGAACAAAATACACACCCATTAAAGAAAACCGGGTACCCGGTATTGGAACCGGTACCCGGCGGTTCCGGTTCCAAAAACGTATTACCCGGTTAGAACGGTTCTGGTTCCAAATATTTCGGACCCGGTGGTTCCGGGTCCGGTTCCATAGAAAAAGACCGGGTACCCGGTTTTGCTCACCACTAGTTGTGCGTGGTTGGGCCGTATGGTTTGGGTATTCCGGGCAGCAAGTTTTGCTATCGTTTTTGCGTTCAAGTAATTAAGGTAACATACTTTTCTACCTTAATCTGTATACTATGATTATGGGGTAGATTAAATGATCATGTTAGGATAGTTTGTTGTTTATTATTGGCCATTTCATGCGTGAATTATAGGGAAGATTTGGGTGATCTTTTTATGATATTTTGTTAAGTTTTCATGCATGTTATGATGTCCTATGTTATTCTTATGTTTGATCATGTTTATGTATGATTCATGTGAAGTTTTGATGCATGGAATTGATGAATTGTTGTGGAATTGGGTTTCTTATTGAGTTCTTGTTGAGTTCTTGATGACTTCTTGATAGTCTTGATGAGTTCTTGGTTGAATCTTGAAATCTTGAAGTAGTTCATGTAATCTTTAAAATGTAAAAGTTTATTTAAGTTTATTAAAGTTTATTGAACTATAGTAAAGTTACTAAAGAAATTTAAAGGAATGATTAAGATTGATTAAAGAAGTTAAAGATTATGATAGTGTTTATGGTTAGACTCAAGAAAAGGCGTAAGAAGCGATCTTGAGAATAACAAAGATGTAAAGTATGTAAAGATTAGCTTAAGTTTACTTTTAGACGCCTAATCTTAATTAGCGTAAGCTTCTAAGACTTGGGTTAAGACGTTGCCCCTATCCTAACCGCGGTATTGGGATAGTGTATACTTGCTATGTCGTCTTTTGATATGAATCTCCGTAAGATGGGGTTCATGGGTTTGGGAGTAAGATTCTCATTCCTGATATAGTAGGAAAGTTCGTTCGCGTAAGATGCGTTCGTACGTGCATAGTCCGGTCTAAAATGTAAATGGTAGCGACAAAGATTGTTAATGATATATGTTTAAGTTTATTCTATGATTATGTGTATCCATGTTAGGGTGGGACTGTTATGTTACTCGCCACTGACAGTGGATTGTTGTTAATTTTTCAGGTAACTCTGATGATGACGGTGTTGCTTAGCTTTGGGTTGGGCGAGTGTCGTTGTTTTTCTATCTTCGACTGTATTTTGTTTCTAGTTTGGACGTTTAGTATATGTATTTCGTATATTCTAACTCTGATAGTATTTGGAGTTAACTTTTAGTATTGATTACTTTAGGTTTAGTATTGTACAATCTTGTGGGTGTTGTACTTTGGGATTTAGTAATAATAATAATTTTGAGGTTTTGTTTTAGAATTTTAAGTAAGTTTGTTTGTTAGATTGTCAATTCGACTCGTCAGTTTCTTCCGCGCCGGTTTAAGCGAGTCGGGTCGTCACAGTAACTTTTGATCGGCTCCGATTTCCTTCGTAAAAATGGAGGAAGGTATAGACTGTATAGTCAAGTACAATAAATAAGAAAAGAGGAAAGATAACGAATACTTTATGAATTGGTGACCGATTACAATAGGTTAAATAAGTCAATGGACTAATATCATAAAACAAACCCCAAAGTTTGGATTATACTGTAATAACTAATAGTTGGGATTAATATTGGAAGACGTCCAATAGTTGGGATTATTTATATGAATTTTTCCTTTTTAAAATTATATAAATGAGATTTTGAGATTTGTAAGGCACAATATGTAATTTTAAAAATATTAAAATTATAATTATTTTTTATCTTATCTGTACATATTAAGTAAGACAAGAAACATAAAATTTTATTTCTCTTTCAATTAAGAGGGCAAATATATTCAATATGTATTTTTATGTACTCTGTATTTTATATCATTAAGAAATTTTATGAATAAATTTAAGACAAACATAATTTTTTGATTAAAATATATGGTAAATTGTTACAAAAACATACATAATTCAATGAAATAAATCATAAGGTTATACGTTGGTTATATTTCATCTCTTCAACAAGGTTAGTAATGAGCATAACAGCCCTGTTTTTCCGATGGAGAGAAGAACCTATGATTAGCTTTTCGGGAAATTTCCAAACAAACGATTTCAACGAAATCTTTTAATTTCTTATTTTACTAGGTTCAACTCTATGTATTCCTCTATCCGCAGAGTACATTGAATGGACAAAAATGGCTCTAACAGAGTTTCTGTTATTCGTATTAACAGCTACCCTAAGATGAATGTTTTTATGCGGTGCTAACGATTTAATAACTATCTTTGTAGCTCCAGAATGTTTCAATTTATGCTCCTACCTATTATTTGGATATACCAAGAAAGATGTACGGTCTAATAAGCCTACTATGAAATATTTACTCATGGGTGTGGCAAGCTCTTCTATTATGGTTCATGGTTTCTCTTGGCTATACGGTTCATCTGGTGAATAGATCGAGCTTCAAGAAATAGTGAATGGTCTTATCAATACACAAATGTATAACTCCCCGAGAATTTCAATTGCGCTTATATTCATCCCTGTAGGAATTGGGTTCAAGCTTTCCCCAGTCCATTCTTTATGTAAAAACTCAAAACTCAAAGAAATGTAGAAAAAAAGAAGAATTTTGGATAAAGAATAAAAATGAATCAAAGAAGAATTTATAAAGGAGGGAAGTTTATGCAGCAAAACCCTAGTTTTAAGAGTGAAATTTCCCTCTCAACGACCTGCAAAACCAACTAACGGCACCATTAACGCCTGCTTAACGGAGTGGGTAATTTAATCAAAAACCAAAACTTCAAGGGCACATCTTAGAAGTTTAAAAATGAATGGGCACAGCTTAGAAAAACCAAAAAAATTAACATCACTGGCTAAAAATAAAAATAAAAAAAATTACTATGTTTTCTATGTTTGGTACATTTGTTTCAAAAAATTTATTACCAGGGTGTTTGGCAAAGAAAGGCTTTGGGAAAAAATTATAGTTATGGAGAGAGTTTAGAGTTTTGAATTTTCTTCTTATTTTTCTAATTACTATCCTTGCCATGTAAAAGGGAGGTATTAGATGCGAATGGATATTTGTGAAAAAAAATTAGATAGTTAACTTAGCACCAACATGGGACTGAATTTTGATTTTCCTTCCAAATCTAGTTATAAATTTATTCCCATTACCTCCATTTATGACTGGCTACGAAACGGGCCATAAAAGTCATTTTTCTATCACTCAACGTACGTAGTATTTGAACTTTGTATATAATTTTAGAATTATTTGTTTTGGACCCATTTTCCGGCTTCTTTCGTTTGTCTTTCGTTTAGACTTTATTTCGTTTGTTTTTAGTCTTTTGGAGAAGAATTAGCTTATTTCATGGTTTTCATCTAATAATGTGGTGTATTAGTTGTTTTCTTGAATAATTGGGCTAAAATTGAAAGCATTTTAAGTACTCTTGCACAATGGTCTTATTCAAAGACTCATTTCTATTTATATAGAAATCTTTTTCAGGTGATTCCACTTGAATAAGATTCTTTATTCCAAGAGCTTAAATTTGATATATCATACGCTCAATTTCATTAAGAAGCGAAGAAGATATGGGCATTTGACGACCAAGTGCGCGTATTAGGAAGACACGAACGTGCAGTATTAACCTGCACAATTGTGCAATTGATATTTCCTTGCACGACCGTGTAGTTATACATGGCACAGTCATGCAGTCCTGCAACGAAGTTTATTGCGTCTTGATTTGTTTTTTTTTCCGTGTAATTAATACTTATATTGAGTTTTCATTTAATAAAAGGGGACTTTAAGACCATACTTAGGGTAGAATTAAGAGCTTCTCTCTCTATATTAGAGCATATTAGGCTAGGTTTAGGTCCAAATTCTTGAATCTATCTTTGATTTTTATGTCATCTACTCTCCTCAACGTACTCAATCAATTTCTCATGCTTTTACTCTTCTCTTTTTCATATTTTGTAAGCAGATTAGTGTTTAATTATTACATTTACTTATTTTCTTAGTTTAATTGCTTGTTAGATTTAGATTTTATTCATGTTTTTTTTTTTTTGCTTTGATTTCTATTTTAATCTCTTCTCCATGTGTTTTCCCAATTATGATTGAGTAGTTACGACCCGTTTGGTAGCCGGTTATAAATCGATGTAATGAGAATGAATTTATAACTAGATTTGGAAGGGAAATCAAACTTCATTGCATGGTGGTGCTACTTTATCTCTAATTTATCTCATTTTTTTCATAAATATTCATTCTCATTTAATACCACCCTTCCATATGGTAATGGATGATAATGGAAAATAAGAAGAAATTTCAAGTTTGGGAATGAAAATTATGTTTTCCACGAAGATTTTGAAGTTTTTCCTTAACAAATTACACTTTATATCTATTACCATTACTATAATCCATTACCAACAACCAAACGAACCATTAAAGGCTTGTTTACTTCAGCATAAATTTAGTTCTGTTCAGGTCAGTTCAGTTTAGTTCAATTCTATTAAGTTCAGTTCAATTCAACTCTAAATTTCCTTCTTTTATAAAATATTACTTCCAGCTGTATTCAGTTCAATTCAGTTCAGTTCAATGCAGCTGTATTTAGCTAAAGTAAACGAGCCCTTAGTGTATTCTAAGGATTAGTAGAATTGATTCTATGCATTTCGGAGGTTGATCATTGAAATCCGTGAATGCAATAGTTTATTTGATTGTTAATGTTCCTAAATTCCGCTGCTACTTGTGCTCATAGGATATGAAGATATAAACATGGTTCAACATAGCAACCAAAAACAAATATTTTGTTGCCAAGTAGCAACCATTACAAAATTGGTTGCTACATTTTGTAGCTAAAATGGACCAATTTTTGTTGTGGTTGCTTTTCATGCTTATATGGTGGAGTAATCATATGTTGAGTTATAGTGATTTTGGATTAATTTTCATGATTACTTTCCAGATTCTCTACGAAGAATTTTCTAAATTAATAGAGATATTAACTGGAATTGTAAATTGATAAAATAACTTGACAAATTCGGTTTTAGGATTTGCTACTTTGGCTAGTCGAGAGAGGTTAATTTAGCATCTCCTAAGATTTTCTCATGCCTATTCGTGCGGAGGTCTAGGATTGGGTTTGTTAATGCTTTTTAAACATTTAGTTGACAATTTAATTTCTCAAAGCATAATTGGCTTTCAATTAATGATAAAAAAATCTTCCAAATGAAGTAGCATTCAAGGAGTCTTGTCCCTAGAGTTTTTTCTTTTTTACATTAATTACCATTTTACTAGATTTTGTTTTTCTATTTAGTTGTTAAATATCCACAATTCAAAGAAAAAAAAATAAAACTTTAATTCGCTAGATTCTCTTAGAATCAACTAATACTATGTATTAGTTAGTTAGGTATTATAAATTGTATATTTGGAAAGCGACTAGGGTCACAATACCGTAGGAGTCGATCAATAACATATTTGTGTCAAGCTTTTAACAGATAATATATGTAGTATCTAAGTTCAACATTTTTTGTTTAGCATTACCAACCATGCCATTTAACAGATACTTAGTAATTCTATTAATTAAATTTAAAGTTCAATTTTTTTCTTGTACAAAAACCTTCTATCAATTATATATATATATATATATATATATATATATATATATATATATAGTCAGGATCTGCTAAAAACCTATGTTAAGCTGAAAACTAAAACTTTTTAGTTATGACCGTTAGATGTAGATCAAGGGTTGTGATTAATTTTGGGGTAAAAAACACTAACCACCCAAAGTTACTATTTTTTTTTTAAAAAAAAAAACTTTCGCTCAGGTTTTTATAAAAAAAACTACTTGATTGAACCAGTTTATTCATGCTAATTTCACAGATTTCACGCTAATTTCAAGCAACAATTTAGGTTTTTGTGCATTTTTTAATAAAGTTTGATTTTTTTTAAAGTGCAGTTCTTTGTATTTGATTTTGTATGTACCCTTGTATCTTTGCATGTACCCCTTTATTATTTACATGCACCCCCTTAATTTAATATGTTTTTGTGCATTTTTTTTATAAAGTTCGAATTTTTTTTAGTGTAGTTCTTCTTGTTTGATTTTGTATGTAATCTTGTAACTTTGCATGTACCCCTTTAATTTAGTATTTTTTTTGCGCATTTTTTTATAAAGTTCGAATTTTTTTTAAAGTGCAATTCTTCGTGTTTAATTTTGTATGTACCCTTGTATCTTTGCATGTACCCCTTTATTATTAACATGTACCCTCTTATTTTCGTATGTTTCTATGCATTTTTTTAAAGTTCGAATTATTTTTAAGTGGATTTTTTCATGTTTGATTTTGTATGTACCCTTGTATCTTTAATTTGCATGTACCCCTTTATTATTAACATGAACCCCCTTAATTTAGTATGTTTTTGTGCATTTTTTTGTAAAGTTCATTCCAATTCTTTTAAATGCAGTTCTTCGTGTTTGATTTTGTATGTACCTTATCATTGCATGTACCTCTTTATTATTAACATGTACCCCCTTAATTTAGTATGTAAGATTTGAATTAATTTGGAAATTAATATGTATCTCCTTAAATTAACATGTACCCCTATAATATTAACAGGTACCCCTTGATTGTACTACCTCCTTTTTTTAAGTGTACTCAGTTTGACTTTCTCACTATTCACAAAGTTTACTTTGACTATTGTTTGTGATTTATACATAAGATAAAACATAGTCATGTGGGGTCTCGTTGGATTCGTTTCAACATGTAGTTTTTTAATATCTAGTTTTTATAATTTTTAAAAACACACAATTAAAGATATTAATTTTCAAAGTTTTTCCTCGGCAAGTGTGAAAAGTAAAAAGAGTAAATTAAAAAAAAAACAGATCTTTTTTCTCTGATTTTTTGTAAAATTAAATCGACAGTCAAGATGGGCTAAACAAAAATCAATGGCCAGGATATCTAGTTTTTAGGTTTTTAACTTCTTAGGAGTTTTTACATGATCTTGTTCCTATATATATATATATACTTCCTCCGTTTTTGAATTCTTGCAACAAATGGGTATTATTTGTGAGAGATAAAAAATTCGTTTGTTGCAAGAATTCAAAAACAGAGGAAGTATATATATATATATAGGGTTGGGTTCCGGTAAGAAATTTCTTATGGTTAGAAATGTGAGAAGAGACAAATACTTAAACTATAACCTAGAGGTACATTGAGCACCAACTATAGGTACATTCACCATACACTATAAATACATTGAGTAAAAATACATTGACTTTATACCATATATACATTGACTCCAAACTATCAAAGGAGTAAGGAGGGAAAATCAAATTTAATCCTAGCCCTTGTTCCGGTGAGAAATTTCTTATGGTAAGAAATGTGAGAAGAGATAAATACATCAACTATAACATAGAGGTACATTGAGCACCAACTATAGGTACATTCACCATACACTATAAATACATTGAGTAAAAATACATTGACTTTATACTATATATACATTGACTCCAAACTATCAAAGGAGTAAGGAGGGAAAATCAAATTTAATCCTAGCCCTTCATTTGGTGATCAAAGGGTTGTGATTGTTTCTCACCCTTCTCACCAAAACTACATTTCTCACATGAGCCTACTTCTATATATATATATATATATTGTAAAACCACATAATATCAAATTTTTTTTTTTTTTGAAAAATGGTAGCAATACCAATTAACGAAATTGTTAACAGTGCATTAGTGCCCTAACAATTAAAAATGATATCCACATGTTCTTAAAAAACCTAATTTCTCTAGAAATTATATTTTAATACTCAATTTATTTAGGAGGTCGAGTTTATTTTTAATTTAAAATCCTAGAGTTAGGGAGAAGCTCACAAATATGATTTTTGGTTGAAAAATAGTAAGTAAATGATTAATTGTATTTCCAAAAATACATAAAAAAATGTAAAAACCAAATTTTTGCGAATAGATGATGCGCCAAATTGTTATAAAATATAAATGAATTTAATTAAATAAATCATATGGTTAATCTGGTTTATCAAATAATTTGTAGTTTTTTTTATAAATCTACAAATTATATTTATTCAAGAAAGCTACACGTTGCCCTGCGCCCCAAATTACCAGAAACCGCCATGAGTTTCAGGTTTTACTCAGCTAGAAAAATATCGAAGTTATTTGTTAACTTTTTAAAAGGTTCAAAAATGCAGGAATTAACAAATTACTTGCTATAAAGTATGAACTTCCCTAATTATAGATGATAGTTCAATAATCCACTGTAGAATAACTCTATGCAACTTTCAGATAATTAAATATCAGCGATAGTATAAAACTAAATCATCTAATGTATTTGATATTCCATGATTAGAAGGAAAAATTAATTAACTTACCTAATTAAGAAGTTGCTTCAATGGAGGTAAAAGTAGCACAAAAACCAGAAATCCAGAATCCCACTTCGACGGAGGGCAGCCGGGTTTAGGGTTTAGGGTTTAGGGCAGCCGGGCTGGACGAAAGAGTGAGAAGGTGGGACTAACGTAAAGAGCCTGTTTGGTAAGTTCAATTCAGTTTGAGTTAGGGTTGTCAAGTCAAACGGTGGGAAAAAGGTGAATAAAAAACACGTTTGGTCAAAAACGGTCGGTAAAAAATAGGTCGTATGAGTCTTTTCGGTAACGGTCGATCTTATTCGGTATTCGTTCGAATTCGGTATTTTTCAAAACAGATGTCAGACGATTTGGGTCCGGTACTTATCGGTCTTCTCATTTTCGGTAACAAGTCACATTCGGTCGGTCAAAATCGGTTTTTTTACAGGTTGTAACCGGTACACATGTCATAATCGATCGGTCAAAATCGGTATGCAGGCCATAATCGGTCTGTCAAAATCGGTATGAAGGTTATAATCAGTTGTTCGCGGTCAAATGTATATCGTAACCTGTCAATCTTAAACGATAGATCACAATACGATCGGTCAATTCAAAACTTCGGATCAAATTTTGATATTTTAGGTTAGTTGACCTAGAATTTTTGGTTAAGAATTTAGGATCGAATAATTATGTCCACCCCTAAACTATATTAAAAATCATTTTCATTATGTTTGAGCCAAAAACCAATGTCTGAATGATCTTATTATAATCCAGGTCAGAGCAGATATGATTTAGATTCATTCATGTGGGAAAATATATATATATCAGGTTTATTCAGGTTCATGCGGGGTAAGGAGTTTGTTTTACGCCAGTCTATTCAGTCCTAATATAATACTCCCTCTGTCCCTTTTTAAATGCAATAAAGAGAAATTGAGTAATTTTTAAAGTTGTAATTGGTATAGGTGGGGCCATAATATCAAAAATAGTAAGTGTGAATTTATAGGTGGACCACCATGTCAAAAGTAGTAAAAGTAGAATAATTAATTAATGTTATGTTAAGGGTATAATTTAATTTTATAGGTGGATCATAATATCAAAAGTAGTAAAAAGTGGTAATGTAGCATTTAATTTGGGATATACAAAAATGGAATTTGGATTGAAAACTTGATCGTTTACATACAAAATGAGTTTATAGAACCATTGTAACGAAATTTATGAGAAAATTTGGAGTGAAAAATTTTGATATCAAAAGTAGTAAAAAGTGGTAATGTAGCATTTTAAATTGTTTAATTTGGGTGAAAAATAAAATGTAAAATTTGGAGTGAAAAATTATTTTACACCATAATAAACGGATCTTAAATGATAAAATTAAAGTTCGACTTATTTAATATAATGTCATTTGAGATATGTTTTAAAAATCTTAAATTTAGGTGTTAGTCATTTCCCGTTTAATAGAGTCGATATGATTTACCATAATCCAATTCATTTGAGCATTCACTTCATTTCAAAGAATAAAAAATAAAAAATATATACAATGCCTAACAATGGAAAGTTGTTCAAACTTGTTATATAATACTCCCTCTCTCCGTAAAATATTGTCCCATTCACTTTTTCTAATCTTTCAAGACACATTTTTAAATGAATATATCTTTATATACGTCTGATAAAAAATTATAAAAATTACATATTAAAAAAATCACATTAAGCCGAATCAAACGAGATTTCATTTGACTATATTTTTCTTATATTTATAAAGTTATAGAGAGTCAAAATTACCAAATGAACAGTAACAAAGTCAAGTGAAAGTATTGTGTCAGACGGTCCGACCATCGGACCGTCTAACACTTGTATTTTTTTTTATGTCCAGGCTCAACAGAACGTGTCCAGGTTCAATAATATATGTCCAGGTTTAACAATATATGTCCAGATATAACAATCTGTGTCCAGGTTAAACAATATGTTTCCAGGTTCAATAAGTTTCATCAGGTTTACAAATTTATGTCTAGGCTCAACAATACGTGTCCAGGTTCAATAATATACGTCTAGATTCAACAATATATGTCCAGATTTTACAATATGTGTCCAGGTCCATGTGTCCAGGGTAAACAATATGTTTTCAGGTTCAACAAGTGTCACCAGGTTTACAAATTTATGTCTAGGTTCAACAATATGTGTCCAGGTTCAATACTATGTGTCCAAATTTAATACTTTGTGTCCAGGTTCAACAACTTGTGTCTAGGTTTACAAATATATTTTCAGGTTTACAAATTTGTGTTCAGGTCTACAAATATGTGTCCAGGGCTAACAATACTTGTCCAGGTTTAACAACATGTGTCCAGGTTCAATAACATGTGTCCAGGTCCAGTTGGACTGGTCTGACAGTCTGCTTATGTCGGACTGGTCTGACACAATACCTTCTCCAAAGTCAATATGGGGCATTTTTTAAGGGGCGAAGGGAGTACACTATTAGTGGATGATCATTATATCTGACAATACTCTAGAAATATTCTAGAATTAGTGTTTATTGTAAATAGTACTGATAGCCTGTATATGTACCTCTCCTGATGAATGAAACCATAGATTTTTTTCCCATTTTTTACATAACACGTTTTCAGCACGAGCTCTCGGGTTTAGGAAAAGAAAAAAAATCGTAATATTTCTTTCAATCTCCATCATCAAAATTGATCTTCATCTTCATCCCTTTCATCATCCCCTCTACAACGATTCGCCAATTCCTTTCATCTTCATCCACAACGTTCGTTGCGCCAGTGTCTTCTCCTACTAGCGCCAAATCCAAACGAATTTTGCACGCTACCCCATTGTTCGCATATCCTTCATCAATTGCACTTGATTGAAATATGTCTAATCTCGCAAAGATTAAGTTTGTGGCCCTTGATATCTCTGAAAATAATTATTTATCTTGGATATTGAATGCTGAAATTCACTTACTCTTCTGAAAAGGGTCGGGTCATGAACTCTTGGTAATTCTATCAAAGGCTGAGAATAAGGAATCAGCTAAATACAAGGTCAGGGCTATAATATTCCTTCTATATCACCTCCACGAGGCTCAAAAAATGAATATTTAACATTTAAAGTTCCATAAGTGCTTTGGAATAATTTAAAAGAAAAATATGACTACCAAAAAAATTGTAATACTTTCCTTAGCCCGATTTGAATCGATTAATTTAAGACTCTAAGAATATAAAACAGTTAGTGATTATAATGCAGCTATAGTTGTGAATATTTATTCTTTAACTGATAAACATTGTTGTTTAAATTGGTGATGAACAAGTCTATGATTTATACAAGAAGTAATATTGTGCATTCTAGCAAATAATAATCAAAGATATATTGTGCATTACGTCGCGAACATTTGTATAAGCTAGTGAACATTGTAAATCATAAGTTTACAAGTAACGTCCTAACAAAATATAATGAATATTTGTGTAGAGTGTTGTGAACATTACTTTTTTTTGTGGGTAAACATTGTCCTTTCAATATGTGAACATTTATGGATGGAGTGTGTGATGAGAGTGTGCATGTGAGTTTTTTTATTTGATCAATTAGAACACGCACGACCATATACAGCTGATCCGAGTCCATCTATTACCAACTACCATAAACCACCCAGCCCAATTTGGTGGGAAACCAACAACAAATGGAATAATAATAAGAAGAAAAACCAATTGTTATATGGTGCTTCCAGGACCACGTAGCTTTTTGCGGTCCTGGAAATCTTCTTTTTTTACCTTACAATCTTCATTTTTGTACATTATAATATTCATTTTTTTAACTACAATTTTTTTTTTAAAAAAAAAAACTAAAAGCTTCATTGTTTAAAACTAATTTTTTAAACTATAGTATACAATGCTCCAGGGAGCACATAGAACAATTGTGGTCTCGCGCGTCAGCGAGTTAGTTTTAACCACTAAAATGAATATTCATTTTTTAATATTGAATATTCATTTTTTTATATTAAATATTCACATTTTTTAATACTGAATATTCATTTTACCGCAAAAAATCCGAGCTTACATTCACGTTAGCAACAACTAAAATGAATATTAATTATTGTATATCGAATATTTATTTTTTAATACTGAATATTCATTTTGTTAATGTTGAATATTCATTTTATCACAAGAACCTGAACCAACAATCAACTTTATACCAACTAAACTTAATATTCATTTTCTAATACTGAATATTCATTTTGTTATACTAAATATTCATTTTACCACAAAGAACCTGAATTTACATTCACTTTTGCGATAACTAAAATGATTATTCATTTTTTTAATACTGAATATTCATTTTTTTAATACTGAATACAAGTAAAAGATTAGCTTGCGCAGGTAACTATATAATATATTTGCAGATTGTTCTTAGGAAGGTGGAAACGAAGATTTTAGTTGTTACCTACTAATTAGTTTTTTTTTTATACGTAATAAAAAATAACAGACTTCCTACTAATTAGTTTTTTTTATACGCAATTAAAAGCAGTTACGTAATTAAAAGCAGCTTTTTACTTGATTAATTTAGATTTTTTTTACTTCTTTATAATGGTTATTGTAGATGCCGTATGGCTTTCAATTAATGAAATTTTATCTTTCCCTTCAAAAAAAATATACTTTTCACTCTATTTACAGAATAAAATCATTGAAAATATAAGAAATGTGTTATTTTTTATTATTTTTTTTTACCCCTAAACTACTTCGTTTTGTCCAGGTACCACAGAAACCTGGTCTTAGACCATATAATAATCTGCGCAGAAAAACAATTGAATTGAACTCAAAATACACCGAGAGAGACCTTAAAGATAGGAATGGCGTTTGCATCGAACCCCTTATCATTGAGCGTCCCAGAAGCAGCTTTCGAGTCATGGCTACGCGATTCAGGCTACCTGGAAATCCTGGACCACCGCACAACCCAACTCCACAACCTCAATTCTTCAACACCCACCGCATCAACCACCGCAACACCCTCTTCTCCTACCGCAACTACCACCACCGCACGCAGAACACCAACTACTACCATCACTGCCATTGCTTATGGTCTTACCATGTCTTTCCTCTCTTCTCTTGCCACCATCTTATCCCTTCTTACTCTTAACCCCTTTTCTAAACTCACTTCTTCTGATTTTTCTCTTAAAAACTCTCCTTCTTGGACTTCTTCTGGCTTTTTGGGTTCTTTTGATTCTTACTCTTTTCCTTCTTCTCCTACTCAAGCCAGGATGCGTGTTCATGAGAATATTAAGAGATTTGCCCGCAATTATGCCACTCTTCTTCTGCTTTTATTCGCTTGTTCTTTGTATGTTGCCTTCTCTCTCTCTCTGTTTGTTTGTTTTTTTTTTTGTTTTTTTTTATTTTTTATTTTTTTTTAATTGGGTTGATTTTTTGTTCAACTAACTTTCCCTTACTAATAATGAACCAAATAGGCTTTAATATGAGGGTTTGAATATTTTTCTTAATTTGTTTTAATGCTTCTGTTATTTTTCCCACCTAATTGGTTCTTATGCTCTACTTTGGTTTGTTTGATTTATAAGTTATTAATCCTGATTAGTTTGTACTGTATGTCATTATTTGGAGTTGGATTATTTGGGTGTTTTTGTTGTTATTTTCTAGTTGATTTCTTAAGTTGGGTAATGTCTTGCTTTGTACTAGTTGATGATTGTGATTAGTTTGTAATTACTTTCTTCAAATTGGGGTTACTTTGGGCTAATTACTTAATTGCTTTTCCTTGTTCTAGAGAATTGGGAACCAAGTCAATGAGAAAAATAGACACCTTGATCAATTACAATGCATACTGCGTTGTAGACTTGTAGTTCCCCCGTTGTGTTTGTCTGTGAGAGAGAGAGAGAGATATACAGCCTTTAATTTTGATACATTTGCTTTTTTTTTCCCATCCATCCTAATTTTTTTTGGTTTGGCAGCATTTGATCCTGACTAATTTTTTATTTACTGTTGTTAAATGTTATAGGTATCAAATGCCAATTGCTTTGGTGGGGTTGTTATTGTGTTTAGCAATTTGGGAATTGTTCAGATTTTGTGATAACAAATGGGCGCTTGGTAGATCTTCTGCTATTCGGCAGGTCCTGATTCGCATTGTTCAGTGTGGTGAGTTTTCTATGAGAATTCTGTTTGTATGTATGCTTTTATGTAACACTAACATTGTCAAAGTGGTTTAATCTAGCTAGTTTTAATATTTATAAGTTTTTTTTTTTGATGGGGACAAACGATATCATTAATAATTAGCCATGCGGCATCTACAACGATAACACAAAGTTGAAAACCCTAGAGAAAAGACATAACTTTTACAATCAAAGCAATTACTATTTTTCCTACTTCACCACTTTAATCCTGTCGTGAGTAGATATTTTCGATGTCTTTGCATCTTTCCAGATAGAGCTTCGCAATCCATGCAAGAATTGTTTCGATTGACGAGTTGATGACTAACTCCAACACCAAACGAATCCAGATCACCTTCCCGATTATTATCAACCCAAAAAAGTACTCATACATAGGATGATAAATCAAAACCTAAAAGAAATAGGACAAACCCAAAAAAATAAATTTGGAACAACCCAAATTATTGGCACCAAAACAAACAAAATCGAGACAAAAGAATAGAAAATTAAAAAAAAACTAACAAAAATTAAGAAAAGGGTCGGAAATAGTCTAATTTCATAAGAAATTAGATTACTTCCAGCCTAAACAATAAAAAGGATTGAAATCCTATAAGAAGAAGAGGAAGAGGGAGAAAGAGAAAAAAGAAAGTAGGTCCAGCTAAAAATTAATATGATTCAAGTTAGAACCAATAAACATAGGCGGAAGATGATGAAGTTATTTAAAGTGAGAGAAAGAGAATTATTGTTATGCGTCTTTCGTTTAGTTGCCACCAATTACAATAGGCAATCGAAATTTCCATGAATTACATTATATCTAAGGGGTTGTTTGGTTCAATATTAAGGAAAGGAAAGGAAAAAAGAAAGGCTAAGGGAAGGAATGAAATAGAATTCCCTTTCCTCATACTTAAGTTTGGTAATATATTACCCATCTCTCTCCTCAAAACCACCACATTAGCCATCTCTCTCCTCACAACCATAACCATCATCTCTCTCTTCCATCAGAACAAACGCAATCACTGCACGACCACGCCGCCGTCCCCCTCACAGCCGGGCCCACCGCGCCGTCATCCCCCTCAAAGCCGCGCCGTCGTCCCCCCTCACAGCAGTTCCACCTCAGGGGCCCCTTATCTCTCTCTCTCTCTCTTTCTCTTCCTGGGTTTTTGTGTTGGTTCAGGTGGGGTGTTTAGAATTGGGTCATGGTGTGGTGGGTGGTCATGGGTAGGGTGCCTGGGTGGTGGGTCGTGTGGTGTGGGTGGTGTTAGAGTTTTGTGGTGTGGGTGGGGTGGAGTGCGTGTGGCGTTAGGGTTTGTGGTGTGGGTGGTGTGAGGGTAGGTGGTCGTGGGCTGGGTGGTGCAGGTGGTGTTAGGGCCGGTTTTGTGGTGTGGGTGGGGTGGAGTGAGGGTGGTCATGGGCTGGGTGGTGCGGGTGGTGTTAGGGTTTCGTGGTGTGGCTGGGGTGGAGTGTGGGTGGTGTGAGGGTGGTTGTGGGTTAGGGTTTCGTGGTGGGGGTGGTGTGAGGGTGGCCGTGGGTTTAGGTGAGGTGGTTTGTGTGGTGGGTTAGGTTTTTTTGGTGGTGGGGTGGGTGAGGATGGGTGGTCAAATATGGTCAAAGGTGAAGAAGGTTTTGAAAGAATGGTGATTCCCTTGAATTAGGGTGGGAATGGTGGTAGAGGGAAATGGGGGAATGGAGGGGGTAAATGCGATGATTAATATTTTCTAACAAACATAAACAAAGTTAACTTAGGTTGCTAATTCCCTTTCCTGTTACTGAAACCCTCATACCAAACAACCCCTAATTCTTATGGTTGATTCAAAATTTACAAAATGGGCGAATTTGCATTGCCTACAAAATGTGGGAATTAAATTACCTAACCCCCCTAGATCATGTTGGCGACAACGGAAGTATAATGGGAAATAGAATTGAAAAATATATATATAAGATATTTATTGATAATAATATATGTGAAATTAAGTAGAGCTGCAGCACCTACTTCATATATAATTTTCTTAAGATAATATTTTGAATAGTTTTTTTTTTTATATTAATTAAAATTGATATCGATTACAACATTATATAGGAAAATCTCATCCTAAATAAATAGTGATAGAGAATGTAGGAAATTTATATGCCTTTCATCTATTTACTATTTCTATTGTAAGATTTTCTTATTTTAACTTATCCTAATTATACACTATACATTGCAAAATTAACATTTATCTCACAAATTCCCCCTCTTAATTTGCAATGTTCAAAATAGTTTTAAACTTCTCGAATTTTTCAGTGGTTATTGCTTTAGTAAGCATATCTGCTGGTTGCTCATTAGTATTGATGAACTCAAGCTGTATTTCTCCTTCATTGACTAATTCATGTATGAAATGATGTCAAATCTCAATGTGTTTACTTCTTGCATGAAACACTGGATTCTTTGTCATAGCAATCGCAGACATATTGTCACAATATATCATAGTGGGGCTTCCTTGGTGAAGACCCAAGTCTTTTAAAACTCTTCGTAATCAAATTGCTTCACATGTTGCTTCTGTAGCTGACATATATTCGGCTTCTGCTGAAGAAAGTGCTACCGTTTGTTGTTTCTTTGAATTCCATGATATGACTTTTGTGCCTAAACAAAATATGTAGGCAGAAGTACTCTTTCTGTCATCTATGGAACCAACCCAATCACTGTCTGTATAACCAATTAATTCTTTGTTATCTTCAGTCTGGTATCTTAAACCTACTTTCTTAGTACCTTGAAGATATCGTAAAATTCTCTTTGCGGCAGCAAGATGAATTTTGCTAGGATTATTCATAAATCTCGATATCATATTTATTGCTTGAGCTATATTAGGTCTTGTATGAGTTAAATAAAGTAAAGAACCAACAAGATTTCTGAATATATTAGGATCAGTCTTCGTAGCTCCATCATCTTGACTTAATTTTTCATTTAATGCCATCGGAGTGTTCATAGGCTTGCAATTTTCCATATGAAATTTCTTGAGTAGATCCATTGTATATTTTTCTTGGTTAAAGAAAATTTCTCCCTTGGTTTGTTTTACTTGAATTCCAAGGAAGTATTTCATGAGTCCCAAATCTGACATTTCGAATTCTTGCATCATAGATTGTTTAAAACTATTAATGAGTGTCAGATCATTCCCGGTGTAGATAAGATCATCAACATATAGACAAACAATGAGAAATTTTCCATCATTGTTTTCTTTAATATAGAGTGATGGTTCACTTAGACTCCTTTTGAAACCATTGTTCATAAAATACTTGTCAATTCTGCTATTCCATGCTCTTGGTACTTGCTTAAGTCCATAGAGCGCTTTATTAAGACGATAAACTTTTTCTTCTTGACCTAGAACTTCATAACCTTGTGGTTGTTCCACATATGCTTCTTCTTCTAACACTCCATTAAGGAATGCAGATTTCACATCAAGTTGATAGACAAATAATTCTTTTTGTGCAGCTATGGCTAACACCGTTCGGATGGTTTCGATGCGAGCTACTGGAGCGAAAGTCTCATTGAAATCAACTCCAGGATTTTGAGCATAACCTTTAACCACGAGTCTTGCTTTGTGCTTCTGAATGTTTCCATCTTGGTCTAATTTTGTTTTAAAGACCCATTTTAAACCAATTATATCTTTTCCTTCAGGGCAATCTACAAGTTCCCACGTCTTGTTTTTCTCAATCATTGAAATTTCTTCATCCATTGCTTTTATCCAAACTTCTTCTTTTGATGCTTCCATGAAACTAGATGGCTCATATGCAAATAGGGCAAATGTTGTCATGCTATTAGTCAATACTAATCCCGAACAATCATAATCATCTAGATAACTAGGCCTTCTTCTATTTCTTGTAGGATATCTCGAAGTGTGAGGAGGCAATGTTGTGCCTTGTGAGTTTGTACTTGATGTTGAGTTTGAAGAATTCTCTTGATTTTGTGATGACCCGCCATCTGTTGTTGTGGAAATCGGATCTTGTGAAGAGATAGTTTCTTCTGGTACTGGAGCTGAAACTTGTGTTTGAATATTTTCATTGTTCCATTTCCATTTTGTTGATTCATCAAATATCACATCTCTAGAGACTATAATCCTATTAGTATCAGGATCTAGAAGACGATATCCTTTAGATTCATCACTATAACCTATGAAAAGATATTTTCTTCCTTTGGGATCAAACTTATCTTTACCTTGATCTTTATTCAATGCATATGCAATGCATCCAAAAATTTTAAGATGACTTACGACCGATTTTCTGCGGCTCCAAGCCTCTTCAGGGGTTTTGTTACGAACTGCTTTAGTTGGAGAGCGATTGAGTATGTAGACAGCCGTATTTACAGCTTCAGCCCAAAAGGTTTTAGGTAGACCCTTTTCTTCCATCATGCTTCTTGCCATTTCAACAATTGTGCGGTTTTTCCTCTCTGCAACACCATTTTGCTGAGGTGTTCTTGAGACCGTCAATTGCCTTTTTATACCTTCATTTCTACAATGCTCCATGAAGAGTTTATATATAAATTCACCCCCTCTGTCAGTTCTTAATGTCTTTATCATATAACCACTTTGTCTTTCAACAAATGCTTTGAATTGAAGGAAGACATTAAAAGCATTTGACTTTTGATCGATAAAATATATCCACATCATGCGGGTGTAATCGTCAACAAATAATATGAAATACCTTTTACCTAGAAAAGATGGATTTCTTGTAGGGCCAAAAATATCTGCATGTACTAATTCAAGAGGAACCTTGGCTCTCCATGACGTCTTCGGGAATGGCAAGCGATGCATTTTGCCATATATACATCCTTCACAAACTTGAATATCTCTATCAATATGTGGTAGTCCTACAACCATGTCTTTTTGCTTTAGTAGTTGTAGTCCTTTTTGGTTTAAATGACCATATCGTAAGTGCCAGAGGAAAGATTCATCCATGACTTTTGCTTGTAATGCCAGCTTTTTATTTTGTGGTAAATGTAGCGGGAAGACTTTATTTTCAGCCATTTGTACTTTTGCCAATGTAGTACCCGAATTCTTGTCTATGATTATACACTCTCCATCGTCAAACTTTGCTGAATATCCTCTTTGTACAAGTTGCCCGACACTTAAGAGATTATGTGCCAGATTAGGTACATATAAAACATCATGTATGTATTTTGTTTCATTTGATTTGCTATTTACGGCAATAACTCCTTTCCCTTCAACATTCGCTTTCTTTCCATCACCTAGGGTGACTTGATTTGTTGCACCCATACTTAACGTCACAAACATATCTTTATTTCCTGTCATGTGGTTACTAAAACCACTATCTAAGAACCCCAAATTATCAATTTTATTTTGTGCATCCATGCACGTAAGAAATACTTGCTCACCTTCACCATTATTTGTGGTGAAATTTACTTCATTTTTATCTTTTCCATCTTGATGCCAACAATCCTTGTGGCTGTGATTTGGATTACGACATCGTCTACATCTATGGTAGCATTCAGATGATTGATGGCCAGGTTTACCACATATACGACAATGAATATTGTTCGTTCTTTGCTGATAATTTTGGTATTGTGCGCGACCTCTACCTCTGCTTCGTCCTTGGCCACGACCAAAATTTTGGGTACCACGACCTCTTCCATATTGAAAACCTTTCAGATTTTCTCCTCTCTTATGTGATTCTCCTTGAAATTGTTTATTTGATATATTAAGTTGGGATTGAAATGCTTGATCTACAGGTTGATCAACATTTGTATTGCTTTTCATTCTTTGCTCTTGTGACTGCAAAGATCCCATTAATTCATGCATTGTAAGAGTCGATAAATCTTTCGATTCTTCTATTATAAATGTGGCTGAATTGTACTTTTCAGTCATAGTTCTCAAGATTTTCCGCACTACTATTTTTTCCTCTATAGTGTCACCGAGACTTCTTATTTGATTAACTATCTCGGTAACTCGAGAGAAATAGAGTTGAATGCTTTCTATGTTTTTCATTTCCAGGTTATCAAATTCTGTCCAAAGATTTTGCAATCTAACAGCAATAACCTTATCATTTCCCAGAAATTCCTTTTGTAATGTATCCCAAGCTTCTTTGGATTTTTTTTAAACCAAATATGCGGGGAAAAATCGTTTTATTCACAGCTGCATGGAGATATCGTAATGCAAGTGCATCTCTTTTCTTATTTTCTTTGAATGTTTTTTGTTGTGCTTCATTAGCACCTTCAGGAAGATCTCCATATCCATCTTCAACAAGCTCCCATAAATCTTGGGATATGAAGAAGGTTTGCATTTGGCTACTCCAATAGTCATAATGCTCACCGTCAAAAATAGGTAAAGTTGGTTGTGAATAAGAGAAAATTGGGTTTGAACTTGAAGCCATATTTAGCTCTGATACCAAATTTGTTGGCGACAACGGAAGTATAATGGGAAATAGAATTGAAAAATATATATATAAGATATTTATTGATAATAATATATGTGAAATTAAGTAGAGCTACAGCACCTACTTCATATATAATTTTCTTAAGATAATATTTTGAATAGTTTTTTTTTTATATTAATTAAAATTGATATCGATTACAACATTATATAGGAAAATCTCATCCTAAATAAATAGTGATAGAGAATGTAGGAAATTTATATGCCTTTCATCTATTTACTATTTCTATTGTAAGATTTTCTTATTTTAACTTATCCTAATTATACACTACACATTGCAAAATTAACATTTATCTCACAGATCATTAGAAATTCCCATGAATTACAAATGCCTACATAACATCTAACAACTTTAGACAATTCCTAGGATTTAAATGTGAGAGTCTAATTCCCGTGGAAAGTAAATTCCTATGGGTATCTAATTCTTATGGCAACCAAAGCGTAATACACACACACACACATCAACAAATGCTAACAAACTTGCCAACTCAGAAACAACAAGACAGTTGGTTATTGAGTGACAGCATAGTGCCCCTCCCTCAAGCTTAAAAGAAAGGAATTTGTGTTGAGAAGCATCCTTCTTTGTCATGATATCTGTCAACTGTAACTTTGAGGACACATGATGAGTGGCAATAAAATGTCGTTGAAATTTTTTTCGGATGTAATAACATTCAATCATAAATTGCATTGCTCTCTCATGTAGCACTATCAACAATAGCCGAGCAGCCTTATTACACATACATAACAAGGAAAAGAAAGAGGAACTTTTAGATTAAAAAACACATCATCAATCCAAGCCAATTCAATAGTAGGTTGGTATTACAATATTCAGCCTCAGTAGAACTTTTAGAGAGAACTTTTTCCCCTTAGTTTTCCATGAGGTAAGAGAATCCCGTCCCCAAGGAAAGCACAAAACCTCTAAGAACCGGCACAATAGGCACAAGTGCCCCAATCTATGTCACAATAAGCATATACTTGCAAACTAGAAGAAGTAGAATAAAGTAAGCCTTGATCAGTAGTCCCGTTCAGGTATTGATTATTGAATCACATGTTGTGTAGCATGAAAGTGTGGAACCCTCGGATCAATTCAAAATTGACTAAGTTGCTGAACAAAATAAGAAATGTCAAGCCAGTCATATTCCGCCAACAATCATCCTACATATTTCTGGACCCTCCAATTGTTCACCTGCATTAGTTCAAAGGTTTGAACATCTAGACAAAGGAAAAATAGCTTCTTTGCAATCTCCATGTGAGTATTCTTTAGTAAATCCAATATTTAATTTTATTGGCCTGGTGCAATCCTCCAATATGTAACAGTAATTCAAGTCAACCCACATGGAATTTGGCTCATACTGTGGAATTCAACCTATGTTGAACTTTTAGAGACAACTTTTTGTTTCTTAGTTTTCCCTGAGATAAGTAAATCTCCAAGGAAAACACAAAAACCTTTAAGAGATTACCAGAATGGGCACAAGTACCCCAATTTACATCACAATTATCATAGACTTGCGGGCGTGACCCGAGCCACCTGAAGGTCCTGAACCACCCCGGTCCGCCCCGAGCCGCCCAAATTGCACTAGAAGACTGATGTCGTATCATACCGAAATCTTGAGGGATGGTTTCATACCACCCTCGGACACCGCCGCCAACTCCGGGACCCGACCGACCCTGGTCCCCCCTAGCCAGTCCGGCCCGGCCCTAAACCCTAAACTTAAACCCTAAACCCTAAACCCAAGGAGAATAAAATGAGCCTTGATTAATAGTGCATTTCAAGTATCGAATCACATTTTGCGCAACATGAAAGTGAGGAACTCTGGGATCACTTAAAAATTGACTAAGCTGTTGAATAGAATAACAAAAGTTAGGCCTAGTCATTTTCAAGTACATATAATTTGCCAACCATCCTCCTGTATATCTTAGGATCTTCCAGTCGCTCACCATCATTAGTTGAAAGCTTTAAACCTTTAGGCAAAGGAAAAGCAGCTTCTGTGCAATCCTCCATGTGAGTATTCCTTAGTAAATCCAATTTGTAATTCCGTTGGTGCAAATGAATGCCTGATGAATCTCTAGAAACTTCACGGCCTGTTTGGTAACCGGTTATAAATGGTGGTAATTGGAATGACTTTATTGCTAAATTTGGAAGGAAAATCAAAACTCATTCCCATGGTGGTGATAGTTTAACTCCAATTTATGCGATTTTCTCTACAAATATTCATTCCCTTCTAATATCACCTTCCTCCATGGTAATGGAAAATAAGAAGAAATTTCAAGTTTGGGAATGAAAAATATGTATTCCATGGAGATTATAAAGTTTATCCTTAATAAATTACACTTAATTCATTACCATTACAATAATTTATTACCAGCAACCAAACGGGCCGTCAATGCCTGATGTCTGGATGCTGTCCAAATTAGTTCCTGCAATCAACAAATCTTCTACGTAGGCCACCACAAAAGTGAAGCTATCCTCATCTTGATATATGAACATGGAGTCGTCATGAACATCCTTATGAAAACCAAGTCGAAGAAGAAACCTGGACAGCTCCAGCACTGTCCACTGGCTTGTCTTAACCATATAAAGCCTTTTTATAGTCAGGACTCAAGGAGGGGGAAACATATACACTTCCTCATTAATATAACCATGCAAAAAAAAAAAAAAAAACATTGTTAATGTCTAGCTAACGTAAATGAAAGTTACAAGCAGCAGACAAAGCAATCAACTTTGTTGCAAAAGTAAACTTGACAATTGGACGTACGCTTTAGTCTAGTCTCGCAGTAGTTGACAAAACAATAAATACTCTGAAGTCTGCTTATTGTGTGTTTAAAATCCTTCCCTATTATTTGTTTGTCTCCCCGAGCCACCAACCTAGCCTTACGCTTTTTGATGGATCCATCTGGATTAGCTTCATCTTATAAACCCATTTACATCCTGTGGGTCTTTTATCTGGTGTTAAACGCACTAAATTTCAAGTTTGATTTTTCCCCAAGTGCTTTAATATCCTTAGCATAGCCTCAAGCCACTTAGGGTCTTGCTACTCAAAATGCGAAAGAACGTTGGCTAAGTCAGAGTAGCAATGCTAAGAGAAGAATCAGAAGAAAAATTGAAGCTGCCAGAAACAGATCTGGAATCAGCATGAGTTATGATGTTTTTAGGATCTGTAAGCCTGTAAGAACATAATCCTTGTAATTTTTAGGAAATCTGATCCACTCGGATGCACAAGGAAGAGAAGAGGAGGATGATATGTTTGGAGAAAATGGAACACAAGGTGGTGAAGCAGGGCTAGATATCAGAAGAGGAAGGACATTGAAAAGGTGATATAGAATCTGGAATAAAAGGAGCATAAGGAGGTTGAATAGCTGGATTTACAGAAGTAATAGATGACTGAGAAAGAGAAATTCAGTATCAGTATACTCTTTGATAGGAAAATCATGCTCCACAAATTTCACGTCTTTACTTAGGAGAAGCTTATGATTTTCAAGGTCAAAAAGCTTTTAGCCCTTTTGACCATAGGGGTAGCCTAGAAGAATACACTTTCGACTTTCGAGCTCTAGATGCAAGCTTATCTAAGGATTTAAACGCAGCAGAACATAAGCAACCTATAGTTCTTACTTCTTAGATGGGTATAATCTGGTTTCTTATGCATAAGCACCTCATAAGGTGTTCTCCAAGCAAGCACAAAACTTGGCATAATATTAATCAAGTAGGTAGCAACAAGCCGGCAAGAAGATGTCCGCCCGAAAATTTAGAAAGCAAATGTGCATTTAGCCTAATTGCTCTGGCAGTTGCAAACAAATTTTCCTTTCAACCCTCCCATTTTATTGGCTCTACTATATGCTGTATCTTCAATTAGAAAATTTAGAAGGTTTTCAAATCATCTGTATTAAGGTAGAGTAAAAAAGAGAGTATAGAAATGGCTCTACTATATACTGTATCTCCAATTATGGATTGTTGGGGCAATGCATCCATCAATACAAGATGGTATTTTTCTTGGCTTGGTTTATATTATCTCAATCTCATTCTCCGTATACAAAGTGAGCATAGGTATCATATTTACCGTTTTGCAAGCGCTATTTGACATCTACTGCAAATGTTCTAGTAGTGAGCTACAGTAATGAAATCTCATATTTCAATTTTCATTTCATGCAGCGGTTGGAGTCATTCTATTCTGGTCCAATATTCAGATGGCTGTCTTCTGCACTCTTGGAGTTGGTTACATAGGTACTAGAATTCTGATTTTGGTAACCCCCCCCCCCCCCCCCCAAAAAAAAAAAAAAAAATTATTTTATTTCCGTTGTATGTAGCTTACTCATTGTATGTTATGTGTTCAGTTATGATCTTACATGCTTCATTCCGCAAGCTCACTCTTGCCAAGCAACTTTCAAAAGGGAGAAGGAGATGATCTTTCCATTGGACGCTGTTGAATTTTTGGTTCATTTTATCAGTCTATACTATGTATATAACCCCCAAGAGAACGGTTGTTAGCTGCCGAAAGAAAATCTGTGCTACTCTAGCTGCCGTAAGAGAACCTGTGCTACTCTGTAAAATATTTTTGGAATATAGAGTATATTTCCTCTGGAATTTTAAGGTGTTTGTAATTTGGTAAACTGGTCCTGGTCTACAGGATTGTTATACATTTTGTTTTCAACATTAAAGTAAAACATAGCTTTTTGAGATGAAGAGCTCTTGTTTACCTCTTGATTGGCTTGAGATAATGATGGCTTATGGATGACTCTCACTGATTTACATCAAGATTTATTAGTCTGTTTATTGGCTTTTGCTTGCCTTGTTTCAATTATATTTGTACAGAAAACTTATTGAATTTGGCTGCTCATTTTATTAGACCTCTGCAGCTGCAGTCCAGCGCGCCTCTTGATGTATTTTTTTTTTTTTTTTTTTTTTGGGAATTTGATGTATTGTTTATGTTTTGCATCTTATATGACATACTGCATGCTATTGATTATCTTCATGCTGAAGGGAAATCTATAGGGATATTAAAGGTCCGTTTGTTTTGATGGAAAATATTTTTTCGGAAAACGATTTTCCTCCCTCATTTCATTTTCCTTTGTTTGTTTTGGAAAGAAGAGGAAAACAATTTTCCTTAAGGTGTAAAATGTGACATTAGAAAAGAAAAACCATTTTCCTTTTGTAGGGAAGGAATGTCACATTTTTCCTCCCACTCCTTACTTCTCCCTTCTTCATTCCTCTCATCCTTCCTTCATTTCTACCCCATTTTTATTTTCCTTCATATGTTTTCCTCTAATCAAACAAAGGAAAACTTTTTTCCAATTAATGTTTTTCATTGAAAATTATTTTCCTTTTGAAACAAACTGAGCCTAAAGGTTAATATTTTATTAATTAGCGTTTGAACAACCTCTTTTTTACAGGATTTTCCCAGGATATTGTTTTCCAAGCCTTTTCTTCCAAAAGTTTAGTGGTAGGAACTATTAAGTATTATGCGTAAATTCCTTCTACTTATTTCGACAAGTTAGGTTTTGTTTTTGGCAGCAGCGAATTTTTTGTTGACTGACAATGATGATACTAGGGGGGAAATTGAATTCTAATAATCTCACTTTTTGGTGAACTTCTTTTAACAATCTCACCATTATGTAATTGGTGAATAATCTTATAATTCCACCTTATTATTTATTAGATCTAACCTAAAAATAGTGAGCTAAAATCAATCATATTCTTGCTTATATGGTTTCTTCTCACTGCAGTGGTCTCTTACAAGTTACAACCCAAACATAGCTTTGAAAAAAAAACTCATTCTAGCTTATTTTAATAGGTCATTTTTTACTCGGCTCCAATAAAAGAGAATCATCTGTTACAGTGGGATTATTCGTGAATTACTTAAAGGTGGGTTTGATAGAAGGATACCACTAAAAGATAGAATTATTTAAATCAAAATTTCCATACTAAGGTACCAATTCTCTCACTAACACTCACTAACCTATATTCAATGGCTTTTTCTAGGCAATCATGCTATGTGATGTCATTTATGTTTTGTTAACGTTTTTTTGTGCATTCTTTGGTTTGCTGACCTTGGCGTATCTACAACATTGACAAATACCATATTACAGTGAAAGGTGTTCTGTGCTGTGGGGGGTTGATTCACTCTTATTCACTAGCAACCATATACGTTTTCATATGTTCATTGTCTACTGATAATGGCTGTATCTTGGAGCACCTTTATCTTAGGTAACTCTTTTAACCAGGGTAGTACCTAACCTATCCTCTTAAGTATAATATACAACTGAGATGTATGATTAAACTGACTATATTGAGAAGAGTTGACTAAGTGACCAACATTGACGATCCAATCAGCTGTTCGGTTGCCTTCTCTGTAGAATTGTAGATTGAACTAATTCAACTACAAGATTATAGATTATTGTTGATGTAACTAACGGTGCATTGAATCTGTGTTTGCATATCTAGGGATGTCACTTTGTCTTTTGTGAAGACAAAGCTCATGGGTCTTCTACAGGTATAATACTTGTATGGCCCGTCTGGTAGCCGGTTATAAATCATGTTAATGGGAATGAATTTATAACTAAATTTGGAAGGGAAATCAAAATCCATTTCCATGGTGGTGCTACCTTAGCTCCAATTTATCTAATTTTCTTCACAAATATTCATTCCCATCAAATACCACCCTCTCTAATGGTAATGGATGGGAATGAAAAATGAGAAAAAAAAAAAATTGAAGCTTGGGAGTGAAAAATTGTTTTCCATGGAGATTATAAGGTTCCTCTTTAACAAAATTATACTATAAATTCATTACCATTATCACAATTTATTACCAATAATCAAACGGGCCGGTAAAGTAAGTTAGCAGGATAGGAATGTTCAGAAATTGAGATTGTCAAAGACAGGACTGGGGGCAGGCTACATGAACTTATATGCCCTTTGTGCCTTGGGTTTTATATGGATCCTTAGTGAGCTCCTAACTAGACAATCATTATAGCCATTAGATTTTATGAGCATCTCATTGTTGAAAATTATTAATCTTTACCTCATTTAATCTAAGCTCATTCAAAAGTGGATCCACAAGAAAAATATATGGGAAATAGAGAGTATGATCCCAAAAAAAATCCTTAATTTTTTCTTTTTTTTTAAATAATAATAAATATTCAATACTTGTAAACAAACTTATTGGGACCTTACTTTTTATTTCGCCCTGGGCTATTTAATTATTAGGAACGGCCGTGTCTGTTAAGACTTAAGTCCATCATGTATAGGTATTATGCAATAAATGCCTGTTTAAAAGATGAAGAGAAGGCCCTCCAAGAGTGGCATGGCTGGATAGTGGATAGAAATGTATCCGAACAACAATTAAGGTGAAGAATTAAAAGCCCAAAGCATCATAAAAGCCTCCATAAATATGCATTATGTGTATTGAAACTGAATATGTATAAATTTTTTTAATTATAAGTCATAATTAGGATGCTATGTAAGGAGTAATTAAGAACATTCAATGTAAAAAGCAAAAGTTTTTACCTACTTTTTTACTATTTATAGGAGAACATTTGGAAATCTGCGACATTCTAAAGTGTGGAGTAGTAGAGAATGAAGGAAAAAAGTTGTGATAACATCGGGTAGACTATCCACTACTAACTAAGTATTGTTGTTAATTTTGATAGTGGGTTCCAACTAGACCTGCCGACCTGACAATCGGACCGTTCGGATCGGATTCGAATCGGGCCATTTTGGGTCAATTTCCTTTCAGTACACTTTCGGATCAGATCGGACCGTTTCGGATTCGGACCAAGTTCTGACCGATGTACTATTCGGACCGGATCGGGTTTCGGAATGAAGTTCCAGACTAAAATCGTATAAGGACCTATTCGGATCGGATCGTTTCAGATCGGATCATTTCAGGTCGAATCATTTCGGATCGGAACGTTTCAGCAATACTTGTTTGATTCTTCAAAAAATTACTTTTATAGTTTTGTGTATAATTTCCATGCATGTTTAACTAAAAAACCATTCAAATTCAACGATGTGTGATAATAAACATGAAAAATATTCTCAACAAGTTACTGTGTATAAAAGATTTTGTAAACAAAAAAAAATCTTTGGATCGGACGAGTTCAGATCGTTTTGTTTACGAAACAGACATGTTCGAATCGGGTTGTTTTCGGATCGGACCTATTCGGATTCAGATAAGTTTCGGACCAAATGAGGCTCAGATCGGATTGGGACGAGTTCGGATTGGTCCTGTTTGGATTCAGGTGAGTTTCGGACCAGATGAGGCTCGGATCAAATTGGGATTCGGATCCATCATGTTCGGATAAGTTTCAGACCATGTGAGGATCGGATCGGGTATTTCGGATTGGCTTGAATTTCAGATTGACTTTGTCAGATCTAATTTCAACTTATATGATAAATAATATTTTAATGTCATTATTAATAGTGGTTAGTTTACCTACCGAATTGATGTAACAATATCTTAACAATAAAATTATTTCTTTATAAGTTTGGGCATGAACAAGAGTTTGAAGAAGAGAATGCTGTTGAAAGTGAAGTAAAGAACCAAGATGAATCTCATGAAGTTGTTGGTCCTGATCTTTTAGCAATGTTACGTTTGTCCCCATCTAAGGACCTCTACAGACGTCATTTTTCAAACACGCCCCATTGCACAAATGGGTGGTAGGATATATGTACTCATCCATAACATATTAATAGCAACGATTTGACATAAAATAGAGAGAAAAAATATCAAATCGTTGCTATTAATATGTTACGGAGGAACTACTTTATTTGTTGATTGAGTTAATTAGGTTTTTCGTGCTTTTTCTTTTGGGTTTCTAATCCTTTTGATCATTCATTATTTTATAACTCTAATTTTTGTTTTTGCCACCTCAATTGTAGTACTTGTATAAAACTAATAAACTATGTGCTTAATGAGGATATGGTTGTGGTTTGATAGTAACTAGTAAGCTACTTCATCTCTCACCTAAATGGTAAGCGATCAAACCTCACCGTTTACATAAGGACTATTTATCCCATTCCCCTTATTGTAAGAGTTTATCAGTCGTATAATTTTAGGGATAGTAACCCTTTACAGAACCAAAACCCACAAAAACTTGCTTCGTATTTTTTTAATATTTTGTGGGTTTTGGCATGTTTACTTATCTTTGGCATATTAAGTTGTGTCTGAGATACACAGTTCGCATTCACTAATTATCGGATTTAATTAGATTGCATCATCTTTATGTACACACACATGAACCCTGACATAATTTTTTGCTACGTTATCATCTTTTTCTCTATTCTCTATTTTTGAATTTACATTATTATTGATTTTATTAGTTGTATATCTTTTGCATTATGTCATACTATTTTTCCTTTCTTATATCAATTATTAGCGTGACATATTTGCATATGTAATGAAGTATTTTTTTTGTTATTAATTTTAAATCCAACTATAAATATTATTTATTTCATTCAATAGTTTTTATTACCTATATTATTTGGCCATTGATAACAAATATTATATTATAGAAACTTTCTTTCAACATTAAAAATTTATGAAATCACAAACATAACATTTACTAGAATAAATATAACCCTATAAATCATTTGTGCATCGATAGGATTGAAAAATAGTTTATTTAATAGAACACTACATGGTTCTAGAAAATTCAAATTTCACATAAATAACTAAGATAAGGGGTCCTATAATACCCAGAATTTTCAAAATCTAATTAATTAATATAATTATTTTACAAGCCTAATTACCATATTTTAAACTATATTTTCATATTTATTATCTTATTTTATTAGTAGAGCTATATTTATTTTTACTAAAACTAAAATGAGTTTTAAATATGATTTTATAAATCATTTTAAAGCTTAAAGTTTTAAATTATTTTCAGGTATAAATATTTGTAAAAGTATTGGGTTAGACCGTCTGACCAAATATTTTGGTCAGACGGCTGACCCAATTTTATTTTTAAATCTCATTTCTACTTGCTTCCAGTTTATTGACTTATTGGGGAAGGCAACAATAACAGCGACAATAATAAATTGATGCCAAAAATCAATTGACATCTCCCAACCTCTTTGTTCTTAACGCAACAGACTTGTCTAAACAACAACAACAACAATGACGCAGCTGGCCAGCAGCTCCCACAACTCAGCCACCAAACCCATCACCACCATCCCAAATTCCGGCATAAATCGAGCACAATAAATGAAGATCTGAAGATGAAGGTTGGTGAGATGGCCCTCAAAATGAAAAGGAAGAAAACAATGAGAAGCAATCATGATAATTTTGGAGGATTGTATCGTCCTTATAATAGAAACGATGCAATGGAGAAGTTGTAAAAATTCAACTTGGATGCTTCAAATTTTTGTCCATGTTTGAAAAATTTTGTCCAAGTCTTGTCTTATTTGTCCAGGTCTTGTCTTATTTGTCCAGGTCTTTGGATTTGTTTTGTCCAGGTCTTAATTTTTATTTTGTCCAAGGCTTTTTTTATTTGTCCAGGTCTTAATTTTATATATCTAGGTTTGCCTTATTTATCCAGGTCTTGTCTTATTTGTCCAGGTCTTAATTTTATATGTCCAGATTTTGTCCAAGTTAGATGGAGAATTGAACTTTGGGAATTTTATATCGGCATTATAGGGTTGGAAAAGGTTAAAGGTAGCACAGAAGCTCTGATTTGAATGGAGGAACGAACTAGAAGATGAAGATGATAACTATCAGTTTCATAACATTTGTTTTTTTTTTCAGGTAAGTGATTTTCTGCTACTAATAACTTTGTCCAGGTGAATATTTTTTTGTCCAAGTTTTTTTTTGGTCCATGTCTTATTTTTTGTTTTGTCCAGGTTTTGTCGTATTTGTCTAGGTCTTAATTTTATATGTCCAAGTCTTGTGAAACTGTATTTTTTTCAGGTCAAAATTTTCCTTATGTCTTCCTGTCTGACAGAATGTATTGGGTCAGACTTGTCTGACCCAATACCTTCTCTAAATATTTTCCTAAACATTATAAAGACTTTTATTAATTATTTTTAATATACAATTATTTTGATAAAAACCTTTTGTGTTATTTGGCCCAAGTCCATTCAAGCCCAATCACTTTTTCATCCAATTCATCACAAAAGAAAAAAGGAAATCGTATTTTATTCTTGCATCACCAAACCATATCATCATTTTTGAGCTATGTATGGTTTTGATGATAATGAACAAATGATGATTATCTAACTAACATGTGTTCGTTGAGATGTGCATGAACAAGTTCATAGGTCTCAAGGAAAAAGGTTCCTATTATTTTTGATGATGTATGCAATACAAGTTCCTGAGTTGGAACACATGAAGAGAATCTTTTATATTGAAGCATAGAAATAAAGAAGTTTGAGAAAAAGAATTCAAATGGAGAAGTTTTCCTAAACGAGAACCTCAAAGAGAAGATCAACCAAGAAAACTTGAAGGAGTATTCAAGTATTCAAGGGAGATCAAAACGAGAAGAGAAAAGTTTCTTGTTGTAATGCAACTCAGAGGTATGTATTGAGTTAAAGCCTTGCAAAGAAAAGACCTGACGAAGCATATTCAAGCAAGCAAGCTAAACCGAAGTTCCTATGAAACATGAGTTAAGTTTGTGTAAAGAAACTAACCAAGCGAAGTTCCGGAGGTGGAGCAACAATGGAACACAGTGAAGAATCAGGTCAAGTTCCAGAGGAAGAAAAGATCTGATCAATATTGAAGTTCCAAGAGAAATGAGAATCAAGATTTCCAGAGTCGGAGCATCTTGAAGGTGAGAAGAAACTATAAAATTAAGAGTTTAATTTTCTAAGACTTTTGTAAGTATGTTGAGTCATGAGTCTGACTGGAACACGAGTTAAGTTACAAGTGAAACTTGGGTCTGTCTGTCAAAGGAACTTAACTCCAGTTCCTACAGGAACTTGAGTCAAGTTCCTAAGGAACTTTGGTCTGTCTGATTATATAACATAGGTCCGCGAATTTATATTATTTTAACCTACTTTATGGGCTGGTCTAACTAAGAAAAAACAGAAAAGGTTGAGTTAATGAGTCCTTGATTTTATAGGGAATAACAACCTAGTTTGAATATATGTTTTTGGTAAAAATCGGTTACCTAATTTATAGGGTTAAAGGTTGTTATTTATCTAATTATTTGGACTGATTGTTTTCAAACTTTGAAGGGTCAAATTTACATAATTTATTGAGGAAAAAATTCAGCTTTTATAATATAAATTCTGATTTTTGTTAAGCAAAAAACGTGGTATTTGACTAGTTAGTAGTAGGTTGTCTAACTAACTTAATTTGGTCAAAAAATCGGTTGTTATGCTAAGTTTAGTTTGGTCAGTAATTAATGTTAGCGAGTCCTAGAAAATAGGAGTCAATAAGTAGTGGGACGTGGCTGATAGTTAGTGGGAAAATGGACAGCATGTTAGTGGGCAACTACAAGTTCCTGACAGCATTTTGAGTGGGTTTAGTGGTGTAGATGATGGTCTCTTGGGAAGCACGACTTAGAAGCTTATAAATACTGAATGAATAATCGAAGGTGAGCCAGGCTTCAATAATGTGGAGAGCTAAAATGTAACATTTTATACCCACAAATTGAGTCGATTCCACTTTAAGTTCCTATCATATGTTCCAGAATCTTTTCCATGTTCCAGTCATTTTTATGTTCAACATATTAGTGTTGTATTTCTATCAAGAGTCTGTAATTTGAGAACAGAGAAGAGAGTTTGAGTGAACTCTTGTAATGGGGAATTTATAATGGGTTTGAAAGAATTCTTGTAATTGGGGTGAGAATTTGAGAAAAGTGTGAAAACAGAGAAAGAGAACAAAGAATAGAAAGAGAAAGAGAAAGAGAAGAAGAGAGAAAGAAAAAAGAAAAAAGAATACTAGAATATAGAGAGTAGAGAATAGAGAATAGAGAATAGAGAATAGAGGAACTTACGCGTCCAGTAGAGTATTATAATAGGATGTAACTGAGTTGTAGCCCTATATTGAAGTGCTTAGAGAAATCCCTAGTGGGTTGAGGTTTTATTTCCAGCTGGGTCTTGAAAAGTTTCCTCGCCATATGTCTCTTGCATCGTTTCTCTTTATTTTCCTTTCATGTTCTTTAATTCCGCAAAAATTGGCTATCATGTTCTTAAAGTTCAATAAATACTCAAGACGGGGAGTTGAATTGAGTATGCCATATTTCGTTTTTAAATGGTTAAAATTAGTTTATGAGAACAGCGAGGGAACTAGTTTGTTGAGCAATGAAGTAACTTACAAGAACACAATGATTTAAGGAGGTTCGGCTTCTCAATAAACATACATCCTCCACTCTCTCACCAATATTATTAAACAACTCAGAATAATAACAAAAGTTACACACACAATTGAATTGCTACAACCCCGTAACAATCAATTCCTCAATTGGTAACTATAACAGTTCACCTTGTTCTCCCCGAACACTCCCCAACCAATTCATTATAAGTAGTTCAATTACAAATTAGACTTTTCTCCGTTTCTTATCTCTATTAAGATGAATGTGGAGATGTTTTCGCACTAAGGGTCCGTTTACTTTGGTGTAAAACATTTCCGATGTAAAATGATTTTCAATGAAAAACATTTTACGTTGGAAAACTCATTTTCATAGAAGTTTTCCATTGTTTACTTGCACGGAAAATAAGTTTTACTCCTAACTTTGGAAGAAAGTGTTTCAAATAGGATGTAAAATGAGTTTTCACCCAAAGTTTTACATTTTATTTTTTCACCCAAAGTAAATGATGTAAAATAAGAAAAATGTTTTCAGGGAAAAGATTTTTCGCTCTAGTAAACGAACCCTAAGAATGAACTGAGAAAAATATGGTTGAGTTTTCTTGTGAAGAGCAAGAGACTTGGTTTTCAAAAATTAGACAAATATTGTGGAAAATCATCACCCTAGATGTGAAATGGAATGTTGCTTATATAGATGTTCCAACCAGCTGATGAAAATATTATCTCTGATTTCCTTAACAAAACAAATTTTATTTACTTTCCGTAAACTTTTGAGTTTTAAGAAAAGTCCAACCGAATCGGTTTTGTTAAGTCATTAATCAATTTAAAGTGTTGATTGAATATTTTATTTAAGCATCTTTCCAAAGCTAGGTAATTAATTTTTGACTTTTGAATTTAAAACCTTTTAGGATAGAAATCTCAAAAAACTTATTACTTATATGCACATTAGTAGTATTGGGATCTGTTTCCATAGTGGTTCCAGTTCCAAGTTCTACTGGGTTTATGTTTGTTAAAGGGAGACGTTTCTTGACTGCTCTTTACCAGACATAAACTCCAAGTTTCTTGCATTCTTAAAATTTACCTTAGACTTACTTCCCTAAGTCCATTTTACATAAAGATCCTAAAATATACAATAGATGTTTCTAACTTCTAATCTTCATGTAGCTCAATGCTTTTTGATGATCTTCAATCCAATTCTTGCTTTGGCACTTTATATCTTGATTGCAACTTGTTCATAGACAAACATGCATAAACTAAAGTCAAATTTAGGTTGGATGACTTGCAACCCATTGTAAAGGTTGCAACTTGAGATAATTCATCATTATAATCATCATTTATTATAATTAATCATAATAATTATCATTTATTATAATTAATCATAATTTATTAAAAATTAATCATAATTAACCTATTGCAACCGACAATGATAGGTAAACTAAAACCACTAACCTAAATTTAGCTTTAATGATAGTAACTAGACTAACTAGTAAGGTTGATTTATTTCTTAATTTTAAAAGATTGGCTTAACTGTGAAATACCGACCAAATGTTGGTTTATTTTGACAAATTTTTCATATGTTTTTTTAAACATTTGTTAAGATAAATCAAATCATAGTACAAAGACATTCATTACATAAATATTCTCAACTAACATTGCGCTAAAGGGGAAAAAATGATGAAATTAAACGGATAATTTTTCAGTTGTAAGGTGCATTCCAACGTAACCATATGAATTTTGGATTTTAGGCCCCGTTCTTTTGGACTTAAAAGCTACAGTAATCAGATCAGATCAGATCAGATCAGATCAGAACAGATCAGATCAGACAAACTCAGATCAGATCAGATCAGATCAGACATTATTACTCTAAATTATTATTATTATTATTATTATTATTATTATTATTATTATTATTATTATTATTATTATTATTATTATTATTATTATTATTATTAATTTCGAGCATCGTTTTTCCGCTCGACATTTTCCCACGACGGTTTCGGGCCGACTTTTCCGACGACCGTTTTCAGACTGACTTTTCCGGCGGTGATTATTCGGCCGACTTTTCCGGCGGTGATTATTCGGCTGACTTTTCCGCCGACGATTTTCGGGACGATTTTTTCGACAACGGTTTTCGGACTGACTTTTCCGACGGTGATTATTCGGCCGACTTTTCAGCGTCGATTTTCAGGCCAAGTTTTTTGGCGACGGTTTTCGGGATGACTTTTCCAACGACGGTTTTCGGACTGAATTTTCCGGCGGTGATTATTCGGCCGACTTTTCCGGCGACGATTTTCAGGCCGAGTTTTTCGGCGACGGTTTTCGGACTGACTTTTCCGACGATGATCATTCGGCCAACTTTTCCAGCGACAGTTTTTAGGCCGAGTTTATCGGCGACGGTTTTCGGAATAACTTTTCCGACGGTGATTATTCGGTCGACTTTTTCGGTGACAGTTTCGTCAAAATTTTCGGCGGTGATTATTACTACTACTACTATTATTATTAGTAGTAGTATTATTATTAGTATTAATATTATTATTTGAAGTTTTGAAGTTTTGGAGTGAGATTGAATGAAGAGGTGAAATGAAATGGGCTATCATAATAATAATTATAATATTAATAATTATAATAATAATAATTATTATTATTTTAGTAAATATAATCATGTATTACATTTCTCATAAAAAAATAAGTATTACAATTATAAAAATAAAAATAAAAATAAAAATAAAAATAAAAATAAAAATAAAAATAAAAATAAAAATAAAAATAATTCAAATCAGATCAGATCAGATCAGATCAGACAAACTTAAATCAGATCAGATCAGATCAGATCAGATTAGATCAGTTCAGATCAGATCAGATCATATCAGAAAAGATCAGATCAGTCCTAAATAACAGAGCCTTAACGAAATAAATATCCCAATAAGAGACACAGAAGAAAACCGAAATAGTTAAGGACCTTTCCCCATACAAATTCTTTTTGTAAAATGCAAGTTGTCCTCTGAATTCCATGGCCACATAGTCCGTAGGGGTAGTGCGCATTGATCCTATGGGCACTGCAAGTGGCCTTTGTCCCTTTTTTCTTTCTTTTTATTTTTTTTTTTTATTTTGTCTGTACAACAGTTGAAAAATCTGTAAAGAACATTATATCTTTAATATATATTGCAATAAAAAAATATAATTGATTGATTAAGCAGTTTAATTGATTCAGATAGCATACTCAGTCACTATAGACTATAGAGTATATGCTGTGCTTAAGTCAGGAAATATATTAAATTAAGAAGTGGGCCTACCCAAAGATACGGTCGTGAGACCAAGCCCGGTCAATTCGGAGGAGGGTACACACTTCTTTAGCTTTTTCTATTTTTTTTATTCTTTATTTTTTTAAGTACATAAAACGGAGACGGATGCGAAACGGGTACGGAATACGTTAATTTAAAAAATACAGAGTACAAGATATGAGTATGACAAGTAGAGTTTATTAAATATTTTAAAAATTAATAAATTTCTATTAAATTTTCTATATCATTTGAAATGTTTCAGTTTAATTTGTACACTACGATAAAAAAAAACCTTCAAAAACAATATGAAAACATGAAAAAAAAAGGTTGAAATTATCATTAAACATCTAAAAAAAAAAGAAAAGTTAAGATTGAGTATAATATCGGGAATACTATAACTATCGTTATCGTATCAGTATCCGGTACATATACAACTACCTCAATAAAGTATTCATGTTACCTAACATAAGAATGAGTAGGTCTTTGGTGAGATCATGTGTTTTCAAGAAAATTATACTCACTCCGTCCGAATTTACTAGCTACATTCTCTTATACACAGTTTTAAGACACAACTTTAAACACTAATATTTATAATTTCATACATAGAAAAATCATAAAAATATATATTTGGAAAGGGTGATGATTTTGTTTTAGAGAACCATCTCAACCAAAAACTTAAGCTTAAGCTTTTGATTGAGATGGTTCTCTAACATGGTATCAAGAGCCAATGTGACGCGGAAGTCACGGGTTCGAATCTCTCCTCCCTCTCCCTTCTTAGTGGAATTAATTAGCACCAGGTATGGTGGGCCTGTGTTGCATCCACATTTCAAACCCAAAGGGCCTTTCATGTGAGGGGGAGTGATAGAGTATATAACATATTCCTGGGCCCTAACCATTAGCTTAAGTTTTTGGTTGAGATGGTTCTCTAACGTTTTTTATCATTTGGAAAGTATACATTGAGACAAATCAATTGAGCTGAGGGCCCACACATGACTATGTTTTTCCATATACATATAAAACTAGAAGTAGTCAAAGACCAGATGTGAACAGTGTTACAAGTCAAAATGTAACCTAATTTGGGACAGAGGGAGTAAAAAGTTATTAAGTTATTTCATACACACACACACATATATATATAACTATTTTTTTATAACTGTTGCACCTTTTTGTTTAACCTTTTCTAGTGAAATGTGATCTTAAGGTGAGATCGTCTCACCTAAGAATTTGTAAAAAAAAAAAAAAATTTAAGTTGTTTTCCTCTAAAATTAAATCATAATCATCTAATGCTAAAAAAATTTGCATCTTCAACAAGATCAATATGCTTATAAGATGAAATCCAATGTTTGAAAAAAAAAAAAATTGGCACCTTCAAAAATTAGGTTGCCTTGGCTTTTTTTTTATAAGTAAACTACTAAACCTCGCCTGCATTTTACTTAGTATCGTCAGCGTTGTGACAAATTTTCTCTTACTCGCTAACTTTTCATTTCTTTCACAAGCTTAGACTTTACCAAACACTCGGACTTTATCGAAATTACTTTGACAACCACCTTAATTAAGCACATCAAAAAAATTAGTCCTACCACGAAAAATTTCCGAAAAGTAAGTAATGTCATAAAAAAAATGAGCGCGTAGGGCACCTAAACAATCTCCTCCTGGCCTAGGAAGGGTCACCTAAACAGGTCATACACCCTAACCTAAGCAGGTGCACCTAAACAAGAGCCCTGACCTAGGTAATAGGTAGGGCCTTGGTCAGGAGGCCGGTAATTTTTTAATTGCCCCCTTATTTATAAGACGCATAATGTTTTTACTTGTGTTGGGTATGTCATTTTTCAATGCTCTTAAGATAATCGTTGGATAAGTCCAATAAAGTTCAAGTGGACATTAAAGTTGAAGTTAATGGGAGAAATGAAAAGTTAAAAAGTAAGGGCAAAATTGTCTAAAACACAGGCGATACTAAGTAAAACACGGGCGAGATTTAACAATATCCTTTTTTATATGGACAATGATTCAATCTTTAATAAAATACCAGGTGATTCGTGGAAGAGCCAACTTCATTCTTCTTTATGCCATTAATGACATTTTTTCCTCCATTTCTACAATGGAAATCAGAGCAGATCATAAGATAGTATAGACCAATATCATAAAAAAAATCCAAATAAGTTTCAATGGTTTCTATAATCATGGTTAATTAGGTCTAGTGAGGTCCAATATTAAGTTCAATATGTTCCAATCAGGTTTAATAAATTCAAATAAGTTTAGAAAGTTCAATTTAATTCAATTGAAAAGAACACACCCTAAGTTGTATTGAGAGTAGGATGGATAGATAATTATATACATAGGATGCAAAATGGAAAATTTTTAATTTTTTTAAGGTAAATTTGTTTAAAAAATCTTCTTTAAATTTATTTTATTTTGTGAAAAAAAAAAACTTAAAATTTTTTTTTTGCTAAGCTAAAACCCAAAAAACAAAATTTGTTGTTGGATAAAACCTTTGACTTGTTTTAATTTCAAGTTTCCAGCATTAAACGAGTTTTCCGGAGTTGACTTTCGGTGACAGCTTTTTAATTTTTTTTTCACTTCCTTTATTTCCCTCCATTTTCTCTCACTTTTTAACTTCATTGTCCCTCCTAAATTTCATTTCCCTCCTAAATTTCATTTCCGGTGAGAGAATGAAATTCAAGCGAGTTTAGAGTTTTATAAGAGGAGAGAATGAAATTTAGGAGGGGAATGAAATTAAGAAGTGGGAGAAAATGGGGGGAAATGAAGGAAGTGAAAAAAAAATGAAAAGCTCTCGCTGGAAGTCAATGACTGAAAACTCGGTCAGTGACGGAAAACACTTCAAAGGTATTATGTAACAACAAAATTTGTCTTTTGGGTATTAACTTGACAAAAAAAAAATTAAAAGGTTTTTTTTGGGTAAATTTTCCTTAAAAGAAAATTATAATTTTAAAAGGTCTTTTTCGCAAAATAATTTTTTTAAAGGGTCACTGAATTTCACAAAATAATTCTAAATTTGATTATCTTGGAGAAAAATTCTCAAGTTTAATACCAACTTTCAACGATCTTTTAAAAATATTCTCAACTTTTAATTATTCTAGAATAATTTCAACTATGATGCAATCATTCTCAAAATAACATGAAGTGTTACTTTTGTCGATCCATGTTGGGACTATTGTGAATAGAAGATAAAATTTCATATTATTTCAGAAGATACCTACTAAAGTTGGGATTATCCTAGAATAATAAAAAAATGAGATTATATTTCAGAAGATGATAAAAAATTGGGATTATCCATGTAAAATATTCTTTATCTTGGAACATAACTTTAGCGGGTATTTTATGAAAATAATTCAAATTTCTATTTTCTTATTCACAATGGTCCTAGATATGGATCAACAAAGATGACAAATATAATATTTCATATTATTTTGAGAAAGATGTCCTTAAAGTTAAGATTATTTTAGAGCTTGTTTGGTTCACATGGGTATGGGTGCTTATCGAGCTGAGCAGCTCGCGAGCTACTCGAGCTCGAGATCGACTCGGGATTGTAACGAGTCGAGCAACAATGAACTCGACTCGATAAGCTCGCGAGACTTGACTCGACTTGAGTATTCCTTACCGAGTTCGAGTCGAGTTCAGCAATACTCGGGCTCGACTCGCTCGATAAGCACCCCTACACATGGGGAATAACTTTCTATAGGAATTCATATTTGATGGGAAATTATTTCCCTCAATTTCCTAGAAAATCAAAATTATTGTTTGGTTGATCATGAAAATTTTAATTTCCCATAGGAATTTCAACTCACCAAGAGGGTGCGACCTTGGTAAGTTGTTTCCTCCATTTTGTAGGAAATAAAATTTCCTGGAAACCCAAATTCCTATGGTCATGTCAACGAAACATCAAACTCTCTTTTTATTTTCTAGGAAATCGATCTCAATTCCTATGTCTTTTAGTGTCAACCAATCAAACTCTTAGAATAATAAAAAATAGTCTTCTATGCACGCTTTGCGTGCGATGATATTTTTAATACATATATTAATTTGTCTAAACAAAATAAAATAAAGGTTATTTATTCGAAAAATTGAAAAATCTGTCAAATTCACACTCATTCATATAATCAGAAACGAACTTTTCCCCTCTCATTCGGTCATACCACAATAATGAACAAAAGAAAATGTTTAATTTATTTTTGTCATATTCTACTGGCTACCAAATTTTTACGATAATCAAAATGCAAAATTTTTATTTGATGAAATATATCAATATGGATGTCTATTTATAGAGAATTTAAAAATATGAATTTTGATATTTTTGTTTTATTTTTTTGAATTTTATATTTTGTACTATTTTCATTTTAAAAAGTACAAAAGTTGTAATAAATTTCCTTAATAATTAGGAGTGATGCAAATTGAGATTTTACAAAATTTTGAGGGGGTAATATGGACTTTTCGAGGGGGACGCCATGGCTCCCCCTTGGCTTATATAATAGAGATAATAATTATTTTGAGAAGATAAGAGCTCGTTTGGTTACCCTTGGAATTAAGTTTCGCGAGAACTCTTTTTATGGGAAATTAATTCATTAGTTAGGCTCTGTTCTTTAGGACTGATCTGATTTGAATTTTTTATTTTTATTTTTATTTTTATTTTTATTTTTTATTTTTTATTTTTATTTTTATTTTTATTTTTATTTTTATTTTTATTTTTTATGTTTTATTTTTATTTATTTTTATTTTTATTTTTATTTTTATTTTTATTTTTATTTTTATTTTTATTTTTATTTTTATTTTTATTTTTATTTTTATTTTATTTTTATTTTTATTTTTATTTTTATTTTTATTTTTATTTTTATTTTTATTTTTATTTTTATTTTTATTTTTATTTTTATTTTTATTTTTATTTTTATTTTTATTTTTATTTTTTATTTTTTATTTTTATTTTTATTTTTTATTTTTTATTTTTATTTTATTTTTATTTTTTATTTTTATTTTTATTTTTTTTATTTTTATTTTTATTTTTATTTTTATTTTTATTTTTATTTGTATTTGTATTTTTATTTTAATTTTTATAATTGTAATACTTATTTTTTTATGAGAAATTTAATACATGATTATATTTACTAAAATAATAATAATAATTATTATTATTAATAATTAATATAATTATAACTATTATTGTAAAATTATTAATATTATAATTATTATTATGATAGCCCATTTCATTTCACCTCTTCATTCAATCTCACTCCAAAACTTCAAAACTTCAAATAATAATATTAATACTAATACTACTACTACTACTACTACTACTACTACTACTACTACTACTACTATTATTAATAATAGTAGTAGTAGTAGTAATAATCACCGCCGAAAAATTTGACCAAACTATCACCGAAAAAGTCGACCGAATAATCACCGCCGGAAAAGTCATTCCGAAAACCGTCGCCGAAAAACTTGGCCTGAAAACCGTCGCTGGAAAAGTTGGCCAAATGATCATCGTCGGAAAAGTCAATCCGAAAAACTCGGCTTGAAAATCGTCGTCGAAAAAGTCGGCCGAATAATCACCGCCGGAAAATTCAGTCCGAAAACCGTCGTCGGAAAAGTCATCCCGAAAACCGTCGCCGAAAAACTTGGCCTGAAAATCGTCGCCGGAAAAGTCGGCCGAATAATCACCGTCGGAAAAGTCAGTCCGAAAACCGTTGTCAAAAAAGTTGTCCCGAAAATCGGCTTGAAAATCGTCGGCGGAAAAGTCGGCCGAATAATCACCACCATAACCATAAAAAAATTAATTTGACACATGTATTATATTTTTAATCACCAAGGGGGGCTTGGTGATTAATTTTCTACATTTCAATTCATGGGAAGTTTAATTTCCTAGAAATTCTCATTTTCCATGAAATGCAATTTTTTTTATACCAAACAACTTCACAATTTTGTATTTCCTAGGAAATCTAAATTCCAAATGAATTTGGAGTGAACCAAACAACTATGAAATGAATGTTGAGATTATTCTTTTGAATATTTCATAATTATTTTAATACTTCATCCGTTTTCAAATTCTTGCAACAAATGACTTTTCACGTATGCCGAGACAAAACTTTGAAGATTTGTATCTCTAATTATGTATTTTAAAAAATTATAATCACTAAATAATAAAAAGGAAAAATTCATATGAATAATTCCAACTATTGGAGGTCTTCCAATATTAATCCCAACTATAGGTTATTACACTATAATCCAAACTAAGGGGGTAGTTTTATGATATTAGTCCACACTAACTTTTGACCGGCTCCGATTTCCTTGGTAGAAAGGGAGGAAGGTATAGTGAAATACAATAAATAAGAAAAGAGGAAAGATAACGAATACTTTATGAATTGGTGACCGATTACAATAGGTTAAATAAGTCAATGGACTAATATCATAAAATAACCCCCGAAGTTTGGATTATGCTGTAATAACTAATAGCTGGGATTAATATTGGAAGACGTCCAATAGTTGGGATTATTTATATGAATTTTTCCTAATAAAAAACTACAAGTTGAGAGGAACTTAATGAGACCTCACATGACTATATATTTTCTTTATGTGCAAGTGACAAATCACGATCAAAGTGGAAATTGTGAATAGTGTCAAAAGTACACTTGTTGCAAGAATTTAAAAAAGGAGGAAATATCTATTTTTTTTAACAAAAAATTCAAAAATTATATTACATTGGTTTCAGATTAATTGCAACATAACATAGGATGAAAATGTGAAATGGATATAAAAAGATAAAACGTAAGTGATGAACAGAGCGGAGGGGTGTCAGCGTTTTCAAGCTAATTCCCAGGACACAATTGTGCTTCAAAAAAAATATGACATTTTTGTAAATAAAATGAGTTTTGGGGCAATTAGTCAAACTAAAGGCCATTAGAATTGACCACGACAAACACCACTTCAACGAGCGACAAGAATGCCAAAAACATACCCGCGAATAATGAGAACAACATGAAGGTTTATTCCTTCCTCAATGAACACCCATTAATCTAGGGTTGAAGAGGGCCATAAAGCTATTAGAATAAAAGGTTGAAGAAGAACAAGAGGTTGAAGAAGAACAAGAGGCCGAAGACGAACATGAACCTGTGAAGAAGATGAACAATAGATTCAAAGTTGATGAACGATGTTTTTTTAACAGCGTTATTTAATTTGCTCAATTTGTACCATTTTATCATAGTACCATGTGCTTTGTTCCATGAGAACAACGCAGTTGGATCCTCGAGAGCGGTCGAGTTTGCGCCGTGATATATTGTTTTTTTTTTTTTTTTAGAAAATGTGCTATACTATTAAACAAAGCACATTTGACATATTTGTGAATAGATATTATAAAGGGTGCATGTCAAAACTCAAGAGCACTAATAATGGTGTGTTTAGGATCTTTGAATTTATTTACTATTATACCATTGAAATATTTATCACATCTAATGTAAATAATCTTTTAGGGTATACAATAGCATTAACTAGATTATAATATAGGCATGATTCCGTCCTCTAAGTTTGCAACATTTTTTTTTTATACCTTTCAAAACATAACTTCAAATTAAAATATCTATAAAAACGTGTAATAAATAAATTATTAATATTATTTACTAAGAAAGTCCACATCGAGTCAAATCAAATGAGAATCCATTTGACTATATTTTTTTCCTAATATGTGTAAAATTAAAAAGATTCAAAGTTAATAACAAAACAATAAAAACGTCAAAATTTGGCAAATCCGGAATGACATAGAGCTCGTTTGGTTGAACATGAGAATTTATTCCCATAGGAAGTCTCGTTTATGGAAAATAAATTCGCTTACCAATTTTCGAGGAAATGACTATATATGTTTGGTTGAGCGTATAAATTTGTAATTGACACAATAACTTGCATTCAACAAAGGGGTAGTAGGTGATTAATTTCTTACACTTTATAGAAAATTTTATTTCCCTTAAAAATTCTATATACTACGCTTAGCTTGTGTTATTTCATGCTAATCAAACAAAGAGACATTTAGCTAGCTAGTTCCTAAAAATTTGTATTGCCAAGGGAAATACACTGGAACCAAACCACTTCATAGTAAATAAGGACTAGTACTCTGTAATATGTAGTCACATACTCGCTCCGTTCCTTTTTTATTTTGCAACATTTTCCCTTTTGGAATGTCTCATGATTTTTGCTATATAGTCCACATATAGTTCCCACAATTATGATTTACCTTATTCTACCTTACCTCACATACCCTATGATGATCCACGTAAAAAAGAAAAATTTTCATACCAACTTAATATTAATCTTAGGGGTGATAATGAGCCTGGTCTGTTCGCGAAAAGTTCTAGCTCGGCTCGATCAATTCTCGGTCAATGCTCGACTTGTTTTAGCTCAGTTCGAATTTGAGTTCGGCTCGAGACATTAACGAGCCGAGCTTGAATCGTGACAAGCTCGACTCGAAAAGCTCGTGAACATGCGTGGTTAATTTTTTACACATGTAAATAATATATTATATTATATAAATAAATTTATTTATTCTATATCAATACATTTATAGTCTTATTGTTAAAATATTTACTCAAAAAACAAGCATCTTCAAAAATTTTACAATAGAGAGACATATAAACTAAGAATAATATTAGATGAAACTGTTCGTGAATTGTTTGATAAGCGCTTGGTCAATGTGAGGTGAAAACTTGACTCATCAAGGTTCGAGCTCGGCTTGAGTTTAACTAAATTTAAATGAACATAAAGCGAGCTAAGAAGAATTTAGATCGACTCGTTCGATAATTAGACCTACCTCATCTTTTATAAAAGTGAAAATAGTACTATGTCATGTAATGTCACAAACAAACAGGAGCGGATGGAGTATTGTATCTCTATGACTCTATCAATGTGGTCTTCTATTATCACTCTTTGTCCCCTCTTCATTCACATAACCCCAAAACTACCAATTTCATACTAGCTTGTATGCCAATGTAATTTACTCATTAATAAACACCTAAAACTTGAACAACATTTACCAAAAATACTACGATCAAATCCTGAATCAAAACAACAACATCCTTGCCAATCTCCTCAGCTACTCTTTCCGCCATCGTATATCCACCTCGCCGCAGCCTCAGCCGGAGCTCTAGAAGCAGCAACCTCTTTTTCACCGGCGGCAACCGGAAAATGAGTGATACAGAGAAGAAAAAGGAGAAATTAAAAAAACCCAATTTATATTATAGATTAGAAATTTGGGGGTTTGAGAGACACAACACACACGCCTGAGCTTTTGATTTTAAAAATTGCTCCATAGATTTTAATTTTTTATGTATTTAATTTAGTGTTGGGGGGTCAAAATTGAGCAGAAAAGATTCCACAGCAAGCTTTAACGAGGCAGGGGACGTCACAGTATTCCATGTATTGTTTGGGAAAAATCTATTGATTAAAGTACTAAAAATATCTTAAACACTGATAAGTTTCAAGTCATTTATAATTAATTAATTAATAATTATTATATCTATAAATCTGGTACTGTGCCATGACAGATAAATTAGTTTAGTGTTTGTTAGTCGCCTTTTAAATTAATCTTACTTGAAGTGAAATTAGAGAGAGAGAGAGAGAGAGAGAAAGTAAAAAAGAAGAGAGAGAAAGATGGTAGACACAGGAGGCGGCGGAGGAGGCGGCGGAGAGAGAAGCAAAGAGGCGGTAGGAATGGTGGCGCTTCATGAGGCACTCAGAAGCGTCTGTTTAAACACTGACTGGACTTACTCTGTTTTCTGGACCATCCGTCCTCGCCCGTAACTTTTTCTCTTTCTAATACTCCATTTTTATTGCTTTTATTTATTTATTTATTTATTTATTTTATGATATGATATGATGTGGGTTTTTGGTTATTTGGATGAATTTGTATGTATGTGATTAATCTTCAATGGGGGTTTTTTCATTTTTTTCTTTTTCTTTTTTCCTTTTGAATGTTTTGTCAATCAAAAACCCCACCATGGTCCTCTTTTTTTGTCTCTCTTGAAAGTTCACTAAGTACAAAGTTTGGCATATGTTTTTTTTTTTTTTTTTTTTTTTTTTTTAATTTATGTTTATGTATTTTTTTACATTATTGCAGGAGAGTAAGAGGTGGAAATGGTTGCAAAGTTGGTGATGATAATGGAAGCTTGTAAGTATTCTTTTATTTTCATTTGAATAGGGGGGACCATTTTGGGTGGGTTAATTAATTATCTTAATATGAATGATTTGGTATGTGTTTTAATCTTAATTAATGATGATTAGCTAGATTGATTTCAAGTGTGATTACTTGATTAGATTATCACACTATAATATGTATATGGTTTGATGATTACTAGTTTCTTATACTATACCTCCATCAATTATTATGTACAACAGTATCTAATCTAATGTTGCACATAATAATTAACGGAATCTAATCGTTGCACTTAATAAGTATCTAATCTAATGTTGCACATAATAATTAACGGAATCTAATCGTTACACTTAATAATTAACTGAGGTAGTATATGATTCTGTTGTGAGTGCTCCAATGATGAGGGTTTAGGATTGATTTTAGTAGTTAAATACTAAAACTAAAATGTTATTCAGTAGTATTAGAGTTTGTAAAGGTTGCAAGAACTTTGCTGCCATTGTCTTTAGTCTTTACTATTCTAGAGTTGACCTGGCTAGTTTTTGGTAAAAAAGCAGGGTTTTAGTCTATAAAACTCTTTTAACTTTTCCCTTATTGTCATTGCTATATCGGAGTGTTTATAGGGATGTGTTTTTTAGGGAGGGACGTGTCAGTTAGCTGAATCAAATAGGAAGACCCAAATTTGCTTTCTTCCTTCAAATGGGGTAGAGCTCATCAAAAGTAGCGTGGCCCGCGGGCTTGATCCGTCACCCAACCCGATTTTTTGCGGGTTTTGGACATGTAAATCAGACTCTAATTTGGTTCCAGCCCGACCCGGCTTGATTTTTTGTTTATTTGTACGGGCATTGGACACTTAAAATTAGTCCTTTTGGTTAACATTTTAGATTAGCCCGAAAAAGCCCGTCAAGCTCACCAAGGCTGTGCTAAATTTTCGGATTTTGGCCAAGAATTTGAGCCTAAACTAGGCCCTGCTTGAACCCAGCCTGCCCAGCCCGATCCATGATCACCTCTAAAATAGGGGTATTGGGGTTACAATGCATACATCTGGGGTTAGGATGGGAAATTGGGGATAGATGCGCCCACTCCTATCCATTTTAATCGCAATAAAATAAGTATTTTTTATGGATCGGAGGAAGTATCAGAATCTATACTTAACTATCTAAAATAGGAAATTTTAACTGTCATGTGCCTTCCTTTTCCTAATCATTGCTTCACCCTGCCATGTGTTATTTTTAAGCTTAATTACTTTTTTTTTCTCTAGAAAATTTTAATACTTACCTCTTTATTTATCATTAGATTTCTAGAATTCTTTCATTATTTATTAGTTAATCTCTTTAACTTCTATACATTTTAAACCTTATTATTTAAAAAAAAAACTAAATCAATTTGATTCAAATAAATAAGATTTTCTCAATTTGTTTTTTAAAATCACCATGTTCATCGAACGGGCAAAAAACTAGTTCATATCTTATGTCTGATTTGTATAAATTCGTGTTTATATTTTGTTAATTCACTATTTATTTTATTCATAATGTCTAGTTTTAGAAAATGAATAATATTGAAAACTATAAATAAAAAATCTGTAATATTGAAAACTATAAATAAACAATCTGAAATAACTTTATAATGGAGACGATTGTAAGTTTATCTTCCACCTTATATGTATATATATACCTACAAAAAATTTAACATAACAAAAATATTGAGACTTTGGGTGCGTTTGATTCAACTTATTTAATCATTCTAATGCTTATTTTAGAAAAGTTTAGTTTAGATCAGAAAAATTCAGAGCAGATGAGTTTAGATAAGAAAATTTCTGATCAAGTAAAAAAATAATAACTATAAAAAAACTACTATCAGAAAAATTCATATCAGATCGGAAAAATTCAAATCAGATCAGATAAAAAAGTTAAGATTAGATCAGATCAAAAAATTTCAGACGAATTAAACACCCTTTGTAAGGGAATAATATGCCTATTGTTTTTGCTTAATTTCTAAAAATTAAGTTCAGTTTAACTTTTGTTGAGTCTAAGATTTAATTTAATTCAATCCAGTTAAGAATTATGCAGTCCAAAAGAATAGAAAATATTTTTTTTGTATGCTTTCTTTGACAATATATTTACTAGTTTTTTTTTGTACACGCAATGCGTGCTATCTCAAAATTCATTAACAACATTGTTTGATAATAAAATTAATAACTTCACACATAATTGTAAAAAATTTAAAAGAAATATTTTTTCTGGTTTTCCTATGTAATTTGAAAATTGATAAAAAGTGGAAATATGTAAAAGTGGAATAGAAAATAGGTAAAAATAAGGGTGATTTAGTAAAAAACTAAGCATATGTCATGTCATTTTATTGTCTAAAAAGTTGAAGTCAACGTCAGAAAATGATTGGTGGTAGTCGTCAATAACGAAATGGATAAAAAGTAGTACGGAGTATTTCACAAAATTTTGTAAATAAAGTATTTTGTGCCAAAATGTGGTGTTACTAATGTAGTTTTGGACAAAAAATCCAATACATAATTTTTATGATATTTTTATTATATGTAGTTAATGATATTTTTATTTAAAGTTGTGTATTTGGAGATATGAAAAAGAAAATATAACAAGTAAAAAGAGACAAGAGGGAGTAATATATGAAAAGGTAATTCATTTGAAAATTTGGAAACAAATTTAATCCAAAGTTATGAATAAAATTCTAATTCAAAAGGGAACAAGTCATTTGAATGTCCAACAATTATAATTCATGAATGTTAATTGTAATTTGATTAAATCGTTCTCCGTCTTAATTTCAAAATCCTCCTTTCGCCTCGGACTGTATGAGTATGTTTTTGTTATATACTTCGTATAATAAATATTTTTCTTAGTTACATTTTTCCTATTTAAAATTTTAAATGTAACAAATATTATTTTTTGCCGTAAATTTGTTGTTAGTGATGAGTCCAAAGTGTAAACTTCTATTTTTTTGTTGATTAGTCCCTCGTTCTTTTGTTTATCCTTTTTTATATTCACATCATATCTTTGCCCATCAACATGTCTAATTAAGCCTAAATAATGTTATAAAGTTTATCAAAATGTATGCTTATTCCGTTGCAGCAAGTAGGATGTAAAAACAGGTCGGTCAAAAACAGGTTCGGTAAAAAACGGTCGGTAAAAAACAAGTCATATGAGTCCTTTCGGTATCGGTTGGTAACGGTCGGTCTTATTCGGTATCCGGTCGAATTCGGTACTTTCCAAAACAGGTGTCGGTCGGTTTCGGTCCGATATTTATCGGTTCGGTCGTTTTTCGGTAACAAGTCACATTCGGTCGGTCAAAACCGGTTTTTTTACAGGTCGTAATCGGTACACGGGTCATAATCGATCGGTCAAAATCGGTATGCAGGTCATAATCGGTCGGTCAAAATCGGTATGAAGGTTATAATCAGTTGGTCGCGGTCAAACGTATGTTGTAATCTGTCAGTCTTTAACGACTGATCACAATACAATCAGTCAATTCAAAACTTCAGATCATATTTTGATATTTCGGGTTAGTTGGCCTAGAATTTTTGGCTAAGAATTTAGAATCGAATAATTATGTTTAATTTTAATCTATATTAAGTTATAATTATAAGTTTATTTATATTAAGTTTTATTTATTTATTTATTTATATTAAGTTTAATTTAATTTTATTTATATTAAGTTTTAATTAAATGAATTTATAAAAATTTCATCAATTTTTGTCAGCTTAGAGAAATAATGTAATTAAGTTCGGTAAAAAATGGGTTCGGTTGTAAACAGGCCAACGACTTTGGTGATAAGGCCGATCCAAAACATGTTCGGTATAATACGGTTTTGGTCAAAATCGGTCGGTCAAAAATCGGTTTTTGGCAGGTTGAAAACAGGTTCGGTAACGGTCGGTCTCGGTATAATAAAAATTGGTCAGAAACGGGTTCGGTTTTGAATCGGGTCGGTACCGGACGGTTTCGGTATGCGTAAAAACGGTCGGAAAACGATTTCGGTATAATTCGGGTTCGGTAGCGGTCGGTATTCGGTCACTAAAAATTCGCTCTAAAACAGGTTCGGCATCGGTTGATAACGGTCGGTCAAACAGGTTTCTGACCCACATTTACACCCTAGCAGTAAGTTCTGCCAAGTAATGTTTGCATGCCAAGCAATTACTCTTTTTATATAACATTAAATTAACTTCCATTTTGACACTAATAAGTGAGGAGAATCTTGTGAATTTCTTCTAATATTTGATTGGAAAAGATTTTCATGTGAAATCTAATTTTCTAGAAAAGTGCAAGTAAAGGGTTTTGTTTGGTTTATACTTTCATAGGAATTCCAAATTCTCACAGGAATTTAATTCCTCCAACAGGTAGTAAATCATTCACCATGACCCATTGGTAAGTTTAATTTCATGTGGGAATTATAACTTCCCATGTGACAACCAAACACACACATAAAATTCGGAAATTGATATTGACACAACTAAAATTGATAAAGGCACAATTTTTGTGATAGGAACATAAGAAGAGTGCTTTCACAATGGGTTGTGCCTATATCAATTTTAGTTGTGTCTTTATCATTTCCCGTAAACTTCCTATGAAATTAATGAGGGAAATAAATTCTCATAAATTAAAAATTTTTATAGTAAATTATTTCCTATATCAACCAAATGGCATCTAAGTTTAAGAAAAAGTATTGTCATGTGAAGTCTTATTGATTTGTATAAAAAAATAACATATTGATTGAGTCAAGATCTTCTCCATTGAAGGGTTCATTTTATAAATCAATGGTTGGGATGTCCAAGGGAAAAAATAGGAGGTTTTTTCTTATAACTTTTTTTTTAAAATAGTTATTTCAATTCTATATCAAATGTCAAGATTATAAGATATGACAAAGAATGAAGAGGATAATAGGTAAATATGAAAACTAATAGGAGGAATGTTTTAAATTTTTATTTTTGCCGATCCGTATCGGATCCAAAAGTTTTTGGATATCCGATCCAAAATGTTCGAAATTTTTAAGGTTTGTAAGTGCGTGTAGGTTTGTGTATAATTTTTATTTGGGCCATTTAAGTGCGTGTATGTTTGTGTATAATTTTTTCAAGGTTTGTAAACAAACCTTTATAATGTTGACAAAAATTAATATACTTTCTCCGGAATATAATTTAGTTGTAACAAAGGAGTGTGTACTGACTTATTAGTGAAATTTGTTTGTGAGTTTGTAATGGATAGAGAGAAATGAAACATCATGTGATAAGAAGAGAAATAATAACGAATAATAATCTATTAAAGAAAGAAAATGTTTGTTGCACCTAATCATGAGTAATTTTCTTTTTGGTAAATGTTGCGATTACATTGGGGCAAAAGTAGTACAAATCAAGTTACAAAGTAGTAACGGGTTCGTAAAAAAACATTATGTGATTACAAGTGGAAAGTGTTTCTATGCAAGATTCAAACATTGCAATTTTAGAGCCTCAAATAAGTTGGTTGTATTGCTATTGCCATTGCCACTACCTAATGAAATTTACCTTGTTCAATTATTCAAAGAAATTATTGTACTTGCTAATCCCTGCTAGATTATTAGCTATTGATTGGTAAGGGTTACAGATTTATATAAATATATCCTAATACTTTGTTGTAGTGAGGACTTGACGTTAAGGATGTGAGATATATACTTTCTAGGTTTTACTTTTCCAACTTCTTGCCTCATATAATTTTTACCATCTTAAAACTGAGGTTTATTTAATAATAAATTTATAATTTTCTCGTTTTGATCTGAAACAAGTTACACATACATTTAGGGTACATTTGGTAGGGTATAAAATATTTTTAGATGAAAATGATTTTCCATGGAAAATCTTTTTGCGTTGGAAAATTTATTTTTACAAATGTTTTCCGTTGTTTGGTTACATATAAAAGGAATTTTCTTTTCAAGCATTTTTCATTGTTTGGTTGAACTGAAAATCAATTGCTTCAATTGTGAAAGAAAATGTTTTTCTTCCTATTTAGGGGAAAATGTTTTCAATAGGGTGAAAAATGATTTTCACTCCAAGTTTTATATTTTAATCTAAACCAAACAACATAAAAGCGGAAAACAATATTCAGGAAAAACGTTTTATACCCTCCAAACGAATCCTTTGTGTATGTAATCCTAACATACACATGTATTTCTATTAGTTAGCTGTATAGCCCCAAAATCCCCTTATACTTCCCATTTTTTTTTTTTTTTAAATGCTATTGTTTTGTCTATGTGGCCGTGGGTATTACATACACTAAGAGTATGTTTAATGTTGTTATTTTTTTTAGTATTAATAGAATCAAATAATAATCTTCATTACCTTTTGTTTGATAAGAGAAGTTGGCGACACATGTCTTTTCCTAATAGTATCATTACCGTTATTTTGTTACCCTTTTCAACTTTGTTTCCGATCCATCTCATTAATTACACTAAACAACAAATAATGGTTTTATATTGAATATTGTCCTTTGAGAAAGTTGTGTAGATCAATTGGTTTCTACTTTCTACATCCACCTTGCTCCCTAAAAGTGCAGGTTTTGATCCTCACTTTTTGCTTTAGGATTTCCCATTTATCTCCCCCTCACATGCAAGAGTTAAGGTGTTACATAGGTTGATAACCCATTACTGGCCAGTGAACTGACAGATTTCTTACCTTATTAAAAAATATTAAAAAAATAAATATTGCCCTTTCGTCTTCTAATTTGTTTCCATTTCTAAATTTATACCAAACGGTGCTAGCACCCTATGTATAATAGGTCTCTTTGGATTCATTTGTATGTTATTTGAAGTGAATAGTTTTTGACATGTATGTTGAAGGATGTTGATGTGGGAGGATGGATTTTGCCGAGGAAGAGTTGCGGAGTGCTTGGAAGAGATGGATAATGAAGATCCTGTCAGAAAGGCTTTCAGCAAGATGTCTATCCAGTTGTATAATTATGGAGAAGGGTAGGTATTGGGTACGTCTTGTTTTTATACTTCCATCTCCTATTGTCTTTCCTTGTTTTTTCACTGCATTTTTTATTTTTATATAATCCTTTTCTTATATATATAATTTATTAATGAGAAATTAAAAAAAATCAATAAAAATTTGCTAGTGTTCCTCATAATTTTTTTTAATAAAAAGAAAGAGCTCGTTTGGTTTACCACAGTACTTTTATTTCTACAGGAAGTCTAATTTCATAGGAAATAAAATCATTTGTCCATTTTTTAGGAAATAGCTATTTATGTTTGGTTTACCATGAGTATTTGTATTTGACACATAAATTTGTAATAACCTAGGGGGAGGTAGGTTAATAATTTCCTATACTTCATAGGAATTTCAATTTTCTTTTGAATTTTAATTTCCTATACTTTTGCTATTTAGTGCCAACCAAACACGAGGTGGTTTGTCTATTTCCTAAAAATTTTAATTTCCAGAAGAAATATGCTCCAACCAAACGACAGATAAGAAAATGACTTGTTTTCTACACGTAGAACATGGGAGTATGGGACACACTTCACCTTCTAGGCCACCATTTTTCTTAATTTTGCGCAAGGATGCTATAGGCTTCTCATTTGAACGGGAGTAGTCGATTTTCCTTTTCCTTTTTTTTTTCTTAAAAAAAAATAAAAAAAATAAAAGAACATGGGACACACTTAACATGTTTGTATTTTTTTTAATTTTTTTTTTGGTGTTGTCATTCTAGCAAAGTCGTATAGATATTTCTTATAAAGTTATAAAAAGCTATTTTGGTCAATTTTATAGTCTGTGGGCTGTTCATTGATTTGTTTGATATGGATGCAGGTTAATGGGGAAGGTTGCTTCTGATAAATGTCACAAGTGGGTTTTCAAAGAGCCTTCAGAATGTGAACCAAATATTTCTAACTACTGGCAAAGTTCTTTTGATGCTGTATGTATCCTTAAACAATACTCACTTTTGTTTATTTACTTTTCCTTTTTATGACACCGTAGTTAGACCCTTTTCTTTAGGACTTAATTTGTGAAATTTCAGTTCAGTTATAACAAATTCAATTCATGTCAACTTATTTAATTTAATTTAATTCATTTCAGTTCAGATTATCTTGTTCTCTTTGGTAAACTAGAATACCACTATAAGATAAAAAACATGGAAATCTTACTTAGAAAAAAGTGGTGGGAGTATGTTGTGGTCACTAAAGTATTGACAACTTGAGACAAATTAGTAAAGGTGGGCACGGGCTGTGCCGGGACGGCCCACGTGCCAAGCTCGCGTGCCACATGCCGTGCCAATAACGGGCCAAGAAAAGTTCGTGCCGTGCCGGGCCGACTCGTGCTGTGCCATCATGCCTTATACTAATTTTTATATATTATGGATTTTTAACCAAAATGAGCGTGCCAACGTGCGGGCCGGCCCGTCGTGCTCGTGCCGGATTCGTGCCAAACTTTTAAAATGTTGTTCATAGGTGGCCCACAGCCCACTAGTCGTGCCTTCGTGCCGTGCCGTGCTCGTGCCGGGCCCAAATCGTGTCGTGCTGAGTTGGTCTGCGTGCCGGCCTAGCTCTACAAATTAGTCACTAAAGTCAGTTGGCTGCTAGTTCTTACTTGGCCCCTCATTAAGAAAGTTTGGGATTCACCATTTTATTTTTTTTTTTTTTGAAAGAGGGATTCACCATTTTTTGGGTATAATAACAAGAGTTGGGTTTTGCACCAATATGCTTAATGATTATGTTTAGAGCAAATGACTATTTAAATGATTGATTGACTTAATTTTTTTTTTATTTTTTAACTTTTGTTTCTTGCTCTGTGTTGTGTTGGTTGCAGCTTCCTACAGAATGGACTGACCAATTTGAATCCGGAATTCAGGTTAGAGTTTAAGAGCATGTTTGATATTGTTATTTTTTAGTATTAAAAATTGAATCAAGTAAGAAACTTTATTGCATATTAATTGATATGACACTCCATCTTTTGATTTTTATACACTCATCCCCTCTGACGTGAACAGTGGCCTTAAATAATAAATACTATTTATGTGAGAGGAGCTAAAATGCATAAATTAAAAGATAGAGTGCCAAAAATCAATGGCCCCATTTTGTTACCCTTATTAACCTTGTAGTAACAAATCTTTTCCTCTAATTGTTTTTTTCATTCCATTTTCTTAATTATATTACGTTTCCTTTTCTAATTTATACCAAACACTTCTAAATTAGTTTGCAAGTGTATTAAGATTGTGTCCTTGACCTATTGTTATGTTTTTTTGAACAGACTATTGCTGTAATTCAAGCTGGTCATGGACTTCTTCAATTAGGCTCCTGCAAAATTGTGAGTCACCTCATCTTCATCTTACTGTATCAATTTTCTCATATTTGATCCACCTTTTATACTTTTGTTTTGGACATGTAAGATTAATTAATCATAAGAGATTAAGAGCTACATGCGGGCACATTTAAAGTAACCTTTATTTGTCTTTTGAACTTGATTAGTATAACAACATTTTCAAAATAAAAAGCACTTTTTCATAATTTTAAATCTTTTTAAATGGATTGCTATATGAATCAATCAGCATCTTTTACCTAAAAACAACTTCAATTGTTTAACAATACTTGTAATGATGCCCAATTGTTAATGTAAGAGATTATCCTCATGATTCAAATTTTATTATTAAAGGGAAAAAAATTATCATCTCTATAACTAATTATTTGCAACGATTTGACATAAAGTAGAGAGAAAAATGTCAAATCGTTACAAATAAATTGGTTATGGAGATAGTAAAATATTTCCTACTCTAAAGTGAAATGATTTTTTTAATAATCAATAATTATTGGTGTATGCAAAATGTTATTAACAAGGTTTAAAATTGATGTTTTAGATACCGGAAGACCTTCATTTTGTGCTGCGAATGAGGCATACATTTGAATCTCTAGGCTACCAATCTGGATTCTATCTTTCTCAACTATTCTCCTCAACTAGAAACACTTCCTCTTCTTCCACAATCCCTTCAAAGCAACCGGGCCCTCCCTTGGGACCACCCCCGCTCTTCAACTGGGGGCCACGTGCTCTATCGTCTCCTGCTTCAATGCTTGCACCTCCTAATTTTCAGAGACCTCTTGGGTTCACCCATGCAAAAGACGAGCCCCACATGTTTTTGATGCCTCATTCGGCAGAAAATAGAATGGACGATATGATGAGTGAGCAAGAATCCGATATCAAATGGCCCAATGGGCTTTCGTTTTTCAATGCTCTAACGGGAAGAGCCGATGAAGCGAAACTGTTGTTTAGCCAAGACAACTTGGGCCATAAACCCGAACCAAGCCTTGCACCCGAGGCCCAAAATCCGAACATGCAAGGTTCAAGTGGGGCAAACCTAAATGAGTTCTTGAGTCTAGATAGCCATCATCAAGAGCAAATGAGGAAAAATATTGAAAATAAATTCAAAAGGAGCTTTACTTTACCTGCTAGAATGACTTCTTCTGGTTCTTCAACTTCACTTGATCACCATCAACACCCTCAGGAATACCGAAACGCCGAAGCCGGAATGTACTCTGATGTTATGGAGACATTCTTGGAGCAATGATCATGGCGAGGCGAAATACTTTGTAACTAAGTTATGTTAGTTTTTTTTTAGTCTCATTAGTGTTATTTAAGTGTTTGGGTTCATGTACTTTTTCCTTTGCTTTTAGGCCTGTACTTTTTCCTGTTCTTTTAGGATTTTGTTATTTCCTTGTATGATTGTTAGCTGAAATTTTTATTCACTAATTTATTGTAGTTTATGAAAACATAAATTCTACTCAATGTTCCATTTTTCTTTCTTTTTAGCACCTTCTTCAACAATAAAAGGAGGAACATGTTTGCTACGGTAATATATTGTCCAATTTTGTGAAATTAGTGACAAAGCAAGATGTGTTCCTATTTGTTTTGGAAGAGTAAAGCAAAAGAACAAGTACCTAACCTAACAGTAGTTGACGAACATCTTCAACAATAGTGTTTGTTGGGGAGGGCGTTGGTATATTTGATAATATTTTGTTTCTCCGCCCATGTGAGACACAAACTCAAGTAAAATTGGAATTCATTCACTTACATAAAGAACATGAAATGTATTGGTTCACTTTATTCCCAACTAATGTGAAACATTTGATAGTAATATTTTGCTTCCTAATTAATGAGGAATTAAAGTTGTAACAAAGCATCAACTTTTATATCGATTTTTGAACATGACTTAAAATGTTTTTTCCAACCAGTGTGGGATATTTCATTGTGAAAGAATTATAATCACCATCCTTCATTATTGTCAACACTATCCGTTACTCCGTCATCGGTGTCATCAATCATCGTTGTTATCATCCATCATCATTGTCAACACTATTCGTTACTTCGTCATCGTTGTCCATCATTATCATCATTGGCAACAATCATTAGATTGTTAGAAAAAAAAATTGTCGCGCCATGGTGTTATCCATTGTCCTAAAAGATGATTCCGCTCTACCTTGATGCAGTAGAACAGAAGCGGCTGCCCTCCAGGATTAGCATAACGCCGGAGTTTGGGAGATTCTTGTCTTTCTTTTCTTGGGATTCTCATCTTTCCTCTTTATATATCTTCACTTTATCTCTTTTCTTTCGTTACACTAAAAAACTTACAACACATAGTTCATCATCATCATAGTTCATCATCATCATCCATCACCACCCATTATTGTCGACGTCATCATTATCACCGTTATCAGCATCGTCGCCATTACCATCAATCAACAGGGAACGTCATCATCATTCATTATCATTAATCACCATCATTCTTCAGGAAAAAAATATATGAAACAAAATGATACTTATCTCAAGATCAAAGAACAACTGTCGCGCGTTGGTATTATCCATTGTCCTATAAGACGATTTCGCTCTATCCCGGTGCAGTAGAACAGAAGCGGCCACCGTCCAGAATTAGCACAGTGCCAGAGTTTATGGAATTCTTGTCTCTCTTTTCTTAGGATTCTCATGTAACGACTCGTATTTTTGGCAACCATTAAATTAAATAATAACAGCGGAAGCTCTAGACATAATCATTTTATTAGTAAAAAAATAAGTAAACCAATCATAGAAATTGTCCAAAAACCTTTTGAAATACTAAAATTCTACTACAATTGCTAGAAACCTATAACAAAGTTAAGTCATCTAAAAATGGGTAGTTAATACTACTGCACTTGCTCGCTCATGAGACCCAACCATCGTAAACCCAGATCTACTCAGCTTCGTTACCTGAAAAGGAATGGGGGGTCCACAGTCAGTGGGGAGTAATTAGAATGTTCTACATAATCGTAGAACGCAATCAATAATATAATTTACAGAACATAACACACTCATCCCATAACAGTATCATGGTTACATATTCGAATCATAAATCACGAGAACACATCACACAATTAGATACGCGGCGGAAAATTCATAACATAACTAAACCAAATCTCTAGCTAGGGTCACCTCAAGACTCTAGACTTCAAGACTAGGGGTGTTCATAAACGGTTAGTAATTTTTCGTAACCGTAACCGAACCATTAAGAAACGGTTAACCGTTAAGAATAATGGAAGATTAATTAAATGATGGAAGATGAAAATATAAAATGATAAATGAACCATAGTTATGCATATGGGGGCAATAGGGTTAAGAACATATGTGGATTTGTTAAAAATAATGCATTTAGGCCATTTGAAAATTGAGTTAAGTATACTTAATGCCTCTTAAAAAATTAACGGTTAACCGTTTATGAAAACCGTTAACCGTAACCATAACCGTTTAGCTTAACGGTTCGGTAACCGTAACCGTTAAAAATTAACGGTTCTGTAAATTAACCGTTAAAAAGTACCGGTTACACGGTCTGGTTAACGGTTACGGTTTTTTTTGGACACCCCTATTCAAGACTGTGACAACTCAACTTTCATTATTCCATTCAATATCTTTCCTCGGTCCAACTTCAACGTACGCCAATCGCACTCCATCGTTCCAATGGTCCAACCTCAACGTACGAAAAATGTACTTCATCGTTCCATTGGTCTAACTTCAATATACGATTATTGCACTCCATTGTTCCGTTAATCCTTTCGTTGGTCCAACTTCAACGTACCACAGTTGCACTCCATCGTTCCAATGGTTCAACTTCAACGTACGACAAATGTACTTCATCGTCCCATTGGTTCAACTTCAACATACAACAATAGCACTCCTTGTCCCATTAACATTAACATTATCTTTCAATTAGATCAATTTGACTCTGGGTCAACTCATTTAACACTAGTCAACTCAAGGTCAAACTCCATCCTAACTTGACTTCTAAACTGGTCAAAACTTAGACACTTAGCAAGACTTGGTCAACTCTTTCCAACATCCATTCGGAAATCAACACATAAGTTTACTCGATACAATTCAATAAATTCATACATCGCTTCATATATTTTGCATAATTCAATAGTTAAAATCCAAACATCAAATTGATAAGATACAAATCGAAACATGGTTTATTATTTTTCAAGATATTCGGCCTTCAGACAGAATAATTCCAAAAATCAAATCTTTAACACCATTTTAATTAATTAAAATTATAACCTTTAAATTAAATCCGTTCTAACAATTCCCTGAATGAGTTCAAAATCTAATCTTTTATCACTTAATAAAAAATAATAAAAATCATTCCTTTATACTCTTTCAATACTCACGGCAACTTCAAGGTTTTAATTTAAATTTCAAGATTTTTATTAATCAATTCCAAAGTAATTTAATTATAGTAAAAAATATACTATCAAATTTATTTAATAAAAATTCAGGCTTTAAATATTAAATCCAGATTTTCGAGTTATCTCATCAATCTACCATCCACTCGACATTCTTTAAGAAATAAACAAAATTAGCACTTTAATTAATTCAAGAACTTATACAATTAGTAAAATTAAATCAAGATAATCATAAAGAAACATGGATTGAACAAGATTCGAACAAAAAGATTGATTCTTTAATTAGTCAACACTCGAACAATTCAATAATAAACAAAGGGTTATTCGGTTTTCATATGCTAAACAATTCATCAAAACAATCATCAAGATTTATGGTAAGATATATATATATATATATATATATATATATATATATATATATACATATATATATATATACATATATATATATATATACATATATATATATATATATACATATATATATATATATACATATATATATATATATACATATATATATATATACATATATATATATATATTGAACATAGAAATCATGATAAAACATTGAATAAAAATAACATTAAAGCTCATGAACAATTCGGCCATCATACAAAAATTTTAATCTATTCTAAGTAATTTTAGGCAATTCTAAACTTGTCCTATCAATTATATAATTAATTGATTTACAGATTAGGCAAAACATCTAATTACCTTAATTTGAAGGACAAAAATTACTTCTTTTGATGGGGGCCGTGGTCACACGAACAAGATAGGTTGATTGAGGTTCTTGCTTCAATTCTTGAATTGGTAGAAGTGGAAAAATTGTTGAGAGCTTTCAAGATTGATGTATATTTTTTATTGTAGAAGGAAAAAGATAGAGAGAAAATATTTTGTTTGATTTTCATCAAAGTGCCGTGAAGAGTGAAGCATGGGAGGGGGTTATATTCTCTTTGCTAGGTTGTTGGGTGCTAACTACTAAAATTTAGGAGAGCAAAATAACCCAAATTATTATATGGTCCCAGGACCACATAGGTTTCTGTGGTCCCTGGCCAAAACGACGTAGTTTAGGAGTAAAAAAAAAATTAATGAATAGACTTCCTACTTTCAAGGATTCTATTCTGCAAATAGAGTAAAAAGTAACTGCTTTTAATTACGTATCAAAAAAACCAATTAGTAGGTAACAATTAAAATCTTCGCTTCCACTTCCCTAAGAACAATCTGCAAATGCATTCTATGGTTATCTGCACAAGCTAATCTTTTGCTTGTATTCAATATTAAAAAAAAAATGAATATTCAGTATTAAAAAATGAATAATTAATTTTAGTTACCCAAAACAGTGAATGTAAATTCAGGTTCTTTGTGGCCGGTAAAATGAATATTTAGTATAACAAAATGCACATTCAATATTAGAAAATGAATATTAAGTTTAGTTGTTGCAAAGTTGATTGTTGGTTCAGGTTCTTTGTGATAAAATGAATATTCAACATTAACAAAATGAATATTACGTTACATGTGCTCTACAGGCCGCACTCCATCTTTCTTCCCAACGAGTCCTTGTCTCCACCTCCCGCCAACAGTCTTTCTTCGGAATTTGACTGAACGGGGCGATCCTCTCCTCCCGTTTGTTTTAGCAACTTTTTTTCAGTATAAAAAAATGAATATTCGATATAAAATAATTAATATTCATTTTAGTTGTTGCCAACGTGAATGTAAGCTCAGATTTTTTGCGGTAAAATGAATATTCAGTATTAAAAAATGTGAATATTTAGTATTAAAAAAATGAATATTCAGTATTAAAAAATGAATATTCATTTTAGTTGTTAAAACTGACTCGCTGACGCGCGAGACCACAATTGCTCTATGTGCTCCTGGGAACATTGTATACTTTTAGTTTAAAAAAAATGAAGCTTTTAGTTTTTTTTTTTTTTTTTTTTAATAAAATTTGTGGTTAAAAAAAAATGAAGCTTTTAGTTTTTTTTTTTTTTAAAAAAAATTGTGGTTAAAAAAATGAAGCTTTTAGTTTTTTTTTTTTTAAAAAAATTATGGTTAAAAAAATAAATATTATAGTGTACAAAAATAAAAAATAGAAAAATGAAGATTATAGGGTAAAAAAATGAAGATTCCCAGGACCACAAAAAGCTACGTGGTCCTGGGAGCACCATATAACAGTTGGCAAAATAAAGGTAAGGTTTTTAGATTAGTTTTGGAATAATTATTAGGAATAAACAAATTAATTAAAAAGGGAAAAATAAAAGGGGTTGGCCGTGTGAGTGTAAGGGTTAAGGGCTAATTTGGGCTTTGGCCCTAGATTGGCAAAACATGGTAAAAAGTTTGGGCTCGGTCTTTAACACGGGTTTGAATCCTTTGCCCATCAAAATAAGTAATTAATATTAATTAAAAATTTAAAATAGCCCAAAATTTTGGGTTATTATATCTCATCTTTCCTCTTTATCTTCATTTTATCTCTTTTCTTTCCTTACAATCAAGAACTTCCAACACATAGTTCATCATCATCATGTTAATCATCGTAGTCCATCATCATCCATCACTACCCATTATTATCCTCGTCATCATCATCGTCACCATTATCAGCATCCATCATCGTGGCCATTACCATTAATCATCGGGCAACATCGTCATCATCATCCATTATCATTAATCACCATCACTATTCTCAGCTCCTCCTGTTCATATATCATTATCGTCACTGTCATTTCCCTCCTTAATTTATATACCCTCCTGTTAATTTATTTCCCTCCTTATTTTATAAACCCTTAATTAACATGCAATGGTTAGTAAATGCAAGGGTTAACCATGAATCAATCCCCATTTAGCACCTAAAACATAAATAATGCATGTCATACTAATTAAATAATTAGTATTATTATAGGGTAACATTTTGAATTTGAAAAATTCAAATATATAATCCCAACTTACTACCCTTACGATATTAATCCCAATTATCATATATATATATATATAGTATAATCCTAACTACGTGGTCAATTTCATGCTATTAGTCCCTTCTACTTCTAACCAGTTGAGGAAGTCATTCCACCATATTCTCTCTCCCCATTAACTCATTCTTACATTCAAACCTCCATTGAAGCTGACGAGATTGACAATTAATGCAACACTCTGTTACCTCCACTATTTTCAAAGCTTTGTGCTTCTTCTGTTGTTATATATTCTCGCGAAAATTCTCTATTCTTCTGCTGTTGTTGCAGACATGATGTTGTTAAATACGGGTCTGGGCCTTTGTGACGACCCGACTCGCTTAAACCGACGTGGAAGAAACCGACGAGTCGAATAGTCAGTTCTAACAAACTTAAATACTTAAAAATAAAAACAAAACCTCAAAAGTATATATTACTAAACCAAAAGTACAACACCCACAAGATTGTACATATCTAATCCCAAATGTCATACAATTACTACTATCAAATGTAAACTCCAAATATATGTCAGAGTTATAGAAAACTATACAAGTACTACTGCTATAGTTCAATACTAGAAAATATCGTAAAACAATAACATAAAGTCTATGTAATAACGACACTCGCCCAACCCAAAGCTAAGCAAGGACCTCATCATCATAGTTACCTGAAAAACAACAACAGTCCACCGTCAGTGGCGAGTAACATAACTGTCCCACCCTAACGGGGATACACAAGAACATAGTACAAACCAAACAACCAAATCCAACCACCAATATACATCAATCCATACGAAACAACATGCCAAACTATCAACAACGAACAACAAATGACCATGCTGACTCAATTAATTAACCAATCTTAACTTTGGCACAATCATTCACATACTAGACCGGACTATGCACGTACGAACGCATCTTACGCATTCAAACTTTCTACTATGTCAGGATTGAGAATCTTACTCCCAAATCCCATGAAACCAATCTTACTGGAAATCCATATCCGAAGACAACATAGTAAGACCACCAACTATCCCAATACCGCGGATAGGATAGGGGCAACGTTTTAACCCAAAAACAAAGAATCTTACTCTAAGTTTTAGGCGTCTAGTAGCGAAATCAAGCTAATCTTTACTTATAAATCAAAGTTTATATTCTTAGTTAATTCTTAAGTTGCATCTTATGCCTTGACTCAAGAAATAACATGTAAACCAATCAAACTTAGAACCCCAAACATCAATCTTTAACTTTCTTTATCTTTCTTTATATTACAACTAACTTACTTTAACTTCAAAGATTCAACCAAGAACTTATAAAGAACTTAAAGAACTCATCAAGAACTCATCCAAGATTCAAGATCTTCAACCAAGAACTCATTCAAGATTCAAGAACTTATCCCAAAACCATCAAAATACACGCATGATTCAACATATTCAACAATAAAATTCATCACCTTCCTAATATCCAAAATTCATCAAACTTGAACATGAATAACATCAAACTTAATACTAACATAATTGCTATTCCTGTAGGAACACTGCAAGAGGGGGGGGGGGGTGAATTGCTGTGTGGAACTTATAGCACAGATTTTTGTCAGAATTGAAAACCTAAAGGAACTTTGAGAAAAACGAAATGTAAAGAGTCAAATTTCAACGAGAAAAACTTCCTGGCCCACGGAAGAAAAACTCCACTTTTATATAAAGGTCTTGTAAACTATTACAAACCTAAATTTCTCTCTGGACCTCGTGAGTTCCTGTAGGAACTTACGATTCTATTCTCTTTCTCTCTTTCTTTTTCTTTCTCTTCCTCACGACTCTTTCTTCTCTATTCTCTCTAAGTTCTCACACACTTCTCTTTTCTTTTCTCTCAATTACAACTCAAATAATAACTCTAGTATATTGAAATGCAAGTAAGAACTGGATTGGAACTTAGGAACTTGACACAAACTCTAAGTAATATAAATATGAAAGTATGCTCTTATTGTGTGTGTACTAAATCAGAATTATATGTGTGTATATATATAAATGAATGGTTATAAAATTGCTTGGAGAAGAAGCCTAAATAACCACCCATAACCCCATATACACGTCCACCACTCTCACTCACACACCACTAACTTTGACTAACTTAAACAACCCACTAACTTAATTAATAACCTAAAAATCAGAAATAATAAATTAAATAAATTACCTAGGAATAGATTAATTAATTAATTAAAAAATAAAAACTAAAAACCGGTTTTTTTAAAAAAATTTCCGTAAAAAAATCTTTTTTTTAAAATCTCAAACTTTAAATTAATTTTTAAAACCAGAAATGAATTAATAAAATAAAAGGAAATCAGAATTAAAAAACAACTAACCTAATCCTAAAATTAAGGACACTAATTTGACTACTAACTAATTCAAAAACACCTACCCACTATTCCTAAAAATGGGCTGCACTAATCCAGTCAGTCTTTGACCATTTTAAACAGATTAAAACAGTCAAGGAGTGATTCAAACAGTCCCTAAAAAATAGCAACTGTCGTGGACTAAAGTAACTAACAGATTCGACACAAGTTCCTCTGGGAACATGACCCAGAGTTCCTCTGACAGACACAACTAAGTTCCAACCAGACTTAAATGCATTAATATACTTACATTTACCCTAGAACATTACATTATAACATTCATGGATGATTCTCTTCTCTTCAACAAGTAATTCGTTGGAATACTTGACGTTCTTCCCATGTTCCTTGCTGAATTCTCTTCAGGAACTTCTCTGATTTCTCTGTAGAAACTTGACAGCAACATCTTTGATTCATTGATTCGAACCTTCACTTGAATCACCATCTTGTTTCTTCAAATGATTGAATCTTCATGCTTGAATCTTCAATGCTTATTTATCTTCAAGATCTAAAATTCTCCAAGAACTCAAAGATACTTATTAGTAATTAAGTTTGAGGTTTATGTCATCATCAAAACATAAAAGGAATATGTCAACAATAATCCATCATGAAATATACATATTCAAGTAAAAATCATCATGAAACCTTATAAAAATTCAGATTACAACACACACATAAACATGGTTACATATCATCAAAATAGTCTAATATAATCATTTAATCTATAGTATGCAACATAGTATACCAATTAGATTGAGAAAGTATGTTACCTTATTAAAGATCACACACAATATCACCATAATCTTGCAGCCCGTAACCTTAACCACACGGATCACCCACACGGTTGCACACGAGCACGACTTGGTTCGAACACCACACGACCACGGCCCAATCACGGCTGCCACCACGCATGGCACGGCTTCAACACGGCTGCCACCACGCACGGCACCACACGAACACGTGCACCACCACACGGCTAGACCACGAGCACAGACCTGCTGCACGGCCACGGCACGAACCACACTTGCACACACGAACTTGAACCCACTCGAACAACCCACACGAACAAGAGCCCAAAACCAAATCCGAACTAGAGATCTTGAATGCAAATGATGAAGATTAATGAAGGTTTAATCTCTTAAAGATCAATAGAATGTGAATCTTTAAGTTTTGGGTTTAAAAATATGATGAACAATTGATGGACATTGAAGGCCAAAATTGGCGTGTGAAGGGAGAGCAAATGAGAGGGAGTTTTGTGTTTAAACTTTTTGATGAGCAAGTGTTTAAGATGGCAAAATGAGCTTCCAAGCCTTACTAACCCTTCTATTTATAGAAGTGGTTTAAGGTGTGAACATGAGGCAAGTGGCAAATCCTTGCCATGCACAAGGGGGCCGGCTATTACAAGGCCTAAATGGGCTTTTTGGTGATTAATTGGGCTAATTACAAACTTGCATGATTAATCATGCTTAAATCGATTTAGCCCAAAAATATTAAATAATTAATTAGAAAATTAAATAATAAAAATTCTAATTAATTAAATAATAATTAAAATAAATAATAATTAATCCAAAACAAAATAATTCGAATTTAATCGAAATTATTCACACAAAATAAAATAAATAGTCCAAAATAAATTTTGGACCATACATAAAATCACATAAATACATATAAACATACGATAGAAATACCCATAAAATCAGGGTCGTTACAGCCGCACTCGCAACAAAGAGAGAATTTGACCATACACAAGCTTGATGGGTTCCATTATAAAACCAATTAATAATATAAGGAGTAATCACTAAACCTTATGTATTAGTCATCAACTCTTTAATATTTAAATGTGGGACACTTGTATGTGGTGAACTTATAAATTTTATTCTTTAACATTCCCCCTCACATGTAAGATCCCTTTTTTTGGCCATTTAAGGTCCCATATCGTGGGCCTTGCTCTAATACCATATTAAGTTTGATTAAAATATTAGTAACGGGCCTTGGCAACCCAATATGGAAGACGAGAGTTAGACCACTTACAAGCCATAAGAGGTTCCATCCTAAAACCAATTGGTAATAGGAGTGTTTGGGAATTTTCAGAAATTAGGGTAATATTATGGTGGAAAACACTTGAGGCGTGTACGAATCACTTTCCTGAAAAAAATATTCCTACCCAATTCTTAGGCCGGGTTACAAGAAATTTGTTAACGAGATACAACAAGAAACCGTAGTGATTGAGCCTATATTCAATCTCTACAAATGATTACAATTTTGTGTGTAGGGCGTAAACTTTTTACAACAATTGAGAAACTTAGGGTTATGCAAGAGAGAACTTTTTGTGAATGAGGATGAATGTAACTTCTTCTTCTTTCTGTGAGAAAACCAGTTATATTAATAACCCATGAATATTATGTCAGTTTTCCCGAAGTTAAACAACGCAACGGGAAAAAACCGAACAAAACTGTCACGAGCCAAAGGGTTCGCGAGTCGCGAGCTAGGGTTGCGAGTCGTGACCTATGGTCGCAAGTCGCGATCTCGCTTTCGTGAGTCGCGAAAATTTTCTGTCTCGTTGGCCCCTTTTTTGTCTGTTTTTGCGTGTCGTGCATGTTTATCACGACTCGCGATTTGCCACTGTTTCTGCTCTTTTTTTTTCTCGACATTTAACGACGTAAATCATTACATAAACTTTACATAATTAGAAACTTATAACTCATAATACTACGTCTAGTATTATCAATGTTCATAATTAATCACATTTATATTTTAAATAACATAAATCTCAACATTTCTTCTCCCATTTAGAATATAAATAAACTTTTGCATAAACCATTCAAATGTTATAAACAATCTCATGGTTACATGAAAGTGCACTAGGACTTGAACTTCCACCTAGTATAATACACATTCCAATTTATCGTATCCAATTGGTGTCGTAAACTATTGAACCATTTTCAATACATAGTGATAACTTGAAGATATTATACACACAAGATTATTTACCCGAACTCATTATATCAGCACAATTATAGGGCCACGTGTTCGTATCTTTCACGAGTGCATCAAAGCTCTTCCCACAACCTTCTTGAAGTGGCCACACCTCGCACCCACATAGGCTTATTCTTTGGTCAACATGCTATGGTGACTCTAACACAACCAATGAATACCGCCTTAAACCATCACAAACTTGGAACTTACTTTGGATGAAAACAGTTCCATAATTATCATGCAAAAAGATTTATCTCATTGAACTTGAGACCTAACGTCTTATTAGGCGTCAAGTTGAGATCCTCTTAAATGTGATTAACCATGGGGCTTTAATCCTAAACTGATCATCATCCTTTTAACTGTATCCCGTGCTTTGGTGAAGCAATCCGCTAGATTCAATTTTGTCCACACATAGTCGAACGTGATGACGCCATCCTTGATTAAACTTTGAATATAACTATGTCTAACACCAATGTGCCTAGACTTACCGTTATAAACTTGACTATATACATTTGCCAAAGCCGCATTACTATCACAATGAATCACAATAGGTGAGATTGGCTTTGTTAACAAAGGTATCTTGAACATGAGATTCGTCAACCATTCGACTTCTTTGCCAGCTGAATGCATTGTAATGAACTCCGACGTTATGGTGGAGTCCGCAATGCAAGTTTGTTTCTTGGAAGCCCAAGAAATATCTCCTCCACCCAAGAAGAAAACCCATCCACTAGTGGATGAATGATCTTGTCTATTGGAGATCCAACTTGCATTAGAAAATCCTTCTACAACCGAAGAACTACCACTGTAAGTCAAACCATAATCTATGGTTCTCTTTAAATACTTCAACACACGACGAATACCTTGCCAATGTTGCATACTAGGGTTGGTAGTATATCTACTCAACTTGCCAACTGCAAAGGCAATATCTAGCCTTGTACTCGTCATGGCATACATGAGACATCCAATGGCTCTAGCATACTCAAGCTGTGATACCTCTTTACCTTTATTACATACAATATTTATGCTATAGTCCATTGGAATAGATACAAGAGAGTCACTATTCACACCGAACTTCTTGATCACTTTCTCAATGTAATGAGATTGTGACAAGATAAGAATTCCTTTTTCTCTTTTGATCTTTATACCCAAGATGACATCCGTTTCCCCCATATCTTTCATGGAGAACTTAGATGAAAGGAAGGACTTGGTGAGTTCAACTTGTTCCAAATCTATTCCAAATATCAACATGTCATCAACATATTGACAAATGATGACTCCTTTACCATTGTCATCGAATTTTCTATATAAACAATTGTCCAAATTATTTAGCATGAAACCATTAGACAAGACGACATCATCAAACTTTTGATGCCACTGTTTTGGTGCTTGCTTTAGCCCATACAAAGACTTGATGAGTATGCAAACCTTATGTTCTTTACCATCTACGACAAACCCTTCCGGTTGTCGCATGAACCTCTTCTTTTAGATACCCATTAAGAAAAGCTATCTTAACATCCATTTGATGGATCATTAGATTCTTTATAGCCGCTAGAGCTATTAACAATCTAATAGTGGAGATTCTAGCAACCGGTGCATATGTATCGAAATAAACAATTCCTGGTTTTTGGGTACAACCTTGTGCCACAAGTCGGGCTTTGAATTTATCGATAGTTCCATCAACCTTCAATTTCTTTTTGAAGATACATTTTCACCCAATTGGTTTAAACTTTAAGGGTAAATCAGCTAAAACCCATGTTATTTCCCATGATGGAACCCATCTCATCATCAATTGCTTCCTTCTAGAGGCCGCATCATGAGACTTCATAGCCTCATCAAATGTTGAAGGATCATCCTCCACATGAAGTACATATGGAAACCTAGTCACGATGGACTCTCTTTATCCTTCATGCAAATATACATGAAAATCAGGCCCAAAAGATTTTTCTTTCCTAGCCCGTTTACTTCTCCAAGGTTGAGTCGATGTTGATGGTACATTTTCATCACTAGAATGTTCATCATCCCCTTGTTCAAACGAAGTTTGAGCAAGGTCTTGAACACTAGTAATAGGATTCATATTCTTTGGTCTAGGCATTGATGAAAATCTAGTTTGATCAAAAATTGTATCTCTCGACTCAATGGTGGTATGGACTGACCAATAGTCGTTTTGTTCTTTTACATAGAACCTATAGGATTTGCTATGAACCGCATATCCTATAAAGATACATTCGATTCCCCTTTCACCCAATTTCTTGCGTTTGGGTTCCGATACTTTAACTATTGCCCTACAACCCCAAACCTTGAAGTAACTCAAGTTTGGTTTTCTTTTGTACCATAGCTCTTAGGGAGTAACTTCATTCCCTTTCATGGGAACTCGGTTAAGAATGTAAAATTTTGTTACAACTGCTTCTCCCCAAAAGCCATCACTCAAGCCCGAATAGGAAAGCATGGAGTTAACCATTTCTTTAAGTGTCCTATTCTTCCTTTTGGCTACACCGTTTTGTTTTGGTGTATAGGCAGCCGTTGTTTCATGTATAATACCTACTGATCGGAAGTATTCTGGATTATGGTATTCACCACCTTTGTCAGTTGTTAACTTTTTAACTCTATAGTTCAATTGCAACTCAACCTCTTCTTTAAATTCTTTAAACTTGTCTAGGGCCTCATCTTTAGAAAATAATAAGTATACATAGAAAAACCTTTGATAATCATCAATAAAAGTTACTATATTTCCTTTTATTTCCTAATGTTGGTGTACTATGAAAGTCACATAGATCACTATGCACCAAGTCTAATAAATTTGAGTTCCTCATTATTGACTTTGGAAAGGGTTTTCTAGTGATCTTAGTAAGCATGTAAGTTTTACATTTTCCGCTACTAGGATCAAAAGAAGGAATTAAATCATGTTTAGACATAAACACAATTTCTTATAATTAACATGACCTAGCCTACAATGCCATAAGCTAGAATCATCATCAACCACAAACACACTGTCCTAGAATTATCTACACTTAGTTTAAACAAACCATTAAACAAGTAACCAAGTCCTATAAACACACCACCCTTAGATAATATAAATTTGTCTACTTCAAAAACAATTTTAAAACCTAATCGATTCAATAATGTACCAGATACAAGATTTCTCCTAAAATACAACACATCCCTAAGGATGAGTGTTTTTCCAGAACTGAATAACAATTCTACTTGGCCTTTGCCATGCACACTTGTAGAATCGTTCCCATGTAGAGTCGCTCTCCATCTTTAACCTCCTCAAAGGTCTTGAATAGATTACGATCTTTACATACATGCTTTGATGCACCAGAATCAATATACCACCCGCAATCATCCTGCACACAATTGATTTCAGAAATCATACACACATAATCATAAACTTGATTCAGTGAAACTTGTGTACAAGTCATACCTTGCTTGTCTTGGGAAGAACCACCGTCATTCCCATTTCCATGAGCCTTTTTACTCACCCTTCGCTTCCATACAGAGCAATCCTTTTTGAAGTGACTCGGTTTCCCACATTCCCAACACCCACGGATGGATGCATCTTGGGAATCATTGTATCTCTCAGTTTCTTACCGAAATCCTTGTTTTTGCCATTGAACTTACGCTTTTTAGGGTTATTACAACCCTTGGACTTCCCTTCCACCACATTTACCATAGAAGCAATAGGATTACTATCCTTTTGTCCATCTTGCAACCGGATCCCTTCTTCAATCCGAAGATGGGCTCCTAGTTGTTCAACATTCATATCATCTTTTTTGTGTTTTAATTGGTTCCTTACATCTTTCCAACTGGGTGGTAATTTGTCAATAATAGAAGAGACTACAAATATTTCATTCATATCAATATTATGTTGCTTTAATCTTCCTAACATCCTTTGAATTTCATGGATTTTCTCCATGATAAGCCTTGAATCAACCATATGAAAATTATTGAAATTACCTAACCAAGAATTTTTTACTAAACGCATCCTCAACCATATATTTAGATTCAAGATCATGCCAAAGGGATTGTGCGGAGTCATAATATTGATAAATATAAAATAAAGCATCGGACATACTATTGAGAATGTGACCATGAAAAATGTAGTTGTCGTTCTCGTACTTGAGTCGTCTCCTAGTTGTTTCAAGTGCTTCACCTTCTTCCTCCTCTCCTGGTTTTGGTGTGGTTAGAACATACGCCACTCCCAACGATTTCAACAAGAAGTGCACCTTTTTCTGCCACGCACTGACGGAACTCCACGCCCTCGAACTTGTCAAGTTTGGCAATTTTTGTTGTCAAATCTTTAATGGAGGCCATACTAAAAATATTGTTTTCAGATTGTTGGGAGATTTTAAGAAATTAGGGTAATAGTATGGTCAAAAACACTTGAGACGTGTACGAAACATTTTCCTGAAAACAATATTCCTACCGAATTCTTAGGCCGGGTTACAAGGAATTTTTTAACGAGATACAACAAGAAATCGTATTGATCGAGCCTAGATTCAATCTCTACAAATGAGTACAGGTTTGTGTGTAAACTTTTTGCAACAATGAAGAAACTTAGGGTTATGCAAGAGAGAACTTTTTGCGTATGAGGATGAATGTAACTTCTTTTTTGTGTGAGAAAACAAGTTATATTAATAACCCAGGAATATCATAGCAGTTTTCCCGAAGTTACACAAAGCAACGGGAAAAAACCGAACATAACCATCACGAGCCAAGGGGCTCGTGAGTCGCGTCCTATTGTCGCTGGTCGCAATCTCGCTTTCGCGAGTCGCGAAAAGTTTCTATCTCATTGGCCCCTTTTGGTATGTTTTCGCTTGTTGTGCATGTTAATCACGAATCCCGATTTGCCACTATTTCTGCTTTGTTTTCTCGACATTTAACGACGTAAATTATTAAATAAACTTTACATAATTACGAACTTATAACTCATAATATTATCTCTAGTATTATAAATGTTCATAATTAATCACATTTATATTCTAAATAACATAAATCTGAACAAGGAGTAACTCCTAGACTTATAAGTTATTTTAGTCTCTCCACATCGTCCGATGTGGGACACTCACTACTTCACCATATGGGGTTCAACACTGACTACCGTAATGTATGGACGGGATTGCAAGATTCAAAATAGGTAAATTAGATTTAGGTATTTAAAATAAATCAAAAATCGTGCAATCTTGGCCATACATTACGGTAGTCGGTAGTCATAAGACTACAGTAGAATTACCTAATTTTGATGTGATAAACTTGAAACATAATAGAATAGTAGTTTTGTACAATGCATATTGTTCAATTTATAAATATTAAAATAATGTTTGCCAAATTAAACCAGGTAATATTTTTTTGAGAAATAATAAAAGTAATTGGAATTGCCTTTGCTAGGTCTTATTCTAAGAAACGATGCCCAGGCACGTGTATGGGTTTACGGTTTAGGGTCAAAATATGACTTGACTCAATATATTAACGAGTTTATTAATATGTAACTTAAAAAAAATAATGAAGGCTGTAGTCAATAATTATACTAGATTTATAATATAATTTTTAACAAGGATAATAGGTACTAGATTTTAAAACTAGCAAATTAAAAAATGCTATTATATTGATTTTATAAAGTTGATTTCTAAATAAAAAACAAATCGTTACCATTGACCAAGTCAATAACGAGTAGCTTGTAAGTAGTCTCGTGTCACAAGCATCCCTGAGCTTAACACATGGACTGAACAATAGTTATAAACAATTCTAATTCATTTATGAGTTCTTATTATTTATTCATTTTTTATGCAAATGAGTTTTTATTTATTTATTTATTGATTTACCATCAATATTATTTGCAAACTCTTAATATCATATGTATATTTCTTATTTGACTAATTAAAGGTTTGGCTACTATCACAAATTAAGGGTTTAGGGTTTGCAATTTATTTCTCCAATCACAATTGGAATTATCCACTGCAATGACCAACTTTTAGTTTATATATTACCACATACTATCATCTCACCATAATAATGTAAGAATCATGGTTTATGTATGGTTTTAATTCTAACATTTCCATGGAATAAAAAAGTATAATTTACTACATGTTATTTTAGATTGGGCTGTGATTCAGATCGAGAATTCACAGCGGTTTTCATAATTGGAATTGCCTTTGCTAGGTCTAGTTCTAAGACACAATGCCTAGTAACGTGTATGAGGGTTACATACAATATTCAAAATTCGGCATGACTATATTTGTTGGCTTGTGTTCTTGCCATGATGTCCCAAAAGATTAGCTTTCGTTATAATATTTTTCATAACTTCTCAATATGGATTTCCAAAGCAAACATGAATGGGTTTTTAACAAGTGAATTTTTGAAATACAGAGCTTTTTAAAACTTTAGGGTGTTAATTCGTTATTGACTTTTGGAGTTATAAACATGCTTATATTTAGTCACAAGACTCACTAAAAATTAGGGTTATTCCCACTGGTACACCTGAAAATTTAACAAATCCCACTGGTACACCTAAGTTTTTTAAATTCCCAATAATAAACCTGAGTTTTTGACAATTCCCAAATGTGACATTTAAAACGAATATTCCGTTTAAAAACATAATATTCCGTTAAATTACTATTCATTTAAGGAATATTCCGTTTAAAAACATAATATTCCGTTAAATTACTATTCATCTTAGTTTTTAGCACGCATTTGAAGATGAATATTGTCGTTTTTTTGCTAATTTTGACCTCAAATTTGATCCATTAAGGGCTAAAATGACCCCAGAAACCTTTGATTGTGTAATTTATTTTTCACACAACCCGATTGCACATAAATCGAGACAAGTAGTTAACGGTTTTGGTTAAAAAATGTCACATTTGAGAATTGTCAAAAATTAAGGTTTATTATTGGGAATTTAAAAAATTCAGGTGTACCAGTGGGATTTGTTAAATTTTCAAGTGTACCAGTGGGAATAACCCTAAAAATTATTGAACTTGAAATATGTGGTGGATATTGTGCAAACAAACTTAGCTTGAAGGAATCAACATAATAGTTTTATATACTTATTCCGGAATTAACCAATAAATACATATGTCAATGCCTACATGAAAGACAAAGTCCAGGATATCTCTTAGCTTAATTTATGTTATTTATTACAACAATTGGGTGTGGCGATAATTCTTTGTTGGCATTTGAACAGAGGCGAGAATCTCAATTAGTATCATAAGATTGTTTGAAAAAATTAATCGCGAAAATAGCACAAATAAACTAAGATTGATGTACAAAAATAACTTGAAGTCATAAACATATAAGTTTAATCTACGTCGTGGAGTTTCCAAACAACTCCACCAAATCTGAACCCAACAAAGATGTATAATATGTACCAACTTTGACTTATGGGTGAAAATGCGGTGTATAGTTTGGATTATTGCCAAAACCAAATTTGAACTATAATAATTCGGTTTTGTAATTGTCGATCTGAATCCAATCAAACCAAAAAGTTTGTCAATTCTATCCAAACTTTGACTTAAGATCCGTTTGTTTTAAATTAAAATTGAATTTAGGAAAAAATATAAATGTATTTCCTAAAATAAAAAAAAATGTAATTTAAGTAATTAAAAAATGACTTTAAATTATGTTTAGGTATTTAAAATAAATAAAAAATCGTGCAATCCTGTCCATACGTTTCGGTAGTGGGTATGAACCGACCAATAGTCGTTTTGTTCTATTACATAGAACCTATAGGATTTGCTATGAACCGCATATCCTATAAAAATGCATTCCACTCCTCTTTCACCCAATTTCTTACGTTTGGGTTCAGGTACTTTAACAATTGTCCTACAACCCCAAACCTTGAATTAATTCAAGTTGGGTTTCCTTTTGCACCACAGCTCATAAGGAGTAACCTCTTTCCCATTCATGGGAACTCGGTTAAGAATGTAACATGCCGTTACAACTGCTTCTCCCCAAAAGCCATCACTCAAACCCGAATAGGAAAGCATGGCGTTAACCATTTCTTCAAGTGTCCTATTCTTCCTTTCGGCTACACCATTTTGTTGTGGTGTATAAGCTGCCGTTGTTTCATGTATAATGCCTACTGATCGGAAATATTCAGGATTATAATATTCACCACCTTTGTCAGTTCTTAGCCTTTTAATTTTATAATTTAATTGCAACTCAATTTCTTCTTTAAATTCTTTAAATTTGTCTAGGGCCTCATCTTTAGAAAATAATAATTACACATAGCAAAACCTTGAAAAATCATCAATAAAAGTTACTAAGTACTTTTTATTTCCTAAAGATGGTGTACTGTGGAAAACATATAGATTACTATGTATCAAGTCTAACAAATTAGAGTCTCTCATTATTGATTTAGGAAAAGGTTTTCTAGTGATCTTAGTAAGCATGCAAGTTTTACATTTCTTAGTACTAGGATCAGAGGAAGGAATTAAATCATGCTTAGACATAAAACACAATTTCTTATAATTAACATGACCTAGCCTACAATGCCATAAGCTAGAATCAACATCAACTACAAACACATTGTCTCGTGTAGAATCATCTACACTTAGTCTAAACAAACCATTACACAAGTAACCAAGTCCTACAAAAACACCACCCTTAGATAATACAAATTTGTCTGATTCAAAAACAAGTTTAAAACCTAAGCGATTCAATAATGCACCAGATACAAGATTTCTCCTAAGTTCCGGAGAATATAACACGTCATTCAGAACGAGTGTTTTTCTAGAACCGAACAATAATTCTACTTGGCCTTTGCCACACACACTAATAGTAGAATCATTTCCCATGTAAAGCAGTTCTCCATCTTCAACCTCCTTGAAGGTCTTGAATAGATTACGATCTTTACAAACATGCTTTGATGCACCAGAATCGATAAACCACCCGCAATCATCCTGCACACAATTGATTTCAGAAATCATACACACATAATCATAAAACTGATTAAGTGAAATTTGTGTACAAGTCATACCTTGCTTGTCACGGGACGAATCACCATCATCCCCTTTGCCATGAGTCTTCTTGCTCATCCTATGCTTCCAAACGGAGCAGTCCCGTTTGAAATGTCCCGGTTTCCCGCATTCCCAACACCCACTAACGGGTGTATCTTGGGAATCCTTTTAATTTCTCGGTTTCTTACCGAAGTTCTTGTTTTTCCCGTTGAACTTATGCTTTTTAGAGTTTTTACTACCCTTGGAGTTCCCTTCCACCACATTGACCGTGGAAGTCGTAGGATTACTATCCTTTTGACCATCTTGCAAACGGATCCCTTCTTCAATTCGAAGATGGGCTCCGAGTTGTTCAACATTCATGTCATCCTTTTTGTGTTTTAATTGGTTTCTAACATCCTTCCAACTAGACGGTAATTTATCAATAATCGAAGAGACTACAAACAATTCATTCATATCAATATTATGTTGTCTTAATCTCCCCAACATCCTTTGAAGTTCATGAAATTGTTCCATGATGGGTCTTGAATCAACCATACGATATGTATTAAAATTACTACCCAAGAACTTCTTACTCGAAGCATCTTCTACCATATATTTAGATTCAAGATCATGCCAAAGTGATTGAGCAGAGTCATAATATTGATATATGTCAAACAAAGAATCGAACATACCGTTAAGGATGTGACCTCGGCAAATATAGTCATCGTTCTCGAATTTCAGACGCCTCCTCGTTGTCTCGAGCGCTTCCCCCTCTTCGTAGTCATCAGGTTTCGGTGTTGTTAGAACGTATGCCACACCCAACGAAGTCAACAAAAAGTGTATCTTTTTCTGCCATCGACAGAATTTTACACCTTCGAACTTGTCAAGTTTGGCGATGTTTGTTGTCAAGTCTTTGATTGATGCCATACTAAACAAATATTATTATCAGATTGTTGGAGATTTCCTGTATGATGGGTTGTAGTATGACCGACTTCTTGAGGCGTGTACGAAGAACACTTTCCTGATAACAATATTCCTACCCAATTCGTAGGCCGGGTTGCAAGGAATTTGTCACCGAGATACAACAAGAATAGTGATAATCAAGCCTAGTTTTAACTATCACCTAATGAGAACAAGTTTGATGTCAATCTTTTCGTAACAATGGAGAAGAATTCTTAGGTTTTGCAAGAGTAGTTTTGAGAAGATGAATGTAACTCCTTGTGTCTCTCAAACTGATCATAAGTTGTATTATAACTTATCTTAACGTAGCAGTTGACCCCCCAAATGACACAACGCAACGGGAAGTAACCGAACAAAAGCGAGCACGACCCAATAGGCTCGCGAGTCGCGACCTATGGACGCGAGTCGCGACTTGCTTCTGTCTATTTTGGCAACTTTGATCTGTTTTCACTAGTCGCGAGCACATGTCACAACTCGCGATTTGCCACTGTCTCTGCTATGTATACTTCAACGTTTAACGACCTAAATCGCTAAATAACTTTGCATAATTATGAACTTATCAAAACATAACACTACGTCTAGCATTATAAATGTTCATAACTATATTCATTTATATTCTAAATCAATAAATCTCAACAGATTGTTAGCTAAAATTTTTATTCAATAATTTATTGTAGTTTATGAAAACATAAATTCTACTCAATGTTCAGTTTTTCTTTATTTTTAGCATCTTCTTCAACAATAGTAGGAGGAACATATTTGCCACGGTAATATATAGTCTAATTTTGTTAAATTAGTGCCAAAGCAAGATGTGTTCCTAGTTTAATACAAAACAAAATGATAAGATAAGATGATGATGATGATAAGATAATGAAAGATGATGAATTGGTTAATAAAAGTTAATAATGATGACGATGGAACAATGGAGTACAATTGTTGTATGTGGATGTTAAACCAATGGAATGATGGAGCATATCTGTCGTGCATGGATGTCGGACCATTGGGACGATGAAGTACAATTGTTGTATGTGGATGTTGAACCTATGAAAGATGATAAGAGGACCAATGGGACAATGAAGCACATCTGTCGTGCGTTGAAGTTAGACCATTGGGACGTTGAAAAGTAATGTAATTCGTTGAACTGATGAAGAATAAGGAATTGTATATTGAAAGATGAGTTGTAACAGTCTATAGAGTCTAGAGTCTTGAGGTAACCCTAGCTATTGAGTCATTTTGGTTATGTTATGTATTTCCGTTGCGTTGTCTGATTAAATTATGTACTTGATTGATAATTAATGTTGATATTGTTATGATTGACTTGTTAGTTGCAATGATTTATTGATCTGTGTTCTAACTATTATATGTTTGATTGCGTTCTACAATTGAGTAGAACATTCTAATTACTCCCCACTGATTGTGGACCTTCATTTCCTTTTTTAGGTAATGAATAAGATTGATTGGGTTGTTGCGAGGGTTGGGATTTGTGAGCTTTCAAGTGTAGCAGCTTTTAGCTACCTAATCTTTTCAGTAATCATAACCCTAATTTGTTCCCCTTAGAGTTATAGTAGGAATTAATAGCTCTAATGAATTATGGTTAACTCTAGAATTTTCAAGTAATAAAATGGCTAAGTGTTAGAGCTTCCGCTTTTATTTTATGTCCTGTTTTATAAGATTTTAGAATAATGATGATTCGTATTGTTAAAACAACGTTGTGAAAATGCGGGTCGTTACATTTGGTATCAGCGTTGAATCTTAGGTTTACTTCTTCATAAGTAACCCGAGAGATTGTGTGCTTTATTATCCGAGAGTTAACATAGTTAGCTATACCACGAGAACTTAGTGAGTGTTGACTTGGGTAGTAGCCTGGGTTAGGACTATTTTTCATATTATATTTATTAATATGAATATTCGTGTTAATTATATTATGTATGGTTCTGCTAAGAATTTCTGGTAGTACAATTCTATTATATCAGAGTTCGTAGCGGAAGCAAATTGATTCTTGATTTATTATTTTATGTATTTGTTGAAGTGTTATTTTGAAGTTTTGAGGATGAAACTTATTTAAGGAGGGGTGACTGTAACACCCCGTATTTTTGGGGTATTTTAAATTTTTTATTATGTAATTATTTGTCTTGTTGGCACAATGATTCGAATCAAACCGAGCCCAAAATTAAAACCCAAGCCCAAACTTTTACTTTGCCTTGCTAAGTTAGGGCCAAAACCCAATACCACTTGCCACATAAGCCCACACAACAAACTTTTTTTATATTAATTTAATTATCTTCCAAATCTTTTAATTAGATAAGGAATTAACTAAAAATGCTATTTTTAATATTTTCTATTTATTTTTAGGAGTTCCCTCTACAAACCAAACCCCTCCATATCACCAAACCCATGGCACCCTCAAAGAGCAACACCACAAAAATTACTCTCATTCTCTCTCGAACACAAGAAAACTCCTAAAAGCTCTTCAATTCAATACCAAGATCAAGAACCCAAAAGAGTGAAGCAAGAAACCAAGCACAAATAAGCCCAACATTTGAGTAACACACGGCCAACAAAGGAATTCAAAATCTTGTACATCAATTCAAGGTAATTAGATGCTCTATTTAATTCTAGAATAGATTAGGTATATAATTGTTTAGAACATGTTTAGAATTGCTTAGGATTATTTTTGAATTGTTGAATTGTTATTATTGATATTAAACAATTGCATGATTATAAGTGTGTTGTCGAGTGTATGAATTTATTTCTTGATCAAATCTTGTTATTTCTTGATTAATTTTTCATGGGATTTTCGTTATTATTTTATTATGAATCAAGATTTATTTCGTGGAAAAATTCGTTCTTTTGGTTCTTATAACAATTTAATCTGTCAAATCGGTAAAACCGTCCAGATTTAGTTTACGAATTTATTTCAATACTTATTCAATTCGGATGGCTACGAAAATTTAGGTGAGAGTCCGAATTAGTGTTTTACAACGTTTTCTAATTTTTTGTAATTTTTAGATTTCGTTTGCTATGGAGGAAAATTCTGAAACTTATTGTAGTCAAATCTGATCGGTTAGTTATAAAATCCCATAAAATTAGTAAATGATATGTTTTTGGACGAAACTTATGTGCGTTAAACCTTGAACCTAGATTTAACTTTTATCAAAATTTCCAGAATGTTAGAGATCTTTAAAAGGTTGTTCTTTAATTTAAATCGTTAAAATCAGATTGTGTAAAATATTGTGATTAAATTACTAAAATACTATTAAAGTATATATTTTCGAATATCTTGTTCAAATTATGATTCTTTATGACTTTCTTGATTTAATTTTACTAAGTGAATAAGTTCTTGAATAAAATTGTTAATCTAGATTTAATTAATTAAATTCTTTAATTATGTTTTATTGATTATTATCTATGAAGATGCTGTAAAAATTGTTTATAAATAAAGTTTGGAATTTTGTTTAATTATTAGATGATTGAAATCTATTTATTGAACTATGTATTTTTATGAAGTATTTATTTTGCTTTGTGATCATGTTGAATTATCTTTGTTGAATTTGCGTGATGTTTTCGAGTGATTTAAGTGTTTGGATTAATGAGTAGTTGAAAAGTCTAAGTTGTTTGATGAGTTTAGAAATCAAAGTTAAGATTTTTGACTTAGATTTGACTAAGTGATAAGTTGGTTGACTTAGAGTCAAAGTTATGTAATTAAATAAAGATAATAATAATAATATAAACATCGAAGGAACGAAAACAGAGTAAGAGGATATTGTTTTATTTCGATCTCCGGCTAGGAAAGGCTTGGTATTTAAGATGGCCAACATACGTGTTGCACCTCCCTTTCCTGGGATTTCGAACATCTCAGTTCCGATTACGGCCACCTAGTACTCTCGATTATGGTATACTCTACCGGATTTAAAGAATTAACCGCCTGCATATACTGATAAATAGAGAATTGACGAACAGTTTATGCCGATAATTAAGGAAGTGACAGCCGGTATGAGCACCAATATAAAATACAAAACAAATTGATAAGATAAGATGATGATGATAAGATAATGAAAGATGATGAATTGGTTAATAAAAGTTAATAATGATGATGATGGAACAATGGAGTACAATTGTTGTATGTGGATGTCAAACCAATGGAATGATGAGGCATATCTGTCGTGCGTGGATGTCGGACCATTGGAACGATGGAGTACAATTGTTGTATGTGGATGTTGGACCTATGAAAGATAATAATGGAACAATGGAGTACAATTGTTGTATGTAGATGTCAAACCAATGGAATGATGGAGCATATCTGTCGTGCGTGGATGTCGGACCATTGGGACGATGAAGTACAATTGTTGTATGTGGATGTTGAACCTATGGAAGATGATAAGAGGACAATTGGGACAATGAAGCACATCTGTCGTGCGTTGAAGTTGGACCATTGGGACGTTGAAAAGTAATGTAATTCGTAAAAGTTGAACTGATGAAGGATAAGGAATTGTATATTGAAAGATGAGTTGTCACAGTCTATAGAGTCTAGAGTCTTGAGGTGACCCTAGCTAGTGAGTTAGTTTGGTTATGTTATGTATTTCTGCTACGTTTTCTGAATGAATTATGTACTTGATTGATAATGTTGATAATGTTATGATGGACTTGTTAGTTTTCATGATTTATTGATCTGTGTTCTAACTATTATATGTTTGATTGCGTTCTACAATTAAATAGAACATTCTAATTACTCCCCACTGACTGTGGAACCCCATTCCCTTTTTCAGGTAATAAAGAAGATTGATTGGATTGTTGCGAGGGGTGGGATTTGTGATCTTTCAAGTGTAGCAGCTTTTAGCTTTCCAATCTTTTCAGTATTCCTAACCTTAATTTGTTCCCCTTAGAGTTGTAGTAGAAATTAATAGCTTTAATGAATTATTAACTCTAGAATTTTCAAGTAATAAAATGGCCAAGTGTTAGAGCTTCCACTTTTATTTTAAGTCCTGTTTATAAGATTTTAGAATAATGATGATTCGTATTGTTGTTTTCTCCGAAAACAATGTTGTGAAAATGCCAGTCGTTACAGTTGGTATCTGAGTTGAATCTTAGGTTTACTTCTTCATAAGTAACCCGAGAGATTGTGTGCTTTATTATCCGAGAGTTAACATAGTTAGCTATACCACGAGAACTTAATGAGTGTTGACTTGGGTAGTAGCCTGGGTTAGGACTATTTTTCATATTATATTTATTAATGTGAATATTCGTGTTAATTATATTATGTATGGTTCCGCTAAGAATTTCTGGTAGTACAATTCTATTATATCAGAGTTCGCAGCGGAAGAAAATTGATTCTTGATTATTATTTTATGTATTTGTTGAAGTGTTATTTTGAAGTTTTGAGGATGAAACTTATTTAAGGAGGGGTGACTGTAACACCTCGTATTTTTGGGGTATCTTAAATTTTTTATTATGTAATTACTTGTCTTGTTGGCACAATGATTCAAATCAAACCGAACCCAAAATTAAAACCCAAGCCCAAACTTTTACCTTGCCTTGCTAAGTTAGGGCCAAAACCCAATACCACTTGCCACATAAGCCCACACGGCAAACTTTTTTATATTAATTTAATTATCTTCCAAATCTTTTAATTAGATAAGGAATTAACTAAAAATCCTATTTTTAATATTTTCTATTTATTTTTAGGAGTTCCCTCTACAAACCAAACCCCTCTATATCACCAAACCCATGGCACCCTCAAAGAGCAACACCACAAAAATTACTCTCATTCTCTCTCAAACACAAGAAAACTCCTAAAAGCTCTTCAATTCAATACCAAGATCAAGAACCCAAAAGAGTGAAGCAAGAAACCAAGCACAAATAAGCCCAACATTTGAGTAACACACGGCCAACAAAGGAATTCGAAATCTTGTACATCAATTCAAGGTAATTAGATGCTCTACTTAATTCTAGAATAGATAGGTATATAATTGTTTAGAACATGTTTAGAATTGCTTAGGATTATTTTTGAATTGTTGAATTGTTATTATTGATATTAAACAATTGCATGATTATAAGTGTGTTGTTGAGTGTATGAATTTATTTCTTGATCAAATCTTGTTATTTCTTGATTAATTTTTCATGGGATTTTCTTTACTATTTGATTATGAATCAAGATTTATTTCGTGGCAAAATTCGATCTTTTCTTGCTTATAAGAATTTAATCTGTCAAACAGGTAAAACTGTCCAGATTTAGTTTACGAATTTAATAACATAATTATTCAATTCGGATGGCTATGAAAATTTATGTGAAAGTCCTAATTAGTGTTTTACAGCTTTTGCTAATTTTTTTTGTAATTTTTAGAGTTCGTTTTCTATGGAGGAAAATGCTGCAATCGATTATAGTCAAATCTGATCGGTTAGTTATAAAATCCCATAAAATTAGTAAATGATGTTATTTTTGGACGAAACTTATGCACGTTAAACCTTGAACCTAGATTTAACTTTCACCAAAATTTAAATCTGTAAAATCAGATTGTGTAAAGTTGTGTGATTAAATTACTAAAACATTTGGGATTGCTTCCCGAAGATCCTTAGCTTTGCAACCTTCTATCAGTACCCTTCCAAAAAGAAGACTTGTTTCTACTTTTTTCGGAAAACCGATCTTCGGGGCTTGTGGTTTCCGCCCCCGCAACATTCCCGAGTGATCCAGATCTGTATACGAGGCTAGAAGCACCAAAGCAAGCATCAATAGCAAGAGATCGGGAGCTTGTTCGTGCAAGATATTCATGGACAAGCATTATTAAAGTATATCTTTTCGAATCTCTTGTTCAAATTATGATTCTTTGTGACTTTCTTGATTTAATTTTACTAAGTGAATAAGTTCTTGAATTAAATTGTTAATCTTGATTTAATTAATTAAATTCTTTAATTATGTTTTATTGATTATTATCTATGAAGATGCTGTGAATATTGTTTATAAATAAAGTTTGGATTTTTGTTTAATTATTAGATGATTGAAATCTATTTATTGAACTATGTATTTTTATGAAATATTTGTTTTGCTTTGTGATCATGTTGAATTATCTTTGTTGAATTTGCGTGATGTTTTCGAGTGATTGATGTGTTTGGATTAATGAGTAGTTGAATAGTCTAAGTTGTTTGACGAGTCTAGAAGTCAAAGTTAAGATGTTTGACTTAAACTTAAATAAGTGATAAGTTGGGTTGACTTAGAGTCAAAGTTATGAAATTAAATAAAGATAATAATAATATAAACATCGAAGGAACTGAAACAGAGTAAGAGGATATTGTTTTGTTTCGATCTCTCGCTAAGAAAGGCTTGGTATTTAAGATAGCCAACATATGTGCCGCACCTCCCATTCCTGGGATTTCGAACATCTTAGTTCCGATTACGGCCACCTAGTACTCTCGATTATGGTATACTCTACCGGATTTAAAGAATTGACGGCCGGCATATACTGATAGATTGAGAATTGACGGACAATTTATATCGATAATTAAGGAATTGATGGCCGGTATGAGCACCAATATAAAATACAAAAAAAATTAATAAGATAAGATGATGATGATTATGATAAGATAATGAAAGATGATGAATTGGTTAATAAAAGTTAATAATGATGATGATGGAATAGACCATTGGAACGATGGAGTACAATTGTTGTATGTGGATGTTGGACCTATGAAAGATAATTATGGAACAATGGAGTACAATTGTTGTATGTGGATGTCAAACCAATGGAATGATGGAGCATATCTGTCGTGCGTGGATGTCGAACCATTGGGACGATGGAGTACAATTGTTGTATGTGGATGTTGAACCTATGAAAGATGATAAGAGGAAAAATGGGAAACTGAAGCACATCTGTCGTGCGTTGAAGTTGGACCATTGGATGTTGAAAAGTATTGTACGTAATTCGTAAAAGTTGAACTGATGAAGGATAAGGAATTGAGTATTGAAAGATGAGTAGTTGTCACAATCTATGGAGTCTAGAGTCTTGAGGTGACCCTAGCTAGTGAGTCAGTTTTGGTTATGTTATGTATTTCCGCTGCGTTGTCTGATTGAATTATGTACTTGATTAATAATGTTGATATTGTTATGATTGACTTGTTAGTTGCTTGGCCATGATTTGTTGATCTATGTTCTAACTATTATATGTTTGATTGCGTTCTACAATTAAGTAGAACATTCTAATTACTCCCCACTGACTATGGACCTGTAATAACCCAAAATTTTGGGCTATTTTAAATTTTTATTTATTTAATTACTTAATTTGTTGGCACAAATTTTCGAATCAAGCCAAGCCCAATTAAAACCCGAGCCCAAACTTTTACCTTGCAATTACCAAATTAGGGCCAAAGCCCAATCCCACCTTTCTACATAAAGCCCACACAGATCCCCCCTTTATTTGGACTAAATATTTATTTTTTAAATATTTTAATTAAGGAAAAATTGCCAAGAATAAGCCAACCTTTGGCTGATCTTCCACAATTAAGCCAACCTTTTGAAAATCCAAAAATAAGCTAACCTTGTTATTATTTAAGCCAAAATAGGTTAAATGATTATTTAATCTATTAGCTATCTGTTGTTTCAAGTTATTGTTATCATTTAAAACAAAAAATAGGTTGAATGATTGTAAAATAGTGATAAAAAACAATAGAAAATAACATGTTAAATGATCATTTGACTTATTTTTGGCTTAAATGATAACAAGGTTAGCTTATTTCTGGATTTTCAAAAGGTTGGCTTATTTGTGGAAGATCGCCCAAAGGTTGGCTTATTCTTGACAATTTTTCCTTTAATTAATTAGATATGAATTAAACCAAAAATCTTATTGTTAAATATTCTCTACCTAATTTTTAGGAGTTCACCCAACCATCTAAGAGTCTATAAAACCTCCCCATCACGCCAATCTCACTGCACCCTCAAAAGAACAACACCACAAAAGAATTACTTCCATCCTCTCTTAAAAACAACTAAACACAAAAATCCCTAAAGGCCTTCAATTCAAGAAACCAAAAGATTGAAGCAAGAAACCAAGCCTTGTTCGAACTCATCAACACACGGCCAACCCAAGCAAAGGATTCGAATTCTTGTACTTCAACTTAAGGTAATTAGATGTTTTATTTAATTATAGAATAGATTAGGTATATAGTTGTTAGAATATGTTAGGATTGCTTAGGATTATTTTAGAATTGTTGAATTATTATTTTTGATATTAAACAATTGCATGATCAAATCTTGTTATTTCTTGTTGAATTTTTCGTGGGAGTCTCTTTACTGGTTGATTATGAATCATGATTTATTTCGTGTCAAAATTCGTTCTTTTCTTGCTTATAACAATCGGAAGGGACACCTATGCTTTTATATATGTGTCCCCTCTTTATAAGATGGGACACGTAAAATTCTTTATGTGCCATACGCAAATTATATGCGACACCTATTCTTTACTATATGTGTCGCCTCCTTATAAGATGGGACACGCAAAACGCTTTATGAGTCCAACACAAATTGGAAGGGACACCTATGCTTTACTATACGTGTCCCCTCTTGAGAAGATGGGACAAATATTCTATTTATTTTTTTTAATTATATATATTGGCAACATTTCATTTGCATAATGTGCACTTATATTCAATACTATATACCTGATCACCATTATTGCATAAAAATAAAATGAAAACACAAATTAATGTAAATGCTTTTTAGATAATTCAATAGCAAATATTATGTTTACAAACACAAAAACAAACCAATTATTAAAATTCCTTTCTGCCATATTGTACTACCTACAAAAGCTATGACCAAGGACCTCCCATTATATAGAGAGTATGACAAACTAGATCGTTCATATACCATCATGAGACATGCAAACTATAAGCAACTATCAATGAAAAATCTGCCCCATCGCTCACGAACATCATCAATCTCATCTTGAGTATACGGTTCTTGTGAAAAATGCTACAAATAAACAATTATTAAAATTATAGTTAAAACACAACTAGATAGAAGAATCTCTTAGATACAAAATAATAAACTTGTAAATCAAACATACGTTTTGCAAGTTTTTATCTTCTTGTGACAAAGGAAGTGATGAGACTAGTTGATCCATATATTTCATGACATAATAGCCACTCTCATATCTCCGGGTTGTCGATGACACTAATAAAGAGACAAATAATATAAGATATTTGGTTACACAAAAGCATTTATATATAAATGAATTTAATGAAGTTCTAGCTTTAAGCAAACAGAATAAAAAAAACTTACAGCAATTGCACTCCAATTTAGACTTTTTCGAGATCCATTGTTCAAATTGTGAGTGCTATAAGCCCTAAAGACAACATGAAAATTAAGGAATATTATGAAAGCCTACATCCAATGAAGGACTCTAATATCCCTTCAAGCAAAAGGAAGAATAATGGCTTAAGTAATGCTCATTCCAATGAAATATTTCATCATGCGGAACCCAAATATCGGCTTGTAACGCAAGTACTATGAATCAATCACCATATGGAAATCTAATTTTTGCACTTACTACACTAGTTTTATCTTATTAAATTTAAGTCATATTTTTATTACTGTGTTGAGCACCTACTACACTAGTAGAATCTAATTTTTGCAGGTAGGTCTTTGTAGCCTGCGGAAAAGCTGTAAGCCAAGAGTAAAGGGCAATTTGTTTCCTTTGTGTTGTTTTCCCCTTGCCCAAAAAAACATCTGGTAACTAAAGGACTCACAATGTCATAAACTCATAATACTACACTCATGACCCACCCACCCAACTCCCCCCACGCAACAAACACTCCCCCCCACATCACGTACTTCCAATAAAGACTAACCAAACAGTTATTCCAAGCATAAAAATCTTCAAATAATTCATCTCAAACAATCCAATATAATAAAACTCCAACTATAGTCAAACAAGTACCATCGGTATACATAGAATTAATAAATATATGTCCAAAACCAATTAAATAATCAAAAAATTAAAAAAAAAAAAAAATACACTGACAATGCACCTTTCACTTGCACATTTGTTAATGCTCCATTAATGGAATCGAATAATAATGCTTCACCCTTTTGAAGACAAATCACAACTAGCATCCAATGATGACTTGTCAAAAATAAAAAAAAGTAAAACATTATTATAATAATTATAATTATATAATAAGGTATAAAAGTGAAATCCATAAGCACTAAGTACACTTACTTTTGATGAAATGGTGAAAGTATATATTGCTTCGTACATTGCTTGGATATTGAATGAGATAAGTAACTTGTGAGTGCTTGGGGACGAGATAAGTAACTTCATTCTTCAGCAAAGTAATCTTTCCAATGCAATTAAATAATCTCTTATCACTTCTCAAACAACAAAGCATTCTCTACAAACTTCTAACAATCAGACAGTAAACACAACAAACAAACAACAAAGAATCATACAATTGAACAAACTGGCAATGCAAGAATTACATAAGATTCACACTCATGATTATGATTATGATTATAGTGAGAAAATTCCATCCCATTGGTTTTTCTTCACCCTTCTTTTATTTGGAGGAAAAAAATACAAACAAGTTGAACAAATAAAAAACTCTGCTAACTATACAATGAATTTCACCACTATCTACCCAACCAAGTATTATTTTCTTCATCTTCCTCTCTCGTTTTCCTGTGAACCATCAATCAGCAGAGCAAAAAAAAAAAAGGGCAGAATCCCAAACCCTAAAAACCCTAAAAAATTGAATAAAATCAATCAAACAGAAAAATCCTACAAGCTCTTTCCTCCCCTTCGAGAAAGAACGAACACACACAAACAAACACTCACTCACTCATACATCATTAAACGAGAGATCATAATTGACAATTGATGACACCTCTAAATTAAACCCTAATTTAATTTAAAGAAAATTTTTATAAAAAAGTTATGAAAACCTGCTTTTTCTCAGCTCTCACACACAGTGACACAGACATACCCCCCCCCCAATAAAAAAAGAAGAAAAAATTGGACAAATTGGAATTACTTACAAACAGAAGCAACAAATTACAAAGAAACAAAGAATCAACGAGGATCATCGTCTCTTCCAGCAGCAATCAAAACAAAAATGAGTGAAAAACATACCAAAATTCGAACAAAGATGAAAAGATCTGCGCCGATGGATGAAGTCGGTCTCCTTGTCTGCGCCGGAGGATGGCGTCGGTCTCCCTGTCAGCGCTGGAGGAGGTCGTCGGTCTCCCTTAGCTTGTCTGCAAGTCGGTCGTCGAACAAGGATGAAAAGGAATTGGGCTTTTTTTTTAACTAATTTGAAGTTTAGAGCAAGGTTTTTTTTGGGGTAACAGAGGGAATTTCTGATTTTTTTTTATAATAGAGGGAATTGGGGTTTTAATTTATCCTTTAAAATTTTGATGAGTTTGGTTTTTCTTTTTTCCTTTTTCTTTTAATTAATAAAAAAAAATTTGTTTTTTATATGGAATAAATTTCCTTTTATTAATCTTAGTTTTAGTGTCCAACACAATATTAGATTATTAGGGGACACAATAAGTGAATAGGTCTAATTATATAGGTCAATAGTTTATGTGTCGCCTAAAATAAAATGTAAGACACATTTACTTAACGTGTCCAACTTATAATATAGGCGACACATATACTTTACGTGTCCAACTTATAATATAAGAGACGCATATACTTTACATGTCCAACTTATTTTATAAGCGACACATGTACTTTACACGTCCAACGTATTTTATAGGCGACACATATAATTTACGCGTCCAACTTATTTTCTAGGCGACACATATTATTACACTTTTTTGTGTCGCCCATTGAAAGAGGCGACACATATAGTTTATGTGTCCAATTTTACATAAAAGGTGACACATAAAGTAATTAAAAATAATATGTATTTTAAAAGTAATTATTCTAATTATATGGGTCAAAAGTTTATGTGTAATGACCCAGATTTTATTGGTATTTTTGCCGATATTTATGTGTAATTATGTATTTATGTGTTAGTTCAAATTTAATTTTGAACTATTTATTTTATTTTATGTGAATAATTTCGATTTAATTCGAATTATTTTATTTTCAGTTTTTATTATTTATGTTAATTATTATTTAATTGATTAGAATTTTATTATTTAATTTTCTAATTAATTATCTAATATTTTGGGCCAAATCGATTATTGCATGATTAGTCATGCGGTTTTTGCAAATTAGCCCAATTAATCACGAGAGCCCATTTTTAGGCCCATTTTGCTCTCTTGGCCGGTTTCTTAAGTGGCATGGCAAGGCTTGCCACTTGCCTTGTGTTCACACCTTGACTAACTCTATAAATAGGAGAGTTAGTAAGGCCCTTTGCTCATTTTGCCAACATAAGCTTTTGCCATCAAGTTTGATCACCAAGACTCCCTCCACTACTCTCTTGCCTCACGCCATTTTTGATCAATTGAAGCCATCAATTGTTCATCCATTCTTTCAATCCCAAACTTAAAGATTCAACCTCAATTGATCTTTAAGTGTTCAAACACAAGCCTAAACACATTCATTTCATCCAAGATCTTTAGTTCGGGTTTGGTTTTGGTTCGTGTTTGTGTGCATTTGTGGGTGCTCGTGCGTAGAGGCCGTGTGTGTGAAGAGGTGGTTCGTGTTTGTATCGTGGCCGTGCAGTTGGTGCCGAGGTCGTGCAGATTGGACCGTGGCAGTGGGGGCTCGTGTGGTAACGTGCTGGGCAGCCGTGTGTGCAGGCCGTGTGTGTATGCTCGTGTGGGTGCAACTCGTGGAGACCGTGCCGTGTTGCTAGTGGCCGTGTTTGTTGTGTTTCTGGACTGCATACTTGTGTTGAATTTGTGTGTAATCTTCAATAAGGTAACATGCTTACTCAACCTATTTGGTATACTATGTTTATAGTATGAATTAAATGCATGTTTGGGTAGTTTATTGATGATTATTCATGATTTTATGTATGATTTTATAATCTGATTTTTATGTGATTATATGAGGATTTTGATAAAGGTTTTTCATGGATTTATGATTGATTATATGTTGTAATATGATCATGATTAATGTGTTAAAGTTTGGTTGATTTTGGTTAGTTTTCGAAAGGTTTTGTTGATGATTTTCGTGTGGTTTATGCGTGTAACATGGATGAGTTTGGATGAGTTCTTGATTGAGTTCTTGAATCTTGATTGAGTTCTTGATTGAAGATCTTGAATCTTGAATGAGTTCTTTATGAGTTCTTTGAGTTCTTTATGAGTTCTTGAAGAGTCTTTATGAGTTCTTGGTTAAATCTTGATAATTAAAGAAAGTAGTTTAAAGGTTAAAGAAAATTAAAGATTGAGGCTTAAATGATAAAAGAATGATTATAGAATGATGATTTATGATTGGTTAGACTCAAGATTAAGGCTGGAGGCAGTTCTTGAGAATAACTTCGATATTTTAACTAGTTATCTTCAAAAATCAAGGCATTGAGGCAATTCTTGATTGTAATTTAGTTAAGTTGAGATAATTAAATAAATAATATGATTAAGATGATTAAAAGATTTAATTAAAGATTAGCTTGATTTCATTTTTAGACGCCTGATACTTTGAGTAAGATTCATTGTATTTGGGTTAAGACGTTGCCCCTATTCCATCCGCGGTATTGGGATAGTTGGAGTCATACTATGTGATCTTTGTGAATTTCCAGTAAGATTGGTTTCACGAGACATGGATTTCCAGTAAGATTGGTTTCATGGGGTTTGGGAGTAAGATTCTCAAATCCAAGCATAGTAGAAAGTTCGAATGCGTAAGATGCGTTCGTACGAGCACAGTCCGGTCTAGAATATGAATGATTGCGCCAAAGATAGTTTGATTAGGTTGTTTAAGTCGAGTTCACGTTTTTGGGTTGTTCTCGTACTTTGGTTGTTAATGTTGATTATTTGATTTATGCTATGTGCATGTGTATTCCCATTAGGTGAGTCAGTTATGTTACTCGCCACTGATGGTGGATTGTTGTATATTTTTCAGGTATTTCTGACAATGATACTCTTGCTTAGCTTTGGGTTGGGCGAGCGACGTTTACTGTTGTTTTTATTGTATTTTCTGTTTCAGTTGTTTTTAGATAGTTTTTGACTATTGTGAGGACTTCTATATGTTATGTTTTGACTCTGACATGTGGTTAGAGTTATTCATATTTTAGTTTTTTTTTGTTTGACTTTTGGACTAGTTATGTACAAACTTGTGGGTATTTGTACTTTTGTGGTTTAATAATAATATTTGAGGAATTAGTTTTAATTTCTTAAGTATTTGAGTTGTAGTTTCTAACTACTCGACTCGTCGGTTTCTTCCGCGCCGATTTAAGCGAGTCGGGTCGTTACATTATGTGTCGCTTGAAACAAAATGTGAGACACATAAACTTTACGTGTCCAACTTTATATTATAAGTGACACATATTATTAGACTTTTAGTGTCGCTTCATTGAAAGAAGCGACACATAATGTTTAAGTGTCCCGCTTTATGTAATAGGCGACACATTAACTTATTTGCACAATCTATCTACCACTTTATGTGTCACCTATTTGATAAGAAGGGACACTAAAAGTTTATGTGTCCAACATTATACAGAGGGGACACTAAAGGGGCGACACAATAGGGCAATTTTGTAGTAGTGTCAAATCGGTAAAACTGTCCAGATTTGATTTACAAATTTACTAAAATACTTATTCAATTATGATGGCTACGAAAATTTAGGTGAAATTTCCAATTAGTGTACGTTTTACAGCTTTTGCTAATTTTTCGTAATTTTTAGACTTCGTTTGATATGGCAGAAAATTCTGAACCTGATTATAGTTTAATCTGATCGGTTAGTTATAAAATCCCTTAAAATTAGTAAATGATGTTATTTTTGGACGAAACTTATGCACGTTAAACCTTGAACCTATTTTTAACTTTCATTAAAATTTCCAGATTATTCGAGACCTTTAAAAAGTTTTTCTTAAATTTAAATCTTTAAAATCAGATTGTGTAAAATAGTGTGATTAAATTACTAAAATACTTTTAAAGTATATTTGTCGAATCTCTTGTTCAAATTATGAAAGTCGAATGATGATGGATTTTTGGGTTTTGTTCGAAAATCTTGATTTTTATTAAAGTATGGATTTTTATTAAGTTAGTCTAATTTAATTATTGAACTTTTGTTTTAATTAATTAAATCCTTAAATTTCGATTTTTGATTTAAATATTTTGGTTCGAAATTTAACCTTGAAATTTAAAGTTTGGATTTTTATAAAATTAATTTATTTTAATAATTTAATTTACAATTATTTCGAAATTAATTAATTAAATTCTTTTATTATAGTTATTTATAAAAGCTGTGTATTTTGAATTAAATAAAATAAAATTATGTTTAAATATTATTTAATTTAATCCTTTATTAGATTATGCAATGCCAATTAATTATTTTATTTAATTTATGATTATGAATTGTTATGATTGCTTAATTTGTTATTAAGTTTAGAAGTCAAGATAGGTTGTGGACTAGAGTTGACTAAGTAACAGGTTAGGTCGATTTAGAGTTTAGGTGTAAGTTCAGATAAAATAATAACATAATAATGAAGGAAAGGAAACAGAGTAAGAGGATATTGTCTTGTTTCAATCTCTGGCTAGGAAAGACTTGGTATTTAAGATGGCCGATATACGTGCCACACCTCTCTTTCCTGGGACTTCGAACATCTCAGTTCCAATTACGGTCACCTAGTACTTCCAATTATGGTATACTCTACCGGGTTTAAGGAATTGACGGCTGGCATATACTGATAAATGGAATTGACGGACAGTTATCCCGATAATTGAGGAATTGACGGCCGGTATGAGCACCATATATAATACATAATAAATGATGAGGAAAGATGATGATAAGAATGAGATAATGAAAGATAATAGCCTATGAAGTGACCGCCCATCTAGTGACCTAAGGTGCCACGAACATGGGTATAGTCGAAGCCACTGTCTCGCTGCGGAATGGCAATAAATTGTTTATGTTGTATGTTAATATTGATCTCATTAACTTGTGTGGACTTTTTGTTTGACTTGTTCTGACTATTATATGCTTAATTGCGTTCTACTATTAAGTAGAAAATTCTAATTACTCCCCACTGACTGTGGACCCCGCCCCCATTCCCCTTTCAGGTAAAGAAGAAGAATAAGCCGGGTGTTAGAGAGGGTTGGGACTTTTGAGCTTGCAAGAGTAGCAATTTAGCTATCCATTTAGTATTAGTCCTAGTCTTATGTTAATATTCGTTGCTTGTAACAGTATTTTAGTGGATTAATGAGAACCTTTGGAATAATTCTAGTTGGGTTTTATTAAGATTTCTAATAATAAATGATTAAGTGTTAGAGCTTCCGCTTTAAGTTTTGATCATTATAAAGTCGTTTATTAATGATCCGTGTTGTTGTTTTCTCCGAAAACAACGTTGCTAAAATACAAGTCGTTACAGGACCCCCATTCCCTTTTTCAGTTAGTGAAGAAGATTGATTGGGTTGTTGCGAGGGGTGGGATTTGTGAGCTTTCAATTGTAGCAACTTTTAGCTACTTAATCTTTTTTTCAGTAATCCTAACCTAAATTTGTTCCCCTTAGAGTTGTAGTAGGAATTAATAGCTTTAATGAATTTTGGTTAACTATAGATTTTTCAAGTAATAAAATGGCTAAGTGTTAAAACTTCCGCTTTTATTCTAAGTCCTGTTTTATAAGATTTTAGAGTAATGATGATTCGTATTGTTGTTTTTTCCGAAAACAATGTTGCTAAAATGCGGGTCGTTACAAATATATTTCTTTTTGTTAATTTTAACAGGTTTTTTATTAATAACATCATATTTGGGAATTTAATCATAAAGATGTATTATCTTTGGAATTAAAAATAACTCGGTAGTACCATTGTGAATTCACCAAAACACGGTAGTACCAATGAGAATTTCACTCATCACGCATGACTGCGTAAGATGCAAGCCTACAACTACCAAAAGTGAAAATTCATTACTCTAATTAAAATTACAACTCCTTGCCTTTTTTCCCAAATCAATGCTTCATTCCTTTCTCAATATTTCTGATTTCCAATTCTCTCTCATCCCTCTTTCTTAATCACTCTTCCTATTTTCAATTGAAAACCTAAATTTATTCAACTACCTAAATTAATTACAATTAATTCTTATAATTTCTATCTAAACATTTTCATGCCTACTTTAAATTTATTATCTGTAAGATTTATTTTCAATTTTTAATGAAATGCAAAAGTTGGAGATCTTGAAGTATATTGTTACCTCTTCCAAAATTCAAGTTTAATTACTTTGTTATTTTGAACCTTGATAGATCTCCAATCCTCCAAACTTCAGGTAATTAATAATTATCTATTTATCTTGAATTAATTAATTTTTTTATAATTTTCGAAAATAAATAAATGTAGATTGTAGAATTTTCTGAAATAACTAATCTGATATTCTTGTTTTGCTCAGTTGTTCTTTTGTTTTTTTATAATTTTCGTAAATAAATAAATGTTGATAAGTAGAATTTTCTTAAATAACAAATCTGATTTTCTTGTTTTGTTTAGTTGTTCTTTCATTTTTTTTTTATAATTTTCGAATTTCAGAAATAAATAAATGTAGATTGTAGAATGTTTTGAAATAACTAATTTGATATTCTTGTTTTGTTCAGTTGTTCTTTTTTTTTTTCTGTTTAAAATGATCATGTACTTTTTAATTTGTAGAGTGTAATTATGTAAAAAGTAAAATCTGGATAGGATACAATAAAAGGTTTGACAATCTATCCTACCCAGATTTTTATAGTTCATAAATTTCATCATGAGGGGCCCATTTTTTAAAGTTCGCCCTGGGCCAAATTATACTTTGGAACAACCCTGTATTTAGTCACAAGACTCACTAAAAATTATTGAACTTGAAATGTGTGGTGGATATTGTGCAAACAAACTTAGCTTGAAGGAATCAACTTACTAGTTTTATATACTTATTCCGGTATTAACCAATACATACATATGTCAATGTCTACATAAAAAACAAGAACTCTAGGAAATCTCTTAACTTACTTTATGTCTTTTATTACAACAATTGGGTTGTGGCGATAATTCTTTGTTGGCTTTTGAACAGAGGCGGGAATCTCAATCAGTATCATAAGATTGTTTGAAAAAATTAATTGCGAAAATAGAACAAATAAACTAAGATTGATGTACAAAAATAACTTGAAGTCATAAACATATAAGTTTAATCTACGTCGTGGAGTTTCCAAACAACTCCACCAAATCTGAACCCAACAAAGATGTATAATATGTACCAACTTTGACTTAGGGGTGAAAATGCGGTGTATAGTTTGGATTATTGCCAAAACCAAATTTGAACTATAGTAATTCGGTTTTGTAATTTTCGATCTGAATCCAATCAAACCAAAAAGTTTGTCAATTCTATCCAAACTTTAACTTAGGATCCGTTTGTTTTAAATTAAAATTGAATTTAGGAAAAAATATAAATGTATTTCCTAAAATAAAAAAAAAATGTAATTTAAGTAATTAAAAAATGACTTTAAATTATGTTTAGGTATTTAAAATAAATAAAAAAATCGTGCAATCCTGTCCATACGTTTCGGTAGTGGGTACACTAGAATTTTCACCAACCGCCCCCCCCCCCCCCCCGGCCGCCCCCCTTCCCCCTGTCACTGGTTGCTTGTGCTGTTATATAAGTTGAATATTGGCCATAACGAATTTTGCCGTTGTTTTGATTGCAAGTTGTATACTAAATTGTATGAAGGATACTTGAGTTACATGAGCTGCTTGGAAAGTCTTATCGAGTATGATCTCAATTGCTTCATCAGCAAACTTCAATTCGATAGGATTCACATAGAATCGCAATCTAACATTATTAGCTAATCTCTGTCTTGTTCTCTCTGTATTTTCTTGCCTGCTCTCCGGCCAATTATATATTTTGTTTCCATTAAAGTGCTGATTTCAAGACGCTTTACTTTTTCAATTCGATTGTTAAGATGGTTACATAAAGCGTCTTGAAAATGGGTTGATTCCATTCAAGTCTCTGTATTTTCTTGCGCTTCTCAGACTGCTTTTAGCGTTTCTTTTAGTGTTTCTGGCAGTTGTAGTTCTGTGATTATATTGATGATGACGGGCTTATAACATAAGCAAGGAGTAATTTCAATTAGCTTTATTTATTCAAGAACAAAAAACAAGGAAAATCTCTGATTTATTCAATTAGCTTTAGTTGATTTTGGTGGCAAGAAGACAAGATAGACTTCACCTTCTTTAGGCTTATATTATGATTTAATTTTAATTTGATGGCACTGGTTTGATTGAATTGAGCATCATGAGGTGATTAGGTAAATGTTGATTGCGATTCTATGTGAATCCGAATTGAAGTTGGCAGATGAAGCAATTGAGATCTTACTCGATAAGACTTTCCAAGAAGCTCATGTAAATCAAGATGGGAAGATCAATACATAGATAGATCTGAGTGGCATCACTTTGTATCAAAAAACATCATTTGTTCTTGAAAATAATGACGCTCCAATATCTCAGGGACATTAGAACTAGAGGTGTCAAAATGGGTGTTTGGGTTGGGTTCAGGTCAGGTCAATGTGGGTCGGGTCATTGCGAGTGTCGGTCCCTTTCGGGTCGGGTCAAGTGTGAGTCGGGTCGGGAGCGGGTTGAGATGGTAACGGGTGTAGGTTATGTTCGATTGGGGTTAGCGGGTCGGGTGTCTTTCAGTTCAGGTTGGATCAGGTCGGGTTAAATGCGGGTTGAAACAGGATCATTGTGGATTTGGGTCGCAATGGACACTACGCCAAAATTAGGCTTTTATAGCGCCTTTTTAATAACGGTTTAGAGAGAACCGCTATTAAAGACTTTCAAACTAGCCTTTTATAGCGGTTCTTTAATAACCGCTATTAAAAGTGGCTCTTTTATAGCGGTTATTAAAGAACCGCCGTTAAAAGTGGGACTTTTATAGCGGTTAGTAAGGAACCGCTATTAAAGGTAGTGCATCATAATTCAGCAACCATACCACTACAAATGCCATGTGCCGCCGCCTCAATTTCATTTGTATATTGCTTCATCTTCTTCAAACCCAAGTTCCTCTGTATTTCATTTGTATTTGTAAACCTAATACCCAAAATTCATCAGTTCTCCATCAACAACTCACTGCATCGCTAAGATTTCCACCTCCTCTACACCTCGCCGCGCCGACAACTCGCCAACCACCCATTAGCGACATATCTTCCTCCTCCTTTGTTCATCCTCCACCAATGGCGATTGTTCAAGGTATTTTTTTCTCTATCAATTCTTGATTTCTGGTTTTACAATTATTTTTATTTTTTAATTATTTTTGTTTTATAGCAACCACATTCCCTCAAACCCTTATCTATTCCTAATCCCAAATAGGGCAAATTGTACAACGACCCACTACAAATGAGAAACTCAAAAATCAAAATCATTAGTCTTTTCTTTGCCTTTTTACTGAATAATTTTTTGGGTAATTTTGGTATATATAAAGCATTGAATTTCTACTTATTAACTTAACTTTCATTTGTTCAGGATTACTTCTAATTTTTGGAGCATTTGGTATTCCAATTGTCTGCAGCTCCATTGAAAAGTGAAATATGTTTGCATAATAATGAAGTTTACCCCTTTTTTTAAGTATTATTCAATAGTTATATAAGTAATATCTAGAAGTTGTAAATACAATGTTACATTGATTTCATTTTAGTTTCGCATCTTAATTTTATGTAATTATGTTTGAAATTTTATAAGAAGTATGAATTTTCTGGGTAATGGCATGTGAATGGTAGAGCTTGAATTGTTTTAAATAAATTTTTTTTTTTGCGTATCTAACAACTTTTTATAGCGGTTATTTAATAACGGCTATTAAAGCAAGATCCAAATTTTAATTATAGAACCACCTTTTATAACGATTATAGAACAACTATAAAAAGTCCAGTATGCCTTTTATAGCTGTTAATACAATAGCGGTTAAAAACCGCCATAAAAAGCTAATAAAAACCGCTATAAAAAGCCTTTTTTGGCGTAGTGGGATTGGGTTGTTACGGGTTTAGGCTGAATTGGGTCAGTTCGCTCATGAGTCGAGTGCATTTGGGTCGGGTGGTTGTTGGATTGGGCCTATTTTTGGGGTTGATTGATCTTGGAACAGGTATATTCGGGTCGTTCATTTGGTGCGGGTCGGTTTCGGGTCGGGCCAAGAAATTTGGAGCAATGGGCAATGATATGTGAATTTGGAATCGCAAAATTATGCCTGTCCCGAGATTATATACTTTAGGGGTCATTTTTACCCGGCCGCATATGTCACGAGTCGTTTGAATGCTTGTTAACGCCGTACGTGAATACAGACTAATAGGAGTCGCCACCATGCGTTTATACGGTCCACGGACGCCGAAGAAGTACTGAAAGCCAGGAGCAATCGGCCCCATATGGTCGTGCACCAAAGTATGGGTTCGGGGACAGGTTACGAGCCAATCGTGCATTGGACCCGCCCGCCTGCAAGCGGTCTCTACTAGGTCTCTTTTGTAAGATCATTTTTCAATTTGTAGAGCAATAGAGATAACTCAATTTTAGCCCTAATTTGCGAATTACTAAGTTGGTTGAGATTAATGCATAAATTAGCCTAAAATTATTTTGTGATCACTTTGAAATTAATCAATATTATTACACTAGAATGAGTCCAAAAGTCCGAATGAGAAATCAAGATTCAAATCATATAAATCACATAAAAAGAATTTCAACATGATGATGGCATGGAATCGAAAAATGCGAACGTGTCTCGAATCCCGTGCAATTATAAAGTCAAAATAAATAAATAGAAAAAAGCTACATGGAATGATGCAAAATATGCAGAAAAAAGGCATGACATGGATTAGATATTAAAGAAAGTTACACGAAATAAAACATGTATTAACACAAACAAAAAGCCAAAATCGCAAGATATCATGATGAACGCAAGTCATAAATTAAAATGAAAATTAAAATAAAATTAAGCATATTGACATTGGATAAAAAGGGTCTCAGAAATGTGTACCGAAATGTGCGGCGGTCGATAACGATCTCAAGATTAGCGCGCCAAATACCAGGATCAGTGATTGAAAATGCTTGGAATGTATTTTATATGTGCTTAATATTGATTTTGACAGAGTTTTTGAATGATTTTAGATAGATAATATGTAATAGAGAGAGAAGTAGAAGTTATAAAGTTAGAGCGTTGTTTTGAAAAGCCGAACAGAGAGTCGTATTTATAGGCAAACAGAGGCAAAAATCGACCCCGGAGGACACCAGACCTGCGCCTAGGCACAGGTCCAGTTACAGGACCTGACGCAGGTCAGTATTAGTGACCTGCATCTAGGCGCAGGTCCAGCTGTGATCCGGGTTGATTTTGTTTGCTTATTTTGCGCGTGATTCTCCGAGATATTATGCGATAACGATACGATTACGGGGATCATTATCTGATTATCGTAATATTACCGTAATATTTGAGATTCTGGGAGATTCCACGCGGTTCCGGAATAATCCGGGCTGTTCTGGATTGTTCTCGGACCATTTTCGGGTTTTTCGGACTATTTTGAAAAATGTGCTAAAAATGCCAAAAAAAATATGGGAAAATATGGAGAATTTCTAGAAAAATATAAATGAGTAAAAAGTGGGGGAAAAGTTGACGATGCAGGCGTAAAATTACTAAAATGCCCCTAAGAATGGAAAATGCTTCGAAAATTCATAGAAAATCGATATAAAATCAGAAACTTATGGGAAAATTACCAAAAATTATAGAAAAAAGCAATTAACCTAGAAATATTATTTGATGCAATGGAAAGTGACTAAAATGCCCTTAGAAAATAATTATGCATAAAAATAAATTAATAAAAATCTTAAAAAACTTCCGAAAAATCCCAAAACGAGTCGTGAACCTCTAAAACTCCTATAAATAGTGTGAGAGTGGTATGAGAGGGGTAAAGAGGTGGAATTTTGGCACACTAGCTCAAGACCGAACCTGTGCAACATGGTACATTCATCATAGACCGTTGGGAGCTAACTGAGGTGCCAGAATTAGGTGTCTACATATACAAATTACAAAGTCAGTTCCATTCCATTTGGGACAAAAATCAAGATTGGAAGATCCTTAGATAGATCTGAGCTGAGTGGCATCACTTTGTATCAAAAAAATCCTTCGTTCTTGAAAATAAGAGCGCTGCCGTGTAACTCAACTTGAGGTATTTAACAAAACAACTCAAAGGGCCTTCTTGTCATTTAATGCCCTAAGTTTAGTACCAAGTAATATTTTATTGCGATTCTATGTGAATCCGAATTGAAATTGGCAGATGAAGCAATTGAGCTCTTACTCGATAAGACTTTCCAACAAGCTCATGTAAATCAAGATGGGAAGATCCATACATAGATCTAAGTGGCATCATTTTCTATAAAAAAAACATCCTTAGTTCATGAAAATAATGACGCTCCAATATCTTAGGAACATCATGACTAGAGGTGTCAAAATGGGTGTTTGGGTTGGGTTCATGTCAGGTCAATGCGGTGTCAGTCCCTTAGGTTTCGGGTCAGTTTCGAGTCGGGTCAAGTTTGCGTCGGGTTGTGAGCGAATTAAGAAGGTAGCGGGTGTAGGTCGGGTTCGACTCGGGTGAACTTTAGGATGGGTGTCTTTCAGGTTGGGTTAAATGAAGGTTGAAACAGGTTCATTGCTGGTTTGGGTCGCAATGGGTTAAGTTGTTACGGGTTCAGGCTGAATTCGGTCGGGTCCTCATGAGTCGAGTGCATTTGGGTCGGGTCATTATCGGATTGGGCCCATTTTTGGGGTCGATCAATCTCGGAATAAGTATATTTGGGTCGCTCATTTGGTGCAGGTCGGTTTCGGGTCGGGCCAAGGAATTTTGGAGCAATGGGAAATGATATGTGAATTCGGAATCGCAAAATTATGCCCACCCCCAGATTATATAAATGTCAGTTCCATTCCATTTGGGACAAAAATCAATGCCATATCGAGGTCTAATGAATTCAGATTAGGCAATTCTACATTTTTTGAAACTTGCACGTCTACTTAGAATCCATTCGTTTTAATCTATTTGGGCAAATATGTATGCGATTGCCGATCCGGTATCCGTTTTTTTAACCCAAAAAGCGGGTATCCGATCCGATTTTAAAAATCGGAGCATTTACCTGGTTTGTAAAACCAGACACCGGGTCTGATCCAGATTTCAGGGTATTCGGATTTTCGGGTACCCGGATTAACCAGGTCAGATCCGGGTCATAAAATTGCGACTCGAAAAATCGGATTTCAGGTATCCGGAATTTGGTAATTAATAATTTTTTTTCATTGTCAAAAAACTATCTAATATATAAATTTCCATTCATTCATGTTTTAACTAGTTTATAAAAGATATTTTAATTAATGATTGTTATTACCAAGAATACTTGAATAAAAAAAGATGAGGCAAATGCGACAGGTTATCCAAAATTAAAAATGAAGTTTAATTTGGTTAAAAAATACATCTTCATAACACTCACAAATTTCCATTTCTCATTGAAAGAATAACATGTCATATGTAATCCCATTTCTCATTTCTTAAAAATAGTTAAAGAACCAACGCCTCAAGCCCTCAATGACTTAATTATTATGTTTAGAGCAAATGACTATTTAGATGATTGATTGACTTAATTTTTTGTTTTAACTTTTGCTTCTTGCTCAATGTCGGCGCAGCTTCCTACATAATGGACTGACCAATTTGAATCTGGAATTCAGGTTAAAGTTTAAGAGCATGTTTGATATTGTTTTTTTTTTAGTATTGCAAATTGTTTACTCAAAAAAAAATATTGAAAATTGAATCAAATAACCAATTTCATTGCTTATTGTTTGATATGATATATTGGTAATACACATAATTTCTTAATGGAAACGATTACCAACATTTTGGAGTGACAATTTGACACTCCATCTTGTGATTTTTATGCATTCCATCCCTTCTCACGTGATCGAACAGTGGCCTAAAATACTATTCATGTGAGAGGAGCTGAAGTGCACAAATTAAAAGATAAATTGACCAAAATTAGTGGCCCCATTTTGTTACCCTTATTAACGTTGCGGAGTTGCCATAACAAATCTTTTCCTCTAATTGTTTTTTTTATTCCATTTTCTTAATTATATTAAATAATAAATAATGGTATGATTTGATTTTACCTTTCCTTTTCTAATTTATACAAACACCTCTAAATTAGTTTGCATAGAATCGTCCATTTAAGTGGATTTAGATTGTGTCCTTGACCTATTGTTATGTTTTTTCTTAAACAGACTATTGCTGTAATTCAAGCTGGTCATGGACTTCTTTAATTAGGTTCCTGCAAAATTGTGGGTCGCCTCATCTTCATCTTACTGTCTTAATTTTCTCACATTTGATCCACCTTTTTATCCTTTTATCCACCTTAAGCCACCAACTTAATTTCAATAGTGAAAACATTAAAAAAATTACATAAAAACTCACCATACGCCATCCGGGTCCAATTCTCGAACCCCAGCTGTGGACGTAGAAGCTTTGCCCTGATCCTTGTTGCCACCCTCAAACTGACCAGTTTGTCCCTCGGGTTCTCGCGTCGGAGTAGTCTCATGCGCAGGAGTAGAGTGAGATAAAGGAGTGAGATGAGGCAGCGATGGAGTAGGTTGAGACGTCGGAGTAGTCTCAAGCGTAGGAGTAGGGTGAGACATAGCAGCCTGAGACACAGATGGCTGAGGACGAAGTGGACGATTCCGAGGGCGAAGCTGTAGTACTGGAGGTAACGTAAACTATGGTGGTGGAGATAACGTAAACGTAGGCTGAGAAGGAGTGGAAGGTGAAATCACCGACAGTCTCCTAGACAACTCAACATGACGATTAAGGTCACCAGGACGCAATATCGGCCTAGACCCAGTAGGACGAACCGAAGACTGAGAGGGAGAATCCTGGCGGGTCTGGGAGTTCTGACGCTGAGCCTCCGAATCTGCCATGTTCCTGCATAAAGTAGCATAATTCAACTCAAGAATATGGAAAGAATTTGCATGTAGATAATCTAAAACAAGCCACACATTTACATCCTAAAAATGAGTGAAAGACATTCAAGAACAGTCCCAAAATGGGGACTATTCAAGACTTAATTACTCCTAATGAGTAAGCCTTGAACGGGTATCTAGGCCAATGATACATATCCATTTCAATTGCACACTTACGTACTTACAAACACATACATATATACACATAATGTACATACTTAACTACACAAAAAAATTCATTATTTAACAAACATTATAATAATTTTAAATTGCGTCATTATTCATATTCAAAACTTAAATAGTTGCATGTATACATACATACTTAATTGCATACATACATACTTAATTGCATACATACAAACATACAAAATTCATCTTAAAAAAATCTATATACATTCGAACAACACTAAACAAAACGAAATCCAACAAAACAACTCACAAACTTTCGAAATGCATTGAAGAAACTGAAACTTTCAAAATGTTATACTACAATAAAAATGTGAAGATTTTTAAAGTGAACGGAACTCCAAAAATCTTCAAATATTTGAATTACAATGAACAAACAACATCAAACAAAATTGAGCAAGCTAAAATCCAACAAATTTCAAACAAACAACATCAAACAAAATTCAGCGAGCTAAAATCCAACAAAATAGCTCAAAAAATCTAGAAATTGAACAAACGAAATTGAAGTAACGAATTTCGAGCAAAAAAGGAAAAAAATCATACCTACAAAAAAAAACTAACATAATACACATACATAATACATACATAGACATAGACATACATACAAATACATAATACATTAACATACATACATAATATACACACATACACATACAAATACATACATAATACATACACATACACATACATACAAAAAAATTCAATAAAAATTTAATAAATTCAAAACAAAACAACACATAAATAATACACACACATGCATACAAATACATACATAATACATACACATACACATACATACAAATACATACATAATAATTAAATAAATTGAAAAAATAAATAAATAAATAAAAAACCCTAACCAGCGAGCAGTGGCACAGCAGTAGGCGCGGCGGCGAGCAGAAGGGACGGCGGTGACCAGGAGGTACATGACGGCGAGCAGGAGGCGGTGCGCAGAAAGAAAGAGAGAGAAAGAGAAGGAGAAAGAAAGAGAAAGAAAGAGAAGGAGAAAGAAAGAGAAGGAGAAAGAGAGAGGTCGGAGGTCGGAGGTGGGTGGCCGGAGGTGAGAGAGAGAGAAAGTAAGGGTTTGGGGTGGCCGGTTTGAGAGAGAGAGAGAGAGAGTACGAGTGGAGAAGAGTACGGTCGGTATTTGTCGACTAGGAAAATGGCGGTCGGTAAAAGCGGTCGGGCGAACGAGATTTTCTTGTTGTGTAAGTTGATTTTGATAATTAGATTTGACTTTTATTGTAAATAAAAATATACATACATTTAAATTTTTTTTTGTAATATTAATTCATTTTTAATATTTTTGGATTCACCTAAATTAATTTTAGATTTTGTTATTTTAAAAATTAAATTAAAAATCCGAAATTAATTTAGATAAATCCAATAAAATTAAAAATGAATTAATGTTACATTTAAACAATATACAAATTTTTTTTTTTAAAAAAGTCAAATCTAATTACTAACTAAATTATTTTGACTTTGGTGTTCGTTTTTTCGACGACTATAGAAGAAACAAGACTTCACATTCTTTAGGCTTTATATTATGATTTAATTTGGATGGCACTGGTTTTATTGAATTGAGCGCCATGAGGTGATCAGGCAAATCTTGATTGGGATTCTATGTGAATCCGAATTGAAGTTGGCATATGAAGCAATTGATATCTTACTCGATAAGACCTTCCAAGAAGCTTATGTAGATCAAGATGGGAAGATCGATAGATAGATCTGAGTAGCATCACTTTGTATCAAAAAAACATCGTTCTTGAAAATAATGACGCTCCAATATCTCAGGGATATCACCACTAGAGGTCTCAAAATGGGTGTTTGGATCGGTTCAAGTCGGGTCAATGTGGGTCGAGTCATTGCGGGTCGTGTCATTGCGAGTGTCAGCCCCTTGGGTTTTGGGTCAGGTCAAGTTTAGGTCGGTTCGGGAGCGGGTTGAGATGGTAGCGGGTGTAGGTCAGGTTCGATTCGGGTTAGCTTTGGGTCGGGTGTCTTTCTGGTCGGGTTCGATCAAGTCGGGTTAAATGCAGGTTGAAACAGGTTCATTGCGGATTTGGATTACAATTGGTAGGGTTGTTACGGGGTCAGGCTAAATTGGGTCAGGTCGCTCATGAGTCGAGTGCATTTGGGTCGGGTCGTGTCGGATTGGGCCCATATTTGGGGTCGATCGATCTCGGAACGGGTATATTCGGGTCGTTCATTTGGTGCGGGTCAGTTTTAAGTCGAGCCAAGGAATTTGGAGCAATGGGCAATGATATGTGAATTCGGAATCGCAAAATTATGCCCGCCCCGAGATTATATAAAAGTCAGTTCCATTCCATTTGGGACAAAAATAAATGCCATATCGAGGTCTTATGAATTCGGATTAGGCAATTCTACATTTTTTTAAAAGAGCCAAGTCTACTTAGGATCCATTCGTTTTAGTCTAATTGGGCAAATTAAAGCCGGGTTTATAGCTGGGCATGGGCCGGGCCAGCACGAGGGCTAACTCGGCACGGCAGGGTTTGGGCCCGGCCCAGCAGGACCCTGCTATAAGCACGACACGGCACGAAGGAACGAATGGTGCGCCGTGGGCCACCCACGAACACCATTTTGAAAATTTGGGACGAGCCCGACACGAGCACGATGGGCCAGTCCGCAAGTTGGCACCCTCATTTTGATTAAAATTTCAAAATTTATAATAATTTGTATAAGACACGATGGCAAGGCACGAGTCGGCCCGGCACGGCACGTGGGCTGGGCCGTGTATGGACCTTATATGTTATAACTTGGCACTAGCCCGACACGGCACGAACTTTTCTTGGCCCGTATAGGCATGGCATGCTATGGCACGAGGCAAGCGGGCTTGGCACGTGGGCCGTCCCGGCACGGCCCATTCCCACCTTTAGCCGGGTTATAGGGGCAAACAAAAATGTCTTTATGCGATTTCCGATCTCGTATCCGGTTTTTTTAACCCAAAAAGGCGGGTATCTGATCCGATTTTAAAAATTGGAGCATGTACTTGGTTTGTAAAACTAGATACCAGGTTAGATCCGAATTTCCGGGTACCCGGATTACCCTGGTCAGATCCAGGTCATAAAATTGCGACCTGAAAAAACCGAATTTCCGGGTATTCGGACTTTGGTAATTAATAATAATTTTTTTTAAATTGTCAAAAAAATATCTAATATATTAATTTGCATTCATTCATGTTTGAACAAGTTTTTAAAAATATTTTAATTAATGATTGTTATTACCAAGAATACTTGACTAAAAAAGGATGAGGCAACTGCGATAAGTTATCCAAAATTAAAAATGAAGTTTGGTTAAAAAATACATCTTCATAAGACTCATAAATTTCCATTTCTCATTGGTAGAATAACATGCCATATGTAAAACCATTTTCCATTTCCCATTTCCTCATTTCTTGAGAACAGTTAAAGAACCAACGCCTCAAGCCCTCAACGGCTTAATGATTATGTCTAGAGCAAATGAATATTAAATGATTGATTGACTTAAATTTTTTTTTTAACTTTTGTTTCTTGCTCTATGTTGGTCACAGCTTCCTACAGAATGACTGACCAATTAGAATTCGGAATTCAGGTTAGAGTTTAAGAGCATGTTTGATATTGTTATTTTTTTAGTATTAGAAATTGAATCAAATAAGCAATTCCATTGCTTATTGTTTGATATGAGATATTCGTAATACACATAATTTCTTGATGGAAACGATTACCAACATTTTGGAGTGCCAATTTGACACTCCATCTTGTGCTTTTTATGCATTCCATCCCTTCTCATGTGAACAGTCGCCTAAAATACTATTCATGTGAAAGGAGATGAAGTGCATAAATTAAAAGATAAAGCGCCAAAAATTAGTGGCTTCATTTTGTTACCAATATTAACCTTGCGGTCATGTTTTTAAATCTCAGTTGCAGTAGCTGTCGCGGTAAAGGTTGCGGAACCACATTCGCGGGTAATGCGGATGGTTAGCGGCCATTGCGGCCTAATATCTCGATCGCGGTAAGCTCAAAATCATTTACAATGCGGTTGCAATGCGGTGATGCAACCTTGATTTAATACCATGCTTGCGGTAACAAATCTTTTCCTCGAATTATTTTTTGATTTTTCTTAATTATATTAAATAACAAATAGGAAAAATTCATATGAATAATCCCAACTATTGGAGGTCTTCCAATATTAATCCCAATTATAGGTTATTACACTATAATCCAAACTAAGGGAGTAGTTTTATGATATTAGTCCATACTAACTTTTGACCGGCTCCGATTTACTTCGTAAAAAGGGAGGAAGGTATAGTCAAGTACAATAAATAAGAAAAGAGGAAAGATAACGAATAATTTATGAATTGGTGATCGATTATAATAGGTTAAATAAGTAAATGGACTAATATCATAAAATAACCCCAAAAGTTTGGATTATACTGTAATAACTAATAGTTGGGATTAATATTGGAAGACGTCCAATAGTTAGGATTATTTATATGAATTTTTCCTAACAAATAATGGTATGATTTGATTTTACCAGTTTACCTTTCCTTTTCTAATTTATACAAACACGGAAACACCTCTAAATTAGTTTGCGTAGAATCGTCCATTTAAGTGGATCTAGATTGTGTCCTTGACCTATTGTTATGTTTTTTTTAACAGACTATTGCTGTAATTCAAGCTAGTCATGGACTTCTTCAATTAGGTTCCTACAAAATTATGAGTCGCCTCATCTTCATCTTACTGTCTTAATTTTCTCATATTTGATCCACCTTTTTATCCTTTTGTTTTGAACATGTATATATGTAATAACCCGAAATTTTAGGTATTTTAAATTTTTGTTTATTATTTAATTACTTATTTTGATGGGCAAAGATTCAAACCTGAATTAAAAACTGAGCCCAAACTCTTTACCTTACTTTGTCAATCAAGGGCCAAAGCCCAAATTAGTCTTAATCCCTTAGCTTCACACGGCCCAAAACCCTTTTTATTTATCCCTTTTAATTAATTTGTTTATTTCTATTAATCTAAAAACATATCTAAGAAAAGATCCTACTTTTATATTTTTCTCTCCTAAATTTTAGGAGTTCACTCAACCATCCAAGCATCTATAAAAACCCTCCCTTGCTATTCAAAACTTACAGCACCATCAAACACCAAACATCAATATTATTCTATTCTTTTTTTTCTCTTCTACAAATAAAAACTTCACATTAAATTAAATCTTGAAGCTCACAACAAACCTTCCTAAAAAGATTGAAACAAGAGAACAACACCAACTTTATTCGAGTATCATACACGGCCAAAACATTCACCACCTTCGAATCTTGACCCATCAATTGAGGTAATTAGATGTTTTACCTAATATGTGAACTAATCAAATATATAATTGTTAGAACATGTTTAGAATTGCTAAAAATTATATTTTTGATGTTTGAATTATTATTATTGATATTAAACAATTGAATGATTATAAGTGTGTTGTTGAGTGTATGAATTTATTTCTTGATCAAATATTGTTATTTCTTGATGAATTTTTTGTGGGAGTTTTTTTACTGGTTTATCATGAATCAAGATTTATTTCGTGGCAAAATTCTTCCTTTTCTTGCTTATAATAATTTAATCTGTCAAACCGGTAAAACTGTCCAGATTTAGTTTACGAATTTATTAAAATACTTATTCAATTCGTATGACTACGAAAATTTAGGTGAAAGTTCTAATTAGTGTTTTATGTCTTTTGTTACTTTTTCGTAATTTTTAAATTTCGTTTGCTATAGCAGAAAATTATGAAACTGATTATAGTCTAATCTGATCGGTTAGTTATAAAATCCCTTAAAATTAGTAAATGATATTATTTTTGGACAAAACTTGTGCAAGTTAAACCTTGAACCTAGATTTAACTTTCATCAAAATTTCCAGAATGTTATACACCTTTAAATGGTTGTTCTTTAATTTAAATGGGTAAAATCAGATTTTGTAAAGTAGTGTGATTAAATTACTAAAATACTTTAAAGGTATATCTTGTCGAATCTCTTGTTCAAATTATGATTCTTTATGACTTTCTTGATTTAATTTTATTAATTGATAAGTTCTTGAATTAAAGATGGCTAATCTTGATTTTCTTAAAGAGGGATGTCGAATGAAGAGCGGTTTATAGTGTAATATAATTATTGTTATTGTTTAGAATTAATTAATTAAATTCTTGAATTATATTGTTTATTATTTATTTATGAAATTGTCGTGTGTATTGAGGATTCTGAATTAATATGATTGTCTAAGTTGTTATTAAGTCTAGAAGTCAAAGTTAGAATGTTTGACCTAGGGTTGACTAAGTAATAAGTTGGTTTGATTTAGAGTCAAAGTAATGAGTTTAAAAAAATATTAATAATATAATAATGAAGGAAAGGAAACAGAGTAAGAGGATATTGATTTGTTTCGATCTCTGGCTAGGAAAGACTTGGTATTTAAGATGACCGATATACATGCCGCACCTCTCTTTTCTGGGATTTCGAACATCTCAGTTCCAATTACGGTCACCTAGTACTTCCGATTATTGTATACTCTACCGGGTATAAGGAATTGACGGCTGGCATACACTGATAATTGGAATTGACGGCTGGCATACACTGATAATTGGAATTGACGGACAGTTATGTCATTATCAATTGATGGCCGGTATGAGCACCATATAAAATACATAATAAATATTGAGGAAATATGATGATGAATTTGAGCTAATGAAAGCTAATGTTAATAATAATGGAACAATGGAGTGTTATAGTTGTATGTTGAAGTCAGACCAGTGGAACAATTAAGTACATTTTTTCGTACGTTGAAGTTGGACCATTGGAATGGTGGAGTACAACTGTTGTACGTTGAAGTTGGACCAATTGAAGATAATTTAAAGGATAAATGGAACAATGGAGTGCAATAGCCGTATATTGAAGTTGAACCAATGGAACGATGAAGCACATTTGTCGTGCGTTGAAGTTGAACCATTGGAACGATGGAGTGCGATTGTTGTACGTTGAAGTTGGACCGATGAAAGATAATGAATTGATTAATGAAAGATGAGTTGTCACAGTCTATGGAATCTAGAGTCTTGAGGTGACCCTAGCTAGAGAGTATGGTTTGGTTATGTTATGTGTTCCGCTACGTATCTGATTGGGTGACGATTTCTATTGACTTGTGAATATTAATGTGTTAACCACGCTGACATTATGAATTGATTGTGCTATGTTTTGTCTATTATATACTTGGTTGCGTTCTACGATTACGTAGAACATTCTAATTACTCCCCACTGACTGTGGACCCCCATTCCTTTTCAGGTAACGAAGTTGAGTAACCTGGGTTACAACGTTGGTTGGGTCTCATGAGCGAGCAAGCGTAGCAGTATTAGCTACCCATATTAGTAGACTTAGCCTTGTTAATGAATTTTAGTAGCTTGTGTTAGAACTTTAGTATTTTAAGTCACTTTTTGGACATATTCTAATTTTGGTTTAATTAATTTGGATTAATAAAAGTATTAAGTTTAGAGCTTCCGCTGATAATCTAAGATTTGTGATATGAGTTTTTGTTATTTAATGACTCTTATTGTTGTTTTATTCGAAAACAACGTTGCTAAAATGCGGGTCGTTACAATGTAAGATTTATGAATCATAAGAGATTAAGAGCTAAGTGCGGGCACATTTTAAGTAGCCTTTAATTGTCTTTTTAACTTGATGATTAGCATAAGAACATTTTCAAAATAAAAAGCACTTTTTCATAATTTTGACTTTTTTTTAATGGATTGCTATATGAATCAATTAGTATCTTTTAACTACAATTTCAATTGTTTAGCAATACTTGTAATGATGCCCAATTGATAATGTAAGAGATTATCATCATGATTCAAATTTTATTATCAAAGGAAAAAAATTTTACCACCTCTATAACTAATTATTTGCAACGATTTGACATAAAACACGGAAAAAATGTCAAATTATTTCAAATAATTGGTTACGTAGATAGTAAAAAAATTCCAACTATAAAGTGAAATGATTTTTTAAAATAATTATTAGTGTATGGAAAATGCATGAATCATGATGTTTTTTAAAAGGTTTAAAAAATTAATGTTTTAGATACCAGAAGACCTCCATTTTGTGCTGCGAATGAGGCATACATTTGAATCTCTAGGTTACCAATCAGAATTCTATCTTTCTCAACTATTCTCCTCAAATAGAAAAGTTTCCTCCTCTTCCACAAGCCCTTCAATGCAACCAGGCCCTTCCTTGGGACCACCCCCGTTATTCAATTGGGGCCCACATGCTCTATCGTCTCCTGCTTCGATGCTTGCACCTCCTAATTTCTAGAGACCTCTTGGGTTCACCCATTCAAAAGACGAGCCCCACATGATTTTGATGCCTCATTCACCATAAAATAATAGAACAGACGATATGATGCGCGAGCAAGAGTCCGATATCAAATGGCTTAATGGGCTTTCGTTTTTCAATGCTCTAACGGGAAGAACCGATGAAGCCAAACTGTTGTTTAGCCAAGACAACTTGGGCCATAAACCCGAACCAAGCCTTGCTTCCGAGGCCGAAATCCGAACATGCAAGGTTCATGTGTGGCAAACCTAAATGTGTTCTTGAGTCTAGATAGCCATCATCAAAAGAAAATGAGGAAAAATATTGAAAATAAATTCAAAAGGAGCATTACTTTACCTGCTTGAATGACTTCTTCAGATTCTTCAATTTCACTTGATAACCATCATCACCCTCAGGAATACCAGAACGCCAAAGCCGGAATGTACTCTGATGTTATGGAGACATTCTTGGAGCAATGATCATGGCGAGGCAAAATACTTTGTAACTAAGTTGTGTTAGTTTTTTTTAGTCGCATTAGTTTGTTTTAAGTGTTTGGGTTCATGTACTTTTTCCTTCGCTTTTAGGCCTGAGCATCCTCTTCTTATCAAGCAATTAGACTCCACTTCTAGGATATTCAAGGCAGTTGATTGCATCCTTGACGAAGCTTAATCAGGGCATTATAGTTCCAAGGAAGAGCCGCACACTAGTAGACCAGGACAAAAGCTCCCTCGAAAACCCTCTTCGGGGCGATCCTATTGCTGGATCAACCAAGAAGACGTGGTTCGCTTCTTCTTTAATTCCATCAACCACTTCATTGTGACGGCAAGATTGATGATGATGATGGCGATGAATTGATCATGAAGACGAGCTGAACAAGATTGCTTGGAGCAGATGAAGAGGATGGCAAGATGATGATGATGATGGTTTGTATAGAACGAGTGTTTTTAAGAATCTATATATGGAATAATTGGTGGTTATTGCACTAAATGGTGGGGGTAACAGGTTACATCAGGTGAAAAAGGTAAAGGGACTAATAACATAAAACTGACTATATAGTTGGGATTATACTATAATATATGTTAGTAGGGATTAATATCTTATTAGTGGTAATAGTTGTGATTATTTATATGAATTTTTCCTTTTGAATTTCTGAAAACAAGAGGTCACCACTTCGAATTTTCCTTAAATTAAACATCGGAATTAGGACAAAGTTAGACGTTGGATAGTTTAGTCGGATTCAGATGTCGGATTGGACATTGTTCGGGTATTGATACTTATTACTACTTATTTTTTGTATTTATTGATAGTTATTTTGTACATGTTGATACTTATTGAAACTTATTGATACTTATTTGAATTTATGTGAACTTGTATTATTCATGTCAATAAGTAATGAAAATAAGTTGAAGAGAACAGAATACCAAGTTTATAGGTAGCACACCATTTTCCCAAGTAAAGGCATAAACTGAACTAAGGTTCACAAAATAAATTCAACGAAAATTGCACAAAAAAAAAAAAAAATAATATCCACGCAATGAACACAAACATCACCCCCTTCAATTCAGAAAAATAAGGTAACAAGCATTAAAACACAAAAACAATAAAAATTTGAAATCTTGTTTATTTTATTATTTTATTTTTTTTAATATAATGAAATTAGTAATGCAAGGTTAAATGAAAAGTTAAATTCACCCATTTACATTTTTGGATCATTTTGGATCTTCGATTGTTTTGTGTCAAGTTTATTCGGATTTCTGATAGTCTTTTGCTTGGGCAACTCGGCTTTTGAAACATTTAATACAGGATTCTGGTAGATTCAAATTATATGTAAATACCATTCAGATTATATCGATTCAAGTCAAATTGATTCCAGATTAGGATATTTGTTATATATTAAGATATTGGGTGGATAATATAACGTGGTGGTTTGGACCAAAACTAAATATTTGATCAGGTTTTTCCACCTCCGGTTGAAAGAATATATAAAACCAGTTCACCACATTCAGTCTAACAACAATCTACTTGACATAAATAGTTTAATCAAAGTAAAATGTTGACAACTTTGGCCAAAACCTAAACCCTATAAGGTAAATGAACAACTTAAATTGTAAATCTAAACTTAAATATTTGCCACATGTCAACTTCTAACACCTCTTTTGCCATTTATGCGCCACATGTCATCCTTTAACACCTCTTTTGCCACGTGTCCATCTTTTAAAACTCCTACCTATGTTTTTTTTGCCACATGTCCACCTCTTACACATTGTTTCCTATGTGTACATCCTTTAATAAAACACCCTATATTTAGGCTTTTTGTTTTACAAATAAGCCCATAATAAACAAAACAACTTACAATATTACCTTTTTTAAAAGCCAAGATGCATGAAGAAAGAGTTAGACAAAAATGGACTTCTGGAAATTAACAAGCATTTAAAACTCCATCTAATGCAGGGAACCTCCAAGAGCTCGTACATCCTAAACCACCAATTTGTAACTAATCTACAGGATCCTCTATTCCCCTATTCCAAATGCATATCAGAAAATTAAGCCATTTATCATGCACCCGGGGGAAATTATTATCACCATCATCAAACTTATACCAAATATTCCACTTCCACACCGACTACTGAAATTCAAACATTAACTTCAAGCACCCCGGCCTCAAACAACCCATAATAAAATGATAGCACAAATAAAATTGAGGGTTTTAAGTTTCAACTGCTGATTTAATTTTAGGTTTAGATTTAGGAAAAAGAAAGCTTGAGGTATAGATGGCCGAAGATTAAACGGTCACTCCTCCGGACCGCAGCCCCAATTATGTCTTGCAATCCGATCCTTCCATTTCTGTTCATGAGTTTTTTCCAGTAAGGGTTGCAATTTTTGATTTTTTTTATTCAGTAAAAATAACGACAGAAGAATTGATGGCCGAAGTGGAAATATTGGCTCCTCCGCAACCGCAGCCCCAGCTGCTACCGCAACCGCCACCGTACCGGCAGCGCCGACCCAATTGCATCTTCCATCGAAATCCCAATCGCACCCGCATCCCGTCCCTTCCATTACTGTTCCCGAATTAGATCTTTCAATTACTTTGCCAGGAGGGCCATTTTGGAAGTTTTTAGGTGAGTTACTGATGTGTACGTTTTTTTCTAAATTGTTAATGTTGTTTGACTTTTAATTTTCTTTAGCCTTTTAATTCTCTTTAATTAGGCTTTTAATTCTCTTTAATTTGTTTTTAAATTTGCTTGGGTGTCCTGATGTACGTTATTTGTTTAGATTGTTAAAGCTTTTTTTATAATTTTTTTTTGCTTTTAATGCTCTTTGTTTTTAATGTTTTTTGGGTGTTTGGGTTTATTTTTTTTGGTTTTTTACCCGTTTATTCTATTTTGTCTCTTTATGCATTTTTCATTACTTAATAATTAATTACGTAATTTAATTTTCTTAAATTAATGTTTGTAATTCTAATGTATGTTAATGATTACTACTTTTTTCTTAGCTAAATTTAAGCTACTATCATTTGAAAACCTTTCATATTTTAACTGATATATACTTAATCAGTTAATATATCTAATCCGTTAATTTTCAATTAAAAAGCACATTTATTGCATTAATTATTGTTATTCAGTTATCACATACAGAGGGTTATCATATCATATCATCATATATATTTTCTTTTATGAAGCTGGTACCCCAATTTGACATAGTTATATGTGTTGAAGGTAATTGTATATCAATTTCTTTTTTTGGTGTACTCATTTATCAATTTACGTTTATTTTTCTTACTAAATGTAACACCATCACACTAACCATTTAACCTTTTGCATGTTATGTCGATGTAGACCACGAATATTGTGATAATTATATAGGTACTCCTTTCTTTCTCTTTCTCCAAATGTTGTTGAATTTCGATTACTCATTAGTACATAATGCTAATTTTCACTGTAAATCAGTATTGGTCATGGAAAAAACAAAAGTTTAGGAAAATAGATGTATTCAAATTCAAACTCTAACCTAATTTTTTGCACTGTAGTTTTTAATTATGTGAACTTATCTTTTAAATTTCCAAAATATTAGCGTTATGTGAACTTATTTTTTAAAATTACAAAATTTTAGGAAAAATGTTTATTCAAATCTTGACTCTCATCTAATTTTAGGCAATTTGTGTTTTTATTTATTATATTACTTAATTTACTTTTTTTTTTGTAAACTTGCATATTTTAATTTTACATGCTTAAATGTAGTTTTAAAAGTCAATAAAGAATGATATAACTACCCATATTGCATAATTAACATTATGTGTACTTATTTATATTCCTAAATTTTAGGAAAAAGAATATGTTCAAATTTTGAATGTTAACTAATTTTATGCAATGTTTATATTTATATATTATATTACTCATTTTAATATTTTCCTTTTGGGTAACTTGTATATTTTTATTTTGCTTTCCTAAGTTTAGTTTAAAAAATCAATAAAGAATAGCATAACTACACATATTTCATGTTGTTTTAAAAATTATTAAAATTTGATTATTCTATAATTGGCAGTACCTGAGCTTACTTTTTTAAATTCCAACATTATAGGGAAAATTGTTTATTCAAATCTTAACTCTCACCTAATTTAATGCAAAATGTTAATTTATATATTATATTATGCAATTTACTGTTTTTTTTTTTGGTCAACTACACATATTCCATAATTAACATTATGTCTACTTCCTTATTTAAATTGTTAAAGTTTAGGAAAAAGAATATATATTGAACAAATATACCTTTATTTTAAGTAAATGTTGCTACTAATTGTGGTGAAATTAGTATATATTAATATATTAATGGTTAAAAACATATATTGACAAATGTGTATCGTCAAAATAAATAAAATAAAATAAAATAAAATGGAAAGAGTATAATTTAGTGCAATAATCTTTCATTAATTAAGAGAATTTATAGAGTCTACAATTTCCTATACTATTATGGTCAATTTAAAATTATTAAATTTATTTTAATTTTAATTTTTTTGAAAAAATTAATGGCACAAATATTTCTTCTTCATTAGTTTTTTCACAATTATATCTAAGTATGTCTTAAATATTACTCATCATTTTACAATTTCCAAAAAAAAATAATCTTTCATTACTTAAGAGAATTTATAGAGTCTACAATTTCCTGTATTATTATGATCAATTTAATTATATTAATAATATTTTAATTTTAATTGTTTTGGAAAAATTAATGGCACAAATATGTCTTCTTCATTAGTTTTTTCACAATTATATTAAGTATATCTTAAATATTACTCATCATTCTGTTTCCAAATGTTGTTCCCATTTGGAATTAGAAGGGGATTAAGAAAGAAGAACCTTTTACGAAAAGGCATTTAATTAGTACATGTATGTATTGTTGGGTTTATTATATCTATACTTAAATATTTAAAACAGAAACTTTAAAATCTATACTAATATTTTTAATATTTTTCTAGAAAAACAAAAATCTAAAGATTTTTAATATAAAATAATATTTATGCTTATTAACATGTTTTTTCTAAAGATTTTATTGTTGTCATATTGGTTAAATTAAATATCGAAACATTTACCCCTTCTAAGGGGCGGATGTTTAGGACATCAAATCAAATATTATTTAAATATGGACTAAAATATTGGTCAAGTCCCATATTATTGAGAAATATATAGTACAACTATTATAAAAAAATAATTATCTGATCAACACTAGTTACCACACATCAGATTATTAGGTTGGACCAAATATTAGATTACAAGAAAACTTTAGTAAAAAAATAAAAGACAAGTGACACATTCTATGCATGACTATAATTGTAATCAATTGTTCTAAATTCTCCTATAGTTAATAAAAAAAGGAGTAACATTAATATTCTTATTTTTCTACATTGATTTTTTCCTTGGGTTTTAATTTGTTATATTAGTTTCATTGTCTTCCTACTGATTGCTCAACCCAAAAGTACCCTGAAATAAGGGGAGAAATCAAAAATATATGTTAAAAGGGTAGAATAGATAAATTAATCTATTTTGAAACAAATATTAGAAATTTTCCAACTTTATTTAAAAAAAAGGAAAAACAAAATTGGCAGGGTACCGTGAAGAGCTTAGCCCAGTGCTACTGTGTATGTGCATCAAATATCAATCATTAACATTTTGTGATATAAAACCTCATAGCTAGGTTGTGAAGAGGTTATTGGAAGAGAAGAAGGATTTATTGGGAGAATGAATTGGTTTTTAGGGTATGGATCGGAAAAGAGTTTGAAATTGGAGAAGTTAGGAGGTGACTTGACTCAGTTAGGGAAGGTCAAACCGCCTGATAGTAATATTGGGTCAGACGGTCTGGCCCAATATTTTCTCATAATAATAATAATAAGATTGGCTCAAGCTTAGTCATATATGGTCAAACATATGCTAACCTAATCATGCTTAGCTTAAACTTAGGGACGTCAACGAGCCGATACACTCGTGAACAGTTCGCGAACAAGCTCGGTCAAAGCTCCTTCGAATATAAATAAACGAGTTCGAGCAAAATTTTCAAGCTCGATTAATAAACGAGCTTTACTCGAACAAGGTAGTACTCGGCTCGTTAAGGCCCGCGGACAGCTCGTTCAAGTTCGTTAAAAGCTCGTTCGTAATCGTTTATTAATACTCGTTAAAAGCTCGTTAAAAACTCGATTATATAATTTAAATTTTAAAATATATTTATTTATAGTATGCATCATTTATATTTCAGAAATATATGTTTTTCCATTTATATGAGTTAAATTTTGGACTATAGTTTATCTTTTATGAAATTATGCTATCTAATATCCATAATTGACTATTAGTCCATTACCCTGCTTTTACTTTCATTTTCTTGAGTCTTAACCAAATTAAATTCTGGGCTATAATTTTTATTTCTTGTATTATTTATGCTTGGGAAAAGGTTATAATTAGAAATTAATATCACAATATGTACAAAGCTCGTTTAAACATATACAAAGCTCGTTTATTAATGAGTTATCTTAGCTCGAGCTCGAGCTCGAATACGTAAACGAGCAAGCTTGAGCCGAGCTCGAACATGAAAAAATTAAACGAGCCTAGCTCGAACAATGTTTTTGAAAGCTTGGTTATGCTCGAGATCGGCTCGAGCTCGATAAATATTAATCAAGCTTAGCTCGAACAGGTTACTACTCGGCTCGGCTCGGCTCGTTGACATCTCTACTTAAACTTAAAAGCAAATATTTTGCTGAACTCGGCTAATTTACACCCCTGTTTGTGCACGTAATTGTATTTTTGCTAATGCTTGGCTCAAACTGTTGTTTGTTGCCCTTGAAATTAGGGGCCTTTAAAAATTCCTTTGCATTTTCTTTTTGGTCGCCTGTTTGGTTAACTTAAAAAAATGCAAAATAATTGATCTCTAAATGGGTCTAACTCGTCTCTACACCTTGATTATGATTGATTTGATGAGAATTTTTTTAACCTTTATAAATGACATCTCAATGTTTATATTTTGTTGTAAAGGTTTTTGACATACCCACTAAAGAAAACAGCACTCAAACTACCAACAAAAAAAAAAAATTGTAAGTCACTATAATTGAATAATACAATAGCCAAGTAATAAACAACTTTACAAACATAATTCGTTAACAACTTCAATACACAGGATGAAGACAATGGAAAGAAGCGCACCAATGAAGAAACACCCAATTCAAGCACAAAAGATGAACAACTTCAATTACAAGAGCCCCTGAAGAAACTGAAAACCGACATCCCAACACCTCGCAACACAACTGAAGAATGAAGTGGCAACACATTGCTGCGTCCACCCAACATTTCAACAAAATAATATTATGAACACTTTCATTGCTTATTAAGACTTGTATTTTTTTCCATTACAGAAGATTACAATTACTTTGCCTACCGCTAAACTTCGATTACAACAGTTCTACATTACATGAGCCACCCTACATCGATATCTAACCCCTACATTGAAGCCAAGTGAAAAAAACCAAAATATTGCATAAAAAAACCTATAATTTAAAGAAAACAAAAACAAAAATGAAGTGATGGACACTAAGGCTCAGTGCAAAGACGTATGGACAGTGCAGAAAATCAACCGATACTGAATTAATCCGAACTTAACTTAAATTAACTGAATTGAATTGAAATATACTGAATTTGTTTGAACTGAACAGAATTGAACTAAGGCTCCGTTTGTTTTGATGGAAAATATTTTCCCGGAAAACCTAGTTTCAACCCCGTGGCATGCACGGGTTTTGATTGTGTTAATGTAGTGTGTATAGGTATTTGCTGCATGGGTATTTTTACATTTTTTTGGGTGTTGTTTCTTTGATTTGTGAGTTGTATTATCAACCAGTATCTTTTTAAGTTGTTTTACAGTGTTATTGTGAACTCTATGTCTTTTCGATGATGATAAAGGAAGTTGTATTAAATCAACTGTAGAATAGCCTTCATGAGAGCCGTAATGAATTGTTGAGTATTAGTTGGGGCTTCCCAAAATTCCCTGAGAAGGGATATGATGTGGGTAGTTTTGCAGCAATATACCGAAGAGACCATGTTATCGTACTCATAGGTGATTTTTTTTAAGAAGATGATTGATACAATGTATTCAATTGTTTTAATGTTGCGGGTGTAGTTATTAGCTGGGGAACGTGTTTTTTATTTTTTAAAAAAAATGTGATACCTGTGATCAGTGGAGGATCTAGAAAAAATATTTAGTGGGGTCAAAATTTATTTGATAAATTTAATAGGGGTCAATAATTCCAAATTATAGGGGAAATTTGAAAATTTTCTAAATTTTACAAGAGAAAAAATTACACATTTAGGTTCAAGTGGGGTCAACGGACCCCACTTGTTATAAGGTGGATCCGCCCCTGCCTGTGATGTAGTGCCCATTTATTTTATTTTTTGTTATGGGTATATTTAAATTTTATATTTTTTATCCGATTTTTTTTCCTTCACTTGGCTTCAATGTAGGTGGTTAGGTGTCGATGTAGTGTGTCTCATGTAATGTAGAACTTTTGTAATCCAAGTTTCGCGGTAGACAAAGTAACGCTAATCTTGTGTCGTGGACAAAAATACAAGTCTTAATAACCAATGAAAGTGTTCATAATATTATTTTGTTGTAATGTTGGGTGGACGCAGCAATGTGTTGTTGCTTCATTCTTCAGTTGTATTACTAGGTGTTGGGATGTCGGTTTTAAGTTTCTTCAGGGGTTCTTGTAATTAAAGTTGTGCATCTTTTCTGCTTGTGCTGGGTGTTTCTTCGTTGGTGCGCTTCTTTCCTTTGTCTTTATCCTGTGTATTGTAGTTGTTTTGGAATTATGTTTGTAAAGCTGATTATTACTTGGCTATTGTATTCTTCAATTATAGTGACTTACAATATTTTTGTTGTTGGTAGTTTGAGTGTTGATGTCTTCAACGGGTATGTCAAATACCTTTACAGCAATTAACTCTTGTAAATACCCTCTTTTGTTAAGTTGTATCTTGAAAATGTAGGAACTCCCCATACATTTTGTAAATTTCTCATAAATCTTTTCCTCTCCATCAACCTGCAAAAATTATTGAGGTACTTTTATTTGTAGGTATCTTCGGGAAGTTGAATGCATAGTTTGTATATTAAGGTACCTTTGCATTGATAAGTTGCATTGCCGAGATGGGTAGCAGAATAAGTTTTTCTACGTTCTGTTCGAAGAGACCCATTTTCATTGTTGTATCCCCGTCAGTAACTAAGATAATGATCTTGTACCTGTTTGAGGTTAATTATGTCGTTATTTGTTGGTATGTCATAATTATTTTTGTATTGATCTATGTATATATGTTACCTTTGTATTGGGTACTCTTCAGTATGGTGGCATTTTCTGCAATAATGATCGTCATCAAGTTTTGATTTGCAAACTCTACATGATTCATACCTTCAATTGTATTCCTTTACATGTACTGCCTCAATTTTTGCAATGCAAATGTATGTTTGATTTAAATCCTGTGATGTCGAGTTCCGTCATATGTATGTTAGAGATGATATTTATATGAAGCAATTAACATGTTGAAGATATTTGTTGGTGGTTCACCTGATTTTTTTTCTTGGTCCAAGTAGAGTTGTTGCAGTTCATTTATTCTTTTTTTGTTCTTGTTCATAGCTTCTTCACGGCTTTCTGGCTATGGGGCCTCAATTTTTATGATTTGAGGTGGAGTTTCTCCTACACTGTTTTTTGTTAGTATTTGATTAATTGTGGATTTCAATTAATTGAAGAGTCGTATTACTTACGCTTCCTTGATAGCTCGTACTTCGGGTATGTCTAAATTGACATGAATCTTCTTTGCACTTGTGGAATTCAGTTGATAGTTTCCTGTCATGTTTGGGATATTAGGTTAGACATACAGATGCTTATATATATGTGTGTGTGTGTGTGTCCATGCATGTTTATTTACTGTTGTGCGCGTGTGTATTAAATTTGATGAATATATAAATATATATGTATATTATTCTTTTCAGTTATATATAGATGTTGTTTTATGCGTGCACCTTGATATTGTCTCACACGTGTGCTGGAGATTACGAGTATCTTTGGTTCATCAGTGTTGATTGTTAAGTTTGGTGAAATTTGTTCAATAACATCATCCATAATGTTGCCATCACCTTAGTATTCCTGCAAGTATAAAGTTTAGCAATTATGTTTTTGGAAGAAGGACATGGGTTTTTGGGTTTGTGGATTTACATAGTGTCCTCAATGTATAATCGTCTCCTTGTGTTTTCATCCTCATCTGTTACTGGATTTTCAAGAGCAGTGAATAGTCCTATTACATATGTATTATAATAGATTGCAACATTAGTTTGTTTTAGTTTTTGATAAGCAAGTGTAGGCATTACATGTGAAGGAATATAATGTACTGATATGCATCTACATGTATATCATTAAGAATTGGTTTTTTTTTGGTGGAGGATTGTGATTTTGGGGTTACCTGTTACTATGTCTTGCCGGTTATTACGTTCTTCCAATTTTTGCAATGGATGTATCTCGAATTTGTGTAATGCAATATGGAACTGGTTTTCTTGCTCTGGACAGATAGAAGTAAACCAAAGGATATACTCATTTGTTACAGGTTTGTACTTCCTTAGGTTTCTCCCCACATTGAAATGTCTCATTGTGTAAATCTGCCCTTCCTAAAGCTTCTCTTTGAAATGTTTTACTAATTCTTTTGGGACCAACACTTGTATGTGAGTTCCCTATAAGTATGGTGGTTATGTTGTACAAGTTGCATCGTTTAAAACTATTTAATTATATGTATGCTATTGTAATGGGTTTACCCCTTACATATGTAGCAAGATGTTGAATGTTTGTATCATTTTGTATATTCTATATTAATTGAAGATATTTGATAAGCTTTCTAAATAGAAAGGTTTACCATTGGTATCGTATGATTGTATCTAATTTTGTTGTGATAGCGTAAAGCTTTAGTAATGAGGGCTGCTTGTAGTTGGTGGTCATGTGTGTTGTGTGATATGCATTAGGGTGTGTATTATATGTTCTATTTTGTTTTAGCTAAAGACGTACCTGAACATTAAGCAACACCATATCCAACGTATCAGGTTGGACATTGTTCCGGTCTCAAACAGATAATTTCAGATTAACAATCCTTACTTAAACTTATTTTTTATGATATGATATATAATAAGTGATAAATAACATAAATACAATAATCATATTTTTTCCAAAATAATACTCCTTTTATTCACATTTAATTGCTCTATTTGCACATCTCCCGAGGTATAACTTTAAATATTATTATCTCTAATTATATATAAGAAAACATTATTAAAAATATATATTTGGAAAGTAGGCTCCGAGTCAAATCAATCGAGATCCCACAAAACTATATTTTTCATTATCTATATCAAATTAAACGAGCTCAATGTGACAACGTAAATAGTGCCAAAGTCATTTTGGAGCAATTAAATAAGGACAAAGGGAGTAATAATAATAATAATAATAATAATAATAATAATAATAATAATAATAATAATAATAATAATAGAGTGCATGATATTGGTGCGCGTGCTTCTGCTCACATCTTCACTCGTATTAGCTTTGCTGTAGCTAGAGGAGTGGGGGCCCAGATTGTATCTAGGCTTTCCACTAATTTCTTGTAGACATTTTGTCTTTTAGTTTATGATATTACCCTTTTTAATAACTAAAAATAATAATAATAATAATAATAATAAAGTTTAAACAAAAAAAAGGGAAAATAAGGGGCCTAAAAGCAAGATTATAACTTTTGGACAATAACTCCAACAGCTACTAACCTAAGTACTACGGAGTACATGTAAATTACACAAAGATTTAGTTGTACTTATGTTTTCTTTTTTGTAATGAGTAATGTGCTTTTAAATTTTACGGAGTACATCTTTGAAACACATTTCAGTTGTGCTACTTCTCCCTTTTATAAGTAATTTATCTTTCTCTTAACTCTCAAGGGTCATTAGAACTAGGGGCAAAACTAAGATTTGAATATAAAGAGCCAAATATATTTTTAAAAAAATTTAAACATATATAATTTATTTTGTAATAACAAACATTTTTATCTCATGCTTTAATCATTTTTATCCTTAATATTTTGTAAATTTTTTTATATAAAAAAAACTACAAAATAAAAAAACTACAAAATAAAATTAATTCAAATTTAAATTGCATCTACGTAATTTTAAATTAGTAATAATTATCAATCAAATAAGAGAATTGTACCTTAAAAAAATTTAGAAAATACGAGTTTGTTAATCACTAAAGTTAAATAATAAAGTAATTAATTAGTCCTGAGCCTTTCTTTTGTTACTTTTATTGGAATGATCATTGCAGTAAGTAAACGTACTTGATATATTAGAAATTTGTAGATTTTCTTTTCATAAATTTCTCAAGACAATTTACTAGCTAAGATTGAGGTAGAAAATGTATATTACTATTTTGTGTTGTTTACTGTTTTCTTTACTATGTTGGTTTGATACGGAATTTTAACCCTAAATTTTAAAAAAGTCATCTACTCAAACAAAAATATTGTGGAACCAATGAATAGTAAAAAAACAAGAAAAAAATTGCCCAAAATAAGTCAACCTTTAGGCGATCTTCCACAAATAAGCTAATATTTTGAAAATCCAGAATTAAGCTAACCTTGTTACCATTTAAGCCAAATATAGGTTAAATGATTATTTAATATGTTATTTTCTATTGTTTGTTATCACTATTTTACAATCATTCAACCTATTTTTTGCTTTAAATTAATGATAACAATAACTTGGAACAATAAATAACTAATAGATTAAATAATCGTTTAATCTATTTTTGGCTTAAATGATAACAAGGTTAGATTATTTCTGAATTTTCAAAAGGTTGGCTTAATTGTGAAAGATCGGCCAAAGCTTGGCTTATTCTTGGCAATCTTCTCAAAAAGGAAACCTTTATTTTTCCTTATGTTTTTGTTATTACCCCTAATTTCTAACACATTCAAAAATTATGATATTACCCTTTTAGTGTGCGTGCTGCTGCTCACATCTTCACTCGTATTAGCTTTGCTGTAGCTAGAGGAGTGGGGGCCCAGATTGTATCTAAGCTTTCCACTAATTTCTTGTAGACATTTTGTCTTTTAGTTTATGATATTACCCTTTTTAATAACTAATAATAATAATAATAATAATAATAATAATAATAAAGTTTTAAATAAAAAAAGGGAAAATAAGGGGCCTAAAAGCAAGATTATAACTTTTGGACAATAACTCCAACAGCTACTAACCTAAGTACTACGGAGTACATGTAAATTACACAAAGATTTAGTTGTACTTATGTTTTCTTTTTTGTAATGAGTAATGTGCTTTTAAATTTTACGGAGTACATCTTTGAAGCACATTTCAGTTGTCCTACTTCTCTCTTTTATAAGTAATTTATCTTTCTCTTAACTCTCAAGGGTCATTAGAACTAGAGGCGAAACTAAGATTTGAATATAAATAGCCAAATATATTTTTAAAAAAATTTAAAAATATATAATTTATTTTGTAATAACAAACATTTTTATCTAATGCTTTAATCATTTTTATACTTAATATTTTGTAAATTTTTTTATATAAAAAAAACTACAAAATAAAAAAAATACAAAATAAAGTTAATTCAAATTTAAATTGCATTTACGTAATTTTAAATTATTAATAATTATCAATCAAATAAGAGAATTATACCTTAGAAAATTTTAGAAAATACGAGTTTGTTAATCAATAAAGTTAAATAATAAAGTAATTAATTAGTCCTGAGCCTTTCTTTTGTTACTTTTATTGGAATGATCATTGCAGTAAGTAAACGTACTTCATATATTAGAAATTTGTAGGTTTTCTTTTCATAAATTTCTCAAGACACTTTACTAGCTAAGCTTGAGGTAGAAAATGTATATTACTATTTTGTGTTGTTTACTGTTTTCTTTAGTATGTTGGTTTGATACGGAATTTTAACCCTAAATTTTAAAAAAGTCATCTACTCAAACAAAAATATTGTGGAACCAATGAGTAGTAAAAAAGCAAGAAAAAATTGCCCAGAATAAGTCAACCTTTAGGCGATCTTCCACAAATAAGCTAATCTTTTGAAAATCCGAAATTAAGCTAACCTTGTTACCATTTAAGCTAAAAATAGGTTAAATGATTATTTAATATGTTATTTTCTATTGTTTGTTATCACTATTTTACAATCATTCAACCTATTTTTTGCTTTAAATTAATGATAACAATAACTTGGAACAACAAATAACTAATAGATTAAATAATCGTTTAACCTATTTTTGGGTTAAATGATAACAAGGTTAGATTATTTCTGAATTTTCAAAAGGTTGGCTTAATTGTGGAAGAGCGGCCAATGCTTGGCTTATTTTTGGCAATTTTCTCAAAAAAGGAAACCTTTATTTTTCCTTATGTTTTTGTTATTACCCCTAATTTCTAACACATTCAAAAATTATGATATTACCCTTTTGGTGCGCATGCTGCTGCTCACATCTTCACTCGTATTAGTTTGGCTGTAGCTAGGGGAGTGGGAGCCCAGATTGTATCTAGGCTTTCCACTAATTTCTTGTAGACATTTTGTCTTTTAGTTTATGATATTACCCTTTTTAATAACTAAAAATAATAATAATAATAATAATAATAATAATAATAAAGTTTTAAACAAAAAAAGGGAAAATAAGGGGCCTAAAAGAAAGATTATTACTTTTGGACAATAACTCCAACAGCTACTAACCTAAGTACTACGGAGTACATGTAAATTACACAAAGATTTAGTTGTACTTATGTTTTCTTTTTTGTAATGACTAATTTGCTTTTAAATTTTACGGGGTACATTTTTGAAGCACATTTCAGTTGTGCTACTTCTCTCTTTTATAAGTAATTTATCTTTCTCTTAATTCTCAAGGGTCATTAGAACTAGGGGCGAAACTAAGATTTGAATATAAAGAGACAAATATATTTTTAAAAAAATTTAAACATATATAATTTATTTTGTAATAACAAACATTTTTATCTCATGCTTTAATCATTTTTATCCTTAATATTTTGTAATGTTTTTATATAAAAAAAACTACAAAATAAAAAAACTACAAAATAAAATTAATTCAAATTTAAATTGCATCTACGTAATTTTAAATTAGTAATAATTATCAATCAAATAAGAGAATTGTACCTTAGAAAAAATTTAGAAAATACGAGTTTGTTAATCACTAAAGTTAAATAATAAAGTAATTAATTAGTCGTGAGCCTTTCTTTTGTTACTTTTATTGGAATGATCATTGCAGTAAGTAAACGTACTTGATATATTAGAAATTTGTAGGTTTTCTTTTCATAAATTTCTCAAGACACTTTACTAGCTAAGCTTGAGGTAGAAAATGTATATTACTATTTTGTGTTGTTTACTGTTTTCTTTACTATGTTGGTTTGATACGGAATTTTAACCCTAAATTTTAAAAAAAGTTATCTACTCAAACAAAAATATTGTGGAACCAATGAGTAGTAAAAAAATAAGAAAAAATTGCCCAGAATAAGTCAACCTTTGGGCGATCTTCCACAAATAACCTAATCTTTTGAAAATCCAGAATTAAGCTAACCTTGTTACCATTTAAGCCAAAAATAGGTTAAATGATTATTTAACATGTTATTTTCTATTGTTTGTTATCACTATTTTACAATCATTCAACCTATTTTTTGCTTTAAATTAATGATAACAATAATTTGGAACAACAAATAACTAATAGATTAAATAATCGTTTAACCTATTTTTGGCTTAAATGATAACAAGGTTAGATTATTTCTGAATTTTCAAAAGGTTGGCTTAATTGTGGAAGATCGGCCAAAGCTTGGCTTATTCTTGGCAATTTTCTCAAAAAAGGAAACTTTTATTTTTCCTCATGTTTTTGTTATTAGACCTAATTTCTAACACATTCAAAAATTTTGAGTGGACTTTAATGCCAATTATCTTAGGTTTGATGTTCTGGTATTTTTTATTCAATTAGCTCTCCAAACCAAAATTGATCCCGAATTTTATGGTAATTTTTTATCGCCAGGATTATCCATTGCTTGTAGTATAATCCAGTGTTACTCACATAGTACTCGTGAGTAAGCAATAACAGTGGTAGGGTTAATCCTCTATTTAGGATTATACTACTATTATTGATTGATAATACAATTCAACCATCACAGTAACAACACCCACAAAAAATATAAAAAATACCCATCCAACAAATACCTATACACACAATATTAAAACAATCAAAACCCGTGCATATCATGGGGTTAAAACTAGTTGCAAACCAAAGCAAAAACGTTGACAACATTGGTCAAACCTAAACCCTATCCTGCTTGAGATCATTGATTAAATGAACGGATAATAGCTGAACCTTAGCACTAATCTATGAAAAATACCAAATCACCCACTTCTTTGAGCTCGAACCTCATCATGATGTTCCGTATTGGCTCCCTGTTAATTTGTAAATGAAACTGAGGTATAACAATAATTGACGCCTTCTTCATTGCTTCATAGTTTTCAGTCCGAACACTACATGATAATCCATAACTTTTGTGAATAATCTTGTTTCAAAATTCTGCATATTACCCAATAACCATGAATTAATAAAAATTAGTATTTAGCAACTAAAGTTGTGTTATGGGTTAGAAAGGGCTCTCCTTGTGTGTGCACATATCGTGACACATGTTTGGTTGTTCAGTTGTGTTGTGGTGCAAGTATGGCTCTTGCCACACATGAGAATTAGGATAGAAATGGAGATAGAATTTAGACAAAGAAGTCGGAAAGGAGAAGAAGAGAACAAGAAGATTTTATTAAATTGAATTCATGATCAAACAAAAGGGAGAATACAAATATTTATAGAGCAATGATCTCATATTGATCACCAAACAACTAACTAATTGCAACTAAAAACTAATTCTAACTAACTTTCAAAAAAAGGCGGGAAAATTAGTTAAAAACAATTAAATGAGAAATAAGCTAAAATGAGCCAGAAATTGAGGAAATTAAATGAAATTAAGCTAATTTAATACTAAATAGCTTAATACCATAACATACTCCCCCCTTAGAAAAGACTTGACCCAAGTCTTTAATTTGCATTAAAAGAAGGGTATTTTTGCTCAAATTCTTCAGCATTCATCCATGTGGCTTCATGATTATCATAACCTTTCCATTGGACTAGATATTGAGTAATTGCTTTATTTTGTTGTTTCACAAACTACCTTTGTAAAATTTTCTCTCGAATTGAACCAGAAATTGCACATCTTTTTGTTGGAACCATGGAGGTATGTGAGCTTTAATTGGTAAAGTGCCATGGAACTTTTTTAGAAGTGAGACATGGAAGACATCATGAATTTGTGATCCTGCTGGCAGTTTGAGTTTATAGGCAACTGTGCCTATCTTCCTGTCTATTTGAAAGGGCCCATAGAATTTATAGGCTAGCTTATGGTTCAGCTTTATCTCCACATATTGCTGCCTATAGGGCTGCAGCTTAAGCCATACCCAATCCCCTACTAGAAAAACCTACCCCTTTTGAACCTGCTCAGCCCATTCAAGCTAGCCACACAAGAGGGAATATCAGAAAAAGAACAGACCCTGTGCACTTCTTGAGGCAGTAGCAACATACATTCCCTGTTGTACTCACATCTATAAAAGATGTGATTAGTAGTTTCCTCCTCTCTTCCACACAAGGCACAATTATTATCCTCCAAATTCATAAATCTGGTCAGGAAACCCCCTAGTCTTCAACCTGCCCCACAGAATCGTTTTAGGGATGTTGAACCTATGCCAAACGCAGTTAGCCCAATCAACCTAAGCATATTAGGCCTGATCCAGTTATAGGCACTAGCCACTGTATATTTATGAGGATGGTGACTCCACTATAATAATAAATAACATTAACGTGCACCTTAACTAAATAAACAAATAAATTAACCCATTGTAAGACAAAAATACTTCCACGGCTAAACCGAATACGATCCGCTCATATTATTTGGGGGAATAACACAAGAAAACTCGGGCAAAAACCAAACTCGATATTTATCTCGATCAGAACCGTTAAAGATGTCCTTATAAAACTGAAAATAACCATAATGTAATTGAATATAATCATTTAAAATTAACTGATAATAAATAAAATCGTAAAGATAGAATTGCATTTATCCATAACGTAAATTGAATACAACCAGAACCGATATATCAACCGTTCACAATGAACTAACATCAATTGAAATCATACGGGTAAAATCGAAGGCCAATCATAATGTAAACCGAATACAATCGAAACTGATATGTCAATCGTTCACAATGAACTGACAACAACTGAAATCGTATGGGTAAAACCATAACTGGACTGATTTGAACTAATAGTAAAAATAACTGAAATGGTTTGGAACTGAAACTGAAAAGTTAAAACTGCATTGGTTAATTTGAAAAAATTAACTGAAGTCAACTGAACTGAAGTCAACCAAACCATTTGGGTCCAACCACAACTCTAATCATTTGGCCCAAAATTTTTGTTCAAAATTTCTGTTTTACATTGCTACCTTACTACAGTACTACCTAACATTACTAGTAAGATAATGGAAACTTCATGAAATTTGATTGGGACAGTAATTTATCAACTTACCACAACTACAAGCTACAGTAATAAAATGCTTCATACAATGAACTTATAATTGATGAATTCATAAAATGGCAGGCGGCTTCTTGCCTAATAAGTCACAATGTAAAGAACTAAATCACATGTCGTTTTGTAATATTTTAATCTCAACTTTCTTCATTTTTTTAACATAATAACCATCCAATCATCTTTTAACATAATAACCATCCAATCATCTTTTAAAGAAGCAGGGGATGACCCATGATGTTTACAAGTTACGCACCTTAATTTATTTCATAGAAAGGAAATAATTAATCTAGTATATATAATAGGAAACTAATTGTTGGAAGCAACTAGGAAAATGCATGTGTTTAGCAGCATAAAATTATTTCCTTAATTAATTTTTTTGCCAGCTTATGAGTGTAGACAGTACCAATATAATACTATTGATTAGTCTTTATAGATAATAACTAGATTAGTTGGGTAAATTCTTGACAACAGGCACTCAAGAGGAGGAATCAAATCAAGTCTTTTTAACTGTTCTTGTGGCTCCTTATGCAACAAAAAATTGATTATAATCTTAACAAGATGTACACTATTATGATAAACTTCACAAGTAGCCACGCCCCGTCCGATCAACTGGGTGTTTCTCTATATAGTGGCAAAGCCAAATTGAAGTAACTGGGATCCTACTTGAACCTGAAAGTGAAAATTTTGTCTTTTAAAATTTGAAATTTTAGAAAATATTTCTTACACTTTTGTTTAGTTAAACCCTATCAAATTTATCAAGTACATGACCCCACTAGATATTTTTCTTTGATTCGCCACTGATTCTAAGACGAATTGTTAATAGCGTGACAAATGTATTTGAGTTAAAATGAAGAGGCAAGTAACCAATTTGACATGAGATATTAGGGTTAGCATAGTGGGAGAGCTCCCCACTTTCCACAATCTTGGCCAAGACCAGGGTTCAAATCTCACCCTAGCATTATGTTGGTGTTTCCTTCAATGTTGGTATCATAGTCGGTCCTGCGGGTAGGCCTTTGTGGTAGCTGCCCAGGGCCCCTTGCCAAAAGAGGCCCATTTTTATGAACAAATTATACATATACCGTACCATATTTTTCTTCGAACTTTTGACAATTTGACAAATAACTTAATTAGATATATTATAACTTTTTTTTAGTTTACTTAGTTTAACTTTAGCACTATTCAGAAGTATACTTTGAATATCATTTGTGATTTATATATAAGAAAAAACATAGTCATGTAGAGTCTCGTTGGATTCGTTTCAACATGTAGTTTTTTAATATATAGTTTTTATAATTTCTATAAACATGTGTAAAAAAAACAAAATCTTCAAAGTTTTGTCTCGGCAAGTGTGAAAAGTGAAATGAGTACATTAAAAAAACGGAGGGAGTAGTGTTTCACATAACAAGTTAACCTGTATATAAAAGTTATTTTATTTATGATAAAAAGGTTATCCAATTAGATGTTCAGACGGAAAACCTACTATATTTACATGTTTTTAAGCAAATTATAACTTTGTTATTCTCATTTACTACAGATAAAAAAGAGAAAAAATGTTTCATAATTTCGTTGGTCTTTTAATTCATTTTTTCTACGTCTCATTCAATTATTAATTAAAATAGAAAACACCATTTTTTAAAAAACTACAAGAATCAATTGTAAAATTTGTTTACATTCTAAATTTAAAGCAAAAAAGTATTTTTTGTTCCGGATATTGACCAGGTCATAGAGGTTGGACAAGAAATTAATATTCTATATTCTTTTAAAGATGGTTATTGTTATAATAAAACATACCGAGTAGTAGTTTTTAAATTTTTATGCAAGTATATTTGTAAAATTCCAGAGACATACATGACTTTATTTTATAATTTTTCCTAGGGCCCATATAATGTGAGGAACATACTGACTGGCATTCTGAGGTAGGACCAGTCTGGGACCCAACTCGTAGTGAAAAACAATAGTAACCAATTTGACAAAGTCTATTGAAAATGGTATGCTAGTGTTTCATCTTTCTTGTACGGTTGTACACACACATGTATATATATGCCCTGTGAATGACTTGTATGGGTTCCTTCATACAGAATGATTTTTCTGCTTCTTTATAATGTTCTCTGTAATGTAATTCATGCATTTAAAAATATGCAAAGCACACAAGAGGAATCCCGTCAAAACAGCAGCTAGTTCAGAAGATCAGATACAGTTCCTTCTTTGATGTTACAGGAGATTGTAAATTATTTAGTATATTTTTTGCAATTTTACTAAATCCACAAAATTGCTTGTAAATTATTGGTGGACTTTTGGAATCTCTTGGGTTTAAATTTGTTTATTTTTCTTAAAAAATTCTGCAGATTCAGTCCTATCACTGTTTGAATCTGACTTGTGTGAGTATATTAGCTGGCAAGTCCAAAAACAGATGCCATATATTGTTTCCGTTTCTTTTTAAATACTAACGATTAGACATTTTTTCTCTCTATTTTATGTGAAATTGTTGCGCTTTAGAAAGAAACAGAGCTAGTAATCTAGTATATAATAATTGAATCGTTTTGATTCTTGAATACAGAAACCAAACACAATGGAGAACAGGTATTGGAGGCCATACAAAAGTGAAGAGTTCCAAGAGGAAGATGTGTGGGGAATAATGAATACAAATGAAGAATCATCAAAAACTAAACATGGGTTAATCTCAAGAAGGCTTCTTCCAAGTGCTGCAAGAATGATTCCAGGAATGCAGACGAATCGACGAAGTGATGAAAGGCAGTCCGAATTGATGATGCAGAACAACTCTGCTCCTGTCAATGTTCCTGACTGGTCTCAAATCTATGGCAAAAGCTCCACCAATGATACGAATACGAAGACTGAGGATGATGATGATGACGAGGAGGAGGAGGAGGATGAGGCGGATAGATTGCCGCCTCATGAATGGTTGGCTAAGAAGAATTCAAGGAGTCAAGTATCTTCATTTTCTGTATGTGAAGGTGTTGGGAGGACTCTTAAAGGAAGGGATCTCAGTAGGGTGAGGAATGCTGTTTTGTCTAAAACTGGTTTTCTGTAATTTGTGTCCAATTATAGGTAAATCTAGTACTTGTAGTTCTATATCTTGATAGTGGGTGATGGTAGGGAATTGGTTTTGTATAGCTATGTAGAATTTGATTGGCTTCCTTGCAGTTTAAAGCATTGAATTGAATTGAAGTTGTATATCTTTTGTAAGATTTAGATTTCCATGTCATTGTTTAATTTGTGTGTGTGTGTGTATTTGTGTTTCATGTGACTTGTGCATTAATGAATACACTTGATAGATTGTTCTAGAATTTTAAGAAGATGGGATGGATCACTTGATTAATTAGAATGAATGTATTATTTCAACCAAAATTTTTAAGGGTAAGTTTATCCATAAGATTCCCCTTCACTAGTTGTCAAATCAGCTTTCCACTAATTCAAACTCAATTAAACTCTCTATATTTTTAGATTTTATCATAAGATTCTAATCTAAACTTACTTTTTTCACTGTTTTAAAAAAATAAAAGGCAAAATCTTTATAAAAAAAAAAAGTTACCCAATAGAATTTGGACACATGTCCACAAATGAGTTTTTCAAAATTCAACTTGAGTCTCTTGTAAACCTTACACATAATTATCCCCTAAAACCCTAGTGATCTGAGTCTGATCTTGAGTTAAGACTCAACCCAAGACTTCCAATAATCTTACCCTAAAGTTGGTTTTTGGTGCTTAAGAAAAGGTTTTATACTTATTAATTATATATATTTTCCGATCTTTTGCAACGAATTAATCTACATTGAATTAAAACTACATTCGTTTTACAATAATTTAAGTCTCTTATCATACCATCCGACATTCCGACATGTATGCTGTTGTTACATGATTCATATCATCGCATGTGCTGACGACTGACGTGCATATAACTTTTTATTCTAATATAGGACTTTCTTCAACAAAAAATTTAAAAAAAAACTTTTAATTACAAAAATATAACTATTACCTCAATATCAACTATTAGCATTTCTAAAAAAAATGATAAACTTTAATAGGCCTGGACCTCGGCTTAGACTAGAGGAGAGTTGTGGGTTGATAACTTGATAATATTATTGGTTATGATTGAAGGAAAAAGGGGCGGTGGATGATTGATGCCTTGATGGCATAAGTTGAAGGAAGAAGGGAAAGGTTTCAAAACAATTAACAATAAACATTTTTTTTTTACAAGAATAAAATGAGGGTATTATGGATTGTAGGTCAGAAGAACCTTTCTTTGCAAACACCCAAAATAGCTTGTACTGATCTAGGTGATACACTTACAAATTCACTTAACTTTTATCAGTGATTTAAATATCCGTATAATTTTATTTATTTTCATTTATCAAGTAAACCTAAAGATTAATTTTTTCACAAAGGTATAAAAATAAGTACTACATATTACTATATTAGTATATTACATAGAATAATAATACACAATGTAACGCCCGCAATGAAACACTAGTCTTAAGTAGAGGTGGCATTCGGGAAGTTTGGGTCGGGTATGGGTTGAAGGACTTTTGGTTTCGAGTGGGGTCAGGTTAGATTTGGGTTTTCTCCAAAATCCAAATACATTTAAAACACATTATAATCAATATTACACACTTTAACGTTAGGATAATTTGGGTCGGACCATGTTGGGTTTGCGTTGGTTCAAATTCGGATCATAATATCAAGTTTACTCAACTAGGTGTCGGATTTCGTTTCGGATCATTCGGTTATGGGTTAGTTTTGCCACCTTTAGTCTTAAGCTAATGTGTGCCTAACTGCCCATATTAGGTTAGGAGAATTTCTCTAAATTAGCCATTACCAATTAGGCATAGCAGCTGACTAGCCGACTTTTGCTGCGATCTGGAGAACACTAAGATCGCGGTAACAACATGCACCAACAAAGCACAGCTGAAACGGACTGACGGTAATTCACCCATTTGTCCATGTTAGCATTCCTGTAGTCACCCTAAATATCTCAATTTCAGAGCACTCAATTTTCCATTTTCTTGCTTCAATCTTATTTTTCATTACTCTTTACACCCAAAATTTTGGAATCACAATCATTTCAAAGATTATGGCTTGCTCATCAAATTCTGCATTTAGGGTATCAAAAAACCCTTCAATCAACCTCAAACCCTCAATCTCTTTTGAAACTAAATTCAAACCATTTCATCAATCATCCAATTCACCAAAACCCACTTCCAGATTTCAAATTAATTGTACCATTAGGAAGATTAGAGAGAGGCTCAGCACTGTAAAGAACACCCAGAAAATTGCAGAAGCCATGAAACTTGTGGCTGCTGCGAAAGTCAGGAGAGCTCAAGAAGCTGTTATCAATGGCCGACCATTTGCAGAGGCATTAGCTAGTATGCTGTACCATATTAATGAAAGTGTACAATTAGAAGATGTAGATGTTCCCTTAGCTAGTGTTAGGACTGTTAGGAAAGTTGCCCTTGTGGTCATTACAGGGGAAAGAGGGCTTTGTGGTGGGTTTAACAATGCAGTTCTTAGGAAGGCTGAATCTAGGATTCAAGAATTGAAGAAATTAGGGTTAGATTGTACAATCATAAGTGTTGGTAAGAAGGGTAATTCTTATTTTTCGAGGCGGTTGTCCTCTGTGTCTGTAGACAGATTTGTTGAAGGAGAAGGTTTTCCTACTGTCAAAGAGGCTCAAACCATTGCTGATGATGTGTTTTCTTTGTTTGTGAGTGAAGAAGTTGATAAAGTTGAAATGTTGTATACAAAGTTTGTGTCATTAGTTAGTTCTGATCCTGTGATTCACACCTTGCTCCCTATATCATCAAAGGGCAAGGTTGTTGATGCTTATGGGAATAGTGTTGATGCCTTAGAGGATGAGTTCTTTAGGTTGACTACTAAGGAAGGAAAGTTAGCACTTGAAAGGCTTAAAGTGGGGAAGAAATCTAAGCAAGAAGTTCAGCCTCTTTTGGAGTTTGAACAAGACCCTGTTCAGATTATTGATGCAATGATGCCTCTTTATCTGAATAGTCAGATTCTCAGAGCATTGCAAGAGTCGCTCGCAAGTGAGCTTGCAGCTAGGATGAATGCTATGAACAATGCTACTGACAATGCTACGGAGTTGAACACTGCACTCACTATGGAGTACAATAGAAAAAGGCAGTCTAAGATCACTGAAGAGCTTTTAGAGATTGTTGCTGGTGCTGAATTTCTCAGAGTAGATTGATTAGTTTGACATCTGATAATGTAAACTTGTCATGTTTATATACTTCAATACTATGTTACTCGAACATTTCATTTCAACTTCATTCGCGAAGCTCTGCATTCTGATGTGAGTATGACACTCGACACTTCATTTAGATCCAAATTCATGTAAACTGTTCATGAAATGGCCGGATTCGACATCTGATAATGTAAACCAAGTTTATATGCTCCATTGCTCCAATACTATGTTACTCAAGCTTCTCATTCTAACTTTATTCACGAGGCTCAGCAATCGGATGTGAGTATGACACTCGACACTTCATTTAGATCCAAATTCATTTAAAATGTTAACGAAATGGCGGGATTCGACACTTGATTCAAGTCCAAGTAACATAGGCTATAAATTTCTTACTCTTGTTGATTGATGCCTTGGCTCACAAATACTCATCCTGATGGGAAGTGCTATAAAAAGTTTATGGAACTGGTATAAGTGGCAATTGTTTCTGTTCCCTGCTATGCCATATGTGCCTGGAGATTATCTGGTTGTCAATCCATTTTATTTCTTTGTTGTTCTTCCTTTGTGTGTTCATGAATACAGAGAAGCACATGTATTAATTTTTATTATTATTGAGTACTGAATACAGTTTCAGAGTAGATTGTATGTATGTCTACATACAGTAAGAAAGTTGATGAAGAATGTTTGTATGTGGTGAGTGCTGCAGGTAGCTTAGGAAGTTTTGATATGTTATTTTACATATCCACATATAGTTACATCATGTGTTTGTTCTTGTTTTTTTTTGTTTTTTTTTTGTTGTTTTTTTGTTCGTCTCTGCTAAATCATTTTTTTGTTGTTGAGTTTGTAGTACTTTCTCCGTAACATATTAATGACAACGATTTGATATAAAGTAGAGAGGAAAAATGTCAAATTGTTGCCATTAATATGTTACGGAGGGAGTAGTAACGAACGATACCTAAAATCTAATATAGTGGATAATTGGGTGCGTCCGATTGAATTGATGGTATGAGTTTAGAATAAGGAATGAAACTAGTGTGGTATTGCATTGGAATTTCCTTTCTAAAAACATGTGTTGGGATATTGTTTAGGAATGAACACAATTGGACTTTTTGATTCCTAGAAGATTGGAATGAGTGATACTCACCTTCCAACCTTTTTTTTTTTTTTTTTGAGAAAAGGGGATATATTAATTATAAACTAAGGCAATAAAGACCTGTAAAAGTCCATACAAGCAGTGACATTAAAGAGTGCAACAACAAGCCTACAACATGTAATAACAGTGGGAAGAACTAAAGCAAAGCATAAACAACAGCATGGAAGAAGAACAACTAGACTTCCTTCTCCATCCACTTGAGACCATCCAAATCGTGGTCTAGAGTCGCACAGATCCGTGGCGGAGGTAAAGTGAAGTGCTGAGCCTGAGAGGACGATAGGTGAACCTCCTCAGCCATTGTGTGAGCTACCATATTTGCTTCCATTTTGGCATGTAAGACCTCCATATTACATAAATTATTCATCAATTGATAAACCTCTATTATGATTGCACCAAGATAGTGAGAAAAATGAGTTGGACAATCACCGGGGCCTTTGCATCAGTTTCTAATTGGAACTTAGACAAGTCCATACTCGTAGCTAGACGTAAGGCTTCATGTAAAGCCACTAGTTCTATCTTCGCTGGAGTAGCCGCTCTGATTTTAACAAAGCACCTTACACCCAAGAACCATTAGTATGGCGGGCTACCATTCCCGCGGTAGCTAGGTAAAGACTCTTCCAGCTTGCGGCCGTGTTGATTTTGAGCATACCGAGAGGCGATGGTTTCCAAAGGGAGCACTCATAGGACACATTCGTTTTCGTGAACCTGCACCAAAGCATTAGTAGAAAGGAGATCCACCCAAAATCTATTAAAATCCACTTGAGCAGGGGCGGACCTACTGGGGGGCTGGTAGAGGCCTGGCCCCTGTGGCCCAATCCCGCGCCCCTCTTTTTTTTATTGGACCTCTGTAGCATTTTAGTATATATTCAAATAAAATCAAGAAAACTTAGTGGAGTTTCACTTGAATCAGTGGTAAAGGAGCAAATATGTTTGCATTAGGTTGCAGGATCGAATCCCCATCCAAGCTCGTGGTTTTATTTTTACAATTAGTTTTGCAAATCTTTTTATTCCGGAAGGTTTTTCAAATCGTATCATTTTTTTTTACAATTAGTTTTTCAAATCTTTTTATTCTGGAAGGTTTTTCAAATCGTATCAGGCACGATTCACATTCACAATTTAGGTCATTCGTCCCTTTTATTTTTTTCTGCAAAAAATTATACCTATTATTCAACTCATCTTCTCCAACTAAAAATCCACTTCTCCATAATTCAAGTCCCCAATTTTTCAAAACTTCATACTAGCTTTCTATACACGCTATGCGTGCGTATATTTTGAGCTTAAATGTTATTTAGTAGTAAAAAAAATCAAAACAAAAACTCTCTGTAACTAAGCTGACATCCATTTTACGATGAGAAAAAAATATTGTACTTATAAATAGTAATTAAAAACACATTCGTTAGAAATATAAATAATAAACAATTTTGGCAAAGCCTTTCACAAAAAAAATAAAATAAAATAAAAAGTTCATCCATTATACTCTTTCTACTATCAAAATTTATACTATAATAAAAAAGTAAAATACTTGTGTAAAAATTATATTAATATGGATGTCTATTTGTAGAAAATTCAAAAATATAAATTTTGATGTTTTTATATTATTTGTTTGAATTATTTGTTTTATAATATTTTCATTTTAAAAATACAAAAACTTTCCTTTTAGTTAACATTAATGTAGTTTGATATTTAGAAAATTTTAGGGGGTATTTTAGACTTTTAGTTAACACCATTGCTCCCACTTCACTTATATATAATAGAGATTCATATCAGATTATCGGGTATTATTTAATTTTTTTCATGTTAAATTCCTAATATATATATATATATATATATATATAGTGAAATAATAGTGAATTTTGATTTTTATTAATCTTTTGGTTTTTATTAATAAAAAATCATGTGAAAAGTGGTCAAAGTCAATAAGTGAATTTCATGGTAAGCCCCAAACTTCCATGTTAGTTTGTTGTTTCTGAAGTTTTTAGTTGTTTTTTGGTCAATAAGTGAGCATCTCTTTATGCGAGTTTTTTGTTATCTTTTTTGGGATATATGCATGTGTTCTACCTTTATGACTATTTATGGTAGTGTTTTCATTTACAAGTTTGAAGTTGTGGGAAAGATGCTGATGGTCCAAGAAGTTATAATATAATTCGTATATGGTATAATTTCTCTATTTAAAATAAGGAAAATTTGTGTAAAAACCACCTTATAAAATATTTTTTTTGTCGAAAGCACCTTTTGAATTTTTATTTTTTTTTGTAAGAAGTCACCTTTTTTGGAATATTTTTTGCGAAGAACCACCTTTGGTTGAATTTCGGGTTTCAATTTTGGGTTATTTTTGGCATGGTGGTTCAGGAGAGGAAAAGGGATGGAGACGGATTGGGGAGGTACGAAGGGGGTTAGCCGAAATGGCGGAGGGAGGTTCGATTTAAACACCGAAATTAGGCTAAAGGTGGTTCTTTAAAAAAATTAAAATAAGATGACTTATTACAAAAAAAAAATTAAAAAATTAAAAGGTGATTTTTGACAAAAAAAATATTTTATAAGGTGGTTTTTAACAAATTTTCCTTAAAATAACTACAGCACAGGTTGTGAAAATATCCGCTCATAAAGATGCACAAACATTGAAATTAACGAGGTGTTTCATCATTATTCTCCATGAGCTGCGCTCAAGTATGCCTTTATTTAGTTGTTTTGATTATTAAAATAATCATAAGTTATATATATAAATCTGTGTAAAGAAAACTGTACATAAATTTATTAAAATACATTATAATTAACAAATGCAACATCCTTGTATATACTAGCTTAGTTGACTTTACATAAGAGGGGGAAAACACATGTGGAGATCACCAATGATTCAATGAATACCAGCTGGTTTCAACTACATATTTCATACACATTAATTTGTATGATCTAAATCCATCCTTAATCAATCAAATGATGAGTCGTCATTACCAATTTACCAAAGGGATACTTGTACCTTTGATCTTCTTGTTGCAGTTGCAGCACGGCGTTATGAGAGTGAGTGCATATGTTGAACCAGTTGGATACGACATGCTTTGTAACAATGATGCTGGTAATTTCACCAAACACAGTATTTATGAACACTACCTCTATGAGCTTCTTTCTGATCTGCCATTAAAAGCCTCAAAAGCCAAATTCCACAAAACTCAAGATGTTTTACACAACAATCCCACAACTGACAAGCTTTATGGCAGGTTTCAATGCCGAGAAGACATTAGCCTACAACTTTGTACTGAATGCATTCACGCTGCAGCTGTCAAGATTAATATGGACTGCCCTCTTTATAAAACAGCCCTTGCTTTCTATTTCAAATGTGTGTTGATGTATACTAACCGTTTTTCACTTTTTTCCTCACCTGAGACGTATTATGAAAACGCCACCTATACCAAGCATGATAGGGACATCCCGTTCCCCAAAGATTATGTTGAAGTAGTAGAAACAACCATGAATCATGCTATTACTGCTGCTGCTGTTCATAATAATACTTCTTCTTCTTCGAGACATTTTGGAACCAGAGAAGCAGCTCTGACACCATCGTCGATGAAGTTGTATGGTCTTGCTCAGTGCACTCCTGACATCAATGGCACCACATGTTACGCCTGCCTAAGAAACGCTTTAGCTAATATGATGCATCCCTTTAACGATTTAAACACCACTTATTGTGCTGCAGCCTTCTTCCTAAGCTGTCAATTGATCTATAAAACGAATCCTTTTTACAATTTGACTTCACCCTTGCCAACCTCACCGTCTACATCGGCTTCACCCCAACACAAAAACAGAGGTACAATACTTACTTTTCTTTTCATCTACTCTTTCCCTGTCTAATGTTCCGAAGCATGAAAGATAGATCAGTTTGAAAATTACTTGCATTCACAAATTCAATTCATTGTTCTTATAAAATATATTATCAGAAAGCTAAGGCCTTATTTCAGATCATCACAAAAAATAAATTCAAATCATATTAGATAATTTAATTTGATGGTTTTGAACTTTAAATATTATTAATTCCACCTTCATCATTAAGTTTTTTTTATTAATACTGTTAAGTTAACAAGTTCACCTTCATCATCCCACCTTCATCATCATCATCATAAGCCCCACCTTAGCCTAACCAACACCACTAGAAACCACCCTTGCCACCCCCTCGCCACCACTACCACACCCCTAGCCAACACCGACGAGTCCACCATCACCACCACTCCCAATCACCATAAACAACCCAACGAGCCACAACACAATCCCAAACCCTCGAATCGAACACTGTCGAACCACCACCCAGGCCTCAAACCCCTGGCCACCTTAAACAACCGTCAAAGCCCCACTATCAATCAAAACCCCACCTTGAAAACCCCACCAAATCGCAGCCCCACCCAAAACGAACCACCACCGGCGAAGCCCCAACCAAAACCCCACCAAATTGAAGCCCCACCCAAATCGACCAAACCCTTGAAACTCCTCCAAACACCTCGATCCACAAAGTCGATCCAAGCCCCACCACCTATTCGACTTAATTCGAAGAAGGAGATGAAATTTGCTTCGTCCTGGGTCTGATTGGTTTCGTTGTTGGTGCGATTGGCCTCGATCTAGATTCGATTGGCCTTTTTTGGATCTCGATTTGGATCTTTTTGATTCGATGTAGGTGGAATTCAGTGGTTATGGGTGGATTTCGGTGGTTGTAGTGGTGCATTTGGCGAAGGTGGGGCGGGTCTTCAAGGTGGTTGGCTGAGTGGCTGGGTGGTGTAGCCACTAGGTAGTAGCAGGTGATTGAAGGCTGGATAATGATTAATGGTGTTAGATGATGATTAATGGTGTTGGATAACAATTTAATTTGGTTTATTTGGGATTAATTAATAAACATAGAATTGACCCCACTTCACTAATTATTTGGGTTTTAGCAATGATTTTTAATGTTGTTAACTTTTTGGGTGTAATTATAGACGTCTGAACATTTTGGGGGTTGAACAAAAAACTTTTGAAGTTTCTGGGGGTTTAATAAAACTAGTTGAGTTTCTGGGGGTTTTGTCAAAAGTGTCCTAAGTTGTTGGGGTTCTTTGAAAAAAATTTATACAAATAAAATAAGTTCTCAATTGATATATTTTTTTCCTTATGAATTAGTATATATAAGCGGTCAAAGTTTAGTCAAATTAGACAATAAGTTCAGATTATCATATCAAAAGAAATAATTTCAGATCAGGTTAACAAATATCAAGTGAATCAAACATAGTCTAAGGAGTACGACATTATTTGTGAGAGTATAAAAATTATGTAAACTTATTTCTTAATCTTGAAACTTTTAAGGAAAAGGATTGAGTGCATCACATATTGGTGCAATAGCAGCAAGCTCAGGTGTTGGATCCTTGTTATTTCTATCCATTACATGGATTTGTTTACGTAGGAGGAATCTGAAGAAGAGATACAAGCGCACATTCAAAGATGCATTCGATCAAACACCAAATGGTCAGTTTAATTAATCTATTTATTTTCTAATTTCATGAAGCTAAGTTCAAATTAAAGTAGCATACAAAAAAGTGACTTGCATTATGCATGCAGATGGTGTAGTAGATATTGGAGATGTGGAATCATTGCAGTATGATTTCAATACAATAAAAACTGCCACTCTAAATTTCTCCGAAAATAATAAACTTGGTAGTGGAGGATTCGGCCAGGTTTATAAGGTAAACTATCACCTCAATATATCGGATAATTCTACTGTGATCTTATGATTATGGGCTTTCATATTCAAGGGCTAAGATTGTTTAATTTTTGAATTATTTTTAATTAGTAAACTTATCTAAGTAAAAAAAAATTAATTACTAATTAAAAAAAATTTCTAAGTAAAAATCTTTTTTTAATTACTTAAAAAATATTCCTAATTTTCAGAAAATATTTTTCCAAAAGATCGAAGAATTGTATTTAAAGTAATTAACAAAAATTTAGTTATTGTAGTCTATTGTCATATGACCACAGTAGAATTTTCAGAATACATCTATATGTATGGGTAGCTTCAATTCATCACCCTCAAATATGGTGGTACTTACCATTGTATTTTTGTCAAATGATGAGACAGTTGGATGTGAATCCATCCACCCAGTATGATATATTCTGTATTACATAGTAATTGCTGTGCTTATTTATTTGTCTAGCATACTCCACAATGAATTTGTGGGTTTTTGTCAGGGAAAGCTCCAAAACGGAGTAGAAATAGCTGTGAAGAGGCTATCAAAAAACTCATCCCAAGGAACCTTGGAATTCAAGAACGAAGTTTTGTTAGTGGCTAAGCTTCAGCACCGGAACTTGGTTAAACTACTTGGGTTCTGCTTATCTGGAAACGAAAAGATACTTATTTATGAGTTTCTTCCTAAATCAAGTCTCGATCGCTTTTTATATGGTACTTTTCTACAAAATTTTATTTTATGAGCTATTTTATTATAATAGTAAGGAATCTACCAGCTTACAACTGGTAATGAGGAACAAAACCAAACAACTAATCAGGGGAGGGGCCTGGGTTATGAAGACCAATCCCTGCACTCAATGACTCGAATGTGGGAGGTGAAAGAGCTCATTGCCTACCTCTTCGCTTTTCCTCCTAATTTTAACAGCTGTGAAGTCTATTCAAATGTTTCTTTTCCTCCCTCTAAACTACATTTTTCCAAATTAATTATAGACCCAAGAAAGCAAGCATCTTTAGATTGGGAAATAAGGTTTAAAATCATAACTGGAATTGCACGGGGGCTTCTATATCTTCATGAAGACTCTAGACTCAAGATAATACACCGGGATTTGAAACCCAGCAACGTATTACTTGACCAAGCAATGGATGCAAAGATTGCCGACTTTGGCCTCGCTAAGCTTTTCAGCATGGACCAAACTGAAGGGGATACTAAGAGAATTGTAGGGACATAGTAAGTACCAGTATTACATGTTGGCTTGTGTTATCTTGCCGAAGTTATTTAAAAAAATATGTAAATTTTCTCTAAATATTTTTTTATATAAAAAAAGAGAAGTAAAACGAACCATTACCACACTGATACTTTAATTTACATATGCTAATGCAGTGGATACATGGCTCCAGAGTACGCAATGGCAGGTCAATTCTCCGTCAAATCTGATGTTTATAGTTTTGGAGTCATAGTCCTAGAGGTGGTAAGTGGCCAAAAGAATAGGTTCTTAAATCGAAAACCTGATGAAGAAGGATTATTAGAACGTGTAAGTATCAAAACGAAACACTTTGCTCCTTTTATTTATTTATCATTCAATTTAGGTATAAAGTTGTAACCAAATCACAACACAGGCATGGAGGCTTTGGAATGAAGAAGCTCAGTTAAAACTGACAGACTCATCGTTAGAGGACAACTTTTGCATTGAAGAAGTGAAAATGTGCATCCATATTGGTCTACTGTGTATCCAAGAAGATGCCACTAGAAGGCCTAGAATGACATCGGTTGTTGCTGCATTATACGGAGAGTCTATTACACTACCTTTGCCCAACTCGCCCCATTTTTTCACTGCGAGTTCTGTGCATGAAGACCAACAAATCCAACATGATCGTAATAATAATGTATACACAGGAGCAACCAATGTTACCGAACTCACTCCTAGGTAAAACAAAATGAATGTATCCAAGACAGATTCAAAACCTCTGTCCCATTTTATGTGTATCATTTGTGTGCCACTTATTGTTAGTGGTGGAGAAAAACCTTTCTTAAATAATGAAAAGATAATTAATGGCCCTTGGTTTTAAAGCAACCAATGAGGATAAGTAGCACACAAATGGTACACAAAGTGAGACAGAGGATTTGGACTCATCCAACACCAAACATGCTCCAATAATGCATTGCCAAAAAAAATGTTACTTCATTTTTTTATTTTTGTTTTCATTGATGCCTCATATTATTTAGAGTTTTTTTTTTATAATTATTATAATCCCTCCGGTTTTTTTAGATGTAACGCTTTGACTTTGGCACTATTCATCCGACTCACTTTGACCGTTAATTGTTACTTATATATAAAGAAAAACATAGTCATGTGGGATCTTGTTGGATTCACCTCGGAATACACTTTCCAAATATATAATTTTTAAAATTTTTACACTTATATATTTAGAGATATTACGAGTTCAAATTGTGTCTCGGCAAGTGTGAAAAGTGAAGTGTTACATCTAAAAAAAATAGAGAGAGTATAAGGTAAGAAATCCACCAACTCATTGACTGATAATAGTTTACCAACTTATGCACCGATTCATCCTTGCACTTGAGAAGGATAAATAAAAGGCATCCTCAAATAAGAAGATGCAAGGTAGGCGTAAGCTCTACACCATTTCGTCCCATGTTATTTAGAGGTTAGCTTTGTTTTTCCACTTTCCCTTTACCAAGTAGCCCATAATTCTACATGCTAGATGTAAAAATCCTATGTATAAAGGGACAGTATGAATCCATAATTATTATGAATTCATAGCAGGTAAAAGACAAGATTTTTACGAAAATAAATTTTACAACATCAAGTATTTCCTCAAAATATTGATTAATTAGTTGAGAGAGACATGAATGAAGTTTATTGGAGTTGTGATCTAACAAACATCAGATATATGTGGATTACCTTATAATATGTGATGGTGGAGGCATTAAAGGATAAGGGGAGAACAATTTGAATTTTCAAAACCCCACACTTGGGCAAGGCAGCACTTAATAGACTGGGACATTTAAGGGACTACCAATTAGAAGTTGACCAAGAAATCATTGACGATACAGTGAGATATTTGAATGAAGTGTGTCCAAGCCACGAAGATGAAGCAATGGACATGAATGTAGATGTGTAGATGCAAAAAAAGCACAACAAGGACTTCCTCGAATAATCAAAATTTGATGTCCTTTTGTGTGTGTATATTATCTAATTTAGGCCTTTTGTGTGGTTATTTGACTTATGACTATTTTAGTTTTTGTGGGTCATGGCAGTCACAACTCACAAATTCTTAGTCACTAACGCTATATTAGGCTGTTATTAGTCTAACTGACAGCTTGGTATTAGTCTGATTACGTTGGTTTATTAGTTTGATATTATTAGACTAATTCTAGTTTGTTATTATGAGCCTGACATTATTCTGTTATTATTAGTTTGATATTATTACCAGTCTGATATCATTATTATGATATTACTACCTCCGTTTCGAAAAAAAACGCAACAAATTGGATGGCACGGCCGCACGGACTCCTAGTCCATTTTTTGTTGTGAGAGTAAAAGGGATAGAGAGAGAAAGTATGATATGTGATGATGAGAGAGATAGGAAGAAAAAACTTACAAAAATGAAATGATTAAAATTGTTGCATTTATTTTGAAACTTCCTAAAATAGAAATTGTTGCGTTTCTTTCGAAACGGAGGAAGTATTAGTATGTTATTGTTATTAGTCTGACTAACCTTAGAACACCTTACCAAACCATCCTCAAGCATAGCCCTTAGCATATTATGCACACCCTAGCACACCTTAACATACCATTCTCAAGCACACCTTAACATACCTTAAGATATCATTCTCAAGCACACTTTAGCATATTAATATTATGCACACCTTACACTAGTAGAAAAAAACTTTTGGCTGCGGGGTTTTTTAGGGCCTATGGCTGTGGTTCAGCCCCGCAGCCAATGCCATAGCAGCCTATATCATTACATAATAATTAATCAAACAACACAATGAAAAACTAAGATCCAATTCTAGTAAAACACCCACAACTCAATAAACATGTAAAACCATGTCAATACTTTATACCATTTTAATTCTACTTTGGACTAATCTTCCAAACAAATTGCATCAAATAAATCATCAAAATCCTAAAATTCAAAGAATCTACTAACCCTAAAATGCTAAAAAAAATAAATAAATAAATAAATAAATTAAAATTAACCCCAAAAACAAATCAAATTAAAAACAAGAATTAAACCTAAAACAAATCAAAAATTAAAACAAAAAAACAAATCAAGGTAAAACTAAAAAAAGAAATTAAAACTAGAAAAAATCAAATTAAAAACAAGAATTAAACCTAAAATAAATCATAAATTAAACTAAAAACAAATCAAACTGTTGAGCCCATATGCTACACTAGTGAGTGTCCCACGTCAGGAAGATGATGAGAGACCGAACTAGCTTATAAGTCTAGGAGTTACTCCTCCTATTACCAATTGGTTTTAGGATGGAATCTCATATGGCTTGTAAGTACTATAACTCTCCTCTTCTATATTGGGTTGTTGCTAAGGCCCGTTTCTAATATTCTAATCAAAATTTAACACAAACTGACTACTAACCCTATAATTTCATTAAAAAAAAAAAAAGAAATTAAAACTAAAAAAACAAAAATTCAAACTAAAACAAATCAAATCAAATTCAAAGTAAATACTAATAAAAAAGCAGACATTATAATTAAAAAGAAGAATTAAACCTAAAATTAAAATCAAAGTAAATACTAACCTTAGATTGAAGGGTTGCAGCCTTGCAGGGGCGGTGGAAGGGGCTGCCGGGCGAACTGGTAGAAGGGGCGGTGGAACAAAAAAGCAGCGCGCGCGGTGGAAGCGAACCCTAAACCCCGCGAAGAGAGCAGCAGCGAACGTCGAACTGGGCGGATTGGCTGGTGGCGAACGTCGAACTGGTTGTGGCGAACTGATGGTTTGGCTTAGCGTGAAGAATGGGTTGGCTGGTCCTTGTGCGTGAAGAACGGCTTTGCTACTAGAGAACTAGAGATGTTTATTTTAGAATTTTTTTTTTTTAATAAACCCCATCAAGTTAGGACTTTGTGCCAAAAAAAAAAAAACCTACGAACTTTTTTTACAAAAAGAAATACCCCCATTAAGTTCGACTTTTTTGTTGTTTTCACCCAAACTCTAAACATCGTTAGATTTGTGTTAATTTCATTAGTGGACCCATAATTTAATTTCTAGTTATAATAAAAAAATAAGATAAGTTCAAAAAACAGGAAAAAATAAGAAAAAGAGGGCAAAAATCATAAAGGGTTTCAAAAGGGAGGAGGTGGGTTTTGGGCGATGGTTTTAGGTGAGGGGAGGAGTAGTGGGGTGGTGACGGCTAACGGGGCGGGGTGGGTTGGGCGAGGGTGGAGGGTGTAGGAGCCATGGCCGGCTCCCCACCTTTTTTGCTTCCTCCGCTCGTCGCTGCCAAGAGGCCGTTTTAGACCTAGGCGTATTGACGATGGGAGGAATAATGGACTGGATAGAGGGAAGAAAAGATTAATGAATGGGACAGTATTAGTAGGAGTCGCCAATGAGTTTTTAGGAATTAAACTCATAAACTATGTATTCAGATCAAAAGAAGAAGTAAATTGCTAAACATAGCCCCTATTTTACTTACTAAAGCCCCCATTTGGACAATTTTTCCCTTGCTTTAAAAAACTCATTTTTCTCTTCTAATATTATATCAAGGTTAATCATAAAATGTACATAGCATGTAATGGACCTTAAAATCGTGAATTAATATAATCAAGCATTAAAAATAATTTAATAAACATGAAATTAAAAAAAAAAAAAGATATAGACCGGGGCGCATGGTCTATGCGCCCCATCCTAGGTCCATGCGCCCTGGTCTATATCGTGTTTTTTTTTTCGCGGTCCAATACACGCACATTTGTTCAGGGGCAAAATTGTCCAAATGCGGGCTTTAGTAAATAAAATGGGGGTTGCGTTTAGTAATACACAGAAAAATGAGACACGATTCAGGAACGCATCTAAATAACATGATTTTGTCCCTTCGATCCCATGGGGATGACTCCAAAAAATGGTCATGCGAACCAAAGATTGAGTTTGGGGGCAAGGGTACTAATATGACGGAGTGCGTTATATTAGCCCGTAGGCGGCCTTTACTAATTTTCTCTCAATTGTAAATATACGTTATATTAAAAAAAAACAAATAATTATTTTACAACCTAAATAAATTATTGGAATATTTGATTTTAATAATCCAACCTTTTAGCCATTCGCAAATAATAAACCAACCTTTTGATTATTCTTAAATAATCCAACCTTTGTACCAAATTTCATAGAGTGAACCAAAACCAAATTTTAGGTGTCGTTTTGTAGTTGGTTTAAGTAGTGTTTGGGTAGTTTAGCGCTAACGTTGTTGACCACTTACCTAAAGACACAAACAACACTTAAATTAGCCCCAATATCACACCTAAAATTTGGTTTTGGTTCACTCTATGAAATTTAGTACAAAGGTTGTATTATTTAGGAATAATCAAAAGGTTGGTTTATTATTTGCGAATGGCTAAAAGGTTGGATTATTAAATTCAAATATTCCATTATTATTTATGCGACAAATTAACAAGTTTTATCCTTTAATAAAATAAGGTGAAGGATTACAAAAAAACATTAAATTAAAGAGAATTAAATATTTTTTAATAAAGTAGATCAGCGTCAGAAGAAAAGAAATATAATGCTGATGAATCAGCGCTGAGATGAACAACACGCTGCTTTATCAGCGCGTAAAATCACATTGCGCTGATTTGTTAGCGCGTTAAAAAATAAAACGCTGATATTTATTAAAAAAAATATTTAAGAAGGACTATATAAAAAAACGTGGAATAGTTTAAAGGTTCTCAGGAAACTAACCACTTCTCCATTGAAGAACATCTTTTATGAGCATTAGTATATATGGACAACACCTTGCCTTGAATTATTTCGGTTAAGAATTCCAGTCACTGTTTTTGTATGAATGTAAAAAACCTTTTTTTTATTATAAAAGTAAAAGTATTTTATAAGAATTTTTGTAAGTTGGTGATTTGAATAATGAATAAAACCCTTTTTTTTCTCCCCCAAAAATCCCCCCTAAACACCAAGAAAAAATCCCTTTTTACAGTTGAAATGCCTGCGTTTTAAAGGGAAACACACTGACAGATCAGCGCATCGCCTTTATTTGCGTTGTTGTATCAGCGTGAACCAAGAATATACGCTCAAGATATCAACGCGATCCAATTATACGCGCTGACACGACAGCGTAAATCAATTAGTATCGTTGACACATCAAATCAAATCAATTAATTATGGTTAATTATTATCAATTTATCAACGATTAGGAAGAAGAATCGCTGAACACGTTAGCGCAATTGAGCATTTTGCGCTGATTAGTCAACGCATTTTCCTTTATTGCGCTAATTGGTGCAGCCTGATAAAGTGCAACACGCTAATGAGTCAGCGCAATGAAGATTTATACGATTATATTTATTAATTTTTTTTATAAAAAAATATTTTTCTTACAAAATGGATCGGGCTTTGGAAATTCAAACTTTTATTTTTTATTTATTTTGGGCTATCCTTTTCTTATTATTTTGAAAATCTTTTGGGCTCAGAATATTTGGAAAATTAAATTAGGTCTAGTGTTGTCCATGTATACTCAAGTGTGCATTTTTCCTGATAAATGAGCGTACGTTATCATCATTGAACCTTTTCCTCGGGCGGGGACTAAATGCGATGTCAACAATTAGCCCCAGGCCACTTTGATTGAGTCTGTGGAAGACGACAATCAAAGTATGCTCGAATCGCTCTTCGAGACTACAAATTCGGAACCGAGGGCTTCTAAGAAACCAGTGGGCGAGTGAAAGTTTTAGAAAGTGGATGGCCTCCACTACATAAAATAATCCTTTAACTTTGGAAAACAAAAAAAACATTTTTTTAAGTAATTAATTTCTTTACTGGTTTGAAAGAAATCGATAGATAGAAAAAATTTATACGAAAAGACAAAATATATAATAAATTCGCTTATTTATCGAAAGAGATTTTAGCAGATTCGTTCACCTACTAAAGTGAGAAAATATTTGAGAAAAGGGAGTAGATTCGTTTATCTACTTAAAAGAATAGTAAATTCGCTTATTTATCACAAGTTTTTGAAAAGTAAGTAAATTCGCTCATTTACTTAAAGTTTAGAAAATGAAGTAAATTCGTTTATTTGTTAAAAGTTTAGCAAAAGATAGTAAATTCGCTTATTTACTATGAGTTCTAGCAAAGTAAGTAAATTCGATAGTAGGAAGAGGTCGATCGGTGTGGTGGGCAGGTGTTGCCTGCAGGAGGTGGTGGGCAAGTGAGGGTGGGTGGTTTTGAATATTTAATTTATTTATTGTGAAAGTATTGTGTCGGACGGTCCGATGGTCGGACCATCCAACACTTGTATTTTTTTAACAACTGATGAGGGGATCCAGGTTTAGTAATATGTGTCCAGGTCAAAGAAATAGTGTCCAGGTCCAACAACATTTGTCCAGGTTTAACAATATTTTTTCAGACTAAACAAGTTTCACCAGATTTACAAATGTCATCAGGTTTATAAATAGATTTCCAGGTTTAACAATATATGTCCAAGTTAGACAGATATGCGTCCAGGTTTAACAATATGTGTCTAGGGGAAACACAATGTGTCCAGTGTTAATAATATGTGTCCAGGTTAAACAAATTTTCATCAGGTTTACAAATTTTTATGCAGGTTCAACAATTTGTGTCCAGGTCCAACAATATATGTCCAGATTTAACAATATGTGTCCAGGTCCAACAATATGTGTCCAGGTTTACAAATATGTTTCCACACTACAACAAATTGACACTTGTGCCACGAATTATGCCACGGGAATATGAAATTCGTGGCACAAGTGTATCTTGCCACGGGAAAAACAAGTTAATTAAAAATTATTATGCCACGGGAATAATTATGCCACGGGAGGAAACAAAAGTGTGGCAAACAAGTACTTGTGCCACGGGAAATAAAAAAATATTCGTGGCAAGCAAACACATTTGTCATGAGAAATATTTTATTCGTCGCAAACAAGCTTTTATGCCACTAAAAAAGTAGATCACCGCAAACAAAACTTTTTGTTATGGGTAACTTTATTCGTTCAACTCAAGCTCTATTGACAAATTAACGTTTTGATATTGGGTCTTTGTTGTTGATCATTTTGTTGTTTTTTCAATAAATATAAAACTTAAAATAAAAATATAATTAACAAACCATATATGTCTAATCTATACATTTGTACATATTATTAAAAAGTGTTTTCTTTTCAAAGCAAGAGCGATGCCACGTGCCACTCAACATGTAAACTGCTACGTCAACAACTCACAAAGTATGGGAGTGATGTTTGTTCTCTTACTTCTTGTCGTTTATGTGTTTAAGGTTTTATTCGTTTAATCTTTTATCTTCCGAGGATTAGTTTGTTAGTTTCAATCTTTGAAAATTGTTCGATAGTTTCAGCCTTTGAGTATGTCTAAGGTTTTAGTCTTTTAGTACTGTTCCTCCTCTTCACTGATTATTAGTTTGATAGTTACAGTCTTATTTTTTTTCTTGAATTTAGTTCTTCTAGCTGTTTAGTTATTGAAGGTTTTGTATCTTAAAGAAAGTAATACTCTAATTTTGATGGCCTTGAGGTTGAATTCTGAGTAGTTAAAAAAAATGAGTAAAAGCAAATTAATACTTGCTGATTTGGAGACAAACCCCTTATTGCTCTTAGTATCATTAGTGGAACAATTGATATTTGTTACCCCTTATTTGTATAGGTTTTATAAAACTAGATACAAATAAGAATTATTTGTTTCGGTTTACATCAAATAGGAACAAATAAATGAGAGCCAATTTGTCTCGGTTTTATTAAAACCAAGACAAATAATGAATTTTTCCTTTTTTTTTTACGACAAATAGAACCCCTAATTAACCCATTCATCGGTTCATTCGTTCATCCCTTCATTCTCACTTCAGCAACAAATTCTTAAAAGCAGAAACCCTAAACCCTATACACATCAAATCTTCACAAGTGACTACGGCAAAACCTTGCTGCTCCGCCTCATGTGCGTCGTCGTCGGCCGGTGCTCCGCTGCTCTGCTGCCTGTTGGTATTCATTCGCTATCGCATCTATACCCACGCACTGTACTGCCTCATTGCCGCTGCCCTGCTCTATTGAACTGCCTCGCTGCCGCTGTGGTACTATGTTGCCTCGCTACCGCTGATAGATCTGCTGCATCGCCGGTGTTCTTTCTCGCTGCCCCTGCACTGGTGCCTCTTTGATTCAACCTGATTTCTTTTTTTTTCGATTTTTTTTGTTATAATCTGATTTAATTTGATTTTTTTCGTTTTTTTATTTGATTTCATGAAATTTGCTTATGTTGAGTGCTTCTGATTTTAATCTTGGTTATGAATTCATTGATGGTTTTTGCGGTATATTTGTTGGGGTTATGAGAAAATGTAATGGAAAGTTTTCATGAACTTGGTTGGGTATGAAGTTTTAATATGATTATCATGGGCTGAAAATTTTGGATTGTTGGACTTATAGTTTTATATTTTGAGGTTAATTTGGCTTGATTCCTTCAAATCTTTTGGTTTTAATAAAATAAAATGGAATAACAATTGGAAGGTTCATGATGTTGATATATCTAAGCTTGATGATAGGCTTCAACCATTGTTGAGCTCAATGTTCCAACTAAATGCAGATAAGTCATATTGAATTAGATTTTAAATCATCTTTTTACATTTTCTTATCCAAGTAACTATAGCTAGTTTTCTTCGAACTTCATATAGATGAATCCTTAATTAATTTAGTTAGATTTTGATTTATGCCAAATTATTTTTCAGATAAACTGGCAAATGCATCTTTCTCCAACAAGTGTGTACTAACTCAGTTTTGCCTTCTAAAATTTGTTTATGATATAGGTGAAGAAACCTCCACAGTTCGCTTATTTGAAAATGTTGATCAAATACTGAAGCAGGTTATTGTCTTCTTCGGTTCACCTTCAAAATTTTAAGGTATGTCTATCATTTTATTTATTTATTTATTTTCTTTACTAGATCTGAAAATGAAGGGTGAATATGTGAATTATGATTGCTGTTAATTTCAATACTCAATTGATTTCTGAATGAATTAGAGTTGTAGGGTTATGTTACATTTATATAAATCAAAAACCTAACCAAACCCAAATTATTAGCATTGTAGCCTAATAACATAATTATAAAAAAATAAAAAATAAATAAATAAAAAAAACTAAGGAGCTTTGAAGCCCACTAAGAGTCAAGGCTAACAAGTGGAAGGAAAACAAAAAATTGCGTTAAAAACCCTAATATCAACTTCCCTAAAGTCCTTATTAATCCTTGTCTCCCAAGCAAATAATCTTTCAATCTTTTCATATTACCTTAAATCATCCTAAACTTAATATTTTCATGACTCACACAATATTATATGTCCTAATTTATGTAATCTCAACAACTATATAAATGCCCTTAGACCATTCATTTTATTCACACATTTTCATTGGTTTTTCCTCTCACACATAACTTTGCTTTCAAAACTCCCCCACTTCCTCACACCACTCGACCACCACCACCGCCGCGGGCCACCAGCCGGCGCACCCCCATCAGCGCTAATTCCTCCATCGATGTCCACCTCGCCGGCCTTTCCTTCATAATTCTTTATATTGGGTTTATTCCTTCTCCTTTTCCCTCAATTAAATAAACTAGTAACATGTTTTTTATAAATAACGAACTAATTACATGTTTTTATACTTAAATAAATCTGAAAATTATGTTTATAATATTATTATGATTATTAAAAATTAATTACCTAGTATTTAATTGTCACTATTAAGACAAATGAATAAATAATCACCTATTTAATTTCATACAAAAATAAAATAATATTTTCTTTCATAATTAAAAGAAGTTGTTTATAAAATAAAAAAATAAAAATAAAAATTCATGCACGTATAGTAAATCCATGTTTATAGTCCTTGTCAATTTTGATAGCCCTTGTATTAATTAATTAGGGTTATATTTTATTTGTAGGGTGTTTTATTATGCGATCACTTTAAAAAGTGATTTTATATTCGTATAGGACGATTCAAGGTACGTTAAATGGCTAGATACTTTATTAAAGTGTTTACATGATTGTTACGTGTTTATATGATACATGATATAATTTATGATTCAATTAATTTTGTATTATGTTAATTTAAACTTTGATGACAAAATTATTTTATATTTTATTAGCCTTATATTTTTGTCATGAAATTTTTAGATTTTGGAAATAATATTTATGATTTGAATCATCTTATTATATTTTGAAAATAATGTTTTATGGAAAGATTTGAATCTTATTATATTTTGGAAAATAATATCATAGAAAATAGGAAAAATTGACATGAATAATCCCACCTTTCATCGATCCGCCCAAAATAATCCCACCTTTTAATTATTCACAAATAATCCTACCTTTTATTCCCATCTTCTATAATTGTTCCCTTTGTTTTTTTTGACCTGTTGTTGAAGGTAAACCTCCATAATTTATTTAATTTTTTTTAAAGTGAATTTTTTTTAAAAATAACCTATGTTTTTGATGCGTGGTAGTTGGCCTATATTAACTCCCCCCTCCTAATGTTCATTTCATCTACATCTTTCTCTACTTTCCTGTCTTCTTTCTTCCCATCTTCAAACCTAAACCCTAAAACAAGCCTTTCCATGGCATCCCACTACTCAGCGAGTTCTGGTTCGAGATCGAGGTCAAGGTCATGGTCTTCGACTGCACAGGGTGTCGTTAAGTGCTTCCATGTCGAAATTGCGCCTCTTCGTACTGTTACATTTTTTTGTTTGAATTTTGTTATTCAGGTCGAATTAAATATTTGGGGAATTTTTTTATTTTTTGGTCGAATTTCAAATGGTTTTTTCTTATGTTTGATTAAATGCCTTTGTTTAATGAAGAAGAGTTGTGGTTTTTTTAAGTGGGCTGATGTCCCTAATGAGGTGAATGAGCTGCACCTGTTATTGATCGAGAAAGACGCTGAAATAGTCGAGTTGCAATATCAAAGGGAGGCGCTCAAATCAGCAAAAATGGAGAAGTGTTTGGTTGCTCTGGTTCTGTCCTGGGTTTTCTTTGCTATGGTTTTTCTAATGCAGTAGGTGTTTGGGTATGTCAGTGAGGAGACATTGTGGGATTTTTTTAGTAATGGTAAAGTTGATGTTGGTTAGTAGTATATGGTGGTTTTAAGTTAATGTAATGTAATCAGTATTAGTAGTTGGTGGTGGTTAGTATTATTTTTTGTTTTTAAGTAAGAAAAATGATTAGGTGAAATGTTAATGTTTTCACCACTTTTGTAATGTTAATTGTGGTCTTAATTGTGGTTCATCCACTTTTGTGATTCAATGATAATGATATTTATGCTAGTGGTTGTTTATTCTTACTCAATAGCTTTTAGCTTTAGCAGTACCTTTTGCAATTCACTTTGATTTAAAAAGCTTCTACAAATTATAACACATGATTGTAAATACATATGACTTAGATTAAAATTAGCTCCAACAAACTGAAGCACATGATTGTAAATAAATCAAAATGAAGCACATATAACATGCTTACAAAATGTGCTCACTACTGCCAAAAAAGGCTTACATGATTTAATATTACATAGGAAACATGTCTCTCATTACTACAAAATGAGGCATACAAAATCATGTCTTTTCTTACAAAACACACACATTTTAATACATTAATATGTGTGTTAATACAAAACACATAATCATGTCCTAATGAAGTTAAAGCTTGACTTGTGTTGAAGCGTCAAGCGTAATATGAAGTTGAAGCTTGAGTCATTTTCAGGGAATAGAGGTCACCCTGCTTCTAGGTACCTAGACAAATATACATATATTAGTTAATTGAAAAAAAAAATGAAGTACAAAAGAGGGGTTAAGGTCAGTACTTACATTGGTCATTACACTACCATCAGCATTGAAAAGGACTCCATGCCCTTGTGGAAGAGACTTTCTTCCTCTGCCGTTACCACCACCTCTGCCACTGCCAGCCCCTCTACCACTGCCACTGCCACTGCCACCCCTTGCAGTACTGCCAACAGCCCTCCCACAGCCACCACCTCCTCTTGATCCACTCCCACCACCTCTACTTGAATTACTACCAGCCCTTCTACCACCTCTACCCTTTATGACTCTACCACCTCTTCCTAATCTTGTAGGCTCAGCTGTGGTGGCATGATGTTGCTGAGATTCTTGGGTAGGAAACACTAGTAGAGCCCCTGATGTTGTCCCTTTCTTTGGTCTTCCCCTTGGCCTTTTTTGTGGATGTTCAGATGGGATAGTTGTGTCCTTGTTAGTTGTGTCATTATTAGTTGTGGTCTTATTGCTACATCTTCGTTTGTTGTGTCCTTTAGCTTTGCAAATACCACAAGTCATCTCCATCCCATGCTTGGTTAATTTACCAGATTTCTTGGGATTTTCATAGGGGTCTTTGATTCTATTCTTCCTAGGTCTTCCCGGACCTACTTTAATGGGTGGTGGGTCTAATGGCAATTCAACCCTTGGCCAGTGTCTCTCCCCTTCAATAGGTGAGATAGTACCTGAATATGCTTGGAGGTAAACTGATTTCTTATAACAATCATCAACAAAATCCTCAGCATTTCTATAACAAAAAAATATGGCTGCTACACCATGACAACATGGATAACCACACATGTCCCACATCCTACAAGTACATTTTCTGGCCTCTATGTCCACTGTAAGGCTGTCCAAATAGTGCTCAACTTGGAAAAAGTGGTACTTGAAGGTATGACACTACACTTAGCTGCCTTTTCCTTTTCTTTTTCAAGTTTTTGTTGTATCCTAGGGCAAATAGTTGAATTGCACTTCTCCATTTCCTTTTTCTTCACTGCTAACCTTTCCATTAAGGAAGCTCTTATGTCCTCTAACATATACAATAAATGTTTGTTTCTAGCATTAATAATATACCCATTGAACGTCTCCGCCATGTTATTAGTTATAACATCACTCTTACAAGTAGTACTCATGAAGGCTCTACAGAATAACTTAGGATTGTAAGCTACAAAGGACTCAGCTGCTTCTTCACTCACCTCCCTTAGATTTTGTAAAGCATCTTCATAATCAGCCATATTATATGACTTTGCAATGCTCCAAAACAAGAGTTTCATCTCATCACCCCTATAGGCTTTGTGCCACAAGGCAAATATATGCCTAGCACAATGCCTATGTTCAGCTAAAGGAAAACAGAGCCTCTTCCATTCAAAATGGCCTATAGCACAAAACATCATAACATTTAGTGAGTAAAAGAACAAGCATAAAATAAGTTGAAGAAATACTGAACAATTATATAACAGAACATTTAATAAGCTAAAATAACAAATTATGTACCTGATGCTCATCAGAAACAAAGACAACTCCTTCACCCTTTTCCAAGGACAAACTGGCTTGAAGCTTAGTGAAAAACCACTCCCACGAATCATTGTTCTCCCCCTCTACAACTGCCCAAGCTATTGGGTACATCTGATTATTGCCATCCCTTCCCACAACACTGACAAGCTGCCCACCTAAAAAGGTTTTCAAAAAGCACGCATCCACACATATGATTTTTCTACATCCTTTAATCCACCCTTTTTTTTACTCCCTCAAAACAGACATAGAATCTTTGGAACACGGGCTTTGGGTGTGTATCTTTTTTGCATGTGATAAGTTGTACATCAGTACCAGGTGAGCTAGCTTTGAGGGCTTCAATATACCTGCCCACCTTAGAGTAATGCTCCTTCATTGATCCATGTAGAAGCTTATGTGCCCTATACTTCACCTTATATGCAAAATCTTTTTTGACATTGACTCTATAACCAAGCTTGATACACTCTATTATCTCCTTTGCAGGCCAATGAGGCCTTGCTTTAAAAACTTCCATTAATTGCTTTGCCATCCATGATGATTTCAATTGCTTGTTCCTTTCTATGTTTCTCACACAAGTGTGCTCTGGAATAACAGTCTTTACAACAAAAGTTGCCCTTCTTGACTCCCAACTAGCATACAACCTAAAAGGACAGCCTTCTGAGCACTTCACACCCATCCTCTGCTGCCTTGCTGTGTGACTGACCACTATACTTACATCCCTCCCTTGTAAAACTCCATACTTGGTCACAGCTTCTCTAAATTCAGATCTAGTAGCAAACCTTTGCCCTACTTGCCAGCTGAACACATTAAAATCAGTATCTGCCCCAATCAACAACCTCCTTTGTTTCCTTCTACTGCCAATATTTTCTTCGTCTCCACTCTCTGGAGGTGTGTCCATGTCATCTTCAGAATCATAGTAGTCACTTACATTCACCCCAACTTGTCTTGATTTATGTTAGTAGCAGCATCCTCAGCGACAGATTGTGCAGCTAACCTTCCTGCTTCAGCATCCTGTTGAAGCTTCAAAGCTATCTGTTGTATTTTTTTGTTAAAGCCCTTAACATTGTCCCTCACAGTGTGATATTCATCATCAGAAGTATCTGCAGGTTCTCCATAACCTTCATCATTATTATCTTTCTCTACATCAGACAACAAACCTTGTTCAATACCTTCATCCTCCCAATAGTCATCCTCCTTTTCAGATCCAGGTTCTAAAGTAGGATCAAATTCAGTATCACTACCACTTTCTACATTAGATAACAAATCCGGCCCTAATAAATCTTGGTATGGAATAGGACTGTCAGGCCTTTCATCCTCCCAAGCATAATCATCAGGAACTTGTGTTACTATAAACTCATCATGGGAGATTATTCCAGTTTCAGGTTTTGAGTTGTGGTTTTCAGATTCAGCACAAGGATTTGGGGGAAGATTTTTGACTTGGTCAAAATTGAGGCTTTTAGAATTACATGAGGGGCCCTCATTTTGGGTAAGGTTTTTTTGTTGGTCAAGGTGGAATCTTGGACTTCTTCTGATTTCATTTTGGGGGGCCCTAATTGGTGTCAACTTCTTGGGCCTACTCCTTTTGGGGGCATCATTTGAGGCTTTCTTATTTAGATCAACAGTTGGGCTTGTCAAGTTGTTGCTAACAACACTCTCAGGTGATTCCAAACCATGCTGCACATATACTTCAATGTACCTATACTTCTTTCCTAACCCTACCAATTCACTTACTTCATTATCTGTAAAAGCCTTCTTCAACCCATCCTCCAAACCCAGCCTAGGAACAAGGTAATATAAGTTGGCTATGTCCTCATAATCACCACATGTTTTAGCAATGTCTATAAGTTCAAACCCACTCATCATATCAGGATCTACACTAACACTCTTACCGTGACCACCCAAATAACACAAACTTTTTTATGAACCTTAAACCTTCCACCATGCCAAAACATCAGAGTAAAAGCATCCATTTTAGCAGCCAAAAAATCCCTAATTTAATCATACACAAACACATACGCACAATCAAATTCATGAAAAACAATTAATGCCCTAATTTAATAAGAGTAATACGCTTAGGTCTATCTCTACGGTATTTTATATGTATTATTCTAGTATTTTCGTAGAGGGAGATTTGGGGGTGTTACAACTAGCCCCAAAACAACCAATTTCAATACTTTATGTTCCGAAATGTCCAATTGTGCCTAGAATCATGAAAATAAGTCTTAGAAAGCTTAAATGAATGTTGTAGGAAATGAATAAAGCTTTAAAACATGAAATAGGTTGATTGGTTCGAAGACGGAAAAAAGAATGCCTAAGGCGAAAAATGAAAAAAAAAAAAAAACTCGGCAAATTACATTAGGAATGACCTTATTATTCATATAATCATGCAAATAAGTCATAAAATGTTAACATTAATGTTATAGGACATGACTACAAATTAGAAACTTAAAATTGATGGTTTACTACGGAAATGAGAATGAAAAGGCCGAAAAATACCCTTTTTACTCTTAAAATCATACAGATAAGTCATGCAAATAAGCCATGATTGTGCACAACAATCTGAACAATTTAAATCTGTCACCATTAGTTTTTGGTAATGTAAATTCAATAAAAGCTGAACAAGAAAAAAAAAAAAAAGTGGAACAAACCAGTAATGTTGTGGGTAGAAAAATTGAAGCAAACAATGCGGTTTGGATTCATTAGAATTAATAAAGTGAAGATTCATTAGAATTAATAAAGTATATAGGTCTTGAAAATGCTTATTATTGTAATATCATTTGCTTTAAATGTATTCCTTATTATTATTTACATTTACTTATTATGTAGTGTTTTTTATTAATTGCTTGATAACTTATTGATTTTTTCCCATTAATTTCTTGTAGGTAAAAAACAGATATCGACTACAAAGCACAAGACACTGTTGATTTGTTGTTGGATTCTTTTTGTACTTTTGCAAGAACAATTAGTATTTTGTTGGGATTTTTTTACATGACCAGCTTAGATTTTTATTAAGACATATGTATGGATATTATACACAAATATAAAATTTTATTTGTCCAAATTTGTTATGTGATATATATTTGAGTATTCAATATTATTTAGAATATTAGCCACATATAAATCTTTTTTGCCACAACACCAGTTGTGACATGGTAGCTCATTAGCCACGGTAATATTGGTGGCATGTGACTTTATTAGGCACCATATTGTTAGTGCCAAGATAGCATATTAGCCACGGTAGTATATTGTGGCAAGAATTGTTTTGTTAGCCACGATATTATTTGTGGCAAGGGAGCTTATTAGCCACGGTTCTTCGTGTAGCAGACAATATGTTTTCCACGATAACAATCGTAGCAATAGATTTTCTTGCCACGTGAATAACTGTGGCATAAAAAACAAAACATGCCACGTCTTTCATTTTCCCGTGGCAGGTTTCTAGCCACGGCCACTTGTGCCACGGAAGTAATTTCGTGGCTAAATTTCATAGCCACGGAAAATTTGATCTTGTGCCACGATTTTACCCGTGGCACAAGTGTTGATTTGTAGTGCCAGGGTTACAAATTTGTGTCCAAGTTTACAGATATGTGTCCAGGTCTACCAATACATGTCCAGGTTTAACAATATGTGTCCAGGTTCAACAATATGTGTCCAGATTTAACATTATGTGTCCAGGTCCAACAATATGTGTCCAGGTTTACAAATATGTTTCCAGGGTTACAGATTTGTGTCCAGGTTTACAAATATGTGACCAGGTCTACCAATACATGTCCAGGTTTAACAACATGTGTCCAGGTTAAACACATATGAGTCCAGATTCAACCATATGTGTCCAGGTCTAGGGGACTAGTCTGACAGAAACATTACTGTCAGACTAGTCTGACACAATACCTTCTCCTATTTATTTTAAGTTTAGGTTTTAATTAAGTTTAAAATTTAATTAATTAGTTAATAGGTTTAATTAATTAGTTTAATTAGGTTTAAGATTTAATTAATTATTTCAATTAACGGATTTGGGGGTGAAAACAAGAAAAAGTCCAACTTAATGGGGGGTTTTTTTATAAAAAAAGTTTGAGGGGGATTTTTGCACAAAGTCGTAAGTTAGTGGGGGTTATTAGCAAAAAATTCTTTATTTTAATTTGGAAAGGCACTTAGCGGTTCTAAAACACGCAATCATAAGATTAAGAACCACATCCATGGATACTTATGGGCTATGGCTAGAGGTGGTCAAATAAATCCATATTCGGTTTTTTATTTGGTATTTGGTTTTCTTAAAACCGAAAAATCGGATATCCAATCTGGTTTTTCCTGTAACGACTCGTATTTTAGCAACGTTGATTTCGGAGAAATCAACAAAAATGAATCGTTAACGTTCAAATACTTATAATGCAGGACTTAAAACAATAGTCAAAGCTCTTTAAAACTAGTAATTCCTACTACAAGTCTAATGGAAAACGAAATAAGGCTAGGACTACTAAAAGATCAGGTAGCTAAAAGCTGCTACATTTGAAAGCTCACAATTCCCAACCCTCACAACAACTCAATTATTCTTCATTACCTGTCAAGGGAATGAGGGGTCCACAGTCAGTGGGGAGTAATTAGAATGTTCTGCTTAATTGTAGAACGCAATCAAACATATAATAGTTAGAACACAGATCAACAAATCATGGCAGCTAACAAGTCAAACGCACAATATCAATAATTCAATAAAGTACATAATTCAATCAGACAACGCAGCTGAATAAACATATAATAATCAAATCATACTTTCTAGCTAGGGTCACCTCAAAACTCTAGACTCCATCGACTCTGACTATTTGACTTTCTTATTCAATTCATTATCTTTCATTCGTCCAACTTCAACGTACATCAACTTGTACTCCATTGTTCCATTAATCTTTTAATTATCTTTCATTGGTCCAACTTCAACGTACATCAATTATACTCCATCATTCCATTGGTCCAACTTCGACGTACATCAATTGTACTCCATTGTTCCATTGGTCTAACTTCAACGTACGTCAATTTGTATACCATTGTTCCATTAATCTTTTAATTATCTTTCATTGGTCCAACTTCAACGTACATCAATTGTACTCCATCGTTCCATTGGTCCAACTTCGACGTACATCAATTGTACTCCATTGTTCCATTGGTAGGTCCAACTTCAACGTACGTCAATTTGTACTCCATTGTTCCATTAATATTTTAATTATCTTTCATTGGTCCAACTTCAACGTACATCAATTGTACTCTATCGTTCCATTGGTCCAATTTCGACTTACATCAATTGTACTCCATTGTTCCATTGGTCCAACTTCAACGTACGTCAATTTGTACTCCATTGTTCCATTATCTTTTATTGGTCCAACTTCGACGTACAATAACTTGTACTCCATTGTTCCATTAACATTATCATTATCTTTCATTATCCAATTCCTTCACTTTGACTCTAAAGTCAATCTAACTAAACGACCAGAGGCGGACCTATACAGGTGCCTGGGTGGCACCGGCCCCGTCAAACATTTTATTTTTTATTTACAGTTAGTAAAAGTTTTACAATATATACCTTATGTGTAATGAAGAAACATTTTATTTTTTATTTACAGTTAGTGTCATAGCGGTAAAGAGTTTTATAGTTTTGTGTAGTCAAGGATCAAATCCTCCACCCAACAAAGCAATTTATCGTTTCCTTTTATTTCTACAGCATTGCTTATCTTGATATTTTCTACTGTTGCCTACTTGCCACACTTCATTTAATCAAGAGTAACCTTGTTCCATTAAATATGCTCATTTAGTGGATAAACATGATTTATTTACTTAACATTTTTTATTGAATTCATTAGTGCCCCTCCAAAGATAAAAGTCTAGGTCCGCCTCTGAAAACGACTAGTCAACTCTAGGTCAAACCTCATCTTAACTTTGACTTCTAGACTCGTCAAACAACTAGGCACTTCAATTAGTCATCAATCCAAACACTTCAATCATTCGAAAATATCTCGATCATAAATCCAACAAAGATAATTCAACATGATCACAAAGCAAAATAAATAATTCATAAAAAATACATATTTCAATAAATAATTTCAATCATCTAATAATTAAACAAAAATCCAAACTTCAATTATCTTATTTTCCAATTACACGGCATTTTCATAAGTAATTATTAATAATTATAATTCAAGAATTTAATTAATTCGAAAATCATATATTAATTAAAAATAATTAAATTAGACAAATTTCGTAAAAATCCATACTTTAATTATTAATCCAAAATTTGAACCAAAAATTCCTCAAGCACTCATCACCCTTCGACATTTTTCAAAGATTTTCAAGATTAAAATAATTATAATTATAATTCAAGATTTTAATTAATTAAATCAAGATATTAATAATTAAATTAGACTAACTTCATAAAAATTCATGCTTTAATAATTTATCAAGATTTTCGAACCAAAAACTCAACAAAGTCCTTATTCCATTCGATAATTTCAATCAATAATCAAGATTATTACTTTAATTCAAGAACTCATACAATTAGTAAAATTAAACCAAGATTATCATAAAGAATCATAAATTGAACATAGCTACATTTAAAAGATCAAATATTTATTACTCAACCACTCGAAAATTTCATGCACATCATTGATAAATTCGGTTTTCATAATAAATCATTAATTCAAACATCAAGATTCATGGCAAGGATCATAAATTATACATATAATCATGTAATTAAGAACATAAAATAAACTTATCAAAACATCAAGCATGGTTCGGCCATCATAAGAACATAAGGAACAAGTAGTTTCTATCAATTCTAAACAATTCTATGCAATTCTAAACATGTTCTAAACTATTATAGATTCAATCTATTCTAGAATTAAATAAAACATCTAATTACCTAAGATTGATGGACAAAAGGATTCGAAATACTCCTCTTTGGCCGTGTGGTTTTTCGAGCAAAGGCTTGAAATTTCTTGGGTTCTTGCTTCAATCTTTGATTTATTTTGATTATGGAATTGTTTGAAGATCTTTGAAGTTTTTGTGATCAAATGTTTTTATTAAGAATGGAAAAGAAATATTGATTGTTGATTGTCATGGGGGTAGCCGTGAGGTAGGGATTGGAAGGGTTTTAAGTTTGTCCATCAATCTTTTGGAATAAAAGGCTCCTCAATTTTAGTAGGTCAAGAAAAATAAAAAATAGCATTTTTTGGTTAGGAATAAATCAAAGGTTTAATTAATTATAAATTAATTAATTAACTAAAAAGTAAAAGGAAAAAGGGGTGTCGTGTGGGCCTTGGTGGATCAAGGGATTTTGGGCTTTGGCCTTAATTTGGCAAGGCAAGGTAGAAAGTTTGGGCTCGGGGTTTAACTTGGATCGAACCAGTGGGCCAGAAATCAAATGAAAGGTTTTTCAAGTCCGGTTACCAAGAAGGGACTAAAATTACTTCTAAACCCCTACTTAGCCAACTCGTCATTAATTCAACATTAAATTTGAGTCGGTCCACAACCTTGAATTGCTTTAAGGTGAAGATTTGGGAACCTAATAGGTTGAGGCCAAAGGAGAGAATGTAAGATAACCGTAATAAAGAAAATTAGTTTGACATATTATAAAATATTAATAACATAAATTCCCGGAAAATCACTTTTAAAAGATTTTCCAAATATAAAATAAGGAATCTATTAATAGTTTTCGAAATAAATTTTTAAGACAACAGGGAAGACAGACTAATTACCTAAAATTCTAACCCCAAAAATGCGGGGTGTTACATTTCCGGTTTGCAAAACCGGATACCTAGTCGGATTCGGGTCACGCTTTTAAAAATTGGGTTGTTCGAGTTTAATTTTATTAAAAAAACAGATTTTTTTATATAAAAAAAATCACACTGTATACATTACTTTATTGAGCAGTTGTGAGTTGTGACAGAGTGAAGCTTAGTTGTTCAGAAAAGAAACTAAGACTCAATAGACTGTATTCGATAATAATATTACTCTTGAATTTGGAGTAATGATAAACTCTTACCTGCTATATGCATTTAGCGGTTTTTGAATGAATATCATTAAATTATTGTCCCATGCAACGCAATTATTGCCCTGTGTAACACAATTATTGTCCCAAGGGTGTCGTTTATTGTCCACATACTGTTTTGACTTCACTTGTATGCGGGACCATTTCCATTTATTTCTGACACAAATAGAACAATATAATTGGCTGGTGCTATTTGCATATAGCTACTAAGAGTAAATACTTACTCGAATACTTTGATACTTCGATGTAATAGATTACAGCATGAATTGGTAACAATTTTTTACCTGAAACTCAATCTAAGCCACATGATAGTACAGCATGTATATATATCGTTGTAACAATTCAACAATATAAAATGATAAAGTGTTTTTCTAAGATATGTCCTTGAGTTTTTTGCCTTTTTAAGTTGTTTCCATAGTTTTTCAAACTTCAATTCTTAGTTATGCCCCCAACTTAGGTTTTTTAATTAACAGTGCCCATTCCGTTATCCCTGCGTTAATGGATCTGTTAAAAGGACTTGCATTTTGTAGGGGGGAAATCCGTTAAAAACCTTAAAATTTTAGAGGGAAAATTTCCCCCTACGAAATTCAACTCTTTTTAACGGATCTATTAACATTGGGTTAACAGAGTGAGCACTTTTAATTAGAAAACCTAAGTTGAGGGGCATAGCTTAGAAGTTTCAAAAAACATGGGCACAACTTATAAAGGCGAAAAAAACTCAGGGGCGTAGCTTAGAAAAACCAATGATAAACTATTAAACTCTCTTTCTTCTTATTTTGCCCTTTCACTAAAAGAAACAGATCCGGATATCCGATTTTCAAATCTGGATTTTTGGGTATCAAAATTATCCAGATAAAAAATTTGCGACACGGAAAACCTGATATTCGGTTTCCGGATGTCTGAATTTGTCCACCCCTATTTATGGCTGCTTTTTTTATGAACCGCAGCCATAGGTACTTATGGTTGCGATTTTTCACCCCGCAACCATAAGTACTATAGTTTTTACAATATTTTTAATATTTATGGCTGTGGTTCCAAAAGAACCGCAACTAATGTGAATATGTGATGCACTATATCAATATGTGCTTTTTTCTAGTAGTGTTAGTATATTATGCACACCATTCATATTATGCAAACCATTCAATAAACCATTTATATCATGCAAGCCATTAAATATAAAATAAAAAATATCCATTCAATAAACCATTCGTATGATGCATTCCTCAAATTAAATAAACCATTCATATTATGCAAACCCTTCAAATAAACACCATTCAATTATGTCAAGCATCAGCATACTCCATTCAGTTAAAGACCATTCTGTTAAATACCATCAACATACTCCAAATATGTCAAATAACACCATTCAGTTAAAGACCATTCAATTATGTCAAGCATATTCAAACCATTCAATTATATCCATTCAACTAACCAAAACTCCAAATCTCCATTCAAGTAACAATAAATAATCTCATACCCTATTTATCGTGAACAACATAAATTATGCAAAGATCATATCAAAGCTCAAACTTAGGGTCCGTTTACTTTGGTGTAAAATATTTTCGATGTAAAATGATTTTCCATGTAAAATGATTTTCCATGAAAAATATTTTACGTTGGAAAACTCATTTTCATATAAATTTTCCAATGTTTACTTGCACGGAAAATAAGTTTTACTCCCAAATTTAGAGGAAAATGTTTCCAATAGGGTGTAAAATGAGTTTTCACCCCAAGTTTTACATTTTATTTTTTCACCCAAAGTAAACGATGTAAAATAGGAAAAGTGTTTTCAGGGAAAATATTTTTCGCTCTAGTAAACAGACCCTTAATCACAGTACGTATCAAGCAATCATGTAACAAGCAATTATCGTTTCCATGTATGCAAATAACAAAGAAATAAGCATGCAAATAACAAACCTATAAAATGAACCCAGAAAATAATAAGGATTATGAGTATTGGAAGGTCAGCCATAATTTTTTAGGTTAGTCAATAAGTTTCTAGTAAAAAAAGCCTAACTAATAAATGCATATGCTAGTAGACCTTGAGCCAGACCCTCCTGCAGGTTACCCGATCTAATTTGGCCAACACACACATCTACAACAGGGAATATTAAGAATCCTCATTTGCAGTGAGACTCGAGACGTGATGAATGGTATCAAGACTTGCGGGCTAGGATGATGGAGGCCCTGTGCGATTTGAATTTTGTAAAGGGCCCCGTGGAGGCGTGACTAGGACGCAGGAGGCCCTGTGCGAATTTTGTGAAGGACCCTTAAATCACAACTATTTCATGAAATAAAAAAAAATGATTAAATTCCATTAACTTGATATTATTGGAAAAATTTGTATAAGAGCTTAAATTATAAATTTCAAAAATTTTATAAGTGGTGGATATTAATTGGTATGGATAAAATTAGGGAAAAGTGATATAGTTACTACTAAGCCTGAACAAAAACAACTTAATGTCTGGTCGGCTCAATGGCTTTCTAAAGCAGGGAAGTCTGTTCTCATTCAAAGTAACTTAGAAGCGCTCCCTGCTTTTGCTATGTCTTCCGCACGACTCCCGTCTTCCACTACTGATTGTTTAGACCGCATCAATCGTTCCTTTTTTTGGCAACAAAACCTAGATAAACCAAGCATCCCGATGGTGTCATGGGATAAAGTTTGTCGCCCAAAGTCCATTGGCGGCCTAGTTCTCCGCAAATCCGCGGCGGTTAATAAAGCTTCCCTCTGTAAACTTGGCTGGAAAATTTTGACCCAGCCAGACAACCTTTGGGTACGTTCCATCTCTGCTAAATATCTTCGTTCTACCTCCTTCCTTAATTACCGCTCGCGCCCTTCAGACTCTTGGATCTGGAAGCAAATTTTGCACATCCGCCCGCTCCTCCAACGTGGAATTAGGTGGAAGGTCGGGGATGATTCTCAGATTCTGTTTTTGCATGATAATTGGGTTTTCAAAGTTAGTTTGTTCGAACATCTTCAAATTCCTCTCTCTTCAGTTCTCTTTCCTGATATTAACGTTGATCAATTTATTGATAATTCTCAATGGAATGCCTCTTTTCTCGCAGAGCTCCTTCCCCCTCCGATGGTGTATCATTCTCGGTATCCCTTTGCCCTTCTCTCCTTGCCCTGGCGAACCATGTTGGGGTTATTCTGTTGATGGTTCTCTTACAGTAAAGTCGGCTACCTGGTTAGCCCATAACATTCCCGCTTATGTTCCCAAATGGGATTTTGCTTGGATCTGGAAGCTAGATCTTCACCCTAAGATCCAAATTTTTGTTTGGCAATGCCTTCATAATGGCCTCCAGGTCCGTCATAATCTAGCTATACATGGCATTCCGCTCTCCCCCATTTGTTCGCTCTGCCAAGACAGTGACGAATCTTAGGATCACCTCTTCCTTCATTGTCCTGTGGTTTCCCCAGTTTGGTCTCATTGCCAAGCTATTCGTTGGTAGCCCCGCTCTCTAATATGTACTCTCTCCAGTCTCTCCTGTTAAACCTCCATGCAACCCATTACCCCTCTCTTGTTAAATTCCTCCATCTTCTTTGGAGTATTTGGAAAGCCCGAGTATTCGCAAACGTTCCCTTTTCATCAGTGGGAGTCTTCTCTCGTGCCTTCTCCACTTTTCAAGAGTGGAAGACCCGGCTTACTACAGACGCCCTCGCTTCCTGTTCCTTCGAATTGTCCCCGCTGGGTCCAATGGTCTCCCCCTCCCGCTGGTACAATTAAGTTAAATTTCGATGGTTCTTCCCGAGGCGATTCGGCGGCGGCCAGTGTTGTTCTTCGCAATCACGATGGGATCTGCCTTGCCGCCCGTTCTTTCTTTCTCGGCAATACCTCCCCTTTAGTTGCGGAAGCTGTGGCGTTGCGTAATGGCCTCCTTCTAGCTCGTCAGTTTGGTTTCTCTTCCATTTTCATCGAAGGGGATAATGTAACGGTCATTAATGTTTTGCAGGGTAATTTCCACTGCCCGTGGAAGATTCAACTTTTGATGCAAGATATCCGGACCATCCTCCTTGACTTCTCCAACTATGCATCCTCCCATGTCTATCGCGAAGCAAATCAATCCGCTGACTACATTGCGTCGCTCGGGCACTTGACCCCTACGCATATTGATATTGACCCTTTTATGGACGCTAATTTTTCTTTCTTCTTAGCCGCTGATAAGTCTGGGCGTTTCTTCGAGAGGAAGATGCCCTGACTTTACCTGTACACCTCTTTTTTTTTTTTTTTTTTAAAAAAAAAAAGACTACCCCCTCTGTCCTAAAAAAAGTTGTTCCATTAGGATTTAGGGTAGGATTTAAGTTGGAACTCATTTTTTGCGGTAAGGGTTAAAGTGTAATGTTGTGTGTAAAGTTGTGGGTAAAAATTAGCAGTGGATATTAGGTGATAATAAGTAATGGTATAAATGTAAAATTGTGTGTGGTTCATGCTACCAAAAATGAAATGAAATAGTTATTTTGAGACGAATGAAAAAGGAAAATGGACAGATTTTTCGGGACAGAGGGAGGAATAATAAGCATATACAACAATTAACTTAACTCCTCTTGGAGGCCCTCTTGATACACGAGGCCTTGTGCATTCGGGCATGATGCATATGGTCATCCCAAAAAATTTAGGGACTATGTTTAAAAAATGAGTACCAGATCCTTATATTATTAAAATTAACACATTATCTATATTTTAGGTGATAATATATGATTTTAATAAATAATTAGTTTTCTTAAATGTAGATTTTTTTTTACACTAATAACAAATAAATAAGCTTTTTTTCCAAGAAATATCAAAAAATAAAAATTTTGGGACATTTCTCACGTTGCCATGTGCAATTGGCGTCTTTGGGCACCTTTAAAAGGCCCTGATAATGGACTATGCACACACCATTCAAAGGTTAAAGCCTCCACCACCACACCACATCTACTATTCGAAAAGTGCATCATAGTATCTAACTTTTTCTTAATGATAATGTAATCCGTGAAATACTAAGCCTTGAACCGGGCCCTACTGCATGTTACCCAATCCAATTTTATCAACACACGCATTCATAAAAGAAAAGATAAGGAATCTCACAAAATACATGCAGCGAGAATCAAACACATAACATCATGCGAAATTCTGAACCTTTAACCACTAGGCTAAGACTATTTAAGCACCTAACTTCAAAAGTCATTAGTGACGTTTACAAAGTGCCTTAGACAATTATAAAAATGAACATTATTAGGGCCCAGCTTTGAATGAATTGCCTGTCTTCATTTATTTATGCTTATTATTCTAATTGCTTGCACATTATTAATTTTTTTTAAGTTAATAAGTAGTTGATTGACTTGATTCTAGTTGAATTAGTTTATTAGTTACTCCCTCCGTTTTTTTAATTTGCACACATGGATTTTCGTCAAAAATAATAAACTAATTGGGAGTAGGAGGAAAAAAATGATGATTATTAAATATTGTATAAAAAAGTAAGAGGGGTGGGAAAGTGGAAAAAAAGTAATTTTATTAAAGTTAATGGAAAGCAGGGGAAAAGTATAGGTAAAAAACTTGGGAAACATAAATTAATAAATGTTGGAGAGAGTAAAATTTACAAGATTTAGATAATTTAATAAGTGGATAAATTTTTAATAAATATCTAAAAAAATGAGTTAATTTAAATTAAAAAAAAAGTATTTAGCTAATTGTTCTAATTAGCATAGCTGTTTGCCTCTTTGGTTAACATAGAACCAAATTCAAAATTGAACTTTCCATAATTCCATGTGATAGAGTATTTCCATGCTCGTTTGGACTATTCAGAATTTCAGATACCATCACAATTCATGCTCCATCGGTGAGGTTTGACTTTCTTTGTTTCCTCTTGTGATCATTTAATTACATATACAATTAGTGTCTCGGTCCAGACGTTTCCTCACATATTTACGTTTCACTTAATATGTATTTACTTCTCTCCCTTATAATTTTTTTTTGAAAAAAAAATCTAACTTTTAAATGAAATGAATATATTATGCTATGAAAATATTTAAAGCACTAATAAAAATTGAATGGAATGGTAATTAAGTGCATGACATTAAATTGTGAAAGCTAATAGATTCAAATCTACTTCTAAGGATAATTTATTTTGTTAAAATATGTGACATGCTTATATGGCGCCCACATATATGTTTTAGAGAGTGTCAATACTCACTTGTACAATTTTACGTGGCACAAATATGGTGTTAAGAGCCTCTTTTAAAATATTAACATAGCATAGCTGTTTGCCTCTTTGGTTAACATAGCTAGAACCAAATTCAATATTAACACACCACCAAATTCAATAAATTACTTTTTGAAATCGAAACTTGAAAGAGAACATTAGATGATTAATTAATGGGTTTTTTTTAAGGTATGTCCCTCTAGTATTGAGTTTCCCAAGTTGTGTCAATGCCTTTTTGAAATTCAAAGATATGCCCCTAAACTACTAATCTTTAATCAGCTATGCGCCCCGTGTCCTTTCTCTAACCTCTCTATTAGCTTATGTTAAAAAATCTATTAACTTTAACATGAAAATAAATATATTTATAAAAAAACCCTCCCTCCTCACACTCACCTATCCACAAACCCCACCCCCAGGCTACCTGTAATAACCCAAAATTTTGGGCCGGATTTTACTTTGCTTGTTTATATGATCACTTTAGTCATTAATTATTAAGGCCTAAAATTGTAATTAAATTAAATTAATTATAGCTCAAACCCATGTTGCAAATCAAGCTCAAATCCTCCTGATTACTCCTAAGCCCAACCTTCCCTCCCTTATATATATATATATAGGGTTGGGTTCCGGTGAGAAATTTCTTATCGTGAGAAATGTGAGAAAAGATAAATACATCAACTATAACCTAGAGGTACATTGATTAACAACTATAGGTACATTCAAAATATACTATAAATACATTGAGTAAAAATACATTGATTTTATGCCATAGATACATTGACTCCAAACAATAGAAATAGTAAGGAGGGAAAAACAAATTTAATCTTAGTCATTCATTTGTTGATCAAAGGTTGTGGTTGCTTCTCACTATCCTCACCAAAACTACATTTCTCACATCAACCTACTTTTATATATATATATATATATATATATATATATATATATATATATTCAATTATCTATTTCATTTTATCTTATCTAACTTATTTGTCATCAAAACCTACTCTCATATTTAATCTCCAATTACTTAGTTAAACCCTAAATATTTGCTAAAGGAAAACAACAAAATCTTTCCTCCCCTTCTCCTAAAGCCACACGGCTTCCCCTTTACAAATTCGTGCATACACACGAGTGTACCAAGAGGAAGCTACTCCTCTAATTTTTATTTTTAAAAAAAATTATTTATGGTGTCAGTTATTCTTTAATTGATTATTTATGTTTATTTATTTATGATTTATTAGGAAAGCATCAATTACATAAATTGTTCATTTGTAACTACTAATTGTTCATTTCAAATATACCTATTGTTCATTAGGAAACTACATATATTGTTTATTTGTATACTACATATATTGTTCATTAGGAAATTACATATATTGTTCATTTCAAATATACTGACACATTGTTCATTTGTAAACTACCGATTGTTCATTTCCAATATACCTATTGTTCATTTATAAACTATCGATTATTGAATTCAAATATTTAATCAGAATCAATAATTTACATCCAACAAACACATTGTTCATTTCAAATACACCTATTGTTCATTCAAATTTATAAAAGGATAAATATTTAAACAGAATTACTAAAGAACATCCAACAAACTCATTGTTAATTTCCAATATACTTCTTGTACAATTCCAAAACACTTATTGTTCATTTCCAATATTCATAAAAATCTGTAACCAAAAAAAATCCAAAGAAAAAACCCCCTTTAATTTAGGAGAATTTATTTACTTAAAAAATCCCAAAAAAAAAAAAAAACTAGATTTGCCCTAATGTACATCCTAATTGAACTATTGTACAAGCATGAGTACCATCCCCATGATGCTCATGGATGCACCCACATTTTTTTACTCCCCTTCCCCTTTTCTCGATCTTATTTGTTTTATTTGCCCTGTTATCAAACCCTAAAACATCTTGGTCATATATCCCTCTTATAAATACTAGACTAGTATCAAACCCCCTTTCCTTTACTCCCTCTCACACGGCTATCTCTCTCCTTCATCTCTTTAAATTTCTAACTTCAATACTCCAACTCAAGATTAGAAAAAATTTGTTCATCAAAAGTCTTTAATCAAACCTTTTCCACAAATTCAATTAAACATATAACAATCTGGGGTGATCATTGTTTCGACTTTTTGGGCTAGCAACAAAGGAGGGGTTTTTTCTTTTGATCATCAAATTTAAGGTAACTAGTTGATCTCACTTAATATGGAAATTAGACTTACATATAGTAATTTAGGCTAAAAGATGATAGAATAATAATTTGGTAAAATTTGTTCTCATTGTTCATCATAGCCGATTATTTCATGTGGGAATCTTGAATGTCATTTGCAATTATTTTGTGATATATGCTTAATTTGATAATAAGAATTATTAACTGTTGAATTATAGTTTAATTACTTGATTGTATGTACAATTAGGGTTTAATTAAAATCATGTTTTTATTATATGGCCATGCTTAGACATAGTCCTTTGCGAAGGAGGGTTATGGGAAGAATACACAGGGTCGACCCCATATGTTTTAGGAAAGTTTGGGTATACACGGGCATCCTTACATGGACTAAAAGACATAAAATTGGATTAGAGATATGTTTACTTATAAGATAAAGCAATCCTATATTTAACAGTTATGAGGTGATTTTAGGGCCGTGCCAATCATTATGGAGGCAATGTGCAATTTGTACATCATTGATTGATAAATAGGCCCATAAATTTATAGTATAATTTTTCACAATTGTTGTATTAACTAACGTGCAATTTTAGTATATATTCCAAAACTAATGTCATTTTAGAAATGGAAAACAAAAGAAGGGTACAGTGGAGACCAACCGTGGACCGTCGATTGCCGACCTCGAGCTCGCCTTGCCGGATGGGACAACCAATGAGCAGGTATAATAATGGAGAATAGAAATAGTGAGAGCAAGGGTTAGGTTTTAGGAGTAAAAAACAAATAAAAAAAATTAAAAAAAAAAAGATGAAAAGGGAGAATAGAAAACATAAGGAAGAGAAATGATACAAATTTGATCTTATCTCGTGTGTTGATTCACATTTTATTTTCTTTTTTATTCTTTTTCTTTAAAATTTTATTTTCTTTTTTAATAAATCAATTGATTTTATGTGGGTTGATTCGCTTTTTTTTAGAGTTAGTATATTGTTCATTGTTTGATTGACTATTTCATTATAAAAATATCACTTATGTATATTATTCATCTGCATACTACTTATGGTACTATTCATTTAATATATGTGTTTGTTTTTTATTGTTTGATTGATTGTTCATTTTTATTTTACTGTTCATTAGGAAAACATTACTTATGTATATTTATTTATTAATCAAAAAATTAATCGATAAGTGAGAACTCATTTTCTCCCCTGATGGGGCAAAATGCACCCATTAGTTATTGGGCCAGCCACATAAAAAGCTAAGGCCCAATCCAGCCATCAACGAATGAAAGAGGCACACCACAAGGAAAGCCCACAAAAAGGATCAGGCCCAAATGCAAGCTAAAGTCTGTACAGGTGACCTGATCATCTAAATCCACGCTCAAGCACCTACCTGGCCAAGATCACATCTACCAGGTCCTGAGAACATCAGCCTGGTCCAGTTCCAACCTACCAGGTCCAAGGAACGCCTACCAGGTCCAGGGTTACTGACCAGGTCCAGCCCAGCCTACCAGGTCCAGTTTTACCTACCAGGGGCAGTTTTCCTCCTATATTCTCAAGGTACTATAAATACTCCATAACCGTGCACATGCAAAAGGTATCCAAAAAATATCAAACACACCTCAAACTTCTCCCTCACTTTCTCTCTCTACATTCTTACACTATACTGACTTGAGTGTCGGAGAGTCTTTCCCCGGAACACCTCCGGGGGTAGCTCACGCTTATTCTATGTGCAGATCAACGAGCACACTACGTGGAATCTGGACTAGCTCTCGGCCCATAAACACATATACATTATTGTGACCCAAAAATCACCTCAACAATTTGGCGCTAGAAGGAGGGTACGAGTGCCATATTCAGTTCATTTTTCACCTCCAAACACCTTTGAATCATGTCTCAACACGGTGAATCCGGTAACCCTCCGAGCAAGCGTCCACAATGCTCAAACCAGAAGAAAAGCGGTAGTGTTCACACACCTCAGGTGGCACGAAGCAACCGCAGTGCAAATGCAATGCCCACACCCTCTCAAGTAGAAGAAGCTTTTTGAATCCTTCGAGCAGCTTCTCTACTGCAGGAGGAAACAGAAGTAAGTGAGCCCAGTGTAAGCAAACGATCGGAGGATGAGGATGAGTCTTCAAACGAGGACTACTCAGCAGCCCCGTCACGACCATCCTCCTCCGTCGGCACGAAAAGGCCATCCACTTCGAAGGCTCCATCAAAGGACGACCCAAAACAACCTCGCGTGCGTAGGAAGCTAAACTACTCACGAGGGTCGAGTAGTCAAAGGGTTTCAACCAACAAACATAGACCCACTCCACCTACATCTCTACCAGGGGAGTGGGAAGAAAGTGAATGAGATACGACGAGGGAATTAAGAGGCCACCCAACTTGGTTTTCGACCTCAAATAAAACAAGGGTACAGGACGATACTGTCCAAATAACCCATGAGGTGGCAAGAAGACCACCAACTGCTCGTGAGACGAAGCACCATCATCAGCGTTCTCCGTCGCCTCGTACCACTGTCCGGGAGGATGCTAACAAGGGGTCTTCCTACCGGACCACAGTGTACGATAGGCTAGGCGTGAGAACGCCTGTACATCAAAGGCTAGGGGCACCACCCTCCATCCAGGACAGGTTAGGAGAGCCAATACCTGTCAGGGATAGGTTGGGCCAAACCTCAGCAGCTAGATCAGGTCCGGAGCCTACCCAACATGGGACTCCAGGGCCATCCGCAATTCTTCGAACAGGACGGCCACCAAGGCCAGAAATAAGAACCCCCACGAAGTCACCGTTCCATGCTTCGGTGATATTCGAACCTTCTCAAAGGGTGAAGCTACCTGGTCATATCAAATATGACGGAACAGGGGACCCCAACGATCACATTCAGCTTTATGAAGGCCATATGTACCTGGGCCCCTACACAGACGCTACCTGGTGCAAATACTTCCCCACCACCTTGACAGGTCTGGCCCAATCTTGTTTCCAGAGTCTACCACCAGGTGCCATCTACAAATTCACCCAACTCACTGAACAGTTCACTAGCCATTTCATCAGTGGACGAAGAAGAGAAAAGAGCTCGATGGAGCTCATGAGTGTCAAGCAAAGCAGGGAGGAAAGCCTGCGAGAATACTTGGCGAGATTTAGCAGGGAGGCCATTGATGTGTCTCCCCTCAAAGCGGACATAGTAATGATGGCGTTGAAACATGGTCTGCAACCAGGGTCCTACAGGGACCACCTGGTCAGGGAAAATGTCTCCACCCTCACGGAGGCAATGCAAGAGTCCGATAAGTTCAACAGGACAGAAGAGTTCAACAAAGCTTTAAGAGCTCCCCCTGGTGAGAAAAGAGGACAGCAAGAAAAGAAAGGAGACAAGGGGAACCCAAGGAAACATGATTTTCCAACCTTTGACTCCTACACCCCCCCCCCTGACTGTATCTGTGGCAGAGATTTACGCTGCCCACAAGAACGAAGACAAGTGACGTAGGCCACCACCCATGAAAACAGTTGGTCAAGAGAGGGACCTGTATTGTGATTTCCATGACTGCCCTGGTCATCCACATAAAAGTACAGGACCCTACGCGACAACATTGAAGACCTGATTAATAGAGGGTACTTCAAACAATACAAAGACTGGAAGGCTGCCCGAGAAAAAGGTGGCCCTGCTCACGAGAAAAAACGTGACCAGGAGCCACAAAAGAAGAAGGCCCCAGAGACGCCGTACAACATCATTGCGGTCATCTTTGGAGACCAACCTTCCAGCAGCTCTTTGCGGGCAGACCTGCGAGCAATGGGATTAGGCAGGTCATACTCAGTCAGAGACTTGCCGAACACCAGGCCCTCAGTTCTGCCCACCATCTCATTCGGACCAGGGGATTGTGAGGGAGTATCCTATCCCCACAATGACCCCCTGATCTGCTCAGTTCAAATTTCTCACAGCCTGGTGAGAAGAGCCCTGATTGATGGAGGCAGCTCCATCAACATTCTATATACGGAGTGTTTCCACAAGATGGGCCTGAAGGACAACATGCTAGTCCCCTCCCCTGGCCCAATATCAGGTTTCATGGGTGAATCAATAGTGCCCAGGGGAGAAATCAACCTACCTGTCAAGCTGGGATAGGAGGATTCTGAAAGAATTTGCATGGTGAGATTTCATGTGATAGATGCACCTTCACCATACAACGTAATTCTGGGCAGAACTTTCATGGACCAATTCGAAGGTGTAGCATCCACTTTCCACCTATGCTTCAAGTATGTGACTGATGCTGGGGGGTAGCTACCCTCAGGGAATCTCAAGAGGCTGCCAGAAGCTGCAACCTGACCCAAATCAGGAAATTTAGGCCTGAGGAGGTGGCCAGGACCAGAAGGTTGGCTCAGGAACTATCTGAGTTAGCTAAAAACAGCCCCAACAAAGTTCGCCTAACAGGGGAAGAGCAGCCCCAACCAAGCAAAATTTTCACCACCACCAGTCACAATACTACCAGCACGTCAATGGAGATAGACCCACACCTGGACCCAGAGGCCAGGCCAACTGAAGAGCAAGTCAAGGACCAGGCCATCCAACCTGGTCAAGCTACAGAAGAAATCCAGTTGGAAGAGGGGGCAGGTAAAACTGTCATTATAGGGACGGGGATGAATAGAGAGGAGAGGTGTAATCTGATCACCCTACTCAGAACAAACTGTGATATCTTTGCCTATGAGGCTAGTGACATGCCTGGTATAGACCCGGGTCTCATCTCCCATCATCTAAGTGTCCTGCCCGAGGCAAAGCCTATCAAGCAAAAGAGGAGGAACTTTTCTGCTGATAAAAACAAGGCTGTTGAGGCAGAGGTTAACAAGCTGATCAAGGTAGGCTTCATTGAGCCCTGCGCCTACCCTGAATGGCTGGCCAATGTGGTCATGGTCAAGAAGTCCAATGGAACATGGAGAATGTGTGTAGACTTCACAGACCTGAACAGGGCATGCCCCAAAGATTTCTATCCTTTGCCAAGGATAGACCAGCTGGTAGACTCAACCAGTGGACATGCTATGGTGAGCTTCATGCATGCCTATTCTGGGTACCACCAAATATTCATGCACCCTGCAGACAAACACAAGACAACTTTCATCACTAGCTGTGGAGTGTTCGATTATGCATGATGTCGTTTGGCCTGAAGAATGCAGGGGCAACATACCAAAGAATGGTGGACAGGGTCTTTAAAGACCAAAGAGGCAGGAACCTTGAAGTGTACGTGGATGACTCCATCATAAAAAGTGTACATGCAGCTGATCATGTCAAGGATCTACAAGAAACCTTTGCCAACCTGAGAAAGCACAATGTGAAATTGAACCCCAAAAAATGTGTATTTAGGGTTAGATCAGGCAAGTTCTTGGGATTCCTGGTGAGTCAACAAGGAATTGATGCAAATCCTGATAAAGTAAAAGCAGCCCTGGACCTGCCAGAGCCCAAGTCAGTCAAAGACATTTAAAGGCTGACTGGTCGAATGGCAGCCCTGTCCAGATTTATTGCCAAATCCTCGGAAAAAACCCAGCCCTTCTTCAAAGTCCTCAAAGGTAACAAGCAATTCGCCTGGGGCGAAGAGCAACAAGAGGCCTTCGAGCAATTGAAGAGCCACCTTACAAAACTTCCTACTTTGGCCAGGCCTGTACCAGGTGAAGTCCTATACCTGTACATAGCCGTATGCCAAGCAGCTGTCAGTGCAGTCCTCCTTCGAGAAGAAGGAAAAACCCAGCAACCAATCTACTTTTTGAGTCATGTCCTGGTCTCAGCTGAGACCAGGTACCCCCTGATCGAGAAAGCAGCTTTATGCAGTGGTCCTAGTAACAAGAAGGCTCAGGCCATACTTCGATGCTCATGAAGTAGTGGTCCTCTCAGACATGCCCTTAGAGAAGTCACTGGAAAAACTGGACAGGTCAGGGCGAATATCAAAATGGGCCCTGGAATTGACTGCCTTTGGTATCAAGTTCCAACCACGACATGCCATCAAAGCACAGGCCCTGGCCGACTTTCTTGCTGAATACTCCTATCATGAGGAGGCAAAAGAAGCCCCTGGTCCATGGATTGTTTACTCAGATGGCTCATCTCAACAACAAGGATTAGGAGCAGGGGTAGTCATGATCTCACCAGAAGGAGATGTGCTTGAGTATGCTCTAAGATTTCAATTCACTGCTACAAACAATGAAGCAGAGTATGAAGCAGCCCTAGCAGGTCTTCAACTGTGCTCGACAATGAAAGCCACCAAGGTCCACCTCTTTACAGATTCACAGCTGGTTGCCAACCAATTCAATGGAGTATACGAAGCAAGGGAACCAGCCCTGATCGAATATCTGAAAGTGATGAAAGATCGGTCCTCCAAGCTAGAGGAATTTGTGGTACAGCTGATCCCCAGGGAAGAAAATGTGCAAGCTGATGCACTGGCAAAGTTGGCCAGCTCCACTCTTCAGGAGCTGACTAGGAAGGTTTTCGTGGAGATCTTACCCACGAAGTCAATAGAGCAAATAAAGGAGTACACCTACCAGGTGGACTCATCAATAAACTGGATGAGTGAAATCATCCTCTTCAAAACAACAGGCCAGCTCCCAACTGAAAGGAGCCAGGCCAGAAAAATCAAAAGAAAAGCTACCAGGTATACCCTGGTCGATGGAGAGTTGTACAGAAAATCATTCACAGACCAGCCCCTGCTAAAATGTGTTGACACCGACGAAGGGAATTACGTCCTAAGAGAGGTTCATGAGGGCATTTGTGGCCACCACATGGGAGGTAGAACCCTGGCCCACAAAGCCCTCAGAGCTGGGTATTACTGGCCAACCATGTTAGCAGACTCAAGGGCCCTGGTCAGGAAATGTTCAAAGTGCCAGAAGTTCTCACAAACCATATCCCAGCCAGCAAACGACCTCTGTCCCATCCTCAACCCTATTCCGTTTGCTCAATGGGGCATGGACCTGCTAGGTCCTTTCCCCACTGCCCAGGGGGGGAAGAGGTGGCTGATGATGAGCATTGACTACTTCAGCAAGTGGATAGAAGCAGAAGGTTTGACCACTATCACAGAGGGCAATGTCAGGCAGTTCATCTGGAAAAGCATCATAACCAGATATGGAGTGCCCAGGTGCATGGTTTTTTATCATGGGAAGTAGTTCGACAACGAGCCTCTCAGAGATTACCTCACCCAATTCCACATCAAATTTGCCTACTCTGCAGTATGTCATTCTCAGTCCAATGGCCAAGCTGAAGCAGCCAATAAACAGATCTTGAATGCTTTGAAAAAGAGACTGGACGACAAAAAAGGAAGGTGGTTACGAGAACTTCCCAGCACATTGTGGTCACTGAGGACCACCTCTAAGGAATCTACAGGCAGGACACCATTCAATCTTGTCTTTGGAACTGAATCCCTGCTCCCTGTAGAAGTAGGAAGCAGCTCTCTAAGGGTTCACCTCTATGAAGCTAAAACTAGTGACCAGGTCTTCTCTGAGAACCTGGACCTGCTCGACGAGGTCAGGGAAGAAGCTGCAATCAGGCTAGCTGCTTATCAAAACAGGATAAGCAGGTATTACAACAGAAAGGTTAAGAACAGGCCCATCAAAACAGGTGACCTGTTCTTAAGAAAAGTTGCAGCTGTTCAGAAAGATAAAATTCATGGTAAGCTATCAGCAACCTGGGAGGGTCCTTATCAAGTTTATGAAGCATTGTCCGCATCAACATTTTGTCTCATGGACCTGGAAGGAAATCAACTTCCCAGCATATGGAATGCTGACCAGCTCAAGAAATACTATGCCTAGAATTTTCTCCTAGTTATTACTTCCAAAGAATCATTGTAAAGTAGATATGTACAAACAAAATTTCAAATATCAATGAAAATCCAAAGTCTGCTTCTATAAATTTTTGTTCAAGGAAATATCAAAAAAAAAGTCCTAGTCTGGTGGGAGCAGGTGAAAAAGGCTTGCTCTGTAGGCACACCTGGTTCCATTCCTAGCCCAGTCCATGTATTTGTTGACCTAAGGTCAAAAATACATGCAAAAAAGTCTTGGTCTGGTGGGAGCAGGTGAAAAAGGCTTGCTCTGTAGACACACCTGGTTCCATTCCTAGCCCAGTCCATGTATTTGTTGACCTAAGGTCAAAAATACATGCATCAAAAGTTCTGGTCTGGTGGGTGCAGGTGAAAAAGGCTTGCCCAGCAAGCACACCCGGTCCCATTCCTAGCCCAATCCATGCACTTCTTTGACTCAAAGTCATACAAAAGTCCATGCCCTAAACGATCTGGTCCTTGGTAGGGTAGTGCAAAGAGTTTGCCTAGCAGACACACTTACCCAAACACCCTGGCCAGTTCATATGCCTATTTGGCCTCATGTCATACAAAGGGATATGCTTTAAATGACCTGGTCCTGGGTAGGGTAGTGCAAAGAGCTTGCACAGCAAACACACTTACCCAAATACCCTGGCCAGTCCATATGCCTATTTGGCCTCAGGTCATACAAAGGGATATGCTTCAAATGACCTGGTCCTGGGTAGGGTAGTGCAAAGAGTTTGCACAACAAATACACTTACCCAAACACCCTGGCCAGTCCATGTGTTCATTTGGCCCCTGGTCATACAAAAACACATGCATTCACAAAATTTTCAAAGCAAACCAACTTACTCAACCACCTGTTAAAAACTCCTGTAACCTGTATCTGGTCAGAAGGTCACTTTGTCACCTTCCAACCAAGAGGGGCAGAGAGTATACACAACATATATATCACGTATAAATATTTGCAGGGGCAAAAATTCTTGCAAAAATCACATATTTATATAAGTCAAAATATCAACCAAATGTTTGAAAGCAGAATAAAACACATCCACCCCATGGTGAATGGTAAAAAATATCAGAAACATTATACAAGTTTGGTACAAATAAGGTCGACGACCACTGGCTCAAATATGCCCAAGCAGAGGCTAAAAGAAATTGTTCTTACAGCAGATGAAGACAATTTAAATATTAAAAACAAAAAGAGCTTAGAGGGCACAAGAGGACACCACCAACATGCTCCAGAACAGGTCAGCTAAAAGCGTGACCAGATGTGCTAGAACAGGAAGAGGCACTCCCCTGGTTACCAGGTGATCACCAAACTTCCTAGGCAGGGGGAGACCCCCTGCTATCCTGTTGACCTGGAGCACTCTGATCACCCTCAGGAGCCAACCTATCCTGGTCGCCAACTCCACCACTAACCTCCACCTCGGTAGTGGGGACATTCGAAATATCAGCATCTGGGACATTAGGCTGAGCAGGCTCCTCTACAACAACTGGTTGAACAAGGGAAGGAGCTGGAGTATCCTCAAGTGTTGGAGTGGCAGGTGTACCATGAGTTAAAGGATTTAAATACTCCTGGATGGAGGAGGGAAGCACTTCACCAGCCAGGGGCACTGAACCCTGGTCAGATCTATAACTCTCCTCCACCACCTCCGAATCCACATCAGGATATCTATGTTTGACACACCTGAAGGCAGACAACCAGACGTCAAAGAAATAATCAGTGAAATCCTGGTCAGGTGAGCCCTAGACTCCAGCTCCCCCTCAAGCTCTTTCAGCTGGTTCTTCATCTTTTCTGTGCTGGCCCTAAGGGCCTGGATCTCCCCAGCCTGAGCATGGTTATTCTCCTCAAGCTCCACCAGCTTCTCGTCTTTACTCCTTCCAACCTCCTCCAAGTCCTCAACCCTGGATTGAAGGCCTTCCCTGGTCTGGTCAGCTTGGGTTTTCTCTTCAGTAGCCTCAGCTTTGGCCTGTTCCATCTGCTCCTTGGCCCCTGCAAGCTGCTCCTGAGCCTCTCTCAGCTGACCCAAGGCCTCATCCCTGGCCCTCTTAGTGCCAGCAATCTTCTCATGAAAGGCCTCAAAGGCCCGGGTCTGTTCATTGAGGAGAGTCAGGTACTTCTGCTTGACAGAGACCACCTCCTCCTGCAGGCCATTTATCTTATCCCTAGTATAGGTCAGATAAGGTAGGCCAAAGGTCAGGAATTCACTGGCCACCAGCCCATATTTCACCACCTGCAAGAAGAATACAAATTACAAGTCTCAGAAGAAAGGCATAGCAGGCTGATTGAAATAAAAAGAAAGCAAGAAAACTTCATACCAGGCCAATCACCCATCTCAGGGTAATCCTAGGGTCCGCCACGGAGCTGGAGGGCTTGTCCTGGGGACGCTAGGCACGATGTAGCATTCCCCTGATATACCTGTCAGAGGATACACCAGGGGCAGCATCAAAGCTCCCCTCCTTAGGAACAGGGAACTCTGAGCTGAATAGGGCTGCCAGCTCCGAGGGTAGATTGTATGATGGAAGTGTGTTGTGTGCTAATGGTGCTGCTGTTTGCTCTGCTACTGTTGCTGCTTCTGCTGTTGTTGTTGTTGTTGTTGCTGTTGCTGGAGTTGTTGCTGCTACTGTTGTTGTTGTTGTTGTTGTTGTTGCTGCTGCTGTTGTTGTTGTTGTTGCTGCTGTTGCTGTTGCTGTTGCTGTTGTTGTTGTTGTTGCTGCTGCTGCTGCTGTTGTTGTTGTTGTTGGAATTGTTGTTGTTGTTGTTGCTGTTATTGCTGGATCATTAGCTGTGGAGGCACCAGGTTCCCCCGAGGTTAACTTCTCTGCTCCTACATGGGGGGCAGGGGTAACAGAGCTGACAGGACCAGCCATCTCAGCAGACCTCCCACCCCAATTGGAAAGTTAGGAGTAAGAGGGCATGCTAAAAAGCCCTGCCCTGTCAGAAGGATAGCTCCCCAAGAGGAACTCATCTCCACCAATAGGAGAGCCCAGGTCCCCTCGAGCCAGGTCATCCTCATGGATGGCCATGGCAGTATGAAGTCCAACTTCTTCCTGCACCCTCCTCCTCCTCCTCAGCCTCAAGGGCTCCTCATCATCATCATCATCATCGTCGTCGTCAATGGTCACGACCTCCTTCCCTTTCCTGCTTGCCTCCTCATCACCTGGAGACCTGGATCTCTTACCTGCTAGGGCCCCACCTTCATTGATAACCAGGGAAGACCCCTGATGTCTAGCCGCCTCCCTAGCACTCCCGGCCACAGGAGGAGCCAACCCAGCACTCCTCCTGGACCTCCTACCTGGTCCAATCACCAGTCTCGAAGCAATGGAAGAAGGAGCCTCAAAGTCAGCCTTGGGCCGGGGGGGCAGTCTGCTAGGAGCACCCTTGATAGTCTCAGGGTCGAAAGGTACAAACCTGGGAGCAGGACGAAGAGGGAGACTCTTATCATTCTCCAGCAAGACAAACTTCATCCTGGCTGGAGGCTCCAAAGGGATGACCCTGGAAGGCCTCCCCTGTTCATCCACTCCCAGCTTCTCAAAGTCCACCCTCACCTGGGCCTCAGCTGCAGAAAACAGGCCAAAAAGAGGGTGAGACCAAAGCTACACCCAAAGCAACCAGAGCTCAAAAAGCAAAGAAGCATAGCAAAATAAATTTGAAAAGAAAACCATGCAACAAAAAAGGGTAAAAAAGAAATTACCTCTAGTCATCTTGCAGCTGAGATTGGACAAGGCCAGATAAGCCTCGTTCCTAATCAGGTCCAGGTGAGGAAGCCAAACAACGGGCGTGGCACTCCCAGTGCTGCTGGTGGGGGGGTTAGCAGCAAATTCTCTGACCACCGCCTGATCAGCAGCAGTCAGTGTCTCGAACCCTACCCACTCTGTATTCCTACGCCTGGTCCATTCGGTCCTAGGCAGATACACATTGGGGTCACTGCTCTCCAGTGGGACCCCCAACCACAGAAACTCATAATACCAATGCCCCATCTCCCTGGGCTTGGGATAGGTGGTAGCGTAGGTCTCATTGTCCTGCCTCAGGACTTCCACGGTCCACCACCCCTTGGGCACGTTGGACCCCCTGTACGGCTTGAGCCTATGCATAGTCCTGAAAGCCCTTGAACTCAGAGGAAAACCCCTAAATTCACACACCCAGATAAACCCAACCAGCCTTTGAATGGCGTTGGGTACCAGCTGTGATAAACACACGTTCCAGACCTCTAACATTTCCACTATGAATGGATGTAGAGGGAACCTCACCCCAGAGTTCAAGTGGGCAAGGAAGACAGCAATGTGACCTGGCTCAAGGTCCCAGGCACAAGAATCGGAGGAGGCAGCAAAAAATTGGTATCCATCCAGGCCAGGGGCCAAGGCAAGGATGTTTGCCCTTGACACCAAGCTGAGCTGATGAATCTTCCCCAAGAAAGCCTTGGAGGGCCTGATATGCATGACCCCATAAAGAGCTTCAGGGTCTTCCCATCTCACAGAGATCCATCGACCCTCAGCGTCTAAGTAGTGGTCTCTAACCACATGACCACCAACTCTAATTTGGACCCTACGGTCCTCATTTCTAACAACCAGGGCCCTGCCCTGCTCAGGTTCTTGAGGGAGTTCCCTCTCCATCTCCTGAAGCTGTTCTGCGATGATGGCATCGCAGCTCACATCAGGACCGTCGTCAAAAATTTCGTCCCCCGGCTCGTTGAGAGTCAAGGAGAACTCGGAATTGGAAGGTTGTTCTGCCATTTTCGAAAGAGAAGTTAAATTTTTCGAAGGAAATGATTAGAAACGAACAGCAATTTCAGAGAATTGAAGGGTGGGAGAGAAAGTGAAGAAATTGGGAGAGTGAGAAATTTTTTGAATAAATTCTGAAAACCCCTCAACTCCTCCTTTAAATACACTCCTCTCGCCCTGTCAGCCCACTAAACACGATGGTAAGTGGAGCAATTAAAGTTGCCATAACTCCTGCTCCACGTTCCCTAACTGTAAAAAATAAAAAATAATAATAAAAAAAACCCTCAAATTCAAAAGAAGAAGAAGACTGTTCATAAGATCCTGCTACCAGGGCCAGGGCCCACTCGACAAAATCCACAAAAATTCCTACTTAATTTTTATGGACTCGGGGGGCAAATTGATGGGGCAAAATGCACCCATTAGTTATTGGGCCAGCCACATAAAAAGCTAAGGCCCAATCCAGCCATCAACGAATGAAAGAGGCACACCACAAGGAAAGCCCACAAAAAGGATCAGGCCCAAATGCAAGCTAAATTCTGTACAGGGGACCTGATCATCTAAATCCACGCTCAAGCACCTACCTGGTCAAGATCACATCTACCAGGTCCTGAGAACAGCAGCCTGGTCCAGGGTCAACCTACCAGGTCCAAGGAACGCCTACCAGGTCCAGGGTTACTGACCAGGTCCAGCCCAGCCTACCAGGTCCAGTTTTACCTACCAGGGGCAGTTTTCCTCCTATATTCTCAAGGTACTATAAATACTCCATAACCGTGCACATGCAAAGGTATCCAGAAAATATCAAACTTCTCCCTCACTTTCTCTCTCTACATTCTTACACTATACTGACTTGAGCGTCGGAGAGTCTTTCCCCGGAACATCTCCGGGGGTAGCTCACGCTTGTTCTTTGTGCAGATCAACGAGCACACTACGTGGAATCTGGACTAGCTCTCGGCCCATGAACACATATACATTGTTGTGACCCAAAAATCACCTCAACATCCCGAATTCGATTCTGAGAGAATTTTACAGAGGTGGGTATTAAAGTGGAATATTGATTGAATCTTGAATAAACATACTATATATATATATATATATATATATATTATTATTATTTTTTTGGTGAGAAAAAAATGGTAATATAAGTCACAAGGGGAAGGAGATGCAAAAATTTTAGAAGAGATATTTAAATAAAGTATGATACATACATATGAGCATTACGGTATAAGATGAGAGTTAAATTATAGACAATAAATGAACATTTAATAAAAATATTCAAAATGTGATTTTTTTTCTGAATGTTTTAATTTTTAAAATCAAAATTTGCTTGGAAGAACTTTTAAAACATGTGAATATAATACAAATTAAAAAAAATGTATGTGTAGCTATCATTGTCATTTATTGTTAATAGGGAAAATGGAAATAAAAAAAAGGCTACTTTGTAATAAGTGGGATTCGAACCCACGTCACTCAATAAAATGCAACATTTTTGCTCCATGCTCAACCACTCCACCAAACTCTTTTTCATTTATTCTCATGTACATCATTAGTATATATAATAAAATAGAACTAGGATTAAGAGGCACATTCAAATGGGGCCCTCTGCAATAGGTCTGTTTGCATAAGATTAAGAGCGGGTCTGGGTGACTTATATGTTTAAGTTGTAATATGTTTTTCTCGGTGAAGGACGCCAGGTGCGCAAATATGTGATTGAATTATATGATTGACAATACTTGATTATTATTTTGCTGTTGATTGGCTTAAATTGCGATTTTTTTTGAGTTCGACATTCAAGTGGTACAGTCTAGTTACTCGCTACTGACGGTAAACCCCCAATATTTCAGGTGAGTCTGATGAATAGGGATCGCATGGTTGATGGGAATGTGCGTGCGAGGCTAGGATGACAGTTTCCTATTTAGTTTGATTCCAATTCACTACAAAAATAAAAGAGCTTTTAGTGACGGACCAAATCAAATTAGGGACGGATTTTTTAATAGAGACGGATTTAAAAATTGACATGTTGTGATGCATCACTTAGGAGGAATTGAACCCGTGACCATTCTATTAAAGTTCTATAAGTCTCATGAATCATAGTTGGTTGGAATCGAAACTGTGACCTCAAAGTCACGGGGTGACACTCTTATCAACTGTACCAAGTTTTATTTGTCAATCTTATATGCATAGAATTGTTAATAAACGAAAGAAATATTAGAGACGGAAGCTAAAATCCGTAGCAAAATTTAGAGACGGATTTTAAAATCCGTCCCTAAAGTTTTTACTCTAAAAAATTAGAGACGGATTTTTAAAGCTGTAGCTAAATTTAGAGATGGATTTTACAAATCCGTCTCTAAATTTTTATTCTAAAAATTTAGCTACGGATTTAAAATTTCCGTCTCTAATTTAGAGACGGACAGAATCCGTCTCTAATTTTCCGTAGCTAAAAGCTCTTTTTATTGTAGTGATTCTTTAGACAGATTCCCGTTTTAATTGTCAGGATTGTTAAGCAATTCTAGTTTTAGTTTGGCAATATTTTCATTAAACAATTTTAAGTTTCGAAGTACTTAATAAAAGACCACTATTAGTTGTTTATTTCCCTTTGAAATTTTATATTACACATTTATGTATTAAGTGACGGTCTGATTTGTTGATGTTACGCACAATCGACGTTGCATTAAGCCGAATCGTTACACTACTCGCCACCAACCAACCCCACCCACCCACCCAACGAACCCCAGCAAACCACCCACCCAACCGTAGCCTAGCCAGCGAACCACCCAACCAACAAACTCCACCCCCACGCACCATTTAACATACAATAAATCAATGTGGAGAAAAATCTAGTGCTTATACTAAAACTTCGAATTCAAAACTAGTTTTTCAATAGAATACACCAAATTGCATAACAAAACATCATTGGCATCATCTCCCCCTCAAATGTCTACATGTCATGCTCTCATAAAATAATTTTCGCCCAAAACATTGTTGATGTTATACTTATGTCATCCTATTACATGTCACTCTCTTTCACATGCACAGTTTCCCATTTATTCATCATAATAAATAGCGTTAAATAATATATTAATAATAACTGACCAATTTACTGTTTTGCTTTTACCATATTTCCAAGAAAACATACTACATTCTGCCTGAATTATTTAAATACATTTTTAAAGAAAGAAAGACTCCCCAATTGCCTAAAATAAATTGGGAGAGTTACACTTTCCCAAAAAACATGGGAGAGTTACTATTACAATTTACATGTAGTTCCATTTTTCCTACCTCATACAAAGGCACGTGTCATTTTCTCCAATTTTGAATATTTAAGCATTTTGTTTGATACAATTTTTATGCGCACATAAATTTTAGGTGTAGATGACTTATGGCTTACAAAAAAAAAATTCTTGTTTATTTGGCTACATAAATTTTAAAAAGTTACACAATAATATGAAATTGGATTTTTGTTGTTGTTGTTTTTTTTTAATGTATGGTTTAATTTTTAATAACATGTATATATTGTTTTTAATTTTACTAACTATATAAATCTTTTACAACCGCGTATCGCACTCGATACTAATTAACCTAGTCATCAATATATATATACTAAAAGAGAAGCCACTAAGACTATACATCTTGCCACGTGTCAACCTCACATTAAAAAAAATTCCGCCCTTTTCCCTTGAACCTAAAAAACGCAATTTTTCATTTTATTTTCAATATTTTCTACCTTAATAAACATTGATATTGATATATAGTATAACATATCTTTAGAACTATTATGTGATTTAATTCCTATATACTCTTATAATCAAAATTTACTTTCCATTATATATTTATTGCATATACATATTCTTAAAATAAAAAAATTCCTACTTTTTTAGGGGCAATAAATGTCATTATTGATTTATTTTTGGAAAAATTAGCCTCATTAACACCACTTATGGGTTGGGTGCACAAAACACTACCATCTAAAGAAGGTGCGCAGAACAACACCACCTTTTGCATAAGGTGCAATGAGTAGCATAAATGAGGTCGGAGCACCGGAGATTCATCGAAATCTGCTATTTTCTATCATTTATTATTTTTTTTAAAAAATCACCGACCTTTTTTTAATATTCCACCACTTTTATTTGACACATAGATTAATGCGCGGGAATCGAAACAAACCGGGAACTAACAAAAATTGGGACTAATCTAGTCTTGTTTTGCAAATTCCGAACTAAAATCTGACCCATAAGGATTAAAATGACCCGTAAAACCTTGAGAGGGTAATTTTTTAACACATAGATTAATATGCGCTAATCAAGGAGAATCGGGAACAAAAACAGAGCTAATCAAGTCATTTTTTGCAAATTCCGAACTCAAAATTAATATACGCAAATTCTTTGACCCATAAAACCTTGAGAGGGGAATTTTTGCGCGCATTGATCTACGCCTTGATTCGCATCAATTTGTGCATTTGATGTACGTTTAAAAAAATTACTCTTTTAAGGTTTTACGGGTCACTTTAACCCATAATTGTCAGATTTGAGGTCGGAATTTGCAAAAAAGAACGAATTAGCTCCGATTTGTGTTCTCAAATCACCTCAATTTTTTAAAAATATATATATAATAAAACAATAGAAAATACCAGATTCCCAAAAATCTCGGGTGCTCTGGCCTCATTTATGTTATTCATTGCACCCGATGCAAAAGGTGGTGTTGCTCTGCGCACCAGGTGTTGCTATTTTGTGCACCTAACCCATATATAGGCGGTACTGTTTTGTGCATCCAACTCATAGGTGGTGCGGATGAGGCTAATATTTTCTTTTACTTTTTTACATGCATTACACAACTTTTTATACAATTCGAAGGATCTACATATTAAATTATCAATTATTTTAATATTCTAATTTAATTGGAAAATCAACAAACAATGTACATTTTAGTTTTACTTTTCCCTAACAATTGCGATAAAACAAGTTTTATTAGCTTAAAGTAATTATTTTGTATGTTTTAATTTTGATTGTATTATACTTTTTATATGCATGTATGACTATATTTTTCTGACAAAAATAAATAGGAAAAGATTTCTGCTAAAATTCTAAAAATGCATGTATATTATTATTATATGTTTATATTTAACAATTATATGACATTATTAATCTTTATATAAATATACTAAAAGAGAAGCATTTAGAAATATCACTACAATCTAAAACTTATTGTTTTAGATTTTTTAATCCAGGTTTTTTTATGTTTAATAGAAGATATATTTCATAAAAAAAATACTCATAACGTATAAAAGTAATTTTATTATCTTTTATCAATACTATCCTTTAAAAATTAATGACTAACGTATCATGATGATCATTGCGAGTTAAATTAAAGTTTTCTGAAATTGTTTACAGTTACCCCAAAATGTGTTCATGTTACTTTAAATTTAACATTATTTTATATTAAATTTAATGTACCACCTTCAAATATAATTTTTTTTGTTGATTTCGTTGACTTCTCGAACAATCCGTTTTATTCCTATATATATATTACAATAATTTGAAGACAAAAAATCTTTTATTTCTTATTTATCATTGATCTTGATTTTTTTAAATTATATTAAGTATAACTATTATTGAATTGAATTTCAATCAAAATATAACTAAAAAATATCATTAATCTTTTAAAATTTGACAATCATCCATTTCTAAGAATTACATACTATATCATTGCATGAGCACTTATATATAGATTATAACTATGAATATCAATATTCTTATAATTTTATTTGTGATTGAAAATGTGAGTTAGCAAGTTATCAAGTACCCACTTATAAAATGGGGGCATGTTGTGATTTTATTAGGAGATTGGTAAAGATAAATATTAAAAATTTGTAACCTTAATAAAGTACTCTCTATATGTCAAAAGACACAAAGAATTTCTAAAAGAAGGGTAAAGGGTGGAAAACTACTAAAGAAAAAAGGACATAGGTAGTGAATAAGATCTTTTTTTTTAATTTCCACTTTTTACAGATATATGTAATTGTGCGTGTTATTTAAAATAATTTATCTCTTATAATCACGGGTATAAACAAATTTCTGTTAACTTTTTTTATTTAAAAAACAATATTGTGTTCATATATTATTGATAATATCGTACATTCTAATATTTATTTCATGTAATTTTTTTAAGAAAATAAAATATTTCAAATAATTAATGAATTATGTAAATCTTTACAATACTATCTACAAAGTTAATATTAAGATTTCTAAGTCGTGTATCGCATGAGTGCTATGCTAGTTCTATATATGATTGACTGTATAATGCTTGATTATTATTCTGTTGTTGATTGGCTTAAATTGCGATATGTTTTTTTAATTGAGTTCCGCATTCAAGTGGTACAGTCTAGTTACTTGCCACTGACAGTAGACCCCAACATTTCAGATGAGTCCGATGAATAGGGATCGCATGGTTGATGGGAATGTGCGTGCGAGGCTAGGATGGCAGTCTCCTATTTAGTTTGATTCCAGTTCTTTAGACAGTTTCCCGAATTTATTGTCAGGATTGTTAAGCAATTCTAGTTTTAGTTTGGCAGTATTTTCATTAAACAGTTTTAAGTTTCGACATACTTAATAAAAGACCACTATTACTTGATTATTTCCCTGACCCTTTGAAATTTTATATTACCCATTTATGTATTAAGTGACAGTCCGACTTGTTGATGTTAAGCACAATCGACGTTGCATTAAGCTGAGTCGTTACACTACCCGCCACCAACCATCCCCACCCACCCACCCAACGAAACCCAGCAAACCACCGACCCAACCGTAGCCCAGCTAGCGAACCACTCAGCCAACCAACTCCACCCCACGCACCATTTAACATCCAATAAATAAATGTGGAGAAAAATCTAGGGTTTATACTAAAACTTTGAATTCAAAACTAGTTTTTCAATTGATACACCAAATTGCAATTCTTATTGAAAAAAAAATAGATTTTTGAAATGATTTCGAACTTAAAAAATAAACTTGTGATAATTTTGAAGCTTGAATTTCGAAACAAAATTTAAAATTAACAATTAAAAAATAAAAAATAAAAATTTAAAAATAAAAAATAAAAATAAAAATAAAAACAAAAATAAAAATCCGGATGCCGAAAATATGCAGTTAAGGTGGGAGGAGAATAAGGATAGCTAGCCACAGACGATTTTCTTCATGATGAATGCGAAGAATCTAGAGTCGGGTCGGGCCTTGTCTGCTCTCCATTCTAAAATAGAGCCAAAACTCATATACATATTATTGTAATATCTGCGGAAGGGAGGGCATCCCTCGTTCCTCGGGTATCTGCCCTTGAACGCCTCTAACAGAGGGACAAATAGTCCATTTTGGGGAAACTTCTTGTCAACCTCTTTCCAATATGAATCTAGGTGAGGATTTTAGCTATAATTTTGTACACAATGGAAGCAACTGTGTCATACAATGAAGTATAAAACTTAACATAAAAATAAAATAAAATTAAAAATTAAAAATAAAATTTAAATTTAAATTTAAAAATATATAATAATTTTTTTCTAAGTTTATTTTAGTTCAGTTCAATTCATTTCATTTTAGTTCATTTAATTTCAGTTCAGTTCATTTCATTTTTGTTCAATTCAATTCATTTTATTTCAATTTCTATTTTCTCAACTCAAAAGAACAGGGCTTAAAAGAGTGCTATTTTTAAATGCAAAGTTATTTTGTCCCCGTATTGTTCCTAAATATAATGTATTCTTAGAATAGTCCCCTAATATTATTTTTTGGACGGCCTTACCAGGGGTTAGGAAGAAGATTCATCATTACTAAAAATTGAACACTACAACTCAGGTATGAAAATCCATCGTCAACTAGAGGCTTATCAAATGAAAACTTTTTGGGAGGGTCAAGGGGCAGACTTGCTCTATTCATGCATGGAAATATGGAATAATGCAAATGCAACCCCTTCATCTTTAACAACAAAAAAGGCAAAAAAGACCAATCTTATGTGCAATGATTGTTTAATTTCAATTTACAAAATTCTTGCCTAATACTATATATCGTAGTATAAAATATTATGTCAAATGATGCATGATATCATCTGTGACACTGTTTGCACCCTTCATTACTAGCAGGGGATATTGACCAATGCCGAATATGTTTTTGGTCAAATATAATTGATCAAATACCAACCGCTATCGAATCCGGATGTACACCGAAATTGTTTTCGGTCTTTTTTACGCATACTGAAACGAACCAATAGCGATCCCGTTTTAAACCATAACTCGTTTCTGACTTTTTTTTATTATTTTGTGTCTGACCAGTACTGAACATGTTTTCAAACCGAATCTGTTTTCGATCTACTTAAAAATTATTTTGGAATGACCATTTTCGAATGAACTTGTTTTGGATTGATGCTTTCTAAACCGACTCATTTACATGCTTTTCATCTTTTCAAAAACTAGTAAATTTTTATATAAAATGATTAAATTAAAGCTTAATTATATCATTTATATTTAATAATACTGCACAAAAATTAAATATAATATCAGAATAACTGATAAAATAGGATTGTGTTGTTCATCAAATGGAATGAAACTAACTTTGTATATAATCTAGGAATATTTGAATTTAATAATCCAACCTTTTAGCCATTTGCAAATAATAAACCAACCTTTTGATTATTCCTGAATAATCCAACCTTTGTACTAAATTTCATATAGTGAACCAAAACCAAATTTTAGGTGTGATATTGAGGCTAATTTAAGTGTTGTTTGTGTCTTTAGGTAAGTGGTCAACAACGTTAGCGCTAAACTACCCAAACTCAACTTAAACCAACCCCAAAACGACACCTAAAATTTGGTTTTGGTTTACTCTATGAAATTTGGTACAAAGGTTGGATTATTTAAGAATAATCAAAAGGTTGGTTTATTATTTGCGAATGGATAAAAAGTTGGATTATTAAAATCAAATATTCCTATAATCTATGGTCGGGTATAATTTTTTGATTCTGAATTTCTAATCCAAAAATTACTGGATCGATCTGAAAAGCCGAGATTCGGTCCGAAGTTTTCACTGATCGTATTGTGACCAACCATTTTAAGACCGATGTATTGTGACCGACTTGTTACGACATGCATATCGATTGTGAGTTCATGACCGACTAATTATGACCTCCATATCGATTTTGATCGACCAATCAGACCAGTATACTAATTACAACTGGACTGAAATCGACTGCCACCTGCCAAGAAAAATACCAAAATTGATCGCATATTGAATAAGACTAACTGGTACCAACCACTACCATAGTGCTCATAAATCATAAAACCTGTTTTTGACCGAACTATCAGCGACCGTTTGATCTGTTTTTACATCCTAATTATTAGTAATCGTCTAAGTTATTCTTTATCTCTTCAACGCTAGTTGGATCATATCTCTCGGTTTGGCTAAGTTTTCTTGTGTTTTTGGCAAATGAATATTTAATATTCATTCTCTTACTCAAAATAATCTCCAATTTTCATCATTATAGCTTGTGATTCGATTTCTTCTTCATAAGAGGTGCTTTTAATTTCCTCTTTTGCTAACTTCTTCAATTTTCCCTGGTACTCCTTTATTATTGCCTATAGCATCTAAAACTTTATCTTTTGAGATTTTACTGTAATTAAAAATTCATAGAGGTTCCATTAGCTTAAGAATTGTTTCCTCAAATTGTCATATGTCTTCACATGACCAATATTTGCAAATTCTTTTATTTCAAGGCAATATGCTACTTTTATAAATAATCATCTTTTTTACACATATATTGATAATAATATATTTTTTCTCCTATTTTTTTCCTTATTTTTTTAAAAGGAAAAGTAGACAGGGAAAGTTAGGTTGTCTTCCTCTCGAAGAAACAACCCGACCCTATTTTTTCCTTATACCTTTCTCATATGTTTTATCAAACGTATTTTGTTTAAATCATCTTCTTTTAGTTATCTTGTCATATTCATTAGGCATACTAGACTGAGTTGATATCAATCACTAAACTCCCAATATGTAAGGAATTTTTTAAGTTGATGTGTTCCAACTACTCTGTACACTTCTTTTCAATCCATTGCCTTAGAAATAATATTTTCTTTCCTAAACTCCGCAGCTGTGGGTAGCCTTTCTCCACTTTTGGCAGCCTTCAGAAATATATATATAGATTTTTGTTACCTTTTGAAGAAAATGACACTACTGTACAAAATTTTAGCAACATACTTATCAATTTCCTCGCACGCAGCGCTGATGACATAGATCCCTGACAATGAGAGGGGGGTATGGGCTTGCTCAGGTCACCACCTGTCCTGTTTTTCTTCGCCTTCAAGGAATTTTCTTGGTAGATCGAATCCTTTGCGCTATCCATCGTCAGCTTGTGGACGTCCTTAGACATCCACCCAGGTGTCACTCCTTTCTTCTTCTTCGTGACATAGTTATGAATATCCTTCAATCGACCATTGAATAGTTTTTCCACGGAGAATGAAAATACTGCTTCATATCATCTGTTATGGATCAGGCCACTCTACTATCATTAAACCTTACAAATAACAATTTAAAAAAAATCATGTTTTTAGCGACACTATTGCATTACTTACTAATCTAACTAGACAAACTATACTAAACTTAACTTACCAAAGTCCTTGTGGGTCCAACTCCGTGTTGCCTTGCGAAGGAGGTGCCTCCTCCTTCACAGGCTCGTGATCGATGTCATCCTCTTGTACTTCCTCTTCCAAGACATTATGTTCATCTTGTACGTACTGTAGGTGTAGATTGTCCTTCACCTGCCATTCTACCTCCGTCGCCCCTCGATCTACCTCAGCCTCTGCTTCCACCTCCACAAGAAGACATCTGCACAATGTTATGAAATAATAATTAATTAATAACTAATATTAAAAATTTAAATCCATGCTATGAAATAATAACTAATTAATATTAAAACAATGTTATGAAATAATAACTAATATTAAAACCATGATATGAAATAATTTAAAAATATATTAAATGACATAAACATACGAGTACAAAAGTAAAATTTTAAGATATATTAATAAGTGAAATTACAATAAGTGAAATTATCATTACAATGTAAAATGTTTAATGAAAAACGTAACACAAAATAACTAAAATGTGTGGAACAAATCAAGATCATCCTCCTCCTCTTCGTCATCGTCGGTGGATTCATCACTCGCATCGTTGTTGTCATCAATGTCCTTATCAAATTTAGAGCGTCAAATATAACTATCTCATCGTCGCTTTCGTCATCAACACCATCATAGTCAGGAATCTCATCCGGAGCATAAAGTAGTGCAGGTGCATGAGTTGTTTCCTCTTGAAATACTTCCAAATCTACCAGTGCATCAATATCAGACCAAGCCTTTGTTTTAAATACAGCTCACCATTTCATTTTATCCCTCTTCACACTGGGATAAGGTGCATAGTACACTTGACTTACTTGATAGGACAAAACAAAAGGGTCATATATAGGGTATCTCTTTGTGTGATTGACTTCTACAAGTTTGTATTGCTCATGAATGTTCATACCCTTATCAATGTCCATCCAACTACATTTAAACAAATTGTCTTCTATACTGCCAGATTATCATGATAAACCAATTATAAAACCTACTCCAAGATGCCAAAGTAATCATCTTCATCATGACTTTGTACACAAACTCCGTAATTCATGGTTGACTTGTTCTTGCCATAGTCAAATGTGTGGAAGTTGTATCCATTGACATAGAACTGACTCCAACTCCTCACTTAGCTTATCTAGAGGGGCCCATCGTAAGCGCAAGTATAACATCATCAGTTGGGACATTAGAAGTTGGCATTCTCTCAAACACCTAATATTGTTGATTAAGTAAGTAAATAAAATAGACTTATTTATTGCATTTTAATAATTTGACAAAATTGCATGTGCCTTGAACCATCCAGGAAAATCAGCTTCACATTTTCTCCACACTTGATCCCTAACTATAAGATTTAAATTTTAATGGAAATTCAAAACATAGGTTTTTTCAACCTAGATTCATATGTGGTGTTGACATGGCTGTCGGGCAACACGTGGCAATACTATGCAAATAACACCTTTTAATAGATTGTATAAACTAGCAATCTATCTAGGGTGTTGCTCTAAGCCACAATATTTCTTTTTTTTTTAATTTTTTTTGTCATTGATTTATTGACCCCTAAATTATCATCAATTAAAATTTATAATGATTGAAATCGTCTTATTGAATACAAGGAAATTACAACATTCCGTGTTTCTGCTGCCTTTTAACGTCCGCCCAAAAAACGGACGTTAAATTAAATTTAACGTCCGCCTTTTTTTGTAACGTCCGCCATCACAGACGTCTTAGGATTTACAACGTAAATAATTTAAAATTTGATTTAGCATCCGCCTTTTATGAACGTAACGTCCGTTATTTAGCCGACGTTAAAAATGCGGGAATTTAAATTTTTTGTTGAATAAGTAACGTCCGTCTTACGGCGGACGTTAAATGTCGACTATTTTTTTGAAGTCAGACGCAGCTCCTTTATTTCCTCTTTCACTTTCCTCACTCTTTCAAAATACTCAAAACACACGAAAACCTAATCCTCTCGTGCTTCCATTGTAGACCACTGTGCTGCCCTCTTGGAAGCCGCCTCGCCTCCATCGACGCCGTCGTGCCGTTGGAAACATTTCCCTCGAGACCGTCGTCGTTCCATCTGCTTCTCATTGCTTATCTCTAACTCTAACTCTCTCTCAATAACCGTCGGAGGCCCGAGACCGTTGGAGCTTTTAGTAAGTATAAACCCTTACTCTCTCTTTTCTTATCTTTCTTTGTTTTATGTAAATATTAACTCTAGTTATAAATTTCATGTTTTAAGGTTGAAATTGCTTGATTTAAAGTTTGAATTTGAGTGGAATAAGTTGAAGACAAAGCCTAGCCCCATTTTAAAGGTAAATGGACGAATTTTATGTTGAATTTTAGGTTGAATTTTATGGTGAATTTTATGCTTACTTTGGTTTGAGTTTTATGTTGAATGTTATGCTTACTTTGTTTAGAGTTTTATGTTTAATTTTATGATTAATTTGTTTTAAGTTTTATGTTGAATTTTATGTTTAATTTATTTTGAGTTTTAGGTAGAATTTTATGATTACTTTGTTTAGAATTTTAGGTTGAAGTTTATGTTGATTTTGTTTAGAGTTTTAGGTTGATTTTTATGGTTGCTTTGTTTAGAGTTGTGAATTTTATGCTTATTTTATTTATAGTTTTAGGGTGAATTTTATGCTTCTTTTGTTTAGAATTTAGGTGTTTAAATTTTATTCTTATTTTTTATAGAGTTTTAGGTTGAGATTTTATACATCAAATTATTCTTTAGTTTTTTTTGCTATTTGTTGGTGTATTGTTTTTGGTTTATATATATATATATTGTATTGGTGTTAAGCATATAACTTATTGTTTTTAAAAATTTATAATAAACTTTTGTATGAGATGTTATGCGAAGCATATAATAATTATGTTGCGGCTAGTGGTATACTAAATTATCTAAATCCAACTTTAACTACATAATAAGTACCAACTCAAAGAAACAAATATAATTATTTGAAAGGATTTTATAATAGAATTTATTTATACAAACTTGGTTTAAAAAAGTTAAGTATATGTTTATTTGTAATTCATCACATTAAGTAGTTTTTATAATACAATTTCAATGACTCTTAATCTTAGTTGTGTAGAATTTTTTAATCATGAGAAGGAATGAGTGTCGTTGTATGTACCAAAGATTAAATGGGCGTCGTCTTAGAAATGAATTTATAGAAGGGTCGATGGGTTCGTCGACTTTTGTCTACAACATCCCGCTTATAATGACAATGATAAGATAAGGTGTCCTTGCTTTCGTTGTCGTAACAAGCGTTATTTGAATGTGGACACGGTCAAATTACATTTGTATAGTAAGGGGTTTACTCCGAATTACTATTGTAACGACCCGACTTTTTAAACGTATCGATTGACAAAGGGAAATCGACAAACGGATCATTATCAAAATAATTTAAACTATGAACTAGATTTAATCAATTAAAAAGAATATCTTTATTAGGTAAATAAACTAATCATCCAAAATAACTGATAGTTCCCAATATTCATTATTACATAAGTTATCCTAAAACTGTCCCAACATGCTGGGATCATAAATAAACTAAGTAAATAGTCTTAAAACATTAAGAAACAGCTAAATCATCTATAGGGTACTAAGGCTTTCGGTCTCTCAAAAGCCCATCCAGCGGAGGCCCGATTTAGTCGGCTGCATCTTCACCTGAAACTGAGGGGGGGTCCACCGTCAGTGGCGAGTAACTAGGCTGTCCCATTTAATCGAGGGACCGCTAAACACATAATATCATAGAAAATAGCATAAAAACCATACAAGAATCTGTTACATGCTATACATAATTCAATGCAAGGGTACGTATAAGAATACGTACAAAAATGCGTATACGAATACGTACAAAATACGTATACAAATACCTGTAGGAATACGGTTAGAAATACGTAGAATCTACGTATAATGTACGTATACCATACATGTAATCATACCTGCAAAATACGGTCAGAAATACGTACAAATACACACGACATACGTACATACATACACGTTTACATACACGCACATCACATACATACATACTTGTCCAAATACAGAAATACACAGCGGAAGACTTATACCAAATTCTATACTTGTACTTATATCATTACATTCTTATTGCTTAATCATTCCAAACCTTAGTTCATATCGTATCTTATATTATATCATATCCTATGCTTTCATTAACTTATAATATATCTTATCAAATCATAACGTTCATATCGTAATCATCTTTCATATCCTTCGTAGCACATCATATCATTCAATTCTTTCTTATCATATCATCCACTTCATCTTTCATTGGACCGGTCACTATAACTCGTTGTGGATCCCGTGTGCACCACAACTTTCCTAGAACATGCCGGGGTGAGCTCGTGTACTCAACCCGTAGTGGATCTCGTGTGCACCACTAAGCCTAAGCTATGGCCATAACCCCTAATAGCAACTCGTGTACTACTACTAGACGACTACATATCCTAAGACCCATAACTACTCGGGGGAACTCGTGTGTTCGTCCCATTGAGCAGTGGCCTCGACTTAACCCAGTCTGACTACTCGGGTCATCAGGTGGGCGTCCTTATCATATCTTATATCTTTCAATATCACATCTTATCTTATATCGGGAAATACTAGGTGACCGTAATTGGAAATGAAATGTTCGAAGTCCCAGGAAAGAGAGGTGCGGCACGTATATTGGCCACCTTAAATACCAAGTCTTTCCTAGCCAGAAATCGAAGCAATTCATATTCCTATTACTCTGTTTCCTTTCTTCCCCTATTAATATCTTATCGTATCTTTTATAACTTATCCCTACGGATACCTAATATTAATAATAATACTAATATCAACCGTATATATATTAATGATATTAATAATATTACTCGTGTAATAATTAATAATAATAACAATATTATTATCTACCCTATATTACAACTTATCCCTGATAATCCCTTTAATTGTAACTTTTATAATTAATTATCCCTGAAATATTTTACGTCAAAATTAAGCTAAAATAGACCAATTTCTTATATGGCACTCGACATTTTCATAATTATAACAATAATTAATTAAATTCTTAAATTATTTGAATTAATCAATTAATCACTAAAAATTATTAAAACAAGATAAAAAATTCTATTTTTCCTTGTTTTCTTCCACTCGACAATTTTGCCTCAAAAATACCAATTTTTATCAATTAATCTAAATAATCGTATTCATCAAAATTAATTAATTACATTAAGCAATAATACTAAAAATCATATTTTTATCATACAATCATCAAGATTAAATCAAAACAAGATCAAAAATCATACCTTCTCATGCAAAAACTCACGGCTTTTCATAGTCAAAACAATAACAAGATTTCATCCAAGAATTTAAATTAACATGATAAAGATTAAAGATTTACATTCAAGATTTCATGTTTTTAATCAAGATTCAACATGATGATTGATAAAAAGTAAATCTTAAATTTTCCTTTTGATTTTTGAACCACTCGACATACTTAGGCATGAACAAGATTAATTTTTCTTCCAAGATTTAAATTATACTAATCAAATTAAATCATGAACATGCTTTTAATTCAAGAAAATAAACACAAAAATCATCTTGTAAACTATTGTGCCACTCGACATGCTCAAGAACAAAAATTAACATTTCATATAAATTTTCGAATAACATATGACTAATAAGAATTAATTTAGACAATTTTAATCAATTAAACATACAAGATCATCATACAAATTCAAGAAAATACATGAAACAATTCAAGAAATCATATCATCAATACTCGACATTTTCGAACCAAAACATGAGCAAATTCCCTACAATTTTCATGTTCAATCCTAATCAACTATGTGAATATCTACCCATAGATTAAAGGAGAAAGAGAAGTTACCTGGAATCGCTAAATTATTCCAAGGCACGAAAAATTCACTACTTGGTGAATTCTTAGAGGGGTTCGACTTTTTTGAGAAAAAAGAGAAAGAATATTTTTTTTTTTTTTTGAGTTAAATTGAACAATTAGCAAAATAGGAACCCAAATGAAAGAATGGGTCCTATTTAAAGAAAAATAAAAACAAACCCTAATGGTTGTTTAGGGTTGCCGTGAAATTGGAGTAACAAGGGGAAAGTTTAGTTAGTTTGTTATATTAGAATTGACTAGGTTTAAAATGTAATTAATTTAATTAATTTAATTATTTAAACATTATAATTAATATTAATTAATTAAACCAAAGAATTAACTTTGACCCAACTTAAAATGGAGGGCCGGCCATGGGAGAAAGAACGAAAAGAATTGGGTCTTTGGCCCAATTTAAGGAAAAAAAGATTGGACTAAAACATAAACAGTCCAAATTAAATGGCCTATTTGGACTTAGAATTGATAATTAACATTAATAACCGCGAAATTTTCTGGCCCAAAAATTTCGGGTTATTACAACTATGGATGGAAATTCCATGGTGAGGCGGATATAGAGCCCTCCTCTTCGGTTCAATCAAACCCATATCAAGATATGGTTGTTGATGCTCTTGGAAATGAACAAGATGACACGTGGTCGGAAGGACCAAATCCAAACATTTTAGTTATTTTGTGTTATGTTTTTTATTAAACATTTTACATTGTAATAACAATTTAACTTATTGTAATTTCACTTATTAATATATATTGAAATTTATTTATTGTAATTACACATTTGTAATTTTATGTTTATGTCATTTAATATAATTTAAAATAATTTCATGTCATGATAATAATATTTGTTCTTATTTCATAACATTGTTTTAATATTAATAATTTATTATTTTATAACATGTTGCAGATGTCTTCTCGTGGAGGTGGAAGAAGAGGCAGAGGTAGATCTAGGGGTGGTGGAGGTAGATTTACACCTACAGAAGAAGGAGAGTCTACACCTATACCACAAGAAGAACAAGTTGTTTTGACGCCAGAAGAAGAAGATGGTGACAACGATCATGAGTCCTTGGGTGAGGATACACCTCCTTCGCAAGGCAAGAAGGAGTTGCATCCTGAAGGACTTTGGTAAGTTAAGTTTAGTATATTTTGTCTAGACGGCATAAAGAAGTATTTTCAGAAACCGTGGAGGAACTATTCAATGGTCGATAACGCGACCAAAGATAAGTGGTTCATTGTTTTCAAGGTACGATCGAAAAAATCTTTTAATTAGTTGTATTATAATTCACTAAAAACTTATTTGTTTTTATGATTTTGCAGGATTATTACAAATGGAAACCAGAGATCGAAACTGAGGTTAGGCGAGGCTTTGATAAAAAAGCTGGAACTCGATTGAAGGACATCCACAACTATGTGACGAAGAAGAAGAAAGGAGTGGTACCTGGGTGGATGTCTATGGACGTCCACAAGCAGATGATGCGACCTGAGCAAGCCCGTACCCCCCTCTCATTGTCAGGGATCAATGTCATCAGCGTTGCGTGCACGTAAATTGGTAAGTATGTTGCTAAAATAATGTACAGTATTGTCATTTTTTCAAAAGTTAACAAAATTCTATATATATATGTTTCCGAAGGCCGCCAAAAGTGGAGGAAGGCTACCCACTGCTGCGGAGTTGTACCTAGATACGCATGCTCGAGATGAGCCTGGAAAGGGGAAGGTAGTAGTAAGCGACCGAGCGAAGCGTGTTCTGGTAAGTATTCTATTCACATAAAGCTTTTAGGACATGCACGTAGCTTGAAATGGCCGTTTTGGCTACTTATTGTAACAACCAGAATTTGTGGGCCGTAAAATTTCGTGTGAAATTAAGCCTTTAAGCCCAAACATTCTAATTTGGGCCAAAAAATTAAATTATGTGTGATGAACCAAGCCCAAACCAAGGCCATTATCCCTCCCTAGCCGGCCCCCTATTGTCTTTCCCTTATCTCAATTCTAAACCAACTCCTAAAATCTAGTAAGCCTTACTCTATTTAAGCCCCTAAAAGTCCACCATTTTTCTCTTATTCATTATAACTATCAAACCTCAAAACAAATCCCTCCTCCTCCTTTTATTTCTCACGGCCACTCCACATAATTACCACTCGAATTCATCTTTCACTTCCTCCATCAAACTCATCCATTGAAGATCAAACCAATCTTCAATCTTTGGAGATTGAACAAGATTCGTGCAAGGGTGCTCGTGTTTGCCTTGGCCGTATGGTTCGTTGAGAAAAAAGTCGTGTGTTGGGCGTGGTTTCGTGACTTGCTTCGATAGGTAACTAGCTCTTCTACTTAGGAATAGGATTAGATTACATAGGATCATAGGATTAGATAGTGTTGATCATTGTTGTTGTTGCCATGCGTGAAAGCCGTGTAGCATAGGTGTTGATTTTCGAGTTCTTGCTTGTTCCATGTTAGTTATTGATTAATCTTTTCATAGTGTGTTGATCCATGATCTTGCCTTTAATTTCTTGTATGATTATTTTTGAAAACCTATGAATATTCGTTCAATTCTTGTTTAGTTTATGCATGATTGTTAGTAGTTTAAAAGCATGAGTTTTTATTCGTTCTTTGCATGAATTTCATGAATCTTGGTTAATCTTTCAAGTTAATAGTATTGGATTAATCTTGTTGATTGATCTCTTGAATTTCGAAGCATAGTAGTAAGTTCTTGAATTGTACTCTTTCTTGTTTTATGCGAGTATTTTGATGAACAAAAGTCTGATTTTTATTTCTTGTTATGCAATTTCAATCATGTTAATCTTGTTAGGTATTATTCTTGATTAAAGCCTAAACCTTTCTTGATAATTGCATCCGTTCTTGGTTTAAATCTTGTGGAATCTTGTCGTTCTTTGTTCATCATGGTGCGTGTATGTATGATTGTATAAAGGAATGATTTTTCTTTGATTTCAATTATTGAATCCTGTTTGAAAGCATGTTCCTTGTGTTTCTTGAATCCATGTTAAGTTTAGAGGTATAAAAATTGGATTTTTACTATTTAGTCACTCGCCAACTTGGTCCTAGAAGACCAAGATTGAATCTTTATATTGTTCTTTGAACTCCTTGATTTTCTCGTAATTGATTAGTAATCTTGGACTTTGATAATATAATTATTTTGGTTCATTCATTGTTTACATTGAATAATTTGAATTAAGTTTAAAGCTTCCGTTGTTAATGAATTTGTTATTAAAAGATTGTGGTTATTAGGTTATAAAATATTTTGTAGATGTATTTAAAAAATATTTTGTAGATGTATTAAAAGATTGTTATTGAAAAAATATTTTGTAGATGTATCCGCATTGTTGTTTCGGAGAAAACAACGTTACTAAAATGCGGGTCGTTACATTAGTAGTTTTAGTTCTTTTTCAAGTTGTAATACTCGGTTTTAGATTAGTTGATTAGATTGACTCCTTATAACATTTAGGTTTTATCATTAATAATAATAAATACTATTTTTCCATGAGTTTTAGCTATTTTCTTGTCATTGAATCGATTGGTAATTACCTGTTTACGACGTTATCACCGCTAACGTCGTTGCTCGAAATACGGGTCGTTACACCTATCGTTCCGAAATGCTATTAACGCGACCTAAACCATGCCAATGAGTGTTTATCTAATCATTTATATGTTTTAGAACATGCACGTAGCTTGAAATCATGAAATTAGTTGATTAGATTGAAAATGGGTAATAAAACACTCCAAAACGAGCCAAAATGGCCGTTTTGACTACTTATCGTTCCGAAATGCTCTTAACGTGATCTAAACCATGCCAATGAGTGTTGATCTATTTACTTATATGTTTTAAAATATGCAAGTAGCTTAAAATCATGAAATTAGTTGCTTAGAATGAAAATGGGTAATAAAACACTCCAAAACGAGCCAAAATGGCCGTTTTAGCTACTTATCGTTCCGAAATGCTATTAACGTGACCTAAACCATGCCAATGAGTGTTTATCTATTCACTTATATGTTTTAGAACATGCACGTAGCTTGAAATCATGGAATGAGTTGATTAGAATGAAAATGAGTAATAAAACACTGCAAAACGACCAAAAATGGCCGTTTTGGCTACTTATCGTTCCGAAATGCTATTAACGTGACGTAAACCTTGCAAATAAGTGTTGATCTATTTACTTACATGTTTAAGAACATGCACGTAGGTTGAAATCATGAAATGAGTTGATAAGAATGAAAATGGGTAATAAAACACTCCAAAACGAGCCAAAATGGCCGTTTTGGCTACTTATCGTTCCGAAATGCTCTTAACGTGACCTAAACCATGCCAATGAGTGTTTATTTATTCACTTATATGTTTTAGAACATGCACGTAGCTTGAAATCATGAAATGAGTTGATTAGAATGAAAATGGGTAATAAAACACTCCAAAATGACCCAAAATGACTGTTTTGGCTACTTATCATTTCGAAATGCTCTTAACGTGACCTAAACCATGCAAATAAGTGTTGATCTATTCACTTATATGTTTTAGAACATGCACGTAGCTTGAAATCATGAAATGGGTTGATTAGAATGAAAATGGGTAATAAAACACTCCAAAATGACCCAAAATGGCCGTTTTGGCTACTTATTATTCCGAAATGCTCTTAACGTGACCTAAACCATGCAAATAAGTGTTGATCTATTTACTTATATGTTTTAGAACATGCACGCAGCTTGAAATCATGAAATGAGTTGATTAGAATGAAAATGGGTAGTAAAACACTCCAAAACTAGCCAAAATGGCCGTTTTGGCTACTTATTGTTCCGAAATGCTCTTAACGTGACCTAAACCATGCCAATGAGTATTGATTTATTTACTTATATGTTTTAGAACATGCACGTGTGTAGACTACTGTAAAATTTTTGCTTATATGGAGTTGGGTTATGAGTTCGATGCTTGTTGACACCATTTTTTAATTTATCTTGGCATGATGACACAACACCAAACACATGTGGAGCGACGATGACAAGGCATGATGATTGGGCGCCTACATGTCGCAATACGGTTCGAGGAGCGCCTTTTAATAAAATTTATAGATTTCATATTTGATACAGTTGGAATATGGTTTCTTTGGATAACTTGCACTAAAATGATATACATTAAATTATCTCATATCAATTTCACGTACAAGATCATATACATTAAATTTTAAAATTAAAAAAATCAAAATTGAACAAAAATGATACAACAAAACAATGAATAATTTCTATTAGAGATAAGATAAGTAGCGTATAAATACATATTCTAAAATGCAACAAATATAATAAAAAAAATCCAATATTTTTTTTTTTTGATGCAAATGAGGACTTAGTCCAGTAAAAGCAGAAAAAACAATAAAATAAAAAAAACAAAGCAGAAACTAAGTACAAATCATCCTTGGAGTAGTAACTCCCAAGATGTCATTATTCAGAATTGTTTCAAGTTCTTCTGGAGCAGCTTGCAAGATGATGAGCTTTGTGTTTTGATTTACTCCCTTATTGGCCAACCAATCAGCAGCTCTATTGCCTTCTCTATAAATGTATTTGAACCTCACCTCCCAGTTGGAATCTGTAATCAGTTTGGAGCCATATTTGAAGAGAAGAGCATACTCTCCCACATGAGTAGTTTTGGATTGGAAATACTGGACTGCTGCACTATTATCTACCTGCACTTCTAAATTGGATATACCAATTTCTCTAGCCATTTTTAGTCCTTGGATAATGGCTTTAACTTAAGCTTTGAAGGCCACACTTTCCCCATAACTTGCCGTGAATGCTGAGATGAACTCCCCCCTAGCAGTTCTGATTATTCCACCTCCACCAGCAGGTCCTGGGCAGCCCTTTGCTTCCCCATCACTGTTGAGGATGAAAGCTCCATTGTTGCTTGGAGACCAGGCAATATAAGCTTCTTCTCTTAGATTTGGCTTCCCTTGTCTTGATTCGAGTAGTTCATAAGCTTTACAAGTCTCCTCAAATCTGATTAAGAAGGCATTCATATCATAAGGGACTTCATTTTCTTTTCCATGATTTTTGAAATTTCTCCACTTCCAGATCCACCAACAAGTGATGCTAAAATAAGTTCTCCAAACCTCACTCCTTTCTTTATTGTTATTATAGATGTTTCTCAAAATCCAAGCTTGTAGGTTGTCTTGGAAGAAAGATTGGTTTTGCCTGGTAGTCCCTATATCCATCCAAATCTTCTTGGCATAGGGGCAATCTATCTCTAAGTAGATGTAAGGCATCCTCCTCTGTAGCCCCACATATGTTGCATCTAGGATCTTGTGTTATTCCCGTAGGAACACTGCAAGAGGGGGGGTGAATTGCTGTGTGGAACTTATAGCACAGATTTTCGTCAGAATTGAAAACCTAAAGGAACTTTGAGAAAAACGAAATGTAAAGAGTCAAATTTCAACGAGAAAAACTTCCTGGCCCACGGAAGAAAAACTCCATTTTTATAAATAGGCCTTGTAAACTATTACAACCCTAATTTCTCTCTGGACCTCGTGAGTTCCTGTAGGAACTTACGATTCTATTCTCTTTCTCTCTTTCTTTTTCTTTCTCTTTCTCACGACTCTTTCTTCTCTGTTCTCTCTAAGTTCTCACACACTTCTCTTCTCTTTTCTCTCAATTACAACTCAAATAACAACTCTAGTATATTGAAATGCATATAAAACTGAATTGGAACTTTAGGAACTTTTGACACAAACTCTAAGTAATATAAATCTGGAAGTGAGCTCTCTTGTTATGTGTGTAATTGAATCAGAAAATATATGTGAATATATAGAGAGAGTGATTATGTAAATGCTTGGAGAAGAAGTCTTGAAAACCACCCACAACACATACACGACCACTCTCACTCACCACTAACTTTGACCACCATTAGACAACCCCACTAACTTAATTAATTAACTAAAAATCAGAATTAATAAGTTAAATAAAAAGATTAATTAAAATTAAAAATAAACTAACACTCGGTTTTTTTCTTTTTAAATTTTCCGAAAAAAAACTTTTTCTTTTTTTTACAATTCTAATCCTTTAAATTAATTCATTTAAAAACAGAAATAAATTAATAAATGAAGAAGAAATCAGAATTAAAAAACAACTAACTTAATCCTAAAATTAAGGACACCTAATTGACCACTAACTAATTCAAATAAAACCTACCAACTAATCCTAAAAATGGGCTGCATTAATCTAGTCAGTGTTTGACTGTTTTAAACTGATTAAAACAGTCAAGGAGTGATGCAAACAGTCCCTAAAATCTAGCAACCGTCGTGGACTAAAGTAACTAACAGATTTGACACAAGTTCCTCTGGGAACATGACCTAGAGTTCCTCTGACAGACACAACTAAGTTCCAACCAGACTTAAATGCATTAATATACTTACATTTATCCTAGAACATTACATTATAACATTCATGGATGATTCTCTTCTCTTCAACAAGTAATTCGTTGGAATACTTGAAGTTCTTCTCATAACTGGCAGCATAAACCGGCAGCTTGTTAAGTGAAGCCCGCCAGCATAAACCGGCAGCTTGTTAGGTAAAACCGGCAGCCTAAACCGGCAGCATGTGAAGTCCAAGACCGGCAGCTTTGAACCCTAAAACCGGCAGGTGCAAAATCCATGATGGCATCTTCAAGACGGCAGCTTCAAGATGGCAGCCTCAAGATGGCAGCCACATCTTCAAACTGGCGGCACCATCTTTGATTCACGATTCTAACCTCCACTTGAATCTTCAATGCTTATTTATCTTCAAGATCTAAAATTCTCCAAGAACTCAAAGATACTTATTAGTAATTAAGTTTGAGGTTTATGTCATCATCAAAACATAAAAGGAATATGTCAACAATTTCCCCCTTTTTGATGATGACAAACCAAGGCAAACTTAATTGAAAACTGAAACAAATATACTCGTTGAAAAAAGGATTTTTTTTTTTTAATTTGTTTTGATTTTTCAATTTTATAAAAACATTAATCTAAAAATAAAAGCAAATTAAACTAATTAAGAACTAACGTATACTACCAAAGATATATACATCTTAACTCCACATGGAATCAAGAAAGTGAGTTAACTATTCACAAGTTAGTAAATTATTCACAAGTTAACTATTCACAAGTTAGTAAATTATTCACAAGTTAGGAACCTCATTTCATATGAGAATAAGATGAAAAATAAGATGAAAAAGAATAAAGTTAAAGTTAGTTTGCCAAGTATGCTTCCCCCTTTTGGCATCAGCAAAATCAAAATCAGCATTCCACAAACATTTTCCATCACAGCACCATTAAACCAGTAATGGCAGATACCTGATCTCTAGAATAAGAAAACAACTCAAGTAGCAATCTAGCAATATTAGTCATCATAAGAGCATCAAGGATGAAAGTGCAAAATAGAGCACATAAATATGTTCCAAAAAAAATAGAAAGTAGCGACTACCCGATGACTAAGACGCAAAAGAAAGAAAGAAAATGGCAAAGAAAACCTAAACCATGTTTTAAGTATTACAACCATATTGAAAAAGTGTGAATGAAAGAGAAAGGAGTAAGATCATTCGCTGTCCTGAGGAGCATCGCCATAAATTCCAGCAATGTTTCCCAGAGATGTTCCTCCAGGAACAGCAGAGGAGGTGGCAGCAGGTTTTGGGGCACGAGGTCTGACAGGAATTCCTACAGGAACTGAAGCTGATTGTTGAAGAGACGCAAGCCTAGACATAACCTCGACGTGATTCTTATCATTAGACGCCCGTAGCTCAACTACTTCGTGATTAGAGGCGGTGGCTCGTGTTTCCAAGACTTCGATTCTCTCCCTAAAATGTTGAATCTCCTTCAAAATATGAAGAAGAATGTTTTCCGTGTTAGCATCCATGTTCTCAGTCTCATCATGCTTGAGCTCCTCATCATCAACCAAATTTACATGTGGAACTTCACCCGGAACCTTAGTTTTGGATGAAATTCGCCGACTTTTCCGCACCGGTTCTTTCATACCGTTCGTGCTCTTTTCCTTACCCATGACCTCCGCCTCCTTGGCTTTTCTCTTAGCCTCATTTGCTTGTTTAATTTCCGAAAGAGTAGCCGTTCGACCATCTAATACCCCCAAATGCCAACCCGCAAGTGTAGTTCCTTGAATGAATTGCTCTTTCTTTAATCTTAACTTCCCATACCCCTCAAGTGGCACTTTAAAGTACTTAAAGATTTTAGTCATGAAATTTCCATATCCTACTTTCTTGCCACTTGGGATAGTATCAAGCATGTGGGAAATCATTAAACTAGGGAAGTTGATAGGGATATCATTGGACAAGCAATACATCAAAGAACAATCATGCAAATTTGCCTCATTTCTTTTATATGACCGTGGCACTAAGGTCCTTCAAACAAGATTAAACAATACTTTGTGAAAAGGCATAAGAGAAGTAAGCTCAATCTTGTTTTTCTTAGAATCACCATTTAAACTTAACAATATTTCAGATTTATCTAACCCATTAATCTTCAAATTGTAAGGTCCCTTAAAATATTTATCAAATCCATCATTTGGAACCTCAAAGACAATAGCCAAGACATCAACATCGAACTCAATATCAACCCCATTCACATGACTCTTAATAACCCTTTGTTGTGAGTCAAAATTCTCACAAAATTCTTACATTGCTTCTGGATACATAAACTCTATATAATCACTAAGCAATTTATCCCAATGTTGAAATTGAATAACATGCAAAAGTTGGTCATACCCATTTTTAGAACACCATTCACGGTTGAGAACGAGGACGGGAATGAAGTGACTAGCCAATTGGTCGAGTTCCTTGGGGATATCATTGCTAACGTCTCCCATCTCCAAGCTTTCAAGTAATGAAGGTCCTTCGTCCTCTTTTCGTGGTCTTTTTTTCGAAGTTAGGGATTGGGATTGTGGAATTTTGGGAGGAGATTGGTGAGTGGGGGATGCATTTGAGTTTTTGGTTGATTGGGTGGTGGAAGTATGAGAAGCCATTGTTGAAGAGGAGTGTAGAATAAGAAATTTTGGGGAAGAAGAAGGAGGGGTGCCGTGTTTGAGGAGAGAGGAAAGAGAGTTGGGTGTAATTGGGAAGTTTGAAATTGGTAGAGGTATGTTGAGGGGGTTAGTGGGTAGAAACCCACGTGTGGAGTTCCCCCCCTTTTTTTTTTGTTTTTTTTTTTTTTAATTTGAAATATAGATATATATACATAAACATGGTGACACTCTAATTGGACTTACTTAATGGGTAGTTTTCTTTGGCTACAAAAGAAAAATAATTTGTGAAAATAAAATTAATTTGTGGAAAAAATAAATTAATTGGTGGAAAATAAAATGAAAATAAATTAATTTGATGAATAAGTTAATTTATATAAAAAGAAGAAAGAAAGAAAATAAGAATTATTGGAACATATTAATGCACACATTTAATTTATCATCCAAATAGCAATCATGAAAATAAGAGTAATATTGATAGACATTTACGAGTATAAATCTCAAATTCCATCAGGAACATGCTTTCGCACCATAATTGCAATGAAAATTATTCTAGGAACTTTAATAATTGAGTTGACGTACCTGGAGGAACTTCTTAGCAAATTACTTTAATTTGATCATCCCTAGTTCCATCCGCAATTTCTCATATCTTTCTCTATTCAATGGCTTAGTTAATATGTCAGCAATTTGATCTTCAGTTTGACAAAATTCAAGTTTTATCAGACCTTTTTCTACATTGTCCTTTAGAAAATGATGACGTATGTGAATGTGTTTCACACGTGAATGGTGAACTGGATCTTTTGATATACAAATGGCACTAGTATTATCACAATATATAGGAATACAATTATAATTAATACCAAAGTCCCTTATTTGTTGTTTTATCCAAAGCAGTTGTGAACAACATGCAGCAGCTGCTACATATTCGGCTTCTGCAGTGGATAGAGCAACTGTGTTTTGCTTCTTGGAACTCCAAGAAACTAAACACGTTCCAAGGAACTGAACCATACCTGAAGTGCTTTTCCTATTCACCAAATCACCGGCATAATCCGCATCAGCAAATCCCTTGAGTTCAAACGTGTCATTGTGAGGATAGAACAAAGTTAGATCATCAGTTCCTTTCAAATATCTCAATATCCTCTTGACTGCAGTGAGATGTGACTCCTTTGGATTTGCTTGGAACCTAGCACATACACCAACACTAAAAGAAATATCTGGTCTACTAGCAGTTAGATACAATAAGGAACCTATCATGCCTCTATATTGCTTTTCACTCACACTAGTTCCTTTGGGATCTTCATCCAATCTGGTGTTAGTTCCCATAGGAGTGTGATTTATTTTGGATGTTTCCATCCCAAATTTCTTTAGAAGTTCCTTTATGTATTTTTGTTGATGAATATAAATTCCCTTTTCAGTTTGCTTTATTTGCAAACCAAGAAAGAAATTTAACTCACCCATCATGCTCATCTCGAATTCTTTGCTCATTAAATTTGCAAATTCCTTACACAAAGATTCGTTAGTAGCACCAAATATTATATCATCTACATAAATTTGGACAATAAGAAGATCAATTCCTTTTGATTTTAAAAATAAAGTTTTATCAACTTTTCCTCTTTTAAATTCATTTTCCAAAAGGAACTTGGACAACCTCTCATACCATGCTCTAGGAGCTTGCTTCAACCCATAAAGAGCCTTGTCAAGCTTGTAGATATGGTTAGGGAATTTAGAGTTTTCAAAACCAGGAGGTTGTTCCACATAAACTTCCTCATTTAAAAATCCATTTAAAAAAGCACATTTAACATCCATTTGATATAATTTAAAATCCATGAAAGAAGCAATAGCAATTAAAATTCTAATAGCTTCTAACCTAGCTACCGGAGCAAATGTTTCTTCATAATCTATTCCCTCTTGTTGATTGTATCCTTTTACTACTAACCTGGCCTTGTTCCTGACGATCGTGCCATGTTCATCTAGCTTGTTCCTGAACACCCATTTCAATCCAATTACCTTTTGGTGTTCCGGCTTTGGTTCAAGGTGCCATACCTTGTTCCTTTCAAACTGATTGAGTTCATCCTGCATGGCTAGTATCCAATCTGCATCCTCAAGTGCTTCTATGTGATTTCGAGGCTCAATGATGGATAGGAACACACTATGGGCACAGAAGTTCCTGATCTGAGTTCTGGTCTGAGTTCCTTTCCCTATATCACTTATGATAAGGTCAAGAGGGTGGGACTTCTTATATTTCCAAGGTTTTGGTTCAAAGTCTCTGATTGGAACTGGTCTTTCTACAGTCTCTTCAGGAACTCTGATCTCTTCTTCTAAGTTCCCCTCAGTCTCTGGAACTTCCCCCTGAGTTCCTTCAGGAACTAGTTCTTCTTGTCTTTCAAGATGAGGTCGTTCTTCTTGGATATTTGCTCTTTCTTCATTATTGGATGTTAATTCTTCTTCATCTGGATTCTTTCTAACCAAGCCTATCTCTAAGTCCTCAAGTTCCTGCAAAAAGTTAGTATCACTATTTACATAAGGGTTAGTTTCATCAAATAAAATATGTACACTTTCCTCGACACTTAATGTCCTCTTGTTATAGACTCTATATGCTTTACTATCAGTGGCATATCCTAGGAACACGGCTTCATCACTTCTCTCTTCAAACTTCCCTAAGTTCCTTTTACCATTATTGTGCACGAAGCACTTACAACCAAAAGATCTCAAGTGAGAAATGTTAGGTTTTCTTCCTTTCATTAGTTCATAGGGAGTTTTGTTTGTGATGGGTCTTAACATGATTCTATTGATTATATAACATGCCGTATTAACAGCTTCAGCCCAGAAGTTCCTAGGTAATCCACTTGCAATAAGCATTGTTCTTGCCATGTCTTCTAAAGTCCTGTTTTTCCTCTCCACAACACCATTTTGCTGTGGTGTCCTAGGAGCGGAAAAGTTATGATCCATGCCATTTTCCCTGCAAAACTTATCAAACTTTTGATTTTCAAATTCAGTTCCATGGTCAGATCGTAAGTGAATTAGTTGACGACCACTCGACTTTTGTATCTTCTTAGCAAAGCAAACAAATTCTTCAAAAGTCTCATCTTTGCTATGAAGAAACATTGTCCAAGTAAATCTTGAGTAATCATCAACTATAACTAAGACATACAATTTTCCACTTCTACTTTGGACTCTCATGGGCCCACACAAATCCATATGAATAAGTTCCAATGGTTTTGTGGTGCTCACGAGCTTTTTGCTTTTAAAGGAACTTCTAACATGCTTGCCTTTAGCACATGCATCACACAATTTATCACATTGGAACTTGATGTTTGGTAAACCAACAACTAGTTCTTTTGTTCTCAATTTATCCAGTAGAGAAAGGCTAGCATGTCCCATTCGCTTATGCCAAAGTAGTGGATCATCCTCAATGACACTTAAACAAGTAAGAGTAGTTTTAGGAATTGCTTCAAGGTTCACAGTGTATGTGTTCCCATTGCGTTTCCCTTCAAGAATGATTTTATTAGTGTCATTGTTGATGATTCTACAACACTCATTAGTAAAATGTACAGAGTTTCCTTTATCACAGAATTGCGAAATACTAAACAAGTTGTGCTTCAAACCATCTACAAGAAAGACATTATCTATGCTATGGGAACTTGACTTACCTACCTTACCTACGGCAATAATGTTACCTTTCTGATTGTCACCGAACGTCACAGTTCCCCCTGAGTAGGCTACTAGTGAGAGAAAGTTTGATTTGTCTCCAGTCATGTGCTTGGAACATCCACTGTCGAGGTACCATGTGGTGTTCCCCCTCACTAGTTCCTGCAAGAATAATTAATGGTTAGGTTGAGGAACCCAGGTTTCCTTGGGTTCCTTTGTAGACATATCATAAGTTTTTTCAATCCATTTAACATGTCTATTATTCTGATTCAAGCTGTTGTTCCTCTTGGAACACTGGTCTTTCAGATGACCTGAGTTCCCGCAGAACAGACAGACTTTGCTGCTTGGAAGTTCCACATACTTTTTCTGATTGCTCCCTTTTTGTTTATAATTAAAACCTAGACCTTCGGTCCTCTTTGCTTGGGCATTCAGAATCCATTGTGGAACTTCTCGTTGATTATCTTTATCCCTTTTTATTTCAGTAAGTTCCTCTGTTAATTTCTTATTATCAGATTTTACTTTTTCCAGATCAGTCTTGAGTTCCTTCAGATCAGAAACCCTAGAGGAACTTTCAGTCGAATTTTCAGATTTCAAACTGAGATTAATCAACTTATTGCAGTTAAGTTCCATTGTTGTTTGGCTTAATTCTTTTTCAAGATTTTTAACCTTAGTCATTAAAACATTGTTTTTATCAAATAGGTCAAAGAATCTATTTTCAGTTTCAACTTTATTACCCTTAAACCAATCACTATGTTCCCTACTTACTTTGAGTGCGTTTTCACACTCATTCTTTTCTTTCTTAACACTCATCCAGTTTTCATGAAATTCAATAACTAAATCAACCAGTTTCTGTTTAGGCAGAGAATTTAAATAATAAGGATTTAGGCTTACTTTCTCGTCGAGTTCCTGTGGGAACTCTGGCACATCAGATCTTGCCATTAGACATAATTGAGCCGTTTCCTCTTCAGGTTGTTCCTCCACCTCTTCTTCTGATTCAGAATCACCCCATGCAGCTATCATCGCTTTTCGAACATCATTTTTGGAAAACGAAGGCTTGTAGTATTTTTCTTTGTTGTAATCCTTCTTTTCCTTAAATGATTCCTTCCCTTTGGACTTTGTTTTCTCATTTTCCCATTGTGGACATTCCTTGATGAAGTGATCAGTGGAGCCGCACTTGTGACATCCAAAGTCCCTTTTGGAACTTGTCAGTTTCTTTCCAGAGTTCCTGAAGGAACTTCGGTTTCTGTTGAAGACTCTTTTGAATCTTCTAACGAGCATAGCAGTCTCGTCATCTTCTTCAGTATCACTTTCTTCTGCCTTCAATGCTAACCCTTTGTTCTTAGAACCTTCTCCGCTGGTTCCCAGGTGTAATTCATGAGTTAGCAATGAACCCGCCAATTGTTCAATGTTGTACTTTGTCATGTCCTTTGATTCCATAAGTGCTGTTACTTTAGATCTCCATCTATCGTCTTGTGGTAGACTTCTTAAGATCTTTCTAACCTGTTCATCAATGGGTATTTCTCTTCCAAGGGAAACAAGCTCATTTATGATGTTAGTAAAACGAGTAAGCATATCTTGAATAGATTCCTTAGGCATCATCTCGAACCTTTCATATTTAGAGATCAATAAATCAATTTTAGACCTTTTAACTTCATTAGTACCTTCGTGAGTTATTTGTAATAAATCCCAAATTTGTTTTGCACTCTTGCACCCCATAATACGATTATGTTCATGGGGTCCAAGACCACAATGAAGCAATTTTATGGCCTTTGCATTAATTTCCATTTTTTCAAAGTCTTCACGTTCATATTCAGAAATTTCTTTAGGAACTATCTCTTTATTGGCATTAGTTTTAGTTACCTTATAATCACCAACTTCCACGACTCTCCATACCTGATAGTTCTCGGCCTTGATGTAGATCTCCATACGATTTTTCCAGTATGCATAAAATTTCCCATTAAACATGGGAGGTCTCTGAGATGAGTACCCTTCTTCCAATTTCTCGCAAGTGTTCATTTTGCCCGGATCTCTCGTCAAGGTGTCTTGAACAATCTGAGTTCCCGCTCTGATACCAATTGTTATTCCCGTAGGAACACTGCAAGAGGGGGGGTGAATTGCTGTGTGGAACTTATAGCACAGATTTTCGTCAGAATTGAAAACCTAAAGGAACTTTGAGAAAAACGAAATGTAAAGAGTCAAATTTCAACGAGAAAAACTTCCTGGCCCACGGAAGAAAAACTCCATTTTTATAAATAGGCCTTGTAAACTATTACAACCCTAATTTCTCTCTGGACCTCGTGAGTTCCTGTAGGAACTTACGATTCTATTCTCTTTCTCTCTTTCTTTTTCTTTCTCTTTCTCACGACTCTTTCTTCTCTGTTCTCTCTAAGTTCTCACACACTTCTCTTCTCTTTTCTCTCAATTACAACTCAAATAACAACTCTAGTATATTGAAATGCATATAAAACTGAATTGGAACTTTAGGAACTTTTGACACAAACTCTAAGTAATATAAATCTGGAAGTGAGCTCTCTTGTTATGTGTGTAATTGAATCAGAAAATATATGTGAATATATAGAGAGAGTGATTATGTAAATGCTTGGAGAAGAAGTCTTGAAAACCACCCACAACACATACACGACCACTCTCACTCACCACTAACTTTGACCACCATTAGACAACCCCACTAACTTAATTAATTAACTAAAAATCAGAATTAATAAGTTAAATAAAAAGATTAATTAAAATTAAAAATAAACTAACACTCGGTTTTTTTCTTTTTAAATTTTCCGAAAAAAAACTTTTTCTTTTTTTTTACAATTCTAATCCTTTAAATTAATTCATTTAAAAACAGAAATAAATTAATAAATGAAGAAGAAATCAGAATTAAAAAACAACTAACTTAATCCTAAAATTAAGGACACCTAATTGACCACTAACTAATTCAAATAAAACCTACCAACTAATCCTAAAAATGGGCTGCATTAATCTAGTCAGTGTTTGACTGTTTTAAACTGATTAAAACAGTCAAGGAGTGATGCAAACAGTCCCTAAAAACTAGCAACCGTCGTGGACTAAAGTAACTAACAGATTTGACACAAGTTCCTCTGGGAACATGACCTAGAGTTCCTCTGACAGACACAACTAAGTTCCAACCAGACTTAAATGCATTAATATACTTACATTTATCCTAGAACATTACATTATAACATTCATGGATGATTCTCTTCTCTTCAACAAGTAATTCGTTGGAATACTTGAAGTTCTTCTCATAACTGGCAGCATAAACCGGCAGCTTGTTAAGTGAAGCCCGCCAGCATAAACCGGCAGCTTGTTAGGTAAAACCGGCAGCCTAAACCGGCAGCATGTGAAGTCCAAGACCGGCAGCTTTGAACCCTAAAACCGGCAGGTGCAAAATCCATGATGGCATCTTCAAGACGGCAGCTTCAAGATGGCAGCCTCAAGATGGCAGCCACATCTTCAAACTGGCGGCACCATCTTTGATTCACGATTCTAACCTCCACTTGAATCTTCAATGCTTATTTATCTTCAAGATCTAAAATTCTCCAAGAACTCAAAGATACTTATTAGTAATTAAGTTTGAGGTTTATGTCATCATCAAAACATAAAAGGAATATGTCAACATCTTGGCTGATGTTTCTTTTGAATTTGTTAACATTGCACAAAATTCTGTCATGAAGAAGGATCCATAGGAACATTTTAGCTCTTTGATGAGTTGGAATCTGCCAGATTAGATTCCAGCTCTGATCTCCCTGTGTCTCTTGCTCCTTTCTGATTATGTGAAGAGCTGATTTGATGCTGAATTTTCCTTTCTTTCCTTTTCCCCAGTACATTAGGTCCCCCATTTCTGGATCTATATGAACTTCATGGGAATCAATTTGCTTAATAGTTTGTTCAGGTAGCAATTCAGCAAAATGATCCCATTTCCATCCATTGTTAGCATCCCACATCTCATTTACAGTTGCACCCCTCATATGTTCTGGAATGGGCTGAGTAGCCATTTCACTCAAGGTATAGTCCCCAACCCATTTATGGTCCCAGAACAAAGTTTGCTCTCCATTTCCTATTGCCATGTTAATGCCTTCAGCTAACACTCTTGCATTGTTAGTGATCCCTTTCCACACATTAGACACATTCCCTTTAGTCTTGAACATATCCACATCACATCTACCTCTACAGTACTTATATCTCATAACTCGAGCCCATAAAGAATTGGGCTCAGATAGGATCCTCCATCCTAGTTTGGTTAGGAAGGCTGAGTTTGCTTGGCTAGCTGATCTCAAGGCAAATCCTCCCCTCTCTTTTGGTTTTTGCAGGGTTTCCTAGGATAAGAAGTGAAGTGTTCTTCTTTCCGCATCTCCTCCCCAAAAAAATCTTCTTGTTTGTTTATCTAACTCATTGCAGGTAGACTTGGGTATTTTGGCAGTTTGCATAGCATAGTTAGTCATGGAATTCAGGGTTGATTTGGTCAGAGTAGCTCTACCTGCTAAAGAGAGATACTTTGTTTTCCAGCCAGCTAATCTTCTGTCCATCTTTTCACAAAGGTAGGAAAAGGTTTCCTTGGTGACTCTGCTTGTTAAAGTGGGCATGCCCAAATATGTACCTAAGTCTATAGTAGCTTCCATTTGAAGGGCACTGCAGATGTTTTCCTGATGAGTAGCATCCACATTTTTTGAGAAATAAATCCTGCTTTTAGGGAGGCTGATTTTTTTACCAGAAGCAGCACAAAATCTTCCCAAACAATCCTTGATCACATTAGCTTGTCTAATAGATGCCTTTCCAAATAGGATAATGTCATCTGCAAAAAAAAAAGATTAGAAAGAAGAGGGCCATTTCTGCTGGCTCTGATTGGCTTCCAACGATCTTGCACTATTGCTTCTTCAATGATTTGGTTTAGCCTTTCCATACACAAGACAAAAAGATAAGGGGATAGAGGATCCTCTTGTCTCACACCTCTTGAAGGTTGGAAGGTTCTGGAGGGTTCCCCATTCCATAGAATTTGCATTGAAGTGGTGGAGACACAATCCATGATAACTTGAACAAGTCTAATAGGCAAGTTCATTTGCATAAGGGTATCCCTTATAAACTCCCATCTAAGTCTATCATAGGCTTCTTCAAAGTCAATTTTTATGGCCATGAATGTAATGCCCCGAAAATTCGGGATATTTTAAAATTTTTATAATTAATTAAATATATAATTAATTGTCTATTTAATTGATTATTGTTTAATTAATTATTAATTATTTGTAGCAGTCCAGTTATTTTTAATCCTGGCCCGAACTTTTTTTATCTTGTTATGCCAAAACCCGAGCCCAATCTATTCTTTTCTTTTACCACCCGACGGCCCATATTACTTTTCTTTTAATTATTTCATTTAAATTGTTTAACCAATATTATTAATTCCTTGCTTATTCTAACTTATTCCAAAGAAACCCTACATTTACTCTTGCTCACCTATTCTTCCTCCTATACTTTAGGAAACCAAAACCCCTATTGCTACTAATCCCACACGGCCAAGCCCCCTCTTTTTGGGGATTCAACAATTGTTCACTATATTTTTCCCTTCCAAAAACAGTCTCAAGAAAACCCTAAGTCTCTTTCATTCAATCATCAACTAAAAATTTGATCAAGAAGCTTAGATAACTCTCCAAGAACCGTGTGACACCTTGTTATTCGAACCTTTCTTCCAAATTTAAGGTAATTGGATTGCTTTTACTTAATCTTTAGGATAGATTAGTTTCATAGTTTTTAGAATATGGTTTGGAATTGTTTAGAACAATGTAGGATTGCTTAGAATTAGTATCATGTTTAGGATTGAAATTTTTCGAATGATATGATGAATATTATGATGTTATTTTCTTGATTTCTTTATGTAAATTTGATGAATCTTGATTATTTAAATTATTAATTAAAGTCTTAAATTTAAAAGAATATTTTTGTTCTTGTTGTTCTAAATTGTCGAGTCACTTAGAATAATTTTAGGGAGTTTCTTTACTGTTTCATTATGAATCATGATTTATTTCGTGGCAAAATTCGTCCTTTTCTTGCTTATAACAATTTAATCTTTCAAACCGGTAAAACTGTCCAGATTTAGTTTACGAATTATTCAAGACACTTAATCAATTCGGATGGATACGAAATTTTAGGTGGAAAATAGTGTTTTACAGCTTAGGCTAAATTTTCGTAATTTTTAAAGTTCATTTGCTATGGCAGAAAAATCTGAAACTGATTACAGCCTAATCTGATTTGTTAGTTATAAAATCCCTTAAAAATAGTAAATGACGTTATTTTTGGACGAAATTTATGCACGTTAAACATTGAACCCATGTTTAACTCCCATCAAAATTTCCAGATTATTTGATACCTTTAGACGGTCGATCTTAATTTAATTCTTTAAATCAGATTGTGTAAAATAGTGTGATTGAATTATTAAAACATGTTATTATTAATTCTTGAAATGTTCTTGATATATCTTGGCCCTATAATTGCCGTGTGATGTTATACAGTTAAAGGATTAACTTTTGATCTTGTTCTTGATTAATCTTGATGTCTTGATGTTGTTGCATAATTTATTTATTTATTAGGTTAATTTATTTAATTATTGATAAAGGTATTTAATTAATTTAAAGTGTTAATTTTGGTACTATTTCTCCAAAATGTCGAGTGATGTGAAATATGGAAAATAGGATTTTTTATCATGTTTTAGGTAACTTATGTAGCTAATTGTCATTTTATATGATTTATTGAAATGTTTATATGATGATATGATGAATTTATTTAATTATTATTTTTTAGATTAAAATGTTGTGTGGTCTCATATTTTATTGGATCCATTTTAGTTTAACTTTTGACTTACAATATTATTAAGGAAAAATTGCCAAGAATAAGCCAACCTTTGGCCGATCTTCCACAATTAAGCCAACCTTTTGAAAATCCAGAAATAAGCCAACCTTGTTATCATTTAAGCCAAAAATAGGTTAAATGATTTTTTAATGTATTAGTTATCTGTTATTTTAAGTTACTGTTATCATTTAAAGCAAAAAATAGGTTGAATGATTGTAAAATAGTGATAAAAAACAATAGAAATTAACATGTTAAATAATCATTTGACCTATTTTTGGTTTAAATGATAACAAGGTTAGCTTATTTCTGGATTTTCAAAAGGTTGACTTATTTGTGGAAGATCGGCCAAAGGTTGGCTTATTCTTGGCAATTTTTCCTATTATTAAAAGGTAATTTTAGGAAGCATTATAATTATTATAATTAAAGGAATTAATAGGGATAAGTTGCAATACGAAGGAAAGTAACAACATAATTATTACCATTAAAAGGAATTAATAGGGATAAGTCGCAATATGAAGGAAAGTAATAATATGAATAAAGGAAGGGTTATGGGTAAAATATGACAAGATAAGTATTTCAGGGGAAGGTTTCCTTTGTATATGTGTATAGTATGAATTTCGTGTATTTGTGACTGTATGGTATACGTATATTGTATGTATTTCTAACCGTATTTTACAGGTATTTTATACGTATTGTATATGTATTGTTATACGTACTTTGTACGTATTCCGTACGTATTTTTGTACGTATTTTTGTACGTATTCCGTATGTATTTTGTACGTATTTTTGTACGTATTCCGTATGTATTTTTGTACATATTTTTGTATGTATTCCGTATGTATTTTTGTACGTATTTTGTACGTATTTTCGTACGCATTTCGTATGTATTTTTGTACGTATTTCCAAGTATTTCTGCACTATTTTTCCGCATGATGTTAATCATTTTCGAGTGGTATAAGTTTAGTTTGGAGTTTGAGTCAAGTCAAGATGAACAAGATTGGATTAGAAGTTAAGCTATGACGATAAGGAATTCAATTGAGGATTGGAATAGAACAGAACAGAATTGAATTGAATTGAAAAGATGATTAACTATGAAGTGACCACCTATCTAGTGGCTCATGTGCCATGAACATAGGTATAGTCGGAGCCACTGTCCTATCTTCGGATTGGGGACAGTTCTTGATCCCAGTGCTTGGGGAGTAGATCCTTGTGGTTGATCCGGCATGAGCAAGGAAAGTTGGGGGGAGTAGATCTTCGTGGTTGACTGATGTGTCCAGTTTGTACGAGTTATTTAACTTCTTTTTAGTTCCTTTATGTAATTAGTTTAGCATAAGATTGAACATTTTGTTACTTTTGAGTTTAAACGAGAGTTTGGCTTGAAATGTAAAGTTGTAGTGTAATTTACAGTTTTTAATGCTTTTTAGGATAAGTGTAGTTTGTAGTTGCGGTTTGGTTTTATGTGTTCTTGTAGTCTTGAGCTACGAAACATCATTAGGAGCATTTTTGGAGTCATTGATCATGCGCCAAGCACACTTAAACAAATCATTAAGCATTAGAGGGAAAGAAAAGCCTTATTGTGAACCTTCAAATGCAGTACAACTTCAAATGGAAATATCTCCCAATCTACTCATTGGATTTATGTGATTCAAATTGGAGGTTGTAGCTCTCTTCAATAGCTTTCCAACGGTAGGTCATAAGCCTTATTTCGTTAAGGAACAAGAGAGTTATGGATATTTTAGTCTGAGCTGCGCAGACAGTCTACAGGGGCGCGCCCCGCGCCTCAGAGGGCGCTGCCAGCGCCCCCATTGCAGTGAGCATCAAGAAGAAAGCGCGCCCAGCGCCCTTTGGGGCGCGCCCAACGCCCCCATCACAGTATCCCTCCAAGGAATGGCGCGCCCCGCGCCTATGGGGCGCTGCCAGCGCCCATGTTACAGTAGTACTTCCAAGGAGGGGCGCGCCCCGCGCCTTTGAGGGCGCTGCCAGCGCCCATCTGCTCTGTTCTGCACGCGGCTTCATCCACTTGATTTCTAGGTTATAATTTAGTTTAGTATAAATAGAAAAGTGGTTTTTCATTGTAAAAAAAGCTAGTTTTTCATGTTCAAGTAGTTCCTTAGCTTAAATTCTCTCTAGTTTCTCCTTAGATTACATCAAAAAACTCTTTAATCTTTAGTTTGTAATTTTGATCTTTTATTATGGAATCAATGAAGAATCTTTGTTCATCAATGGAAATGGTAGCTTAAACTTGTTCTTGGGATTGGTTTCAATGATTCCAAAAAGCTCCTTGTGAGGATTCTCTAACTCTAAACTATTTCTTTACTTCAATTATTTACTTGCTCTTATATGAATTGTTATTGGTTTTGTTGAATGTTTTAGCTTGATCTTTGTCTTGTTATTATATTTTACAAAATCATTACTAGGGTTCGAACACAATCGATTATTGTGTTCAACCTCGAGTAGCAACTATCTTGTTCATGCTTAAGCGTATTCTTATTGTGAACAATTTAGTAGAGCTTGTTTAAACGTTAATGGTTTATTGCGTATTCTCTAAACGATTGCGTTCTTATTGTGTCTCCGTTCTTAAAGCTTTTGTTCGCTGCGTGTTCTTTGAACATTAAGGGTTTTAGGCAATTTACGATTTATCTTGTCTAGCTAATTAAGGGGACTACAAGAGTTTACTCTTGTCAATAATTAATTGAATATTGAAGTGGTTTGGTAATTGAGAGTCTAATTCAATTAGCCGAGTCAGAGTCGTTGTAACCGAATCCTAAGATTCTTTAGAACTAGAATTTTCCCGTAATCACTTAGTTGTTAGTTTCTTTTATCACTAAAATCTCCAATTCCCCCCCCCCCCTTTATTACCAATATCACTAAGGAATTAGTGATTCTCCCCTTTAATAATCCAAATATATATTAACACAATTAAATCAACATAAATCCGTTCTCTGTGGATACGAACCTTACTTTCCCTTTACACTAGTGGTAATTGGAGAGTAGGAGAAATTTACTTTTGATAAGTCTTTTATTTAAAACGACATAAAAGGCCTACCATTGACCTCTTACGAGCATATGACTGGTCACGGATTAGCACCTGATTGGGAAAGAACAGAAAAGAAGAGTCGTTAATGAGGATTAGAAGTCTAGAATTGGTTGAGCTGAGCTGAAGGTCTTGTTAAGGATGACTTGTATGATTGTTTTCCGCTGCGTACTTGATCTGATTGCTTGTTGACTTCTTTGCATGATGACTTGTTCGACAGTTCAGATGATCTGTTCTGATTATTATGTTTCTAATTGTGTTCTACTGATTAAGTAGAACAATCTAATTACTCACCACTGACTGTGGACCCCCCATTCTATTTCAGGTACAGGTGGTGATTGAGTTTAGGCTACGTATGGGCAGGGATTGTGAGCTAGCCAGCTTAGAAGTGACCCAATGACTAGTTTAGATTATGTTTATTTGATTTAGTAGTCTATTCTTTATTTTTTTTTAATAGTAAAGGATATTGGTTTGATATTTACTTTGGGATTATCTAACAGTTTTTAATGAATAATATGATTAAGTTTTAGAGCTTCCGCTGTAGTTTATAAACCTAACTTTGAAGTTTTAGAAGTTAATGATTTGTGATTGTTGTTTTCTCCGAAAACAACGCTGCTAAATTACGGGTCGTTACAGTTGGTATCAGAGCTGAAACCTTAGGTTACTTCATCATAAGTAACCCATGAGAATGTGTGCTTCATTATCCCGAGAGATAACATAGTTAGCTTTACCACAAGAACTTAAGTGAGTGTTGACTTGGGTAGAGCTATGGGATAAGTCATTTTACATTCTTTTGCAATGATTTGATCTAGATTTTAAGTTGTCTTTTGATTTTCCCTAACTGGTGTATTGTGTGGCAATATGGCCAGTCCGGGATCGTTGACTAGTAGCCGTGCACGACACTGTATGGTGGAGGACGCAATCATCAGCATAGCTCAGAGGGGAGCCCAGTTGACCAGCGGTCAAACCACATTTGACCGGATTTCCCGTCATCGACCCCCCTACCTATGGTGGCTCGTCTGACCCCGTGGTGCTCGAGAGCTGGATTCGGGAGATGGGAAAGTTGTTCGACGCAATCGATTGCCCGGATGATGAACGAGTTCAGATCGCTAGCTACTACCTTCGACTGGAAGCAGACAACTGGTGGGTGACCGTCCGCCCACCAGGAAGAGCCATAAAGAGCATGACTTGGGAAGATTTCACCTCCAAGCTACAGGGACGTTTCTACCCCGACGAACTTAGGTGGCAAAAGCAAGAGGAGTTCCTGATGCTCACTCAGGGGACCATGTCAGTTCAGGCATATACCGACAAGTTTGCGGAGCTGTCCAGATTCGCCGGTGCAGTAATTCCGTCGGAAGCTGAGAAACTAAAGCGGTACGTCAAAAGGATGGATCCTCGCATTCGGGTACACGTCATCAGCAGCAAGCCAGCGACGTTCCAGAACGCGTACGAGATAGCTTTGGAAATTCAAGCATCGCTCGAGGAGGAAAAAGCTGCAAAGAAGAGAACCAGGGAAAGCCAGCCGCCTGCAGTCGAGAAGAGACCACGGACCGAATCATCTCAGGAGCTAAGGCTGCAGGACGAGCAAATGATCAATGTTCCGGAGACCACAGTTTGCAGAGGATGCAAGAAAGAGCGTCATCCCGGGAAGAGGTGCGATGGGGCTACAATAGTGTGCTACGTGTGCGGTCAAGGAGGGCACAAGTCTTGGGCGTGTCCAAAGAATAAACCGGCAGCGACTGCAAACCAAGCACCGATGAAGAATCGAGTCTACTGCATGACCCATGGAAAGGCGGACGCGCGAGCCAACAGGATTACCGGTATGGCCATTGTTTTATTTGTTATTGTTTTCCCTTTCATTTCATTATTTTCTTACGTGTGCTTCCTTTTGAAAAATTTCGAGGACGAAATTTTCTTAAGGAGGGGTGACTGTAATGCCCCGAAAATTCGGGATATTTTAAAATTTTTATAATTAATTAAATATATAATTAATTGGCTATTTAATTGATTATTGTTTAATTAATTATTAATTATTTGTAGCAGTTCAGTTATTTTTAATCCTGGCCCGAACATTTTTTATCTTGTTATGCCAAAACCCGAGCCTAATCTATTCTTTTCTTTTTCCACCCGACGGCCCATATTACTTTTCTTTTAATTATTTCATTTAAATTGTTTAACCAATATTATTAATTCCTTGCTTATTCTAACTTATTCCAAAGAAACCCTACATTTACTCTTGCTCACCTATTCTTCCTCCTATACTTTAGGAAACCAAAACCCCTATTGCTACTAATCCCACACGGCCAAGCCCCCTCTTTTTGGGGATTCAACAATTGTTCACTATATTTTTCCCTTCCAAAAACAGTCTCAAGAAAACCCTAAGTCTCTTTCATTCAATCATCAACTAAAAATTTGATCAAGAAGCTTAGATAACTCTCCAAGAACCGTGTGAAACCTTGTTATTCGAACCTTTCTTCCAAATTTAAGGTAATTGGATTGCTTTTACTTAATCTTTAGGATAGATTAGTTTCATAGTTTTTAGAATATGGTTTGGAATTGTTTAGAACAATGTAGGATTGCTTAGAATTAGTATCATGTTTAGGATTGAAATTTTTCGAATGATATGATGAATATTATGATGTTATTTTCTTGATTTCTTTATGTAAATTTGATGAATCTTGATTATTTAAATTATTAATTAAAGTCTTAAATTTAAAAGAATATTTTTGTTCTTGTTGTTCTAAATTGTCGAGTCACTTAGAATAATTTTAGGGAGTTTCTTTACTGTTTCATTATGAATCATGATTTATTTCGTGGCAAAATTCGTCCTTTTCTTGCTTATAACAATTTAATCTTTCAAACCGGTAAAACTGTCCAGATTTAGTTTACGAATTATTCAAGACACTTAATCAATTCGGATGGATACAAAATTTTAGATGGAAAATAGTGTTTTACAGCTTGTGCTAAATTTTTGTAATTTTTAAAGTTCGTTTGCTATGGCAGAAAAATCTGAAACTGATTACAGCCTAATCTGATTTGTTAGTTATAAAATCCCTTAAAAATAGTAAATGACGTTATTTTTGGACGAAATTTATGCACGTTAAACCTTGAACCCATGTTTAACTCCCATCAAAATTTCCAGATTATTTGATACCTTTAGACGGTCGATCTTAATTTAATTCTTTAAATCAGATTGTGTAAAATAGTGTGATTGAATTATTAAAACATGTTATTATTAATTCTTGAAATGTTCTTGATATATCTTGGCCCTATAATTGCCGTGTGATGTTATACAGTTAAAGGATTAACTTTTGATCTTGTTCTTGATTAATCTTGATGTCTTGATGTTGTTGCATAATTTATTTATTTATTAGGTTAATTTATTTAATTATTGATAAAGGTATTTAATTAATTTAAAGTGTTAATTTTGGTACTATTTCTCCAAAATGTCGAGTGATGTGAAATATGGAAAATAGGATTTTTTATCATGTTTTAGGTAAGTTATGTAGCTAATTGTCATTTTATATGATTTATTGAAATGTTTATATGATGATATGATGAATTTATTTAATTATTATTTTTTAGATTAAAATGTTGTGTGGTCTCATATTTTATTGGATCCATTTTAGTTTAACTTTTGACTTACAATATTATTAAAAGGTAATTTTAGGAAGCATTATAATTATTATAATTAAAGGAATTAATAGGGATAAGTTGCAATACGAAGGAAAGTAACAACATAATTATTACCATTAAAAGGAATTAATAGGGATAAGTCGCAATATGAAGGAAAGTAATAATATGAATAAAGGAAGGGTTATGGGTAAAATATGACAAGATAAGTATTTCAGGGGAAGGTTTCCTTTGTATATGTGTATAGTATGAATTTCGTGTATTTGTGACTGTATGGTATACGTATATTGTATGTATTTCTAACCGTATTTTGCAGGTATTTTATACGTATTGTATATGTATTGTTATACGTACTTTGTACGTATTCCGTACGTATTTTTGTACGTATTCCTTATGTATTTTTGTACGTATTTTTGTACGTATTCCGTATGTATTTTTGTACGTATTTTTGTACGTATTTTTGTACGTATTCCGTATGTATTTTGGTACATATTTTTGTATGTATTCCGTATGTATTTTTGTACGTATTTTCGTACGCATTCCGTATGTATTTTTGTACGTATTTCCAAGTATTTCTGCACTATTTTTCCGCATGATGTTGGTCATTTTCGAGTGGTATAAGTTTAGTTTGGAGTTTGAGTCAAGTCAAGATGAACAAGATTGGATTAGAAGTTAAGCTATGACGATAAGGAATTCAATTGAGGATTAGAATAGAACAGAACAGAATTGAATTGAATTGAAAAGATGATTAACTATGAAGTGACCACCTATCTAGTGGCTCATGTGCCATGAACATAGGTATAGTCGGAGCCACTGTCCTATCTTCGGATTGGGGACAGTTCTTGATCCCAGTGCTTGGGGAGTAGATCCTTGTGGTTGACCCGGCATGAGCAAGGAAAGTTGGGGGGAGTAGATCTTCGTGGTTGACCTCTTACGAGCATATGACTGGTCACGGATTAGCACCTGATTGGGAAAGAACAGAAAAGAAGAGTCGTTGATGAGGATTAGAAGTCTAGAATTGGTTGAGCTGAGCTGAAGGTCTTGTTAAGGATGACTTGTATGATTGTTTTCCGCTGCGTACTTGATGTGATTGCTTGTTGACTTCTTTGCATGATGACTTGTTCGACAGTTCAGATGATATGTTCTGATTATTATGTTTCTAATTGTGTTCTGCTAATTAAGTAGAACAATCTAATTACTCACCACTGACTGTGGACCCCCCATTCTATTTCAGGTACAGGTGGTGATTGAGTTTAGGCTACGTATGGGCAGGGATTGTGAGCTAGCCAGCTTAGAAGTGACCCAATGACTAGTTTAGATTATGTTTATTTGATTTAGTAGTCTATTCTTTATTTTTTTTTAATAGTAAAGGATATTGGTTTGATATTTACTTTGGGATTATCTAACAGTTTTTAATGAATAATATGATTAAGTTTTAGAGCTTCCGTTGTAGTTTATGAACCTAACTTTGAAGTTTTAGAAGTTAATGATCTGTGATTGTTGTTTTCTCCAAAAACAACGCTGCTAAATTACGGGTCGTTACAATGAACCCCTCATTCCCTTTCTTATTCTTCATAGTGTGAAGTACTTCTTGGACAATAACAATGTTATCGGTGATTTGCCTTCCTGAAACAAAGCTAGTTTGAGTGTTTGAGGTAAGGATAGGCATAAGGGGTTTGATTCTGTTGGCTATGGCTTTTGTTATAATTTTGAAAGCAACATTACATAGACCAATGGGTCTAAATTGGGAGGGATTTTCAGGATGGTCTGATTTGGGAATTAGTGTTAAGAAAGTTGAGTTCAAGTTTTCAGGCATACCTTTCCCTTCTAGAACTCCTAAAGTCAGATCATACACTTGATCCTTTATCAGATCCCAATTTTTGTGATAAAACAGAGCTTGGAAGCTATCAGGGCCGGGGGCCTTGAGGGCTCCAATTCCATTAATAGCCATATCAATGTCAGTTTTAGAGAAGGGTCTTGCCACAATATTCCAATGTTTAGAAGAGAGTTCAGGACATATGTCCTGAGGAATATTTACCTCCTGATGATCTCCTTCCTCTGAGAAAAGCTTCATGAAGTACTCCACCACTAGCTCTTTGACAGCTTCTTTCTCATGAATCCAGTCCCCATCTTTGTTCTTCATGGCCACAATTTTGTTCCTTCATCTTCTCACAATAGTGCTAAGATGAAAGAAAGTGGTATTTTTATCCCCTTCTTGTATCCAATCAATTCTTGATTTTTGATACCAGAGTGTCTCTTCTTATTGCAGAACTTCATCTAATTCCTTCCTGAGTTTGGTCTCCAATTTAATAAAATTTCTTTGATATCCTTGGGATAGCATCGTCTGGATGCCTGCTAATCTGGCTAGAATATTTCTTTTTTTTTCTGAAAATATTGTGGAACACATTTTTGTTCCAGTTTTGTAGATTTTCAGCCAAATTATGCAGGGTTGGGACTAATTTGCTTGAAGTGTTCCAATTATCTTTAACAAAAGTCTCAAACTTTTCATGTTTCATCCAAGCTGCTTGGAACCTGAATGGTTTATTCATAGCTTGTAGAGGAGTAAAGCCATTAGGGGAAATTAAAAGGGGACAATGATCAGATTGTATTGCTGGTAAGTGTTTGACATGAGCCTTTGTGTTGTTTAAACCCCATTCCCCATTACAGAGAGCCCTATCCAACCTTGCACTTCTTCTTGTTTCTTCAGAGAGGCCCCTGGCCCAAGTGTGGGATGGCCCTGAGAATTCCACTTCCAACAGTTGCATATCATTCACCCAATCATTGAAATTATTTGCTCTTCTTGAAGTTTCAGTACAGCATTTGTTTCTTTCCCATTGGAATCTAGTGTCATTGAAATCTCCAGCTAGAAGCCAGGGCTTATTATGAGTGATACTGAAATCCTGTAGGGTTCTCCACAGATCATGTCTTTTTGTCGGGTCTGGGCTTGCATACACAGCTGAGAAATACCAGGGTATTTCACCATTCCTAGTTACCTCCATTGTAATATGTTGGTGACTTTCTTGGATATGAGACATGGTGACTGAGTCTTTTTTCCAAAAGATCCATATGCCCCCTCTAAACCCTTCTGCATCAACTCTCATATGACCATCATAGGACAGCATGGTTGCAATTCTATCAGCTTGAGATTTCATATTTGATAAGGCATGATGACAAGGCATGATGATTGGGCGCCTACATGTCGCAATACGGTTCGAGGAGCGCCTTTTAATAAAATTTATAGATTTCATATTTGATACAGTTGGAATATGGTTTCTTTGGATAACTTGCACTAAAATGATATACATTAAATTATCTCATATCAATTTCATGTAAAAGATCATATACATTAAATTTTAAAATTAAAAAAATCAAAATTGAACAAAAATGATACAACAAAACAATGAATAATTTCTATTAGAGATGAGATAAGTAGCGTATAAATACATATTCTAAAATGCAACAAATATAATAAAAAAAATCCAATATGAAAGCTAAGGAAAGTGTTAAAACCCGAAAAATTTAAGAAGAGCATGGAAGGAATGGTACATGTTTTAAATGCCTAAGTATCTTTTGTCCTTGCATTCAATTTCAAATATTATTATGAACAAATAAACAAAATTGTAGGAATAATTTTAACCTAATTAAAAATAAGACGGAAAAAGCTATTGCAACTTCAATTTATAAACGCAAATTCGCGATTTAACAAATCACCAAATGCCCATATAACACTACAAAACAACAAATTCAACCAAAAATAAAATCAACAAAGGATAAATAAACACATATTAATTCGGAAGAAAGCCATATAAAAATCGAAAGTGTATGAAAAAAATACAAATAAAAAAAACCTTTCTTAATCACAAGAAACCGTTGACAAATTTGGGATTTTATATAAGAAAATGATGAAGGCATTAGGGTAAACTTGATTATAAATGAGAACATCAAGGCAAAAGGATGAAATTGAAGATGGAGGAGTGTAACATCTAGAACTTGAAGAGGAACAACCAACAGTGAATAATGTAACTATGTAAGTAAACCAAAAGTTTTTTTGGGCAAACTATACCAAAAGAAATAAAGATAGATCATAGATGACATGTGTCTATTTATGATGAACTAAGTAAATTTGGGAGAATAAATTAGGAGAAGTCACATGTGCATTTGGGGGAGCGTTTTTATAGACTAGGCTTAGATGTGTGAAACTTTAAGACAAAGAAGAAATTAAAGAGGGAAAAAAGTACACGTATAAACAACTCAAAAAATATTGCAAGTGGATTTGAACAGTGTATCTTCGTCATCCTATGTAAGGCCCATTTTCTTTGAAATGAATAACTCTGAATTGAATTGAACTTAATAGACTTGATCTGAATTGAGCTGAGTTGAATTTATTTTTATTTTTTTAATATATTTTTATATTTATTTTTAATTTTAATTTATTGTTATTTTTCAGTTTTATTTTTATTTTTGATTTATATTATATTTAATATTTTTTATTATTTATTTTTTTTATTTTAAATGAATACGTTAAAAAAATGTGCTAGGAAAAGTATGTCGAAAAAATGTTGTCAGAAAAATAGGCCAAAAATCTGACGATTGGAAAAAGTGTTGCCGAAAAATAGGTTAAAAAACCGTCACCGAAAAAGCTAATTGGAAAACATTATCGAAAATGTCAGACAAAAAAAATGCTAGAAAATGTCGGACCGAAAAGTCAATGCAGGAAATTAATAATAATAATAATAATAATAATAATAAAGTAGTAACAATAATAACAACAATAATAATAATAATATGAAAAGATAATAATAATAATAATAATAATAATAATAATAATAATGATGATAATAATTAATAATAATAATAATAATAATACATTAATAATAATAATAATAATAATAATATAATAATAATAATAATAATAATAATAATAATAATAATAATAATAATTGTTGTTGTGTGTTGTGTTACCGGTTAGGGATTCCTTTGTTCTCGGTTTCCTTGCCGTGTTCTGCCTGTTCAAAGGTATTTGATGGGGAAATTTTTAGGGATCATGTGGTATCATACCATGTGTTAGTCTTGTGGGCATCAAACTTCATCATAATTTAGTCCGTAATACCCTCGATGATGTGTGTTTTCGGTCTGGAATTTCGGTGGGGAAGGAAGTTGATATTGGATTGTGTGGGAGGGTTGACGGATCTCTTTTTTCCGCTGACGTGTCACGTACTTTATTCATGGGATCATGGTCATGATTTTTGTGTTGATTTGATGGGGTCCCAACCTTTGACACTTTTTGGGTTGTCTGGATTTGTTCCTGGCCGGGCGGTGGCCGATGCGGCTCGTCGTAAGCGTGCGAAGTATGAAGCTGGTTGCAGGGCTATTGGGTATGATTTTTGTCCGTTTTCGTTTTCCAGGTTTGAGGGAATTGGATACCGAGGATGTTTCATTGCTAAAGCGGATTCAGAATTTTTCAACAACTCAAGATATTAGGTACGTGCAACTGCCTATATCTTCACTAGGACTCATTTTGTTGTTGCTAGGGATGTGGAAGCTCAGATTATATCTCGTCTCTCCACCAATTTCTTGTAAATCAAGTGACTTTGTATGTTTGTTTTTATAGTAGGTTTAGTAGTAATAATAGTAATAAATTTATTATTACTAATATTAGAATTAATAATAATGAATTTTATTTAATGAAAGGTAATATATTTGTATGTTCCCTCCTACCTCAAAGATGGTACATATTTTGATTCGATTTTATGGTCCTTTCACTTATGTTTTGAGGCAATTTTATGTAATCTCGGGTCGCCGATTAACAACCAATGAGTGTTGTGCTTGTGAGGTGAGTGCATGCTTTTGCGAAAATTCATTAAATTTTGATTGAGAAAATATTTGATTCGGAAATTGCTAACCATAGCTTTAGGGTTAATTTTAAGGTGCCAAAGGTGGAAATATTTTTTCAATTCAAACATTAGTTATATACACGCCTGAGTGATTTTGGCTTGCATTTGTAAATAAGAGTAAATTTAGCCCCAAGTCTTAGACATGTCCAACTTTATCACTTTAGCCTTAATACTCAAACATCTAAATTCATTTTACCTTTTTTTTTGGGATAAAAAAAGAATTTTATTAAAACCAACAATACCAAAAAGATAAAATAAAATAAATTATGGTGGGTCTCATTTTTCAAGTCTTAATTTGAGTCTTAGAATTTCAAGAATTAACTTGAGGTTCGGGCTGAGTAGAGTGCGGTTTGAACCGCACCAAACCGCAAACCAAAACGCAATTGAGCGGTTGATTTGGTTTGCGGTTTAAAAGTGCGGTTTGGTTTGCAATTTTACCAAACCATAATTTTGCGGTGCGGTTTTCGAAAATTTTGAAACCGTACCAAACCGTAAATCATACTTTTTTTAATTATTCTAAAATATTTAATTTCATATTTTATTTGGTGTACTACCTTACTAAAGTTTTGCCTTTTTTTTGTCTTAGGCCTTATCTAGTTGATTAAGCCTGCAACTCTCTAAGGCTTCTCTAACTCTTTAAGACTCTAACAAAAAATACACCTAAGGTTTTTTTTTTTTTGTCTTTATCAACTACTAATTATACCACACCAAACCGTATTTTGCAGTGCGGTTTGATATAAATTGCGGTGCGATTTCAAAAAATGGCAAGCCGTAATTTTGCGGTTTGGTGCGGTTTGACGTCCAAGCCGCACCGCGCTCAACGCTACTTGAGGTTGGGTTATTTAAGATTTTAGAAGAAAATGCGGAAAATCTTAAGTCCAAATCTTAGATTCGAAATGATGATGTCACGTGGAGTTTTAAGGCACAGAGCTAACTAGCTAAGGGTGAGATTATCCCTAATCTTGAAATGAGTCTTAACTCAAGACTCTCTAGGGTCTTATGGAATAATGTTGTATAAGATTCACTAGAGTCTCAAGGTAATTTTTGAAAATCAAAACTCAATTCAAGACGTACTCATGTTGGACATGTGTCAAAATTCTATCGGGACAAATAAAAAAAATTACAGGCTGGCATAGATAAAAAATTCCATGGTAAGCCCCAAATTTCCATTTTAGTTGGATGTTTATGTAGGTTTTTTTGGTGTTTATTTTTATCAAGTAGCGAGTCTCTCTTTATGGGTGTTCTGTCCTCTTTTTGGGGTTTTATGTATTTTTCCTTTATGACAATATTGTGGTATTGTTTTCATTTACATACTTAAAGCTTTTGGGAAGATGATGATGGTCCAACAACACGGTATAGTTGTAAGAGCCACGCCCGGCTCCCCACTTTTTTGATTCCCCCTCCCGTTGCTGCCAAGAGGCCGTTTTAGACGTCGACCTAGGCGTATCGGTGATGGAAGGGAGAACGGACTAGATAGAGGGAAGAGAAGATATAACAAAAGGGATAGTATTAGTAGGAGTTGCCAATGAGTTTTAGGAATAAACTCATAAACCATGTATTTAGATAAAAAAATATGAATGGGACACAATTTTAGGGACGAATCTAAATAGAACGATTTTATCCCTTTGATCCCATGGGGATGTCTCCAAAAAACGATCATGCGAACCAAAGTTTGAATTCGGGGGCAAGGGTACTAATATGGCGGAATGCGTCATATTAGCCCGTAGGCGTCCTTTACTAATTTCTCTCAATTGCAAATATACAAGTTATATAAAAAAAAAAAATTAATTATTTGTAAAGAAATTAGTGACAAAAAATTTCAACTCTAATAAATCAGCGTTTAACAAAATAATGCGCATTGAAATAAAAATCGCGCTTAACAAACCATACATCTTACCCACTTAAAATATAATTTTCAACAAATCTAATGTTAAAAATTAAAATTTTTCCCTTAATTAAAAACAAATTATAAGTTCATAACATTCATTTAAAAATTTTCGTATTGTATATGTTTTTTTTTCTATATTAGTATTTGAAATTTTATAGGGTATACGAATATTATATATTGATTTTCGAATGATGATTAAATGAATGGTGGGGTGGGAAAGGTGGGGATTTGGTGGAAATGGATACCCAAGTTGGTAATAGGACGGGATGGTATTGGTGCGGATGAGGATGAGTTTCAGACCCACCGGGAGAATGGAGATAGGATGGGAATGAAGAAGTGAGGCGGGGATGGGGATGGAAATGTCAAAACCCGCCCCACTTGCATCCCTATCTGGAGGAGAGTCTTGAATCGTTTTAAATTAAACTAGTTTTAACCCCGTGCCTTGCACGGAATTTTGTTTGACTTATAATGTGACTATGTAAGAGAAAAATTACAATGTTTTACCATAAATATATAAGAAACATCTATTCATATACACAATGTATATAAAAAAATAAAGAAATTGAACATGCATATAAATAAGAGCATGTACTCCGTAAATAAGAGTTTAAAACTATGCATTTACTATTAAATTAAGATATGAAAAAAATAATTATGAATTAAAAACCAGGCAATATAAGGAAGTTCAAGAGATTCGAAAGATGATTAGGTAATTTATCATTAAATTTCTTATTTTATTTTTATAAATTATAAATTCAATATGTTTTGGAAAAAAAATCTCCCAAATCATACTCAGAACAAAGCAAATTGAACATCATCAACTGATAACATCAAACTGAATGGGAAAAAATTCAGAATAATGACAACAAAAGCTTAGCCAAATCCGAAGTGGAGCAAAGCAATTGAAGCATTGCGGTCTTAAATTTGAGAAAATGGACTATACTTATTATTATGGCAGTCATCCTAAACTGATTGTAGGAAGATGAAGGACAGTCAATAATGAAGGAGAGCGACGATTGAGGAGCAAGGAGCTGAAATGAAGAGCCATGCAAATAAAAAAAATAATGCACAAGTTTTGATTAGGAGGAGATTTATAGGTGGGTTGATGAGTGAGTGAGGGAGGGAGGTGACGTGCCATGGGAGGAGGGCTAAAAAGTGGACACATGACACTAAAAATTAAGTTTAGATTAAACTTGTTTTAACCCCGTGCCTTGCACAAAATTTTGTTTGACTTATGAATTGACTACGTAAGAGAAAAATTATAATATTTTACCATAATTATATAAAAGAATTATTAATATAGACAATGTATATAAAAAGAAATAAAGAAATTGAACATGCATATAAATAAGAGCATGTACTCCGTAAATAAGACTTTTAAAGTATGCATTTAATATTAAATTAAGATATGAAAAAAGTTAAGAATTAAAAAATCAGACAATTTAAGGAAGTTAAAGAGATTAGAAAGATGATCAGGTAATTTATCATTAAATTTCTTATTTTATTTATTATTATTGTGGTAGTCATCCTCAACCGATTGCATGAAGATGAAGGACAATCAATAATGAAAGGGAACGACGATTTGGGAGCAAGGAACAGAATTGAACGGTCATGTAAATAAAAAAGTAACGCACAAGTTTTGATTAGGAGGAGATTAATGGATGGGTTAATGAGTGAGTGAATGAAGGAGGTGATGTGGAGAGCTAAAGGGTGGACACATGACACTAAAATATTCTGTTTTAAAAATTTAAGTTTTGACGGTTCTTTGAAGCGTTTATTTATTTTTTATCTTAGTTATTAGTTATTTTATTAGGCTAAATATAGCATTTACCCGTTTGATTAAATTTACCTTGAGAAATCCAATTTTGCTAACTTGTGCAAACCACGCGTCCCTTATGTGGGCCTGGCCTACCGCGGCTATAAGAAAAAAAAAACAATCAATCCAATAATATTCTTACAATTTCCAGTTTAATAAAAGAAAAAAAATCTTACAAAATCACAAGTCAAACTTTTCCCCTGTGAGCTATAATTGCTCACTCACACCACCTCAAAACATCATAGCCGTTCATCCCATACTATGATCAATCATGTCATAATCCGACCATCAAATAATCAAATTCCTAATTGTAAGAAAACCAATTTGTCTAACTGCGTTGCACCTGATCCCTCCCCTAAAAGTTGAAAAATTATTCCACAAAAATCCCAAAAATAAAAAAAAAACACCCATACCCTTCATATATATCTTCAAATTCACTGTTTTTTCCTGCCATTTTATTCAAACTCCCATTTCTTCTCCTTTGTCATCTTCTTCTCCCACTATTTTTCTTCAAATTTTTTGCACATAATTCAATTTTAGGGTTACTGTTTTTTTTTTTTTTTTTTAAAATTAATTAAAAAATATTATTGCATAATTTTTCTTGGTAGGTGTGATTAAAATCTGATCTGATCCATGCCCATCTCTGTCCCTCTCTAAACATTAAATTGTAAATTTTATCATCTCTCTAAAAAGGGCAAAAGTCATGATAGCAGGTGCAGCGTCGTCATCTTCTACTTCTCTCTCCCCTCTTCTCAGAGCTGCACGGCACCGTTTTTCTCTCTCTAATTCTCCTTCTTCTAGAGTTTTCTCCTCTCTCAGATCGCATCCGGTTTCCGGTACTCGTTCCTTGAGTTTTTCTTCTGCTTTACGATCTATTAGCTCGTCTTCTTCCCGGTGGAGTCACGGTGTTGACTGGCGATCTCCGGTTAGTCTTCGTGCTCAGATCGCTTCCTCTTCTCCTCCTCTTGTTGAACGCTTTCAACGCAGGATCGCTACTATGGGTATATTTATATATATCTCTTTTTCTCTCGATCTTTTTTTTTTTCCGAAATGTTTCGATTGAAATTGACGATGTATTCATTGGAGTTGTTTGTGATGGTGTTAATTATTGTTTAGAAATGTTTGTATTGAAATTTGATGATGTTTTTGTCTTCAGAAATAATTTGCGATTGTTTGATTTTATTTGTAGTAAGTACTACATGTTTTTATTTATCAACAATTAATATTCAAGTATTTTATTAATGATTGATTGTTAGCTAAGGAATTGACTTTGATTTTTAAATGAGTTGATTGTGATTGTTGGTGACAACTGCTTGATGACTGGTTTGTCGCTTCGATATTCTCGTTGAAAATGCTTCTCAGAAGGATTAACACAGTATACGGTAGAAAAGGAAAAAAAAATGATTAAAAGTTTAAGGCTTTCTCGATTTTGATATGCTTTGTAGAGTAGATCACTCGTGTGATGATAATATATGAGGATTGAGATTGTTATATGTTATATTTTATTTATTTTTAATCAATATAGCAATGTTTTTATAAAATGAATCGTATGAAATGACTAACCATTTTTTCTGTTCCTGTTGATTCAATGATTCTTCAGCTTCTGAGCATCCGTACAAGGGAATCTTCACCAGTCTACCCAAGGCTGGTGGTGGTGAATTTGGGAAGTTTTACAGCTTACCAGCTCTGAATGATCCAAGGGTTGGTAAGTTTGTTATTTAGATTTTTTTCCTTACCATAATTTATTGCTTTGATCTTTTAACACTTGATGGCATTGACATTTTTCTCTTGCTTGTTTTCTTTCTCAGAGAAGCTTCCCTACTCCATTCGGATCCTTTTGGAATCCGCCATTCGTAACTGTGATGGCTTCCAAGTTACAAAGGATGATGTGGAGAAAATCATTGACTGGGAAAAGTCTGCACCGAAAATGGTTGAAATCCCCTTCAAGCCTGCTCGTGTCCTGTTACAGGTTTGTTTCTAGACAACTTGACTTTGATCTATGGTTTAATTTTGCTGATTGTAGAATTGACATACATATAACCTTTGCTTTTGTTTTCTAGGATTTCACTGGAGTACCAGCTGTGGTTGATTTGGCTGCAATGAGGGATGCCATGAAGAATCTTGGCAGTGACCCCAACAAGATCAACCCATTGGTTTGTTTCCTTTATAATGTTTTATTTAGAATTTGTATATGTTAGCTTAGTAGCTTGCCCAGGTTGTAAACTTCGTAAACCAATTATTGTACTATAGTTACAGTCATGGATTGGTCAGTTTGAGTCTTTGTCAGTTGTCACTAATTTAAGAAAGAAAAGGAAGTGTACTACAGGTTTGGGGCCACATATTTCCTTTTCCATGGCATCTTTTTTGGAAGTTGAAAATTTATTCTTGTGTGATTCTAACTTTACTTTACGCACTTTGTGTTTCAGGTTCCCGTGGACCTTGTCATTGATCATTCTGTTCAAGTTGATGTAGCAAGAGCTGAAAATGCAGTTCAGGCGAATATGGAATTTGAATTTAAGAGGAATGGAGAGAGATTTGGATTTCTTAAATGGGGATCAACTGCTTTCCGCAACATGCTTGTTGTTCCACCTGGTTCCGGTATTGTGCACCAGGTTAGAAAACACCTATGATTTTTTTTTTGGAGTAATGATTTTATAATCCTCTTTTTTCTTTTCCTGTGTGTTTTTTTATACATTTTGAGAATTAGCCATTGTAGCGTAATGTTTATGACTTTATGTGTAGACGTGTCAAAAATCGGCCTGACCTAAAATTCGATGCCAAGCTGACCCGAACCTGTTTTGAACCCGCTAAGGTAATCCACAATTTTGTGGTTCAAAGTGACCCAGCTCTTTTTCAACCTGACCGACCTCAAAATTATTACTACTATCGTTTCTTTTTAGTTACAGACTTGCAGCGATTTGACATAAAGTAGGGAGGAAAAATGTCTCATTGTTGCAACTAAAACGAAATAGTATTATTGTAGGTAGACTAGGTACATTTTCTTTGTGGGAAATTTGCAGGCAAAAACACCTTTGTCAATTATATCTTCGTATTTAACATTATTATTATTTGGCCACAACTTCATTGAGTTGCCTTAAATTGGCTATTAATGAAAATATTTCTTATAATCTGTATTTTATAGCACACTTAAAGTACATATTGGTATATATTACATTTTGCATTATAATATGAAAAATTAAAGGGCATTATAATATTTCTTGTTTTGCCCGTTGACTTTGGGTGATAAAACAGCTAATATCGACTTGAACCTATTGACGCACAACCTGCTTTAACCTGCACAATAAACTATTTTACCCCAACCCGACCCGCTTGACAAATCTTACACGCCATCCAACATTCCAACAAAAAAAGTACTGATGGCCTTTGGTAGTTTTGTGTGTTGCTCTGATATCTTTTTATGTTCTCTGTCCAATGCAATGTAGTTTTTCTAGAATATACTTGGTTAAAAAGAGATTTCACATATGTGTCCAAGTTCATATTTTTTAAATTAAATGACAGGTCAACTTGGAGTATCTTGGACGAGTAGTTTTCAACAATGATGGAATTCTTTACCCTGATAGTGTAGTCGGTACTGATTCACACACAACAATGATTGATGGGCTTGGAGTTGCTGGTTGGGGAGTTGGAGGAATTGAAGCTGAGGCAACCATGCTTGGTCAGGTAGGCGGTGCTATCTAGCTTTTTTTATCCAATCATAATATTGAGTTTACTTACTACCTGAAAAAACTGTGGATTGGAAGATTGAATCAATTGAAGAGATTGATGGTACAAGCTCATCTTACAACTTTTTTTTTTGGCATATGTTTGACTTTCTGTTTTGTTGGATTGGGTGCCTAACTACCTACTGTTGATGCTGTTCCGAATTACGGGTTATAATAAGTATGTTTTGTATTTAGTTATTTACAAGTGCACCTAAAATTAAGGGTATGTTTTAGCTCAATGTTCAATGAATTTTTTTTTTTTTATGTTATCTTATTTTTTTTTTTCTCATTTGATCTAATTGCTTGAGTTGACTAAAACTTTAGTCTTGTATTACTCCAATCGACAACGAAAAATATGTGAATACATTTTTTCTTAGTTTGGTATTAATGCATAATTACAAATTATGTAATTTTTTTAATGATTTTCATGATTGAATCAATATTCTTCAGTGATAGAAGAATGCAAATAAAATAATAAGACGAATCTTTAACTTATTATTATTATTATTTTTTAATCTGATTTGATTTGGAATAAGTAAGGTTGGAATAAACGTAGCCTAAGTATACCCTCGGCTTTCCAGATGAATAAAAGAAGAATCAGCAGTATGTTACCTATTTCTTTGTTCACCTGGGTGTAAATAGGGGCTCTTATTTCGCACATCTTTGCTTTGATCAGTACACCTTAAGCATTTGGGTCTGGAAATTTTGGGGTGGTTAATGTGCCTGTGAAATACAATTTTTTTTGTGATGTGATAATATCTTCTATAGCAGTACTGGGCATTCCTTATAATGTTGTGCTTTTTTGATTGGACAGCCCATGAGCATGGTTTTACCAGGTGTCGTGGGATTCAAGATGACGGGAAAATTGAGGGATGGTGTCACAGCCACAGACTTGGTGTTGACTGCAACACAAATGTTGAGGAAGCATGGTGTAGTGGGCAAGTTTGTTGAGTTCCATGGTAAGTTTGTGGATTGTTACTCATGGAGTGGATTGTGGTTTTAGTAGGGTCATTTTCTGAAGTTTATTTTTTTCTTGTATATACAGGTCAGGGAGTGGGTCAATTGTCACTTGCTGATAGGGCTACTATTGCAAATATGTCTCCCGAGTATGGAGCAACCATGGGTTTCTTCCCTGTGGACCATGTTACTTTGGAGTACCTGAAATTGACTGGAAGAAGTAATGATACTGTGAGTTATTTCGAGCACTGATCTTTTTTGTTTGTCAATCTATCCTTATGTTTTCTGACCAATATTAGTTTATTCTTCAAGTTTATCTAACAGTATTCTGTGTACCTTTGAATACAGGTTTCTATGATTGAGCAATATTTACGTGCAAACAAAATGTTTGTTGACTACAGTGAGGTAAATACTTGTTTTTAATATTTTTTTTAAATCTTATTACGTTGCCATGATGTTAGCATTATATTTTCTGGTGTTAAAAAAATTTCTTGTAATTCAGCCTCAACAAGAGCGAGTGTATTCATCATATCTAGAGCTAGATTTAGCTGAGGTTGAGCCATGTATCTCAGGACCAAAAAGGTAAGCTTCCTACGAATGAAAGTTGTTATCTTTCTTTTCAAGGTGTTAATTTTCCATAGGGTTTTCTAATGCTTGAACTCTATTTGATAGGCCACATGACCGTGTTCCCCTGAAGGATATGAAGGCAGATTGGCTTTCATGTTTAAACAATAAAGTTGGTTTTAAGGTAAATACTATTGATTTAAATACTCTATAATGTTTTTCTAGATTGTTGTGCTATTGAATGCTTGTTTCTCTGCACCAATTTCTCATGCGCGATCAAAATTCCTAGTAAATTCAATAATGCATTGTTGTTTGGATAACCCAAAAAGCTTAAAATAGTAAAAATTTGAACCCCCACATTATGTAGGAATTAATTCACCTACCTTTCCCTAGGTCATCCGAAATTTGTAGGAAATGTGATTTGCCAAATCTCAAACACACTTTGCGAGGAATGAGATATGGAATAGTTTCTAACATTAGCTCTTGCTCAAAAAGAGCCTAGTGCAGATTAGAAAGCCTTCTACACATTTTTTGTCAAGTGTTAACTTTTCTGAACCTTACTTTTAAAAAGCGCGCCTCGGGCGCGCCTAGACGCGCCTCGCTCTCAGTCTCTGGGAAATGCGCTTTAGCTAAGTGAAGCTTAGCGACCTCCGAAAGGCGCGCGCCTCGTGCGCCTTTGAGCGCTTTTTTGTGAGGCGCGCCTTAAGAAAAATAGCTTAGATCTAAGTTACAAGTTGAAGAATGGTTGATTTTTTTTCAAATTGAGACTACCTTAGCTTTACAAATATCTATATTTAAATTATTAGGAATCTTTTTAATAGATATTAATTACAATCAAAGAAAAAATTAATTTGAAATAAGTATTTAAATACATGCGCCTCACGTACAAAAGGCCCGCGCCTTCGCCTTGCGCCTAGGCTCCAACGACTATTTGCGCCTTGGTGCGCCTTGCGCCTTTTAAAACTAAGTTCTGAACAGGCTGTTAATGCTGGTGTGATTTCATGCAGGGTTTTTCGATCCCCAAAGAAGAACAAGAGAAAGTTGTTAATTTTTCATTCCATGGCCAGCCTGCTGAATTGAAGCATGGAAGTGTTGTCATAGCAGCTATAACAAGTTGCACAAACACATCAAACCCTAGTGTTATGTTGGGTGCTGCTTTGGTGGCCAAGAAAGCTAGTGAGCTAGGTTTAGAGGTTAGTACTTATTATTTTTGTCAGTCCTTAATACTGACTCCGAAATCATGCTTTACTCCCTTTGAAGTTAATTTCAAATCAACATACTCCTTTTTTTGAGGTTTTAATTTCTTTTACTTGAGAAATAAAACATCACATATGATGCCTGGTCAATATTTGTTTGTTGTATGTAATCGCAATACGTTTTAGATAGTTATGCCTAGGAATGGTGGTGGTTGTATGAACATATTACTGAATTAGTGCTTTAGGACTACTATACTAATTTTTCCTCATATTGTGTTGTATAATATAAAATTTTCTATTATGCACCTCTCCATGTTTTAATTGAAGCAAAACACACCTTTTCTGGTCTCATGCATCATGTCATGTCACGGTAGTCAGTTGTAAAATAGCCATGTGTGCTCTCTAGGCAAAAAGTTCACCTTTTGACCTTATTCATTTGGTATTGGATCTTCATTTTACTACAGTATTTTAATTAATCACAGATGTGATTGTGGATATCATTTCTAAACTAACATTTACTCTATCATCAGGTCAAGCCCTGGGTTAAAACTAGTCTGGCTCCTGGTTCTGGAGTAGTTACTAAATATTTGCTAAAGAGGTATTGGTTTGCGTTGCTAGTTGATGACATGCCTTTTTGTTAATTAAAAAATGCTTTTTCATGAAGTAATATGTTATTGGCTTGTGTTTTATATAGTGGTCTGCAGAAATACTTGGATCAACAAGGCTTCAACATTGTTGGTTATGGGTGTACAACTTGTATTGGAAACTCTGGTGATCTAGATGAATCTGTTTCATCAGCTATTTCTGAGAATGGTATTTTTTTTTACTTGTTTAAAACTTTAAATTCATTGATTCATTATTTCAAAAGATATGTCATGGTTTATTGCATTGTAATTATTTCAAACGATGTCAATATGGTTTATTGTATTGTTAACTAAAAACCTAGTTATTTGTTGCTCTACAAATTGCATAGGTAGGTGAAAAGTTAAAAGTAGTGAAAGAAACTACCAAATGTGGATAATAGATGTAGTGTTATTGGACATCCGTTCTTGTATATTTCTGTAGAAATCTGACATGTTGCCTGTTTTCTCTTCTAGACATTGTTGCTGCAGCTGTGCTATCTGGTAACCGTAATTTTGAAGGGCGTGTCCATCCTTTGACACGAGCCAACTATCTTGCTTCACCTCCTTTGGTTGTTGCATATGCACTGGCTGGAACAGTAAGTATATTAATTGTTATCTTTATAGAATGCATAGTTATATCATTGCTAATTCTGATAAGCATGTTATTGAATTCAATGGTTGTATATAATTTTTTATATTATATAGTCCTTGCATCAAATGCAGGGATAAAATCTTTTATGGCATCCGATGATTTACTTTAGAATACATAGTTCTTCATGCATTACTTCACTGAGCTTGCATCTTTTAAATGGTTGTTCATTTGTGTAGAGTTGCAACTTGTATCAATCTTTGTCTTACTAATTCTTTTGCAATTTTTATACCAATAAAGAATGAAATTGAGTTTGTTCCAGATTTTTGTTTTTGGTTTTAAATAACTATACATCAAATTAAATGATGAATAGGTAATTGACTGTGTAAAGCAGGTTGCTACTTGCTATGGACTTAAAGAATTTATGCAACATGTGGCAATTGGGAACATAGTTTTGGGCAAATTTGGGTTTTGGTGATTTGGCTAGTATTCTTCTAATTTTGATTTTATTACTTGATATAGAGATTTTTCATTGGTTACTTTGAAGATTGATGGAATTCACTAGGTTTCCAGCTTTGTAGTTCACAAGATAACTTTGAAGATCATAAAACTAATTGAGCTCAACAGTACTTTCTATATAGCTTAGGGCTAGTAATATATTACTATTAACACATGGGAAGGCTTAATATAGAACTATCCTCCAATATGGGTATTTTGAAGATTCTTGAAAGATCTTTGAAGATTTTTGGGAGTTTCATGGAACCTAATCTATTGTTTGATAGTATATAGTTTATTAGTTAAAGAACCTTGATTGATGAGTTACCTTTTTAATCCCTGAGTTAAGCTGAAGGAAGCCTAATTTACAAATTGAGTGGAGATTGTTCAAATTTAAGTCAAAATTCCCTTTCAATTCATATCCAATCTTGAGACGGGTAGATTTAACTAACATTACCAATTTTCCACTATTTTTTCCTTTTTTTGCAACGTTTTTAAGGTTCTATAATTGTATTACAAAGAGAAGTAAAATGTGGAGGACTTTATGAGGAAAGTTGATACGGTTAGGGATTTTCTTATTTTCGGGTGTTTTTGGGATGTGAATAACAAAAATAACAAAGCCTTGGTCCCAAAATAATTTGGGATCACTAGACAATATATATAATCCATGTTGCTGGTAACCAATGGTTATGACTTCTAAAGATGATCAAACCCTCACATAGTTAATTGACTAAGTCTTTCCCCAGGGATTTTGTGGGATAGCCTATGAATGCATGAGTCCAGCTACCCATGTCTGTGGGACTGTGGGGTACTGAGGCTACTTGGTTTGGGAAACTAATTTATTTAGTTGAACACGTCAGCAATTTGTTTGTCTTTTCATTTAGGGATGCTATTTCCTTGGTCAAATGTTACTGTAATGCAGCTTTTGAATAGGATTTTTATGAGTACTTTTTAAGCAATATATTTATGAACTTAATTTTCAAATGCGCAAGGCGCACCAAGACGCAAATGGTCTTTGGATCCTGCGCTCGAGGCAAAGGCGCATGCCTTTTGTAGGCGAGGACCGAGGTTCATGTATTTATCTATATATCTCAAACTATTTTTCTCTTTGATTGTATTTAATATGAATTAAAAAGATCCCTAACAATTTTAGTAATGATACATTTAAAGCTAAGGTAGTCTCAATTTGAAATAAAGTTCAATTAATCATCAATTTATAAATTAAATCAAAGCAAAGCTAGTTTGCTTGAGGCATGATTTACCGCAGGTGCTCTGAGGCTTTCCTTCCGTAGGTGTCTGAGCCTTGTTTAGCTAAAGCCCATTTCCCAAGAAGCGAGGCGTGCTATTTAAAACTAAGTTTTGAACATTTCCGTTTCTTCTGCTATTGCTCAATTTGTGTCATGCAAATTTGACTAGTTGTCTGTTTAGCTATGAGCTTTTGTGATGCTGCTGTAGTGCTGTACCTGTACTATTTGGATGCCAAGTGTATAATGTGATCTGCAAGGGCTCACCATTTTCTAATTGTTCACACTGTTGACTCATTTTATGAGGGGAAGGTCCCAAGTTCCTAAAAGAGAACAAGATGACATAGAATCTTAGGAGTTACTCCAGTGTGTCATTTTATATCATTGATTTTACTCTCGGAATCTTAATGAAACTTTTATATAGAAGGGGAAACAAAGTTGGATATTTTGATCAACCATGATGATGTTTTGCTTATAGGTTAATATCGACTTTGAGAAAGAGCCTATTGGTACCGGAAAGGATGGCAAGAGTGTTTACTTTAGAGACATCTGGCCCAGCAATGAAGAAATAGCTCAGGTACATGGCCGTGTATTATTAGCTCTACTTGATTTTATTATCACTGAAAATGAAAACTAATATGTAATAATTGGTCTTGTGCCGGTGTAGGTGGTGCAATCAAGTGTATTGCCCGACATGTTCAGGAGTACTTATGATGCTATCACCCAGGGTAACCCCATGTGGAACTCTCTTGAAGTTCCTGCTGGCACTCTTTACCAGTGGAATCCAACTTCAACATATATTCATGAGCCCCCATATTTCAAGAACATGAGCGTGGACCCACCTGGTCCTTTTGGAGTCAAGGATGCGTACTGTCTTCTCAATTTTGGTGACAGTATCACCACAGACCACATTTCTCCAGCAGGAAGCATTAACAAGGACAGTCCTGCAGCCAAGTTTCTCATGGAACGTGGGGTTGATCGCAGGGACTTCAACTCATATGGTAGTCGCAGAGGCAATGATGAAGTGATGGCTAGGGGTACTTTTGCTAACATTCGTATTGTCAACAAGCTCATGAATGGCGAAGTCGGTCCAAAGACGGTGCATGTCCCAAGTGGAGAGAAATTATATGTTTTTGACGCTGCAATGGTAAAAATATTATTTCTTTCTCCTTGCTTTGATGAATGTCATCCTAGTCTTTGGAGTTCGGTGTTTAGATTCCTAGTATTATAGTGGTGGTGTGAAGGTCAATCACTCGAGTCAGGTCTAATTATTTTCCATCTCTGCAATTCCAGAAATACAAGGAGGCTGGCAATGACACAATTGTCCTGGCTGGTGCCGAATATGGAAGTGGCAGTTCTAGGGATTGGGCTGCTAAGGGCCCAATGTTGCAGGTAATTTATTGTGATGTTATGTAGTTACTATACTGTTATATATATTTATATTTAATTATGGGGTTATAATTTGGTTTTATAACACCAGGGTGTGAAAGCTGTCATTGCCAAGAGTTTTGAGAGGATTCACCGAAGCAACCTTGTTGGTATGGGAGTGATCCCTCTCTGCTTCAAAGCTGGGGAGGATGCTGAGACATTGGGATTGACAGGGCATGAGCGATACACAATTGACTTACCCTCCAAGGTTAGCGAGATTAGACCGGGACAAGATATAACTGTCACCACCGACAATGGGAAGTCCTTTACCTGTACTCTCCGCTTTGACACTGAGGTACGAACTAAACCTTTTTATTTATTTATTGATTTGGTTAATCGTTGTTGCTTTCAGAGATACTCGATGATGGAGTTCTAATAATCGTATGTAATTGTTGTTTAGGTGGAGCTTGCTTACTTTGACCATGGTGGTATCCTTCCATATGTCATCCGCCAGCTGATGAGGCAGTGAGCAGCTTTTCCCATCTTGCGTTTTTTCGTTGATGATAAATGAGATAGTAGCTGTAGAATTTGTGGGATTCTTGAATGTCATAGGTTAATGAATATAGACTGCAAGTTTTCTCCATGTAGTCTGAGGCCTGTGCAAGAAAAGTTTTAATAAAGAAATCGGGCATAGAAACATTTAAGCCAATTGCTTGAAAAAGCATGCTTGTAATCATTTTGTTTAATAAATTTTGTTTTTTTTTTTCTTGTCAAAAACATCTTATTTGATGGCAATTTTAGTAAATGGTAGTTTGCTCCAGAATGAGATTTACGTTAATACTAGTTTGGCGTGTTAATTGATTTGGATTCTATTCCTAGAGTTAATTAAATTTAACTTGAGAATTTCCTCAACGTTCCAAATGCTTTGAGTTTTATCTTAATTAATAATTTGATTTAAATTAATTATTTTCTTAAAATGTTAGTTGACTTGATTAGAACATTGACTTCGAACCCTTATAAAGATCAAGATTTGATCATTATTTCAAAATGAAAACTCTCGGTTTGGGTATCTTGATTAGAGCATTGACTTCGAAGCCTTGTATAAAGATCAAGATTTGATAATTATTTCAAAATGAAAACTCTCGGTTTGGGTATAACTCGCATTAATTTGAATAGTTTAAATATTTTTAGGTGTTAATATGTTTTTACTAGGAATTATTCTCGAATATCAATTTCTTGGATTTAAGTATCATTCAAAATGTTACATCCCGCTGCTTGAATATTTTAAGAGGGTGAATTTACTATTGATTTTACCTAGAGTTAAAGATTGATTTTTGTTTAAGTTTCTCAAAGAGAGTTTTTGTAAAGCTAGTATTGACCAAGAATTGGTTTCACTTCAAACTTTAGTTTCAATTTCTTGAGACATTGTTATTCACTTTGGGAAAGTAATGAGTTGTACCAAATTGCATGAAAATGTACATCTTATCATTTATGAGGTTGAATTTATCTCAACTAGGTAAGTTTTCTAGAGAAAAGGGAGAGCACTTCTATCTCGACTGGTTTCTTTTCATCTGACGCATAGTATACAGTAATTGCAAAAAGCAGCCACGTCAAAAAAGCAGCCAGAATATAAACCAATGTATTGTAAAAATTAACAAGCTAACCAAATATAATCCCTCCAATATCTCTATTGCTCAAAATTATATTGTAGGTTTTTTTTTTAATTTTTTTTTACTTTTACTTTTTATTTTCCCGACATCAACAGATGAAGATGTTACAAATTGATATCAAAAGGGAAAAAATGCAATAAAATGACCACTAAGGAAAAAGAAATGTACAAGTGCAATGCTAGTTTCTACCACAACCACGTAAAGATTTGGTAGCAAGTGCAGCTAGAGATATAGCCTTAGCTTCTGCACTCGTCTCCATCCACTCTCTCCCTGCACGACGTTTATTTTGCCTTGCATTCTTGGCTCGTTTAGGGGCTAACTTAGTATCTCGTTCCACAAAAGCTAGTCTAAATTTCTCAGCTATGGACAATTCACTATGAATAGAATCTGCTGGTAATATCCTCGTCCTGTGGCTAGAGGATGCCCATATACTGGGGTCGATATCCTCCACTACATGATCGTCCAGAAGTATGCCTGATTGTGCTTCCCTAGGGACCGAAACTCTCTTGAAGTAAAAGGGTGAAGATTGCGGGTTTACCGTTACACGAGTGCATTCGCAAGATAAAGTTCTCAAAGAATCAGGATCAATGTCAGGCTGCAAACAACATCAGAAAAATTAATAACGAAAACCCAACGATTATATGATGAATTAAGTATTTTCCACATTTTCCATTAACAAAATCTATTGTCTGAACTTTTAACTGTTAGAGTACAAAAAACTGTAACTTTATAATCCCACCATCACACATTCACAAGTTAATAGCAACAATTGAGTATTTTACTATTTTATCCCTCACAAATAATACCAAATTTTGCTATTAATGTGTGACAGGGAGAGTACCATAAATCAATATTTTTTACAGAATCAGTTAAGCTTGATATGAAAAATAACATTTTAAAAAAATAAAATACTCCGTTCATTTCCATGGATTTAGAAAATCAAATCACATAATTCATCAATGCATGTGGTCAAGAAAGATACATCCGTTCGGTACATCAGGAAACTGGTATGTTTAGAAAATGTCATCAGACACAATGTCAACCGCTTGCAGTGCAGCAGCATATGAGCACATATGAGAGTAATGGTGTTAGAGAAAGCACAACTAGACATACTACTTCCATTAATTTTTATGTGCAACAAGCCATTTTACACGCATTTTAAGGAAGAAATTTAAAGGTGTAAAGTGTAAACGATTAAATCAATTATTTAAAAAATATACAGGCAACAAATGATCACCCTCTTCCTTGTATTTAAATTATGTTAATTTTTGTCCTTCCAAAGAAAATAATGAAAGAGATTGAGGCCAAGTTCAGAGTCTTCCTCTGGGGGCTACAGAGCATAGCAAGAAAGCTCTTGTCTCTTGGAGGCAAGTGTTTCTTCCTAAAGTAAGTGGCGGGTGGAATGTTCTCTTGCTGTCAGACTGGAACAAGGATCCAATTACCAGGATTCTATGGTATCTAGCTCATAAGGCATATAACATGTGGGTCAGGTGGGTGCACACGTACTACTTTAAAGACAAAGACTGGTGGAATGAATTTCACCGAAAAACATGCTCATGGGTCCAAAAAAATCTTAAGGAGCAGGAAGATCATTGATGAAGGGGGAGGTTGGTTTCCAGTTCAAAACAATGGAAAATTCAGCATCCAAAAACTTTACAACAGGCTAAGGCCGCAAGGGGAGAAAGTCCAATGAAGAAGGGCTATTTGTAACAACAAAGCTACTCCAAAGAGCATCTTCATCCTATGGCTAGCCATCCAAGATAGACTGACTACTAAGATTGGCTACTTAAATGGGATATCACCACTGATCCTACTTGTGTTCTATGCAGAAAAGAAACAGAATCATTGCAACATCTATACTTTGAGTGTGAGTACAACAGAGGGGTGTGGAAGCTGATCTTAGAGAACCTGGGCCACCGTCCCCATTGCTTCCAGATGCAAGAGGATTTAAAAATGACTGATAAGTATTGCAAGAAGAAGACCCCCATGGCCAAGCTTTTTAGAATGTCTTACTGAGACGGTGTATGGTATTTCGTTAGAAAGAAACAGTAAATTTTTTTAATGATACATGCAAAACTATGTCTATTTTATATAGGCAAATTGTGTTCAGAATAGCCTGAAGGTCTAGTGAGTTGGAGCGGAAAATGCTTATTCATTAAGGTGTAGGCTAGGCTAGTTTTGTTCTTAGGCTGTTTTGTGGTTTCTGGCATGCAGGCCTGTCCGCTGTCCTTAGCTAGTGGTTTGGCTGCTAGGGATCATAGCCCATTGATAGGGCACTGATCCATGATAGCCAGTTTCTTTTTGGTTAGTGTAGGTTGTATAGTTCTTCCCCTTTCTTTTTGGTTTATAAAAGTAATTATTTATCAAAAAAATAATGCGTGCAAAATGGTTTGTTTTACATAGAAATTAATGGAGGCGGTATTTCAATTTGATGTAACAATCTTAGGCAATTGCAATAAAGAGGAGTGGACAAATGGATGCAATAGCAATTTTGCTCAAGAAGAAAGGACACAGTTGATTTGCTGAATGAGTAGAAAATGAGATTTTGCAGCAATGAGTAGAAAGGACACAAGCTTATGCAGGTTCAATCCAAAATCTCATCACCTGAAAGCTTATATGCCCACCCAATAGCAATAAGTAGAAAATGAATTTGCAGCAATGAATTTAAAAGACAAGGTCACATTCATACCCACACAAGCCACCGCAGCGATTGTCCACCATGACTGATCGCTTCTATATCGAGTTCCTCCCACGAATCTCCTTCCACATTGTTCAGCTTTGTTTTAAATAGACCCAAACATCTTCTTGCAGTATAATTACTCTGAGGACAGCCTCTGCAATATAAATTTATTTTAGTTCTTAACCTCTGGCAAGTCCCAAGTAATAAACCCACATCCTGGTGACCCCATGAGACGAGACGTCAATATTAGATGACAACAGAAAAGTTCACAGAACATGATGTAATTCAATGTATGACATTCCATTTTTCCAATCTGTGGAATAAATGGCAACTTATTCCCCCCACCTGCCTGGCTCCCTCTTTCTCTCTCAGTGCCGTACATCAACACACAAATTAAAAGAAAAGACATACTCCCTTCGTTTCATAAAGATGATTACATTTGGGATCTTACGTGAATATTAAACAAAGTGGTACTGAGATATGAAAAGCATTGGAAAGTAGCATATAAAGTAAATGCAAACTTTTGAATAAAGTGATAATTAATGCATATTAGGTTTTTGATTAAAAAAAATTTTAATTACTCCCTCTATCCCTTTTTTTCCCCATAGAGAATATTGAAACTGTTCATTTGACCATTTTAACTCTCTAGTGTTTTACATAGAAGGAAAAATGTAGTCAGGGGATCTCGTTTGATTCAGCTCAACATGTACTTATTCAATATACAGTTTTTATAATTTTTTAGCACACGCATCTAAAAATATTTTCATTTAAAGTTGTGTCTCGAGAGATGAGAAAAGACAAATGGGGCGAAAAAGGGACGGAGGGAGTATAAAAGATAATTGCATGGGAAAGTAGCGTATGACAACATTGTAAACTACATAAGGTAGTAATTGCAATCAATGAAAAAATAATTAGTAAAGAAAGGAGCCTAAATGTGACAAACAAAAGGTAGCACTATAAACCTAACATGTAACAAACATTGTGAAATGGAGGGAATATATAAAATAATCAAAACATTCAAAACTTTTAATTTGCAATTGAAGACAATTGGTGTTGAAGCCACAAATTGCTAATTGATCCCTTATTCACATGTGAAAATTTTCCAAATGCATTTTCCTGCTTAAAGATCTCACCATCTCATCCACAGAGAGGATAACAAATACTCCGTAAGAAACAAATGGTTAAAAGTGAAGCATGAAATAAAACATTAAAAAAAAAAACAAATATCGATCAAACGAATTCTTGCACATATGACTTCATCATCAGTAGTTCACCATAGTTCAAGATCTGAAGCTCAAAAGGTTACAGAAGTAATGCATACCCACATCTTAATATCTCCAAAGAATGACAATGCTGCACCAGCTGCGAGACACCATTAGGTGTAATTCTGCTGCATCGGCTGTAGGAAAAAACTTGACTTAGCACTATCATACTTATAGAACATGAAACCAGATCGAAGTGCAACTAAAACTAACCAAGGCAACTAAAATGAACAAGATGTTAAATTCTGTATCAGCAGACATGATGAAACCAAAACACATTTTTTCTTTGGATACTGTATACGTAATCTCTGAACTTTTATGAGAACCCATATTTTAGGTAAAAGGGGATCCTAAAATATTAGTTCTCTTTAAATATTAGTTCTCTTTTATAAGAACCCACATTTATTATTTCATTTCAGTCGAGTTATTTGAGTCCAAAAGAACAAGGCCTTCCTAATCAACCTACAAATAACCAACCTTATATCCACTGCACGTAAATAGCTACACATTTCCGCCACTTTCGCAAGACCAAAATCTGAGACATCTGAAGAAGAAATGTCAAGGATTTCCCAGGTGCAATCAGCAAGAGAGATTATTACTTCGTCATTTAGAAGTTTTCTTCTCCTAGCAATTGCAGTAATAGCCACCTATAGTTTATTGCAGTGAAAATAACTGTAAGAACAAAATATGATAAGCAACTAAAAGTAAATCCCCACCCCAGACAAGGAGAGAAGGGTTGATAAAATCAAAGGAATTAACGAAGTAGCAGCAATACTTTTAGAGTTTTTATATTGAATAACATAATGCAACAAAAGTTCAACAAAGTCACATAATAGTTTCTAGATTGTTGCAAACATGAAGGTTCTATAAAACAGAAAGAATCAAATTCAATTATCAGTATTAAAGCTCAGACCCAGCATACAAACAGCTAGTAAATAAAGTAGATTATCTGAATTCGCTCAAGATTCTTTGCCAAACCAATGAGAGGCATCTAAGCCGTTCGAGCTGCTATGAATTGGCAATTAAGGGAAGGGTATTTTAGGAATGTACAAAATAAGTTGTTACTAGAAACTAATAGAAGGCTCTAGTGGTTTTAGTAGGAGGGAATTTCTATAAATAAAAGCATGTTAGATAGAAAGGAGTGTGTGGAATGTATTTGAGCGTAATCTCTTAGGGAGCGTTCAAGCCACTCGAAAGCTTGTTTGGGAGAGGGTCCACCTCTCGAAAGTGGATTAATCTTGACAATTTTCTACAAATATGTTAGATATTAATACATTGTTATCATTCTCTACTTTCTTTATTATAATTTTATCATTGAAAATTCTGATCAAGTATGTCAGTTCATAGCAAATGGTATCAGAGCTGAACGACTCCTAGTGGTTACATGGCTGTTGATGCTGTGTCACAGGTCATGGAAACTTGGTAGGAAAGAACGGCTGAGTCCTTAAACTCCTTTCAGCAGACTGTAAAAGTTGAAATGATGCGGTTACAAAAGAAGATTGAGGAGGAATTCCGTTCACTTGCTCAAAAAATAACTCAAGAAATTACTAAAAAGCAGGAGGCCAACTCAGTCAAAATTCAAGAGCAATTGAGCAAGATTCGCCAGGAAAATAAAGCTAAGCCAAGAAAAGAAGTGATAGAACGGGAAGAGCAGGAGAGTACGGATGGTTCTTCGAGATTTTTTACAGAAGAAGATATATTATACACCGTCACGCACTGTCTTAGCAGAAGACTTGGTGATTTTATCGGTGGTTATGGCAGAGGAGAAACTTGTCGCTGTGTTGATTGCTTTTTCGGTGGTTATGGCAGAGGAGAAACTTGTCGCTGTGTTGATTGCTTTTTAGTATGGAAAAGTTAAAGTTGGGCTCATTAACTTTCAGACCAATCCCATAGTTGTATCACTCATACCTAATTACTCCACTCCCAACTCTACACTTAAACTCAAACTACGTACTAGTCATGCCACCCAATATCAGTCCAAAAAATTTCTCATCCCACAAGCCCATACCATTCAGCAGATATCTCAACCTCAACTTAATTTTCAAGCCCAAAATTTTGCACCCCAATTTTCCAGTCCACAGCCCACTCATAGTCTCATTAGTCTCAATTCAACCCCACACTTGTTTACACCCAATTTTTCACATATAACCTTAGAATTTATTTTTCTAGATCACAAATTTAAAACTCTACTCCTACCTTTTCTCCAACTTATCCAAACTTGGTCTTCACACCTAAACAGGTTCAAGAGTAAAATGCCAAGAGCCGGGCAATACATGCAAACTCCCCATGAAGGTACCGTCGAGCTATACCCCAAGGTGAAGCAAGGACTTTGCTTTGACTATGTCAGCAACTACAGCAAATCACACTTTAACCAACGTCGGGGAACAAGTGCTGATTACCGCCCACCTTGAGGACAAGGTGGAAGTTTGGGCGGCGGGTAATGCTATGAACTGGCAATTAAGGGAAGGGTATTTTAGGAATGTACAAAATAAGTTGTTACTAGAAACTAATAGAAGGCTCTAGTGGTTTTAGTAGGAGGGAATTTCTATAAATAAGAGCATGTTAGATAGAAAGGAGTGTGTGGAATGTATTTCAGAGTAATGTCTTAGGGAGCGTTCAAGCCACTCGAAAGCTTGTTTGGGAGAGTGTCCACCTCTCGAAAGTGGATTCATCTTGACAATTTTCGGCAAATCTGTTAGATATTAATACATTGTTATCATCCTCTACTTTCTTTATTATAATTTTATCATTGAAAATTCTGATCAACTATGTCAGTTCATAGCACGAGCACCTTTAAACATAACTCTTCATAGTCATAGGCATCTAAGCTCATTTTGCATAGTATTAAATAAGCCCAAAAATGTGGCAGCCACTAGCCATAGAAAGCCACAAATTAATACTTAGAATATAAGCCTCAAAATTGCATAATAAAAACATTTAAAATTTTCATTAAAAATACTTATTTAAGACTTACTTTTATGAAGTTAGAAAGTGAGAAAGAGTACAGACTTGAGCTGTTATGGAGCGTAAAGCTGACTTTATGTCGGCTAATGTTTCAAGCTAGACATGACTGCTTTGTACAACACTCAGCAGATCACTTACAAAAGATGTCAATTTCATTAGAAGTTTAGCGGCATGCTTCTTATGAAATTGACATCGTCTATAAGTGATTTGTTAGGTGTTGTACAAAGCGTTCATGTCTTGCCTCAAACATTTGCTGCCATGGTTTTAAATCTCAGTTTCGGTCGCGACCGCGGTAACGGTTGTGAAATCACATTCGCGGGCAATGCGGATGGTTCGCGGCCGTTGCGGCCTAATATCTCGGTCGCGGTAAGCTCAAAAACCTTTACAATGCTGTCGCGATGCGGTTATGCGGCCTTGATTTAATACCATGTTTGCTGCCACAAATTCATCGTTACGCTTCATAACAGTTCAAGTTAGTCCACTTACTTTTTTCCCGCTTTTTCCCAGAATGAGGAAGAGGAACATTTAACTCCGCCAGTGGGATTTCTCGCTGCCGGTCCTAAGCCCGGATAAAGGAGGAAGGTTGTGGTAGGCATGTGACAACCAGCATAAAAATATATCACATCGAGGCGCATTGTTGGACGAGAATAGTACTAAAATGGGTGACCTCTTGAGAAGTCCTTGTGTTGCCATGCCGCTGACTCCACCGACCCTGTGGTTGGCCGAGAATAGTACTAGGTGGGTGACCTCCAGGGCCGGCCCTGGGGCGAGGCGAGCAGGGCGTACGCCCAGGGCCCAATCTTTAGATCCTTACTTCCATTAAAATCGTAATATATACATTAAAAATGAGTATAATTCAACAAAGGAAAACATGGCTCAGCGGTAAAGGTTGTGCGGTTGTTCTCGAGTCATCTCTTGTGCGTGCAATGTCTTGGGTTCAAGTCCCATGACAACCATTTATTTTTCAATTTTTCATTTGCACTTTCATTCACATGTATGTAATATTGCCAAGTCCTACAATTTTATTAAATACTAGTTTTTCTATTTTACTATTTTTTGCACATTAAATTCCTATTAATTAATAAAAATCAATATTAATAATTTTCACCTTTCAAAAAATAAACAATAATAATTTAGAAAAATTCATACGAATAATCTCAATTATTGAAGGTCTCCCAATATTAATCCCAACTATCGATTATTAAAGTATAAACCAAATTTTGGGATTGTTCGATGATATTAATCCATTGACTTATTTAATCTATTGTAACCAGTCACCAATTCGAAAACTAATTGTTATCTTCCTCTTTCCCATGTTTATTGTACTTGTATAATTGACTATATCTTCTTCCCTTTCTACGAAGCAAATTAGAGTCGGTTATTAGTTAATATGAACTAATATCATAAAACAACCCTCATAGTACGGATTATACTGTAATAATCGATATTTGAGATTAATATTGGAAGACCTAAAATAGTTTGGATTATTCGTATGAATTTTTCCTAATAATTTTACCAATAAAAATTTCTTCGTTTACATTCATTCAATATAATTAATCACAATTTTTTTTTATTCCTAAAGTATAATCTCTTTTTAGTTTTTACTTGGTCCAAAATTTGTTTAGCCACTTATAGAAAACGATTTACTTAAGTTGACCTGTTGTAAAAAATATATACTTCGTACTACTTATAATGTTTTTTTTTTTTGCATAGCTTTTGTAAATTTTAACAAGCGGTATGTACATCTAATAATATATAATTTTTCTTCTTTTCCAAATTACAAAAACTTGAAATAAAATACATATCACTTGTATCCATATATGAATTTAATACACTTTATTTGAATTACTGTATAATCATTTTGTTTGATTTCAATACGTTCTTAAAGTATTATACTCCGTATGAATTATAATGTAAGCAGTATAATATTTATGATATTTAAATATTTTATTTTAGAAAAAGTAAGATATTTTTAGCATTAGATAATGGTTTTATATTTATACACGTGTTTTTTTCGTTGTAAAAAAACCAAAAGTTATCTATAATTATTAGTTTATAGGGCCCATAGTTATAAATTCGCCCTGGGCCCCTAAATTCTTAGGAAAGGCCCTGGTGACCTCTTAGGATGTCCTCGTGCCATCTCTTTGGGATTAAGGTGTAATGTAAGAAGAAGAAGAGGAAGAGGAACATTTAAAAGAAGAAACCGAAGATGACGATGAAGCAAACAACTCCCAATATACTTGATTAGCTTGGAAAGGATGCACGTGGTTTTTACTTTGTAGTTAAATTATCAAATGATAGGTTATATTATGCTATACTATATTTCTAAGACTTTTTTTAACTTGCTTTTAGTATTAAGATATTCATTAACTTAATAAGATTCCTCAGGAAAAAAAAAACCTTTATCAGATGTTAGGTTATGTTATGCTATACTATATTTCTAAGACTATTTTTTACCTTATTTTTAATATTAAGATTGGTTGAATATAGTAAGACTTTTATAATTTTAATATAGTATGAATTTATCCGAAATAAGCTTCAATGGTATACAAGCAACGATATTCATTTACAAATTATACAATATTTAAAAGTAAAAAAATTTTGTAATCACTATCTCTTTCTATATATATAATCTGTCTGCTGCTTCGTGAATAATAATCCAATCTACATTCCAATTTCCATAGAAAGTAAAGAGAAAGGAATAAAGCAAAAGAAGAGTTTTATTGGACATACTTATTACTCATTAGATTGAAATTTCTAGATTTTTGGTGTTTTTGGATCTAAAATCAATTTACTTTGACCAAAAATAAGGTATAACTAAATACCGCCTGTATTTTTTTCATAAACTTCCCATATTACCCTTATTAAGCCACCCTCCCTCTTTTCTCCTTCTGCCCACCTTCCTCTGTTTTCAAAAAAAAATACGGATCTCATCTCTTTCTTTCTCTCTCTCACACACTGACATGTGTGGAGAACAACAAACTACAATGGCCCCTCTTTATCTAGCTTGAAGCCATTAAAATCTCCCGTCCTACATTATTGTCTCTTTGAAAACTTCAATTTCCCAGAAAATTGCAGTTATATCAGTAATAACAATAGTATCAGTGTCAAAAATGGAGATTTGAAGCCCATAATTATCACTGGCAATCCTCCTACTTTCGTTTTTGCTCCTGATCATAGTATCATCACTAGTTTGTTTTCTTTTAATTCTAGTCTTTTTAATTTATTTATAAAAAAAATTGGGGGGGGGGGATGTGTATAATTCGAAGGGGAAGTGGGGGTGGAATTGGGGTTATGAGGGAGGGGTAATATAAGAAACTCATGCCAAAATACAAGGGGTATAAAGTAAAACCAGACGGTCTTTAGCAATTCGGGAAAAAACTAAATAAAAAAAAAACTTTGTGAGAATTTCAACTATCTAGCAGGTCAGTAGTCAAGTCTCAAGAGGACTTTAGAAGCATACATGATAACAAAGATGAGGATTGAGGATAACAGATCATTGTTAAATGAGGAATATAGATTACTCAACTCTGTTAATTATAGTTAAAAGATATGTGCTTCCTACTTAAGAAGGACATACGGATATGGCAAAAAAGATCATGACAGTGATAACACTTTAGTCCCTCTATATAATAAATATTAAAGGAAAATTTGTTAAAAAATACGTCAACCTTTATCCAATCTTCTCAAATTAAGGTAACCTTTCGATTAGTTATCAATAAGTCAACCTAATAACCACATTAGCTCAAATTAGGTTTTTTTAACTGATTACGCCTTTACGGTTGACTAAGTTGAGACTTTCAATGAAGTGACGTATTAATATGTGGTTGTTTACTTGTTTATATGTTTGTTCATTGAAAGTATTAAAGGAGCAAGGGGTTTGAAACCTCTATAGGGATTCCAAGCAACTGGTCCAGGTGGGATGAAGTTTGAAATTTATGTATTATTATTTCTGAAATCCGAGGAAGCTTACTAATTTTTTCTTCATGTATCCTTTGATGAGCTTCCTAGGGCTTTAGTACATAAGGCCCATATAGAAGGCAAGGGAAAATGAGCCATTATAAAATCTGAACTTAAACTATGGTAGTGACAATAGTAATTTCATTAATCTAAGAAAAAGGACAAGGTACACAAGGCAGGTCATAAGAATAAGATTCAACAGATATATCATGTTCACATACCTGATCAAGACATGCAGTTTTCCTACAATAAAAGAACAAGCCAGCAACCTATCAATATGAATTATGAAGCAAACTACGAATCTTCCAAACAACAATCCATAAAGCAAAGAATTAGTGTTGCAACTCCCTATATGAGTCTATATGTGTAGCACGACATATCAGGATTCAACGATATACTGATCTAACAATTCACAGGGCAAAGAAACTTATAGAACAAAACCTTTATGTGTGACGGAAAAGCGACAGCAATCTCCCCCAAATCTGGAATGAGATCCTCCAAATGCTTTCCAATGACTCCAATGCATAAGCTTACCAAACTCGGAGGCTTTGTTCTTTTACGTGGGAGGACTGCACTATACCAAATTAGTTAATTAGCCTGTACCACACCATGCTTTTATAGCAGGTCAGAAATCAAATGAACTCAATCACATCCTTAATATTGTAATATAACCCAATTGCGCCAATTTTATCTTTAAAAGAAAATTGCCAAGTATAACTATAGTAGATTTGAAACTACATAATGGTTTCTTTTTGACGTCCACACAAAACATCAGTGTGTTCAATTGAGCCGCATCAAGGTTTTTTTTCTCAAATTTCAACAATCTAACCCTTAATTTCTTTACTTTCGGATACCAATTCTATTTGAATCTTAGACAATTTCTTAGGGTACAAAAATGTGTCTCGCAATTGATTTTCTAGAATTTGAATTGCAAATGAATAATCGCTTCTACAATTTCAATTTTGATTGTTCGGTGAGAGGATTAGGGTTAGGATGACAAAATCATAATTCATACCAGCAAGTCTGTTTTTTAGCTGTTATACCGCATATGACACCCTTTTCGTCAAAGTTCACAGCTTTAGCCTCATTACGCAAACTTAATCACAAATTTACAGAGAAGGAAAAGGTTCAACAAAAAATAAAGATGAACAGCATACAAAATCAACAAAGCTAATAAGTGCTCAATGACGAGAGAGAGTGTGACCTGGAAAACGGAAAGAAGAAGAAGAAGTGCAGGACGAATTGGGTTTGGATGAAGAATTAAGAGCGAGGTCTTGCAAAGAAGCTGCAATGGTGGTCATATGAACTTTGGCTTTCTCCATCGAAGTGGAGCTTCATAAATTTTATGGAAGTAGTCCAAACTCAAAGACTCCAATAGATGCAGAACTTTACTATTTGCCTTTTTAAATGATATATATAAAGAGAAATTTAGTAATTTTAACGACCTTCCTCCCTGTGGTCCCTCGATTTTACGACGTTGTTTGATTTCTTTAAAAAAAAATTGCTTAAAAGTTATAAATATTTTGTTCTGCTATTAACCACCTCTTATATTTTCTCTGTTTCATTTTTTTGGATCTCATCAACTTTTTTTTATTTTATTTTTTTTTATGTTGATGATAATCAGATTGTTGATGATAACTTGTTTTGTTTTTTGTCTTGATATTGGTTAATTAATGTTTTATTTTATTACGTATTTTAGGTTTTTTATATATAAATTATTATTCTTGAATGGAAATGAATATGTAATGTAATGAAATGTATATTGTAGTACATTGAAATGAATATTGAAGTGTATTGAAATGTATATGTTTTTTTAGATTCTATTCTGGTTTTTATATATGAATCAATATTGTTTGATGGTAATGAATATTGTAGTGTATTGAAATGAATATGCTAGTGCATTGAAATGAATATTGAAGTATATTGAATTGAATATGAATTATAAAGTGGATTCAACATTGTTTTTATATAAGAAAGTATATTGTTTGTTGGAAATGTATATTGCAGTGTGTTGAAATGAATAGTGTAGGGTATTCAAATGAATATTATTGAGAAATGAATATGCAATATTGAGAAATGAATATGCCGTATTGAGAAATGTATATGCATTATTGTGAAATGTATATGCAGTATTGAGAAATTTATATCGCGGGACCAAAATGAGGAAGGTGGTCCCAGGACCATGATATAACGATTGGGATCATAATATCAAAAGTAGTAAGTTTGAATTTATAGGTGGGTCATAATATCAAAAGTATTAAAAGTAAATTAATTAATGTTATGTTAGGGGTATAAGTGTAATTGTATTGGTGGGCCATAATATCAAAAGTACTCCCTCCGTAATATATTAATGTCAACAAGTCATTTTGCACGCATCTATAAGTTAATAATTTGGGGGTGTAGATGAATAAATTAATCAAAATGGCTTTAATACAAGTAAAATTGAGATCATAAATTACTAATCTTAAAGTTATTTTTGATTAATTTTTTCGTTTGCACCCTTAAATTATTTTCTTAAAGTGCGAGCAAAATGAATTGTTGCATTTTTATGTTACAAAGGGAGTAGTAAAAAGTGGTAATGGAATATTTATTTTGGAACATACAAAAAAGAAAAATGAAGCATTTATTTTGGGACGGAGGGGTTACAATTTATAAATTATGGGAAAAAGTTGTTTTTAATATAATAATACAACATTTTCTTGATCTATATTATATAAGCCAAGGGGATCTATATATATTATATAAGCCAAGGGGAGCTATGGTGTCCCCCATGAAAATGTCTAGAATACCAGAATTTTCTAAAAACAAAAGCTACATAATTATGGAAAGTTCGTACAATTTTTTATTCTTTTAAATAAAAATAATACAAATTACATAGTTCAAAAAAATAAAATAAAAATATGTAAGTTCATATTTTTTTTTAATTCTCTACAAATAGATACTCATATTGGTATAATTTTTACATAAAAAGTTTATCTTTTGATTATAGTTGAAATTTGGTAGGAGGGAAAAGATAATGGATTACGGGTGTGTTATCGATATCTTCAACTTATTTAACCTGACCTGACCTGATTATAACTTATTAGACCTGACCTGACCTGACTTGAGTCGATCTGACCTAACCTGATTTACCCTTATTTTATTAGAGGAATTGAAACTTATCAAATTTGACCTGACCTGATTATAACTTAATGGACCTGATGTAATAACCCGAAAATCAGGGTTAGAAAATTTCGTGGTTATTTGTTATGATCGCTATTCTAAGCTCGAATCCTGGATTTCGGGCTGGGTTTTTCTTAAATATGTCATTGCCTTAAAATTTGGGCCCAATGGCCCAATGAAAATCACTTGGCCGACCCTCTAGTTCAAGGCCAAGAGGAATATCTTTCTTTATTTTCTTTTAGCCCATTTTAATTAATTGGATATTTTGATATCTAAAATTTCTAATCCTTCTAATAATTAACCTAACTTAGCAATCACTCCTAAAATTTCTCAACCATCTCCCTATTTTTCTCTTCTATCTCACGGCACCCCTCACCTATAATTTCATTAACTCTTCCTTTATTATTTATAATTATAAAAGGGGCATTAAGCCTAAATCATCCTATTCTTACTCAAAACTCTCAAATTCTCAAAAATCTATTATTGTGTGTGTCGTGTGGAACTCGTGCCTAGCAAGGAGTTTCTCCTTAGTTTTACTTTTCAATTTCAAGGTAACTAGACTAACAACTTATAATTAGGATTATTAATTGGATTTTTTGCTTTGAATAATACAACCTTTCAACGGTTTGTAAAGAATAATACAACCTATCATTTTTTTCGTGAATAATACAACCTTGTCCTCAATTTTGCAACCAATGATACAGATGACCTTTAACCTACTTGTTGAACCATGTTTGATTTGATGGATGACAAACCAGTTCTCTACACTTGATTGTTATGCATGTTTGTAATTGAACAGGTTAATTCAAGTGAGAACTCTGCAAGGCAAATCTGAAGACCTTGAGATACTTGAAGAATCAGAAGTCAAGAGCTTGAAGTCTTTTAATTTTTGTACTTCTAGGATCTTCTTGTAAAATATACTTAGGAAAATATTCTTTGTGTTTTTAAGTAAAGAGCAAAAAAATTTTAAGTTTATATCCAGTAAAGAGAACAGGCCAAGAACAAGCTAAGAACAAGCTTGGAACAATTCTCTTTGCCAGATGTAGACTTTGTAGTACTGAGACCACTGTGGGAACATAACTCAGTATTACGCACATGCACTTAAGTGATCCGTACAAATTTCTGTGTTCAAAATTATTTTTGAAAATTTATTTGAAAAAATATTGATCACTTATATTTTGGAAATCTGCCAAATTGATTCACCAAATCAGCTTTGCAATGTACTTGTTTGGACTCTTGTGTACTTTCCACTACATGTAGTGGAAGGAGACAAAGGTCTGAAATAGGTGCCTTTGTACTTGTGTCAGCTGAGCTTGTTTGCACAATTTAGGCAAGTCTCCAAGCACACTTCTAGGGCACGATTTTTCTTTGCATATAAAAACAATCTTTGCAAAAACCCCATAAGACTTTTGCTCTCCAAAGAAAATCAAGTCATATTTTCTGAGAGTCTATCCTTAGAGAAAAACTATCTCCATATCCATCTTTAAGAGAAAAAACTTACGGATATTTAAGTTTGTAATATTTGAACCACTTAGAGGGAAGTGGTTGGGGAGTGTTCTGTGAACACTGAGTGAACTGTTAGAGTTAACAGTTGGGATATTAATTGTTACAGAGTTGTAGCATTTAATTGAGTGTGTAACCTTGTTATTATTCAAAGTTGATTAATAATATTGGTGAGAGAGTGGAGGACGTAGGCTTGTTTAGAAGCCGAACCTCGTTAAATCTTTGTGTCCCTACTCTTTATTTACTATTCTATCGTTGTTCTCACAAAAAGATAAACAAACTTTGAAAACGATTAAAAAAACACACATAATCATTTCACCCCCCCTTCTTAAGTATACATTGAACTTACAATTGGTATCAGAGTCTAACTTCTCAAAAGGTTAACTACCTAGAGGAGCAAGAAGATGTCTACTCAAGAATCAAACAGTTCCAGACTCCCCAAGTTCAATGGCACTAACTACTCTTGGTGGAAGAATTGCATGAAAAATCTTATCATTGGGATAGATTATGAATGCTGGATGATTGTTAAAAATGGACCCACGTTCATCCACAAGATGAATCAGGAAGGGCTCATAGTTTCAAAGTCAGAAGAAGAGTACACAAGTGAAGATTAAAAGAAGCTAGCGAAGAATGTAAAGTCAATGTCACTTGTTCAACAAGGAATTGCAGAATGTGAGGTAAATCGAATTCTCGCTTGTTCTTCTGCAAAGGAAATATGGGATACACTAGAGCTTGCATATGAAGGCAACTCTGAAGTGAGAAGGTCAAAAATTGACATGCTCATGTCAAAGTATGAGGTCTTTGAGATGACTAGGGAAGAAAACATAAAGGACATGTTTACAAGGTTCATGACCATTGTAAATGAACTTAAGTCATTAGGGAAGGCCTTTTCAAGTGAAGAGTTGGTGAGGAAAATGTTAAGAAGCCTGTCAGGGAAGTGGATGCCCAAGGTTACAGCCATACAAGAAGCAAAGGATCCGACTACACTATCTCTAGAACAACTTATTGGTTCTTTGATGACTCATGAGATGCTGGTAGATTCAAAGGCAGAATCTAGTTCAAAAAACAAGGAAATGGTCCTCAAAGCAGAGGAATCTGAGGAAGATGAAGATGATATCAGTCTTATGGCCAGAAGGTTTGAAAAATACCTTAGGACAAAGTCTAAGGGTAAGTTTGCAAAAGGAAGAAACAGTTCTGGACAGTTCAGGAAAACCAGTTCCAATGCTGGTTGCTTTAAATGTGGTGAAGTGGGGCACAGAATCAAGGAGTGTCCAACATGGAAAAATCCCAAGGGAAATCCTGGAGTCCAGGCTGATAAGAAGCTTTTCAAAAGAGCTATGCTGGCTACAATTTGGGGAGATTCAGAATCAGAGAATGAGGAAGATGAAGAAGAAGCAAATCTCTGTCTTACTGCTTTCACATGCACAGACCAGTCTGAGGCCTGTTCGGAAGAAAAAGAGGTTCTTTGTCTCATGGCTGGTGGAAGCACTTCAGATGACAACCAGGTATGTTTTAATGATATTAAGGCAAATATGCATAATCTAGATAGAGATGAATTACTTGATTATTTTGAGTTCACCATTGATCAATACATTAGTGTTGGGTCTGCCTACCAGAACAACAAAAAGAAACTAAAAGAAACAGTTCGAGATTATGAAATATGTGGTGCTAGATTTGATGAACTTGAGCTTATTTGTGAAGAGCTTAAAGAAAAAATTTCTGAACTTGAAATAACAACAGATCAACAAAGAATGGAGCTTGAGACATTAAACTCCAAACCAGTCCCTAAAGAGGATGAACTTTTTGAAAAAATTAAAAAGGGGTTTAATGAGCTCAAGAAATTCATTACACATAGTTCAAACTTTGAACTGCTAAAAGACACATGTACCTTGAGTAAATCTGATGTCATACTTGCATATGACCACTTAATTGAAAAACTTGAAGATTTACACAAGGAACATGGTGATCTTAAGGTTTCTGAAGAGACTGGTTCTCCCACTGCCTTTGATGAGGTTTTGATGTTTTACATGATGAGTGCATAGCTAAGATATGTGATCTTAAGGCTGAACTCATCCTGCTAAAACAAGAAAACATCAAGAAGACCAGTGACGAACCAGATCCCTCCCTGGTCTCAAAACTACGGGATGAACTTCAAAAGACTAGACTTGATTTAAAATCTTTTGAGAAACAAAATGAAGTTCAACTTAAAAGGCTTGAGAACAAGGAGAATGAGCTAACAGATTGTATGAACCAATTGAACAAAATGTTAGATGCTCAGAAAACCCTAAACATCCTCACATCCCAACCTGGAAATTCTCAAAGGTTTGGTTTAGGGTATTCTGGATCTAGTTCTACAACTGTTCTAGGCAGAGACAACACATGGTTGGATGAATTCAAGAAAGGCAAGTATATATTTGCCAAGGATATGCATGTTTGTACCTACTGTGGTAAGAGTGGTCATGTTACTAACAAATATTTCACCAAAAGGAAGCATGACAAAAAGAACAAAACTTACACCCAACAAGTGTGGGTTAGGAAGGTCAAGATTGAGAATGTTTCAAAGAACAAGGAACCCAAGCTGGTCTGGGTTCCTAAAACTAACCTTTAATTTGCTTGTGCAGGTACGAGTGAAAGGAAAGCCATATTGGTATTTGGACAGTGGTTGCTCAAGACACATGTCCGGGGATAAAGAACAATTCCTTTCACTCACTCCATTCGAGTGAGGGCACGTGACATTTGGTGACAATAGCAAAGGACTTATCAAAGGAGTAGGTAAGGTTGGTAAGTTACTCTCCCAAGTAATTGACAATGTTTACTATGTAGAAGGTTTGAAACATAACCTTTTGAGCATATCTCAACTATGTGACAAGGGAAATAAAGTGAATTTTGAATCAAACACTTATCACATAGTTAACCCTAAGACAGGGGAACTGGTCTGTGAAGGAACAAGGCATAACAATGTGTATATTACATATTTAAGTCAAATTCCACAGAACAGTGCCCTCTGCCTTAGTGTTGTAGAGGATGACCAATGGCTTTGGCATAAAAGATTAGGACATGTTAGCTTCATTTTGCTCAATAAGTTAAGAACACAAGATTTGGTGATAGGTTTACCTAACATCAAATATGTGGCAGACCAGCTCTGTCAAGAGTGTGCAAAGTGCAAACATGTGAGATCATCTTTTAAACCAAAGAAAGTGGTTAGTTCCTCTAGACCATTTGAACTTGTACACATGGATTTATGTTGACCTATGCGTGTACAAAGTAGAAATGGCTTTAGTTATGTATTTGTCTTAGTTGATGATTACTCTCGTTTTACTTGGACCATATTCTTGAAATACAAAGATGAAACTTTTGATGGATTTGAAATTTTAGTGAAACAGGTCCAGAACAAGATCAATCATCAGTTCGCATCTATCAGATCTGATCATGGATCAGAGTTTGATAATGCTAGCTTTATAACTTATTGTATGGAGCATGGTGTTTCTCACAAATTTTCAGCCCCTAGAACTCCACAACAAAATGGAGTAGTTGAAAGAAAGAATCGCACTCTAGAACAAATGGCTAGAACCATGCTTCTAGAGAGTGGTCTTTCCAAGAAATTTTGGGCTGATGTTGTGAGTACATCATGCTACATACTCAATAGGGTTATGCTAAGACCAATACTAAGAAAAACACCTTATGAAATTCTAAGGGGTCGAAAACCAAACATTGAACATTTAAGAATATTTGGTTATAAGTGTTTTGTACACAACAATGGTAAGACCAGTTTGGACAAGTTCAACCCTAGGAGTGATGAAGCTGTTTTTATTGGGTATTCTCCTTATAGCAAGGCATATAAAGTTTTCAACAAAAGAACCTTGTGTGTTGAAGAGAGTATCCATGTGTTATTTGATGAAACTAACATTTTCAACAAGCCTGTGCAGGTAGATGATGAAGGTTTTGATATTGGGATGACAAATTTCACTGGAGCTGAACCAGAGAACACTGCTGAACCAGACCCCCCAACTCCTCTTGAAAACAACAATGGGTCTGGTGCAGCAGAGGCGAATGCTAAACAGGTTGTTGAACTCAGTGACTCTCCTGCCCATCCAACTGAAGATGAAATGGGAGAGAACACTGAAGAAACTAGTCCACCCTCTCAAAATGAAAATGAAATAGGGGGAACCAGTATAGACATTGGTTCTAACTTAGGTGACTCAAATACTGTAAGAAAGAGTATGTTCAAGCAAAGAAGCTCTCATCCTTCTGATCAAATCATTAGTGACTTATCAAAAGGAGTCCAAACTAGAAATTCTGTTTGGAAGAATTTCTGTGCTTACTTCTCTTTCTTATCTCACATAGAACCAACTGACTATAAGATTGCACTAACTGATCCTGATTGGATCTTGGCCATGCAAGATGAGTTGAACTAGTTTGAAAGAAATCAGGTTTGGCATCATGAACCAAGAACCAATGAGATGTCAGTTATTAGAACCAAATGGGTCTTCAAAAATAAAATGGATGACTCAGGTACTATAGTCAGAAACAAGGCCAGGCTAGTGGTTCAAGGGTTTAACCAACAAGAGGGAATAGATTATGATGAAACCTTTGCTCCAGTAGCCAGGCTTGAGGTAATAATAATCTTAATTACCTTTGCTGCCCACATGAACTTTAAAGTTTTTCAAATGGATGTTAAAACTGCTTTTCTAAATGGCTATTTGAAAGAAGATGTGTATGTGGAACAACCCCCTGGCTTTGAGGATAGAGTTTTTCCAGATCATGTCTACAAGTTAGACAAAGCTCTTTATGGCCTCAAACAAGCCCCTCATGCTTGGTATGAGAGACTTTCTAGTTTTCTTATTGAAAATCATTATGAGAGAGGTTCAGTGGACAAAACTTTATTCCTAAAGAAAAGGGGAACAGATCTGTTAGTGGTCCAGGTATATGTTGATGATATTTTGTTTGGGGCTACTAATTCTGTTTTGTGTGATGAGTTTGCAGACCTAATGAAGAGTGAATTTGAGATGGGTATGATGGGAGAACTTGGCTTCTTCCTAGGGCTCCAAATCAAGCAAGTGGATGATGGAATCATGATCCACCAACAAAAGTATCTCAAGGAGCTGCTCAAGAGATATGGTCTGCAAGATAGCAAGTCCTATGACACACCTATTCCTACCTCTTCTAAACTGAGCCTAGATGAGAAAGGAAAGGATGTTGAGGATAAGCTATACAGAGGTATGATTGGCTCACTTCTCTACTTAACAGCTAGTAGACCAGGCATAGTGTTCTTAGTTGGCTTGTGTGCTAGATTTCAAAGCAACCCAAAAGAGTCTCATCTAAAAGCTGTTAAGAGAATCTTTAGGTACTTGAGTGGTACAGAGGACATGTGCTTATGTATCGAAAGGGAAGTAATTTTGATCTTTTAGGATACACTGATGCTGACTATGCTGGTTTTAGTGTTGACAGGAAGAGCACTTCAAGAATGGCTCACTTCTTAGGTTCTTGTCTCATATCATGGGGATCTAAGAAACAAAATTCAGTGGCCTTATCCACAGCTGAGTCAGAGTACATAGCTGCTGCTTTGTAATGTGCTCAATTGCTTTGGATAAAGACACAACTTAAAGATTTTGGGGTTTGTTCCGGAAGTGTTCCCATATTGTGTGATAACACCAGTGCTATACAAATTTCTAAAAACCCTGTCCAGCACTCTAAAACCAAACATATTGAAATCAGACATCATTTTCTCAGCGACAATGTTGAAAAAGGAAATGTGAATCTTGAATTTTGCAGATCTGAAGAATAATTGGCTGATATTTTCACTAAACCCCTAAGCAGGGAACTGTTTATCAAACTCCGCACATTACTTGGTATGGTAAGGATTAGATCCTAGTTCCTTAGGACTTATCTTTCCCTTTTTGGCTATGTTTGACTTTTTGATCCTTAGTGTACATAAGCAGGGTTGGTTAACTAGTTCTCTACACTTGATTGTTATGCATGTTTGTAATTGAACAGGTTAATTCAAGTGAGAACTCTTCAAGGCAAATCTGAAGACCTTGAGATACTTGAAGAATCAAAAGTCAAGAGCTTAAAGTCTTTTAATTTTTGTACTTCTAGGATCTTCTTGTAAAATGGACTTTGGAAAATATTCTTTATGTTTTTAAGTAAAGAGCAAAAAGATTTTAAGTTTATATCCAGTAAAGAGAACAGGCCAAGAACAAGTTAAGAACAGGCAAGAACAAGCTTGGAACAGTTCTCTTTGCCAGATGTAGACTTAGTAGTACTGAGACTACTGTGGGAACAAACCTTAGTATTACGCACGTGCACTTAAGTGATCCTACAAATTTTCTTGTTCAAAATTATTTTTTAAAATTTATTTGAAAAAATATTGATCACTTATGTTTTGGAAATCTGCCAAATTGATTCACCAAATCAGCTTTGCAATGTACTTGTTTGGACTCTTGTGTACTTTCCACTACATGTAGTGGAAGGGGACAAAGGTCTGAAATAGGTGCCTTTGTACTTGTGTCAGCTGAGCTTGTTTGCACAATTTAGGCAAGTCTCCAAGCACACTTCTAGGGCACGTTTTTCTTTGCATATAAAAACAATCTTTGCAAAAACCCCATAAGACTTTTGCTCTCCAAAGAAAACCAAGTCATATTTTCTGAGAGTCTATCCTTAGAGCAAAACTATCTCCATATCCATCTTTAAGAGAAAAAACTTACGGAGATTTAAGTTTGTAATATTTGAACCACTTAGAGGGAAGTGGTTGGGGAGTGTTCTGTGAACACTGAATGAACTGTTAGTGTAATGGCCTAGGTTTTTCGGTATTTTTGCCATTTATTTATTTGTTATTTATGTGATTTGTGTATGGTCCAAAATAAAATTTTGGACTATTTATTTTATTTTATGTGAATAATTTCGATTGTTTTGTTTTTGGATGATTATTATTTATGTTATTATTATTTAATTTTCTAATTAGTTAATTAATATTTTTGGGCCAAATGCGATTTAAGCATGATTAGTCATGCAAGAGTGCAATTAGCCCAATTATTTATCGAAAGCCCAATTCGGCCCATTACCCTAGCCTTGGCGGGCCCCTTGAATAGAGTGGCATGAATTTGCCACTTGCTTCATGTTCACACCTTAGCTAACTTCTATATATAGAAGAGTTAGTAAGGCTTATGATTCATTTTGCCATTCTAAACACACTTGCTCACCAAATTAAAAGCCAAACACCCTCCAATTGCTCTCCATTCCACACGCCATTTTTGGCTCCTCAAATTCAACGATTTGTTCATCATCCCTCCAAACTCAAAACTTAAAGATTCAACCTCTATTGATCTTTAAGTATCAAAACACAAACTAAACCCCATTTGTTTCATTCAAGATCACTAGTTCGAGTTGTTTTGGGCACTAGTTCGTGTGGGTTGATCGAGTGGGTGGTTCGTGGTGGCCGTGCGTGAAGGCCGTGTTCAAGTGGTAGCTGTGTGTGCGTGGCCGTAGTGGCAGCCGTGGGTGCTCGTGGTTGAAGCCGTGCAAGCCGTGCCCATGTTCGTGCAAGCCGTGCCGTGTTCGTGTTGCACCGTGTGATAGGGCCGTGTATTTTGGGTTTCCGGGCAGCGAGTTTTGTGTATTATCTTGCTTAATCTTCATTAAGGTAACATACTATCTCAACCTAGTTTGTATACCTTGATTCATAGTGTAGATTAGATGATTAAATTAGACCGAATTGATGTTTGTCACCCTTGTTTATGCGTGAACTTGGGTTGATTTTGGGGTGGTTGTTTTATGATGTTCTTGCCATGATTCTATGTGTAGTATGTTTACTTTTTGATAATTATGTTCAAGTTTTGATGCATGTAAGTTGATAATTGTTGATTGAACATTGTAGTTTCATGCGTGAATTTTGATGATAAGTTTATGGATGATTTCTTGATTGAGTTCTTGATTGAGTTCTTGAATCTTGATTAAGTTCTTGATTGGTTTCTTGAATCTTGGTTGAGTTCTTTATGAGTCTTGATAGTTCTTTATGAGTTCTTGGTCGAGTCTTGAAAGTTAAAGAAAGTTAAAGATAATTAAAGATAGGCTAAAGAAAGTTAAAGAATGATATTTGAGGTTCCAAGATTTGTTGATTTACATGTTATTCTTAAGTCAAGGCGTAAGATGCAACTTAAGATTAACGAAGAATGTAAGTTTCGATTAAAGATTTGCTTGATTTTAGTATTAGACGCCTAATCTTAGAGTAAGATTCTAAGAATTAGGTTAAGGCGTTGCCCCTATCCTATCCGCGGTATTGGGATAGTTGGTGGTCTTACTATGTCGTCTTTGGATATGGATTTTCCGTAAGATGGGTTTCATGGGGTTGGGAGTAAGATTCTCAATCCTGGCATAGTAGAAAGTTCGTTCGCGTAAGATGCGTTCGTACGTGCGTAGTCCGGTCTAATATGTAAATGATTGCGCCAAAGTTTAAGTATGTTAATTAATGATTAAAGTTAGTCGAGTCAGCATGATTACTTGTTGTTATTATGATTATTGATATTATGATTCGCATGTTGGTATGTTTGGTTTAATTTTTTTATTTATGCCATGACCATGTGTATCCCCGTTGGGGTGGGACGGTTATGTTACTCGCCACTGACGGTGGACTGTTGTTTATTTTCAGCTAATTTTGATGATGAGGTTCTTGCTTAGCTTTGGGTTGGGCGAGTGCCGATGTTATTTAGTACTTGTTTTGTTGTTTTACGATTTCTAGTTTAGACTATAGTAGTGATACTTGTATATTCTTACTCTGACATTTGTTTTGGAGTTAATACTGTTATTAGTAGTAGTAATAATATTTGGGTTTAGATATGTACAATCTTGTGGGTGTTGTACTGTTGGATTTAGCATATATTCAATTTGAGGTTTTGTTTTTTATTTTCAAGTATGTTAGTATGTTAGAACTGACCATTCGACTCGTCGGTTTCGTCCGCGCCGGTTTAAGCGAGTCGGGTCGTCACAGTTGGTATCAGAGCCGAATAGGTTTTAAGTGAAGTTTTAGGATTTGAGTTAAACCCGGGAGTTGAGAGCTTTAATATTCCCGAGTGATGAACCCAAATTAAGGTTAAGTAGAAGGGAGAAGAGTTCGGGTAAAAGAACCGGGATAAGACTCTTTTTCTATTCTTTTCTTTTGATTTTGTGTACTTGACTGTGGTGGGGATGTATGACTGACACTGTTCTTTGTTATGTCTTTTTTTTATTGGTGCCTACGCCTCACCGGTTGAGTACGGGACGACAGAGGATACGAGCGCTCGAGGAGATGATCCTTACGTTGGCGCACCATAGTCGTCATACGCCTAGTACGCAGTCGACGTTCGATCGTATCGCACGTCATCGACCTCCGACCTATGATGTGGTTGCCGACCCTACTATCCTGGAGAGTTGGATCCACGAGATGGGGAAGCTCTTCGACGCGATATTTTGCTCCGAGCAAGAGAAGGTGCAGATCGCCGCCTACTATCTACGTGGAGAGGCAGATAACTGGTGGACCGTAGCTAAGGACTCATGCTTGCCCTTGCATTCTTAGTCGTGGATCGAGTTCGTAGATAAGATCCAGGAGTGATTCTACCCCGATGAGTTGCGGTGGCAGAAGCAGGAGGGGTTTCTTACTCTTACTCAGGGTAAGATGACAGTTCAGGCGTACAATGACAAGTTTACGGAGTTATCGAGGTTCGCTACGTCCGTCGTTCCATCAGAGAAGGAGCGGGTCAAGCGCTACATTAAAAATCTAGATCCGAGGATTTGCGTTCACGTGATCAGTAGTGGAGCGAAGACTTTTCAGCAGGCCTACGAGGTAGCTCTCGAGATTCAGGCATCGATGACCGAGGAGGATGCGAGCAGGAAGAGGACCCAGGTCCCAGCGACGTCATCTTCTTTCAAGAAGCCTCGATTTAGTGCTCCTAGCAGTACCCCTCCGACCACGAGTTCACATAAGGGTTCCCACGGCTCGAGATGCAGAGGCTGCGGCAGGGACTTCTATCCAGGGAAGCGGTGTGATGGTTCGCCCATAGCTTGTTTTATCTGCAGGAAGGAAGGCCATAAGGCGTTAGTTTGCCCCGAGAGGAAGCCAAACACCGAGATCAAGCAGCTTCCGGCACCGACTAAGACTCCAGTGAAGAATCGAGTTTACTGTATGATTGAGGCAGAGGCCGAGGTTCATCCCGACGTTGTCTCAGGTAGATTTTTTGTCTCTGGTGTGTTAGCTTTTGTTTTATTTGATTCTGGTGCTACTGTCTCTTTTGTGACTAGTAGTTTTGCCTCGAGGTCTAATCTTCGTGGCAGCATTCTTGTTAGTTCAGTTAAAACTCTCCCGTCCGGAGAGGATTTTATTTGTCAGCGTGAGTTCCGAGGAGTGCCTATCGTGATAGCTGGGGAGCAAGCGACGACTGATCTGAAGGAATTCCCGCTGATGGAGTTCGATGTTATTCTTGGTATGGACTGGCTGTCGAAGTATTGAGCGATCATTCGTTGCCGAGATCAGTCAGTGACATTCCGAGGATCGCAGGGCAACCGAGTTACCTACTCTGGGTTCGTCCTTAAGAAAGGAGTTAAGGTAATCTCAGCCTTGAAGATGAGGAAACATCGCCAGAAGGGCGATATGGTGTACTTATGTCAGGTAAGGGACTTGACTGAGGAGCGTCTGTTGGACGATATACCTGTAGCGAGGGATTTCAGAGACGTATTTCCTGATGAGCTACCAGGAGTTCCACCCGAGCGCGACGTCGAGTTTCATATCGACTTAGCACCCGGGACAACGCTGATTTCGAAGGCACCTTACCGGATGGCACCATCAGAGTTGCAAGAGTGAAAAACGCAACTTCAAGATTTGATCGACAAGGGCTTCACTAGGCCGAGCATTTCTCCATGGGGAGCACCCATGCTCTTTGTGAAGAAGAAAGACAGTAGTATGCGCCTGTGCATAGACTACCGAGAGTTGAATCGGGTAACTATCAAGAATAAGTACCCGTTGCCTAGGATTGAGGACCTGTTCGATCAGTTACGAGGAGCTGGAGTGTTTTCAAAGATAGATCTTCGATCTAGATATCATCAGATTCCAGTCAAGAAAGAAGACATCCCGAAGACCACTTTTCGTACGAGATACGACCACTACGAGTTCGAGGTGATGCCCTTTGGCCTCACTAATGCGCCAGCTGTGTTCATGGACCAGATGAACCGTACTTTCCATCACTTACTCGATAAGTGCGTCGTAGTATTTATAGACGATATCTTAGTCTATTCGAGAGATGAGTCTGAGCATGCGGAGCATCTCCGGATGGTACTAAAGATATTACGTAGGAATAAGTGGTTCGCGAAACTCTCCAAGTGTGAGTTCTGGCTTCGCGAAGTAGCATTTCTGGGTCACATAATTAGTAAAGAAGGCATTAAGTTAGACCCGGCAAAGTTAAGGCTGTAGTTGAATGGAGTAGCCCGAGAAATGTGGCGGAGGTTCGTAGTTTTCTGGGTTTCGCCGGATACTATCGACGATTCGTCCAGGACTTCTCCATGATTGCTAGGCCGATGACTAGTCTCCTACAGAAGGAGATCCGATTCGTTGGACGGAGGCTTGCGAGCAAGCATTTCAGCAGTTGAAACAGAGATTAGTCTCTGCTTCGATTCTTACCCTTCCGAACAGTGAGGAGGATTTCGAGGTCTATAATGATGCATCTAAGAGTGGCCTAGGATGTGTGCTCATGCAAAGGGGGAAGGTCATCGCTTACGCATCAAGGCAGCAAAAGGTTCACGAGCATAACTATCCCACGCATGACTTGGAGTTAGCAGCTATGGTGTTCGCGCTTAAGATTTGGAGGCACTATCTCTATGGTGGTTCGTGTAGAGTATTCACAGATCACAAGAGTCTCAAGTACATCTTTACTCAGAAAGACCTCCATATGAGGCAGAGAGGATGGCTCGAGCTTATTAAGGACTACGACCTGACGCTTAACTATTGCGAGGGCAAGGCAAACTTAGTCGCTGACGCGCTGAGTCGCAAGCATCGATTGAGCTTCAGTAGAAGCCGTGGTTCCATCAGACTTCGTCTGACATCTATGAGTGTTGAGCCTGAATTACTTCAGGAATTGCGCGAGGGTCAGCAGAATGATCCACAGTTAGCTAGGATTCGAGAGGCCTTACAACAAGGAAAAGCCGTAGGTTTCGAAATCCCTTCCGATGGTAGTCTGCGATTTCGAGGGAGGTGGTGTGTACAGGACAGTTCTGATCTTAGGAACATAATTATGTCTAAGGCACATAACTCGCCCTACTCTGTTCATCCTGGAGGTAACCAGTTGTACCGGGACCTTAAGGGCCAATTCTGGTGGCCTAAAATGAAGAGGGATGTAGCAGAGTTCGTAGCTCGATGTTTAGTCTGTCAGAAGGTTAAAATCGAGCATCAGAGACCTGGAGGTCTGTTGCAGCCACTACCGATTCCGACCTGGAAATTTGAGTCGGTATCTATGGACTTCGTGGTTAGCCTACCTACTTGTAATGGTATGAATGCCATTTGGGTAATAGTGGATAGGTTGACCAAGGTCTCTAGATTCATACCGATGAAGATGACCTCATCTATGGAGCGCCTGGCAGAGGCTTTTACCCAGGATTTTATCCGACTTCACGGAGTTCCGAGGGAGATTGTTTCTGATCGAGATCCGAGATTTCTGTCTTGTTTCCGGAAATCAGTTTAGGAAGCCTTTGGGACGAAGTTGAAGCTGAGCAACTCATAGTGGCAGGTACTCTGGAGGATATGTTACGAGCATGTACTCTGGAGTAACATCAGTCTTGGGTGCGTATGCTCTGTTTGGTAGAGTTCTCCTATAATAATAGCTATCACTCCAACATTGATATGGCTCTGTACGAGGCTCTTTATGGCAGGAAATGTCGGATTCCGATTTGTTGGAATGATATTAGTGATACTTTGGCTTTAGGACCTGAGATGGTACGAGATACCGTAGAGAAGGTCCGAGTCATTCGGTCTAAGATGCAGGCCGCTCAGAGTCATCAGAAATCCTACGCCGCTAATCGACGTAGACCGCTGGCTTTCGAGATAGGTGACAAAGTCTTGCTTAAGGTTTCACCATTCATAGGAGTGGCACGCTTTGGTCAAAAGGGGAAACTCCGACCGAAATAGGTGGGACCTTACGAGATATTGGAACGAGTTGGGGAGGTGGCATATCGGTTGACATTACCACCTAGCCTGTCTAATGTTCACGATGTGTTCCATGTTTACCAGCTAAGGAAATATGTACATGATCCTACCCACATCATCCCAGTGGAGTCGGCCACGTTTGAGCCAAATCTGACTTTTGAGGAGCGACCCGTCTAGATCCTGGATCGGGAAGTGAGGACCCTCCGGCGTAATTAAGTCCAGCTCGTCAAGGTGTTGTGGAGAAATCAACACCATGGGGAGGCGACTTGGGAGACAGAAGCGTCCATGGGGCAGAAGTACCTGGAGCTTTTTGTGGGTGAGCAATCTCCTTTGCCTTAAATTTCGGGACGAAATTTCGGGACGAAATTTCTTTAAGGAGGGGAGGTTGTAATGGCCCAGGTTTTTCGGTATTTTTTCCATTTATTTATTTTTTATTTATGTGCTTTTGTGTATGGTCCAAAATATATTTTGGACTATTTATTTTATTTTATGTGAATAATTTCGATTAAATTCGATTATTTTATTTTTGGTTGATTATTATTATGTTATTATTATTTAATTAATTAGAATTTTTATTATTTCATTTTCTAATTAGTTAATTAATATTTTTGGGCCAAATGCGATTTAAGCATGATTAGTCATGCAAGAGTACAATTAGCCCAATTATTTATCGAAAGCCCAATTTGGCTCATTACCCTAGCCATGGCTGGCCCCTTGAATATGGTGGCATGAATTTGCCACTTGCTTCATGTTCACACCTTAGCTAACTTCTATATATAGAAGAGTTAGTAAGGCTTATGATTCATTTTGCCATTCTACACACACTTGCTCACCAAATTAAAAGCCAAACACCCTCCAATTGCTCTCCATTCCACACGCCATTTTTGGCTCCTCAAATTCAACCATTTGTTCATCATCCCTCCAAACTCAAAACTTAAAGATTTAACCTCTATTGATCTTTAAGTATCGAAAGACAAACTAAACCCCATTTGTTTCATTCAAGACCACTAGTTCGGGTTGGTTTTGGGCACTAGTTCGTGTGGGTTGATCGAGTGGGTGGTTCGTGGTGGTCGTGCGTGAAGGCCGTGTTCAAGTGGTAGCCGTGTGTGTGTGGCCGTGGTGGCAGCCGTGGGTGCTCGTGGTTGAAGCCGTGCAAGCCATGTCCGTGTTCGTGCAAGCCGTGCCGTGTTCGTGTTGCACCGTGTGATAGGGCCGTGTATTTTGGGTTTCCGGGCAGCGAGTTTTGTGTATTATCTTGCTTAATCTTCATTAAGGTAACATACTATCTCAACCTAGTTTGTATACCTTGATTCATAGTGTAGATTAGATGATTAGATTAGACCGAATTGATGATTGTCACCCTTGTTTATGCGTGAACTTGGGTTTATTTTGGGGTGGTTGTTTTATGATGTTCTTGCCATGATTCTATGTATAATTTGTTTACTTTTGATAATTTCATGTTTTTTTGATAACTATGTTCAAGTTTTGATGCATGTAAGTTGATAATTGTTGATTGAACATTGTAGTTTCATGCGTGAATTTTGATGATAAGTTTATGGATGATTTCTTGATTGAGTTCTTGATTGAGTTCTTGAATCTTGATTAAGTTCTTGATTGGTTTCTTGAATCTTGGTTGAGTTCTTTATGAGTCTTGATAGTTCTTTATGAGTTCTTGGTCGAGTCTTGAAAGTTAAAGAAAGTTAAAGATAATTAAAGATAGGCTAAAGAAAGTTAAAGAATGATATTTGAGGTTCCAAGATTTATTGATTTACATGTTATTCTTAAGTCAAGGCGTAAGATGCAACTTAAGATTAACGAAGAATGTAAGTTTCGATTAAAGATTTGCTTGATTTTAGTATTAGACGCCTAATCTTAGAGTAAGATTCTAAGAATTGGGTTAAGGCGTTGCCCCTATCCTATCCGCGGTATTGGGATAGTTGGTGGTCTTACTATGTCGTCTTTGGATATGGATTTTCCGTAAGATGGGTTTCATGGGGTTGGGAGTAAGATTCTCAATCCTGGCATAGTAGAAAGTTTGTTCGCGTAAGATGCGTTCGTACGTGCGTAGTCCAGTCTAATATGTAAATGATTGCGCCAAAGTTTAAGTATGTTAATTAATGATTAAAGTTAGTCGAGTCAGCATGATTACTTGTTGTTATTATGATTATTGATATTATGATTCGCATGTTGGTATGTTTGGTTTGATTGTTTGATTTATGCCATGACCATGTGTATCCCTGTTGGGGTGGGACGGTTATGTTACTCGCCACTGACGGTGGACTGTTGTTTATTTTCAGCTAATTCTGATGATGAGGTTCTTGCTTAGCTTTGGGTTGGGCGAGTGCCGATGTTATTTAGTACTTGTTTTGTTGTTTTACGATTTCTAGTTTAGACTATAGTAGTGATACTTGTATATTCTAACTCTGACATTTGTTTTGGAGTTAATACTGTTATTAGTAGTAGTAATAATATTTGGGTTTAGATATGTACAATCTCGTGGGTGTTGTACTTTTGGATTTAGCATATATTCAATTTGAGGTTTTGTTTTAAATTTTCAAGTATGTTAGTATGTTAGAACTGACCATTCGACTCGTCGGTTTCGTCCGCGCCGGTTTAAGCGAGTCGGGTCGTCACAGTTAGAGTTAACAGTTGGGGAATTAATTGTTACAGAGTTGTAACATTTAATTGAGTGTGTAAACTTGTTATTATTCAGAGTTGATTAATAATATTGGTGAGAGAGTTGAGGACGTAGGCTTGTTTAGAAGCCGAACCTCGTTAAATATTTGTGTCCCTACTCTTTATTTACTGTTCTATCGTTGTTCTCACAAAAAGATAAACAAAATTTGTAAACGATTAAAAAAACACACATACTCAATTTAACCACCCCTTCTTGAGTATGCATTGAACTTACACTACTATTCAGGTTAAAACTATTAATTTATTTATTTATTATTTTTATTAAGTCAGAAAAAAAAAAATCAAAATCATTTTTCTAAAAAAAAAAATTTTAAAAATAATTTACCTCCCCACCCCCACTATCTCTCTCCTCCCCTTCCCTCACCAGCCAAACCGCCACCCCCCCACCCCACCAGTCCACCACCACCAAACCAAAAAGAACAAAATAAGAAATATAATAAGGGGCGGGCAGGGGTGGCGGCAGGGCGGTGGGGTGGGGAAGGGGCGGGGGTAGGGTCATTGGTGTCGGAATTGGCCGGAGATGACCGTGGGGGTGGTGGCCAAGGCGGGCGGGGGGCAGAGGATTTGTGGGTTTTTGAAGGAGGGGTTTCGGGGGTGGGGGGAATTGGGGGTGGGGAGGGTGGGGCTAGGGGTTTTGGTGGGTTTGGAATGCAAGGGAGGGGGTGTCGGCGGTCGTCAGAGGTTGGGGGAGGGGTTTCGGCGGGTGGGGGAAGGGATTGGGGTTTCGGTGGGTGGGGGGAGACGGGGCTAGGGTTTCGGGTGAGGGGGGCTGGATGCGACGCTGGGGGGCTGGGTGCGGGTGGGAGAATGTGCAGCGGTGGGGGGCTGGGTGTGGCGGTGGGGTGGGTGGGGGGCTGGGTGGAGGTGTTGGGTGGTTTTTTTTTTATTATTTTCTGATATTTTTAATTATTTTTTTTATTTTATTTTGCAATTTTTCTATTTTTTTCTTTTTTTAAAAAAAAATACAAGGACCAATCATAACGTGACACGTGTCCCTTTAACATGTTTTATAAGTCAAAAATTGGTTTTGTATCATTCGTTGCAAAAATGAAGCCAAGGTTGTAATATTCACGAATAATCAGAAGGTTGTATTATTCTTTGCAAATCGTTGAAATGTTGTATTATTCAAAGCAAAAAATCCTTATTAATTTACATAATTTGATAGAATAGATTGTTAGTTATAGAATTTTGATCATGAAAACTTGGTGAAACTTTCGAACCATGCGTATGATTATATGAATTTGTTATTGATGATTTTCATGGGGTTTCAAATGCTAAAGATTGTATTTTGAATTATTATTTTTGATATTAATCAATTGCATGATTATAAGTATGTTGTTGAGTGTATGAATTTATTTCTTGATCAAATCTTGTTATTTCATGGCAAAATTTGATCTTTTCTTGCGTATAACAACTGAATCTGTCAAACCGGTAATTCTGTCCAGATTTAATTTACGAATTGAATAAAATATTTATTGGATGGCTACGAAAATTTAGGTGAAAGTCTGAATTAGTTTATTATAGATTTTGCTAATTTTTTATAATTTTTAGAGTTCGTTTGCTATGGAAGAAAATTCAGAAATTGATTCTGGTCTAATTTGATCGTTTAGTTATAAAATCCCTTAAAATTAGTAAATGATGTTAGTTTTGGATGAAAGTTACGCACAATAAACCTTGAACCCAGATTTAACTTTCATGAAAATTTCCAGAATATTCGAGACCTTTAAATGGTTATTCTTTAATTTAAATCGGTAAAATTAGATTGTGTAAAATAGTGTGATTAAATTACTAAAATACTTTTAGAATATATCTTGTCTAATCCTTTGAGACTAATTTCTCTTTAAGTTAAATCAGAAGGTACGTGATGTCTATTCTTGAATTCTTAATTTAATTTACAAAGATTCTTGATTGTTCTATGTGGTTTGAAAGTATAAAAATTGAATCTTTATTTTATTAGTTTAATTGCATGATCGTTTAGAGTTATGACTTTTATTTGCATGATGATTTTTCTTGTTGAACATGCATGGTCTTCTTGTTGCTTACTTTTTCGTGCATGGCCGAGTGTTCCATTTGATGAAAGATTGAATTTTTATTTCATATTTGTGTTGCTATTCATGATTACGTGATGATTATCTAATTACATGTTTACTAGATGATTTACTACGTGGCTTTAAGTATTATATGAACTTTTTACGTGGTTGAGTCAATTACGTGCCCTGCATGGGTTCGAATGATAAGTTTCATGAATATTCATGAATACTTATCATTCGTCTCTGAAGTAGTATATTTTAAGTGAACAATTTACGTGTTTAGATTTAAGCAAGAGTCTATTATGTGTTATCGACTTCGGTCGTGGCGATTATGTGTTATCGACTTCGTTCGTGGCGATTATGTGTTATCGACTTCGGTCGTGGGGAATTTGTGTTATCGACATCGATCGTGGTGATTATGTGTTATCGACTTCGGTCGTGGCGATTATGTGTTATCAACTTCGGTTGTGACGATTGTTTGATTAGATTACAGTTGAGTCGAATGTATGATTAGAATTCAGTTGAGTCGGTTGATCGATTGGAATTTGATTGAGTTATCGTATGATTATTACTTCTAGTCGTGTATTGTTAAGCATGTTATGTTATGATATTATGATTATTGGTATGTCTTGTTCGTTAAGTCTTCCGCTAATCTTCCAATGATTGACTGAAGCATGTTTGGTTGATGTTTCCGCTGCGTGATTCTGATTTATGAGTTGAATTGTTATGATTATTGGAATTTCCCTTTTATCATGATTGTTATGCTATGATTGCTCTATTCTCTCTTATTATGTATTTTATGGTTCCATTTCTAAGTGGAACAGCCTACTTACTCCCCACTGACTGTTGAACCCCCATTCCCTTTTACAGGTAATGAAGAAAGATTTGGGTTATTAGCGAGGGTTGAGTTTCGTGAGCATGCAAGCATGACTGCAGCTTTTAGCTACCCAATTATTTTAGTAGTCCTAGCCTTACTTTCTGTTTCATTAGTATTGTAGTAAGAGTTAGTATTTTAATTAGAACTTTGTTTATCTCTTTTGTTTTGGATTAATAAAATGGCTAAGTGTTAGAGCTTCCTCTTTTATTTTAAGTTACGTTCATAAGATTTTGGAATAATGATGATTTGTATTATTGTTTTCTCCGAAAACAACGTTGCTAAAATACGGGTCGTTACACCTGACCTGATAAAATAAGTTGAAGAGAACACACCATAACATTTTCTTCAATGCATTTCTTGGTATGAAAGAAATTCAATTTGGAAATAGATGAGATCTCATGTTCGGACCACATTTGTTTGTTGTTTGTTTTACTACGCAATAACAACTATATATATATGTATAGTACCTTTCAATGTGACATAAAAATTTTGCCTTTCAGTTATTGTAGAAATTTGATAGCAAATAGAATATTTATATAATACTCCCTCCGTAACATAAAACTTTAATCATTTACTATATTTGGGTGTAACAAAAAACTTTCAACAATTTTTTTTCTTTCTATTTTTGGTAAAAAAAAGTCTACTTATTTACATAAATGTCATTATTAAAAATATTAATAAATTGATAATAATTCTTAAAATGTCATTACTCTTAATCTCCTCCTTCCCTCTCTCTCTCTCCTCCTCCTCCCCCTTCCCTGTCACCAATTAACAGTCTCCCCTCCACCACTTCCTCCACCACCACTTCACCATATAACCCTATCCATCACACACACTCTCTCCTCCGTCCTCTTCTCTACCATTCTCTCTTCTCCATCTTTTCCACCACTCTCTCTTCATCGCCCACTCTCTCTCCTTCGCCCTTTGCTCCATGTTCTCCCCCACGGATCTCTCTCTCTCTCTTCGCCGGATCTGGGTTTTCAATGATGTATTTTTAGAAGATGGGTTTTCGAAGTTAAGCGGTGGTGGTGGGTATTTTCGAAGGTAAGTGGTTGTGGGTGCCAATTAATTTGGGAGGTGGTGCTGATGAATGTGGTATTGTAGAGAGCAGTGATGGTGGATGTGTTGGTGGGTTTTTTTTTTTTTTTTTTTTTAAACAAAAATCTCAAGTGGAACCTTGAATTTATGATTTTTTTTTTGAAGATGAACCTAAAATGGGTTCAAAACCCACGATTTTTTTTTAAAAAAAAAATCTTTTCGGGGTTTTGGTGTGAGAGAAGTGAGTGAATGAAAAATGTGAGAAATTGTGGAGGAAATGTGTTTAAGAAACGAATGTGAGTGAAAAGAGTAAGAAAAATGAAGATTGGGGTGGAGATTGAAGGTTGGTTGAAGCTCTAATGGAGGTTAGTTATGGAGGAAGAAGATGGAGTTAGAAAAGGGTTAGGGTTCTGGTTTTTCATTTTCTGATTTTTTTTTTTTGAAGTGAGCATGAGTGAGGTTTGGTGGGTTAATTAACTGTGTTGATTAAGGTTGATTATAGCTTTAAACTTAGTTTAAGAAATTTTGCCTAGGGAAATGTGAGTGGTAAAAATGTTGAAACTTTTGGGTTACGCATGGAGTAAATAAATCTTTTCTTTTGTTCATTATTGTGGGACTTGATGAAAAAGGAAAAGTCTGTTATGAATATGTGAATTAATGTGAATTTGAAAATATTAAACAACATTCTTTTTTGTTTGTTTAGACAAATTAAGTTACATTTAAAATATCATCGCACACAAAGCGTGCATATGAGGCTAGTATATATATAAGAATCGGATATGCTAAAAATCTAACTTAAGTTGAAAACTAAAAACTATTTATATAAACCGTTAGATTTAGATCAACCATTGTGATCTATTTTGGTTTAAAAAAAAGAGGGTGATGAGTCAGCAGCAGCAATGTTAATCCATATTTAGTTATCAATGGCTGCAGATTAAAAGTATGAATTATTCAATGGTTCAGATTAAAAGTTTTTAGTTTTCAACTAAGAGTCTAATTTTTAAATGATCCTATTCATAGATACCGGATCTGCTAAAAACCTAACATAAGTTGAAAACTAAAAACTATTAATTTTGGAATATATAAGAAAAAAAAAATTCTTTTTTTCATTAAATTTATGCTAAATCAACCTACAACATACGAAAAGTTATGCTAAAAATACTAAGCATTTTACCCCTTTATGAAAATAATAGATTTATCAAGGGGTATAAATATTAATGTAACTTGGGTAACTATATATTAGTCTTCTATACACTAACTTATACTCCCTCGGTCCCTTCATGTCGGTTTATCTGCAACGATTGAGAATATATGTGAAAGATAAAATATTCATTATTGCAGATAAACCGTTACGGATGTAGTATAAGAGTAAAAGTGTACAACCCATATATATTTAATTATTCTATTTCGGGGTCGTCAATGTTAAAGTTTGCTTTCTATGAATCTATGATATATTGCCTCATCTTGTGTAAAGGGTCGATTTATAAACAGAATATCGTGCAACTAGCATAAAATTCCTTAGATTTATTGTACATACATGTTGCATTATATTAATCTTTAAACTTTGCACATTAAGGGTTTGTTTACTTCAAATGAATACAACTGAATTGGACTGAATTGATAATAATAATAATCACGATAATAATAATATTGATGATAATAATATTAATATTTTGATGATTATTATTACTATTATTATTATATTACATACTCGTTGACGATGATAATAATAATAATAATAATCACGATAATAATAATATTGATGATAATAATACTAATATTGATAATAATACAACAATGATAATAATAGCACCATCATCATCATCATCATCATCAACAACAACAACAACAACAACAACAACAACAACAACAACAACAACAACAACAACAACAATAATAATAATAACATCAACATCAACAACAATAAAATTATTATTTTTACTTTAAAATCATTTATATAAATATTTATTTCAAAAATTATTTAAAATTTATTTTAAAAATAATTAAGGGGAAAGAATTAAAATTTGAAGCTAATCATTATCTAAAATCATTAATCCAAAAGTTAAATATTTTTATTTCAGTTCAACACAATTCAGTTCAGTTCAGCTGTATTCAGCTAAAGTAACAAGTCCTAAGTATGTAATATAATCATATGATTGATCTTATTATGATGAAATCATCCAAAGATTATTAAAGATCATGCTACATTAAAGAAGCAACATTCTTTCTTAATTAATTATTAGAGACTAATTAGAGTGTATTCAGATAAGCCAAAGCAAAATTAAATTAAAAATCTAAGAAGTATTGTTGATGTTAAGAGATCGTATGGTCGGAGTTTATTTCCTTTAAAAATAAAAACTTATGAGAATTAGCTAACTGCCTTTGTGCTTGATTAGCAGGAAATAATAAAAGTAAATTTTTTATCTCCAGTAGTAGAAATTTTATGAAATGTAGGAAATGATTCGTCTATCTTTCCTTGATGAATGCAAATAATTATTCTGTCAACTACAGATTTCCATGGTCTACCAAACATAATTTATATCACAATTTTTTAGAAAATTGATAAGTGAATTTATTTCTATAAATTGAGAATTCCAATTGAAATTATGTTCCTTTGTCTACCAAACATGCTTTAAGGGCCTGTTTACTTGAACTGAACTAAATTATCCTGAACTGAACTAAATTAAATTGAATACAATTGGAAGTAATTCCTATTATATAAAAAAGGGTGAGCCGTGACGGTGTCCAAATGGATTACTATTTTACCCCTCCCTTAGCTAAATAACACAAAAACCTGCATACGTACTCTCCGTCTCTTAAAGAATGCCACATTCACTTAAGTGAAAATATCTTTGGATATGTTTGATAAAAATTTATAACTATTATTACATATTAAAAAGTACACATGAGCCGAATCAAACCATATCTCATTTGACTATATTTTTCTTTATATAATTAAGATTATGGCCGGAAAGTCAAAGTTAGGAGATGAACAACAAATAAGTCAATATGAGACTGTCTTTTAGTTAGAAAAATTATATATCATCGCACGCATCGCCTGTAACAACCCGACTTTTGTAAGCTGTCGATTTACAAAGAAAATCGACAAATGGATCATTACCAAACAAAACAATCTAAAAACATTAATAAACTTTAACTAATGGACGGTTTAAAAATGGAATACTATCCAAAAAGTCATAAAAACAACTTAAGTAAACTATCTATTCCCAACAAGCTGGGTAAAATCTAAAAAGAAATAAACTAAAAAGTAAAACAGAGCTCGGGTTTCCTCTATAAATCTCGCAACAACGCTCACCCCGACCCATACGAGAGCCCAATTATTCTTTTGCATCATCACTTGAAATGGGGGGTCCACCGTCAGTGGCGAGTAACTAGGTTGTCCCACTTAAATGTGGAACCATAAATCATATAATAAGATAGAATCATCAAGAAGCACACGTCATACACAAATAATCATCAAATAATGCATAACAAATCAGAAATACACAGCGGAAGACTTAACCTATCTTGCATATAAATAACATAATTCATATATAGATAACATACCAACCCGATGAATTCTTATCTTTTCATATTATTACCCAAAACCCGTCTTTTATTCATCTTTCTTAATCCATGGACCGGTCATCATAGCTCGTAAGGATGCCCGTGTACATCCCAACTTTCCTAAAATGCGCCAGGAAGAACCCGTATATTCTACCCGTAGCTCTCCTTTGCAAGAACTAAGCCTAAGCTATGGCCATAACTCCTATATAGTAGCCCGTGTACTACTACTTAGACGACTACACATCCTAGAATCAAGAACTGCCCAGAGACCGTAGTAGGGCAGTGGCTTCGACTTAACCTAATCTGGTGACCCATGTATCACCAAACAGGTGTCCACTTCTTATAACTTATTCTTAATCTTATCTTATCGACATGATCATCGTGAGATCAATAAACACTTCATCTTCTTATCATCTTATTCTTTATTAAAGTCAATCCTTATTCTTATAATTTCAATTTAACTTCTTATCTCCTTTTTATTCCTTTAGTCATAATACACCCCTAGATCATAACAAAAATTATTATAAGCTAAAAATTAAATTAAATTGATCATATTACTAAATTGAGCCACTCGACAAATTCAAATAAAAATAAATAAAAATCAATTCTTTTAATAACAATTCAATTAACTAATTAATTCATCAAAATAATACAAGAAATAACAATCATCAATTAAATTGCACAAAACATGATAAAAATTACTCCTTTTATTCTAAAAAGGTTCGGCCTTCATGAAGAAATAAACAAAATTCATGAAGAAATCAGTTAAATAAAATATTAAGATCACAAAATATCGATTAATTGAACAAGCATAACTTAACATGGATCAAAATTATTCCTTTTCATTGTTCGAAATACACGGCCATCATGATTGGAAAAAAAGATCAAGATTAAGTTTCAAGATTAAACCAAGATCAATTATTTAAATCATAATATTGTTTTAAAACCATAAATTAATTAATAAATCATCCTTTGAGATTAAAATACTACATAAAATTAGCAAGAAAGTTCGAAAATCATCACTTCTTGAAACTAGTACCACTCGACATTTTCAAGAGCCAAAATCAAGTTTATGAATTAATTCTAAACTTAATCTAAACAATTAATTAAATCATGGTTCATATTTTAATCATGAAATCAACATAAAAATACAATAAAAATTCATGCTTTAATCATGCATATGGTTCGAATTTTCGAGCAAATAACAAAAATAAACAAGCAAGATTACTAGTTGATTATATGCATTTGATAAATAATTTCATAGTTTAGATTATAATTCTACAATTAGATTACATAAAACCATTCAAGAACATCAATATTCAACCAAGAACATGCTCAAACATCACACGAAAATCCTAGCACGGTTTCGACTATTTCATGGCAAAATTCAAGATTAAATTCTACAACTATTTTTCAATTCTAAACAAATTATATAATTAACTATCCATACTTAAGAGGGTTAGTCTAGTTACCTTAAAGATTGGAAGACAAAAGTAAAAAAAAAAAGAACTCCTGGCACTCGACAAGACCACACGGCACACACAAGCACAATATTAGAGTTTTTGATGGAAGTTTAGAGTTTAGAAATTATGAGAGAGAGAATAGGATGGTTGATTATTATTGACCCTTATATAAATTTATAAAGAACAAAGGATAAAAGAAATAAAGAAAAGGGGAGGGGGCCGTGTGACATGAGAAAAAGTAGGAGGGAGTTGAGTGATTTTAGGAGGAATTGCTAAGTGGATAAATAAAAATAAGGTTTTTAGATTAATAGAATAATTAAAATTAAAGTTAGCAATTTTTAGATATAGAATATCTAATTTATAATAATAATAAAAAAAAATAATCCTTGGCCATATACAAAGAGAGGGCCGACCAAGGGAGGAAATCATAGGGCCATTGGTCCCAATTTTTGGACAAGGTAGAAAATAAGAAAGCACAATCCAATTGCCAGGCCTTTTGGACTTAGAATTAAGAATTCACATAATTTAACCGCGAAATTTCTGGCCCAGATTTTCAGGTTATTACATCGCCTGGATATAAAACTAGTTTACTATTAAAGGTGGGCACGGGTCGTGCTAGGACGGCACATGTGACAATCTCGCGTGCCTCGTGTTGTGCCTATAACGGGCCAAGAAAAGTTCGTGCCATGTCGGGCTCGTGCCAAGTTATAAAATATATAAGGCTCATGCACGGCCCAACCCACGTGTCGTGCCGGGCCGACTCGTGCCGTGCCATCATGCCTTATACTAATTTTTATATATTATGAATTTTTGTCCAAAAACGCGTCGTGCTCTTGTCGGGTTTGTGTCAAATTCTTAAAATTTTGTTCATGGGTGGCCCATGACCCACTAGTCATGCCTTCGTGTCGTACCGTGCTCATAGCGGGCTCGTGTCGTGTCGGGCCCAAATCTTGCCGGGCCGAGTTGGCCCTTGTGTCGGCCGGGCCGGCCGGTCCATGCACAGCTCTATTAACTATTAAGAATACAACATTTTCTTGATTTACTTTTATGATACTGTTCCGACAAGTCTCAGCGCCTCCGGAAGTGGTTGCTGTTCTTGGTGTCTTGTGTGGTGGTGAACTGCACAATGAACAAACGGTGAGCTGACCCGAGGTGTTTCCGGGGAAAGACCCTCCAATGCTTAAGTCAGCAATGGGATTCAATGAGAGAGAAAGAGAGAGAGAGTTTGTAAGTGAAAGAGTATGTACCTTTTTATGGTGAGATCATCTCCTATTTATAAGAGAGAGGTTTAACACCCTGCCGGCCTGTATGAAGGCTGGCAAGGACACGTGTCCCATGGGGACTGGTCATGTAGATCGTGTGCTCAGAGTTAGTTATAACTCTGAGTGGGTCGCCATGTGTGAGTCCCTCTTAGGTTGAGTTAGTTAGTTTGTTAGTGAGTGGGGTGTGTGCACTTGAGTGGTGCCCTGAATGGGCGCCACGTGGTGTACTGGGTCAATTGCTTAAAGATTCCCTTTGGCTTTTAATAGCTGCCAGTTATAGGCTGGCAGCTCCTGGGTCCGGCAACGTGTGGGTTATGGGTTGGCGGTCGTGACGCCTGGTAGCCGGCACCGCTAGGTGCTGGCGGTTGACATCTTGGCTGGGATGTCAGTAGAGTGGACCTGCCGGTGTGCCGGTAGGCCCCCATACAACTAGCCCCCCCAAAAACTATCGGCATCGTTAAAGTGGGGATGCTTTTTGAAGTAAGTCACCACAAGATGTCTGATTTAACCGACACATGTCTGTAGAAGACCAAAAGTTGAGTGGTGGACCCGGTTGTACGATATATAACGTCTCTTAGACGTTTTTGCTCCCACTTCACTTTCAAAATTTCTCAAAAAATTTCAAACTTTCTTTCTCTTCCCTCCTAAAGGCGATTCGAACAGTCTTCGTGCAATTTGCATCTTTGTCCCAGCTTTGTTAGCAACATCCCTAACTGCAACTCGAGTTTTTTGAAGTTTATCTCTTCAACCCAAAGACAAGGTATGTATTTAACTTCAAACTTCCTTTGGTCGAATTTTTGTTTTTCTTTTCTCTTCTTTTTTTTTTTTTTTTTAAGTTTGAAGCGTGGGCGAGTTTGCATGTACGATTGTTCGAGTTTTTTGAGTGAAAAAATTTGTGTTCTCTGTCTGTATTAAAGAGATGTCTTGCTTCGTACAAGAATTTTAGGTATAAAAACTCATTTTTGAAGTAAAAATTCACTGTTATGGACAATTGTTGCGATATTTTGCTTGTTATTCGCCACTGTGCAAATATGCGATTGCATTGGTTTGCTTGTCTCCCACTAATTTTGCAAATCTGCTGTGGGTGGATTAACTTGACGTGTGACAGTGTAAGGAAGGATGTCAGACGCCAGTGACAGCCAAAATGACAGTCGTATTATAGAAAGCGACCCAGATAGCGGCGGGTCGCCACAAGAGAGTGAGTCAGACGACTCGCTACTGTCATCCCTGCCGAAGAAGGGCCGTCTGGTAACGCTGGTGATATTTTAGAACAGCAGCCTGAAGGGGCTGCTATCCTTAAAGGTATTGGTGGTATTATGTGGAAACTCGCATACTGCCCCCCAAAGCCAGGATATCATATTCAATTAAGAAATGATATTCTGAAAAAAAAAACCGGCGCCAGAGAAAATTGGGGCAAAACCGTCCGCTAAAAGCAGAAGATTGCCTGATTTTTCGTTGGCGTCGCGAATTTTGACAAATTGCGAGGGGACAAGTAATTCGACAGGGTTCAATCATGAGCAGCAAAGGGACATGAGGGTTCTTCGTGAAGTACTGCGCTGGACCAGCAAATCAATGGTGGTAGGAGGGTCAGAGCAGTATTGGTTTTCGTCCATTCGTTCTAGCTTGGAATTTGACAAATACGACATGAACGAAGATCCTTCACGGCCTAATCCCTTCGCTGCTTTAGGTAACTGCTTTGATTTTTAATCTTCCCACTGTCATTTGTCCCTGTCTGTTATGTTTGCAGAGCAGGTGACCGGTGACAAAGCCGCTGCTGAGGTTAATACAGCCTGGAAAGAAGCCGGCTGGGAATGGCCACAGGAAGCAGAACACATGCCAGCTATGAACTATGAAGCCATAGATTTTGGTAATGGCGAGTTCCCAAAAGGTCATCCGGCGAATTTAAATCCGGACGATGACTGGTATAGGGGACTGGAAAAGTGGAACGGGGGTCCAAAGGGATACCTCGAATGGTTTGGGGAGGCGTACTACCTTCCACGCAACTGGGATGTCATGCTCCCTGGGCCAAATGATGTCATCCTTCAAGCGCCCGACGGGTACTTTGCCATCTGCAAAAATCATTTTAAGTTTGGGCTGCGATGCCCGTTTAATTGGGCAATTATGTCTGTGATGCGTAATTTTTCCATAAGTCTGGCACAGCTGAGTCCATTGTCGTTTCGAATGTTGGTGTCAGTACTGTGGACCTGTCGGTATTTGAGGATGAAGGTCAACCTTCATGTGATCCGTTCCCTGATGTTCGTGAAACGGAACAGCTCGGCGACAGGCCGTTACACCTTCCAGACCGCTAGCAAGAAACTTTTAGTTTGGCCTAAGGTGAGTTCTCTGAAGTACTATATGAGCAGGTGGGTCTGGGTCAAAGCCCCTGCAGATGCTCGAATAGACATGCCGGTAACGTTCACTACTCCAAGGGCTCATATGGAGCACTTGGCAATCCGTGATCTGACGGCCGAGGAGCAAAGGACCGTCGACTATTTTAGGTCGAAAAACGGCGTCCCATCCAGGTGGCTGCCACCATTCGGGTACATTGTGGAAAACCGCCCACTCGCCTATGTTGGTCTTTGTGGCGAGATAGGTGCCCCTGATTCAGGTAATGCCGGGCTCCTGGTCCACCTCTTGAAGTTACCGTCTATGTTATTTAGTTATTTATTATGATTATTTAATATATATATGCATTTATTGTTTTTTGTGGGTGTGCAAACTTGTTTTCTATTGGCAGTGCCCTTTTATATGGTTACCGTCTAACCATTGCACTTTGCTTGTGCAGATTTGAACATTAAATGCCTGAAGTTGCCAAGGATGGCTGGAGAACAGAAGGCTCACGGTTCCACCTCTTAAACTGCCGGTCGTGGGGCAGGTGGCAACAGGGGCGCTGTTAGCAGGCGTGGGGAGCGAGGAACGGCAGTGGCTAGCCGTCCCGTCCCGAGGGAGGCTGTAGTGCGTGCTGCTTCTAAGAAGCTAGGTGCATCTACTAGGGGTGGCAGGACTGTGACTATCGCCTTGCAGCATAAGAAAAGGGATAGGTCACCATCTCCCCATCGATCTAAAAAGGTCGCCAAGCCTTCTGCTGGGGCCGCTACTATCAGCGCGATTCCAGTCAACGAGGGTGTGACCACCGTCGTCAGTGAGGTGGCCGCTGCTGTTGTCAGAGAGCCGCCGTCTGAGGTTGCGACAGTTGTTGTTCCGGAAGTTGAGGTGGCAACAACTATGGATATGGGCGGTAGTGTGGCCACAGTCCCATCCATTACTGAGGTGTTGCCCAGTGTGGCTGGGGCGGACGATACCACCACCAAGACTATCGTGGAGCCACCTCAGGCTGAAGAGGCCAACTCAGAGTGGCAGGTGGCACTAGAGACCACCGCGAGACCTGTCACTCCTCTGACTCCCTTATCTGTAGAGGGGGGTGATGTTGAAGAAATAACTACTGCTGCAGACATAGAGCGGGTTTGACGGCTCGCTCATGAAAAAAGTTTAAAAGCGCTTGAGTCAAATAAAAAGGCGACAGTTGAGAACGCTGCAACTGAGAACGCTGTGAACCTGGATGCCGGCGAGGTATGTATTTAGTTTACGTCGGTAGTGCATCATTAGCACCTGTTCTTTTATTATAGTATAATGTTTTTGTAATATGTTTGCTAACGTCCTTCAGACTACTTCCCCTACTGCCCTAAACTATTGTATTTAGTATGTAGGGCCGCAGTTGACACGCAGCACTGCCGTGCTACACTTAGGGGAGGGCGGTGTCTTTGCTGCCGACCCAGAGAAGAGGATTGGGTCGTTTGGTTTCCCCTTGCCAGACGATGTTGTCATCCAGCGTGGCATGTGGGGGTATGGCCACTTGGAAATCCCTCCATCTTTCCAGCCTGGGCCCAGGCCTGCCGGACCAGCATTCCGTCCTGAGCCAGACGTGGACGTGAATGAGTCACTGATGGCTGACCTAACACAGGCTGGTGGCGACCTAGGGTACCGGCTATTAAGGGCGAACAGACTGCCAGCAGATTGCAGTCGAGACCGTTGGGTCAATCCTACCCAGGCTCTATGCCATGACGTTGCCTGTGTAAGTATCCTGGCGTTGTTAGTTAATTTATTATCGGTGTTATTTGTTCGTATAATCTTGCCGGCCTGCTTACCGTTATGTTGTTGTGTTTTTGCAGGCCGCTAATTCTGCCGCGCAGTTGGCTGAAGCCTTTTTCACCTTGGGGGCGGACCTGAACGCTGCACGTGACACGTCAGAGTCTCTAGAGGCCGTCAACAAGTCTTTGAGCGAGGACTTGGAGAGTAAGAAAAAGGAGGTTGAGGCTCTCAAGGCCCAACTCTCACAAGCAAACTCATCCTTATCTAAGAAGGATGAGGAGATAGAGGCTCTTAAGAAACAGGAGGTCGAGGCTGCCAACCTTCTGCTGAAGAGGAATGAGGAGATAAAAAATCAACAAAGTAGGTTGGTAGCCATGGCAGAGATAGAGGGCAAGGCTCAAGCTGCTGCTGAGGTTGCTGAACGCCACCATCGCCGGGGCCGTCATTGCCAAGCATGATGCTGAGGCGTCTGTTGGAGCCTCTAGGAATAGGGTCAAGGTGAAGAAGGTCAGAGCCCACTGAGAAGTCGAGGTTGCCAAGGCTGATGCCAATTCTGCTGCCCAAAAAGCTGTGGAAGGCTTTATTGCATCCCCTCGCCTTCGCCACTTTTGCATCAATCGTTTTGACGGCGGTTGGGTGGCGGCAATGAGGTGTGTTCTGTCTCTTCACCTAGACCTTGAATGGGTGGCAGTCGAGGCTGCCTTTACTGAAGGTGTAGGCAATCAGCCCCTGAATGAGGCTGACACATTCCCAGAAGAGCATGTTGGGAACCTGTCACCTCGAGTAACAGGGGTGCCACCTTCTCCTGTTGTGGCAGAGGAGTCCGAAGCTGCCACTATTGAGGAGCAACCAACGACGTCCAGTGTAGCTGATAGAACTGAATGACGCGTTTGGCAGCCTTCTCCTATGTCTTCTTGTGGCTCTAATTTTTAATTTAACTTATTGTAATTTTGTAACGTACATATTTGTCTTTTGTTGTAAATATTTAGGATTTCTCCCTTTTGTGCTTCTTTTGTAAAATGGGTTGCCATGCCAGTAGAGCAAAATCCTGTTGTAACATGCTGCCAGTCATTACTGGCTTTTGATTTATAAAATATTATTGAAGGAAAATACTTTTTGCCTTTTATTTTATTTTTATTTCTGTATGTACTATTTGAACTGCACTTTTTTACTTGCATATAGTTACTTGATTTTTTGACTTGACATAGTTAGTCCTGTAGAACTGGCCACTGGGCTTAGCTGCAAGAGCTATTTGTGGAGCTTACTGGCTGCCACACTTTTGAATTTCAGTCAGGCTGTTGGATGGCAGTGGCCTTAGGCCTTAGCTTTTTTAGCTAACCATCCTAGCCTGTTGGCTGTGGTTCATGACCTTAGTTGTAAAAGCTATTTGTGGAGCTCGCTGGCTGCCACACATTTGAATTTCAGCCAGGCTGTTGGATGGCAGTGGCCTTAGGCCTTAGCTTTTTAGCTAACCATCCTAGCCTGTTGGCTGTGGTTGTAATGACCCTGATTTTATTGGTATTTTTGCCGATAATCTATGTGTATTTATGTGTATTTATGTATAGTTCAAATTTGTTTTTGAACTATTTATTTTGTTTTTATGTGAATAATTTCGATTTAATTCGAATTATTTTATTTGCAGTTTTTATTATTTATGTTAATTATTATTTAATTAATTAGAATTTTTATTATTTAATTTTCTAATTAATTATTTAATATTTTGGGCTAAATCGATTTATACATGATTGATCATGCGGTTTTTGTAAATTAGCCCAATTGATCACAAAAGCCCAACTTAGGCCCATTTTCCTCCTTTGGCCGGTTTTCTAGTGGTGTGGCAAGGCTTGCCACTTGCTTTGTGTTCACACCTTAACTAACTCTATATATAGAGGAGTTAGTAAGGCTTTTGCTCATTTTTGCCATCATTTGCTCTTGCCATCAAATTCAAACACAAACTCCCTCTCCTTTGCTCTAGTTACACGCCATTTTTGGCTACTTTCACCATCAAATTGTTCATCCATCTTTCTAATCCCAAACTTAAAGATTCAATCTCTATTGATCTTTAAGTACCAAAACACAACCTAAAACCCAATTATTTCATCCAAGATTACTAGTTTGGGTTGTTTTTCGGGTTTGTTCGTGTTCGTGTGGGGTTGTTCGAGTGGACCGTGGTGGTGTTCGAGAGGGTGGGCCGTGCTCGTGGTGGTGCAGCTGTGCAGACGGGCCGTGCAAGGGGTGTTCGTGGTGTGGCTGCCGTGCTGGACAGCCGTGCAACGGTAGCTGTGCTCGTGTGTGCAAGACGTGCCGTGCGTGTGTAAGTCGTGTTGCTTGGTCGTGTGGTTCGTTCTTCCGGGCTGCAACTTGTGTTGATTTTGTGTGTAATCCTCAATAAGGTAACATACTTTCTCAACTTAGTTGGTATACTATGATTATTGTATAAATTAAATGCATGTATGGGTTAATTGGTGAAGTTTGATCATGATTTTGTGTATGGTTTCTAATCTGATTTTTATGTTGTTTTAATGATATTTTGATGATGGATATGATGATTTTGTGATTAAATATGTTATTTTATGACCATGATAAATGTGTTAAAGTTTGGTGAATTTTGGATAAGTTTAAGTTGGAATTTTCGAATGGTTATTTGGTGATATGCGTGTGATGCTAGTTTGTTGGATGAGTTCTTGAAATCTTGATTGAGTTCTTGATTGAAGTTCTTGAATCTTGAATGAGTTCTTTATGAGTTCTTTGAATTCTTGATGAGTTTTGATGAGTTCTTGGTTGAGTCTTGATAATTAAAGAAAGTGGTTTAATCGATAAAGAAAGTTAAAGATTGAGTTGGAATTGGTTAAAGAATGGATTTTAAAGTAATGGGTTAATGTTGGTTAGACTCAAGATCAAGGCGCAAAGGCAATCTTGAGAATAACTTCGTGTTTAACTGATTATTTTCGAGAATCAAGGCGCAAAGGCAATTCTTGAATATAATTATGTTATGATTGAGTTGATTAAATTGATAAGATGTTTAATTAAAGTTTAGCTTGATTTCATTACTAGACGCCTAATACATTGAGTAAGATTCATTGTTTTTGGGTTAAGACGTTGCCCCTATTCCATCCGCGGTATTGGGATAGTTGGAGTCTTACTATGTTATCCTTTGAATTTCCAGTAAGATTGGTTTCATGGGACATGGATTTCTAGTAAGATTGGTTTCATGGGGTTTGGGAGTAAGATTCTCAATCCTAACATAGTAGAAAGTTCGGATGCGTAAGATGCGTTCGTACGAGCATAGTCCGATCTAGTATATGAATGATTGCGCCAAAGATAGTTTGGATAGGGTGGTTGAGTCAAGTTCATGTTTGGGATGTCCTCGCATGTTTTTGACTGATGATTTGATTATTTGATTTGTGCTATGTTCATGTGTATTCCCATTAGGGTGAGTCAGTCATGTTACTCGCCACTGATGGTGGACTGTTGTTTGTTTTACAGGTAATTCTGATGACGAAGTACTTGCTTAGCTTTGGGTTGGGCGAGCGGCGTTTGTTGATGTTTTGGTTGTACTTTTATATTGTTGTTGTTTTTAGATAGTTATGGATTATTGTATGGACTTTTATACGTTGTTTTTGGACTCTGACGTGTGGTTGGAGTTACTCGTATTTTAGTATTTCTAGTTGACTTTTGGATTAGTAATGTACAAACTTGTGGGTATTTGTACTTTTGAGGTTCAATAATAATACTTTGAGGAATTAGTTTTAATTCTTAAGTTTTTCGAGTTGTAGTTATAACTATTCGACTCGTCGGTTTCTTCCGCGCCGATTTAAGCGAGTCGGGTCGTTACAGTGGTTCATGACCTTAGTTGTAAAAGCTATCTGTGGAGCTCACTGGCTGCCACACATTTGAATTTCAGCCAGGCTGTTGGATGGCAGTGGCCTTAGGCCTTAGCTTTTTTTAGCTAACCATCCTAGCATGTGGGCTGGTATACTTGACGCAGCCAGGTCGTAGGATGGCGGTGGCCTTAGGCCTTAGCTTTTAGCTAACCATCCTAGCCTGCTGGCTTTTGTGCAAGCATATTTAGACTGCAAAGTGACGCTTTGGACACTGTTGGATGGTAGTTGTCTCTATCACATAGTCTATGTGGTTGTGCAAAAATAAACAATTAAAGCAAGACACAAGGAAGGTGGCTCTTTTGGCCTTTTATTAATGTAGTTGCTAGGTTGTACATTAGAATACATATTTAAATGGACGAATGATTTCATACATAGTATTTCTTGAGTACCCAAGCATTCCAAGTATTTTTTAATTCCTTGCCTTCCATTGTAGCTAGCCTGTAGGCTCCAGGGGCTACCGTTTTTGTGATACGATAGGGCCCTTCCCAGTTAGCTGTCAGCTTGCCCTCTCTGTTTTGTTTGCCGGTGGCATTTGTCCTTCTTAAAACTAAATCGCCATCTTGCATGGGTCTGTGATGAACTTTCTTGTTGTAGGCCTTTGTTATCTGATCTTTGTATGCTGCCTGACGAAGTTCAGCTATGAGTCTGACTTCTATCAGTAGATCAAGGTCTTGTCTCAGCAAGTCATCATTCAACTCTGGTTGGTATGCTTGGATTCTGAAGGATGGCAGACCCACTTCTACTGGCAAGACAGCTTCGTGGCCAAAGGTAAGTCTGAATGGTGTTTCTCCTGTTGCCTCCTTCTCTGTCGTTCTGTTTGCCCACAGGACGTCAGGTATCAGATCTGCCCATTGGCCCTTGAGGTCTTCCAACTTCTTCTTCAGGGCGTTCAAAATTTGTTTGTTGGCAGCTTCTGCCTGCCCATTGCTTTGAGGATGAGCGACTGAGGCGTATGCCATCTTGACCTTCAGAGGTTCTAGATACTGCTGGAGGGGCTTGCAGTCAAACTGGGTGCCATGATCGAACACTATTGCCTGTGGGAGCCCAAGCCTTGTAGTTATTTGTTCCCAAATAAACTTGCAATAACCCGAAATTTAGGGCCAGAAAATTCTGCGGTTTATTAATGTTATTTTAATATTCTAAGTCCAAAAGGCCCGAATATTTGGACTGTTTATTTTTATTTCACAATCTTATCCGGGAATTGGGTCCCATAACCCATTTATTTCTCTTATATGGCGGGCCCTCATATTAGTAAAAGGGATATTTTATTTCCTTTTATTATTTAATTAGATAATTAATTATTTAATTAATTATTTATTTCTGATCAGTTGACTTTTACCGGTCTTCTTTTATTTCTCAACGGACTTTTGAACTGGTTATTTTTCCCTCTTTTCTCCTTGTGATTCACGGCCCTCTAGGGTTTATCCCCTTTATTTCTTTTTCTTTTGTTCTTTATTATTAAATAGGGAACAAAGCTCATAACCTAACTACCTACTTTCAATACAACTCAAAGCTCACAAAAGAACCCTAAACTTCCCTCTCTTGGCCGTGTATTTTTCGAGTGGACCAAGGGTGATTTGTCTTGTTTTCTTCCTAATCCAGGTAACTAGACTATTCCATTTAAATTTGGTACAAGTTATCTGTATAGTTAATTAGGATTGAATCATGGGAATCGATAGAATTAGTATCATGTTAGGACTAAGATTTTCGAATCATATGATGTAGTTTACCATGATATTTTCTTGATATTTCATGAATCTTTAATTGTTTTATTAATTTTTATGCATATAATGATTTATTTAATTATATATTTATATTGAATAATTGCATGATTAAGTGTTGGATCTTGTTCTTGATTTTTCGTGTGAAAGTCGAGTGTCATGTGATGATTTCATGCTAATTTTATGATGTTTTCTTGAATTATTATGATGATCTTGATTGTTTAATTGATAATGAAAGTCTTAAATTAAAAAGAATTATTTTGTTCTTGTTATATATGTATGTCGAGAGACTCATGGTAATTTAGAGGATTAAAAATCTGATTTTTATGATTGATCTTGATTAATCTTGAATTATTATTGTTAATCTTTGATTAATATTTAATTTAATCATGTTATTATTGAATCTTGAAATTGTTCTTGATGTACTATTTTGTCCCATAGAAGCCGTGTGATATGAGTGTCAAAAAGAATTGATTTTAATCTTGTTTTGGTCCAATCTTGATGATTTAATGTTTAAAGCATGAGTTTAATTGTTATTATCAAGCTTATTTGAGGAATTATTGATGATTGTATGTAATTAATTTAAAGTATAATTTTTGGTATTTTATTCTGAAAATGTCGAGTGGTATTAAGGATGAAAAATAGGATTTTCATCATGTTTAAAGCAATAATTGTTGATAATTGTTGATCTATATGATTAATTATTAATTTAAATGAATTATTTAATTGTTTATATGATTATTTAATGAATTTATGTTAATTATCATTTTGTTATTAAAATGTCGAGTGACCCTATTAAGTTTAGGATTAGTTTTAGTTTAATTTTTGGCTTATAATAATTTAAACGGTAATTTTAGGAATTAATATGATTAAAGGAATAAAAAGAATTAATAAAGATAAGTTGCAATATGAAGGAAAGGAATAATATGATAAAAAGGATAAGTTATAAGAAGATAAGAAGTATTGGTCTCACGATGACCATGTCGATAAGATAAGATAAGAGAAGATAAGATACGGACGCCCGTTTGGTGATACACGGGTCACCAGATTGGGTTAAGTTGAAGCCACTGCCCTACTGCGGTCTCTGGGCAGTTCTGGATCTTAAGATGTGTAGTCGTCTAAGTAGTAGTACACGGGCTACTATTTAGGAGTTATGGCCATAGCTTAGGCTTAGTTCTTGCAAAGGAGAGCTGCGGGTAGAATACACGGGTTCTTCCCGGCGCATTTTAGGAAAGTTGAGATGTACACGGGCATCCTTACGAGCTATAATGACCGGTCCAATAAGATGGTTAAAAGATGGGTTTGGGTAAAATATGATAAGATAAGTATTTCACGGGATAGATAAGGATATATATATGTATAAATGTATTTATATGATGTATATGTATGTTTCTGTATATGTTATGTATTGTTTATGTATGGTTAAGTCTTTCGCTGCATACGTCTGACAGGTATGTTCTTGTATGTATTTCGAGATGTATTTTTATGTGTATTATACGAGTATTTGTATGTATTTTCGTATGTATTTTGGTATGTATTTTGATACGTATTTTATCTGTATTTTATACGTATGTTGTATGTATTTCTAACCATATTTTACAGGTATATTTATACGTATGTTGTTTGTATTTTTATACGTATTTATCTGTATTTTTATACGTATTCAGTCTGTATTTTTATACATATTTTGTACGTATTTTTGTACGTATTCTGGTATGTATTTTTATACGTATTTATATGTATTTTTGTATGATTTTCTTGAATTGATTCTATGCTATTATACGGCTAATGGTCCCTCATTTAAGCGGGACAACCTAGTTACTCGCCACTGACGGTGGACCCCCCCATTTCAGGTGATGAAACCGAAGCGTAAAGTGGGCTTACGTTGGTTCGGAATGTGTGTTTCGCTAAGTCTTAGGGAACCCGTAGTCTGTTTTATGTTTTCCATTTATTCTTTTATTAGTTTATCCCAGTCTGTTGGGAAATAACAGTAGTATTATGTATTTTGGTATTCTTCATGGACTTTTGGGATTTTAATTCTATTTTACTAGTTAATAAAATGACTATTGAACCTTAATGTTATTATTGTTAGTAGTATTTATGTTTGGTAATGATCCAATTGTCGATTTCCTTCGTAAATCGACAGCCTAGAAAAGTCGGGTCGTTACAAAACTTCTTCACCTGGGCAGCTGTGATGGACACTATTGGTATGGCCTCGATCCATTTGGTGAAGTAATCTATGGCCACTATCAAAAATTTTCTCCCCCCTTTACCTTTGGTGAATGGACCAAGGATGTCCATTCCCCATTGGGCAAATGTTATTGGGTTGAGTATTGGTTGTAGGTCATTTGGCGGCGTGTTGATCATGTGGGGCCAGTAGTAGCCGGCACGAATGGCCTTCAGAGCTAAGGCTTTGCCACCAATGTGATTTCCACAAATACCCTCATGGATTTCCTCGAGGATTTTTTGAGCTTCGAATTTCGTGGCACATCTTAGCAGAGGGAGATGGAAGGACTTTTTGTAAAGTATTCCTTGGAACACACAATACCATGTTGCCTATCGTCTTACCTTGGCAGCCAATGTTTTGTCTGCCGGTAGGACCCCTGTGTTTTTGAACTCTAGGATGGGATGAAACCATTCCCCCTCTGTGTTGCTAATGACACCAACTGCCAAGCTTTCAATAGCCTTTCCCTGACGTAACTCGATCATGACATGTCCTCCTAGTTCAGATAGTGGTGAGGTCGCCAGTCGAGCCAGAGCATTTGCCTTTTGATTGTCGTCTCGTGGGACCAATTGCTTCTCAAAAGACACTAGTTGTTGAATCAATTGCTTTAGGTGATCTCTGTATTTAACAATGGTGGGTTCCCGAGCTTCTGCTGTGCCTTCCATTTAGGTTGCCACTAACTGAGAATCTGTGATTAACTTCAATCTCTTTGTCCCGGCGGCAATGCATAGCTGGATGCCAGCTATTGCTGCCTCATATTCAAATTCGTTGTTAGTGGCTTTGAAATTAAACCGCAAAGCGTAACGGTGCATTGTGCCATCTGGGCTGGTTATCTCGACGCATGGCCGTCAGTGTATACCGTCCACACCTCAGAGGGATCAGTGGTTGAGAATTGTGTTTCTATGATGAAGTCTGCCAGGGCTTGTGCCTTGATGGCATTCCTTGGTCGGAAGGAGATGTCGTATTCTGATAGTTCAATTCCCCATTTCATCATTCGCCTAGAGACTGCCAGCTTTTGCAAGGCTTTCTCCAATGGATGGTTGGTTAACACCATAATTGAGTGGGCATCGAAGTATGGCCGCAAGCATCTTGCCGCCACCATAACTGCGAATGCCAGTTTTTCTACGGATGTGTATCTGGTTTCAGCTCCTGTAAGCACATGGCTGACAAAGTAAACTTGCAGCTGCACCTTCTCTCGTTTCACCAACAGTACGACTGCTACATGCTGTCATTTGCAGAAACATACAGTTGTAGTTGTTCTCCCTCTTCTGGACGTGTCATGGTTGGCAGCATCTTGAGATGGTCCTTGAATTTTTGGAAGGTGTCTGATTGCTCAACTCCCCATTCAAATTTTTTGTTGGACCTCAGTACTTTGAAGAAGGGTAGTGCTTGAGATGCAGACTTGGCCATGAATCTATTGAGGGCTGCCATCCTGCCTGTCAACTTCTGTACATCCTTGATTTTAGTAGGCTCTGCCATATCTACTATAGCTTTGATTTTGTCTGGGTTGGCATCTATGTCCCTCTTAGATACCATGAACCCTAAGAATTTCCCTGACGTTACTCCAAATACACACTTCTTGGGGTTTAAGTTCATTTGAAATTGTCTCAGAGTTGCAAAGGTTTCTTGTAGGTTAGCCAAGTGATCCCCTGGCGTCTTGCTTTTGACAATGGTGTCATCCACATATACCTCAGCATTTCTCCCTTTCAGCTTTGCAAAGACCATGTCGACTAGTTTTTGGTATGTTGCCCCTGCATTTTTCAACCCAAAAGGCATGGCCTTGTAACAGTAGACGCCAACATCTGTAATGAAGGCTGTCTTTGGTCTGTCGGATTCAAACATGCTGATTTGGTGATAACCTGAAAAGGCATCCATGAAACTAAGTAATGCGTGGTTAGGAGTGGAATCTACTAGTTGATCTATCCTTGGCAGTGGATAGCAGTCTTTAGGATAGTGGCGGTTGAGGTCTGTAAAATCAACACACATCTGCCACTATCCATTTGCCTTTTTTACCATTACAACATTAGCAAGCCACTCAGGATAGTCACAAGGTTCCATGAACCCTACTAATAACAGTTTGTTTTTTTCATTAGCTACAACATCATTTTTTTCAGCAGAGAAGGATCTCTTCTTCTGCTTTACAGGCCTAACATTCTCATCTACGTTAAGTCTATGTTGGATTACAGAAGGGTGGATGCCAGGCATCTCATCAAGCAAAAAATCAGCATTGGCTTGCAGTAGTTGGACGAAATTGATCTTCATATCAGCTGGCAGCTTCTTGCTCACCTTGACTGTTCTGGAGGTGTCGGTGGCAGACAGGGGTACTTCCTCAACCTCATCTTCTGGTTCAGCTCGAGGTGTCTTGTCGTCCTCAGGCCGACCGTGAAACCTCTGGCTCCCTCTTTCTTTTCTTCTCAGTCCTGGGCGGTGGTGGTGGGGGGGGGGGCTTCATGGCTATCACATAGCAAGAGCGAGCAACCTCTTGGCTGCCTCTTATCTTTCCTGGCTGGCCATCATCAGCTATGTAGAGCATAGTCAGATGGTAGGTTGACGGTATGCCCTTGATGTCATTAATCATTAGCCTCCCCATGATGGCATTATAGGCTGCCGGTATGTTGATGACCAGGAACTCCACCATTGCCCTCTTGACCTGTCTGCCTTCTCCCAGCTGGACTGGCAGTTTGATGATGCCGTCTGGAGTAACTCTAGCCCCCGTAAACCCGCTAATGGAGTAGTGCACTGGCTTCAAGTATTTTTCTTCTATTCCCAGCTTGTCAAAGGCCTCCCTGTAAAGTATATTGGCAGAGGAACCGCCATCGACCAGGATGCGATGGACCTTGCAGTTGGCGATTGAAAAAGTGATTACCAAGGGGTCATCATGAGGGTATATGATCCCCTTGGTGTCCTCTGCTGAGAACGTCATTTCTGGCACATCTGCCGGTCCAGGCCAGTGCCTTTGATTGTTGAAGTTTACTTGGTGCCTTACCTCCTTCAGACTAGCTTTGGCGCCGCTAAGTGTACCCCCATGAACGGGCCCACCTGTGATTGTGAAGATCTCATCCTTGTGTTCTTGTTGTTTATCCTTCCCCTTCCATCCTTTAACGCCAGGCTGGCGGTGGATGAACTCCTCCTTTCTTTTGTATTGGGCAAATCGCCCCTGTCGGACTAAGTCCTCAATGTTTTCTTTCAAGTGGGCACACTCATCAGTCATGTGCCCATAGTCATTGTGAAACTCACACCACCGCCTTGGATCACGGTTCAGTGTGGTCATCTTCTTTGGCCTCCTCCACTTCTCGTCTTCCTTGTGGAGGGCATAGATTCTCGATTTAGGTACTGACAACTCAGTATAATTGCCGTACCTTTCTGTCCTCTGTTTCTTCTCTGTTACCGCGACCTCTTTCCGGTCTGGGCCGCGATTGTAGTATTCTTTCCTTTCGAACAGGGCCTCCCGCTTGTATTCTTTCTTGCCTGTCTTTTCCTCTACCACTTTCTTCTCGGTATTCGGGTTGCCAGCCCCCCGACTGAATTCCTCAGCCCTGATATACTCGTTGGCTTTTCCCAGAACTCCGGCCAATGTTGTCAGATTTTTCCTGCCTAGATATTAGCGGAAACGACCATCACGTAATCCTGACATCAACGCAAGGATTGCAACCTCTTGTTGCATGTCAAGAATAGTGACGGCCTCGGCCGTAAACCTTGCTATGAACTCCCGCAGGCTCTCACCCTGCTTCTGCTGCATCCCCATCAATTCGCTTGTCAGCCTCTGCCGCCTCTTATTGCTAACGAAATGTGCGAAAAATCTCTGAGCCAAGTCGTCCCACCTTGAGATAGTGTAGGATGGCAGCGACTTGAACCACTTCTGGGCAATGCCAGTCAGCGTGGTTTGGAAAACCCGACACCATGCACTGTTGGCAGTTGTGTACAGCTGCATGTGCCCTTCGTAGGCAGAGATGTGATCCTCAGGGTCGGTGGTGCCGTCATACTTGCTGGTCGGCATCTTGATCTTAGGAAGATCCTCATCATTGATGGCAGCTACAAATGGAGTCCCTTGGGGTTGAACCCTGCCGGCCGCTACCGGGCAGCTTCTCCTCCTAACTACTTCTATGGCATTCTCAGGCCCGGGCTGGAAATTGTCAAACCCAGGGGGCGGTTGCATTTCCTCATTTCCATGTGGTGTGTGTGGGTTTCCATGGACAGTCGAACTGTCCCATTCCAAATCTTCTGCCTCCTCCGCATGCAGAGACTACGTCTTGGAGATTGGCATTACTACGATTGGGACCCTCGGTCCCTTCTTCTTTTCTCCCGAGCCGGAATTCGGGGTGGTTCCAGTCAGAGCGTTGAGTACAGCAGCAACACTGGCTAGTTGCTCAAGTGTGAACAGGGCCAGTGCTTCAAGATTAAGCGGGGTACCTTTTCCATCCCCTTTTAACCCGTTATTAGTCCAGGTTTTTTCGCTGTGAGGTGTTTGTTCCCCAGTTGCATTGTTTGCATGGTTTCCATTATTTCCGTTGTCCTGTGATGCCATTTTCAGAGGTTCAATTTTCTTGAATGTCTAAGACTTTGTCAGAATGTTTCTTGATTTTTTGGTGAATCTTTTACGTAAGCTTTTTGTAAAGACTCCCCACAGACGGCGCCAATTGTTCCGACAAGTCTCAGTGCCTCCGGAAGCGGTTGCTGTTCTTGGTGTCTTGTGATGGTGAACTGCACAATGAACAAACGGTGAGCTGACCCCAGGGTGTTTCCGGGGAAAGACCCTCCGATGCTTAAGTCAGCAATGGGATTCAATGAGAGAGAAATAGAGAGAGAGAGAGTTTGTAGGTGAAAGAGTATGTACCTTTTTATGGTGAGATCATCTCCTATTTATAAGAGAGAGGTTTAACACCCTGCCGGCCTGTATGAAGGCTGGCAGGGACACGTGTCCCATGGGGACTGGTCATGTAGATCGTGTGTTCAGAGTTAGTTATAGCTCTGAGTGGGTCGCCACGTGTGAGTCCCTCATAGGTTGAGTTAGTTAGTTTGTTAGTGAGTGGGGTGTGTGCACTTGAGTGGTGCCCTGAATGGGCGCCACGTGGTGTATTGGGTCCACTGCTAAAAGATTCCCTTTGGCTTTTAATAGCTGCCAGTTATAGGCTGGCAGCTCTTGGGTCCGGCAATGTGTGGGTTATGGGTTGGCGGTCGTGACGCCTGGTAGCCGGCACCGCTAGGTGCTGGCGGTTGACATCTTGGCTGGGACGTCAGTAGAGTGGACCTGCCGGTGTAACGGTAGGCCCCCATACAGATACAATATTTTTATAGATATTAAGGGTAAATTATATTCTAAGTGTTAGTTAGTTAGTTAGTTAGTTGTCCTTAGTTAAGGTTAGTTGGTACTATTCTCTATATATACTCTGTATTTTTTTGTTTCTCTTCAATTAATAAGAATAGTAAATTATTCTTGTTATTTTCTCTCAAATATGTTTAGATTAACTCACATGGTATCAGAGTAACAACTCAATCTGGGTAGATTTTGAGTGATTAATTTCATGTTTTATTTTCGTATTTTTTTTACTCAATCTTCTCCCAATTTTTGCTTAGGGTTGGATTTTTTAAGAATCGATTCAGCACATTTGTTATGTTGCTGCAATCGATGTGCATTTCTAAGTGCAATTTGTGCTTTGTTTCGTGATGTCTGCTGATTGAGATATGGATGCCTCTTCAATTTGTGATTCTGAGGTAAATGATACTAGAAAAATAGGCATTATTGATCCTTTAATTTCTTTGTTGCATATTCTGATAATCCAGCTGCTTCCCTAACGACTGTAGTTTTCAATGGTATAAATTAAGGCTGTGCACCGGTCCAGGACCGAACCGGAACCGGTTGGACCGGTGGACCGGAATCCACAGTTTTTGTGGACCGGGACCGGACCAGTTCAAACCGGTTTCTATTTTTTTTTTAAAAAAAAAATTTCCCTCTAACCGGTCCGAGTTTGGACTGGACCAGACTGGAATTCAAGTTACACTTTTTTATATAAAAAATTTATTTATTATTTTTTTTAGATTCTGGTCCAAACCGGAATTTACCGGGTGTAGACCGGACCGGACCGGTGGACCGAAATCGCAATTTTCATGGACCGGATCGGTCCGGTTCCGGTCTAAATTCCGGTCTGGACCGGTTTATGAACACCCCTAGTTCAAATTACTTGAGATTGAGTAGAAAACTGTATAGATCATTAGATGCTAAAAATAAAATTGGTTTTATTGATGGTACCATAACACAACCTGAATCTACTCATAAAGATTATGCCAAACGGAAACAATCAAGTAGATTACATGGTAGGTTCTTGGATTATGAGTTCTATGACAAGTGAAATTAGTGATGATTTTTCTTGTGTAGAGACAACGTATGAATTGTGGTGTGACATTAAGGAACGTTTTGGTCAAACTAATGGAACTTTGGTTTTTCAACTTAAAAAGGTAATAGGAAACCTTGAGCAAGAAAGTATGTCTGTACAAGCTTATTTTGGTAAGATGAAAAGATTATGGGATGAGCTTCATAGCTTGAGTAAGAAACCTAAAGTTCTTGTGGTGTTCTTGACAAATGTACTTGTTGTTATGTCAAAGATGTTTCTGAACTTGAACAAGATGATAGATTAATGCAGTTCTTGATGGGTTTGAATGTTGGTTTTGATAATGTTGTTACTAACATTCTTTCAATGGATCCTCTACTAAATATAGACAAAGCATACTCAATTGTATTGCAAGTGGACAAACAGAAAGAAGTAAGTGCTCTTACTAATGGACTGCCTGAATCAAATGCTTTAGTTGCACATAAAACTGAGGATAGTAATTCAAGATTTGTTACTAACAATAACATGAGAAACAATACTCAATGAAAAAGGGACTGGAAGAAAGAAAGAATGGAAATAAAATGTGATGTCTGCAAAGCAAGAGGACATAATTTTGATCAATGCTTTAAGGAGATAGGGTATCCTAACTGGTACAATGCCTTAAGGAATAGGAAATCTAATGCAAATATGCCTAGGCTAGCTGCAAATGTTGCTTCTGAAGACTGTGACTCCGAGACTCCTTTGGAGGATGGTGAAGAAAATGGTGTGAATGCTTCTGTGGTGTCTTCTTATATGTCAAGAAGTAATCAAGGCTATGAAAAAAATGTCTACCTCTTCTTCAGGACCATCTGGATATGCATATGCCAATTGTTCAGGTTTGAATATTCCTAATTCTGCTTATGCTTTAAATTCCTTTAAAGGTTATGATAATAATATTTGAATTATAGATTATGGGACTAGTGATCAAATGGTTTATGATTCTAGCTTGTTATATAATAAAAGAAAACTTTAAAATGGTATTAAGGTAGGGTTTCCTGATGGAAATGTTATGCTAGTTATGTGGTGTGGCACAGAAGTTCTTGCATCAAATTTACTCTTGAATGATGTCCTTTTGGTAGAAGAATTTAGACACAATTTGTTGTCTGTAAATAAATTGGTCGAGAATACAAATCTGTAAATTGTATTTTCCAAAGGTGCCCGTGTTTTCCAGGACCCTTGTAAGAATGAAGTGGCAAAAGGACATAAATTTCAAGGCCTTTAGTGTGTGAGATCTACTATTTTGGATAGAAATATCAATAAAAGTACTGTGTGTGAGGTAGGAAATTGTAATAATGTAGTAGCTGAATCTTTTTTCTTTGGAAGTCAGTTTGGTAAGAATAAAATAGATGAAAAGATACACTTGTTTCATGCTATATTTGAACACATTTCTTTGTCAAAAATGAGTATATGGATGAATGCAAATGCTCTAGTTTAAAATCTTAGGCAAAATTGACACCACCGGTCCATACTATTTACCATCTGCCCATATCAATCCCAACTATTGAGTATCCATCATGATGTGATCCGACCTCCAACATCCATGATCCAAAATGGTAAACTTGTGACAATGGTAACTCAAGGCTTACGTGACATGGTTGGATTAACTTTTCGTTTAACCCAAGTCCATTTTAATTTTGTTTATTAACTTACATTCAGTCTGTTTTTATTTTAAGTTGTTATTTAAAATTTCGGATTTTATTTTATAATCGAATATTTTGGGTTTTAATTAAATTAGGAATTATTTAAGTTATTTGGTAATTAATCATCACTGATTATTATCAATTAACTAGAAATTAGTTTAGTCAAGTTCCAAAAGGCGAGTCAAGTGAAGCATTCAAGGCTGAAATCAACAAGCAAATGAAGAGGAGTCAACAAGAATTAATGAAGAGCCAAGCAATCAGTTCCCCTTCTTAAAGAAGATTGCAAGAACTAAGAGGCTGATCTTGTAACTTACAATGGTTGATTTTGCACCATTAAAATGTTATCCTCTTATCATTAGTCTATCCTCTTATCCTTAGATTCTGATTAGGTTGCAATGATTAATTTTGCATTAATGTTATCCCGTATCTTTAGGCTATCCTCTTATCCTTAGATTCTAATTAGGCTAGCCTTTAGTTTTATTATAAATATGACCCTTGAGCACTAATGAAAAATAGCTTGAACTTGAATTTTAAAAAAAAAACTTGTCTTTGGTATTTCTCTATGAAATCCGAAATTTCTCCTTTGCTTGTCTAATTCTTGGAAAAATTAGGCTGTGTTCTTAGGAATCAATTTGAAGAATTTGGTGGTGATTTTCTGTAACCAAATTCGACAAGTTGTTGCCCAAGTTTTTCGAATTTGGTGGTGATTTCTATATCCATCTTTGAGCTTACATCTATCTATGATTTTTAGTGGCTAGTCCCTTGTAATCTTCTTGTGTTACAACAAGGTTACAATATTTGGTGGCCCATGCAGGTCTAGCCACCTTTCTCCTCCACAATATCAGGCCCAATCATCCAAACACCCGAAAACAGCCCCACCATTCCTTTTATTCACGACCCAAAAAAAATTATTATGGCAAACCCTCCTTCAAATTGGCAAGGATATTTACAGAAAAGTGAAGAAGAGAAGGAGAGCTTGAAAGGTCAAATGGCTACCATGCAAACCCAAATGGAAGATTTAATGAGAAGACTCATTAGACAAAGAGAAGACACACCTCCTCAAAGTGGTAAAAGTAGTGAAGAAGAAGAAGAGGATGAAACTTTGAGATCAAGACCAAATAACGATATCAAAGTTGATATTCCAGAATATGATGGAAGACTTGATGCAAATGATTTCATTGAATGGTTAAGCACAGTAGAAAGAGTGTTTGATTAAAAAAAACACACCAAAAAACAAGAAGGTAAAGATTGTTGCTTTGAAACTCAGAAAGTATGTGTCCACTTGGTGGTCAAATGTTTGTGCAAAAAGACAGAGGCAAGGCAAAGAAATGGTTAAAACATGGCCTAAAATGAAGAAATTGATGAAAAGTTAGTTTTTTACCAACTTACTACATGCAAGAAAATTTTCAGAAAAATTTAAAACAGGGTACAAAATCTTTAGAGGAGTATGCAAGAGACTTTGAGGGTCTAACAATGAACTCATAACGTTGGTTCGTTTTCTGGGTGGATTAGATCCAAAAATTGCTCATGTTGTAGATGTTAGTTCAATGTATACTCAAGAAGGGGGGGTTGAATTGAGTATGTGTGTTTTTTTCAATCGTTTTCAAGGTTTGTTTATCTTTTTGTGAGAACAACGGTAGAACAGTAAATAAAGAGTAGGGACACAAAGATTAACGAGGTTCGACTTCTAAACAAGCCTACGTCCTCCACTCTCTCACCAATATTATTAATCAACTCTGAATAATAACAAGGTTACACACTCAATTAAATGCTACAACTCTGTAACACTTAATTCCCCAACTATTAACTCTAACAGTTCACTCAGTGCTCACAGAACACTCCCCAACCACTTCCCTCTAAGTGATTCAAATATTACAAACTCAAATCTCCGTAAGTTTTCTCTTAAAGATGGATATAGAGATGGTTTTGCTCTAAGGATAGACTCTAAGAAAATATGACTTGGTTTTCTTTGGAGAGCAAAAGTCTTGCTAGGGTTTTTGCAAAGATTGTTTTTATATGCCAAGAAAAATCGTGCCCTAGAAGTGTGCTTGGAGACTTGCCTAAATTGTGCACACAAGCTCAGCTGACACAAGTACAAAGGCACCTATTTCAGACCTTTGTCTCCTTCCACTACATGTAGTGGAAAGTACACAAGAGTCCAAACAAGTACATTGCAAAGCTGATTTGGTGAATCAATTTGGCAGATTTCCAAAACATAAGTGATCAATATTTTTCAAATAAATTTTCAAAAATAATTTTGAACACAAAATTTGTACAGATCACTTAAGTGCACGTGTGTAATACCGAGGTCTGTTCCCACAGTGGTCTCAGTACTACTAAGTCTACATCTGGCAAAGAGAACTGTTCCAAGCTTGTTCTTAGCTTGTTCTTGGCCTGTTCTCTTTACTGGATATAAACTTGAAATATTTTTACTCTTTACTTAAAAACACTAATAATATTTTCCTAAGCCTATTTTACAAGAAGATCCTAGAAATATAAAAAATAAATAACTCCAAGCTGTTGGCTTCTGATCTTCAAGTATCTCAAGGCCTTCAAGGTTGCCTTAATAAGTCCTCACTTGATTCAACCTGTTCAAACACAAATATGCATAGACATCAAGTATAGAAAACTGGTTTGTCATCATTCAAATCAAACATGGTTCAACAATTTACCCCTATTTGATGATGATCACAAACCATGAAGTTCCCCCTGAGAACAGTAACCAATTGTTTCAAAATAAAACAACTGTTTAGAGGAACTGGTCTTGCACTGTGCCTGTAGTCAGATTCAAAATCTCAGAGAATTAAAAATACACAACAGACTAAAGCACAATTAGACTGATTGCAAGAGTCAGTCACTCATCACATTACTCAATTTATTATTGAGTTTCAGCATTAAACCTGTAACCTGCAAGACTTATCAATTGTCAAATGTAGCAAGAGAAATTTTCAAGTTCACTTGGAAGAGTTTCTTCCAGTTGGGATGGATAGGAGCACTTGATCTGAATTCAAGGTACTCCTAGGCATAAAGTTGGGCCATCTCTAACAAGGTCTGAACCTTGTTCAAGTTGCTACACTTGACACTAGGAACTTCACCTGTCCTATTCCCCCTTTTGGCATAATCAAATGACAAAATTAACATAGCACACAAATTAGGAGAAGGCAACAAGTAAAGTCAACACAAGCATAATATAAACACAGCATTCTAGAGATGTTATCCCAAAAGTGAGTACCTGCAACTCACAATCCCAATTGTCAAAGTGGATACAGAAGTTTAAAATTATACAGACTAGGACCATTCTGCAGAGAAATTGTTTAGCAGAAATGGTCAAAAACTAGAGAGAGGAATTGTTCAAAGAAACTAGAGAAAAGATAGTTTGAGAGAAATGTTAGTAGGGTAGGGGGTAAGCTAGGAATTGTTAGAGTTAGCATCATCATCAGAATCCTTAGTTGAATCCTCATCCTCCTTTTCTGTACTCTCCTCCTGCTGCTTTTTCTTAACTCGGGCAATGTTGGGAAATGGTCTCTTAGTGGTCTTGGGCTTGAAGGTGGAAGAGGAGGCAAGCTTTTCTTCATGGGAGTCCAACCGTGCTGATATGTTCTTTATAGATCCATCCAGAGAAGTGCACAGGGCATTCACACTAGCCATCATCTGTTGCAGTAGTTCCCCATGTGTTTGCACCTATTTGGACAATGACCCAGTAGCCTCCTCAGACCTTGAACTGCTTGTTCTTCTGACCCCTGTGGCCCTCTCTTCATCCCTCATTTTCATCATACCACCCTCAAAAGTCATCCCTTTTTGACCTAGGATCTGGTTGGTGAGGACAGACATTTTCTTGACCTCACCACTCAGATGTACCTTCTTACCTTGGAAAATAAAAGTAAGCCAGGCACCATAGGGTAGAGAGTGATTTGACCTTTCCAGAATGCTAACCATGTGCGCTAGCATGAGACCAGGGAGACTCAACTTAACTTTCTCATACAGACAGTAGATAATCACAGCATCCATTTTTCTTACATCCATTCTGCCCTGCGTCCTAGGGAGTACTATCTTAGAGGCTACTGTATGGAACAACCTCATCACTGGTTCCCTTAGTTGGCCAATAACATAGCCAGAACCATCATTTGGAGGACCAGTAAAGAGAGTGGTCTGTATGTGTTCTGTACTGACCTCAGGAATAGTAGGCCAGATGTCTTTTGAATAGTCACAGAACCCACTTCTTGGTACACCCAGTACCTCCCCTAGAATCTTCTTTTAAAGAGTGATGTCGACCCCCTCGACCTCAACACAGTTCTCAAAAAAAATCCAACCTCTTATCAAACAACCCCTCCCAACCCTGGAAATCTATAGCCTCCTTAAACTCCTCTAAAAAGGGTTGACTCATCCAGCACTTAGGACATGCAAACCCAAACAAGACACCCCTACCACTTAATTCAAATAGTGATTCAGAAGTGGTCTTACCTTTCTTCTTGACAGATGCCTTTTCAGGAGCAGAGTCAGCCTTCCTCTTCTTTTCAGTTGGGAGTTTGGTTGCAGGCTTGGGGCTCTCAGAAGGTTTTCCCTTCTTTGCTACGCTCTTCATTCTTTTCTTCTTTTCATCCTTCTTTCCCTCTGAAACCTTCTCAGCAGGCTCCCTTTTGATTTCTTCTTTACAGACCCGTGTCCTCAATGGCCTTGTCCTCTTTCCAGTCTCTTTTTCCCCCTGTACTACCCCAGTTATTTCGACATCCATGTCCTGTGCATGTGTGTCATCATCCTGCTTCTCTGTCTCTTCCTTCTCAACTTCTTTCTCCTCAGTGCTTGGCACTGGTTTCTCTGTGGTCTGAGGGGTTTTTGAAGGTGTCTTTTGTGGTTGTGGAGAAGGTGATGGGGTTGTTTCCTTTTGTGGTGAAGAGGGTGGTGGAGTTTTGGAATTTGGTGGTGAGGGTGGAGGAGGAGTGGATTTTGAGGGTGATGGTGATTTTTGTGGAGGTGAAGAGATAGTAGGCTGTGGAAAGGGTTGTTTAGGTGATGGAGAGGGTGATGGCTTAGATGGTGAAGGAGTTCTCTGAGGTTGAGGTGGTGGTGATTTAGGGCTTGGTGGTGGAGTAGATTTCTCTTTGGGCTTACATGTAGCCTTTGATTCAATAACTGTTTCTGTTGTGGCTTGGTCCTTGACCTCTTCTTGCTTCTCTTCTGCATGGTGGTGTTCAGCAACCACTGCAGTACTCGATTCCTTCTCAACCTTAGAAGGTGTGAAACTAGGAGATTGACTTAGTCCTCTGCTTTTCTTCCTTGCAGCTTTGTTCTTCTTTCTTCCCATTTTTTATTGAATCAATTAGAGAGAGAGAGACGGTTAGAGATTTCAATGTGAAAGAATGAATTAAAATGAAGAAAAATCGCAGTTATTAGAACAGATAAGATGGAAGTTACTTTACACTGTTCACAACGGTCACATGTCAGAACAATTAAATCCTCAATTTCAAAATTGAGGGTTCAACAATAAATTGATATAACCGTTGTAGGGGTCTGGTCTGACGATGGTCTGACGCTGATCTGTATATATTAAAAACTTGAGGCATCTTTTAGTTAGGCAACTTAGAGATACCACACATTGGAACAGCATCGACATAAGAACTTTGAGACCACTTGCATATATGACATTTAAAAGTTAACTAACCCTGCTTATGTACACTAAGGATCAAAAAGTCAAACATAGCCAAAAAGGGAAAGATAAGTCCTAAGGAACTAGGATCTAGTCCTTACCATACCAAGTAATGTGCGGAGTTTGACAAACACTCCCCTGCTTAGGGGTTTAGTGAAAATATCAGCCAATTGTTCTTCAGATCTGCAAAATTCAAGATTCACATTTCCTTTTTCAACATTGTCTCTGAGAAAATGATGTTTAATTTCAATATGTTTGGTTTTAGAGTGCTGGACAGGATTTTTAGAAATGTTTATAGCACTGGTGTTATCACACAATATGGGAACACTTTCGGAACAGACCCCAAAATCCTTGAGTTGTGTCTTTATCCAAAGCAATTGAGCACAGCACAAAGCAGCAGCTATGTACTATGACTCAGCTGTGGATAAGACCACTGAATTTTGTTTCTTAGATCCCCATGATATGAGACAAGAACCTAAGAAGTGAGCCATTCCTGAAGTGCTCTTCCTGTCAACACTAAAACCAGCATAGTCAGCATCAGTGTATCCTAAAAGATCAAAATTACTTCCCTTTGGATACCATAAGCACATGTCCTCTGTACCACTCAGGTACCTAAACATTCTCATAACAACTTTTAGATGAGACTCTTTTGGGTTGCTTTGAAATCTAGCACACAACCCAACTGAGAACACTATGTCTGGTCTACTAGCTGTTAAGTAGAGAAGTGAGCCAATCATACCTCTTTATAGCTTATCCTCAACATCCTTTCCTTTCTCATCTAGGCTCAGTTTAGAAGAGGTAGGGATAGGTGTGTCATAGGATTTGCTATCTTGCAGACCATATCTCTTGAGCAGCTCCTTAAGATACTTTTGTTGGTGGATCATGATTCCATCATCCACTTGCTTAATTTGGAGCCCTAGGAAGAAGCCAAGTTCTCCCATCATACTCATCTCAAATTCACTCTTCATTAGGTCTGCAAACTCATCACACAAAACAGAATTAGTAGCCCCAAATAAAATATCATCAACATATACCTGGACCACTAACAGATCTGTTCCCCTTTTCTTTATGAATAGAGTTTTGTCCACTGAACCTCTCTCATAATGATTTTCAATAAGAAAACTAGATATTCTCTCATACCAAGCACGAGGGGCTTGTTTGAGGCCATAAAGAGCTTTGTCTAACTTGTAGACATGATCTGGACAAACTCTATCCTCAAAGCCAGGGGGCTGTTCCACATACACATCTTCTTTCAAATAACCATTTAGAAAAGCAATTTTAACATCCATTTGAAAGAGTTTAAAGTTCATGTGGGCAGCAAAGGCAATTAAAATTCTTATTGCCTCAAGCCTGGCTACTGGAGCAAAGGTTTCATCATAATCTATTCCCTCTTGTTGGTTAAACTCTTGAACCACTAGCCTAGCCTTGTTTCTGACCATAGTACCAGAGTCATCCATTTTGTTTCTGAAGACCCGTTTGGTTCCAATAACTGACATCTCATTGGTTCTTGGTTCAAGATGCCAAACCTGGTTTCTTTCAAACTGGTTTAACTCATCTTGCATGGCTAAGATCCAATCAGGATCAGTTAGTGCAGTCTTATAGTCAGTTGGTTCTATGTGAGATAAGAAGGAGAAGTAAGCACAGAAGTTTTTCCAAACAGAATTTCTAGTTTGGACTCCTTTTGATAAATCACTAATGATTTGATTAGAAGGATGAGAGCTTCTTTGCTTAAAACATGCTCTTTCTTACAACATTCGAGTCACCTAAGTTAGAACCAATGTCTGTACTGGTTCCCCCTATTTCATTTTCATTTTGAGAGGGTGGACCAGTTTCTTCAGTGTTCTGTCCCACTCCATCTTCAGTTGGATGGGCAAGAGAGTCACTGAGTTCAACAACCTGTTTAGCATTTGCCTCTGCTGCACCAGACCCATTGTTGTTTTTAGGAGGAGTTGGGGGGTCTGGTTCAGCAGTGTTTTCTAGTTCAGCTCCAGTGAAATTTGTCATCCCAATATCAAAGCCTTCATCATCATCTACCTGCACAGGCTTGTTGAACATGTTAGTTTCATCAAATAACACATGGATACTCTCTTCAACACACAAGGTTCTTTTGTTGAAAACTTTATATGCCTTGCTATAAGGAGAATACCCAATAAAAACAGCTTCATCACTCCTGGGGTCGAACTTGTCCAAACTGGTCTTACCATTGTTGTGTACAAAACACTTACAACCAAATATTCTTAAATGTTCAATGTTTGGTTTTCGACCCCTTAGAATTTCATAAGGTGTTTTTCTTAGTATTGGTCTTAGCATAACCCTATTGAGTATGTAGCATGATGTACTCACAGCATCAGCCCAAAATTTCTTGGACAGACCACTCTCTAGAAGCATGGTTCTAGCCATTTCTTCTAGAGTGCGATTCTTTCTTTCAACTACTCCATTTTGTTGTGGAGTTCTGGGGGCTGAAAAGTTGTGAGAAACACCATGCTCCATACAATAAGTTATGAAGCTAGCATTATCAAACTCTGATCCATGATCAGATCTGATAGATTCTAACTGATGATTGATCTTGTTCTGGACCTGTTTCACTAAAATTTCAAATTCATCAAAAGTTTCATCTTTGTATTTCAAGAATATGGTCCAAGTGAAACGAGAGTAATCATCAACTAAGACAAATACATAACTAAAGCCATTTCTACTTTGTACACGCATAGGTCCACATAAATCCATGTGTACAAGTTCAAATGGTCTAGAGGAACTAACCACTTTCTTTGGTTTAAAAGATGATCTCACATGTTTGCACTTTGCACACTCTTGACAGAGCTGGTCTGCCACATATTTGATGTTAGGTAAACCTATCACCAAATCTTGTGTTCTCAACTTGTTGAGCAAAGTGAAGCTAACATGTCCTAATCTCTTATGCCAAAGCCATTGGTCATCCTCTACAACACTAAGGCAGAGGGCACTGTCCTGTGGAATTTGACTTAATTATGTAATATACACATTGTTATGCCTTATTCCTTCACAGACCAGTTCCCCTGTCTTAGGGTTCACTATGTGACAAGTGTTTGATTCAAAATTCACTTTATTTCCCTTGTCACATAGTTGAGATATGCTCAAAAGGTTATGTTTCAAACCTTCTACATAGTAAACTTTGTCAATTGCTTGGGAGAGTGACTTACCAACCTTACCTACTCCTTTGATAAGTCCTTTGCTATTGTCACCAAATGTCACGTGCCCTCCCTCGAAGGCAGTGAGTGAAAGGAATTGTTCTTTATCCCCGGACATGTGTCTTGAGCAACCACTGTCCAAATACCAATATGGCTTTTCTTTCACTCGTACCTGCACAAGCAAACTAGAGGTTAGTTTTAGGAACCCAGACCATCTTTGGTTCCTTGTTCTTTGGAATATTCTCAATCTTGACCTTCCTAACCCACACTTGTTGGGTGTAGGTTTTTTTCTTCTTGTCATACTTCTTTTAGGTGAAACATTTGTTAGTAACATGACCACTCTTACCACAATAGGTACAAACATGCATATCCTTGGCAAATATATACTTGCCTTTCTTGAATTCATCCAACCATGTGTTGTCTCTACCTAGAACAGTTGTAGAACTAGATCCAGAATACCCTAAACCAAACCTTTCAGAATTTCCAGGTTGGGATGTGAGGATGTTTAGGGTTTTCTGAGCATCTAACATTTTGTTCAATTGGTTCATACAATCTGTTAGCTCATTCTCCTTGTTCTCAAGCCTCTTAAGTTGAACTTCATTTTGTTTCTCAAAAGATTTTAAATCAAGTCTAGTCTTTTGAAGTTCATCCTGTAGACTTGAGACCAGGGAGAGATCTGGTTCGTCACTGGTTTTCTTGATGTTTTCTTGTTTAAGCAGGATGAGTTTAGCCTCAAGATCACATATCTTAGCTATGCACTCATCATGTAAAACATCCAAAACCTCATCAAAGGTAGTAGGAGAACCAGTCTCTTTAGAACCCTTAAGCTCACCATGTTCCTTGTGTAAATCTTCAAGTTTTTCAATTAAGTGGTCATATGCAAGTATGACATCAGATTTACTCAAGGTACATGTGTCTTTTAGCAGTTCAAAGTTTGAATTATGTGTGATGAATTTCTTGAGCTCATTAAACCCCTTTTCAATTTTTTCAAAAAGTTCATCCTCTTTAGGGACTGGTTTGGAGTTTAATGTCTCAAGCTCCATTCTTTGCTGATCTGCTGTTATTTCAAGTTCAGAAATTTTTTCTTTAACTTCTTCACAAATAAGCTCAAGTTCAGCAGATCTAACACCACATATTTCATAATCTCGAACTCTTTCTTTTAGTTTCTTTTTGTTGTTCTGATAGGCAGACCCAACACTAATGCATTGATCAATGGTGAATTCAAGATAGTCAAGTAGTTCATCTCTATCTAAGTTATGCATATTTGCCTTTAAATCATTAAAACATACCTGGCTATCATCTGAGTGCTTCCACCAGCCATGAGACAGAGAACTTCTTCTTCTTCCAAACAGACCTCAGACTGGTCTGTGCATGTGAAAGCAGTTAGACAGAGACTTTCTTCTTCTTCATCTTCCTCATTCTCTGATTCTGAATCTTCCCAAATTGCAGCCAGCATAGCTCTTTTGAAAACCTTTTTCTCAGCCTGGACTCCAGGATTTCCCTTGGGATTTTTCCATGTTGGACACTCCTTGATTCTGTGCCCCACTTCACCACATTTAAAGCAACCAGCATTGGAACTGGTTTTCCTGAATTGTCCAGAGCTGTTTCTTCCTTTTGTAAACTTACCCTTGGACTTTGTCGTAAGGTATTTTTCAAACCTTCTGGCCATAAGACTTATATTATCTTCATCTTCCTCAGATTCCTCTTCTTTGAGAACCATCTCCTTGTTTTTTGAGCTAGATTCTGCCTTTGAATCTACCAACATCTCATGAGTCATCAAAGAACCAATAAGTTGTTCTAGAGATAGTGTGGTCAGATCCTTTGCTTCTTGTATGGCAGTTACCTTGGGCATCCACTTCCCTGACAAGCTTCTTAGCATTTTCCTCACCAACTCTTCACTTGAGAAGTTCTTCCCCAATGACTTAAGTTCATTTACAATGGTCATGAACCTTGTAAACATGTCCTTTATGTTTTCTTCCCTAGTCATCTCAAAGACCTCATATTTTGACATAAGCATGTCAATTTTTGACCTTCTCACCTCATAGTTGCCTTCATATGCAAGCTCTAGTGTATCCCATATTTCTTTTGCAGAAGAACAAGCTAAAATTCGATTTACCTCACATTCTGCAATTCCTTGTTGAACAAGTGACATTGCCTTTGCATTCTTCTCTAGTTTCTTGTAATCTTCACTTGTGTACTCTTTTTCTGACTTTAGAACTATGAGCCCTTCCTGATTCTTCTTATGGATGAACGTGGGTCCATTTTTAACAATCATCCAACATTCATAATCTATCCCAATGGTAAGATTTTTCATGCAATTCTTCCACCAAGAGTAGTTAGTGCCATTGAACTTGGGGAGTCTTAAACTGTTTGATTCTTGAATAAACATTTTCTTGCTCCTCTAGGTAGTTAACCTTTTGAGAAGTTAGGCTTTGATACCAATTGTTAGTTCAATGTATACTCAAGAAGGGGGGGTTAAATTGAGTATGTGTGTTTTTTTCAATCGTTTTCAAGGTTTGTTTATCTTTTTGTGAGAACAACGATAGAATAGTAAATAAAGAGTAGGGACACAAAGATTGAACAAGGTTCGGCTTCTAAAAAAGCCTACGTCCTCCACTCTCTCACCAATATTATTAATCAACTCTGAATAATAACAAGGTTACACACTCAATTAAATGCTACAACTCTGTAACACTTAATTCCCCAACTGTTAACTCTAATAGTTCACTCAGTGTTCACAGAACACCTCCCCAACCACTTCCCTCTAAGTGGTTCAAATATTACAAACTCAAATCTCTGTAAGTTTTCTCTTAAAGATGGATATGGAGATGGTTTTGCTCTAAGGATAGACTCTCAGAAAATATGACTTGGTTTTCTTTGGAGAGAAAAAGTCTTGCTAGGGTTTTTGCAAAGATTGTTTTTATATGCCAAGAAAAACCTTGCCCTAGAAGTGTGCTTGGAGACTTGTCTAAATTGTGCAAACAAGCTTAGCTGACACAAGTACAAAGGTACCTATTTGAGAGTCCAAACAAGTACATTGCAAAGCTGATTTGGTAATACCGATGTCTGTTCCGACAGTGGTCTCTTAAGTGCACGTGCGTATTACCGAGGTCTGTTCCGAGGTCACTTAAGTGCACGTGCGTAATACCGAGGTCTGTTCCGACAGTGGTCTCAGTACTAATAAGTCTACATCTGGCAAAGAGAACTGTTCCAAGCTTGTTCTTTGCTTGTTCTTAGCTTGTTCTTGGCCTGTTCTCTTTACTGGATATAAACTTGAAATCTTTTTGCTCTTTACTTAAAAACACTAAGAATATTTTCCTAAGCCTATTTTACAAGAAGATCCTAGAAATATAAAAAATAAATAACTCCAAGCTCTTGGCTTCTGATCTTCAAGTATGTCAAGGCCTTCAAGGTTGCCTTGATGAGTCCTTACTTGATTCAACCTGTTCATACACAAATATGCATAGACATCAAGTATAGAGAACTGGTTTGTCATCATTCAAATCAAATATGGTTCAACAGTAGAATTACATCCTTATTCAACTTTGGAAGAGTTAGTCATCCTAGATTACAAGTTCGAAGCCCAACAAAAAGCTAAAGGAAAGGAGACCTTTCGTCCCTTCTCTAAAACAGCCCCCTTCCATTCCCATGCCACTCCCAAGTCCTACATAAAATCACCTCTAATAACCCTCCACAACCCAACCGTAATTCTGCCCAACCCCCTCCTAGATCAAAATTCCAACCCCCCACAAAAATGCTTTCATTGTCATGGTTTTGGTCATATTTCAATTGAATGCCCCAACAAGAAAGTTGTTTCTTTAGTTGAATATGAAAAATTGGACGATGAGGAACATGGAAATGTTCATGATAATGGTGAACTTGGAGATACGGATCAGGAGTCTAATGAAATGCTCCTAGATACCGATGAAGGAGAATGCGTAGTTGTAAGGCGTGCCCTTAGCAACTTGGTAGGCCAAGAGGAGAACATGCAGCGAGAGGCAATGTAACGACCCGCATTTTTACGCAACGATGCTAACGGTGATAGCGTCGTAAACAGGCAATTACCAATCGATACAATAACGGAATTCTAAATAAACTTATGGATAAAAAGGGAAATTATACTTATTATTAATGGAATCCAAAGTCCAAATGAACAATTAACTAATTAATCCCAAAAACATAGTTCTACGACTTGAAAATAAACTACAGCTACTAAACAGGAAAGGAAAATAGGGGCCTAGATCGCTCGACCAACACTCATTCGTCTCTAGTCTCTATCCTGCTCACCTGCAAAATAGAATTGGGGGTCCACCGTCAGTGGCGAGTAACTAGACTGTCCTATTTAGAAGTAGGACCACATTACATAAAATAACAGGTTAGAAACACAGGAAACAACACATAACAATAACGTACATAACAAACATACTATAACATCATCAAAGTTACGCAGTGGAAACAACATATCCATAATCATTCAACATTCACATATAAATCGATCAATCACGCCAACTCAAGATCAATTCCCAAATCAATGACAAGACTCCGCTCGGTCTACAACCGATAACATGACCAACGAACAAATAAACAAATTTGCCCCGCTCAGTTCATCACAGATGAACCGATAGACCCGCTTAGTTTATCTGATAGACACAACTCGTTTGGTCTTCAAACGATAGAAATGACCCGCTCGGTCTTCAACCGATAGACATGACCCGCTCGGTCTTCAACCGATAGACACGACATGACTCTGACTCTCAAACAATCACACAAAACTTGCCCCGCTCATTTCATCACCGATGAACCAATAAACTCGCTCAGTTTATCACCGATAAACCGATAGACTCAACTCGCTCGGTCTTCAACCGATAGACTCAACAAGACTCGACAAAGACTCAAAGGACGTCATTCATCATGCAAATCAAGCCATCAATTTATCATACAAATACTCATCATGCACGTATCATCATAACAACAACAACCAAGAGAAAAGTTCGGTTCAAGAACTCCATAAATATGTACCCAAAACTAACGAAATCTATATGCAACAATCACTAATGAACTAACTTAAAAACTATAATCAAGATTTATAAAATAAGTTCATAAAATGAAATAAAAATCAATGCTTTAGTCCTTCAAAACACACGCATGAAACAAGGGCCAAGAACAAATCAAGAATTCAACATCATGCTTCAAGATTTACATGCAAACATTAAAACAAGATTCAATAACAATAATAGCTTAAAAGATTAATCAAGATTCAAGAAACCATGCATAAAACAAGGTAAAAATTCATGCTTTGAATTCATATAACCACAAGCATAAATCGATACAAGAACATGATTCAAGAATTCATAGATTAGCATCAAGATTCATATGAAAACATCAAATAAAGATTAAACAATGCGTAGCATATAAAGATTCATCAAGATTCATGTAAAACAAGTAAAGAAACCAACATAAATTATCTTGAACACTCGGCTATTTCACGCAAGGATGCAATCAACAATTAACAACTTTCTAAACTATCATCCTATGTAATCTAATCCTAATCCTAAGTAGAATAGGACTAGTTACCTTAGAAGATCAACAAAACAAATTAGAAGATCAACAAAACAAATGCAATAACCACGTCCAAACACGGCCACCTTCAACCACCAATGCACGGCTAGGATAGGCTCAACTCTTCAAGGCACGATCTTTGCTTCAATCTCCAAGGATGGTGAAGGTTTGAAGGTGTTGTTTGTTTTGATGAGTGAAGGACACAATTTGTTTGAAGGTTGTGATGGTGATGTGAGGAATATAGGGGGAAAGGAGAGGTTTTTGTGTGTTGATTTGTTATAATGAATAAGGAGGGATAAAGGGTAGAATTTTGGGATATTTAATTTATAGAGTAAGCAGGGCCGTCCTTGCACATGTGCAAGGTGACCAACGACACAGGGCCCCCAATTGTAAGGGGCCCCATTTTCATATTTAGCCTAATATAAAAAAAAACAAAGAAAGAAAGAAACAAATTAACCATAATCTACAATGAATGTCAACTAATTGCTCCAACTTTCCATATTCCATTTTCACATTAAAATCAATCATTCATTAATTGCAAATCTTAAATTTTCATGAATTAATTCTTCATCTTCATCTTCATCTTCATATTTAGGGGCCCAATATTTTTGTATGAGAATAGGGCCCCAAAATTCAATAGGACGACCTTGAGAGTAAGGTTTACTAGATAATAGGAGAAGGGCTACTAGATTTTAGGAGTTGGTTTAGGATTGAGAATTAAGGGGAAAGAACAAGGGGGCCGACCATGGGGAGGTTCAAGCAAGTTTTTGGCTAGATTCAATAAACAAAATTAAGTCTCTTGGCCCAATTAGATGGTTTGGACTTTAAAGGCTTAATTTTCCACGAAATTTTACGGCCCAAAAAATCCAGGTCGTTACAGGCAATTTTTCATTCTTATTGTACCATCAAAGTCAAGGTATGTACTTTAATAATTGATGGTGGTAGTTGTACAAATGTGGCATCTCAGAACATGGTGGATAAATTGGGACTAAAAACAACTCCTCACAAAAATCCATATGTAATCCAATGACTTAATCAAGGAAAAGGCATACAAGTTGATAAACAAGTTTTCATTTCCTTTAGCATTGGTAAAAAATATAATGAAGAGTTGTATTGCGATGTAATACCCATGGATGCTTGTCATATAATACTTGGTAGACCTTGTTTGTTTTATAGGAGAGTTATGCATGACAGCTTTAAAAATACATATTTATTTGTCAAAGATAGAAAGAAAATTGTGTTGACCCTTTTGCCTCCCCACAAAATCGTCCCTATCAAAAACAATAGCCTCCCACAAACCACCCTCACAACCCTAATCAAGTCCGAATATCATGAACTTAAGTCTTACAAAGGACTTATTTTATGTTGCCTTGAGGACATCCCTTCCACCACAAAAGAACCCCTACACCCTGTAATCATATCCCTCCTTAAAGAGTTCTCATATGTCTTTCCCACTAAAATGCCGAATGCCTTAGCTACCTACTAAGCGTGAAATACAACTCAAAATTTACTTGATCCCCGACTCTACATTGCCAAACAAGCCTGCCTATAGGACTAATCCTAAGGAAACGGAAGAGATAAGGAGACAAGTTAATGAGTTGTTGTCAAAGGGTATGATTCATGAGTCCTTAAGCCCATGTGCATGTCCTACACTTCTTGTCCCAATGAAATATAGAGAATGACGTATGTGTGTGGACAGTAGATCAATCAATAAAATCATTATCAAATACTGATTTCAAATTCCAAGATTAGATGTTTTGTTAGATTATTTATGTAACATCCTGACTTTTACAAAGTAAATCAATACGATATAAAGCCGAAATGCATTCAATTGATCTGAAAAACGAGGAATACTAAAAAGACTAAACAAAAGTCCCAAATATCATTATTAATTTATTATTACTCCAGAGTCATCATGGTCCAATTATAACTACAACCCAAAATGTCCAAAATATCACAAGTACCAATGCACTAGTAAAAAATAAACAACATCGAAAATAAAACTACAGCTAGCTACAAACTCGCTGATACACATCCCCAAGCCCGGCCAAATAGTGCAACAGCTACTCAATATCGTCACCTGAAAAATATGGAGTTCCACCAGCAGTGGCGAGTAACTAGACTATCCTATCCAAACAGGGAACTCAAGCATGCAACATAAGATAGAAAAAGCCACGCCGAATAAAACAGAGTCACATACTTGGCATCCATTCGCAGCGGAGACAAACATATCATATCATAACGAATTACAAAACTCATTCAAAATCAATTTAAACATGTTTTCCAAATCAACGAATAAAAAGAAAGAATAATAGAAGTACTAGGTGTCCACAACCGGAATTGCGAAAAATCAGAACCGACCACTTTTTGTCCTTTCCTCCAAAACAAATTACAAAACCAAAACAGATTTCGACAGACCAAACTAACGAAACATATAATCTTAAACTTATGACGGTACCGTCTATGCTTATTGCTCAACCTTTGCGTCTCCCAACTTCCTAAACACATGCCGGGTCAAACCTTTGCGTTTTTCTCGTAGTCCTCCTTTGCAACAACTTTGCCTAAGTAATGGCCAATACCCCTGGACTAGCTACTTATGTTTCACTATCGAAACGGCAACATATCCTAGGACACTGACTACCCCACGATCGAACACAAGGTAGAGGCCTCGACTTAACCCATCTTAGTTACTCGTGTTTCACTAAGTTAGGCGACTAACCTTTCGAAATAATTTCGATATCATACCGACACGATCATCAAGACCGATACAAAACTTGAAAATAATAATTTGAAGAATCAATTCGAAAATAAATCAAGAAAACCTTTTAAAACAAGAACTTAGATTAACTTTTCAAGAACCAAAAAAACCTTTTAAGATTTATTTTCAAGAACAACCAAGAAACATCAAGAATCATCAAGAATATTCAAGATTCATCAAGATAAACCAAGAAACCTCAAGATTCACCAAGATTTATCAAGAACTTCAAGAATCATCAAGAAAATCATCAAAAACTGTTCAAGAAACCTATTCAACAAAATATTTTCCCCAAGATTCATAAAGAACAACAAAATTCTACCAAAAACACACTCATAAATTTATATAGCAAGTTCACAAAAACAATTGCACAAAACCAACCAATCTTGAACAAAGTTCATGCATGAAACCTAAATCATTCATCAAAATTATTAACATAGAATCATCAAGATTAATGAAAAACTATTAATAAAAACTCCCATGCCACACGAAAAATATGCATCGAGAACATGGACCAAAACTCAATCAACATCCATACTTCAATTCCATGAATAATTAATAAAACCTAAATAAGAATAGGTAAGTCCAAATGGCATAACCTCGAACTCATAGTGTCCATATCTTGTGCGAAAAGAGGTTTTAGGAATGTCTTATGATTTGACTGGGATTTGATGATAACCCGATCGAAGATCTATTTTAGAGAATACACTTTCTGTAACGACTCGACTCGCTTAAATCGGCGCGGAAGGAACCGACGAGTCGAGTAGTCAAAACTACAACTCAAACCTAATAAAACTAATTCCTCGAGATATTATTAATAACCCAAAATGTACAAGTACCCACAAGTTTGTACATACTAAATCCAAAAGTCAAATTAAAACTACTAAAAATACGAGTTGACTCCAACTACACGTCAGAGTCTTAACCAACACATAGAAGTTCAAAAGTAATGTAATGGCATCTATACAAAACTATCGCCAACTAATGCTAAGAAAACAGTAAATATATCAGATAGCAAGTACAACAACGTCGCTCGCCCAACCCAAAGCTAAGCAAGAGGATCATCATCAGAAATACCTGAAAAATATACAACAGTCCACCATCAGTGGCGAGTAACATAACTGACTCACCCTAATGGGAATACACATGCACATAGCATAAATCAAATAAACAATATCAAAACAATAACCCAGAGTACAAGATCAACCCAAACGTGAACTCGACTCAAACCAACCTAATCGACTATCTTTGGCGCAATCATTCATATTCTAGACCGGACTGTGCTCGTACGAATGCATCTTACGCATTCGAACTTTCTACTATGCTCGGATTTGAGAATCTTACTCCCAAACCCCATGAAACCAATCTTACTGGAAATCCATGTCCCGTGAAACCAATCTTACTGGAAATTCACAAGGATCACATAGTATGACTCCAACTATCCCAATACCGCGGATGGAATAGGGGCAACGTCTTAACCCAAAAACAAAGAATCTTACTCTAGGTTTAGGGCGTCTAGAAACGAAATCAAGCTAATTAATTATTAATCTTTTAATCATTATTATTATCCAACATAACTAAATTAAGTTCAAGAATTGCCTAAAGCCTTGATTCTCGAATTTAATCTAGCTAAAACATCGAAGTTATTCTCAAGAACTGCCTCTAGCCTTATTCTTGAGTCTAACCAATCATCATTCATTAATCTTTAATCATTCTTTAACCATATTAGACACTTCCTTTAACTTTCTTTATTCTTTAAACCATTTTCTTTATCTTTCAAGATTCAATCAAGAATTCATAAAGACTCATCAAGAACTCATAAAGAACCCAAAGAACTCATCAAGAACTCATAAAGAACTCATTCAAGATTCAAGATCTTCAATCAAGAACTCAATCAAGATTCAAGAACTTCAATCAAGAACTCATCCAACTCAAACATCACACGCATATCATCATCATTGAACATTCGAAAATTCCACTTTTACTCATCCAAAATTCATCAAACTTTAACATAATATTCATGATCATAAAACAACATATATTCAATCATAAAATCATGAAAAATCATCATCAAAACACCATATAAACACATCAAAATCAGATTATAAAATCATACATAAAATCATGAATAATCATCAACAATCAACCCAAACATGCATTTAATCTATACTATAAACATAGTATACCAATTAAGTTGAGTTAGTATGTTACCTTATTGAAGATTACACACAATTCAAAACACAAGAGCAACCCGAAAACTCGACCCACTCGATCACACAACACGGCCCAAACACGGTATGCACACGGCACCACCACGGCACCACCACGAACCCGCGGTCCTTGCTGCCTTCACCACGGCCTGCACGGCTGGATCACCACCACGGCACACGTCACACGGCTGCCCAGCCACCGCACACACGGCTACCCTAGCACGACCACCACACGAGCAATGCACACGAACACGAACCCAAAACCAACCCCGAACAAGGAAATCTTGATTGAAACTAATGTGTTTAGGGTTGTGTTTGGACACTTAAAGATCAATGAACTTTGAATCTTTAAGTTTTGGGCTAGGAAAGATGATGAACAATTGATGGGTTTCAATTGATCAAAAATGGCATGTGGAAATAGGCAAGGGAGGGAGTTTTTGGTGCTTTGAATTTGATAGCAAGTGTATTAGATGGCAAATGAGCAAAAGTCTTAAGGCTCACTAATCCCTTCTATTTATAGAAGTGGGAGTAATGTGAAAACAAAGCAAGTGGCAAGGCATGGCTTGCCTTGTAAAAACCGGCCAAGGGCCTTGTATGGGCTAAAAATGGGCTCTCGTGATCCATTGGGCTAATTTGCAAAAACCGCATAACTAATCATGCAATAATCGACTTAGCCCAAAATATTAAATAATTAATTAGAAAATTAAATAATAAAAATTCCAATTAATTAAATAATAATTAACATAAATAATAAAAACTAAGAAATAAACATTTCGATTAAATCGAAATTATTCACATAAAATTAAAATAAATAGTTCAAAAATTAATTTGAACCAGCACATAACAAACATAAATACACATAAATACCAGCAAAAATACCGATAAAATCGGGGTCATTACACTTTCTCCTCTAAGCTGATCAAACAAATCTTCTATTCTCGAAAAAGGATACTTATTATTGATGGTTACCTTATTAAGCTCTCGGTAATCAATGCAGAGACGAATGCTTCCGTCCTTCTTTTTGATCAATAAGACCGAAGCACCCCAAGACGACACACTCGGCCGAATAAAACCCTTGTCGATGAGCTCTTGGAGTTGACACTTCAATTCTTTAAGCTCTGCCGGGGCCATGCGATAAGGAGCTCGGGAGATAGGCGCCGTACCAGGCAAAAGATCAATACAGAACTCGACATCCCTCTCTGGAGGAATTCCCGGTAGCTCTTCGGGAATCACATCTGCATACTCACTTACTTTAGGAATGGTATGAAATTGTGCTTCTTGAGTTGTGTCCCTAACTTAACACAAGTACGCCGTCTCACCCTTACATTGCATGTTTCTCATTTGAAGTGCCAAAACCAACCTTACTCCTTTCTTCACCGAAGTTTCGGAGTACGTTACTCGCTTACCCTTAAGTCCACGTAACACTATAGCTTGATCTCGACATCTTAGGGCCGCTTGAAATCTTGATAACCAATCCATGCCAAATATACTCCTCTCTCGAAGGTACAATTATCACAGATTTAACAGGAGACTCTCCCGTCAAGTTAGCTTTAGAAACGAAAGTACTAGAAACATAAGAAACAGTAGCACCCGTATTAAATAAAACATAAGCTTTAAACTCATGAACTAGGAAAGTACCTGTGACAACATCGGGTTGTGCATATGCTTCTTTTTGTGTCATGTAGTAGATCCGATTCTTTGATGGGGTTTGGGTCGAAGAAGTCGAAGTCGGAAGAGTAGAAGTAGAAGCTACATTTCTAGGACATGAAGTAGACTTGTGACCCTCTTGACCACACTCGAAACACCGAATTATGGTCCAATCACACTTCCTACCAAGGTGGAAGTCCTTGCAACCCGAACATTTTCCCAGATAAGTTGGAAACTTGCCAAAAGATTTCGAACCCTTAAATGACTCGAATTTCGGCTTCTTCGAATTAGGCGAGACAATCGGAACTTGAACCCGTTTCTTTGCCGCATCCTCCTCCAGATGAGACGCTAGAATACCCAGGGCAACCTCATATGCTTTCGGAAAGGTCGATGCACCACTACTAATCACGTGAACCCGAATACGAGGATGCAACTTCTTGACGTAGTGCTTCACTCTTTCAGCTTTAGAAGATATCACCGATGTAGCAAAGTGAGAAAGCTCAGTGAACTTGTCCTTATAAGCCTGAACAGACATAGAACCCTAACTCAAAGTGAGAAACTATTCTTGTTTCTACCAATGCAACTCGTCGGGGTAGAAACGCTCCCGAAGTTGTTCGGTGAAATTCGACTAAAGCATCTCCTGAATCGACTCGGGGCTAGTCTTGATCGTGTTCCACCGGTTATCCTCCCCACCCTTGAGATAGTAAGACGCTATTATTACCCGTTCACCTTCCGAGCACCCAGTAGCATCAAAGAGTTTTCTCATTTCCCGAACCTAATTTTCCAAAACATCCTTATCCGCCTTACCATCATAAGTCGGAGCCGCCCGAAGATGGTATACCCCTATGAGCAAGTGAGAGTAAGGCATCTTCTAGAGCACGTTTCTGAAATCGAGAATTAAGGGAACAAGACGGATTCGACATTCGGCAAAACATTAAAATCATGTTAAGCAAACAACCAAAGCAACGAAAAGACGTGAATAATTCAAAAATCATCCTAACCCAGGTTACTACCTAAGTCACGCTCGTTAAGTAAAGAGGGTTAGTCTAGTTAGGCTAACACTCGGAAAAGTAAAGCACACAACTCTCGGGTAACTTATTAAGAAGTAACTCAAAATTCTCTAGCCTAGAGCTCTGATACCAACTGTAACACCCTGACTTTTACAAAGTGAATCAATACAATATAAAGTCGAAATACATTTAATCGAAAAACGAGAAATACTAAAAAGACTAAACAAAAGTCCCAAATATCATAATTATTTCTCCAAAGTCATCATGGTCCAAGTACAAATACAACCAAAAATGTCCAAAATATCATAAGTACTTATGCACTAGTAAAATACTAAACAATATCAAAAATAAAACTACAGCTAGCTATAAACTCGCTGATACACACGCCCAAGCCCGGCCAAACAATACAACAGCTACTCAACATCGTCACCTGAAAAATATAGAGTTCCATCACCATCAGTGGCGACTAACTAGACTGTCCCATCCAAACAGGGAACTCAAGCATGCAACATAAGATAGACAAAGCCACGCCAAATAACACATAGTCACATACCTGGCATCCATTCGAAGCGGAGACAAACATATCATATCATAGCGAATTACAAAACTCATTCAAAAATCAATTCAAACATGCTTTCCAAATCAACAAATTAAAAGAAAGAATAACTGAAGTAATAGGTGTCCGCAACTGGAACTGTGAAAAATCATAATCGACCACTTTGTGTCCTTTCCTCCAAAACAAATTATAAAACCAAAACAGATTTCGAAAGATCAAACTAACGAAACACATACAACACATCATATGATATCATATCATATCATATCATCTTAAACTTATGACAGTACCGTCTATGCTTGTTGCTTAACCTTTACGTCTCCCAACTTCCTAAACACATGTTGGGTCAAACCTTTGTGTTTTTTCCATAGTCCTCCTTTGCAAGAACTATTCCTAAGTAATGGCCAATACCCCTAGACTAGCTAAACATGTTTCAATATCCAGATGACAACATATCCTAGGACACTAACTACCCCACGATCGAACACAAGGTAGCGGCCTCGACTTAACCCATTGTAGTTACTCGTGTTTCACTAAGTTAGGCGACTGACCTTTCGAAAATAATTTCGACATCATACTGACACGATCATCAAGACCGATACAAAACTTGAAAATAATAATTTCAAGAATCAATTCGAAAACAAATTAAGAAAACCTTTTAAAACAAGAACTTAGATTAACTTTTCAAGAACATAAAAACTTTCAAGATTCATTTTCAAGAACAACCAAGAAACATCAAGAATCATCAAGAATATTCAAGATTGATCAAGATAAAAGGGTATTTGATCAAAGGGTTGTGGTTGTTTCTCACCCTTCTTACCAAAACTGCATTTCTCACATGAATCTACTTATATATATTATTTTACACATTATATATGTATAAATTATTATATTTTATTATAATTCACATACTTAATTGGTTTATGCACGCAGTTAACAAGTCAGGTCTTTGATGGTGCTAATTCCCACACCATTACCCTCTGTCTACTCAATATATTGCGTCCCTTTTCATGGGGAACCAAGGCCTCCCTCACAACATTAGCATTTATATTGACTTTTGGTGACAATGGCCTAAACTTATGTCCCCAATCCAAGCTTTCTTATAACCATTTGCCTTCCTTTGTCACGCATTTACTTGATATAACCCATACGACTGTGTATTTTGATAGATTTTATTTATCACAATCACCATTATTCATGACATCTAAAGATCCTAAAATTATGACTGCACGAACTCGTTATATAGTTTCTATATATTGTATCATAAGAGCTACAATGGCTACTTCTACATCTCACATCAAGGCTATTTCTTGTACAAATGACAAGTAAGCCTTATAACCATTATTTTTTATTTTTTTATAAAATTATTGTAGCGATAAATTTACATTTTATACAACGAAATTATTGGATCATTTTATTATGGTAAAAAAATGGAACATATCTAAAAAAATATGGAATTAATTCTATACATTGAAAACATAACTAACAAATTCAATTATGCTTTAATTTCATTGGTAATAGAGTTAGCATGGCTACCCCATCAATGTGGTATAAAAAGCTTAAACTCATCAATGACCATCGAAATACCACACTTGATGAAGTGTACAAGCTCCTAATCCTAGGTTAGTTAACTTTATCAAACCTTACTTTATCTTGCAACATTGAAGCTTATTATTTATGTCATAAAAATCAAATTCATATTATGGTGCAGATAATTATAATAAAGTCAACATTGAAGATTATGAAAGGATTAAACTATTAAAGATAATGTTCACAAATACAATCACTTTGACAACAAAGAAGTACTGAATGAGCTCCTCTCCGGCAAAGATGGTACACTCAATTTGTATTATGGCCCGGACAACAAGAAGGTTTCTTACATATTGCACTCCTTTTATGAAATCATTAGTTTGTTTGTTTGTTTTTTTTAGATTTAATTATTTGATAATCACATTAAACAATACTTGCAATTAATTAATTGATTGTTAAATTGCATTAAAATTAAGTTACCAGTAATAGTAACACACCTCAACATTATTTAGCTAAAATATACTAGCTTCTTCCATTTTTTCACTACAAAATATTGATCCATTAACGACGGGTACACATTAATGACGGACCTAAATCCCGTTGCAAATGCAGATCTTTTGTGACCGTTTTTGAGTCCGTCACTAAAATTTACAAAATACCTAACCCAAACTCTATTAGAAATGATTCATTTACGACGGGATTGCAACGGGAAAAATCATTTGCGATCCGCTTTTTGTGTTGGGGTCATATTTTGACGACGGGAAAAATCATTTGCGACCCCCCTCTTTTCTACGACGGGATCACATTTTTGCGACAAAAATCCCCGTCGTAAATAGCATCTTTTCTAGTCGTGTTTTAGTTTTTACACTTTATTATTTTATCTCTCACATATATTTCAAATTTGTAAGAACTAAAAAACTAGAGTATGTACTAAATAACCTTTTCCTTCTTCTGATAAGAATTTTCCAGCTTCAACTTCTTCTAAGTAGTCATGGACGGATTCTGTATGAACTAACCCTTCTCTAAAATATGGTTGCATTTCTCCTGGTGCTATTACTGTGGTGTTTCCAACATGGAATATTATAGGAGCTTCAATGGGATGTTCTGGACTCTTTTGCCTTTCCAAAGCTCGATTGATATATTGAGCAATATAGATGAACCCAGATGCTCTTGCCTTTATTGGATCATCTACTCTTCGTTGCCTTCTACTTATTGGCTCTTGTACATATCGAACCTTTTGGTTTAGCATTATGAGATAATGGGGAGGATCAATCTTTACTTCTCTGACCTCTATATTTGCACATTATATTTCCATAATTGTCCGGAGATCTTCCTTTCTGTAATCCTCGACCCTTTTAAATATATACTTCTGGAACTTGGTGAGATGCTCAAATAGATAACTTCCTGGGAATGGTATAGAATGACATCCATGTACCATGCCATACTTCCAGGCCTGAAGATTTGCTCTAGCATACCCACAATCATGATAAATAGGATTCAAATCTATTACCGTGGTTCCTACACTAGAATTTTTAACATAGCGTATGTGGGTTCCCCATATATCGAATATATCGTAGAACTTATAACTTCTTATTACGACCTCAAAGTACCATCCTTTGAAATCATTAACTTTAATTTTATCAAGAATTATATTTTGTAGATCATAGTTAAGTTTTTGGAGGTTTTTTTGTATCTCTAACACAAGAAACCTTTGGACAGCTCTGTGGCATCCTTTGATTAATCCACCTCTGCATCTGTTCTTTGCTGATGCTATTAAGGCCTGCATCAAAGCCTTCGTGGTGGGTGACACCCTCACCAATTCTTCTTGTGTTTCTTTAATTAGAGTTTCCCGTTCTACAGCCAAGAGTCCCCTTGTCTTTGTAGAAGGTTGTTGTTTCATCTTCTTGTAAATTGGCTTCAAGTTGGATGATGATGCCATTGGCTAATTCTCTAGTTAGACTGTCAGATAGAGAATTCTTTGATCCCTGTATATGTTCAACAATAAAAGAAAATTTATTAAGCCAAAATTGCCAACGTAGGAGCCTCCCTTGCGCTTGCATGTTGGATAAATTTTTTTTGACAAAACCCAAGATTCCTTTATAATATGTCCTTACTAGGAATTGTTTAGGTTCTAGAAATACTAGGAACTTCTCTATTCCTCTTATTATTGCTAGGATTTCTTTCTGCATTGTTGGATAATTACATTCAACTTTGTTAAAGCTTCCACTATTATATCTGCAGAGTTTTTCTCCTTTTATTTTTAAGACAACACTCCAATGCTCATTACTTGCATCTGTTTCTAATATTAGTTCATCGTCATTAGTTGATAATGTTAGAACAGGCAGGTTTTTACATAACTTTTTCAGATTTTGTACATTTTTCGTATCTTCACTTGACTAGTTACATACCTCTTCTTTCTTCAATTTTTGTTGTAATGATTTCCTTAATAAAGCAAGATTTTTAATAAAATCAGAAGCATAAGTTAAGCATCCTAAAACCCTTTCTAGTTGCTTCCTATCTTCTATATCATCAGGGAATTTTTGTATTTTTTCTAATATATTTTTTGCAATATTATTTGTCCAGCTTTTATTTCTAATCCTAGAAATTCTATTTCTCGTTTAGCAAAAACACATTTGTCCTTTCCAAGTATTATCCCATGATTAATGCATTTCTGAGTTACCGCTTTTAAATCATTTTTATGTTGCTCAAGACTTTTTGAAAATATTAGTATATCATCTATGTATACTAGGTAACACTGATTTAGTTCTTTGAAGATACTATCCATTCTTCTTTGGAACATCTGAGGTGCATTCTTTAGTCCAAATGGCATTACTAGCCATTCGTAATGTCCCTGTGGGGCACTAAACGCTGTTAGTGGAATGCTTTCCTCTTCCATTTTAATTTGCCAATATCCACTTTTGCAATCCATTTTTGTTAAACAAAATAGTTTTGTTAGGAATATAATATCCATCAAATATAGTGTTATCATTTAGCCTTTTGTAATTAATTACCATCCGGGCTTTTCCTCTTTTTCCTTCCGAATGATTTCTTACCATAAACGCAGGGCTATTATGGGGACTATTGTTGTTCCTGTTCTGGAACTTCTGTCGAATAGTCAACGATCTTTTAGTGTATGACGTGTACTCCGGATGCTCCTTAATGAGGCTGTGACCTGCAAAACAGTCATAGATTGCTAACTCGGGGGGTGGAACCCGGGAACGCCCCTCCGATGTTTAAGTCAGATATCGGAAATAAGGAGTCAGAGTATTTAGTGAGTTTGTGGACTATGAATTGCGTACCTGTAGAATGGTAGGACTGATCCTTATATAGGCATTAGGTTCCCTGGTTAGGGTTTTTGCTGAACCGGTTAGGCTGGCGTATGGGCCAGGCCCATGGCAACCAGGTCAAAATTTTTACCAAGTTGGTTGACATGTGGCAACCCCCTATTCGTCATAGAATATCTGATATGAACCTAGCCCTACCAGAACTGGGCCTAGGATTTAGGCCCACTAACATGGGTTTGACCACCTGGGTGGGCCCGGAACAATTAGCCCCACGCTCGGCGTGGAACGGGAATCCTTGGACGTTGGATGCTGAGCGGAATACTCCGGAAAAAACGAACCCTGATACCCCATGGATGACCTCGAAGGTGGCACCAGGGTGGACACCTCGATCGAGGTAACCTCGACCGTGAGGAGGAGTCCCTTGATCGAGGAGACCTCGACCATTGTGTGGGTTTGAGCCTTCCCTTAGGCTTGACTGTGCAGGCCCCTATGGGAGCCCTGAGGGTACCTCGAGGGAGTCGTCAGGGAGGATACCTCGATCGAGGTAACCTCGACCATGAGGAGGGGACCCTCGATCGAGGTGACCTCGATCGTGCCGGCTCCTATGGAAGCCCTGAGGATACCTCGAGGGAGTCCTCATGGAGGATACTTCGATCGTGGTAACCTCGACCATGAGGAGGAGACCCTCGTTCGAGGTGTCCTCGATCGTACCCCCTAGGGGGGTCCTAAGGGTACCTCGATGGAGCCTCCCTCGATCGTTGGACCTCCCAGCATGTCCCCTTGAGCGCCTCGATCGAGGTGCTACCTTGATCACGAGGGCTCCTCGACCTTGCTGCATGTCTGGATGGGCCAAATGTCACACCTCGACCGTGTATCAACCTCGATCGGTGCTGGTACTTCACATTCGTCTAGACTCCCAGGATTACCTCGAGGGTGTTTCCCTCGACCAACATGGGAGGCCTCCTCGACCCTAGCTGGCCATTGCTTTGCTGGATGTGCCCCCAACTTGCTAAGTACCTCGAAGGTGAGAACCTTAATAGGGAGGTGCTTACTCTAACCTTATGATGTTTTGGCTACCTCGACCGTGAGGGGGTTTCTTTAGGTGGAATTCTAAAAAATTCTTAAGTGTTGTAGCATTACTAGCACTCCGCGACCGTGGTTACCTCGGTCGAGGTAAGAAACTTGGAACAACTTATTGACCTCGATGGTTGCTTTACCTCGACTGCTGGCACACTTTCCGCGACCGTTGAGAGCTTCTTCTCATGAAATCCTTTCTATTCTCCGCGACCGTAGTTACCTTGGTCGCGGTGTTGGCAAAATTTAATGACCCCATGCATAAAACTCGAGGGTCACTTCCACCTCGACTATGATAGATGTCAAAATTCCTGGAGAATGACCAACGAGGTAAATGAGGAGGTGTTTTTCCGCGACCGTGAAGGACCTCTTCCTCTGAACTTCATTTTGAGATCATGGAAATTTTCTAAGTGTTGATACTTCTCAGGCCTCTCTTCCACCTCGAGGGTCTTCCCGTACGTGACATATCTTTGGCTCAGGAACTTCTTTTGTATGCTCAACAAGGTAAATGATGGGATATCAACCGCGACCGTGATTGCACCCTCCACGACCGCTGAAGACTCCCCTTTATTTGATCATCATCAAAATTTGGCTAAGTTTTATTCTTGCTTAGGACCTCTCTTTACCTCGATGATCCTTCTATACCTCGACTGTGAGGGATGTACTTTGAAAGGCAACAGCAAGACTTGTTCCATCCTTTGTAGAAAATGCCCACTCTGAGTGGGGCTTTGGCAATGAGATGAGCAACCTGGACTTAGGGGCTAATGAGCCCCATGGGATGCCTCTTTTACCTCGAGGGTCCTTCCTACCTCGAGAGTTAGAAACGACATACCTTGGGACAAGGCCTTCCCAATGACCTCGAGGGTCCTAACTACCTCGACCGTGATAGAGGTGTAAGGAGAGAATTGCCTTGGTAATCTCGAGGGTCCTCTCATATTGAGTGTGATAAAACAATCCGAGAGACGCGTTGGTTGTGCCCACATTGAGTGGGGCGTTGGCCTAAGGTGGTCAACTATCCCTTAGGGGCTAATGAGCCCCAAGATATAGTTGACACCTATCTAGCTTCCCATCTCCCATGATGGGTGCCTACCTTGAGTAGGGCTTACTGTTAGCCTTAGGAGCTTTCCTCAAAGCCAATGGGCTAATAAGCCCCAGAGACTAAGTGTCAAGCCACCTTCCCTAATGACCTCGAGGGTGTTTACTACCTCGATTGTAATAGAGGTAGGGAATAGAGTGGCCCTGATGACCTCGAGCGTCTCCCTGTACTCGAGTGATAGGAATGGGCTTGGGAAAAATGTCCTGACTGCCCATCAGCCTCGATGGGTACCCACATTGAGTGGGATTTTGGCCTAGGGTGATCAATTGATTCCTAGGGGCTAATGAGCCCCAAGATGTGGTTGATACCTGTCTAGCCTCCCATCTCCTTTGATGGGTGCCTACCTTGAGCAGGGCTTAATCATTGGCCTAAGGAGCTCCTCCAAAGCTAAGGGGCTAATGAGCCCCAGGGACCTTGAATGCCTGTCTAGCCATTTCATCTTCCTCAATGGATGCCTCTGTTGAATAGGGCTTTTTGTTACTTGATGAGGTGGTGGGTTTAACCAAAAGTCAACGCATTAAAGAACACTGTTCATCTTCTAAACTCATAAACTGATGTCGTTTCAGGTGATTTTTACCATAATGAGGTAAAAACCGTTTCACATTCTTTACCTCCTATATATTCAACCCCTTAATCATTTCCTCAAAATCATTCTCTCACTCATCAATTTTTCTCTCTCTAGAGCTCTCTAATACCCTCGAAGGTGTCTTCTAAGCTTGTGTCTAGGCAACCTCGAAGTAGTCTTCTTTGTTCAGGTAATCGTCTTCCCCTCTTGTATTTATTTGAATAAGTGAGTCCTTGTCCTGTCGAGTACCTTCTCTTTTTCTCAGTTTATTTCAATAACTTAGGTATTGGACATATCAAGTACTCCACCCCTTCTTCCCCTGGAGTGCACTGGGGTCCTTCGGGTCGAGGGTGATGAAGGGATTGAATCCCAAAACATCCCTGAGGCCATCCCTCTACCTTCTGACTCGGATGGGTCAGTGTCTGGGGGAGAAGAGGTAGAAACCCCCTACCCCTGGGAGCCATCTGTAGCCCATCCTAACATTTATCATTCAATATATGAAAAACGTGTAGGTATCTTAAATATGAACCTCGAGGGTCCATCCACCTCCGGTCAGGAGGAAATAGAAAACCTATTATACCCAAAAGCTCACCCCAGAAAAAGATCCTACGTGGTTCTTTATTGCTCCCACCTTCAAGCATCGCTTAAAACAGGATTTGCGTTCGTTTGCTGCCTAATACTTTATTCAAGAACCATAAGTTGTAGCTCGACCAATATACCTCCAAACAATTTGTTCTCCCCCTGATGGGTGTGTGGCCGTGTATAGGTTGGCCATGGTCAGGGGGCTTAGATTTCCTTTACATAGTTTTGTAGAACAACTTCTCTGTGCATATAACCTTTCCCTTACTTCGTTGGTGCCCAACTCTTGGGCATCAATTAATTCATTCATTGTTATTTGCCACATGCTTAGAATAACCCCAACCCTTCGCCTTTGGCGAAATCTAGCCAGATTGGTAGAGAGTCGTAGCACTGATCATGGGAAGGGTTGGTATAGCTTCCAAGTGAGAAAGGGTTATAGATTTGTGAATAACATGTCTACCAACCAAGAAGGATTTAGGCACGAGTTCTTCTTTGACTTTAGTAGCGAGGGCTGGAGAATCCCTAAGGCGGTGGAAGATGAACCCAACTTTCACCTAAACCGTCAAGTGCCAAAGATGTCTGCTGAGGAAGCAGTGGTGGCCATCTATTGTGACCTTGAAGAAAGGGAGGAAAAAGGGAAGACAGTGATGGTCCCCTTTAATTGGCTTCCCAGCACTGAAGACTTGAAGAAAGACTTCTTCTTGTCTGCTATGGGGTTAAACCCAGCATATCCTGAGGGTAGGGGCACCTAACCATAAAGTACCAATTTATTAGCTTTGAATGTTTCTGTTATACTGACTTATTCTTTTGCAGGGATTTCTAGATCAAAAGTTGATCCACAGATGGCCTCATTGATGACTGCTGCAGCTATCAAGGCTCTTGCCGTAAAGGGCAAGGTCGATTCAAAGGAAGAACCTATTCCAGACCCCCCACAGGTAATTATACCTCGATGATACTTTATGTTGCCCCTTTCCTTTGACTCGCTGATGTCCCCTAACTAATATATTTGTTGCCTCGATAGGATCCCAAGCACAAAAAGAAGACCTCGAGCAGTGGGGCTCCTCGACCCAAGAAGAGTCTGAAGAAGGCCACGAAATCTCGTGACATGGATTTCGAGGAGATGAAAAATAATGAGGAGGCCATTGTCATCAAATGGCTTGACTTTGAGGCTGGGGAGAAGTATAAGGCTGGTCTTCACCTAAAAGGAGCTGCTAAGGGTGCTGGTATCCTTATTGCTGATACCCTCGGCCGAGAGAAGAAAATGTTGGAGGAGCTTCATCCAAGGGAGTGGGCTTCCTTTGAATCCAGGTACCAAGCATTGGAACTGGAGGAAGAGGCTCAGGAAAAAGAGCCTAAACAAAAGGTTGCCCCTGTTCAGGGTGAAGAGTTCACCAGCCTTGTCTCCTCTAGCTCAAGCGAGGGTGATGATATGGGCTACGTTGGCAAAAGTGGTGGGAAGGGCAGCCAGCAGCAACAACCACAACAGCAGCAAGGGGACCCTTCTAGTGATCAGTTCTTAGATGAACTGAACATTTGTATAGCTTAGGCTTTCTGTACTTAGTTTTTTTTTTTTGTACCTAGCCTAGCTTGTAACAACGTGAATATTAATGAAAACAACTTTTTGATAAGTGTTTGCCTTGTTTAATGCTTTCTTTATCGCTCTTATTTACTACTTTTGTGAACTCTATTGCTCGATCGTATAAGCAAATGATGAAGTCATAAAAACACGACCCGGTAAGGGTTTAATATGATGCCATGAATAAACACAAACCATATAGAACTTGACCCTGTTAGGGCTTTAGAAAAACTTGACCCTGTTGGGATTTTCATTTCAAAATGCAAGGATAAACACAATCCACATAGAAATTGACCCTGTTATGGCTTTATGAATTAACGAATAGACTCGACCCTGCTAGGGCTTTATTGAAACAAAAATATTCAAACTTAATAATCTGACACCGGTAAGGGCTGACAAAAACATAGAAGAAAAAACAACTCCCTGTTAGGGACTTTATTAAAACCTAACTAACCCAGTGGGGGGTAAAACTTAAGCATAAAACTTCTTCAGATGATCAGCATGCCATGGCCTTGGTAAGGGTTTTCCTTCTTGATTGACAAGTCTGAATGTTCCTGGTCTAATCATTTCCTTGACTCGATAGGGTCCTTCCCAATTGGGACCCAATTTCCCCGGAAGAGCAGTCTTTCCAGTAGCCTTGACCTTCCTCAATACCCAATCTCCAATTGTTATTGTTCGAGGTGACACTTTGCGATTGAAGTACCTTGTCATCTTTTGTTTGTAGGCAATGGATTTGAGCAATGCATTTCCCCTTGATTCTGGCAATAGATCTAGGTTGATGGCTTTTTCTTCCTCATTCTGATTGTAGTCATAGAAGGTGATTCTTGGTGAGGGTATTCCCACCTCGACAGGTAATACAGCTTCACTTCCATAAACAAGTGAGAATGGTCTAGTTGTATTCCCACCTTGATCGTTGTTCTAGTTGACCATAAGATTCCTGGAAGCTTATCTACCCAAGATCCCTTGACTGCTTCTATCTTCTTCTTGATGCCTTGAAGTATGACCTTGTTGGCTGCTTCAGCTTGTCCATTGGATTGAGGCCTTGCCACAGATGTGAACCTTGTTTGTATGTCAAATTGAGCACAATATGCCTTTGTTAAGCCACTTTCAAACTGTCTGCCATTATCTGAAACCAACATCCTTAGAATTCCGAACCTGGTGATGATGTTCTTCCAAAGGAATTCTTGTATCTGTTTATCAGAGATCTTCGATAGGGGCGCAGCCTCGACCCAATTGGTGAAGTAGTCGATCCCAACGATGAGAAAATTTTTTTGCCCTATAGCTGGGGGAAAAGGAACAAGCAGGTCCATTCCCCACCTATCAAAGGGTAAAACTGCTTGAATTGTTGTCAAGGTACTCGATGACTGCCTAAGGATGGCATCAAGAGTTTGGCATTGTAAACACTTCTTCACAAGCTCGACGACATCTTCCTTGAGAGTAGGCCAATAATATCCAGCTCGAAGGGCCTTGCCCGCGATCGTTCTTGCCCCTTGATGATTGCTACAACATCCTTCATGAATTTCCTTCAGAATATAGTCCCCTTCCTCAGGGGTCACACATTTTAGGAGGGGATGTGTGTAAAATAATTTATACAACTCTCCATCATGCAATCTGAACCACTTAGACTTCCTTTTGATATCTTCAGCCTCTTTTTCATCCATGGGCAGAGCCCCATGTTTCAGATAGTGGATGATAGCATCCTTCCATGTTTCAACTCGAGCCAGAGTGTTGACTTCAGATTCGTTGATGCTTGGTTCTTTCAAGACCTGCCACTGAATGACTCGTGGCTCTTCTCCTTCTGCAGAGCTTGCCAACCTCGATAGAGCATCAGCCTGTTGATTTCCAGATCGAGGGACATGTTGAATGTGATCAAAAGACTCCAATTTCCCAACGAGGGTAATGCGTTTCTGGAGATACATCTTCATGCTATCTTCCTTTGCTTCAAATTCTCCTTGGAACTGTCCCACGACCAACTGTGAGCCAGCCTTGGCTTTAACATGCCTTGCCCCAGCAGTGAGGCACATTTGGATTCCTAAGATAAGAGCTTTGTACTCTGCCTCATTGTTTGATGCCACAAAACTGAATATGATGGCATATTCCAGTCGATCCCCATTATCAGTCTTGATTAATATTCCTGCTACTCCTCCACTCTGAGTAGAAGATCTATCAGTAGACAATTCCCAGACCTTAGAACTGTCTGGATTAGAAGAATTTGGCCTGTTGGTGCATTCCACTATAAAGTCAGCCAATGCTTGAGCTTTGATGGCTCGACGGGGTTCATATTCTAACCCAAAGTCAGACAGTTGGTTTGCCCACTCAGTTATGCGGTTTGAATGATTCTTTCCCTCGATGATCTTCCTTATTGTTTGCCCGGTTAGGACCCTTATTGGATGAGCTTGAAAATATGGCCTCAATTTTCGACTAGCCATGACCAAGGCAAAGATCATCTTCTCAGTCTCTGTATATCTAGACTCTGCCCCTCGAAATGCATGACTGATGAAGTAAACCGGGTTTTGCTGCTTTTCTCTCTCAGCTACTAGCACTGCACTTAAAGCATACTCAGATATTGCTAAGTAGATATACAATGTCTCCCCTGGTAAGGGTGAAACAAGCTATGGGATACCGGCAAGGTACTCCTTTAACTGTATGAATGCCTTCTCAGCTTCCTCGTCCCACTTGAATGTGGCTCGCTTCAACACCTGAAAGAAGGCGAGGCTTTTATCTGCTGATCGTGACAAAAAACGACCCAATGCATCCATGCATCCCGTTAGTCGTTGCACTTCCTTAACCGTCCTCGGAGATTGCATGTCGATGATGGCTTGAATTTTATCAGGGTTTGCCTCGATGCCTCTCTCATCGACCAAGAAACCAAGACATTTGCCCCCCTTGACTCCAAAAACACACTTCTTGGGGTTGAGCTTCATACCAAAATTCCTCAGTGTTGATAAGGTTTCCCTTACATCCCTGGGGTGATCACCTGCTTGTTTGCTTTTGATTATCATGTCATCCACATAAACCTCAACATTGCGACAATCTGCTCGGCAAAGATTCTGTTTACCAGCTTTTGATAAATGGCCCCAGCGTTCTTGAATCCAAAAGGCATGACTCGATAGTAGTAGACTCCCTGGTTGGTGATGAAGGCGGTATGTGCCGGATCCTTATCAGCCATTGGTATTTGATGGTAGCCAGCATTGGCATCCATGAAGATGAACATTGCATGTCCAGCGGTAGAATCAACCAAACTATCTATTTTTGGGAGAGGATAGTCATCCTTGGGGCATGCTTTATTCAGATCAATGAAATCTACACACATTCTCCACGTTCCATTAGGCTTTTTTACCAAAACAACGTTGGCCAGCCAATCAGAGTATTGGCACTCCTTGATGAACCCATGCTCTAGCAGCTTTTTTACCTCAGCAGCAGCTACCTTGTTTCTTTCTCTTCACTCTGCCGTCGCAATTCCTGCTTGACACCTTTGAACCCTAGGCTGAGAGCCTCTCTGTGAACGCGCCCCTGTTGCCCGGCTAGGGTTGGGGCCCCTGGATGGACCTGCGACATGGGATAGAGGCTTCTGCTGCCCAATCATGGCAGGTATGCTGTCTCTCAGCTCCTGTGGGCTCTGTTGGAACTTGGAGTTCATCGTCGTCACAATGTCTTCGAAGTCCTTCCGTGAGACCACCTGTTCTTCGCGACGGTGACGGTCACTCGCCCGATTGGACGAATTGTCGTCAATGACATGTGCATCCGCCGGCTGGGCGATTCACGAGGATTTTCTTCTGGCTGATTGGATCGAGTCGCCCTTGCTCAGGTGTTAGCCATGTCTTTTGTTCTTGTTCCCCACAGACGGCGCCAATCTGTTCCTGTTCTGGAACTTCTGTCGAATAGTCAACGATCTTTTGGTGTATGGCGTGTACTCCGGATGCTCCTTAATGAGGCTGTGACTTGCAAAACAGTCAGAGATTGCTAACCCGGGGGGTGGAACCCGAGAACGCCCCTCCGATGCTTAAGTCAGATATCGGAAATAAGGAGTCAGAGTATTTGGTGAGTTTGTGGACTATGAATTGCGTACCTATAGAATGGTAGGACTGATCCTTATATAGGCGTTAGGTTCCCTGGTTAGGGTTTTTGCTGAACCGGTTAGGCTGGCGTATGGGCCAGGCCCATGGCAACCAGGTCAAAATTTTTACCAAGTTGGTTGTCACGTGGATACCCCTTATTCGCCATAGAATATCTGATATGAACCTAGCCCTACCAGAACTGGCCCTAGGATTTGGGCCCACTAACATGGGTTTGACCACCTGGGTGGGCCCGGAACAATTACTATTCCTAATCAGTTTCTGTTTTAATAATTCTTTGATCTGTTCATCAAATTCTTTTATATCTTGATACGTGTAAACCATTTGTTTTACCCTTATAATTTTATTAGGATCAGATAGTATTATTTTGGCATAGGCTTTATCCCTTTCCCAATGTTGTACTGGATTAGTAGAATATAGTTTCTCGCATAATTTTTCCTGTTGCTTTGTTACTTCTTCTTTTATAGTAGACTCATCTTCAGATATTCTTAATGCCACTTCTCATTGTGTTGGGGTGACATCATACTCATCATCACGACGCTGGCTGTAACGACCCGACTTTACTAGGCTGTCGATTTACGAAGGAAATCGACAAATGCATCATTACCAACACAAAAACTTAACAATAACCTTATAATTAATGTCTAAAATTCCTTTTATTACTTAAATACTGAAATAATAATCTCAAAAGAGAATAAATAAATACTAAATTACATAATTAAATGAAGTCTATCCCAACAGGCTGGGAACGGCTAACTAATAAACAAAAGGAAATACTCAAAACAATCTACGGTTGCACTAAATAACTCTAAAACACACAACCCGAGCCGATGTAAGCCCAATCTAAGCCTCAGCATCATCACCTGAAATGGGGGGGTCCATCGTCAGTGGCGAGTAACTAGGCTGTCCCACTTAAATGAGGGACCGTTAACCATATAATAGCATAGAATCAAACGAGGAAATCACACAAAAACATATGGAAATACGTACAAAAATACGTACAAAAATACGTAGAAAAATACGTAGAAAATACGTATAAAATACGTATACAAATACGTATAAAATACGTCTAAAATACCTGCAAAATACGGTTAGGAATACATAGAATATACGTATAAAATACAAGTACAATACGTATAAAATACCTGCAGAATATGGTTAGAAATACATACAAAATACATATACAATACAGATATAGATACGTACAACATACAAATACAAATACATACATCATACAGATACGATTGCGTACATCATACATATACTCAGAAATACACCATTAAAATACAGACTTACCAGACGTATGCAGCGGAAGACGTAATATTACCAAATTAATACATATATACACGAAAATACACAAATACACATAACCCTTCCAGTGAACTACTTATTCATCATATTTTACCCTTAAACCCTCTTTTAACCTTCTTATCGGACCGGTCATAATGCTCGCTGTGGATCCCGTGTGCACCACAACTTTCCTAAAACATGCCGAGGTGAACTCGTGTATTCAACCCGTAGCCCTCCTTTGCAAGAACTAAGCCTAAGCTATGGCCATAACCCCTAAATAGCAGCTCGTGTACTACTACTTAGACGACTACATATCTTAAGATCCAGAACTGCCCAGAGACCGTAGTAGGGCAGTGGCTTCGACTTAACCCGACCTGATGACTCGTGTATCATCAAATGGGCGTCCTTACGTATCTTGTCTTTTCTAAAGGCCATCGTGTGACCACTAATTAACAAGCAATATCTAAAGGCCATCTTGAGACCACTAATTCATAACATTTTCTAAAGGCCATCTTGAGACCACTAGTTCACATCATTTTCTAAAGGCCATCTTGAGACCACTAATTTATATCATATCTTATTACTTTCCTTCTTATTCATATTGTTACATTCCTTCATATTATAACTTATCTTCTTTAATTCCTTCTTATTCTTTAATCTTATTAATTCCTAAAAGTACAATCTAAATTATTATAAGTCAAAAATTAAACTAAAATTGATCATAATAATTCTAGTCCATTTGAAATTTCATGATAAAAATAATAATTAAATAAAATTCATTAAATAATCAAGTAACAATTAAATAAATCATTTAAATTAACAATAAATCATATTCAATAATTATCATCCAAATTACATAAAACATGATAAAAATTCTATTTTTCCTACTTAGAACCACTCGACATTTTGGAATAAAATTCCAAAATTTACACTTCAAATTAATTAAATACAATTATCAATAATTAATCATATAAACCTAATAATAAACATTAAAATCACCCTTTAACATTAAATCATGCAACATGGACTAAAACAAGATCAAAAATCAACCCTTTAATCATATAAACTACACGGCTCTCTTGAATCAACAACAATAACAAGATTAATTTTCAAGAATTCATAATATCATGTTATAATTAAAGACTAATTAAAGATTAATAATAACAATTCAAAAATTATCAAGATTCAATAATAAAAATTAGATTTTTAATTTCCTTTATTATTTTATTCCACTCGACTTTTTGTTTAATATGAACAGAATAATAACTTTAATTTAAGGCTTTAATTAAATAATTAAATAATCAAGATTACATGTTTTATTCAAGAAAATATCGTGAATTAATCATCAAAATAGGCATCACACTACTCGACACATACTCGAAATTCCAAGAACAAGAATCGAAAATTATCATGCAATTATTCAAGCAATTATATAATTAGAACAATTATTTCATGCATAAAAATTAATCATAACTATCAAAGATTCATAAAGATTGCATAAAAATATCAAGAAAATATCATGATCATCTTTCACATAATTCGAACCTAACCTGATACTAATCTTATTAATTTTTCCCTAGTTTAACCCTAATTAATTATATAGAAAACTACCCTAATCTAAGAGAGATAGTATAGTTACCTTAGCATAGGAAAGAAAACAAGAAAAAAATCACCCCTTTGGAGCTTGGAGTCACACGGCCAACAAGGAAGACAAATTAGGGTTTTCTTTTGAGTTTTGTAGCATGGAAAATTATGTAAAAGAAAATAGGTTAAAATCTTGTTCCCTATTTATAATATAAGGAACCAAAGAAAAAATAAATTAGAAAGAAAAGAAAGGGGGGGCCGTGAGTGAGGGAGTAAGAATAGGGATATGGAGTAGTTTTAGGTAGACTTGGTACAAACGGTTAGAATAGGTTTTACCAAAATAATTAAAATATTATTAATTAAATAAAGAGAGAATTATCTAATTAATAATAAATTAGAAAGGAAAATAACTTTGGCCACAACATGTGGGCCGACCAAGCTAAGAGGGAATTGGGTCTTTGGGCCCAATTTCGAGATAAGGAGAATAAATGGAAACAACCAGTCCAATTAAACGGGCCTTTTGGACTTAGAAAAATAAAAATAAATAAATAAACTGCGAAATTTTCTGGCCCTAAATTTCGGGTTATTACACTGGCTGCGTTTGAATTCCATAGTTTGATGTGTATAAGCTTTTGACAATTTTGTAACCGGGACTGAATGACCATTTATTGTAAATACTATGTGTTCTATCGTTTGAGTGCATGGCGAATATAACCTATGGAAATTATTTCCAATGATCATATCATGAGAAGGCTGAGTAGTTGCCCATAATACGGGAATTATGCATTCAGTTCCACCAATTTTAATTGGAATTATACTCTGATACCAAGTAGTCGAAAGCGTGTAGTTATTTAAAATTTTTCGCTTATTCCTTAGATTATAATAATTTAGGCTAACTAAGTAAAGGGTATTTTGGTAGTTAAAAGTTAGTTTTATTTTGAATTTTTGAAGTAAGGGCTAATTTGCAATATTTTAAAGTTAAAAAGCTTATAGGGACTAAATTATAAATACCAAAACTGTATTTTGGTAAATATTTTTAAGCTAGCATTATTTTGGTAAATAGTTTAGTTTTTAGCATTATTTTGGTTTTTAGCTCTTTACAAATAGCAGCTAAGAGTTTTTACTTCCTCCCCTAATCGGTAGAGTTTTCTTAAACATACGTTTTTCTATATTCTGACACCATGAAACTAAAAGAAACAATGAAGATTGAAGCATACGCTTCTCTAATGTAATGTCCGCATCGTACCTCACATAATTTCATCTTTTTTTTTCCTTTGCCAAAAAAATGAAATAAAAATAAACAGCGCCTTTTTTTGCAACTGGCCGCACCATTTACTAATGGTACGGCGCACTGATAAATATGGGGTTACAAAGTTAATTTTTGTATGGGTTACAAAGCCACTTAAATACATTGTAACCCCAACTTTGTAACCCCATTTAAAAAATTTGTAATTCAATTAAACACTTTGTAACCCCACTTAAATACTTTCTAAACCCAAAAAACACTTTGTAACATCACTTAAACACTTTGTAACCTAAAAAACACTTTGTAACCCCCCAAAAAACACTTTGTAACCCAAAAAAAAAACTTTGTAACCCCACTTAAACACTTGTAACCCAAAAATCACTTTATAACTAAAAAAAATACTTTGTATCCTCAAAAACACTTTGTAACTCCAAAAAAACACTTTATAACCCCACTTCAACCAAAAAAACTTTGTACCACTTTATAACCGCAAAAAATATTTTAGAACCTCAAAAAATACTTTGTAACCCCAAAAACACTTTGTAACCCCAAAAACTCTTTGTAACCCTGATCAGTACATTTTAGAACCGATTTTTCCGACTCTTTTCACTTGTTTTCCGTGCATTTTAGGCTTAGTTTTCCAAGTTTTAAGCCTTTTTAGCTTAGTTTTAGTTTATTTAGAGTTTTCGTTGAATAATGTCGTTTTATAGTTGTTTTCGTCAATAATTGAGCTATTTTGTGTTACTTATGCCTTTTTTTCTTTAATATAGGTGTTTTGCGGGTTTCCAAGAGATTCTCGAAAGCCGTCAAGGTTCGTGAGAAGTCCCAAGAAGCTTAGAGAAGCATGCCGCAAAGCTAAGACCACAAGACAAGGCAAAGTGCAACCAAAGGGCATTTTTGTAATTTTTAAGGCTTGTCGGGCTCGAGGCCCGATGTCTCGGGAGGCGTGCCGACTCGTCCCGAGTAGCCCGAGAAAAAGTGCAAGCATTTGGGTCAAGAGATGGTCGCGGACAGAGGTCTACGCGCGCCCACGCTAAATGAACATCACCCGCGACAGCCCCCAAAGAAAGCGACGCCCAGTCCAGCTCGATCCTTCACCCGTGGCCGCGCCACCACCATCATCGCGCCCGCGACGCCGGCGACGTGCCCGAGAAGGCCGCTGCAGTTCTGTTTTCTTGGCCTGTTCGTGGTTGCTCGTGCTGTTCTCAGCTTCGACTCGTGCCTCTTCTATGCTTGGCCCCTTTGTTTTCCCACATGTATATATACCTTCTGATGTCCCTAAACATAGAGAACAACATTTTAGATTAGTTTTAAGTCCCAAAATCATATTTGCTTATGGTTTGAGGAGAGAGAAAACCTCTCTTCCTCTTCCCATAGTTAGGGTTTATGTTCAATTCTTGTTTCCATAGTTTTAGATATAGCTTTATCTGTAATGGCCTAGGTTTATGTGATTTTTGCCATTTATTTATTTGTTATTTATGTGATTTTATGTATGGTCCAAAATTTATTTTGGACTATTTATTTTTATTTTACGTGAATAATTTCGATTAAATTCAATTATTTTTATTTTTGTTTGATAATTATTTATTTTATTATTATTTAATTAATTCGAATTTTTATTATTTAATTTTCTAATTAGTTCATTTATATTTTTGGGCCAAATGCGATTTAAGCATGATTAGTCATGCAAGAGTGCAATTAGCCCAATTATTTATCGAAAGCCCAATAGAGTGGCATGAATTTTCCACTTGCTTCATGTTCACACCTTAGCTAACTTCAATATATAGAAGAGTTAGTAAGGCTTATGATTCATTTTGCCATTCTAAACACACTTGCTCACCAAATTAAAAGCTAAACACCCTCCAATTGCTCTCCATTCCACACGCCATTTTTGGCTCCTCAAATTCAACCATTTGTTCATCATCCCTCCAAACTCAAAACTTAAGGATTCAACCTCTATTGGTCTTTAAGTATCAAAACACAAACTAAACCCCATTTTTTTCATTCAAGATCACTAGTTCGGGTTGGTTTTGGGCACTAGTTCATGTGGGTTGATCGAGTGGGTGGTTCGTGGTGGCCGTGCGTGAAGGTCGTGTTCAAGTGGTAGCCGTGTGTGCGTGGCCGTGGTGGCAGCCGTGGGTGCTCGTGGTTGAAGCCGTGCCCGTGTTCGTGCAAGCCGTGCCTTGTTCGTGTTGCACCGTGTGATAAGGCCGTGTATTTTGGGTTTCCGGGAAGCGAGTTTTGAGTATTATCTTGCTTAAATCTTCATTAAGGTAACATACTATCTCAACCTAGTTTGTATACCTTGATTCATAGTGTAGATTAGATGATTAGATTAGACCGAATTGATGATTGTCACCCTTGTTTATGCGTGAACTTGGGCTGATTTTGGGGTGGTTGTTTTATGATGTTCTTACCATGATTCTATGTGTAGTATGTTTACTTTTGATAATTATGTTCAAGTTTTGATGCATGTAAGTTGATAATTGTTGATTGAACATTGTAGTTTCATGTGTGAATTTTGATGATAAGTTTATGGATGATTTCTTGATTGATTTCTTGAATCTTGATTGAGTTCTTGAATCTTGATTGAGTTCTTGAATCTTGATTAAGTTCTTGATTGGTTTCTTGAATCTTGGTTGAGTTCTTTATGAGTTCTTTATGAGTCTTGATAGTTCTTTATGAGTTCTTGGTCTAGTCTTGAAAGTTAAAGAAAGTTAAAGATAATTAAAGAAAGGTTAAAGAAAGTTAAAGAATGATATTTGAGGTTCCACGATTTGTTGATTTACATGTTATTCTTAAGTCAAGGCGTAAGATGCAACTTAAGATTAACGAAGAATGTAAGTTTCGATTAAAGATTTGCTTGATTTTACTATTAGACGCCTAATCTTAGAGTAAGATTCTAAGAATTGGGTTAAGACGTTGCCCCTATCCTATCCGCGGTATTGGGATAGTTGGTGGTCTTACTATGTCGTCTTTGGATATGGATTTCCCATAAGATGGGTTTCATGGGGTTGGGAGTAAGATTCTCAATCCTGACATAGTAGAAAATTTGTTCGCGTAAGATGCGTTCGTACGTGCGTAGTCCGGTCTAATATGTAAATGATTGCGCCAAAGTTTAAGTATGTTAATTAATGATTAAAGTTAGTCGAGTCACCATGATTACTTATTGTTGTAATACCCGTAATTTTTCAAAGATTTTCAAAAATAATATCTTTTATTTACCGAGGTTTTATATTTTAAAAAAAAACATCTTTTCAAATTATTTTCAAAGGAATTTATTAAAAAACAAAGTATTTTGCCGTAATATTATTTTCAGAAAATAATAAATTATTTTTGAAGTTGGAATATTTTCAAAATAAATAAATATGTACTTATATATTTCGAAAATAGTATATATAAATTGCAAAAATTATTTTATTGTATGGAAAAATATTTTTGATCAATAAATATATTTTTATGGCTTCGAATTTTATTTTTAAAGGTCGTTTTATGCATGCCGTATTTTATTTGCCGCATAATTAGACTAACTAGTCAATTAGTCATCAAGTAATTAAAACTTGACAACACAACTCCCGATGCCACATCACCACCACACACCCCCCTTATCCCCTCCTCCCACACGGCCCTCACCACCACCACAAACCACTTGTCCCACATGGAAAGTTTACCACTTTCCTCCACCCCTTTCACCTATAAATAGCCCCCTTCACCCATCCTTACTCCTCACAATTCTCTCAACATTTCTTCCACTTCTCCTCTAATAAAAGAGGAGTAACAAGTGAAAAGTTTTCACGGAAGAATAATCGAGAGAATTGAGTTTAATTTTTCTAAGGAGGGAGCGATCTTAAAGTAGCCTTCCAGACGTTGAGGTATGCTTCGATGTCTACCGCTTTCTTAGCCTTAGGTTCTTGTATGCTTAGGTTAGATTAGTTTATTTTTTACGCTTTTTGTTTTAGCATGCTTAGTTTTATGTTCTAGCGTAGTTTTAATGCTTTATAGTTATGTTTGTTTATGCTTTAGTAGAAGTTATATGCATGCTTAAGTAGTTGTTTTAGTTATTGTTTTTAAGGTTGTTTTGATGACGTAAAATTATGATTATTTATGTGCAAAGTAGTAGTATTTTCGTGTGGATGTATGGGCATTGAAGGAATTTTTTAGCCATGTTTTTGAGGGCTAATGTGATGGTTTTAAAGGCATTTTATGCCAATTATAGTTGTTTTCCAGATTTTTTGTAATAGCTTAATTACGCTTTCTTTTATTTTCAAAATCAAAATAAAACTTGTTTTTGGACTAAGGGTTTTGTACATGTGTTTTAGATCATATAATTTGTGTACCAAATACCCATTAAAAGTCCAAAAGAAGCTTATTTATTCTATTTACAAATTCTGAAATTTTCGAAAATATACTCTCACGGATTGAAAATATTATTTCAAATTTTCGAAATTGTACTATGTATTTATATTATGATTTTTACAACTTAAAATCTCCAAATGTTTTATGTAACCTTATTTTACCATTTTTGAAAATTATTTAGTATATATATACATACATATTTTCGAAAAATGTGTTTATGAGTATATTATTACTCTTTCGAAAATTTCCTTCTATGCACATGATTTTGAAAAGTTTGATGCTCTTAGCAATTCTTTGACTGTCATTGTTTAATGAATTATTTACGTCATGGAATTTGGTTATGGATTGGTGAATATTTGAACTTGCTTTGATTTAAGAAGTATAAGTGGTGTCTGTGAATAAACGATGTATTATTGAGTTGTTGAATTTGGATTGGCAAGTTGCCTTATGGTTTGATTTCTCATGGAGAATTCTTAAAGTGCGGAATTTTGGTTTGATTGATTTATTTTGAGGCTATTGTTCTCACTCCAATGATTTTCAAAACCAAATGAACCTAAACTTAAAGTGAAACAATCTTCAAAGGGAAAGTAGCCCGAACGGTGATGACCTTTTAGGGTGATGAACGGTGTCTCATTGGGGAATACCCAATGTGGGCCTATTGTTGTGGTGGACACGCAATAGGTCGGACATGTGTTGAATAGTCGTTGAATCCTTGCAACCGTTATAATCTGCTTTCGTCCTCCTCCTGAACTTCTGGCGCGCACTTGCGGATACGCATTAGTTCTGTGAGGGGTGTATACATTCGGGACACTCTGTCGACAAGCTGCAGGCCAGGCCGAAAAGTCCGCGACAGGATGAAACAGGCCCTATCGCGTTCACTTTCCCAATTAAATATTTTGATTATTAACTACTCTAAAAATTTGTGAATTGGATAAATATTGGTTCAGCTAATGTTCTATGTCTCTTGTGTGTCAACTGTTTTTTTTAAACCAAAACCGTTTTACGGGGTAAAGTCGATCATACTCAGTTTTCTGATTTTTGTGTTATTGCTTGTTTGTTGTTTTTCCTTCGGGGTTTTGTGCAGGTGAGTAGTAAAGGATGGCTTACTTGTTTGAGGCTAATGAGGAATCCCTGTTGGAATTAGCTAAACCCTTTGATCATAGGCTTTATGCTTTAGCAGAACATCTTGTAATAAGTTATTTTAACTTTTAATGTTTTGGATTTAAACATTGTACGGCTTTGGTATTTATGAATGAAATCCATTTTGGAATTCGAAAACATTACGATCCTGCTTTTACTTATTCGTATACCCATTTCTTATCAAAAGTGGGCGTACGAGTAGCAACTCTAGAAATTCGGGCTATGGTTTTTAGTAAAAATTTAGTTTTATAAAGGAAGGAAAAGGGTCCGAATTTCCGGGGCTGTTACAGTTGTTATTATGATTATTGAAATTATAATTCGCATGTTGGTATGTTTGGTTTGATTGTTTGATTTATGCTATGACCATGTGTATCCCCGTTAGGGTGGGACGGTTATGTTACTCGCCACTGATGGTGGACTGTTGTTTATTTTCAGGTAATTCTGATGATGAGGTTCTTGCTTAGCTTTGGGTTGGGCGAGTGCCGATGTTATTTAGTACTTGTTTTGTTGTTTTACGATTTCTAGTTTAAACTATAGTAGTGATACTTGTATATTCTAACTCTGACATTTGTTTTGGAGTTAATACTATTATTAGTAGTAGTAATAATATTTGGGTTTAGATATGTACAATCTTATGGGTGTTGTACTTTTGGATTTAGCATATATTCAATTTGAGGTTTTGTTTTAAATTTTCAAGTATGTTAGTATGTTAGAACTGACCATTCGACTCGTCGGTTTCTTCCGCGCCGGTTTAAGCGAGTCGGGTCGTCACAGTTGGTATCAGAGCCGAATAGGTTTTAAGTGAAGTTTTAGGATATGAGTAAACCCGGGAGTTGAGAGCTTTATCCTTCCCGAGTGATTGAACCCAAATTAAGTTTAAGTATAAGGGAGGACAATTCGGGTAGAAGAACCAGGATAAGACCCTTTTTCTATTCTTTTTCTCTTTTGATTTTGTGTACTTGATTGCGGTGGGGATATATGACTGACACTGTTCTTTGGTATGTCTTTGTTTTATTGCGTTGCAGCATGTTTACGCCTCGCCGGTTGACGGGACGACAGAGGTTACAAGCGCTCGAGGAGGCGATCCTTACGTTGGCGCACCATAGTCGTCATACGCCTAGTACGCAGTCGACGTTCCATCGTATCGCACGTCATCGACCTCCGACCTACGATGGGGTTGCCGACCCTACTATCCTGGAGAGTTGGATCCGCGAGATGGGGAAGCTCTTCAACGCGACATTTTTCCCCGAGCACGAGAAGGTGCAGATCGCCGCCTACTATCTACGTGGAGAGGTCGATAACTGGTGGACCGTAGCTAAGGACTCATGCTTGCCCTTACATTCAAGGAGGTTTAGGTACCTTATTAGAGTTTAATTCCCCTTCCTTGATTTAGTTCGTTCTTTAGACATTTTGAAGTAATTCCCCCGAAATCAATTGAACCCGGATCCGACAACCCTAGACCTTAGTTTATTATTTTTCACATTTATTTTATGCAATAGTATTTGCTTCAATTTCAAACAATAAATCTAAGATCCTCAATCGACCTAAATCTCATAACACGATTCACGACTTGTTCCCCGTGTTCGACACCCCCACTGATACTACAACGGGGGTTTTATTTGTTTGGTGAAAGAGCCCATAAACCCCTTCATCAAAATGGCGCCGTTGCCGGGGAACAACGGTTGAAAAGTGTTGTGTAATTTTTCTTGATTGAGTTAATTGCTTTAATTTTTCTTTTCTTTTGATTTTATTTTGTTTTCTTCTTTCCCAAAAATTTGAAAAAAAAAAACCCAATTTCGAAAGGAAAAAAAAATACAAAAGGAGGTTTTTATTTTATTTTATTTTGGCTATTTATTTATTTAATAATAATTGCTTGCATTTTTGTCGAATTTTGGTTTCATGATGGCAAACTTATCTATCCCTCAAATCGAAGGTGAGTCATTTTGGAAATATTTCAATAGAGTTCAAGGTATAGTCCCATTTAATTGGGATGATAATTTGTTGAATATTTGTGAGGTGATTTACATGGGTTTGAATGCTTTTACTTTGGATGTTGTTGAGTCTATGCATAACGGTGAGTTTCGAGCTTTGACCCTGTGAAATGCTTGGAATTTTTATTGTTGGCTAGCCCAAGACACTTATGAATGGGACATGGGTACCCATTCTAGCCAAGTTCAACCCAACTTCGATTCATTTCCTCCTATTTCTCCTATTTGTAATGATGTGCACCCCGATTATAATTCTTCACTTGCTTGCACACATTACAATCAAGATTCTCATGTTTCTAGTGATGAGATTAGCTATGACCCTTCCCTTCTTAATGAGTTTCTAAGACCTTCTAACTTTGTTCATACAAGTGTTTGTACTCCTAAAGCGATTAAGGGGTATAATGACTTGATTGACATGTGTTTTAAGATCCTTAAATGTCTCCCATTAGAAAGTGAGGGAAGGCGAGTCATCAAAGTGCAGATAAGTAAATTAATAAAGAGACTTGAGATATTAGAATCTTGCTTAGAGGATGAGATGGATGATTTTGGATTTATGGTTGAATGTGAGGGTGGTTGTGGCAAGGATGACCCGATCTCTTCCTTGAGGAATCCGATTCAAGAAGAGGTGGATGTCGCTCAAAAGGATGATGATGGTTCCTTTGAACCAGTTTTGACTTCTCCCTCTCCTCTTGAGCCGACCACTCCTTCCTTTCTTTCTTCACCTAAATCATCCAAGCTCCATGTTTCCATTGAGGAGGAAGAGGATTTATTGCTTTTAGTCGATGAAATTTTTGCATTTCTTGGTGACAACAACGTTGATTGTGGAGAAAATTATAGGGTTTTGAGTGATTGTGATGGTGGCATGGCCGATTGTGATGACTCTAGTGATAGTAAAGATGAGGACTTTTGTTTTGATAGTGAAAACCCTCTCTTTGAGATTGATGATGACACTTACGAGTTTCTAAATCCTCTTTTTGAGGATGATGATGAAATTTGTGAGTATCAAAATCCTCTCTTTGGGAATGATGTTGTTTAGCCTCCCTATTCTATTTCTATCGAGTCTTTTTCTTGCTCCACCTCACCTAGGGCGTATATCCTTTTTCCTTCATCACCCGTTTCTCTTCCATATTTTGTGTGTTGTCCACCATTTGATGAGTCTTCACCCCATCTTGAGCATCATGACTACTCTTCTGAAACTAAAGCGGCAGGAATGTATAGTAATTATATTTTTTCATATGTTTCTTATTTTGATTATGATTTTAATTCTTTTCATTTTCTTAATTTTTCTTTTTGTTTTAATTTTGGTCCCCCTCCCCCACATAAGCAAAAGATGGCATTCCTTTGTCATTTTCCCTATCTAATTCTCTTTGCTTACGTGGTTCTCTCTCGATTTAGTGGTGATGTCCATGACACACTACTACGAGCTCCACGATGCTATTTACTAGATGACATCCTTTCCTCTCTTGTACATAGATTTCCTTGGCTTTCCACTCTTTCTTTTTTTTCTGTAATTAATTTGCTTTGGAGTTTGGTGCTTTATTTCTCTTCTTTTGCAGTATTTGATGATTAGACAACTCAAATGGCTCAATTATGGCGCTAAAACGGAAAATAGAGGTTGTTTTGATTATTTTGAAGCCTACTTTGGTGAGATCTTTCCAAACTCTCCTCTTTTATTTTCCTTGATTGCTTAGTTTTAGGATTAGGTCTAGGAGGAGATGATTGTTCGAGGATGTTTGGCTTTTAAGCCCTTGAGGACATTTGGATATCGATGGCGTTGGGCATCGATTTATTTATTTGTTTGATGCTTGATTGCTTATTTGAGAGTCATTCATGCTCGGATTTTGTTTTCCTCACTTTTGTATAGTTTTCCTCTTTTTTTTTTTCCTTTTTTCCGCTTCTTTTTCTTTTCTTTTCTTTTCAAGGCAAAGTGTATTTTTCATTTGTTTTTAGTTTGGACTTGATCGTTTAGAGTCTTGGACTTTGAATGCATTCCTTCCTAATTATTAGCGGTCCACATAGTTTGAGATGTTGGGGTTGATTTTCAAATATTATATGCTAGGTTTTAGAGGTTTAGAGTTCATGAAACTTAAACTCTTAGCTTGTGGTATGATTGGTGATGCTTTGCTAGCTAGTTGAATCCCTAGAGGTAGTATTTGCAGTCCACTACCCTTAACATGTGAGGAATTGTCAAATCTTTCAAGCCTTCAACATTTTTTTTTGTTTGAGTGGCAATAGGATCCTTGTCATAGCTTAGCTTGATCAAGAAATTGATTCATGACTCGCCGAGACCGCGACCGAGCTACTCTAGGGAAGGACGGAGGCATTCATTTCTTAGTTATTTTCCATTTTTTTTTCCTTTTTCATTTCCCTTTTTGTTCTAGTATTTTGCTTTTTTTCCCCACTTTTTTATGTTTTTACTTTGCATTTATCCTTTGGAACCCTTTGAGCTTAGCCTTTCCTATTCTTCTAGCCACATTACTAGCCTTATATGCCCCTTGTTTTGTTTTATACCCATTAGGTATAGTGAAGCAATTGGAGCATTGTGGTTTGTATTTATTTTATATTGAAAATTTGTGGAGAAGTAGCGAAGTTTTCCAAGCTAAGGTGTATGATTTGTATATTTTTGCAAGCAAAAGCCGACCTATGTTGAAAAAGGCAAGGTCATGTTGAATAATTGGAAAAAAAAAGGGGAAACATTGGCCACAAAAAAAAAATTGAGAAAAAAAAAAAATTTGAAAAATGAAAAATTGAAAAAATGAAAAAATGAGCATCTATTCCGTTCTTTTTCACAATGAGGACATTGTGTCCTTTAAGCTTGGGGGAGGAGGAGTAATGCGAAAAATTGTGTAAAATTTTTCAAATTTTGTTTATTTCTTTGAATAAGCTTGGGGGATTTTGTGTGTATGTGTGTGGCGTATTAGGAGTTTGTTTGCAGTTTGTTGCTCATTGACGCTTATTTGCTTCACTATTTAGGTTTTGAGCACCACAAGCCAAATTGATTCCTACCTTACCCCTAGCTCTACATTACAACCCTTAAGTCCTCTTGATCCTAGAGAGTTGAGTCATATTCGGTGGAGGAAGTCATGGTTCAAGCATATTGAGCGGTTTTGTTATGATGAGATGTCAAGTAACCTAAATTGTTTCTCCTTTTAGTTTTTCCGGCTCCTTCGTGGAGTCATGAGGAGCTACCTTTCAGGGTGGATACAAAACTAGCATAGCTTGTGGTTATTTGGTTGTGGAGTGAAAGGGGATTGTTCTTCTCTAGCTCTTCTATCTAGCATGTTTTATTTGACTATCCACCTTTGACATCTTTGAGCTTGTTTTCCGCTAATGCTTAGAAAGGTTTGCATTCACTGATCCGGTCCATTTACAAGTCCAACTAGGGATTTATTTTATTTTCTTTTCTTTTCTTTTATTTTCTTTATTTTTGTTTTCTCCCTTCTTTATTTTCGTGAATCTTTGCCTTGATTTATTTTTAGAAGAGTTATGGGTTAAACTCTTTGGAAACCCTTACGAGAGCATACTCGTCCTCTTTGGCGACTTTGAGGTTCAAATAGCTTGTTGCTTTCGCTAAAAGCATCCATGATTCCTACGAAAGTGAGTTAGATTGTTACTTTTTTAGTTTTTCTCGTTCTTATTTGCTTGAGGACAAGCAAAAGGCAAGCTTGGGGGAGTTTGATCAGTCCATTTTAGAACCGATTTTCCCGGCTCTTTTCCCTTGTTTTCTGTGCATTTTAGGCTTAGTTTTCCAAGTTTTAAACCTTTTTAGCTTAGTTTTAGTTTATTTAGAGTTTTCGTTGAATAATGTCATTTTATAGTTGTTTTCGTCAATAATTGAGCTATTTTGTGTTACTTATGCCTTTTATTCTTTAATATAGGTGTTTTGCGGGTTTCCAAGCGATTGTCGAAAGCCGTCAAGGTTCGTGAGAGGTCCCAAGAAGCTTAGAGAAGCATGCCGCAAAGCCAAGACCACAAGACAAGGCAAAGTGCAACCAAAGGGCATTTTTGTAATTTTTAAGGCTTGTAGGGCCCGAGGCCCGATGTCTCGGGAGGCGTGCCGACCCGTCCCGAGAAGCCCGAGAAAAAGTTGGAAGCATTTGGGTCAAGAGATGGTCGCAGACAAAGGTCTACGCGCGCCTACGCTAAATGAACATCACCCGCGACAGCCCCCCAAGAAAGCGACGTCCAATCCAGCTCGAGCCTTCACTCACGGCCATGCCACCATCGTCGCGCCCACGGCCCGACGACGCGCCCGCGAAACCCCCTCCGCGCGTCTGCGCCCGAGCAGGCCGCTGTATTTCTGTTTTCTCGGCCTATTCGTGGTTGCTCGTGCTGTTCTCAGCTTCGACTCGTGCCTCTTCTATGCTTGGCCCCTTTGTTTTCCCACTTGTATATATACCTTCTAATGTCCCTAAACATAGAGAAAAAAATTTTAGATTAGTTTTAAGTCCCAAAATTAGATTTGCTTAGGGTTTGAGGAGAGAGAAATCCTCTCTTCCTCTTCCCATAGTTAGGGTTTATGTTCAATTCTTGTTTCCAAAGTTTTAGATATAGTTTTATCTCTTGATTTTGGGTGTTTATTGAAGTTGATGAATGGATTTGAAGGTTTGCTCAAGTGACATGGCCATTCCAACGAATTTGCACATCAAAATTCAATAAGTTCTCTACTCTTTCTCTTTGCTTGTTCTTGCTATTTTCTATGCTTTCAATCTTGTTTTTGTCATGTTTTTCAAGTAATATAGTCTTTAAATTATGCAATTTCATGTTTGTAGTTGATTTATATATGAATCGTGAGTAGTTAATTTTTCTAGGGTTTGAAGGAGATGGGTTCATGACTTGAAATTGGGGGTTTTCATCTAGTTGTTGGTTGAATTGTGTTAATGGTTGGTTAATGTTGGTGTCAATGAGCTTAGAGATTAGCTAAAGGCCATAGTTGATTTCTTGGTATTTTCTAAGTATAATAGGGCTTTGTCTATGAGTTAATTATGCTTTGATTTTCCTTGCCCAATGTTGCTAGTGAGGCCATGCATTACAACGGGAGTCGGTGGTCGAGCTAAGAATCCACTTTAGGTATGCGGTTAGTGAGGCTATTATAACGGGAGTCGGCGGTCGAACTAGGAATTTACTTATAGTGAAACCTTGGTATAATAGTGATTATTGAATGTAATGATAAAGTCCATTCGGGAGAAGTCATTATTGTTACATTCATTCGTCAACTCCTAAATCACTCCGGGAGGAGGTTTAGGTACCTTATTAGAGTTTAATTCCCCTTCCTTGATTTAGTTCGTTCTTTAGACATTTTGAAGTAATTCCACCGAAATCAATTCAACCTGGATCCGACAACCCTAGACCTTAGTTTATTATTTTTCGCATTTATTTTATGCAATAGTATTAGCTTCAATTTCAAACAACAAATCTAAGATCCTCAATCGACCTAAATCGCATAACACGATTCACGACTTGTTCCTCGTGTTCGACACCCCAACTCATACTACAACGGGGGTTTTATTTGTTTGGTGAAAGAGCCCATAAACCCCTTCATCAAACCCCAAAAACTCTTTATAACTCCAAAATAACACTTTGTAACCCCACTGTAACTAGGGCCGGCAAAAAGTAACCCAACCTGCCAACCCGACCCGAACTCGACCCATTAATAATGAGTTGGGTTGAAATTTTCAACCCGTTTAATTAAATGGGTCGATCCGAACCCGACCCATTATTATATTGGTTGGGTTAAGATTGAAAAGTCTAACCTGATTATAACCCGCTTAACCTGATAAATTATTGTTTTAAAATTTTAAGTTGTTGTTAATTTAAATCTGCATGCTGTTTTGAATGCTCTATTTTGCTGAATTTCAAGCTACTGCTAACTAACTATAATCTATTATATTTTAATATTTTATTTTGTTGAAATTGTAAATTATTCCTTGTTGGGAATTAGTGTAAATACTTCATAATGTAGAAGGAATTTTTGGTAAAAAAAAAAATTAAATGGGTCAACCCGAACCCGACCTGTTTATTTTAAGGTCGGGTTAGATTACAAAAACTCAACCCGTTTATTAAATGGGTCGGGTTCGGGTTGTCGGGTTATCAAGTCATATACCCCCACTTAAACACTTTATAACTCCACTAAAGACTTTGTAACGCCTAAAAACGACCGTACCATTTGAAACAATGGAGCTGGACACTGATGCATATAACCATTTGTGAAAAATAAAATCATCTTTCTATGCATCTTCGTAGTTCTATGGGCATCCCATAATCCCACCTAGTCTAGTCTAGACGTCTAGTCCCCCATGACCCCATGATTTTTTTAAATTAACGTACTCAATTTCAGTCAGTCAACTACCCAATATTGTGTAATCCGTACAATATTACGGTGGAGTGGTAGAGAATTCCAATTAAATAAAGCCGAAAGAGAATTCTTTCCCCGATTAATGCTTCCAAATCTTACAATTCTTATTGTAGGGTTTTTTTTTTTTTTTTTCTCAATTCTCAGATTACCATCCATGTCAGCAAAATTTTCCTTTTTTAGATTTTTCAGAACCAGTAGCGATTTTGGGTAAAAAAAACCGCCACAAGGAGCAGCAATTTTATTAATTTAACAATTAAGTTTGAAAATAACGCTTTTTTATTTTTGGTGCAAAACCGCTACTAGTTATGCCTAAATAAATCAAATTGTAAGTGGTAACATGGTAACCTAAAACCGACAGTGGGAGTGGCAGTTCCCAGTGGCGGTTTTCCTGTTAAAAAATAAATAAAATTAAATAAAAGATGACGTGGACGATAATCTGAGAATTGATAAAATTATAACCGTAAAAAGGGAATTGTAAATTTTGGGAGCATTATTAGGGGAAAGGATTCACGGAAAGAGAATTGATAGAACTAGTTTTAAGCCGGTGTACTTATGGAATTATTATAATTTTTTTTTTGGTTGAAAATATTTTCTTTATTATCACCAACAAAAACATAACAAACTACAATTATTATTATTATTATTATTATTATTATTATTATTATTATTATTATTATTATTATTATTATTATTATTATTATTATTATTATTATTATTATTATTATAAACTAAAACTTTAAAAGTCTATAAGAAGTTAATGGGAAGCTTAGATACAATCTGGGCCCCACTCCGATCCCATAGCCACTGCAAAGCTAATACGAGTAAAGATGTGAACAACAGCCTGCGTGCCAATATCATGTGCTCTAGAAAACTTCTGAATCCGCTTCAACAATGCAACAACATCATCCTCGAATTCGTCAAAAGTAGAAAAAGAGAAAGGAAGGAAACCCTATCCCAGAGTAACACACCAATCTGCATACTTATCCCGTTTGCGAGAAGCCGCATCCAGCATAGCACGACCAGGAACAAAATCAGCCATATATACCAAATCGAGTCAAAGGTGAGGACCCTGTCAAATCCACACAAACATCGCGACCACAATCCTAAGAATAAAAGCAGCAAATCCGCAGGACGAAGAGCCGCGATCTCTGAGCGCAACCTAATATAAACCTCTTTACCAGAAGAAATCCCCGAGCGAATGTAGATATCAACAAGAGAATTGATAAAACTATTATTATTATTATTATTATTAAAACATTACAATCTACAATATCCAAAGAACTACAAGAAGTTAGAGGGGAGCCGAGAAACAATTTGGGCCCTCTAGCTATGGCGAACCCTATCCTGGAGAAAATATGGGCAGCAGCATGTGCCCCATTATCCTAAGCCTTGGAGAATGCCTGGATCCGCTTGAGAAGAGCGACGACCTCCTTCTCTAATCCCCAAAGAAGAAAAGGAGAAAGGATGAAAACCGTAGCCAATAGTCGAACAACGCGCCATTATTATTATTATTATTATTATGTAAATGTTAATTAAGTTTTCTATAAAAAAAGTGTAAAGTTATACGGAATATAAGATGATAGTATTAAATGATTGTAGTTTAATATAGCATATTTAAGGTAAATGGGATACATAAATATTAAATATACTCCGTAGCAGTTTAATATAACATAGTGTAAAATAGAATTGAAGAACATAAGTAAGAGGATAAAGAATTTGCAATGATATACTGTATAAGATGATCACAAAATATATTCAAGAGAAATCAAAGTAGTGACAAGATAAGTTATACTAGTAGCAGTAACTTTTAATTACATAACAACCACATAAATAATTAAGTGGTCATGGAAAGATCAATAGATTAACTAAAAACATATTAAAGTTTTATCACCAAAAGTATACAAGAGAAATCAAAGTAGTGACAAGATAAGTTGTAGTTGTGGCAGTAATATTTAATTACATAATAACCACATGATACATAGTAATTAAGTAGTTTTGAAAGATCAATAAATAACTAAAAAAGTTATTATTAAAGTTTTTTATTAATTAAAAAAAGATAAAAAATATTTTTATAAGAAAATGACATGTGACAAGTTAAACTTTATGTTTTAAATATTTAAATTATAGGTTATAGATATGCAAAAATATGGTAAATATATTTAGTGATCTTTATTACCTTAGTTAAAGTCATACATATTTTGTACTCCCCCGTCCTAAATTAGATACTACAATTTCCTTATTTAGGGCTCGTTTACATTAGCTGAATAGAGATGAACTGAACTGAACTGAGCTGAACTTAATAGAGTGTATTAATTGAACTGAATTGAATTGAACTGAACTTAATAGAGATGAAATGAACTGAATTTAGTCTGAAGTAAACAAGCCCTAAAATGTCTCAAAATACTTGCTACTTTTTATTGTATATATAGTATATGAGTCCACATATACTTTACATTTATATCATCTTTTTTTGTCATTTTTATCCTCTTTTTTTGTTATATTTCTTCTGATTAACTTTACCAATAGTAGGCCCCACATAAAAATTAATTTGCATTAAAAATTGTGCCAAAATGAAATGTAGTATCTAAAATGGGATGAGGGAGTATCTTTATTATATAAGCCAAGCGGGGAGCCATGGTGTCCCCCTTGAAATATCTATGTTACTTTTCAAAAATTTCTAAAAATTCAATTAACACAGCTCCTAACTATTTAGGAAAGTTATAATAGTTTTTGAACTTTTTGAAATGAAAATATTACAAAATATAAAGTTTGTAAAATGAAATAAAAAGATCTAAATTCATATTTTTGAATTCTCTTTAAATAGACACCCATTTCGATATAGTTTATCACATAAAATTTTTACCTTTTGATTATTGTAAAAATTTGAAAGCCAAACTAATATAGTAAATAGAATTTTCTTTGGTTCATTGTTGTGAGATGACCTAGTAAAAGGGGAAAAGTTTGTTTACGGCTTTATAATTATGTGAATGAGTATGAATTTGATAAATATTTTAATTTTTCGAATAATCAAAATTCATATTTTTGTTTAGACAAATTTAAATATGCATTTAAAATATCATCGCACGCAAAACGTGCATAGACTAGTATTATTGTAATGGATTAGGTAGCTACTATGCCTACTAGGGTGTTGTTTGGTTGAAGTTGATTTCCCTTGGAAATACCACTTCCTAGGAAATGTCTAAATAGTGTTGTAGAGCTGTCAGTTTGGTTAGAAACTGTTGGTTTAATTGTTAACCTAACGTGAACTGAACTGAAATGAACCAATAACCAAATGACTGATAACTGAAAGTCCAACTGAAACAAAATGAACTGCACTCAACTGAACTGAATCATGAACTGAAATCAACTGAACTGAAAAGGTTGACTACATAAAACTGTTTTAAACTGACCATAACCGAATCATAACTGAACTGAGATTAACTGTAACCTATATGGTTTTGTTAGTTAATTGAACTGTTTTTAACTGTTGATCAACTGAACCGAAATGATTTATAAAATGTTTGATTTTGTTAGTTAACAAAACTGCAATTAACTATTGATCAATTAAACCAAAATGACTTATATATAGTTTTAAGTTGTTGCTTAATTGAACCAAACTGAGCAAAAAAAAAAAAAAACTGTTTTAAACCATTGGTTAACTGAAAATCACTCTACACTAAACTGAAATTAGGCAAAATCTGTTTGTATCAAATTAAACTATATTTAATCAAATTGTTCTTTTCACGAAACGATTATTTATAATATATTATTGAATAAAATTGTTCTTTTCATATATTGATTATTCAAATCAATTTAATTTAGCATCCATTTAAAATTAATTGATGTTTTCAACCATACCAATTTCAAAAGAGTTATGACGTGCACCTCAACTTAACGAACCCATTGTGACGCAAAAAAATTCAACGGCTAAAACGAATACGGTCGGCTCATATTATTTGGAGAAACAAATGTGAGAAAACTCGGGTAAAACCCATTAATACTCAATATCTAACTCGAACAAAACCATTACAGATTTCCTTGCAAAACTGAAAATAACCATAATGTAACTGAATATAATAATTTACAATAGACTGATAATAACCGAAATCGTATGGATATAAATGTATTTTTCCATATCATAAATTCAATACATCTAGAACCGATATATGAACCGTTCACAATGAACTAACAACAATTGAAATAGCATGGGTAAAACCGAAGAACAACCATAATGTAAACTAAATACAATGGGAATTGTTATATCAACCGTTCACAATGAACTGATAACAACTGACATCGTATGGGTAAAACCAAAGATCAACCATAACGTAAACTGAATACAATCAGAACTGTTATATCAATCGTTCACAATGAACTGACAACAACTGAAATCATATGGGTAAAACCGAAGACCAATCGTAACGTAACTGATTTGAACTGAAAATAAAAATAACTGCAATGGGTTGGAACTGAAACTGATAAAGTTAAAACCGAATTGGTTATTTTGGGAAAGATCAACTGAAGTTAACTGAACTGAAGTCAACTGAACCGTTTGGGTCCAACCATAACTGAACTGATTAACTGAACTGACACCCCTATAGTGTTGTATTTGGTTGGAGGTAATTGGCAAAATCATAGGAATTGAAATTTCCTAGCTAGGAAATAGAAATTCCTACAAAACATGGGAATTAACTTACCAAGCCCTCCATTGGTGACTTGTCCTAGAAATTTCAATTTTCTATAGTTACAACCAAACAATTTAGCTAAATTCTTAAGAAATTTAGAAAAGAAATTATTTCCCATGAAAAATTACTTCCCATGTGAACCAAACGAAGCCTACGATTACTCATTTGCTTCGTAAATTATTTATGACTTAACTAAGGTAATAAACATTAAAGATCACTTCCTTCAAAAAAAAAAAAGATCACTAAAAATATTTACGAGTACCATATTTTTGTATATTCTATGAAGAATCCAAAAAGACAAAATTGAGCAACATCTTAACTGCTAAGCAAACAGGGGACTCTATGGTAATTCACCCTTACCGATCCTTCTAGATTTCCCACTTACTCGTATATATAAACCAAAAGTAGTTGTCTATTCCCTTTTCATTTCAATTACATTTCTAACTGCAAAAACTGTTATTACATTATTTTGATCTTTCGTGAGTTTGTCAATTTCGCAACAATGGAATCAAGGGGACGCGGTGAAAGAGGTGAGAGAGGCAGCGGGCGCGGCAGGGGTCCTTTTCAGGGTGCCAGAGGTGGAAGATTTGGGTCTGATGGTAGCAGAGGTGGCTTTAATGGTGGCAGAGGTGGCTTTAATGATGGTAGGGGTGGCTTTATTGGAGGAAGAAATGGGTCTGATGGTGTTAGGGGTGGCTTTAGTGGAGGAAGAAATTGGTCTGATGGTGGCAGGGATGGCTTTAGTGGAGGAAGAAGTAGGTCCCATGGAGGGAGAGATGGTTATAGGGGAGGAAGAGGTGGGTTTGATAATGGCGGAAGAAATGATTTCAATGGAGGCAGGGGCGCTGGTAATCAGCAGTTTGAGTACCAATCGCAACTACAAGTTCAGTTTGGGACGATGAGTGTTGTTGGTGAGGGGTCTTCTTCTGGTGGTCAACAGCAGTTTAGTGGTGACAATTATGCTGCTAAATTGTCACAGCCTTCTCACCCTACCACTGATCGCGGTATGTATCTTTTTCAATTTTAATTTTCTGTTCATCTTCTTCCCAATTTGGTTTTTGTTTGCTTGTTTTGTTATTTCTGTGTGTATTTATAGTCGATATTCTTATAATTATGAAATGTATCTTTCATCCGAAGGAATTTTTCTAGGGATCTTCATTTTTTAGGTTAGAAAACTGTTGTTTTTGTTTGTGCACGTTGAATGAATTTGACTATTTTGAGATTTTTATTTATTATTGGGGATTGTGAGATTTAATTGTGAATTTTATTTACTTGGTAGAATATACGTGAATTCGATTAATTGTTTTTTCTCCCTCTTTTTGATGCTCGATTAGTAGTTGAATATACGGGTAAGGCTGTGCTCTTTTGATCTGATTTTAATATGAAATTTTGATTAAGCCTTCTACATGAAACCAAAAATTATCAAATGCCTTATTATTAAATTATTGGGAAATTCTAAGCTGTACCGTCCAATTATTTGTTCAATTTTAAGTTATGCTCTTGGAGTTAACTTTGGTTAACCATGATTAATAAAACGTATAATTATACATTTAAAGGTGTATAATTATACGGATAAGCTATGTAAGATTTTTTTCTCTTTATTTTTTTTAATAGGATTAAGCTTTATTTTTACAATTAATAATTAATAAAATTATATTATGAAATAATTAAACTAATTATGAAATAATTATAAAATTATACCCACACCACCACTGCACACACCACCACTGCGAATTCTCCGCATGCTTTCCCCCTTTGTATTCCAGTGAATTGATGGTTTTAATTAAAATCTTTTAATAATATAGGAAAATTTTTCAGAAAAAACCTTATAAAACATTTTTTTGCAAGAAAAGACCTTATAAAAAATTTGTTGTGAACAGAGACCTAAAACAAAAAAAAAGTTGCAAGGAAGGACCTTACCTCTATTTTCCGACATTGAATGTGAATTTCCGACGTTGACTCGCTATTTCCGCCAATTTTCGACGAATCATTTCTTCTCTATTTAACCTTTCCTTTTCTTTTCACTATAAATTCATTTTTTCTCCACTCTCCCTCTATTTTCCCTCCTAAATTCATCTACATGAACCCTATATTAACACTTCCTTCTAGCATCTAAAATTATCTTCTTCTAAATTTAGGTTTCCTCATCTCTTACCCCTTAAATACGAAAGGATTCGTGCAAAATTGGAGGGAAATAGTGAGTCAACACAAAAGATTCACAGTCAACGTCGGAAAATAGAGGTAAGGTCCCTCTTTGCAACTTTTTTTTTGTTTTAGGTCCCTTCTCACAACAATTTTTTTATAAGGTCTTTTCTCACAAAATGAATGTTTTAAAAGGTCTTTTCTGACAAAATAACATGATCTTTAGAACTCCTCTTCTTTTTCCAGCAAACTCTCCAGTAAGTACGATTTGTTGTGATTGTACTGTCCTAAATTCCTAATAAATACAACTGTGTATAGCCAAATGAGCACCTTATACCGTGATTAACATTTGAGGTACATAACTATAATTATTACTTTATCCGTTTCGAAAAAAACGCAACAATTTCTATATTTGGATGTTTCAAAATAAATGTAACAATTTTAATATTTCATTTTTATAAGTTTTTTCTTTCTATCTCTCACATCATCACATACCCCACTTTTTCTCTCTAATCCTTTTACTCTCACAACAAAAAATTACCTAGGAGTCCGTGCCAATCCAATTATTGCGTTTTTTTTGAGCACCAGACTACCACTGCCCACCCACACCACCACCGCACTACTACCTCAGACCACCACCTAGGTTGCACTGAGTCGGGAACGGGTTTGGAAATGAATACAGATACGGGGACGGAAAACGGGAAATCTAAAAAAATAATGTTAATGGGTACGGCCAATTATAACATGAAGAATCAGAATCGTCTCCAATACGGGACAAATCAGGTTCGGGGACGGCTACCCATATGAAGTACCCATGCTACATAGACCACCACTGTCCATACACACCACCACCGCACCACTACAACAGACCACCACTACACACACCACCACTGCAAATTCTCCCCAACCACCACCACCTTCGAACCACAAATCCCGACGCCCCAAAGCCCACCTTCAAACCACCACCTTTGGACCACCAAGCCCACCCACCAATTTGAACCGCCAAGCTCACCCACCAATTCGAACCACCAAACCCAACCCCGCCACCAATTCGAACCACCAAGCCTAGCCCAGCTGGAGGTGCAGGTAGATGATGGCTCGGTGATAGTTGGTGCCCGGTGATGAGGGAGGAGAGCAGGAGAGAAAAAAATAAAGAGAAAATATTTTTAAAATTTTGTATGTATAATTATACAACTAGCTTATACATATAATTGTACAGCTTAATCCATATAATTATACAACTTAAAACATATAAATACACGTTTTATTGACCATGTTAACCAAAGTTTAAGTGCAAGGGCATAGCTTAGGATTAAACCAATAATTCAAGGGTATAATTAGAACTTTCAAAATGCAGGGGCACAACTTAGAATTTGAAAAACCTAAAGGGTATAGCTTAGAATTTCCCTAAATTATTTGTATTGATGAGTAATTTTTAATTATATAGTTTTCATTATTATTTATTAAAGTCTAAGATGTTGGTGTGTGGCGGTCATTTATTTATATTTAAAATTTATAAGTACTTTAAAAATCAGTATAAGATTATTTTAATGGAAAACGAGATTACTCCATAAATGAGGAGTTACCTTACTGGAAAAATATAGTTACCTGATACTTTAACAAAAGAAGATTATTTTATCAATAAATGAACTGATGTATGAATATTTCAAACAACCAATATTTGCTCATTTGATCTAATTTTTTTTTTTTTTCTAGATCTGAACTTAGGATCCTTTTGGTAGAGCATAAAATAATTTCCCTGAAAAATATTTTCTTCCTAGGGTCCATTTACTTAGTTGTAAAATGTTTTTGATTCAAAATGATTTTCCATGAAAAACATTTTACATTAGAAAATTCATTTTCATAGAAATTTTCTAATGTTTACTTGCACGGAAAATATGTTTTACTCCTAAATTTGGGGGAAAATGTTTCCACTATTGTATAAAATCAGTTTTCACTCCAAATTTTACATTTTATTTTTTCACCCAAAGTAAACGATGTAAAATGGGAAAACTATTTTCAAGGAAAATATTTTTCGCTCTAGTAAACGGAGCCTTAGTGTAAAATAGTTTTACACTATAGTTCAAAACATTTTCCTCTCAGACTCAAAGGAAAGCTAATTTTCATACTCTATTCTCATGAGTATGACCTGACCATACACACTCTCTCCTCATCTACATATTTTCTGTCTCCTCACCAACTAAATCACGAAAACATTCTCTCTATTCACAAATGTTTAAAATGGAAAATCATTTTTCATTCAAACAAACAATGGAAAACTCTTTTACATTGAAAATATTTTACGCCTTACCAAAGAGACCATTAGAGTGCATGATTTGGCCAAACATGATTGTGTATGGTGATTTGAGATCTTATTATATTTGTAATAACGTTATTTATCCATGTAATATTTGGCCAAACTTGACTGTGTACAGAATTAAAAATATTTAAAATATAAAACAGCAAATTATTTGATCTGATTTGATTTGAAACAAGTAATTAGGTGTTTAAATAATATGATTAAAAAATAGAGGAATTTTAAAAGAATATCAAATAAATACACCTCAATGCATGTTGAAGTATTATCAAACTGATGCATTATAGTATCTTTTTATTCTGTTTGATTGTAATTCTCATTTTCAAACCTCAACCAGTGGTGGACCTTACATTTTGGGGGTCATAGCCAAAATGATACAGTACGGCAAAATTTCCAAAATAAACTTACATAATGTAAAATTAAAAATAATTATTAATTAAAAAGTACTCCAATCCGTCTCTTAATGTTCCCATATTTGTTTTTTGATGTTTTAAAAAGTTGTTCTTATTTAAAATATTTCTAATTTAGTTGCATTTATAATAAGAAAAATTGCTTAAAATATTATGAAATTTGGGCTATCCTTTGTCATTATTCCCAACTTAAATTAATCCTTAAATATTATTCCGAAATTTGACCCTAATCTTCCATGATTTGTTTCAATGGATGAGTGAGCTGCTGAGCAGGTAAAAAAGGAATGGGCCCCACGTGCTTTACATAAAAATATAATATAACACATCTAAAAACATAATTTATACACATAATTAATCCTAATCCCCTAATTTATAAACATATAAAAAAATATTCATGGATTAATTAAAGTTGGAAATAATGACAGATGATGATCCAAACTTCGTAATATTTTTAGCAATTTTTACTTATAATATTATTAAATTTTCTAATTACCCAATTTTGATGGTATTTTTCACCTCTACTTGTACTAAAGTTTTCAAAAAATTTCATTCAACCCTCCTGTTTCTCTCATCTCTGCCATCCAAATCTGTAAGGGTTTTATTATTTTTATAGTTTTTATTGGGTAATTACCAAATCTAGAAGGTTATTAAAATGAAAGGTGAATGTTATACCTAATTTGATGATGTGTCTACTTGTTATGCACACCTTTTATCATAATCTTAATATATACTATGTGGCACTGAGTTATTGTGGGTAATTTCTAATATGAATGCAATTTAGTTGCTTTCCCTAAAATGAAGAGTTTGTACTTTGCAAGAACTTGTTTTATTCTTTTACTGCATTATGAGGGTTATAAACTTTTAATAGCCTTTAATATCTTGAATCTATCACATTGCAGGGCTAGTTCCTAAAACACAGTTGCTGAAATTGTCTGATGGTGCTTCTCTATCTTCTGATAATGGAGGAATGGTTCCTGTTACACGGCCTGATAAAGGTGGTACTAAAAAAATTTTTAGTGTCAATATCCTTGTCAATCATTTTCCGGTCCGCTTTAATCCGGAGAGTATAATAAGACACTATGACATTGATGTCAAACCTGTACAACAGTCTACTCAGGGTCGCCTTGTGAAGATATCAAAGGCTAATCTAAGTATGATTATGGATAAGCTTTTCTCTCAACACCCAAATTTCCCTCAGGAAATGACTGCCTTCGATGGTGAGAAGAATATATTCAGTGCGGTTTCATTGCCTGTTGGAATATACAAAGTGGTGCTTTCTCCTGAGGAGGGCATGAAGTGCCTAAATTATGAGTTTAGTGTTACTCTTGTGAATGAGCTGAGGCTTCATAAATTGAAGGATTATTTGACTGGAAACCTTCTACAGCTGCCTCGTGATGTCTTGCAAGGAATGGATGTAGTGATGAAGGAAAATCCGAGGAAGCATATGGTCGGTATTGGCAAAAGTTTTCATCCAATTGACCCAACAAATTCTCCGCTTTCTAGAGGACTTTTAGCATCACAAGGGTTTCAGCACAGTCTGAAACCAACTTCACAAGGCATGGCATTGTGCTTGGATTATTCAGTTCTGGCTGTTCGGAAGCGAACTTCTGTCCTTGAATTTCTCAGGGAGCATATTAATCTTCAAGTGGTTGATTCTAGACATTTTCAGATTAGAAAGCGGGATATTGAGAGTGCTTTGAAAGGGCTCAAAGTTACAGTAACTCATCGGCTCACAAAGCAGAAGTATATTATATCAGGGTTAACTGAATATAATGCCCGTGACATTTCCTTCAATAAGGAAGATCCTGCTAATCAGGAGTCCAAGAAATCTGTACGTCTTGTTGATTATTTTAAGGAGAAGTATCCTGATAATCATATAAAGCATGAGGACATACCCTGTTTATGTTTGGGGAAAGGCAAACGAAATAATTATGTTCCAATAGAGTTCTGTGTTTTGGTGGAAGGTCAAAGGTTTCCTAAGGATAATCTCGACCGTGATTCTGCTCTTTTGTTGAAGGACTTGTCACTTGCATCGCCTCATATCAGGAGGGAAAAAATCTGCGGCTTGTTGCAGGAGGATCATGGGCCAACAGGGTATGTTCTTACAACTTATAAGCCTTTTGATATTGTTATTTCTATCTTCTAGACATGCTAAATAATAAATATTTGTGTTTCTGGTTGCTGGTCCTTTGATTCTATATTTTCAGTGGTTTATGCTTCTTGTCGTCTTAGTGGAGGTCTATGTTTGTAGATAGAATCCTATAATTTTATGGATGCTCATTTATGTGCTTATAGATAGAATCCCTTGTGCCATTAATCATATAGAATCTTACTGCACCTCTAAAATTTGGATAAGAGTTTAAGAATTACTTCAAGTATGACTGCATATTCTGCTCATAGCTGTTAGTTTGTTACTAGTTTCTTGACTTCAGACTTTTCTTACAATATTTGCCAAAAATGGGTGATTCATACTGGTTGCTGCAAATGTTTTCTTTTCTTTTCAAGTTGTCATTTTCCTCTCTCCATTTAGCAATTGCAAAGAAAAATTGCCTTAGTATCCATGCAATAAATTTTGTTGCAAATAATATGAAACGTATGTAGTACTCCCTATGTTTTAAATGTTTGTTACGTTTTTTAACACAATTTTCAATGCATATGTTTAAACATTAATATCTTGCATTATATGCTTTAAAAATTTATAGGAGTTGCTAATCTTTCTATACTACTAAAAAAACTAATTATTAAAAACTCTTCTAATTTTACCATTATCAAAATAAACATTTTTGCAAATAAAAGTGTATATTTATTACACTAGAAAACCATCCAACTAATAATTATTATGTTTTAATTTTTTTTTTTCCTTGTCCTCCTTTTGAGTTCTGTGTCCATTTCCTATCATGAGATCATGACACTTGTGTGTTGCTTTGACTTTCACTCTCATTTTTTCCATTTAGAAAAGTAGTTTGCGAATTTTCTTCGAGAATTTTTATTCCTTCCAGAAATTTCACTTATCTCTCTTAATAAAATACTTGTACAAGAAATGATCATTCTCACTTGTGTACATGACCTTTTAATAAAATAATTGCATTGTAGAACTGACCAAAAACTTAATTAGCTATTTAATGATGCATACTTTTATTCAATTGTTAAATTTTACTAATTGATGTTTTTACTATATATATTGATTAAATAAAAAAAACCTAGCAATTGATTGGGCATTAGCAATTGATGTTAATAAGATCCCATATGAATATATTTTTTTTTATATATATAATGAAAAATTTTAAAGTCAAAGTTTCTCTCCATTGTATATAATGTCTAATATTTCTAACGTTACAAAAAATTTGAAACGGGAGGAGTTTTAAACTTGTCCTCTTAACTCTTTTGGGCTGAATTAATCTGAATTGAATTAGTCTAAATCCTAGACTCTCGGTTAATGTTAATTTGCATATTGAAGGGAATCATGTTAGTGAGCTCATTGGAATTTTGATATTTCCACATGTAGGGAATATACACTAGTCTGTTGTTAGTTACATGATGCTCTTTCCGGATAGAAAACTGGGTCTGCTTCCAAAAGAGAAGAAGTTAGAGGGAACATTAGTTGGATTGTTTTATCATTGACTTTTTCCTGGTGCATTATCTAAAAAGTAAATCTAATTATTTCATTTTATACTGAGGTTGTTCTGCTGTAAGATTTCATCTGATGCTAAACTTATGATCATTTTTTGTGTGTATACCTCTTACACGATTTCCTTTTTTTTTCTTTTTCTAGGGGAGTAACCAGTAAGAAGTTTGAAATTGAAGTTGAGAAGCAAATGACACAAGTGCAAGGTCGAGTGATAGCGCCGCCTACATTGAAGTTAAGATCTCCACGTGGTGAAATGACTGCCGTTGATGTAGACAATTCCTGCCAGTGGAATCTTGTTAATAGATCACTTGTTGAAGGCAAATCCCTTAAGCATTGGGCTGTGTTGGACTTCAGCTACCGTGAAAGAGCAACTGATCGTCTTAATGAATATTTTATTTCAAAACTTGTTGCACGTTGTGAGAAACTTGGAATTCAGATTGAGCCTCATCCTACTATTGAACGGTCTGATATGGGTAAACTTCAGAGAAGTGAATCAGTTGCAGATCTACTGGAAAGACTTGTTTCTGGAGCAAAAAAATCGGGCAAGAATTTGCAGCTTATTTTATGTGTGATGACAAGAAAAGATCATGGTTACAATTACATAAAGTGGGTTTCTGAGACAAAAATTGGAGTTGTTACCCAATGTTGTCTATCAAAAATGGCAAATAAGATGCAGGACCAGTATCTGGCTAATCTTGGCATGAAGATAAATGCTAAGCTGGGAGGAAGTAATGTTGAGCTTTTCAATAAACTTCCTTCATTTGGAAAGGATGAAGACCGGGTGATGCTAATTGGTGCTGATGTGAACCATCCTCGCCCCTTAGATGCTTCAAGTCCGTCAATAGCAGCTGTTGTTGCATCCATGAACTGGCCTGCTGCAAGCAAATACGTACCTCGAATTAGCCAGCAGCGTCCTCGTATGGAGGAAATTGATGGCTTTGGACGCATGTGCTTGGAGCTGGTCAAATGTTATGAAAAACTAAATGGAGCCAAGCCTCAGAGACTTGTGATATTTCGCGATGGTGTCAGCGAAGCACAGTTTGACATGGTTCTGAACAAAGAGCTTTTGGATCTGTTGTTGGTGATGAAGGCAGCAAATTACCGCCCCACTATAACACTCATTGTTGCTCGGAAACGTCACCAGACACGCCTGTTTCCGCAAACCCCAAGAGACGGGGGTAGTAAAGGAAATATTTATCCTGGCACCGTGGTGGACACCACAATTATTCACCCAAGGGAGTTTGATTTCTATCTGTGTAGTCACTTTGGGAGCATTGGTACAAGTAAACCAACACACTACCATGTTTTGTGGGATGAGAATGGATTTTCTTCTGATGATTTGCAGAAGTTCATATATGATTTGTGCTTCACCTTTGCTAGGTGCTGTAAGCCTGTTTCACTGGTTCCTCCAGTGTACTATGCTGATCTTCTAGCATACAGAGGACGACTGTATTTTGAAGCACAGTTGGAGAAACAGTCGTGTTCTTCCTCTGTAGCATCGTCCTCTTCAACTTGTGCAAGCTGGTCTGAAATTGCGCTGCACTCTGACATTGAAAACGTCATGTATTTCATCTGACAGGCTGTTATGCACTCGCACAACTCATGCTTCCATCCGACGTTGAAGACTGCGTTTGTGCGTGAATCTAATACTCTTTGCTGTGTTTTTTAGGTTCGCATTACAATAAAAGGACATTTGTCCTCCCAGAACTTCTTAGTGTGTGTTTGAATTTGAACTGTGTTTGATGTTATTTTCAAAAATCAGGACTGCCAATACTTGTTGTATGGCTCTGGTTGTCATGAACTCTGTGGTGTTGTATTTTCATGTGTTTATTTGGTGTTTTTTTTATTTATAATATTATATTAAAATTATTATGAGTATGTGTTTATTTTCGTATGCTAGCTGGTATTTGTTCTGTCTAGTACTATGCTCTGCTTCCTATGCTAACTTTTCAGTACTCACCGTTGGCTTTGTATAGTCATTTCATTTTTACATATTTTTACATATACTATACTATACTAATTGTGGGGTTGCTCCTTTGCTCCCTTGCTCTCATTTCCAATGTTTTCGTTTATTCTTAATGACTTTTCTAATATTGTATAATGGTTTATTGCTGAATTTATCTTGGTTTCATGTCTTCACTTTGGCTTTTTACAATTTTGTTTTTGTTGACCGCCCTTTTTTTGGTATACGCATTGGATTTTGTGAATCCACTTGAACATTTTTTATTTTATTTTATTTTAGCATTTATTTATTGACCATCAATTTCCCTTGTTCTTGTACCAATTTAAGCCTTATCAGGCTTATAATTCCTTTACATTTTGTTTTATTTTGTGTACTCAATAAGCCTTTTGCCTTACTTCTAGTGCATTTTTGTATTACTTTTGTTATTTTTTTGTCCATGTTCTGTGGTGTTTCTACCCATTTTTTTTTGCAAGCTCTAATTTCATATATTTTAGGACTCACATGGTTGACACCTGCAAACGGAACATGATTGAATTTTCCCGTCTAACTTTATCTTCATCATCATTAAATATGCATAGCCTTATTGGCTTTATGACTCGGATGTTTAGCATTCGCAAAATGAACAACACTGATATATCGTCTCTTATTTTTTTACCATTTGTACTATGGGTTACTCCATACTTATGCATCTATTCTTCTAGTTACACACCTCCTGTATTCCTTTCTAAAAAATTAAAACATGCAGAATATCTTATATGGGTCACTGAACTGGGTGTAATCCCTTCCCCGTGGCCTTTGGTATTATGTAATTTATGTAATAATTTTTACACACATACATATCTTTTCTCCCATTTTTTTGTATTTCTCCTTGGACCATGTCTTTGTATAATTCTTTGGGTTTTATTCCAAAGTAATTTTTACACAGATACCGCCCACTTTTTCCCAGTTTTTAATACGTTACATACCCCCTTTAATTGTATTTTTTTATGCCCCAACATTTATTTGTGCTATTGCATACCCTTTTTGGGTCTACGACTTGAGTTTTCAGAACTCACATTGACTACTACTTTTCTGCACCACTTTGGATTATATTGGTATATATTGCTTGTATTTCTAATTGTGGAACATGCAAATTTTTTCTTCACTAAACATTTTGTTTCCTTGGAAACGTTTTTTAGTGTACATTGCAAACTCTTGCCTAATTTTTCTATATACAAGTATTTTTATAAATGAAAATAATTTATTGGAATATAAATGGGGCAAAAAAGCCCACAGCCCTTGCGGAGCTTGTTTTTTTACGCGACCAACATAAACCGGATATATTTATAATCTCTGAAACCTTAACTAACCGGCTGAACAGTGAACGTATTATGCGTGGCCTCCACTTTAACTCTCATATCATTGTGGATCCGCAAAATCATTGCGGTGGTTTATGGCTTTGTTGGAATCCGTTAAATTTCACGATTACGAATAGCATCTATAATCATAGGTATATCCATGTCCACATCTCCGATCACATAACTAACAATTCATTTTGGTTTTCGGGTATTTATTGTCCTGCACAAGAATCAAATAAGCCTACCTTTTGGTCTTATTTGAACACATATATTCATCAGCAATCCCTACCATGGATAATGATAGGTGATTTTAATGAATTGCTTTCCCTGGATGATAAAAAAGGTGGTTCACCACCTACTTTTAATCGTTGCACTCGATTATCGTCCCTCCTTGCAAATAATAATGCTTTAGACTGCCCTCGCAATAACTCCAACTACTCTTGGCAACGGAAAATTACAAATTACTTTATTTACGAACGACTTGATCGAGCTATTTTAAGTATTGATTTTTTCTCACTATTTTCCCATACGTCTACTGAATATGGTCCCTTCTCTATTTCTGACCATACCCCTGTAATATACACCTTGCAACCTCCTCGCATAAATACCAAAATGCATGGGGCTCGTATGGGTAGGCTAAGGCCCTTATTATGCAGCACTGGGCCATTCCCACGACGGGTTCTCGTTTTTTTAGTATTCTTTCACGTCTCTACAAAATAAAAAATGCTTTAAAAAAATGGAGCAATTCTAATTTTCGGAATATTCATGTTCAATTACAATCGAATTCAGCTAAGTTACTTAGTGTTCAAAGTAACTTCCAGAACCAACCTTTTAATCCACGTTTTGAATCACACCTTAAACGTTTACTACGTCAGCGTGAACGCCTTCTTTTGTTCGGTCAAAAATACTGGGGCGCTTCTAATCGGAAGAAATGGCTCACCCAGGGGGACCGTAGCTCCAAATACTTTCATGCAAAATTTCGTTGCCAATTCACGTGTAACACTATTCATAGTATACGCGACATCAGTGGTTTTTGGCATTATGACCAAATTTCCATTGCTCATACCCTTATTCAAGAATTTACTACTCGTTTTACATCTGCACACCAAAATCCCCGAACGTTCACCCCCTTAGTTACTCTTGAACCTTACCCCGGCTTTTCCTCTCTCACTCTTCCAGTGACTGATCAGGAATTTTATGACGCTTTCTTTGATATGAATCCTAATAAAGCTCCAGGGTCCGATGGGTTTGGCCCTAAATTCTTTCAGGATCATTGGCCCTTGCTCTGCTCTCACATCACCCAGGCTATTAAGAGCTTCTTCAATTATCATAGCTCGCTGCCTGCACAACTTAATCATATGCTAATCACCTTGATTCCCAAAATTGAAAAACCGCATCTTTCTTCCCATTTTCGACCTATTAGTTTGTGTTCAACTATCTATAAGGCTATTTCTAAAATCTTGGTCACTCGTATGCGTCCCCTTCTAAATCCCATTATAAGCCCTTTCTAGGGGGCTTTTTTGCCTGACCGTTCAATCCAGGATAACCTCCTTATTGTACAGGAAATCCTTAATATCTTCCGAAAATCATCCAATAAAACTGGATGGCTTGCACTCAAACTCGATATGGAAAAGACTTATAATCAAATCGAATGGGATTTTTTATGGGCTTGTCTTCACGATTTTGGGTTTCCTCCTAATTTTGTTTCTTGTATTAAAACATGTGTCACTACCACGTCTCTGTCACTTATTGTCAATGGCCATAGCACCACTTATATTAAGCCTTCTAGAGGCCTACGTCAGGGTGATCCCCTCTCACTATATCTTTTTATCATATGCATGGAAGTTCTCATCCGACGACTTTCTGATGCAGCCAATGAATCCCACTCTGGAATAGGGATAAAATTAGCTCCTCTTTGCTTTTCTGTTCCTTGCCTATTATTTGCTGATGACAGCCTCCTCTTTTCTAAAGCAACACTTGTCAATGCACGCAAATTGCACCTTATTTTGAATAACTTTTGTCAACTCTCCGGTCAATTAATAAATTTTCATAAATCTGCCATTTTTTTCTCTAAACATGTTTCCTCTGCCCGTCGGCATAGTATTGCTGCGGAATTCGATATGTTACCTAACTCAACATTAGGAAGATACATTGGAGCCTACTTTGGCACTAATCGTCCTACGAAAACAGATTTTAACCGTCTTTTAACTACCACGAAAGCTAGACTTAAACTTTGGGAGAACAAATTTCTCTCCAAAGCAGGTAGAGTTGTCCTTCTACAATCTAATCTAGAGGCGTTAGCTTCTTTCCAAATGGAATCTTTTAAGCTACCCATGTCTACTTGTGGTAAAATCGACACATTACACCGTCAGTTTTTTTGGAAACAAGCAAAGGATAAAAATGGTATTCCCCTCATTTCGTGGAATTCCATTTGTCAACCTAAGTCTAAAGGTGGATTGGGTTTGCGACGCCCTGACCCAACGAATATCGCCTTTTTAACTAAACTAGCGTGGAAAATTTTATTCAACCCGACTAATTATTGGGTCTCACTAATCCGTTTTAAATATCTCTCGGAAACCACTTTCTGGGAGTATAAAGCTAAAGCTACAGACTCGTATATCTGGAAACACATACTTATGCAACGCACTATCATTCGCAAAGGCATTCGTTGGAAAATTGGAAACGGCTCTTCTATCCTTTTTTGGCTCGATAATTGGGCTTACCAACAACCCATCCAAAAAATACTACATACAGTATTATCACCTTCTGAACTTGACCTTACAGTGGACCATTTTATCACCCCTGAAAAAATATGGGATTTACAACGCCTATCTAGTCTCCTTCCCCCACATATGGTCCAACACATTAAAGGGCTTCCGATTCCGCATATTTCTATCTCTGACGCTCCAATATGGGGTCTCACAACAAATGGGGAATTCTCTGTTAAATCTGCAACCTGGCTGGCACATGAAAATCCTTCTTCTCCTCCTGCACCTGACTGGGAGTTTCAATGGATCTGGAGTTTGGATATTCCGCCAAAATTACAAATTTTTCTTTGGCAATTATTTCACGATAGCCTTCCGGTACGTCGTACGCTTTTCAATCGTAACATAATCTCCCTTTGTATTTGCCCTTTCTGTCAATTACATGATGAAACTGCTGACCATATTTTCCTCCATTGCACCTCTGTACGTCTTTTTTGGAATCATCACAAAATACAGCACCTTCTCGGTTATCATATAAATTTTGTGAATATCAAAACCATGTACAAATTTTTGCATCGACACCACCCTAAGCTTATCCCACCAATTACCTTCTCTCTTTGGTCAATATGGAAAAGCCGTAATGCTCTTGTCTTTGACAACACCCAGTTTAACATCCTCCAAACTATTTATCGTACACTCTTCCTAAATACGGAGTGGTCAACTCGTACACAAATGGATATGACTTTGTCCCCCCTTCCCCTCCCCTCCACCACTACCAACAACCCGCACACACCATATTCTATCCTGGTTTCTTGGCACCCTCCGACATCCTCATCAGTCATGCTTAATTTTGACGGTAGTGCAACTACCACATCAGCAGCAGCAGGTTTTCTTATCCGTGACTCCTCTGGACATTGTCTTGCAACTCACACCTTCAACCTTGGTCGGTCTTCTGCAATGATTGCTGAACTGACCGCAATGCGGAATGGTATTTGTCATCTACTTGAAGTCGGCTACTTAAATGTGGAGATCGAAGGAGATAACTTACTAGCTATTAATTCTGCAAATAACATTTCTCGACCTCCATGGAAGATAGCACATTTGGTCAGTGAAATACAATATCTACTTACTCAGTTTTACACTTACTCTGTTCGGCATATCTATCGTGAAGGTAATCGGGCGGCTGATTGGATCACAAATGTAGGGCATCTAATCCTGTCTACTTTATGTGTTCAATGTATTCCTCCTTCTCAAATTTGTAATATTCTTGAGGAGGATAGATTAGGTATGACCCTGGTTAGAAGGGCTACCTAATTTTCTTTTTAACATCTCTTTATCCTATTAAAAAAAATACTATACTAATTGTCTTAATTGATTGACAACTAATTTGGTCAATATGTCAATCAATTTGTACTAATGTCAATCAATTAGTATACGTACCATTTTTACTACTACCTCCGTTTCTTATTATTTGCAACGATGTGACATAAAGTAGAGAAGAAAAGTGTCAAATCATTGCAAATAATAAGAAACGGAGGTAGTATTATCTTTGTTAGTTTCTTACCTCAAAATAAATATATGATTAAAGATTGCACATATATTAAACTTATATAAATATGTACCAGTTTCAATCAACACTAACACAATTGCAAAAATAATTAACACCACCTCATTTGGAAAGGATGAAATCCGGGTGATGCTAATTGGTGCTGATGTGAACCATCCTCGCCCCTTAGATGCTTTAAGTCCGTCAATAGCAGCTGTTGTTGCATCCATGAACTGGCCTGCTGCAAGCAAATACGTCCCTCGAATTTGCCAGCAGCGTCCTCGTATGGAGGAAATTGATGGCTTTGGACGCATGTGCTTGGAGCTGGTTGAATGTTATGAAAAACTAAATAGAGCCAAGCCTCAGAGACTTGTGATATTTCGCGATGGTGTCAGCGAAGGGCAGTTTGACATGGTTCTAACCAACGAGCTTTTGGATCTGTTGTTGGGGATGAAGGCAGCAAATTACCGCCCCACTATAACACTCATTGTTGCTCGGAAACGTCACCAGACACGCCTGTTTCCGCAAACCCCAAGAGACGGGGGTAGTAAAGGAAATATTTATCCTAGCACTGTGGTGGACACCAAAATTTTTCACCCAAAGGAGTTTGATTTCTATCTGTGTAGTCACTATGGGATCAACGGTACAAGTAAACCAACACACTACCATGTTTTGTGGGATGAGAATGGATTTTCTTCTGATGATTTAATGAAGTTCATATATGATCTGTGCTTCACCTTTGCTAGGTGCTGTAAGCCTGTTTCACTGGTTCCTCCAGTGTACTATGCTGATCTTCTAGTATACAGAGGACGCCTGCATTTTGAAGCACAGTTGGAGAAACAGTCTTGTTCTTCATCTGTAGCATCGTCCTCTTCAACCTGTGCAAGCTGGTCTGAAATTAAACTGCACTCTAACATTGAAAACGTCATGTATTTCATCTGACAGGCAGTTATGGGCTCACCTATATATGTTGCTCAGACTCGAGTTTGGGTAGTGTCGTATCCAAGTAGGGATGGGAGGATCTGATACTCTCATTCCAAAAATAATAAGAGAAATCATATAGTCGTTACTTTTGACACACACAAAAAAAAAAAAAATTATACATATGTAGTAATTAATTAATACAAGAGAAATTATTAGTGTATAGTTGGGACATATGTATGTATATGAGTTACAGGAAAAAAACATTGTATTTGATAGACATGTATATTAGGTATATATGCACCAATAATTTCTGTGTATGGTACATAATATTGATTGATAAGCTTTTGAGGATGTTTGCCCTTCCAGCAACTTAAGACTGCGTTTGAGGATGGTTGTATATTAGGCTTTGCCTACCAGAACTTCTTAAAGTCTGTTTGAAACGTTTTCAACCTAAAAACTCCTACATTAGACACTTAAAGGGATACACGTGTGAGTACTAATGGCAATCTTTGTAAATATTAGTAACTTTCGCTAAAAACCATTTGTGCCCCTTTAAACATCTAATGTACCCCTGCGACTACTAATGTACCCCTTTAAACCATTTTCTGTCTGATTTTCAACCATCTTTTGGTTTTTAGCCAATCCTTCCCCTATATACATATATATATATATACATATACATACATACATACATACATATATATATATATATATATATATATATATATATATATATATATATATATACATGTATATAACATACATACATACATATATATATACATATACATACATACATATATATATACATATACATACATACATACATACATACATATATATACTAGTGTTGCTCCACATGCGATGTGCGCGAAGCCGGATAGAAGGGTTTTGTCACCAAATAAAAACCCCCGTCGTATTAAGAGTGGGGGTGTCGAACATGAGGAAGGTACGTCGCACTAATCTAGGCATAAGCATTAAATGAGCTAGGTCAAGTGATGGTCGCGAGAGGCGGAGAGAACTACGGAACAAACTAAATTACACTATGGAAACAAGAATAAATGGGACTAGGGTAATCGAGATCCACAACTCATACCACCATGAATTATGAATAAATCGAAACTTAGGCTTAGGTCATGGATAAGAGGAGGTCATTCTAAGATCACACTACTGTTTCAAGCTAGTGTGACGACTGGGGAAACGTACACAAAACTACTTTCGTGGCGGGACATCTAATTAGTCATAAGCACAAATCACGAAGACCGGTAACTTTCCCTTGATCGAAGGCCCAACTTTCATTCCATCAATCGAGCAAAGGAAGTCATCACTCACGTTCACCTTTCGGTCCTTCGATGGGGATTCTTTTATGAATCCTATGCTAGCTACACACAAGACTCAACATAACCGAACCTTTGGTACCGACATAATCACAACCGAAACCAAGAAACAACTAAACCACAAACATGAAGGGTTTGAGAAGTTTCTCTCAAACCCTAGAAACTAAACTACTCACACATAATTAATAAAAACATAATTAAAACTACAACTAAACTTAAATTTAAATACATAATTAAAATCCTAAAATCTATGAACAACAAATAAATAACTAAAATCTAGAAAACTATGAACACTACTAGCAAAACCAAGAACAAGAACATAAAAACCAATAAATTAACAACTAGAACTAAGGACAAACATCAAAAGAAGAACAAATAACTAATTACAACAACTACATACAACAACTAAACAATAAAAAGCAAGGAATCAAAGCAATAAAAGTACCTTGAAGATTGAAGAGCAAGCTAAGAAGACATTGAAGAATAAAACTAGAGATTCAATACATAAATCAAAGTGTTTGATAACAAAGAAATCTAAAGGGTTACAAAGCTAAGCTAAGGTGAGAGAAGAGACTCTCACGAGCTCCAATCTAGGGTTACAAGACGAGCTTTCAAAGTATATATACACTAGTAATTTACAAAGCAAAAACGCGGCCAGAAAACGCGAGAAAACAGAGCTGCCAAAAGGAACAGTCGTGCAAGCATGAGGAGTGACCGCTCCTTTAGAGGAGCGGCCGTGCAAAGAAGAGGAGCGACCGCGCCTTTGGTCGGGTGCTTAATTCTTCATTTTAGAGCTTGGGCACGACCGTGCTACTAGGGGAGCGACCCCTCCTTTTGCAAAAAGCCTCTAAATGTGTCTTGGCTCAGACATCCGATGCTCGAACGACTCGTCGAATTCCGTGAAGTATGAGTTACCTACAAAAATGGGGAAAACGAACAAAAAGGAGTAACACATAGCAAGAATACTGCAAAATAGCCGAAGCACAACTAAACTACAAAAAGGAAATAAAAATGACAAAATGAAATAAGAAAAGGGAAAACTAAGCTATAAAACTAACCTAAAAGCTAAGAAAAACACTAAAAAAAAGTCGGTTATCAGAGCCCAAAGGTGATTTACAGTGCGATGTTGTAGTGTTGAATGATGCAGGCTGTTATGCTATTCTTGTGTAGTCTGATGCGCATGGCGCCCCAAACAATGACTTTCAGTCCGATGAGACAGTGTAGTCTTGTAGTCTTAGTGCAGTAGTTACATACTTGAGTGAAATTAAAATGGTAAATTAGTTGTATATATATATATTTAGAAGGTACTATTACAAAAGCAAAGTGATTATAAATCATTAATGGTGGTTGAACATGTTTTTAGCTTCAATTCATGAATAGCAGCTTTCAACATGTACGCATTGGGGGAGTTTTGCTGAAAAATGAAAAGTATAATGTCAGTTGTGTAGAGAAATTTATAACAGTTATCAAACATAACTTTAAAGGACCAAAATAATATGATATTTTTAACTAAGAATATAGAACTACACTTTTGAAATGCACAATTGCCCTTCAATAAGCATCAAAATGAAGAAAATTAAACCAAAAGATGTCTAACAACAACAAATCATGTCGTAGTCCCAAAATAGCTAACTTAAGGAAATGACTAAATAAGAATACAATTGTTATCCTTATTTCATACTTCATAGTTTGATAATTTGAAGAAAGTATCAAAATCAAAGCCTTTGAAGCGTTCACATACCACCAATTCCTCCACCACTATCTTCAAATTGCTTCTTAAAGTGCTCTAAATCCTCCCCTCAAAAACCTTAATCTAGTTCATATACATACCACCAATTCCCAAATAATCAATTTCTAGATAATCTCTTGCATTTTTACCATCATAAAATTCAGATTACTTCATTTACTTCATTCAAATCATAGCCGAAAATAAGTAGTAGTAGAATAGTTGTAACAATTTCCTCATTTAGAAGTTGTGTAATAATGACACCAACACAAATTTTGGTTATGTATCTATATCCTTCTCCTATCATATTGGTTTCTTTACCTCTATGAGACTATGACTGTGTCACTCATCCTCAAAAACTGTGCACTAACTAAATGCTGCAATTATAAATAATGGATTCTAGCTTGTCACACCTTATTAGACATGTATAAAATATATTGAACTTATTAGACCTGATTTCAACTTATTTAAGCTTGACCATAAACTTTTTTCCTTTGCCCTTAAATTGTATTCTTCATCATCTGATCGGTACCATCTTTACCTAACATTAATTAACCAAACATCTAAGGCTTCATCTTTGTGCGTAGACAATAATTTTAGCAGTTACTGGTAAATTAACCACTAAAATAAAACGTAAAAAAATACCAAACCATCCAAGGAATTGAGACTAATTGTTCAATTAAAAAAGAATGAAAAGGTGACTAACCTGGCCAAATATGATTTTGCTCCTCTCGCGCTCTCTTAGCATTAAATCTATTATCACAAAAACTGGATTTAGCTTCTAATACGCGGACAGACTCTTCAGGATTCTCTATTGTTTTCTTATCCTGCAGGTGAAATAGAGGAGCAGGTCAAGTATTTAAAAGTTTAAAACAAATCAAGTGCTAAACTTGTCATCAAATGTTGTTAGGGAAAAAAGGGGTCACACTTTACGTGTATTGTAATATTCCACCCATTTACACCTTTTCAAATCAGACAATGCAAGTCTCTTAAGAACCTTACAATCTTCCATTTGAACTCCTGCAAAAGAAGTATCAAGTACTCCATCTGCAAGCAGCTGCTAGAAAGACAACAGGTTATCCTTCACGTGTGTGCCGCCAAAAAGGCTTCCAATACTACATAAGGAGAAAAGAATTAAAAACGTTAAAAGTCTTTGAATCCTCGTTGGATGAAAGCCGCCCAAACTAAAAAGTTGAGATGTTTTTAAGTTATGTTTAAGGTACATGCACTACAAAAAAAAAAAACATGTTTTTAGCTACGGAAAATTAGAGACGAATTATGTCCGTCTCTAAATTAGAGACGGAAATTTCAAAATCCGCCTCTATTTACTTAGAGTAAAAAATTTAGAGACGAATTAGAGTAAAAATTTAGAGATAGATTTTTTAAACCTGTCTCTAACTTTAGCTACGGATTTTAACATCCGTCTTTTATTTTTTAGAGTAAAAAATTAGAGACGGATTTTAAAATCCGTCTCTAAATGTAGCTATGGATTTATGAATCCGTAGCTAAATTTAGCTACGGATTTTAAAATCCGTAGCTAATATTTCTTTCGTTTATTAACAATTCTATGCATATAAGATTAACAAATAAAACTTGGTACAGTTGGTAAGAGTGTCACCCCATGACTTTAACGTCACAGGTTCGATTCCTACCAACTACGATTTGTGAGACTTATAGAAAAGATTGAAGTATCGATAGTTGTAAGATACTTGGCAAGTTTTGTTGTTCTTCGTCCTTTAAGTGACCCCGAAATACATCAAAATTGATGATTTCCTGAAGCAAACACAATTGAACAACAAAAACAAAGTGAGAAATGAGGTAACATAGAAGAATTAGAAATCAATAAAATAAAAGTACAAGTGGGATTGCCTACTATTAGCACATTCAGCACCCGAAGGTAATGTGGCGCAAGCATAAATGCAGCTAAATATTAGTAAAATTGTGATAGGCGCTTTTATAAGATTGCAGTAAGTTTAACATTTAAATTGGAAATTAAAATGAAATATCTTTAATGAACAGAGCAAGCAAGCAAGGTATAAGCATAAAAAATACTTTTGGGCTCATATAATCCTTGAAGAATTTCAATATAACCACCTGCGATTTGGAGAAAATGGAAAAAGGAATAGGGTAAAGAAAAAACTGACCATTTCACTCCCTTTTTACTTGCTCAAGAACAAATAAAAAATGCTTCAGTAAACAAAAACTGTCATCAAATCAGAGCATGTAAATTAACAAAAGACGTAATTAGGACAAAAAAGGCTATCACTGAACAAATTCCATTATAGCTGATCAGTCCCTTTCTGGACAGAATTTCCCGGCTCTTTTAGTTTGTTTTCAATGCTTTTTAGGCTTAGTTAAAGGTCTTTTTATCTTAGTTTAGGTTTATGTTGCGTTTTTGTCAAATAATTTGTTTTCTTGTTGTTTTTTTTATAATAATTGAGCAATTTTATGTTGCTTATTCCTTGCGTTCTTTCATGCATGTGTTTTGCGTGTTATTAAGCGATTCTCGATAGCCGACAAGGATTGTGAGAGGTCCCGGAAATCTTCGAGAAGGATGACCGCATGACGCAAAGCCAAGACCACAAAATAAGGTTTAAGTACCGCCCGAAGGACATGTACATGGTTCGAAGTCGGTTTTGACCACCCTACACAATTTTGGGCATAATTTCATTGGAAACTAGATATCAAGAGCTTTCCAATGGTATATTACACACTCAACTCAGAGGTCTATATCAAAAGTTAAGGCATTTTCAAGATCAGTTTTTTGTGCAGTCCGCTCCGAGCTCTGTTTATTTCCATGCCAAATGCTGAAAGTTTGGAGAGGACGCCCCAATCCTTCAGCCCAGGAAGATTCAACACCAATTTGTAGAGCGGACGCTCCACCACTGGAGCGTCCGCTCTAGGTTTGTTCTGTCCATTTTTTTTTTCTATTTTCTTTAGAGAGAGTTGGGGGTATAAATACCCATTTTAAAAGAATTAAGAGAGGATTTCAATTTTTAGAAACTTTAACCTAGCTTCATAGTATATCCTTGCAATATAGAGAAATAAAGTAGTATTGTAGAGAAAGAAAGCTTCAAACTCCATTGTTATTCTTCTTACAAGTTATTCAAAGCAATCTTTTGGTATCTTTTCTTTACTTTTCTAATCTTTTTAGTTGATTTTGCTTATTAAATGTTGGTTATTGATTGTTTGCTTGTTATTTTCAAATCTTAATCATGTTTAATGTTTGTTTAGTAGTAATCTCTAAGTTTATTGCTTCAATCTTCATGAATAGTGAGTAGTTTTCTTGTTATGGTTTATGGGGATGAATTCATGATATGACATGGGGGTTTTCAATGGTTTTATGCGAATTGAAGTTGGTGTTATGGGTTTGTTGGTTTTGGTGCCCAAGAGCTTGAAAGTTGATTTTGGCCAAGTTAACTTGCTTGTATCGAAATATTGCAATGTTGTCTATCAGATGTTAGTTTTAATTTTTTTTCTTTGCCCAAATCCCTTTAGTTTTACTTTGTCAAGACATTGGATGGTAGAACTAGGAAAATGTCTTACACCTATGGTGAGGGTTGTGAAACCATCAAATGACTCCGAGAGGAGCTTTGATGATGAATCGACCCTCCAACTCAATGACTTCGAGAGAATCTTTGGGTATTGAAAAGAGGTATTTCCCCTTCCCTAAGTATTGATGGACCACCGGATTGATTGAAGTAAGTCCCCCGAGTATGGTGAATCCGGAACCATAATCCCTAGTGCTTGTTATTCAATGATTTTCTCGTATTTTTAGCTAATTCATGCATATTTTAGTTTAGTTGCTTAGTTGATAATTTTAGTGTAGCAATTGTAAATTTTCACTTTGAAAAACTCAAAACGCCAAAAAAAAAAAGACCCTCAAGTAGCAAGTTTGACTTAGAGACAATCCCAATCACCTACTTCTCTGTGGATTCGACCCCTTACTTCATTATACTACCCTTTTAGGTTAGTTAGGAATTTGGGTTTTTATTCTTGATTCCAGCTCCTTAATAATTAACGACGCCTACGGGGACGATCAATAGCCCACAATAACTGCCATCACTAATTACCTCAAATTTCCATAATTCAGTCGCACCTCACACATTTTCAAATTAAAGTATTGACCTGCATTTGCTCGTGAATATTTCAACATGTTAGGTAGAAAATAAGATAAATCTAAATAGGATTAAGTCAAAGTGAAAGGGGATTAATTACTCTCAGAACTATGTCATCATAGAGTAAATTACTTATCTTTTTTAAAATTTATTTAGCTTGGTTGTTTCTAATTCTGTGTCTAAATTTACCATTAACTATCAAGTTCTCAACTTGCAACAATTATCTACCACTAAAGAATTCATCAACTTGCAAGAAAAGTACCTCATACTTTGAAGAATAAGTTTTTGCAACTCAAGATTAGCATTGTGAACTCACTCCACATACAATCCCATTTTTTTTTGCTTCAAAGCCAAGTCCTCCTTTGATTACACTCACCACATCGAAAAAATAAGAATAAATACTTATTTCCAACTAAAATAAACGTCAAAATTACAAAAGTGGAAACTTTACAATCAAAGGTAGAAAATTACAAGATATTTCTCCTATTGCTCATCTTCATTAAAGATCTCACAAGTGGATGTTTCTGATCAGACTTCATTCTGCAAAGATATACCAACATACACAACAAGGATAAATGACAATTTATTTCCACAATTTGAGATTTAAGATTGGGGGGGAAAGGAAATGCAAAAAAAAAAAGAATCACAATCCTAGAGTTCTGCTCAAAATCAACATTTATAAAAAAAAGCATTCCAAATCATACTTGTTTCTATCTTAAAGAAACTTAGATACAAAGAGGTAAAAAATGATGATTTGGGGAGTGCCTCAATGTATGCTGACTAGATCTCTTGGTGATGACTTGGTTGTGGACGGGCTGATCCTTGATGCTGAGTGGACTCCCTCGAACGGGCTCTGGCCTGGCTAAATGAGTCCTGCAAAATGAACAAGGGTGACTGACCCTGGGGGTGGACCCGGGAATTCCCCTCCAATGCTTAAGTCAGCAAAGTGATGTATAAATGTAGAGTGGTAAGGACTTAGAGAGAGAGAGTGAGTTTCTCTATTAGGAAAAGGTTGTTGTGTTAGAAATTGTGTCCTCCTTCACCTACCATAAATGTGGGTATTTATAGGTGAGGTTTTGGGGGCTGATTGACAAGTAATTGGGGGCTGTCAATATGCTGATATGGGGGGATTTGTGACACCTGTCTTCGGATGTCCAAATGGTGACACCTGTCCGAAGGGAGTTTAGGAGATAATGGAAATTTCGGGGGTATTTTGGTCATTGTGATATTATTGGGCTTTGGGCCCAAACATTTAGCCCCTCGCATGATATATTGCTCGGATCGACTGGGAGAGCATGTGTCATTCGAAGTTATCTTTGTTCAGCCCCTGGGGGCTAAAGCATACTCTGGGCACCTTCATCCATTAGACAAAGGTGATTGCGGTTTTTAGACTAAGGGGAGAGCCCTTGACATTCAGCAGCTTATAAGGATGATGAACTTCGTTGTTTTGGCCGAGGGGTAAGCCCCTGGCGATTAGTGTTCGGACGGAGGATGATCCTCGTCCTTGGTCGAGGGGTAGGTCCCTTGCACTCAGTTTCTCGGACGGAGGTTGATTCTCGTCCTTGGCCGAAGGTTAAGCCCCTGGAACTTGGTATTTGGACGGAGGATGATCCTCGTCCTCATTTGAAGGGTAAGCCCTTGGCACTTGGTATTTGGACGGAGGATGGTCCTCGTCCTCAGCCGAGGGGTAAGCCCCTGACATTCGATATTTGGATGGAGGATGATCCTCATCCTTGGGTGAGGGGTAAGCCCCTGGTAGTATTCGGTATTTGGACGGAGGATGATCCACGTCCTTAGCTGAGGGGTAAGCCCCTAGCACTTGGTATTTGGACGGAAGATGATCCTTGTCCTTGGCCGAGGGGTAAGCCCCTGGCGCTTGTTACAACATTGCAAAAAGAAAGCATAAAGAATACTTTTAGTATTGACTATATCAAATACAAGTATTTACATTTTGCTTTACTAAGTATCCTAATCTATGTTGTCGGCTCAGCGCGTTGTTTCTGTCTGGTGAAATTTAGATGGTTGTCGGCCTTGTCACTTGTCTCTACTGTTGCGCCCTTTTCATGGAATATCTATTTAATGCCAAGGGCTGTTGTAGTGGCTCAGCTTCTAGGAGGGTAGACATCAAACCCTTCCCAGGCTCGGCTCTTGGGGGAGGGTTGTCTTGAACCCTCCCCAGCTTCGAGGTGCCCCCATTTCGACCTAGGGGGTCCTTTTCAGTTGCTCGGCTCCTTGTTGGGACATTGATTACCCCCATTTGGTGGTTCTCTTCACAACTTTTCATGAGGAGGATCGGGGCGCCTCAGCCTAATTGTTTGTAGGAAGAGAGAGGAACCTAAGGATGGTTTCCCCTTGCCTGTTGCTGGGTTGGCCCAGGGTCAGTCAATTGGTTGGATTAGAACCACATTGGTGAGTTCTAATCCTGACTACTCCTAAGTTGGGTGGCCTGCGAGAGATACGTGGATTGCCACTATTGTCTTTGCGGATGGACTCAGATCCCAAATGTATTTAGTGGGGCTTCGACGTCCTCGGCCCAAAACGGGGGATTCTGATCTTTAAATAGGTTCCTCGTTGTCAGCCACTGGCGCTTGATGAGGCTTAATTAGTAAGGGCTTTACAAGTTTTCGTGTCATGGGACATAACATCCTTACAAGCTTCAGGAACCGAAAGGTGTAGGGTGAGAAGTACAGTGGTTGATGTCACTCTTTTCCCGCATTCCTGTTGACCTCGGTCCTGATGCCTCTATTTCCTGTCGAACTCAGTCTTGAGTGACTTTGTTTGCTTTCCTCCCTTAGTTAGGAGGTCGTTTAGTTGTGTAATGACCATAAATTTTAGGCCATAAAATTTCTTTTAGAGTTAAGCCTTTTGAGCCCAAACTCTTTATTTTAGGCCAACGGACTTAATTTCTCCTTCATGCGTTTAAGAACAAGCCAAGTGACTTTCTTTGACCTCCTCATAACCGGCCACCCTTAGTATTGTTGCCTCATTATTTGTTTCCTTTTAAAACCATCTTACTTAGTGATAGTCTTAGTCCTATAAAAAAACCCCCTAAAAGCCAACCCTTTTATTCAAAGATTCACAACACAAAATAAAAGCAACAACTTCATCCTCCTTATGAACCTCACGGCATCCATAGCCAACAATCAAAGGTTCTACCTTTCATCCTTCTAAAGCAATCGAAATCTCAAGAGTTAACTCAATTTTTAACCTTTTCAAAACCTTGCATCAAGATTGTTCAAGAGGGTGCGTGGACCAAGTCTTGGCCGTGCGAGTGTGACGAGTGAGGGCAGGGGTTTGGGCGTGTTCTTGTGTGTTTCTCTTCAATAGGTAACTAGCTTTTCTACCTAGTTTTAGGATTAAATAACATAGGATATATAGATTAGATAGTTGCTATTGTTCTTCATGTATATGCGTGTATGACCGTGAGTTATGGGTTATGTTCTTTCATTCTTGGCAATTATCTTGTTGAATCTAGAATCATCATTTCATGATAATTTGTTCTATGATCCTTTCTTGAAATTCTCGTATGATTATCTTGCAAATTTCATGATTTCTTGATCGGTTCTTGGCTTGTGTCATGTGTGTATGTGTAGAGTATAAAAGCATGATTTTTTATTTCTTTTGTGACTAATCTTGATGAATCTTGTTATTTACTTTCGTGTTTATTTGATTTTCGATCCTATCATGATGATTTTATGTGATTATAATTGTAACAAGTTGAAGTCTTGAATTTGTTATCTTGCTAGTATGTTGCGTGAATGTATGAGTAGAAGTATAAATTATTCTCTTGGTCTTGCTAGTTATTTCAATGATTAAAGCATGTTTATTTAGTTTTCTTGAATCTATGAAAGTTTTCGAAGCATAAAAAAAATTGAATCTTTATTGTTGTTCAACTCACCAACTTGGTCCTTGATGAACAAGATTGGACCTTTATTTCGTTCTTGATTTTAATCCTAGTAATTCTTGTGAATTGATGAAGTTTCGTGAAGTTTTGAATAATTTAATCTTAATATTGTCATGATCATGATAGCCGAATTGTATAGGTGATTGCTTGAATGTTTTCTTGTGTTTCTTGATTATCTTTCTTTGAAAACTTGAACCTTTATTCGTTTTATGAATTTTCGATGATTGTTGCAATGAATCTTGCCTGAATTCTTGAAGTTTGTTTGTTTTCGTTTTTGTTGTTTTCCAATCAAACGTAACCCATGAAAACCGACTGTTTGTGCTTCATGAGTCAAGTTCGAATCCTAACATACCTGGCTAATCTCGCTTGGCCTGTTTTTTTCCTGAGTTTTGATTGTATGATTGATGAACTTTATGATTTAATGTTAATATGATGATGCGTGATGATTGAAGTTCGTATGACTCGTGTTTTGGGTTCATGGTTTGAGTTTGCTTCACGTTTTCCTTGTCTTGGTTGAAGTCTTGTAACGTTATCGATTAAAGACCGAATGGGTCATGTTATCGGTTAAAGACCGAGCGGGTCATGTTATCGGTTAAAGACCGAGTGGGTAATGTCTTCGGTTAAAGATCGATTTGGGTCATGTCTTCGGTTAAAGACCGAGTTGAGTCCTGTTATTGAATTGTTTCCATATCGTGTTGCATCAATTTTGATGTTGTTATAATTCTATCTTGTAATTGATTAAGATTTGATTTTCGTATTATGTTTTGTTGATGAATGTTAAGTTTCCACCACCAATTTCTGATGTTTGACTTTCTTGGTTGTTATGATTAATGCATGTAATGATTTGTCTCCCTGTGTTTGATCTGTTATTCTATATTTTTTGGTTCTACTGCTAAGTAGAACAGTCTAATTACTCGCCACTGATGGTGGACCCCCTTTTTATTTTACAGGTGCGCAAGATAAGGAATAAAGTTGGGTTGTGTGATGAGCGAGGCGTTCTAGGTACCTGTTCCTCTAGAATAGTCTTTTATTCCTGTTTAGATTTTATTCCTGAATTGTAGAACTTCCGTTAAAGTTGTGGTTATTATTTTAGTAGTTGAACTCTTTTATCTTTGGGATTAATCAATAAAGTTATGACATTATTCATTTTCATGAGTTTTAGTTATTAATTCATTATTGAATTAATCGGTGACTGCCTGTTTACGATGTTACCCCTGTTAACGTTGTTGCTCAAAAAACGGGTTGTTAGAAGTTGCACTCAGCAACTTTTTGTTTGTGGAACCATGGGGGTAATTCTTGATACCCATGATAATTTTTAGAGAGGGAGAGGGAAAAGGAAAGGAAAAGGAGGATTTTTGTAGTAATGTGCCTTTGGTGGTAATTTTCTGTTGATCTTTTTCCTTTGAGGATTTGCTTCCTTTTATAAGCATTTTTACCCCTTCCGCATTAAATGGCACTAAATGCGATTTTTTACCTTACTCAAATCGGTCACATTGTGTTGCCCACATTCATCCGGTGGTGAATGAACCTCCCTTATCGAATCGGTTTTTGTGTTTTTGTAAAGCTTTTTAAATTGTTGGTACCTCCGTGTGGCATACGGTATCTTTCGGCCGAGCGTGTGCTTGTCATACGGCTGAGTGGATGAGTGGCCGAGTACGAGCCTGTCCCTACCACTCGGTTAGTAGTACTACTTTGGTAGGGTGTCGTTGGCCCTCAGCCGGGATGGGAATCGACCATTTGGCCGAGTGTGGGGCCACATGACCTTACTTGATCACTCGGCCGAGGGTGTGGGTGGCACTCGGCCATAATGGGGGTCATCCCTTTAGCCGAGTGTGAAGACATATGACCTTATTCGGTCACTCGGCCAAGGGTGTTCATTAGTGTCGTCACTCGGCAAGGATGGGGGTCATCCCTTTGGCCGAGTGAGAGGACATGTGACCTTACTTGTCCACTCGGCCAAGGGGAGTTTTCCATTTTGGCCGAGTGTAAAGTTACGTAACGCTACTTAGCTACTTTAGCCGAGGGTGTCCTCTTTGGCAGGGGTGTCGACCCTAACCTTTATCATGTTGGATGGTGATATGTTTGCTCGACACTCGGTTAGGATGGGAGGCATCCCTTTTGGCTGAGTGGAGGGGTGTGTAACCTTACTTGGCTTGGCCGAGGGTACTCCCTTGTTAGAGTGTTGACCCTAGACTTCACCACGTTGAATGGTGATGCGTTGGCTCGACACTCGTCTAGGATGAGAGGCATCCTTTTCGGCCGAGTGTGAGGGTTTTGTGGCCTTATTCGGCCAATCTTCCGAGCGTGCTCTCTTGGTAGAGTGCCGACCCTGGACTTTACCGTGTTGAATGGTGATATGTCGACTCGACAGTCGGCTAAGATGGGAGACATCCCTTTTGGCCGAGTGGAGGAACGTATAACCTAATCTTGGCTACTTGGATGAAGGTGCTCCCTTGGTAGAGTGTCGACCCTGACCTTCATCATGTTGAGTGGTTTTCTCGACACTTGGTTAGGATGGTCGGCATCCTTTTGAGCCGAGTGTGAAATTTTTGTGGCCTTACTTGGCCAACCGTCCGAGGGTGCTCCCTTGGTAGAGTGTCGACCCTGGCCTTAACTGTAATGACCCAGATTTTATTGGTATTTTTGCCGATAATTATGTGTATTTATGTGTTAGTTCCAAATTTATTTTGAACTATTTATTTTATTTTATGTGAATAATTTCGATTTAATTCGAATTATTTTATTTGCAGTCGTTATTATTATTTAATATTTTGGGCTAAATCGATTTGTGCATGATCAATCATGCGGTTTTTATAAATTAGCCCAATGGATCACGAGAGCCCATTTCTAGGCCCAAATAACCCCATGGCCGGTTTTCTCAAAGCATGGCAAGCCTTGCCACTTGCTTTGCGTTCACACTTAACCAACTTCTATAAATAGAAGGGGTTAGTGAGCCTTATGATCATTTTGTTCATTTGCCATCTAATGCACTTGCTCATCAAGTTTAATCACCAAAATTTTCCCTCCACTCTCTCCTTTGCCTCACGCCATTTTTGATCAATTGAAACCCATCAATTGTTCATCATTTTTCCTAGCCCAAAACTTAAAGATTCAAAGTCCATTGATCTTTAAGTGTTCTAACACAATCCTAAACACATTCATTTCATTCAAGATCACTAGTTCGGGTTGGTTTTGGGTTCGTGTTCATGTGGGTTCGTGTGGTGGTGGTGTTCGAGTTGTGCAGCAGGGCCGTGTGGTGGTGCCGTGCAGCAGGTGGTGTCGTGCTCGTGGTTGTGCAGCAGGCCGTGTGGTGAAGCCGTGTGTGCTGTGCTGCCGAGTTGAAGACGTGGTGCTCGTGTGTGTGTGTCGTGTCTAGGGGCCGTGTTTGACGTGTTTTCCGGGCTGCATTCTTGTGTTGATTTTGTGTGTAATCCTCAATAAGGTAACATACTTTCTCAACCTTGTTGGTATACTATGTTTATAGTATAGATTAAATGCATGTTTGGGTTGTTTGATGATGATTATCCATGATTTTATGTATGATTTATATTCTGATTTTTATGTGTTTATATGATGTTTTGATGAAGGTTTTTCATGATTTTATGATTGATTATAAGTTGTTTTATGATCATGATTATTGTGTTAAAGTTCAATGAATTTTGGATAAGTTTGATGCTAATTTTCGAATGATTTGATGATGATGTTATGCGTGTGATGAAAGTGGTTTTGGATGAGTTCTTGATTGGGTTCTTGAATCTTGATTGAGTTCTTGATTGAAGATCTTGAATCTTGAATGAGTTCTTTATGAGTTCTTTATGAGTTCTTGATGAATCTTTATGAGTTCTTGGTTGAATCTTGAAAGTTAAAGAAATGGTTTAAAAGTTAAAGAAAGTTAAAGATTGTGTCTAATATGATTAAAGGATGGTTAATGAATAATGGATTATGGTTGGTTAGGCTCAAGATCAAGGCGTAAAGGCAATCTTGAGTATAACTTCGATGTTTTAACTAGTTATTTTCAAGAATCAAGGCATAGAGGCAATTCTTGAACTTAATTTAGTTATGTTGAGATAATAAGATGATTAAATGATTAATTAATAAAGTTAGCTTGATTTCATTTCTAGACGCATAAAACTTAGAGTAAGATTCTTTGTTTTTGGGTTAAGACGTTGCCCCTATTCCATCCGCGGTATTGGGATAGTTGGAGTCATACTATGTGATCCTTTGAATTTCCAGTAAGATTGGTTTCACGGGACATGGATTTCCAGTAAGATTGGTTTCATGGGGTTTGGGAGTAAGATTCTCAAATCCGAACATAGTAGAAAGTTCGATCGCGTAAGATGCGTTCGTACGAGCACAGTCCGGTCTAGTATATGACTGATTGCGCCAAAGATAGTTGGTTAGGTTGTTTGAGTCGAGTTCACGGTTTTGGGTTGTTCTCGTACTTTGATTATTGATGTTGACTATTTGGTTTATGCTATGTTCATGTGTATTCCCATTAGGGTGAGTCAGTTATGTTACTCGCCACTGATGGTGGACTGTTGTATGTTTTTCAGGTATTTCTGATGACGATACTCTTGCTTAGCTTTGGGTTGGGCGAGCGACGTTTATTGTTTATGTTATTTGATGTATTTCCTATTTCTGTTGTTTATAGATAGTATTGGCGTATTGTATAGACTTTATACGTTGTTGTTGGACTCTTTATACGTTGTTTTAGACTCTGACGTGTGGTTGGAGTTACTCGTATTCTAGTGTTTCTAATTTGACTTTTGGACTAGTTATGTACAAACTTGTGGGTATTTGTACGTTTATGGTTGATTAATAATAATTTCGAGGAATTAGTTTTAATTTCTTAAGTGTTTGAGTTGTAGTTTATAACTACTCGACTCGTCGGTTTCTTCCGCGCCGATTTAAGCGAGTCGGGTCGTTACATTAACCATGTTGAATGGTGTTGCATTTGCTCGACACTCGGTGAGGATGCAGGTCATCCCTTTTAGCCCAGTGGAGGGTTGTGTAGCCTTACTGGGCTACTTGGCCGAGTGTTCTCCCTTGGTAGAGTGTTGACCCTGTCCTTCACCATGTTGAACAGTGATAAGTTGGCTCGACACTCGGCTAGGATGGAGATCACCCCTTTTGGCCGAGTGGAGGGTTATGTAACCTTACTTAGCTACTTTGTCGAGGGTGCTCCGTTGCTGGAGTGTTGACCATGGCCTTCACCATGTTGAATGGTGTTACATTTTCTTGACACTCGGTCAGGATGGAGGCCATCCTTTTGGCCGAGTGGAGGGTCGTGTAGCCTTGTTTGGCTACTTTGGCCGAGGGTGCTCCCTTGGTGGAGTGTCGACCCTGGTCTTTTCTCTGCGACGCGATCCATCTTTGCTGAAGGGTTGCGTTGTTTTGGAAGGTGTTGATTTATGTTCTTTTCATTGACTATAAATCGGTAGACTTTCTCTTCATTTAGCGTTTACAATTTTTAATTGTTGGTGGGCCAAGTTCTCGATAAAGTAACAGAGGATCTCCTTTTTCTTATTGTGGAAGTCAGTAACAACCTTAAGGAGTTTTTCTTCACGTACTCTTCTTCCCTTTTCTTTTATTTTCTTTCTTTTGTAATAAGGCAATAAGTGAGTCTGCTCAGCGTTGCAATAAGTCCGAGCCATGGATATGCATGGCTCTTTATCCGTGCAGAGTACTCCTCCTGCCTCTCCTCCCCCAAATTTAGGGAGGGAAATAAGAGTGGGTGGTCTTGCAGTGGTGAAAGCCCATACATGGCTGCTCGAGTGTTCTGATCTGGCTGAGGCCCTTCCTCTATCCTCCGCGGACGGCTCAGAAAGTGAAGGAGCTGAGTCTGAGGATGGTTCTGAGAGGTTGTCTTTTCCTTGGGAGGTTTCGCTAGCCATGCATGGTCCTAAACGTGGTTACTTGGACTGTATGTTGGAAACAGGGGCAGTGAGGATGGCTGTCGAGGATGACCATATCGATATTGAAGAAGGCTTGAGCGAAGAACAAGAGTTGAATGAAGGTAATGAGCCGAGTGATGACGAGTGATGGCGAGGTACCTGGTACCAGTGGACGAGAGGCTCCTCGATACGGCATCGGAGCATACTTCATAAGGGATAAGTTCTAGAGGTTGCTAGAGAGGAACTTTGGAAACTTCCATGTGTGGTATGGTCTGAAGGCGCTATTCCAATTTTACAAGCCTTTAGTGGAGAGTACCATAATCAACCGACCTATCGGTTCTATGGCCGTGTATGAGGCATAGCTGAAGACTAGGGTCAGGTCCCCCCTATCTCCGGCCTGGGTAATGATTATCCGAGCATACAATATTTCCTTGTCCCAATTGGTGCCGAACACTGTGTACGCTATTTCTTGTTTAATGGTCATCTGTAGCATGTTGGATGTTACTTTGACTTTGAACTTGTTTCGGAATGTCTTCAAACTGATGGCCTGCGACACCAAGCAGCACGCGAGAGGCTGGTGGCGTTTTGGGACAAGGGAACTGTACCGAGTGTACTCTTGTTTACCGAGCAGTAATAAACATTTCAGGCATGACTTTGTATTTGTGGTTAGAGGAGATACCGCGTGGGAGGTTTCTCTTGAACCGGTGCCTGAGTCGAACCTTAACCTTAATTTGGGAGTCCTTGAGCTGAACCAGGAAGAGGCTGTGGCTGCTTATTATTTACAAGCTTATAAGCAGATTCAAACGAATGGAACTTATGCCCAATTTCCCGACTATTGGGTACCTAATGATAAGATTTTTAAGGATGACCTTTTTCTATCGGTTCTAGGGCTAAGCTAATACTATCCGAAGGGTATACCTCTGACATTACCTTATTTGTGTTGTTTTAGTTCTCTTGACTTAAATTTCCATTGTTCCTCTTGTAGAGGAAGCCTTCAAGAGGCTACACGGCGATATGTCACGGAGGATAATGTCGACTACCCTAGAGGCAGCGAAGTTGCGGAAGGCCCTTAAGAAAAGGGAGATGAAAGTTCCGCCTACTCCTGAGGTATTCACTCTTTAGTACTTTGTCCTTTGGCGATGGTTATATTTCAGCATGACCTTATCTTCCCTTCCTTACTCGGGACCCTGGTCAGTCTAAGAAAAGGAAGATACGTGACTCCAGAGCTGCCCCTAGATCCAGTCAGGCGAGCCGACTGCGGGCCTTTCATTCAGAGGCTATACCCAGGGTGTCGTCGATCCTCTCGATACCCAAGATAACAATGACCTCTTTAACCTGTCTAAGTTGATAGGTGAACATCTGCCTGAGGAAGCTGCCAAGGCCGTGGGGAGCCCTCCTATTGATGCCGAGACGTCCACTTATACGAAGTACGTTCCTGAGGGCCCTAAACATGCCGAGGCTGAGCCTTATGTCTATAAGCCTGACAAAGAAAGAATGAAGGTGAAGCTGCCACCTCCTGTGGGGTATGCCATTCTTTTCTCTCGGTTGTCCTTGGCCGAGAAGTCATGTTGGATCCACCAAGGTATGAAGTTGATCTGCTCGTCCGAGCATGAGAAGGAGCTGAGGCGACTGGGGATGGAGCAAGCTGATTTTCTTCACGAGAATTGGCTGAAGGTAAGTTCCCGACCTTGCTTTTTCTTTAATTAGTCTTCTTTTATTTAGATCTGACCGAATCTTCATTTGCAGATGTCGGTGCGATTGCATGCCTTATCCAAGCATATTTGTGATGTTGCTTCTGTAGATGTGGATGCCCTTTCTATTGAGCGGAATGTCATGAGGGTTAAGAAGAAAACATTGCTGGAAAGGATTCAGGCTTTGGAGAAGAAAGATTCGACTCTGTGTGCTGAATTATCCTCCACACAGGCTGAGTTGGAAGATGCTAAAGATGAACTAGCAGCAGCCTCGTCCAGGCAGGCTGAGTTGGATGCAGTCCGAGCCGAGCTTGGTACTATTAAGAAGGAGGCGTCTGGTGCCTTGCTTCGTCATAATGAGGTCCTGGGAAAGCTGAGAGTGGAGAAGGTCCAGCTGGAGAAAGATCTGATGGATAGCCGAGAGATGGCTAAGGAGGAAAAAGAGCGGGCAATTGCCCTCCTTGGGACTTTGGATGAGATGACCCACAACTTTTATGATGAGGGGTGGGAGGATATGAAGTTGTTACCCTGCCGAGATGCCCTCCTTCGTAGGTGGAAGGAAACTAAGGAGGCTTCGGAATACATTGCTGACATGAGTCTGGAAGCTGCTGACGTGGAGGGTCAGACAGTGAAGGAGGAAATTGAAGCAATGTATGAGCGCCTGCATCAAGAGGATGGAGATCGGATGAAAAATCAACTTATGTAAGAACTTTAGAAGGAATTTGATATTGTTGATCATCTGGAGGGTCATGATGAAGTCGATGCTGCTGAGGTCATCCGTTTGGCTGCCGAGCTTGGTGAGGATAGATTGGATGATGATGACCAAGGGGTGGGGGATCCTGAGTCAGAGCGCCGGTTGAAGAAGAACACTGATCCTTCCCCTGCTGATCCTAATGCCGAGTCCCAACTTGATCTTCCTTTTATTTAGTCTTATATTTCGTACATTGTTATTTTTACAAACTTAGCTAATATTTTGTAAATGAAACTTGTCTTAGCTAATACAAGTGCTTTTGCCTTTTTCTGAGTGCATGTATTTTTGTAATTTGGCTATGACATTTCTTTAAATAAAAAGATGTAATTTTTACACTAAGATATTCTATGCCCCCTATTACATGTTTTGTTTGAAACAAAAGCTTGAGATTGCTACTCATAAAGGACTTAGACGTAGAACTTCTTCAGATTATCTGTGTTCCATGGCCGAGGCAATGACCTGCCTTCTTCGTCTTATAGTCTGTGGGAGCCTGGGCTGATAACCTCTTTCACTTGATATGGACCTTCATAATTAGGGGTTAGCTTGCTTTCAGTAGGCCTTCTTCCAGTGGCCTCGAATTTCCTGAGGACCCAATCACCTTTCTCAATCGGCTGAGGGGCCACTTTCTTGTTGAAGTATCTGGTTATCGTTTTCTTGTAGGTGATTGATCTGAGGAGAGCATCAGCTCTTGTCTCGGGGAGGAGATCGAGATCTGCCTTCCTCTTTTCTTTATTTTTCTCGTACTCATAGTACGTGATCCTAGGTGAGGGTGTCCCTATTTCCACAGGAAGAACCGCTTTGCTACCATACACTAAGGAGAAGGGAGTGTGACCTGTTGCTTCCTTGGTAGTCGTCCGAGCTGACCAGAGGAATCTTGGTAGCTCATCAATCCATGAGCCCTTGGCTCCTTCTAGCTGAGTCTTTATTCCCTTTAGTAAAATTTTGTTAGCAACTTCGGCTTAGCCGTTAGTCTGAGGCCTGGCTACGGATGTGAATCTTGTCTGAATGTCGAATTGAGAGCAATATTCCCAAGTAGGTCCGCTGTCAAATTGTCGGCCATGATCTGAGATGAGCATTATGGGGATGCCAAACCGAGTGATGATGTTCTTCCATATAAACTGCCTGACATGCTTCTCAGTGATGCTTGCCAATGCCTCGGCCTCAATCCACTTGGTGAAGTAGTCTACAGCTACCAAGAGGAATTCCTTCTGGGCTACTGCTGGTGGGAAAGGGCCGAGTATGTCCATTCCCCATTTTTCGAATGGCAGGTGGGCATAATGGCTGCCAAATCTTGTGAAGGCCTTCGTGGTATGTCCCTATGCATCTGACATTGCTTGCATTTTTGGACGAGGGCTAAGGCATCCTTCCCGATGGAGGTCCAGTAGTACTCTGTCCTGAGAGTTTTGCTTGCAACGGTGCGTGCTCCTTGATGACTACCACATAACCCTTCATGTATTGCCCGTAGGATATGGCTTCCTTCCTCTGGGGTGACGCACTTCAGTAGTGGATGAGTGTAAGAAAGCTTGTATTACTGCTGGTTGTACCAAATGAAATTCCGACTGAGTGCCTTTACCCGGGCTTGCTTCTTTTCTTCGGGGGTTAGCTGATTATCTCTTAAGTAAGAGACGATGCTAGTCCTCCAATCTGACTATTGAGACATGGTGTTGATGCTGAGTTCATTGATGTGTTCCCTCAGCTGAGCTGGCAAGTTTGACGAGAGAATCGGCCTGTTTGAAATGAGGATGTAGCCGAGAGTGAACTGCGTGAACTGAGCTATGATGGAGGTGGCTCCAGTGGCCTAACATAGTTTCAATCCGAAGATGAGTGCCTTGTACTCAGACTCATTGTTGGATGCTGTAAATCCGAACCTGACGGTGTACTCTATCCTTTCGCCTGCACTTGTTTTGATGAGTAACCCGGCTACAATATCTCCTTTGGTAGCCGAGCCATCAATGTGTAATTCCCATGGCTGACTGTTGTCCTGAGTGGTTAGTCTATTTGTGCACTCTACAATGAAATCAGCCAATGTTTACTGAATACCAAAGTCTGAGAGCTAGTTGGCCTAATCTGACATCCTGGTGGAGTGGTTCTTTCCTTCTATTGCTTTCTAGATGGGTTGCCCGGTTATGACCTTGATCTGATGAGCTTGGAAGTATGGTTTCAGCTTTCTACTTTCCATCACTAGTGAGAAAACCATTTTCTCAATCTGAGAGTATTTTGATTCTGCACCTTGATATGAGTGGCTCACGAAATAGACAGGATATTGGACATGCTCTCTTTCAGCCTCTAAGACAGCGCTGAGGGCGTATTCTGAGACGGCAAGATAGAGAAATAATCTTTCTCCTGGAAGAGGAGAAACTAGTTTCGGAATCTGAGAAAGATGTTCCTTTAACTTCTGAAAGGCTTCCTTGGCCTCGGCATTCCAGCTGAATGTTGCCTTTTTCAATGCTTGAAAGAAGGGAAAGCTCTTATCAATTGACCGAGACAAGAAACGACCGTGCGATATAGCCGGTTAATCTCTGTACTTCCTTGACCGTTCTTGGTGATTGCATGTCCTGGATGGCCTTGATTTTATCGGGATTAGCCTCCATGCCCCTTTCGTCTACCAGGAATCCAAGGCATTTTCCTCCCTTGACCCCGAAAAAACATTTAACTTGGTCCGGCAGCCGAGTGTGATGATATTGGCTGAGCTTCCACAGTCGATGAGTGTTGTTTTTACCAAAGAATTGGCAATCTTTACTTCGACCACTAGCGGGTCGTCATGGGGAAACTGAGCTAAGGGAACTGTTGTCTGACCGAAGACCATGGTGGGGAATGGTGGCTGCTCCTTAACAGCCATTACTGGGAATCTGAGCTGTCGAGCATGAGACTTATGTGCCTTGTTACTACTTCCTCCGAAGGCGATGCACCCTGAGATGACACACACCATGTCCTGAGTATCATTGCTTTTGGATTTCTCCGACTTCTTGTCTGAGTCATGTTGCAAGTAGCGATTGATTTTTCCTTCATCGGCCAACTGATCCAATGCCGTTTTCAGCTCGTGGCATTCCTGAGTTGTGTGGCCGCATTCTCGATGATATTCGCACCATTGCTTCTTGTCTCGACGAGTGTTGGGAGTTCTCATCGGACTGGGCTTCGGAAAGTTAGTTTTCCCTTTCATTTTGAGGTATATCTCACGTCTAGAGATGTTGAATTGTGAGTTTTCCCATAGGCCCCTTTCTTTTGCGCCTGAGTTGGGTTCGCTTCTCGTAGCTTCCTTGCGTTTCTCTTTCTTGGAAACCTGTTTCGGATGATTGATGTCGGAGGCATTGATGTATTTTTGTGCTCGAGCCATGGCCTCAGAGAAGGTGGAGACTTCATCATTCAAGATGTCGAATCTGAGCCGACTAGGACTATAACGACCCATATTTTAGCAACGTTTCAATATTAAAATAAATAATAACAGCGGAAGCTCTGAACTTAATCATTTTATTTAATTAACTTTGAATAATCCAAAACAATAGAATAGACATAGTCTCTTATTTACTACAAAATTACCAAAAACAGGAAAATAAACAGGAAGATAACAGGAGCCTAGATCGCTCGCCTAACACTTAACCCGACTCTAATCTCTATCCTGCTCACCTGCAAAATAGAATTGGGAGTCCACCGTTAGTGGCGAGTAACTAGACTGTTCCACTTGACAGTGGTACCAAAAAACATAAAATAATAGATCAAATAGCAGGCACAACATAATCAATTCATTCATCCATTATAACATCATGTAATACCACTAGCAGCAACATACAACAGAGCGCACAGGCAGCAGAATAACATTTTCATCATCAAATACCATACTCAAAGATTACAACTCTTATTCATCAATACAATTATTAACATTAATAGAAATCAAGGATATTTCCGACACGACCGAAGTCGATACAACAAACAAAGTCCCCGACACGGCTCAAGGCCGATACAACAAAGAAAGTCCCCGACACGGCTCAAGGCCGATACAAAAAACAAAGTCCCCGACACGGCTCAAGGCCGATACAACAAACAAAGTCCCCGAAACGGCTCAAGGCCGATACAACAAACGAAGTCCCCGACACGGCTCAAGGCCGATACGACATTGACACGACCGACTCAAAGCGATAAATGACACGGCCCAAAATCAAGCAACATATGACACGACTCGAATCTAAACGAGTACCGACATTCATGCATGACTCTCACAAATTGACACAACAAGTTCAACAACTCATACAACGCAGATCTCAAGAAAACGTCTTCACTAGATCTTAAGTAATCAATTAAACAAACTTATAGCTTTTGACAGAAGAATACCCAAGTCGAAACATTTAACGTTCCACTCATTAGATTAAGTTTGAGATTTGTTATAAAGGATTGGTTCAAATAAACTCTCCAAGTATTTTAAATAATTAAATTACACAAACTGTCAAATTCTAATTTTACCGAATAAAATTATAGATCGACCAATGAATGAATTTGTTTATTCTAGAAATTGTTACTGTCATTTACACTAATTTCAAGGGTTAAACCAAAAAAATTTCGTACAAAAATAAGTTCTTTTACTATCTTTAAGGAAATTAATAACCAGATTTTCAGATTTATCTAAATTTGGTTCCTGAATTTTCTGACTTAGCAAAAGTGTAACACCCGTAATTTTTCAAAGATTTTCAAAAATAATATCTTTTATTTGCCGAGATTTTATATTTTAAAAAAAAGCTTTTCAAATTATTTTCAAAGGTATTTATTATAAAACAAAGTATTTTGTCGTAATATTATTTTCAGAAAATAATAAATTATTTTTGAAGTTGGAATATTTTCAAAATAAATAAATATGTATTTAAATATTTCGAAAATAATATATATAAATTGCGAAAATTATTTTATTTTATGGAAAAATATTTTTGGTAAATAAATATATTTTTATGGCTTCGAATTTTATTTTTAAAGGTCGTTTTATGCATGCCGTATTTTATTTGCCGCATAATTAGATTAATTAGCCAATTAGTCATCAAGTAATTAAAGCTTTGACAACACAACTCCCAAGGCCACATCATCACCACACACCCCCCCCCCCTTATCCCTCCTCCCACACGGCTCAACCACCACCACCACCCTCTTTGTCCCACATTGAAAATTTTACTTTTTCCTACACCCTCCCATCCTATAAATAACCCCCTTCACCACCCATCATATCTCACAATTCTCTCAACATTTCTTCCACTTCTCCTCTAATAAAAGAGGAGTAACAAGTGAAAAGTTTTCACGGAAGAATAACCGAGAGAATTGAGTTTAATTTTCTAAGGATGGAGCGATCTTAAAGTAGCCTTCCAGACATTGAGGTATGCTTCGATGTCTACCGCTTTCGTAGCCTTAGGTTCTTGTATGCTTAGGTTAGATTAGTTTATTTTTACGCTTTTTGTTTTAGCATGCTTAGTTTTATGTTCTAGCGTAGTTTTAATGCTTTATAGTTATGTTTATTTATGCTTTAGTAGAAGTTATATGCATGCTTAAGTAGTTGTTTTAGTTACGTAAAATTATGATTAGTTGTGTGCATAGTGGTAGTATTTTTCGTGTGAATGCATGGGAAATCAAGGAATGTTTTTAGCCATGTTTTTGAGGGCTAATGTGATGGTTTTAAAGGCATTTTATGCCAAATATAGTTGTTGTCCAGATTTTTATAATGGTTTATTATGCTTTTGTAATTTTCAAAAATCAAAATAAAACTTGTTTTTGGACCAAGGGTTGTGTACATGTGCTTTAGACCATAAAATTTGTGTACAAAATACCCATTAGAAGTCCAAAAGAACCTCATTTATTTTAATTATAAAGTCTGGAATTTTCGAAAATATATGCGCTTATAGATTGAAAATATTATTTCCAATTTTCGAAATTGTATTACGTATTTATATTATGATTATTTTTTTTACAAATGTTTTATAAAATTTTATTCTACTAATTTTGAAAATTATTAGTATATATGTACATGTGTATTTTCGAAAAATATGTGTATAAGTATATTAATTTCGAAATCTTCTCCTATGCACATGATTTCGAAAAGCTTGACGCTCTTAGCAATTCGATTGTTTGATGAATTATTGATGTCATGGAATTTGGTTATGGATTGGTGAATGTTTGAACTTGCCTTGATTTAAGAAGTATAAGTGGTGTCTGTGAATGAATGAAGGATCATTGAGTTGTTGAATTTGGATTGGTAAGTTTCCTTATGGTTTGATTTCTCATGGAAAATTCTTAAAGTGCGGAATTTTTGTTTGATTGATTTATTTTGAGGTTATTGTTCTCACTCAAATGATTTTCTAAACCAAATGAACCTAAACTTAAAGTGAAACAATCTTCAAAGGGGAAGTAGCCCGAACAGTGACGACCTATTAGGGTGATGAACGGTGTCTCATTGGGGAGTACCCAATATGGGCCTATTGTCGTGGTGGACACACAATAGGTCGGACATGTGTTGAATCGTCGTTGAATCTTTGTAACCGTTATAATCTGCTTTCGTCCTCCTCCTGAAATTCTGGCGCGCACTTGCGGATACGCATTAGTTCTGTGAGGGGTGTATACACTCGGGACACTCTGTCGACAAGCTGCAGGCCAGGCCGAAAAGTCCGTGACGGGATGAAACAGGCCCTATCGCGTTCACTTTCCCAATTAATAATTTTGAATATTAATTACTCTAAAAATTTGTGAATTGGGTAAATGTTGGTTCAACTGATGTTCTATGTCTCTTGTGTGTCAACTGTTTTTAAACTAAAACCGTTTTACGGGGTAGAGTCGATCATACTCAGTTTTTCTGATTTTTGTGTTATTGTTTGTTTGTTGTTTTTCCTTCGGGGTTTTGTGCAGGTGAGTAGTAAGGATGGCTTACTTTTTTGAGGCTGATGAGGAATCTCTGTTGGAATTAGCTAAACCCTTTGATCATAGGCTTTATGCTTTAGCAGAACATCTTGTAATAAGTTATTTTAACTTTTAATATTTTGGATTTAAACATTGTACAGCTTTGGTATTTATGAATGAAATCCATTTTGGAATTTGAAAACATTATGATCCTGCTTTTACTTATTCGTATACCCATTTCTTATCAGAGGTGGGCGTACGAGTAGCAACTCTAGAAATTCGGGCTATGATTTTAGTAAAATTTAAGTTTTATAAAGGAAGGAAAAGGTCCGAATTTCCGGGGCTGTTACAAAAAGAACTTCAAAAATTACGAAAAATTAACACACATTACATTACCCTATTCTGGATACTCACCAAAATATCCGTTGCAATCGGACTTGATTAGATGGGTTAATAAATTAAAAAACAATTTCTGGACAGATTCAACCGTTTAACAAATTCAATCATTTTGAAGCCCAAAAGGACGCGTTTAGCCACGAAATAGTTATTCCATCACTTTTATCCAGTAAAGAAGTTACCATAAATTTTTTATCAAGAAACGACATGATTAGATCAAGAATTAAATTCATACACTCATAAATTATTCATGAAACATAATAAAAATTCATGCTTTCTTTCATATAGTCACACGCATAAACCATCATCAACAACGATTCAAGATTACTTAACTTTTGCATCAAGATTCTTAATAAATCATCAAACATAGATTAAACCATGCATAATCATATAAAGATTCATCAAGATTCACAATAAACAAGTAAAGAAACGAAATACAACACCCTAAATCTACTCGGCTATTACACGCATAAGAGCAATCATCACCTAGTATATCTAATCTAATTATCCTATGAAGATTATTCCTAATGCTAAGTGAAAAGGCTAGTTACCTATTGATTGATTTGGTGAGGTAAAGGGTGGATTTTGTGTAGTGTTAGGATGGTGCCGTGAGGGCTATGACGGGGGAAGAGAGTTTGTTTTCAGTTTGAAATAATGAATATGGAAAGGTAAAGGGTAGATTTTTAGGGGTTTAAATAGAATAGACTATGCTAGATTTTAGGAGATGAGTTTACTAAATTTTAGGAGTTGGTTTAGAAAGTAAATTAAGGGGAAAAATTAATTAAGGGGGTCGGCTAGGAGGAGGGTTAGCAAGGGTTTTGGGCTTGAATAAAATAAACAAAATTAAGTCTTTTGGCCCAAATTAAATAGTTTGGGTTTAAAGGCTTAATTTTCCATGAAATTTTACGGCCCAAAAATCCGGAATCTCCAGTGATTCAGAGTTGAACCTTTTGATGTATTCAACTAACCCTTTGTTTTCTCCCTGTTGTAAGACATCAGGTGAATGCTTGTGTTTGTTGGCTACCACGAACTGCTGAATGAACAATGATTCCAAGATTGAGAAGCTAGTAATGATGCCCGAGGGCAGATCATTGAACCAGCTGAGTGTTATCCCCTTGAGTGTAGTTAGGAAGAATTTGCACCATGAGGCCTCGTACCCAGTTTGCACTGCCATGTAGGCCTTGTAAGCCGCTAGATGGTCAGTGGGGTCTGCATTTCCTTGGAAAGAGTCAATGGGAGGTACCTTGACCTTGATCGGGTCAGATACTTCCACAATCTCCTGACTGAATGGAGTTTGGCAAGAGAGTACAACTGATGGATCTGTTCGGGCAGCATTTCTCCGGGATGTGCCGACCTCGTCCTAAATGGCCGAGTTTTCCCGTCGGTCCCGAGAGGACCCATGATGGGAGCGCTCTCGGATCCTCAGCTCGGGATGTTGGCCTGTGCCAGGACAGTCTCGGTGCCTTTGGTTACCCCGTTGAGTATTCTCTGGTGGAGGCTCACAACAAGAAAATCCTATTTAAGGCCGCCATGGACACGTTTCCTCTTGGGACTGGCTAATGCCATCATGCACGTAGAGTTAGTTACAAACTCGACTAGGTCCTTGGATGGGTGCCACTATTACGGTCATCTTTACTTTAATTAGTTAGTTTGTTAGAGAATGGGGTTCATGCACTTGAGTGTTGCCCTAAATGGGTGCCATGTAAGGTTTTGGGGGCCCACTGCTCTAGATGCTTTTTGGTTCTTCTTTGACGCCTGCTTGGTCCGGCAGCTTTTAGGTCTGCCATCTCTAGGATGGCGTACTTAGTGTTAGCTGTGTGTTGGCCCCTTATTGGCGGCTTTGGCCCATGTGGGCCAGCACCACATGGTGACGGTATTTGCCACCTTTAGACATCTTGACAGGGACGTTAGTAGGGCGATCCTGCTGGTATATTGGTAGGCCCCCATACTTTCTTAATTCTTTTATGAGATTTGTTTTGTTGTTGGGTTGTTAAATTCATTTCTCAATTAAGGTATTTTTCCTAATTCAGATTCCTAATTCCATAGTTTATATATTTAGCCTTAAATATTTCCCTTCAGATTTTTATCTGATATGGTCTTGGTTTATATATAGAAGTAATTTTTTGTTGTTAAGTTGTTAATTACAGGACTGCATTGATTGTCCTGTTTTTGTGGCTTATCTATATCAAAGGTAAGTGTTGTTAATTTGTGTTTTTGAGATTCCTTTAAAATTTATTTATTTTGTTGCTTATTTATTTAGTACGGAGTACAATTTATTTATTCAACTTGTTTAATTCAATAACAAAAAATGTAGCTTACAATCAGGATTCAGGAAGTTACGAGCTCGATTTTTTTCCAGCTCCTCTCCCAATAAATATAAAGACAATATTAGCTAAGTATTGATGTAAGAATAACTTTACCTTAAAAAAAAAAAGTTTCAATGATTTCCCTTTTTCTTTCATCTCCATATTTCTTTCATCTCCATATTTCTTCCCCCTTTCCTTATGTGAATTGGACCGTAGTTCGACCCGATCCGCAAGAAAAAATCTGATTCAAATCCGAAAAATAAAAATCCATATCCGTCTTCGTCTACCAAAATCCAACTCCGAGTCGGAGTCGAACGTTGAAAAAAATTCGACAAAATTAGTCAAACTCTGACATGAAGTTAGATTTTTTATAATCCTAATTTGTTTTTAATTGAATTTATATAGTTTTATATAAATTATTTGAAAGTCATTATATATTTTATAAATATAATATCTAATTTATATTATTAATAAAATATAAAGTAAGTATAATTTAATATTAGACATTTATATCATTTATGGTTGAAAATTTATTAGTTCGGATTCGACCTGATCCGCAAGAAAACTCCGATTTGAATTTGAAAAATAAAAATATACATCCAACTCCCCCAAAAAAATACGACTTCGACTACTATTAAATTGGTATCACATTGTGAATAATCTGATCTAAATCCAATCCATTATCATTAGACGTGTAAAAAAGGTCGGGTCGGGTTATGCTAACTTGATACCAGTTTCGAGTTACTCAAAGCGGGTTGTTGTAGACACCTAATTCTGGCACCTCAATTAGCTCCCAACGGTCTATGATGAATGTGCCCTGTTTCACAGGTCCGGTCTTGAGCTAGTATGCCAAAATGCCACCTCTTTACCCCTCTTATACCACTCTCACACTGTTTATAGGCATTTTAGAGGTGCACGACTCGTTTTTGGGATTTTTCGGACATTTTTTAGAATTTTTATTAATTTACTTTTTATTATTTTTCATGCATATTTATTGTATAAGGGAATTTTAGTCACTTTCCATTGCATCAAATAATTTTACTAGGTTCAATACATTTTTCTAGAATTTTTGGTAATTTTTCCACAATTTTCTGAGTATTTATCTATTTTCTATGAATTTTTGAAACATTTTCCATTCTTAGGAGCATTTTAGTAATTTTACACCTGCATCGTCAACTTTTTCTCCACTTTTCACTCATTTATATTTTTCTAGAATTTTTCCATATTTTTTGGCATTTTTTAGCACATTTTTCAAAATAGTCCGAAAATAGTCGAAAACAGTCCAGATTGGCCCGGATTATTCCGGAACCTCGCGAAATCTCCCGGAATCTCAAATATTATGATAATATTACGTAATCATCCAATGATTCCCGTAATTGTATCATAATCGCACAATATCTCGGAGAATCACGCGCAAAATAAGCAAAAAAAACGACCCGGACACAGTTGGACCTGCACCTAGACGCAGGTCCATATTACAGGACCTGTGCCTAGACGCAGGTCATGTAACTGGACTTGCGCCTAGGCGCAGTTCTGGTGTTCTCTGGGTTCGATTTTTGCCTCTGTTTGCCTATAAAATACGACCTTTGTCCGGCTTTTCAAAAACACAATACAACGCTCTAACTTCATATTCTCTGCTCTGCTCTCTACTACATGTTCACTCTCTAAAAACATCATTCAAAAACTCTTCAAAATCAATACTAAGCACATATAAAACACATTCCAAGCATTTTCAATCACCGAATCTGGCATTTGGCGTGCTAATCTCAAGGTCGTAATCGACCGCTGCACACTCCGGTACACATTTCTGAGACCCTTTTCTATTCAATGTCAATATGCTTTCTTTTCTTTTAATTTTCATTTTAATCTTTGACTTGCGTTATTCATGATGACATGTGAATTTTGCTGTTCTGTTCACGCAAATCTATGTTTTAATTCTTGTAGTCTTTTTTTTATTATTTATTTTGATTTTCTATTTGCACGGGATTCGAGGTACGTTCGCATTTTCAATTTCTTTCTTTTCATTACATCGCTGTGTGGTCACAAAATGATTTTAGGCTAATTTGTTCATTAATTTGAACCGACTTAGTAATTCACAAATTATGGCTAAAATTGAGTTATCTCTGTTGCTCTGAAACTGAACAATGATCTTACAAAAGAGACCTAGTAGAGACCGCTTGCAGGCGGGTGGGCCCAATGCACGATTGGCTCGTAACCTGTCCCCGAACCCATACTCTGGTGAACGACCATATGGGACCGATTGCTCCTGGCTTTCGGTACTTCTTCGGTGTCTGTGGACCGTATAAACGCATGGTGGCGACTCCTACTAGTCCGTATTCACGTACGGCGTTAACGAACATTCAATCGACTAGTGACATAGGCGACCAGGTAAAAATGAACCCTATAGTTTAGCGACTCCACTAGGGACTATCACTCCTTAGTGATGTGGACAAACTTGAAAAGCCTCGTAAGATCATTATTCAATTTTTGAGTATATGACATAGTGACCTTCCGCATAAGGTCACACTTAGGCCCACGACTCATATGAGCATGTTCTATGCTCGAGACTGACCCCGGGGGGTTTGATTATGGTTACTTGTGGTGCCCAACCTCAATAATCATAAGCGGCCCACCCCAGCCATGACGCGTGATCTCATTCCCGATGAGATCATAATGAGGGATCTTTTTAACCGTGTCTCATTCAATACGAAGAGTGACTTGATCGGTTCAGTTTCCCTCTAGTCATGGTACCTTTTGACCACCCCGGACTGACCTTAGAAGACCATCATTTGCATATTCTAGGACTAGTGTGCTATGTGTGCATTTGGCCCATTAGTCTAGCTCAGCCCAGTTTACTTCACTCATCAACTATAAGGATAACTCAATGTCAAGTCCACAGTCCAAATCACCAGGTTTAGTCCACGAGTCTCATCTCTTCAACTCAGTCCTTAGTTCACATTCCATATAGTCTATCTCTTGCGTCCAGTTCTCAAATTGGGGTCCATGTCCTAGTCTAGTCCAATTTTCTCGAGTCCAAACACACTTTATTTTGCCATAGATTCAGCTCACCTCACAGTCTCAGCACAGTTCACCGCCAGTCTCATCTTAGTCTAGTTCACAAGTCTAAAGGGTCCTAACTAGGCATAGGTTCACTTTAGCTCTCTTCAGTGTCAGTCACAAACCAAAAGCCTTATACCTTAAGACAGAACTAGGTTCAGGTTTAGGTCCATCCAGTTCACATTCAAACACTGTCCAGTGTCAACTCCTCCACATTCACATTCTAGAACAGGGTTCTCTTGGTTTCAGCTTCGATACACATTGGCTCCTTCAATAGGCCCAAAAAGCAATGAGAAGTCTTAAACCCATCTCCACAAAACCCATCCACATCACAAAAGACCATGTCCATTGACCCTTCATCATCTTCCATAGCCACACAAAAAAAAAAAAATCAATGACAACTTGACCCAAGTGGAGAATGACCGAGCATCACAATCACAAAGGCCCAACACCACATAAAAATAGCCCAAACATCCAATCCAGTCCATCTCCAACTCTATGAGTCACCCCAAAGCATGGTTCAATGAACCTGCGGCCTTCCTATGAGTCAAATTAATGAGTCTTCATCCTAGCCCATTGGCCCTTTCACTTCCCATCTCGAGTCTATGTCATACAGATTTTGACCTTTCCAACGAATGCCCCGCCACGTTTCCATATCCTCCAATGTCATTTCCAGCTCAAGGAGGGTCCAATCACTTACACGACTTCAATTGATTAATCAATAAAACTGACTAATAAAATGGAATTAAACAATGCTTGAAAGGCCATCCTTCCTTAAGCTCTACAAAACAAGCATCCCTTCCCATCACCGGCATACATTCAATCTCTTGCAACCCCTTTGAGCAATAACACATACATAAGCCTATTTTCCTTCCTCACCTACATCTACCTCACCCATGGGATCAAATAGTGCATAGGAAAAGACATGTGCCAAAAAAAAAAAAAAACGTCCAGTATGTTCAATTTCAGTTCATTCTAGTCCAGTTCAATTCAATTCAAAAAAAATAATATTCCAATTCAATTCAATTCCATTCAATTCAAAAATAATAATAATAAAATTCCAATTCAATTCAAAAAAAAATCCATTTCAATTCAATTCCATTCAATCCAAAAAAAAAGAGTCCAATTCTATTCAATTAAAAAAAAAAAGAGTTCAATTCAATCCAATTCCATTCATTTCAAAAAAAAAAAAAAAAGAAAGGTCCAGTATGTTCAATTTCAATTCAATTTAAAAATAAAAATTCCAATTCATTTCAATTCAATTCAATTCAAAAAAAAGAATCCAATTCAATTCTATTCCATTCAATTAAAAAAAAAAAAAGAGTCAAAAAAAGCACACTGCGCACCATGGAGGGCTACATCGGGAACTTTGAGCCTTTATCTTTTCCTTTCTACACCTTCAACCACAACCTTACATTACAACTACAAAAGTCCTTTCCAAATAAGCATTGTTCAACTTCCAATTCAAAGATCAGACCCATAGAACTACGATGGTTTGATTCCGCAAGGATACGTAGGAAGCCTCTACTCGAGGTCCGAACACATTAATAAAAAATCAAACGAAGCCTAGCTGTCGAGTGACTCTACCTGCTAAGAGTTCGACAATAACATCTGCTAATCTTTGACCCGTACATAGACTCAATCTTGAACCCACATTTCTAGCCGACCCTACATCTTAGCCACATTCATTTTGCTAACCTCAAGTCACAAAATTTTGGCCTTTCTATTTTTCGAACCCTATCCCATTCTTTGGCACCTTCAAAGACTCTTTGACTAAACTCTCCAGGAGGTAAAGCCACCTAACTCTACTGAGGGTTAGCACATTATATTTGGGGGCTCATCACCATGTTGTACCTGCTCCTGTCTCTTCACAACATCGTCCTCATTCTTCACTTGGGGGGCTCCTCTGTTTCTATGATCTAACCGTCTCAGGTCTATCTTATCAAGCTGAAATCAAGGAACTCCGTTCATGGACCCTATGTCTTCTTCACATCCCAATTCCAATCGATTCAAACTTCATGTCTAGGTCTAGCACTGTGTCTAAGACAACCTCTAATCATAAGTCGCCCTCATGTCATTGCCATTAACAGCCCGTGACAAGACATTGAGTTATCCTGTCTCCTCCGTTGCATGGGCAACATCCTAGCTTACAATAATCCCAGACCTTTGTAAGTCAATTTTTCCCAGACCTACACTGAACCAAAGTACTCTTACTATCAGAGATCACTGTCAAAATTCATACAACTACAATTTCCAGTTCAAACTCAGACTCAGTTTACTTTTCCTATGATAAACCTGACCTTCATAGGATTGCGTGGCATAAATCTGACCTTGCCACTCTTTGGTGCGATAAACCCGACCTTCGCACTCACTCAGACACCGACTCAGACTTTGTTTACTTTTCCTGTGATAAACCTGACCTTCACAGGATTGTGTGGCATAAATCTGACCTTGCCACTCCTTTGTGCGATAAACCTAACCTTCGCACTCACTCAACCACCGACTCAGACACCGACCCAGACTCTTTACCTGTGATAAACCAGACCTTCACATGATTGCGTGGCATAAATCTGACCTTGCCACTCTTTTCCGTGCGATAGATCCGACCTTCGCACCGACTTAGACACCGACTCAAACACCGACCCAGACTCTTTACCTATGATAAACCTGACCTTCACAGGATTATGTGGCAAAAATCTGGCCTTGCCACTCTTTTCGTGCGATAAATCTAACCTTCGCACTCGCCAACACTGACACCGACGCCGAGTCAGACTCTTTTCCTGTGATAAACCTGACCTTCACAAAATTGCGTGGCATAAATCTGACCTTGCCACTCCTTTTTAATCATATCTGTCACCTCACTGTTGACACTTCTCATTGTTTACACTTCACTACATTTCTTGCTACGTGATTATATGTTTGTGTGTTTACTTCTTGCATGCTCGTTCGATTGTCAAATCAAGTGGCTTTTGAACATCACTTTTAACATCAAGTTGCACCGGTCTCAAGGGGGTTAGCTCATTAGTTATTTCCTTTGGGATCAGCATACATAAGTCGCGTAGCGCACCTTTGACCTTCGTCTTACAAGACTTCGTCTCTCCAGACTCGGTCAAAGGGGGGGCTAACTATAGACACCTAATTTTGGAACCTCAGTTAGTTCCCAACGGTCTATGATGAATGTACCCTATTGCACAGGTCCGGTATTGAGATTAGTATGCCAAAATGCCACCTCTTTACCCCTCTCATACCACTCTCACACTGTTTATATGCATTTTAGAGGTGCACGACTCGTTTTTGGGATTTTTTGGACATTTTTTAGAATTTTTATTAATTTACTTTTTATTATTTTTCATGCATATTTATTTTAAAAGGGAATTTTAGTCACTTTCCATTGCATCAAATAATATTACTAGGTTAAATACATTTTTCTAGAATTTTTGGTAATTTTTCCACAATTTTCTGAGTTTTTATCTATTTTCTATGAATTTTTGAAACATTTTCCATTCCTAGGGGCATTTTAGTAATTTTACACCTGCATCGTCAACTTTATCTCCACTTTTCACTATTTATATTTTTCTAGAATTTTTCCATATTTTTTGGCATTTTTTAGCACATTTTTCAAAATAGTCCGAAAAACTCGAAAATAGTCGAAAACAGTCCAAATTGGCCCGGATTATTCCGGAACCTCGCGAAATCTCCCGGAATCTCAAATATTATGATAATATTACGTAATCATCCAATGATTCCCGTAATCGTATCATAATCGCATAATATCTCGGAGAATCACGCGCAAAATAAGCAAAAAAATCGACCGGGACACAGCTGGACCTGCGCCCCGGCGCAGGTCCAGTTACATGACCTGCATCTAGACGCAGGTCAGTATTTTTAACCTGCTTCTAGGTGCAGGTCCTGTAATATGGACCTGCGTCTAGGCGCAGGTCTGGTATTCTCCGGGTTCGATTTTTGCCTCTGTTTGCCTATAAAATATGACCCTTGTCCGGCTTTTCAAAAACACAATACAACGCTCTAACTTCATATTCTCTGCTCTGCTCTCTATATATGTTCACTCTCTAAAAAAATCATTCAAAAACTCTGTCAAAATCAATACTAAGCACATATAAAACACATTCCAAGCGTTTTCAATCATCGAATCTCGCATTTGGCGTGCTAATCTCAAGGCCGTAATCGACCGTCGCACACTCCGGTACACATTTCTGAGACCCTTTTCTATTCAATGTCAATATGCTTTCTTTTCTTTTAATTTTCATTTTAATCTTTAACTTGCGTTATTCATGATAACATGTGAATTTTGCTGTTCTGTTCGCACAGATCTATATTTTAATTCTTGTAGCCTTTTTTTTATTATTTATTTTGATTTTCTATTTGCACGGGATTCAAGGTACGTTCGCATTTTCAATTTCTTTCTTTTCATGACATCGCTGTGTTGAACTTTTTTTATGCGATTTGACCTTGGATTTCTTCCGTACTTTTTGCTTCATTCTAGCGTCATAATATGGACTAATTCCAAAGTGGTCACAAAACGATTTTAGGCTAATTTGTGCAATAATTTGAACCGACTTGTAATTCAAAAATTAGGGCTAAAATTGAGTTATCTCTGTTGCTCTTAAATTGGACAATGATCTTACAAAAGAGACCTAGTAGAGACCGCTTGCAGACGGGCGAGCCCAATGCACGATTGGCTCGTAACCTGTCCCCGAACCCATACACTGGTGCACGACCATATGGGACCGATTGCTCCTGGCTTTCGGTACTTCTTTGGTGTCCGTGGACCGTATAAACGCATGGTGGCGACTCCTACTAGTCCGTATTCACGTACGGCGTTAACGAACATTCAATCGACTCGCGACGTAGGCGGCCGGGTAAAAACGACCCCTACAGTTGTTATCAGCCGGGTTCAATTCGGGTTTCAGATATCTTATTCGTGACCCAGATACTCCGCATTCGGATTGACCCAACGGGTTTAAAGATTTATAACCGCAGTGTTATTTTGTGTTCTAAATCTAGTATTTATAACCTCATTTATACAAAAAATGACTACATTTGTATCCCAAATAGCAATTAATAAATATCGTATTTTAAATCATTTCCAACAAATAAACGATCACAATGACAATTTAAAAAATTTTATACTAAAAGTTTAGTAGCCTAATGTTATAGAAATTATCACGAAATCATAAAAATACTAAAAAGTGTTTCATCCACCGGGTTGAATTGGTTCATGTTGAAAATTAACGGGTTTTAGCGGTTTAAAAGGATGGGTTTAAAGGGGTCAAAAATTTTGAAAATTTTGTCAAAACCCGCTATTTACGGGTCGGTTTACTTTGGTTTTTCAGGTCGTGTCGAAAATTGAGACCTCTAATTTCCATTAGAGGTGTCAATTCAGTTCAAAAGTTCAGTTATGGTTATACCCAAACAGTTCAATTTTTATCAATTTAATTCAAATCAGTTTAATTTTAGAAACAATTCAGTTTAGTCAGTTTATTTTCAGTTTAATTCCGTTCAATTTCAGTTGACTTGTATCTAAAGTTCAATTCAGTTTCCAGTTTATTTTCATGTTATACCCAATCAGTTAAGAAGTTCAACGGTTGAACCCAAAACAGTTATGTACTTCAACAATTAATTTCCAAATTTAGTTTAATTTCTTTTAGTTAATTTATATTTTCGGTTCAATTAGTCCAGTTCCAATTTCTTTCAGATTATGCCCAATAATTAAAACCAATTAACATTTTCATTGAAATTTGGGAGGAAATGTATTATGATTTTACGATGAAAGTTATTATTTTCATTAAAATTTGAGAAAAAAGTTATTATTTCTTCCGTCCCTAAATGTTTGCTAAATATTCCTTCTTTGAATGTCCCCAAAAGTTTGGTACATTTTCTTTTAAAGTAAATAGCCCCACCATCTCTCACTCTCTACTTTTTACTCTTATCCCCACATACCCAATATATCAAACATTAAAGGACATAGGAAGTATTGAAATTTATTAGAAGGGAAAACCAATATTTTCATTAAAGGATATGGGAAGGTTTATTCTTCAACACTCCCCCTCACATGTAAGGTATCTTTTTAACTTTGTCTCATGTGATTTTTTTTTTGGGTTTAGAGTGCTTTTTTTTCCACTCCCGTCACATGGACCTACTCAATTTGGCCCAGTAAATTTGAATTTTTTTATAGCTATTTTAGGGTCTCATATCGTGAGTCTGGCTCTGATACCATGTCAAACATGACACTATTATTGATTCATGAGCTCGTGTGAATTGATGTTTGTTGCCTTCATTTCTCATTTTTGGATTCAGATTACATAAGGTTTTCATTCATTCTATTTTTGTGTGTGCTGCAAAAGATGCCATGACCTCATATTTATATGAGAGGCAGAATTAGTCTAGGTTTCAGAGAGCCCAATACAGAGGAGACAAGTGCAATGGCCCAGATTTTTCGGTATTTTTGCCATTGATTTATTTGCTATTCATGTTATTTTATGTATGGTCCAAAATTTATTTGGACTATTTATTTTTATTTTATGTGAATAATTTCGATTAATTTCGAAATTCTATTTTTAATTGTTTATTATTTATTTTATTATTATTTAATTAATTAGAATTTTATTATTTAATTTTCTAATTAGTTAATTAATATTTTTGGGCCAAATGCGATTTAAGCATGATTAATCAAGTATGAGTGCAATTAGCCCAATTGATCACCAAAAAGCCTAATTAAGCCTTGTAGAAACCGGGCCCCTTGGTTAAGTGGCTTAATTTTGCCACTTGCTTCATGTTCACACCTTAACCACTTCTATAAATAGAAGGGGATTGTAAGGCTTAAGATTCATTTGCCATCTTAAACACCTTTGATCATCTTTTTGCTACAATTAAAGCCAAACACAAACACTCTCCATTTCTCCATTCCACACGCCTATTAGGCTTAATCACCATCAATCTAACCAATTTGTTCATCATCAATTCTAAACTTAAACTTAAAGATTCAAATTGTACTCCATTGATCTTTAAGTATTCAAACACAAATTAATCTTCATTGCCATTTATCAAGACTTGGGTATTTGGTTCGGTTTTGGGTTGGGATTCGTGTGGGTGGTTCGTGGATCGAGTGGTGGTGCACGGTGGTGCTCGTGTGAAGACGGTGATCCGTGGTGGTGCCGTGCAAGAGCCGTGTTGGTGCCGTGCAAGAGCCGTGGTGGTGCCGTGTTGAAGACGGTGGTGCAAGTGGTGACCGTGTGGTTCATGGTGCAGCCGTGCGTGTGTGTTCGTGCAAGGCCGTGCCGTGTTCGTGCAAAACCGTGTTGTGGCCGTGTATTTTGGGGTTTTCCGGGCAGCAAGTTTGAGTGATTAGTTTGCTTGATCTTCAATAAGGTAACATACCTTCTTACCTTAGTATGTATACTATGATTATAGGGTGGATTAAATATGCATGTTAGATGAATTTCCTATGTTTGTTTATCATGATTTTCCCGATTTTAAGTAAGGATTTGGGTAATGTTTACATGATGATTTACTTAAGTTTTCATACATGTTTTTGATGAAGTTTTCGTGTGGTTTTCGTGTGGTTTTTCGTATGAGTCGAGTTCTTGTTGAGTTCTTGATGAGTTCTTGGTTGAGTCTTGAAATCTTCAAAGTTAGTTTTATGTTCTTGGTTTTTCGTATGGGTTCTTGATGGGTTCTTTGAGTTCTTGATGAGTTTTTGGTTGATTCTTGAAATCTTGAAAGTTAGTTTTATGTTCTTTTAAAGTGCAAGATTATTGATGTTTTAAAAGTATTATTTAAAGATAAGTAAAGTTTTATAAAGATTTTGAAAGAAAGGTTTTAAAGAATTTAAAGAAAGGTTTAAAGATTTGTTAAAGATTCGATAAATATTGATTATGAAGTAGGATTGATTATGGTTAAACTCAAGAAAAGGCGAAAGAAGCGATCTTGAGTATAACTTCGATGTTTGTAAGTAAGATTAGCTTAAGTTTACTTTTAGACGCCTAATCTTGGAGTAAGCTTCTAAGTTTTGGGTTAAGACGTTGTCCCTATCCTGACTGCGGTATCGGGATAGTGTATACTTACTATGTTGTCTGTTTGATATGAATTTCCGTAATATGGGGTTCATGGGTTTGGGAGTAAGATTCTCATTCCTGGCATAGTAAGAAAGTTCATTCGCGTAAGAAGCGTTTGTACGTGCATAGTCCGGTCTGAAATGTAAATGGGTAGCGACAAAGATATTTATAATTTTTATGTTGGAATTATTTAAAGTTGGTCAGTTTCACGATTATTGGTATTTTAACGTTTTTACCATATGTTGGTTGTTAGTCTGATGTGTGGTTTGATTTGTTTTATGATTATGTGTATCCATGTTATGGTGGGACTATTATGTTGCTCACCATTGACAGTGAATTGTTGTTATTTTTCAGGTAATTCTGATTATGACTGTGCTGCTTAGCTATTGGTTGGGCAAGTGTCGTTATAGTATTTCTTTTGTACTAGTTTACGTTATGTTATTAGTTTGGACGTATAGTTTTATCTTTAGTGTATTTTGACTCTGAAAATATTTGGAGGTATTTTCTAATATTGATACATTTGGGTTTAGTATTGTACAACTTGTGAGTATTATACGTTTTTGGGTTATAGTAATAATCATTTTGAGGTTTTGTTTTAATTTTTAGTAAGTTTGTTTGTTAGATCGACAATTCGACTCGTCGGTTTCTTCCGCGCCGGTTTAAGTGAGTCGGGTCGTCACAACAAGTGTCTAAGAAGAAAAGGACAAAATAGAGAAAAATAGCAGTACACTAGCAGTACTACTGCATTACATGAATGAGTGAAATAAAGCACATAAAAACAAATGTCCTTGTTTTAATTGTGCCTTCTCAACAAAAACCAATATTTTAATTGGAACTAGGTTTTTAGCCCGTGCATAATGCACGGGCTTTGTATATATTAGGTTCATAGTTGTTTCTTTTAATTTTTGTAATTAAAATAATTTTGAAGATTGAAACTAAGACTTAATAATAATTAATCAAAAAAATGAAAATATATCAAATTTTTAATTATTTTTAAGATTATAACATATGATTTCCTTGGAAAAAAAACATATACATATTTTGAAGAATATTCATTTGCATAATTATAAAAATAATGAAAAATAATTTTGTAAATATGAAGTGTGAGCTCATTTAGAATAATTTCAAAATGGAATAAAGTTAAATTTTAAATGAATAACTTAAAAAGGGAGTGAGGTAAGAAAGCAAATCTCATGATTTAAGAGAAATTAAAAAGTTTTATTAATTGTAAATACATTATTAATATTAATTGTAATTAGAAAATAAAAGTAATTTTTTATTCCAAAAAAAGGAAAGGAAAATGAAACACTTTTTGTAAGATGACACATGGCATCATTTTAAAGATGACATGTGTCAAAATTATGTTTTAGGGTGTTGTTTTTGCCAAAAATCGTCAAGATGACAATTTAAAGTTGGAACGGACAATAGCTAGACTAACGTATGGAAAATAAATGACGAGAAATAAAAGAGAGAAGACAGGAGAAAATGGTGACGCGGAAAACCCAAGAACAAAGGAAAAAAACCGCGGGTGGCTATGAGTCCACCAATCCACTATGATTCGGGCATAAAAGTCGTTTGATACACGTACAATATCTCGAATAATATAAACTGAAAATGGCTAAAACTAGCTGAGTAGCACCCTAGGGGTATGGGCGACATGCCCTGCTTTTTTCAAGTGCAAACGATAATTGTCGGGTTAGATATGCTAAGCAGAGTATTTCTGGGCAGTGGGGATACGGGTTTTTGTAATATGATTTTTTCTCTTTCTGACCGAATCCCCCTTCCTTGCCTTCTTTGAACACTTATATTGGCATATAGTACAGTTGATCCATGATGCCCACTCTCCTATAAAATAGGTAAGTGGTTGTTAGTGGTTTGACTTGGTACTCTCTGTTTACAGCTTGCTGAAATGTAAGAGTTTGTTGCTGATATTCTTCCTTTTGCTACGCGGGTTGCTTCCTTTTGACTGTCAATGCTTCCCTCCTATTTTGTAGGCACGTGGAGTGCTTTGTTGTGAACCAACTCCTATTTTCATGCTTCACGTACAACGGCCATGTTGACGACTTCATGGTGACGTCATCACACACACGCACAACTACTTCTTAGGACTTGGTTAAGTAAGTGTAGTTAATGGCTCCATTTATTTAGGAACTAACTCTTTGGACCATTGACCATGCATAACTTTCATAATTCACTTTGAACATTGTAGGTGCTAGCTGATCCGCTTACTGATAAGTGGTATTTTGGTAGTTATTTTCTTAGTTTTTATTAGTTTATTTTGTTATTTTATTTAACTTTCATTAGCGTTTTTAGGCTTTTTAGCTTAGTTTTGCTTTTGTAGTCCCCTCCCTTTTTTTTTATGTGATTTCCTCTATTTTGCCTTGTTTCTGCGTTTTCTTCCGTTTTTGCAGGTCCCGAGTTGATTTCGGAACCCGAGGAAGCGAACCAGGAACCTCGAGGAAACCACAAGTCTTCTATGCCATGTTGGTGCTGGAAAAGGCCTCAGCGGGCGCTGGAAATCCCTCAGCGCCCGCTGGGATGAGTCCTGGTGAATGGTGAAGCATTTGCCAATGTTGAAAAGAAAGCCTCAGCGGGCGCTGAGAATTCCTCAGCGTCCGCTGAGATGAGTTTTGGGCATGAGAATTTTTAGGCTGAAGGCAGTAGCATTTTGATGACCTTTCAGCGGCCGCTGATGGATTCCCAGCGGCCGCTGATCATGAAGCTGCAGGCACTTTTGATCACAAAGGAGAAGACAGCGGCCGCTGACCTCAACTCAGCGCCCGCTGTCCCTCCCCTGTATTGAGGCAGTACCTTCACAAAGGGCTGGCAGCGGCCGCTGACCCCAACTCAGCGCCCGCTGCCAATTTTCCTCCCAGCCTGCAAGCCTAGGAATATAGGGTTCAGCGGGCGCTGTCATCGCCTCAGCGCCCGCTGAAGTGCTTTTTCTGCGTTTTTTATTACTTTTCTTTTGTTTTGCTCGCATTTTTTGGGGGTTTGTATAAATACCCCCCTCTTCCCATTTCTTAGACAGCTGAGGTTAGAAGCTCAATTTAGGGTTTAGGTTTAGTTTTCTTAGTTTTCTCTTCAATTTCTCATGTAAACTCTTGTATTCTTCAATTTATGCTAGTAGATTAGTTTGTTCTTGTTCTTCTTCTTCTTCTTGTTCTTCAATCTCTTCAAGGTATTTTTATTTGCTTTCCTTCACTTGCTTTTATTTGCTTTATGTACTTAGTTCTTCATTGTTTCTTGTAGTAATGCTTTAGATTCTCATGTTTATGTTGTTTTAATTTAGTTGTTTATGCTTGATTTTGTTGTTGATTTAGTTGTTTATATTGTTTAGTTAGTAGTTTTTGGTGTTTATGTAATGTTCATGTTTTTCTAGGTTTTAATTGTTAGTTTTGTTGTTCATAGTTTTAGGTTAATTTTTGTGTTTAGTTTTAGTTTTAATTATGTTTTTATTAATTAATTTTGAGTAGTTAATTTCTAGGGTTTGAGTGAAACTTCTCAATTCCTCCGTGATTGTGGTTTAGTTGTTTCTTGGGTTTTGGTTGTGATTTTGTCGGTACCTTAGGATTCGGTAATGTTGAGTCTTGTGTCTAGCTAGCATAGGATTCATTGAAGAATCCCCACCGAAGGACCGAAAGGTGAACGTGGGTGATGACTTCCTTTGCCCGATTGATGGAAGCACCACGAAAGTAGGGCCTTCGATCAAGGGAAAGTTACCGATCTTCGTGATTTTGTGCTTAGGACTCGTTAGATGTGTCGCTGCACGAAAGTGAGCTGTATATGTCTTTCCGGTCATCGTACTAGCTCGAAAGAGTGGTACGATCATAGAACGACCTCCCCTTATCCACGACCTAAGTCTAAGTTTCGATTGATTCATAATTCATGGTGGTATGAGTTGTGGATCTCTTACCCTATTCCCTTTTATTCTTGTTTCCTTAGTGTAGTTTTAGTTAGTTCTCTCCGCCTCTCGCGACCATCACCCGACCTAGCTTGTTCGACGCTCACGCCTAGGCTAGTGCGAAGTAACTTCCCCGTGTTCGACACCCCCACTCATACTACGACGGGGGTTTTTTATTTGGTAAGAAACCCCTCCTATCACTTACTGTTCTGTTTGTTGTTCAACTTACGAACCCAAACCAACTTACCCTCAGCTTACGAACTTGATCCAACTTATGTTCCAGCTTACGCTCAGCTTATGTACTTGATCCAACTTATGTTCCAGCTTATGAACCCGATACCTAGCACCATTCGGCTTATGTATCTGTTCCTGCTTATGCTCCTGCTACTCCCGGCATGTTCTTGGCTTATAACCTGTAACTCTTGGCTTACCAAGCCGAGCCTTGGCTTCCTACCTGTAATCAGGTTAGCTAAAATGCACCATAACAGGTGTGTTTTAATATATTAGGAATAGATTTAGTAGAGGTGATCATAGGCCGGGCCGGGTTTGGGTCGGGCTCAATGCATAAAATAAAGCCCATAGAGCGGGCCGGATTTGGGTCGGGCCTAGTTTGGGCTCAAATTTCTTGGCCAAAGCCCAAAAAATTAGTGCGGGCTTGGCCGGCTTTTCGGGCTTTTTCGGGTTAGGCCTAAAAAATTAACTAAAAAACCTAATTTTTAGTGTCCAAAGCCCGCACTAAAAAATAAAAAAAATCAGACCGGGCCCAAATTCAGGTCCAATTTCCATGCCCAAAGCCCGCAAAAAATCGGGTCGGGTTGCTTTTGATCAGCTTTAGAATTTCGGAAGGAAATTTATATTTTCATTTGAATTTGGGAGCTAAAGGAGCGAAAACTACCCCTAAAGAAGAAGGGAAAACCAATACTCCCTCCATTTTTTATTAGATGTAACACTTTGACTTTTGTTACTATTCATCCAACACACTTGACTACTAATTGTGATTTATACATAAGGTAAAATGTAGTCAAGTGAGGTGTTGTTGGATTCGTCTCGTTACACACTATCCAAATATATATATATATATTTTTTTATAATTTTTACAATTATACAATTAAAGATATAATCGGTCAAAGTTGTGTCTCGGCAAGAATAAAAAGTCAAACTGTTACATCTAATAAAAATGGAGGGAGTATTTTATTTGGATTAGATTAAAGACATGAAAATCAGTCAATCAATTGCAATTTATTTTTATAATAAATTAATTAGGGGTTAGCATTAATTTATTATCTATTTAGTAAATTTTGGTTAAAATAGTTTAGTCTAATTAGTGTGGTTATGTTCAGTTCAATTTTTGTTTAAATCGTTTTGCTTAAATTAGTTTTGGTTCAGTTCTAATCAGTTTTGGCCTTTTTCAGGTTACAATTGTTATTTTTTCAGTTCAGTTTATTATCAGTTCAGTTTCAGTTTATGTCAGTTTTCAATTCTAGTTTTCTGTTCAGTTTCATTTTACAGTTTCACTTCAGTTCAGTCAATTCAGTTCGTTAGAAGTTATCCAATTAGTTTTAATCCAAACTGACAGTACTAATTGCCATTGTTACTTATAGTCCTGGCAAAGTCGATCCGAAATCCGAAACCCGATCCGAAATGCCTGATCCGATCCGAACCTCACATGTCTGAAACTCAGATCATCTAAATCCGAATAGGATGGATTCGATCCCAACCGATTCGAACCTCATTTGGTCCGAAACTCGTCCCAATCCGAATCTAAACATGACCAATCCAAATCCTAATCCAATCCGAACCTCATTTGGTCCGAAACTCATACTACCCCTAAAGAAGAAGGGAAAACCAATACTCCCTCCATTTTTTATTAGATGTAACACTTTGACTTTTGTTACTATTCATCCAACACACTTGACTACTAATTGTGATTTATACATAAGGTAAAATGTAGTCAAGTGAGGTGTTGTTGGATTCGTCTCGTTACACACTATCCAAATATATATATATATATTTTTTTATAATTTTTACAATTATACAATTAAAGATATAATCGGTCAAAGTTGTGTCTCGGCAAGAATAAAAAGTCAAACTGTTACATCTAATAAAAATGGAGGGAGTATTTTATTTGGATTAGATTAAAGACATGAAAATCAGTCAATCAATTGCAATTTATTTTTATAATAAATTAATTAGGGGTTAGCATTAATTTATTATCTATTTAGTAAATTTTGGTTAAAATAGTTTAGTCTAATTAGTGTGGTTATGTTCAGTTCAATTTTTGTTTAAATCGTTTTGCTTAAATTAGTTTTGGTTCAGTTCTAATCAGTTTTGGCCTTTTTCAGGTTACAATTGTTATTTTTTCAGTTCAGTTTATTATCAGTTCAGTTTCAGTTTATGTCAGTTTTCAATTCTAGTTTTCTGTTCAGTTTCATTTTACAGTTTCACTTCAGTTCAGTCAATTCAGTTCGTTAGAAGTTATCCAATTAGTTTTAATCCAAACTGACAGTACTAATTGCCATTGTTACTTATAGTCCTGGCAAAGTCGATCCGAAATCCGAAACCCGATCCGAAATGCCTGATCCGATCCGAACCTCACATGTCTGAAACTCAGATCATCTAAATCCGAATAGGATGGATTCGATCCCAACCGATTCGAACCTCATTTGGTCCGAAACTCGTCCCAATCCGAATCTAAACATGACCAATCCAAATCCTAATCCAATCCGAACCTCATTTGGTCCGAAACTCATCCGAATCCGAAATGGTCTTGATCCGAAAATAACCCGATTCGAACATGTCTGATCCGTAAACAAACCAATCTGAACTCGTCCGATCTAAAGAAAATCTTTTATGTTTATAGAATTTTTCGTGGTGTAAGATATTTGTTAGGAATAGCTTGTAATACAATAGCTATTAGCTAACAAATGAGTTTGTGAAAAATACAAATTATGTCATTAAAAAAGATATCATCCCTGACATTAAGTATTCTACAATACAAATTAAATCACAATCAAGATTGAATTAATTAACAATGACATTGTAAATTTGTAAAAATAATTTTTTTTCAATAAAGTTCAATAAAAATGGTTATATAAATCAAAAGATTCAAAATGTAACCGATGAAATGAATGACTTGAAACGAAATATGTAGCCAATGAATGGAACTGCTCGTGTAAAAAAGTTATTTTTCCTTTTAATTCTAGTATGTTTATCGTCACAAATCGTTGAATTTAAATGACTTTTTTAGCTAAGCATGCATGAAAATTATACACAAAACTACAAAAGTAATCTTTTTGAAAAATCAAACATGTACCTATGAAACATTCCGATTCGAAATGATCCAACCCGAAATGTTCCGATCCGAGAATGATCCGATCCGAATTGATCCTTATCCGATTTTGATCCGAAACTTCAATCCAAAACCCGATCCAGTCTGAATAGTATATTGGTCCAAACATGGTTCAAATCTCAAACGATTTGATCCGATTCGAAAATGATTTGAAAATAAATTGACCCGAAATGGTACAATCCGAAACAGTCCAATCCGAATCCGATCCGTACGGTCCAATTGCGAGTTCTTAGTTACTTGGAAGTTGGAACACTTTTTTTTTTTTTGGAGGCAGGAAGTTGGAACACTTGAAACCCAATGATGCTACTCCTTATTTGCTAATGATGAGGCCGGTACAGTTTGACATTTCTAGATTGTTCTGTGGGACCCACTAGCACTATATCCTAAATTCCTCACTAAATACCACCAAAAAAAGTTATTAAGTCAAGCCAATCTGGTGCGTTAAATTTACGCATTATCTAAATCCCTTTGTTCCCCCTACCTTGGGCCCCACTCTTATTCCCACAATATTCTTTTTAATTTTTTTGACAGGATAATAAATTCTCTTGTATATGAGCATATGGCGACAATGGCGTAATTATAAAGGCGGGCAAAAATACCTATATTCGATTTCCGATTTGATACCTGGTTTTTTTAACCGAAAAAATGGGCATCCCTAAGGTTTTCAGAATTGGATCAGGTACCCAATTTGTAAAACCGGATCAGGAATTTTTAAAACCAGGTACTCGGTGTACAATTTTAATTTTTAAAATATAGCTTTTTATTTTAATATAATATTAGTTTTTTTTTTTAAATACTTTGTTTTTTTTAATTTATAAAAACAGTTATTTTTATTTATTTTTTTAAAATTACAATTTGTCTTTTATTAAAAATATTTAAAAACAGTTTTTTTTTTCAAAAAATAAACACATTTTTTTTGTAGATTAAAAAATTAGTTTTTTTTTGTGTTTTTCTTAAAAATACCCATTAGATTTTACAAATTTTCATATGTATCCACTTTTTTTAGAGTTTCTTATGTGTACCCATAAGAATTCTAAAAATTCTCAATTGTAGCCAATTTTTTTATTATAGCAAACGAACGTTAATATCACACTTAAGCTAGTTGGAAAAGAAAAACAAAAACAAAAATAAATAAGTTAGATTGGTGGTTTTTTAGCGGTTGATGGGGCTGACTTGTGTCATGGCTGGGACTTTTGCGTCGCTGCACGGCATATATATTTGTTAATTCTGGTTTTTGTTTTTTTTTTTTTCCAACTAACTTAACGGTGCTGCTAACGTCAATTTACTATCATAAAAAAATTTACCACAATTGAGAATTTTGGAAATCTTATGGGTACACATAAGAAACCCTAAAAAATATGGGTAAATTTGATAATTTGAAAAACCTGGTGTATAGTTTTAAGAAAAACCCTTTTTTTAAAAAAAAAATTGTATAAGAAAAAAAACCAGATCTAGATACGTGGTTTCCAAAACCGAATTTCCGGGTACCAGGGTTATTCGGATCGGATCCGGGTAAAAAAATTTGCGATCCGGAAGGTACCCGAAAATTCGGTTTTAATGAATAAGTTTAATACGAAATATTAGCAAAAACTATTAACTATGAAGTATCTACATACTGCTCCCAAAATTTACAATTCCTATTTTACGACTACAATTTTATCAATTCCCAGATTATCGTGCACGTCATCTTTTAATTTTTTTTATTTGTCTTGACAAGTTACCACTTACAATTTGTTCTGCTCAGGCATAGTTAAAGGGAAAACCGCTACTACCAGTAGCGGTTTTGCACCAAAAATAAAAAAGCGTAATTTTTACACATAACTGTTAAAGTAATAAAATCTCTACTAGGAGTAGCGGTTTTTTTACCGATTTTCTGAAAAATTTGAAGAAAAAAAAATTTGCTGACGTTGATGGTAATATGGGAATTTAGAAAAGAAGAGCCGTATAATGGAAATTGCAACATTTTAGAGCATTATAAGGGGAAAAGATTCCTACTTACTCCGCTCGATCTATAATAGTTGTAACATTTTGATCAAATATGTGAGATCTTTTTTGTCAAAGTGTTGCAATTAATATGTAGTGGAGGAAGTAAGATTTATATGAAATTTGTTTATCTGATTTGAACTTATTTTTTTTTATCAAATCTAATATGAATTTATTGTTTAATTTGATTAAAATTTGACCGTGTATATATGCTAATCTGTAAGGAAAATATATATATATCAATTGAGATCTTATTTTATTCGTATTAATGAACAATTTTTTAATATGTAACTAGTGTGTCATCCTAGGCGTTGCCTCGGATGTTACTTTTTTTTTTTAACTTGATATTTATTTTTTTTTAATTTTGTTGAAGAAAAAACCACTCTATATTTAATAATAGTAATATATAAAAGTTAGGTAAGGTGGTAAATATATAATCTTAATTTGTAAGAGGTTGCAAATTCAAATCTAGATTTTAATAATATATTTCTTTATAGAATTAAAAAAAATTGAAGTTTAAAAACATCAAACTAAGGGGGTGTTTGGTATTATATTTGTAAATGTAATGGATTGGAAACAAATTAAGGAGAGAAAAGGTATTATACTGTGTTACGCTTACTAATTGTTTGATATCACTAATAAAATGTATATGGTTACCATTCAGAAACACTAATTGTTTCCGCTAGATTTAGGAATGTAACAAGTTAAACGTAATTGTTTCTCATATAAATTTATTTTCGTTTCCCACAATCTATAGCAAACAAGCGTTAACGATATTATTTTGTGATTACCTATGCTAATTTTTTTATATACCAAACAACATGTATATAATTTTTTTAACTTATCCGAACTTATATTTTCTAAGAAATACTCCCTCTGTTTGTTTTTTTTTTTAATCTACTTACTAGTGTTTTATCAAAACTAAGAAAATATTATTATTATTATTTGTTTTTTTTGAGAGACAAAACTAAGAAAATATTGGGAGTAGGAGAAAAAAATTAATGATGATTAAAAGTTATATAAAAAGTATGAGAGAGTATGGAAAAGAGATAAATTAGGTTAATTTTATTGAAGTTAGTCAAAAGTAAAATAGAGAATATGAAAAAAGAAAATGATAGAGTGACCTAAGGGTTGTCAACCCTCTTAGATACATATGAAAAAAGCATTTGGAATTATAAATTAATAAGTATAAGAGAATAAATATGAGAATTGAGTAAATTTAAAAAAAAGGGTAAATTAAAAAAAAAAAAAGGAGAGAGAGAGTAATCAGTATCCTAATTTTCAAATTTGTAATCAACACGGCGTAAGTCATTCTGTCAAGGCTTCATCTCAGCCGTTGATACGTAATAATTTCCACCGTCGATGTGTATCTGACCTACTCCAAAGAATCTACACCGCTCAACCATATATTTTTTTTTGGCTCAAATAATTATTTTCCTTGTTTTTCTGCCTTTTATTTATTTATTTATTTATTTATTTATTTATAGGTTATTAACCGACTTAAAATTTCTCTATACATAGGACCCCTAGCCTAAGAATCTCAATATATATTCGGAAGTCTTTGGTATTTCGTTCGTTCAAGCAAGTTCTCTCCATAAGGTAATTCGATAATCTTAAAACAATTTCACAACTATTTTTGAATTTTTCTTTGAATACAATTATCGTGATTTGTGTTTGTTTAAAGGGTAATTTTTTGGTGTTCTTGATCGTATTAATAGGAATTTGCTTCTGTGTGGGATAATTGTATACGACTGATCGATCATATTCGTTATGATGAGGGTTTTTAATCGGAATCTGTTTCTGTGTCGAATTATTGCTTATGGTTAATCATGTTAAATTATGATATGGTTTTCTTTTTTCATTTGTAATCAATTCATCTTTAATGATTTGATTGATAATTCTTTTTTTTTTTTTTTTTTACTTTGTTTGTTATTGATGATTCATGCATGATTATTAGTGATTAGGTTTAACTATTAAAGCAATGATTTTGATGTATTGGCCTTGATTCGTGGTTTGAATCTAATCTGATACGGTGTTTTTCTGATTATTCGGTGTTTTAATTAAAAATTTTGATTTTGATTTGATATACCATTTGATAGTTGATACCTTCATAAGTTGATGTTTTTGCATGTTGGTTTGATTACCCACTTTCCGCATATTACTCGATTAAAGTTTTGACATGTTGATTCTAATCTGTTGATGTTTTGGCATTTTGGTTTGATTGCCCTGTTTTGGCTATATCGCTCAATACAAGTGTTGATTTTTCTTCTAACAAGATGAGTGTTTTTGCATGTGGGTTTGTTAAGTTAACCCTTTCCTAACCATATGATTCAATTTATTTAATCAATCAACTACAGTTTTTGATCTTCAATTATTCAACTAATTAAGATGATGCTTTTAAATGGAACATTTTATGCCAAATATGTAGAACATTCATGTTATGTTGTGGATTTAGAATATTTATGTTTTACTTTCAAAACCCTTGTTTTAAACGTACTAATTTTCCAATACAGATGTTCTAGATGAATAACATGAATGTTCTGCTCTAAACTAAGGTGCATAGTATTCATTATACATCTGGGTAAACCATTCATGGATTAGTTTTTAGCATTTGGGTGTTTATTTATCAAGGTTTAAGAGTTAGGTATACATTGTTGATATATTTGATTTCTTTTGTGGGTGAATTTATGCTTTGTTGCAATTGATGATGCTGTGTATATATATATATATTCTTTGCTTAGCTATGATAAGAAGATGCTTATATATTTAGGTTGGATTCTTTTTTACAAAGAGAACACACCCTTATAGCATATGGTTTATAAAATGATTGATTTATTTGTTTGCATCGTATTCATTGTTTTTGTGGACAACCTCTTGGAATAATAATCATTTGGTTCAGGTAGCCGACCCCACTTATGGGAATAATAATCATTTTTCGATGTTTTTTAGAAGTATTGAATCTGGTTTGTGATATTAGGTTTGACAAAGAAGCAAACAATCTTGATAGAGTTAACGAGTTAACGAAAAGCAAGTTACATGGTTGATATCGACGTAAAGCTTCCCACAGCACTAGACCCATTTTCAGAGGCGGAGTCGGAGGCTCCTGGAGCGAAAGAATATGTGCATATTCGCATCCAACAGAGGAATGGAAAGAAGAGCTTGACGACAGTTCAAGGGCTGAAGAAAGATTACAGCTACGAAAAAATACTAAAAGACCTTAAAAAAGAGTTTTGCTGTAATGGGAATGTGGTGCAGGACAAGGAGCTAGGCAAGGTTATACAGCTTCAAGGCGATCAGCGTAAGAAAGTGGCCAATTTCCTTGTTCAGGCTCGTCTTGTTAAGAAGGATCAGATTAAGATTCATGGTTTTTAGAACCAAGCCTTCCATCTATTGTGTTGGCTCTTGATTGAGACTTGCTGCCTTTTAGTTTGATTTCTGTTTTTCACGGTTTTTGTTTCATTTTTTTTTGGTTTGGTAATCAAATGCTGCATCTATGGATGACAGTAGTTCATGTATTCGGCTTGTAAACTTGCTACAAATAAATAAAGTTGGATGTTTTATTATTTCTCGATTGTGTTTTTTTCTTTCTTTTGTCTATGCTCTAAACTTCACAAATTACAGTTTTTGTTATCTTGAACTACGTCAATAATGATCATCTTTTTTGTTATTCTTCAAGTACTGACTATAATAAAACTTACTACTACTGACCAAAGATGTTCTGCTTGGAAAAAGTCCTTTTCTTGAGCATGCACGTGGCCATGTTTAAGAGGACACTACTTGCCAAGGATCAGATTCACATTGAGCCCAAAGAATTCTAAGGTGGGAAGGAAGCTCTTGACAATTGGACATTACACACAATTTCGCCTTCTATCTTTTATTTCTTCAATATTGGGTTTTTTATTTGTGGAAGAATTGAATTTAGACTAGTTGAAATTAAATTGGCCTGGTAGTCACGTGAGAGAGAAGAGAATATAAAGAGATAAAACAAGAAAAAAATATTGCTATCATTAAAAAAATCAAGAAAAAATATACCAAAAAAAAAGTGAAAAAGGCAAAAAATTTAAAAATTTCGAACTCCGGTGAGAATTCTATGCAGCTACCAAATAAGTTTGTGTTGCATCCAAACAAGTACGTGTTGTTCCTTGCATCTACTCCATAATTAATGTTGTGACGACCAATTTAGACTTTAATAATTTGTCATTTTCTAATTGATTTACTTCCAATGTTTTTGAATAGTTGCAACAAATGAATTTTTTATCTCTCACAAAAAATACTAATTTGTTGCAACTATTAAAAAACGGAGGAAGTAATAATTTTCATTAGTCAATAGTCAATACTCACTAAGGTTTCACGAGGAAAATTCTTAATAGGGCACTCGCACTCCCGGCTAAAGAGGAGCTTCTCAAAAGGGGAATCATGGTTGACAATTTTTGTGAGCTAGTTCTGCCACACGTCAAGATATGGAGAGCATTCAGAATCGATCCTTTAAGGACAGTGAATTCGTCAAAGGGGGTGTTGGATGCTAGTTGTCTCCTCGGTTTGGACTCATCTGCTATGACTACTCCTCTTTTGGGCTGGATTGTGTCAAGGTTAAGGAATGTCCACGATTAGTCCTTTATTACTGCAGTTTTGAGGAGCATCTAGTTCCAACGTAATAAGGAGGTTTTCGAGAACTAAACTCATGACCAAGTTGCAGCGCTACCTCAGGCAGAAGCGGAATCACGTACAATGGAAGAAAGCTTCAGTAGGGTGGACGTTAGTGACCTGCCTCCCCAATGTTTTGGAGAGGAAGCAATTGCCGATATTTGCATTATTGGTGACAAGTGCAACCCTACAGCGAGTCATTCATAGCCAAGTTTTCCAAGCAACGGCTTCGCAAGAACCTATTCGAGTACAGTTGGATGATAACGAAAGGAACTCTTCGCTTCCTTGTTGATGTGGCGGCTAATGCTCTGGAAGCAGGTTACATACATCTCTCGGTTGAGCTGTCGTCCACTGAAATGTTCCCCTAGAGATACCACGATCCGAGATTGTAATAGCCATTTAAAATTACTAAGCTTGGTGTAAGTAAATATATAGTAATCAATTAAACAAACACTTTCTAGTTTCAATAGTTAGAACTCAGTAGAGGTGTACCAAGAACTAAGCGTGCAACACGTCCGGTGAAGGCGGCGAAGAAAGGTCTTATGGGGAGGGTTGACTGGGTGAGGGGGCGAAGTCCGTTGTCCAACAATTATGAGTTTAAGAGGCTTAGTGGCTGAGGAGGGGCGAGTGGGCAACAACTATGAGTTTACCAGCCACCAAGCAAGCAAAGGCACAAAGCAGGGCCGAGGAGGAGCGACTACAGTACCCGTCACCAGGCGAAGAAGCAAGGCCAGAAGACCGAGACCGACAATTGCAGTGGTGCGATTGCGATGAGCGAAGGTCAGAAGGTGCAAACTTAAGGGTTTGTGCATTTTTTTGAATAAATGTTAATGCATGTTTTTTGAATTTCGAATGTGTAGGGTTAGGTTTTTTGTTTCCTTTGTGTAGTTTTAGCGCCGTAATTCTTTTTTTTAATGAGGGCATAGTTGTACGCCTCTATCCCTTGCCCCTGAATGGATCCGGTCCTTCAAACAAGAGGGAAAGGAATCCTAGAACATTACACGTGACATGTGACTCAACCTACAATAGAAAATGATATCGACACTCCTTACTACTGGTCCTTTCACAGTATAGTACCACTATCAATTTTGAAGTGTCGATATCACTGTCCGCATGCAATTCGGTACCACTATCAATTTTGAAGTGCCGATATCACTATCCGTTTGCAATTCGGTACACAAGTAGATGATGTTCAATTGGTTGATCTTTGATGCAATGCCTACACTGAAGTCTCAGGTGATAAGTCAAAACTTGCAAAAGATAATGCCCAATTGCTTGCTTAAGCTTAACAGGGGTAGAACTCCATAATCATAGCAGATGTTTTCTTCATTCACAATTACCAGAGAATGCAGCATTGCATGCTTACACTATTATTTCTGGAGGGAGAAATCAACAATCAACTCCGGTAAAAAAATTAAATTAAAAAAGGGAAACCGATAGTCGAAAAAATAACTTACAAATGTATCCTTTGAGAGGTTTATACAGAAAACACGAATATCATTAGGTTATTGTTTTATAGCTCATCAGAAGAGTTAGAAACATATAGGCTATTAGTATCTCCGAACGCAACACATAAAATCTTCAAACAAGTGCAAAAACCCTACAAGTCAAATACATGAAAAAAAACAACACTCTCAGTTAGTGCTGTCAGATTAGGTCAAAACTGATTTAACTGAACTGAACTAATTGAAACTGAATTGTTTTGGGTCGATCTAAAATTACCTGAAACTGAAAGTGAACTGAACTGAATGAACTGATAACTGAAAGTCAACTGAAAAATATCAAACTGAACTGAATTGAACTAAATCTGAAACCAACTGAAACTGAAGTTAGCTGCTAAATATCTGAAAATAACTGAACTGAACTGAAAATCGGATATATGAAAATAACTGAACTGAACTGAACTGAACTGAAAAGAGGATAACTGAAGCTAACTGAAACTGAACTGAAAAGATGATAACTGGATAGAGCTATCAGTTTAGTTAGGAACTGTTGGTTCAACTGTTAACCTAACTGAACTGAACTTAACTTAACTGAAATAAAATGAACCAAGAATCAAATGACTGATAACTGAAATTCCAACTGAAACAAAATGAACTGAACTTAACTGAACTAAAACTGAACTGATTGATGAACTGAACTGAAAAAGTTGACTTTATAAAACTGTTTTTAACTGATCATAACTGAACTTAATTTAATTGAAAACTATATTAAACTATTAGTTGAATAAACCAAAATGAATTGAAAAATATTTCAACTATTAGTTAACTGGACCAAAATGAATTGAAAACTGTTTTAAACTAGAGCAATGATACATGGATACCAGGTATCCATGAATGTAATTGATACCATGACACATTTCGTAATTATACTGAATTTTATTACACCCTAAATCTACCCACTAAACCCACCCACCTACTAGACCCAACCACCCAGACCCACTTAGACCCACCCAGACCCACTAGACCCTAAACCCACTAGACCCACCCACCCACTAGACCCTAAACCCACTAGACCCACCCACCCACTAGACCCTAAACCCACTAGACCCACCCAGATCCACCCACCCAGACCCACTAGACCCTAAACCCACTAGACCCACCCACCCACTAGACCCAACCACCCAGACCCACTAAACCCTAACACCTACTAGACCCTAAACCCACTAGACCCAACCACCCAGACCCACTAAACCCTAAACCCACTAGACCCTAACACCTACTAGACCCTAAACCCACTAGACCCAACCATCCACTAGACCCTAAACCCACCCACCCAGACCCACCCACCTACCCGAACCCAACCCCGCCACCCAAACCACTACCACCACTAGACCCACCCATCCCCACCCCCAATCGAACCCAGTCCAAACCCGAACCCAGCCCCACCACCGAACCAAAAGTGAAGAAGGAGTGAGGAGAGAGATAAGGGGGGAGGGAACAGAGAGAGAAGTAGATTTTTTTTTGGAATGCTGTACAGGAAGAGAGAAAAGGGGGGAGGGAAGAGAGAAGGAGAAGGTGAAAATAAAATGACCTCAACTTTTGCCTACAATTACAAAATTGTCATGGTATCCATTTATTTTGTAGATACCTGGTATTCACAAAACATTTCTCTTTAAACTATTGGTTAAATTAACAAAAATTTCAATTGGAAATTAATTTTCCCTCTCAAATTCTAATTTCAAATTGACCTTTCATCCCAAATTCTAATTACAAATTAACTTTCCCTCCTAAATTTCAATTACAAATTAATTTTACCTCTCAAATTTCAATTAAACATTAAAATTACATCCCAAATTTTATTGAAAATTTAACCTTTCTTCCTTCCAAAATAAAAATTTAAAAGTCCCTCCTAAATTCCAATTTAAATATTTCAAATTCACCTTTCAAACTAAATTTCACTAAAAAAAAGTCACCTTTCCCTCCAAAAAAAAGTTACTCAAAACCAAGGTCATTTATTTTTTTATTCTAAAGTTTTGGATAATATCAAATATTTCTACTTAATCAATATAACATATGATTTAATAAAGTAAAAAATCCTAATTATTAGATGATTGAAATCTATTTATTGAACTATGTATTTTTATGAAGTATTTGTTTGCTTTGTGATCTTGTTGAAATTATTGAGTAGTGGATTGTCTAAGTTGTTATTGAGTCTAGAAGTCAAAGTTAGGATGTTTGACCTAGAGTTGACTAAGTAATAAGTTGAGTTGACTTAGAGTTAAGTTGTAAGCTTAAATAATTAATAATAACATAATAATAATGAAGGAAAGGAAACAGATTAAGAGGATATTGTTTTGTTTCGATCTTTGGCTAGGAAAAACTTGGTATTTAAGATGGCCGATATTGATCGGTCCATTTTGGACCCATTTTCTGGCTTCGTTTCACTTGTCTTTCGGGCCTTTTAGACTTTATTTCATTGGTTTTTAGTCTTTTAGTATAGAATTAGCTTATTTCATGGTTTCATTCAATAATTTTGTGTTTTATTTGTTTTCTTGAATAATTAGGCTCAAAATGGAAGCATTTCAAGTGCTCTTGCATATATAGGCTGATTCAAAGACTCATATCTTTTTTCTATAAATCTTTTTCAGGTGATTATACTTGGAGAAGATTCATTATTCCAATAGCTTTAATTTGATATATTATATGCTCAATTCCGCTAAGAAACGAAGGAGATATGAACATTTGAAGACTGAGTGCGCAGATCTGCACGACCGTGCATCTACCCTTCCTTTGAGCACGATCGTGCAACTCAAAACTGCACGATCTGTAATCCCCCGTATTTTTATACCCTGGTATAAGAGTTAATTATACATAAATACGCGATTTTACACCCATAACGGATATTTTCGGAATTAATAAATTAAATATTTTATTTTGTGGGAATATTAATGATTTATATGTTTGAAATCATTTTATGAAAATTTGTGGGTCATATTTAACATAACTCAAAAGGTTTTAATTGTCGGTTGGGAACCGTTCAAACAGATAAATAAATAAATAAAAAGAATGTAATAGTAAAAATTCAGTGTTTGGAAATGATAAGGGCTTAAAAGGGTTTGTCACAGGCCCAACCTATTAAGAAACCCTAAACAGCAGTAACATTATAAATACCCCAAGATAAACCAAATTAGGTCAAAAAGCAAAAAAGGAAAAAAAAAAGAAAAACTCTCTCTCTCACCGTGATTCAGGAAGAAGTAAAAGGAAAAAAATTTTCAAATTTCAAAACCCAAACTCCATAACCATCTTCAATCCATCTCTAAACCTCCATACCCACCTACCTTCAACCTCCATAACCACCGAGGCACAACCACCGTACGGCCGCCGGACCCCGCAGCATCTCCACTCGGTTTTCTTAAAAAAAAAAAAAAAACAGAGCAGAGCTCTTCTTCGCAAGCCGCCCAGCCACAGGGCCACTACCACCGGCAGCCCGTAGCTGCGTCGCCGGGGTTCCTCGCCGCCGCCGCCTGCCGTCCTTCGTAGCAACACTATATGTACATAATTTAAAAAAAAAATTAATTAATATATTTTTTTTTTATTTTCTTTGGAATTAAAGAATGTATTTATCATCGGGTAATTTATAGAAAGTCTTAGGATAGGTTAGAGCTGCTGGATATTTTAGGACTCGAGTTAATACTATTGTCTTTTATATTATAGGCGAGGAATATTACTTAGGCGAGTTCTGAAAGGAAAAGGTGGAGTACCACCAAGTTTATTCAAGGTACGCGTGATTGATAAGTTTTCAGACGTAGTATCATGTTAGGACTTTGCGTATTTCTATCATGATTGTCAAGATATGTGAATTTGTGGAACATGACTGTTTGTGATGAATTTAATTGTTTGTATAACCTATGTTTGTAAACCAATCAAGAAAAGAATAGGAAGGATTATTTCATGTTCCCGATTATAAAAGAGAATATTGCATGAATAGGTTCCTTGAATATTTCATGCTTCATTAGTAGCAATTTATTTTGCATATGGACAGGTTGTCCCTTTCAAGTTTATTAGTTGTAATTTATTTTGCATATGGACAGTTTGTCCTTTTCAAGTTTATTGGTAATGCATGAATAGATTCTCCGAATATTTCATGCCCTTTAATAGCTTTGGGATACCACTTAAGACATATGTTCTTAATGGGAATCTCGTTAATAGAAAAGAGTTCAGTGTGTTTTATCTGAACAACAAATTAAAACAAGTGTTATGTGAATTGTATGTGTGTGCTTGTTATGTGTAACAACTCTCAAGACACTAATCACTTAAAGTGAAAGATTCGGGTAAGCATTAAAACACTAGACAAGTGCACGTTTGGAGTATTGGCATGGATGTGGGTTGGGGTCACGGCAGGTCTCATGACTTTAAGGGAACCGTAGGATCCACGTGTTCCATTAGCGGATTGAGCTCATTCCTTTATTTGTGACGTGGGTAGCTCCCATTGTCACCTTCTAGGCATAGACAACTCGCCCGGTGCTTAGACTGGCTTCGGCTCTAGAGGGCCACTTAATAATAAATGTGTTTAACAAGGAATAATAACTAATTACTCACCATAGCATTTAAGTTTTTGACATGATTTTTATATGCAATAGATATGTATGCTTATTTAATTGCTGTACTCAGCTTTGCTGACGCCGTACAAATTTGGTCTTGTTAATATCTTGACCCTGTGATGACCCAACAAATTAAAACAAGTGTTATGTGAATTGTATGTGTGTGCTTGTTATGTGTAACAACTCTCAAGACACTAATCACGTAAAGTGAAAGATTCGGGTAAGCATTAAAACTCTAGACAAGTGCACGTCTGGAGTATTGGCATGGATGTGGGTTGGGGTCACGGCAGGTCTCGTGACTTTAAGGGAACCGTAGGATCCACGTGTTCCATTAGCGGATTGAGCTCATTCCTTTATTTGTGACGTGGGTAGCTCCCATTGTCACCTTCTAGGTATAGATAACTCGCCCGGTGCTTAGACTGGCTTCGGCTCTAGAGGGCCACTTAATAATAAATGTGTTTAACAAGGAATAATAACTAATTACTCACCATAGCATTTAAGTTTTTGACATAATTTTTATATGCAATAGATATGTATGCTTATTTAATTGCCGTACTCAGCTTTGCTGACACCGTACAGATTTGGTCTTGTTAATATCTTGACCCTGTGATGACCCAATAATTGGTGAGCAGTCATTCAGGGTCAAGGTAAGTTTGTGCAGGAATTCAAGGACGCTTATGGGCTTGAGTGACGAGTGGTATTTCTGAAACATTTATTTACTTTATGAAATACTTTCCAAATTCGATTTAACGTTTTAGTTTGGGAGATTTTAGACATTTTTCATTTATTAAGTTGGATTCATTTCGTTTAAGTTGATTCAATAAATTTCAGGGCCTTAATGGTTCCAAGTTGTAATAAGATTTAGTTTTATTTTAAACTTAGTACTATATTATTTCCGCTGCAAAATTCTGAGTAAGCCGATACGTTTCCACACGTGGCGATAAAACTTTAATAATTCTCAATATTCCTTGAAAATAACATTTCTAACTTGATGAGAATTATTGGTGTGTTACACGATCGTGCAGACCACTCGTGCAGAGGTCAGAGTGACCCTTTTGGAGTGCACGATCGTGCAGTAACAAGCTGCACGATCGTACAACTTAGTTGCACGATCGTGCAGCAAGACCTTCGTTTCGCCACGATCGTGCAGCTTGTTACTGCACGATCGTGCACGATGCAGCTCGTGAAATTTGTTTTGGGCAATGTACTATGTGTAATTTTGAGTTTTTAGTTAAGGCTTAGGCTATGTTTTAGACACTAAGTTTTCAGATTTTAGAGAGAATTAGTTTTAGTACTCTAGATACTCAAAAATAGAAAAAACACTCTCTCCAATTTCTAGGTTTTCAATAATCAAGTAGAATAGATTTTGTTCTTCAAGTTCTTTGATTCACCATTGTTACTCAAGATTTCATAAGTTTCCATTGAAGTTTCAATCCAGGTTTTATTTGTTTTCATTGTTGTTTAGATTGTAATTCTCTAATTCTTGTTGTCATTTTAGTTTCAATAGAATTAGTTCTTTTTTCTAAAATAGATTTAATTGAATTTCATAATATTTGCTTTAATGGCTTCCATTAGTGAGTAGTTTTTTTTCTAGGGATTGGATGACTTGATGTTATTGATTTTGGGGGTTTATCATTGGATTAGTTGTGTTTGAATAATCTTGATTGCATTTCCTCTAGAATTCTTGAACTTAAGCATGATATCTTGGTGAAGTGTTCATGATGAGTTTGGTGATTATTGATGAATTTGATAATTGCTTTCAAGATTTCCATGAGAATTTCTTAATTGCTAGAGATGGTAATTAGGATTGTAAATTGATAAAAGTAATTTGACGAACTCGATTTTGGGTTTTGCTAACTTGACTAATCAAGAGAGGTTAATTTAGCCAATCCTAGAATTTCCTATCGCCTAATCGAGAGAGGATGTTGGGATTGAGTCCGTTAATGCTTTTTGAATATTCACTTTGCAATTGAGATAATCGAACATGAGTTAATTCAATGATTATAATTCCTCCGATTGAAATAACATTAGGAAGTCTAATCTTTAGAGCTTTAATCTTTTGATATTCAATTTGCATTGTATTCCAATTCTTTTCGCTTAGTTTCAATTCTTTTGCTGTAGATTAGATTTAATTCCATATTTCACTCAACAAATAAAAAGACCCTTGTATCATTCTTAATCACGACTAAATCCGCATTAGTTCCTCGTGGATCGATCCTAACTCCGCTAATACTACGTGTTAGTTTTTAGGTTTATAAATTGTATATTTGATAGGCATCTAGGGCCGCGACACCCTAGGAGCCGATCAAATTTTGGCGCCGTTGCCGAGGAACTCTTTTCGGTTTCGGCTGTGAACTTTTTGATCCAAGTTATTGCTTTCATTTTTTTTCTTTTTTTTTGTTAATTAATTGTGACTGTCAGTGCGAATATCTTCTTTAGCACTTCCAACCAGAAACGTCCAATTTCACCATTCATCCTCAATACACAAGGATGGTGCAAGCGGACCAATTTTCTTTCTTTTAATTTTTATTATTTTTCCCCCTTAATAATTGTTGCTTGCATTTTTGTTGGCTTTTGGTTTCATGATGGCTAATTTCTTTATTCCTCAATTTGAAGGTGAGTCGTTTTGGGTGTATTTTAATCGTGTTCAAGGTTCACTTCCATTTGACCACAATTATGATTTGTGGCAAATGTGTGAAGTCATATATTCGGGTTTGAATGCTTTTACTTTGAATGTTGTTGAGTCTATGCATAACGGTGATTTTCGAGCTTTGACCTTAGGTAATGCTTGGAATTTTTATTGTTGGCTAGACCAAGACACCTATGAATGGGATATGGGTACCCATTCTAGCCAATTTCAACCCAACTTTGGTTCTTTTTCTCATTTTTCTCCTAATTGTAGTGATGTGCATCCTAATTTTCATTCATCACATGATTGCACGAATTACAAGCAAGATTCTCATGTTTCTAGTGATGAAATTAGCTATGACCCTTCCCTTCTTGATGAGTATCTAAGGCCTTCTAACTTTGTTAATACAATTGTTTGTACTCCTAAAGCGATAAAGAGCTATAATGACTTGATTAACAAATGTTTTGAGGTTCATAAATGTCTTCCAATAGGAGGAGAGGGAAGGCGAGTTATCTTTGAGCAAATAAGTAAACTAATAAAGACACTTGAGATAATAGAATCTTGCTTAGAGGATGAGATGGATGATCTAGGATTTACGATTAACCATGAGAGTGGTTGTGGCAAGGATGGCTCAAGCCCTATTTTGAGGAATCCGATTCAAGAGGAGGTAGATGTTGCTTTAAAGGACTATGGCGAATCCTTTGAACCTGTTTTTGCATCTACATCTCCTCTTGAGCCCACTACCCCTTCCTTTCTTTCTTCACCTAAATCGTCCAATCTCCATGTTTCCATTGAGGAGGAAGAGGATTTTCTTAGGGTTTTAAATGAATTTGATGGTGGCGTAGCCCATAATGATGACTCTAGTGATAGTGAGGATGAGGAGTTTTGTTTTGATTTTGAAAATCCTCTCTTTGAGAATGATGGTACCTTTCGTGAGTTTCTAAATCCTCTTTTTGAGGATGATAAGGAAACTCATGAGTATCAAGATTCTCCTTTAGAGGATGACGATGTTAAGCCTCATATTATCATTGAGTCTCGTTCTTGCCCCACCTCACCTAGGCCGTGTGTCCTAGCTCCTTCATCACCCATTTTTCTTCCACCCTATGTTTTTTGTCCGCCATTTAATGGGTCTTTACCCCTTATTGAGCCTCTTGACTCTTCCCTTGATGCCATAGTGACAAAAGTGTATAGTAATTATAGTTTTTCTTCTTTTTCTTATTTTGATTTTGATTTTATTTCTTTTAGTTTTAGTTTTTCTTTTGATTTTGTTCCCCTTCCCCCACATAAGCGAAGGATGACATTCCATGGTCATTTTCCTTATTTCCTTCTCTTTGCTTATGTGGTGTTTTCTAAATTTAGTGGCGATGTCCATGACACGCTACTACGAGCTTTGCGATGCTATTTACTAGATGGCATCCTTCTCCCTTGTACATAGTTTTCCTTGGCTTTCCCTTCTTTTCTTTTTTTTCCCCTTTTTTTTGGAGTTTGGTTCTTGGTTTATCTTCTTTTGCAGGTGTGACGATTGAGCAACACATTTGGATAGATGATGGTAATACTTGTGGAATTAGAGTGTGTTGTTGTAATTTGAAGCTTGCTTTGGTGAGATTGCTCCAAAACCTACTCCTTTTATTTCTTGATTGCATAGTTTAGGTTTAGTTTTAGGGGAGTTGATATTCGAGGATGTATGGCTTTTATTTTTGGTTTTCAAGCCCATTTGAGGATAACTGGATATCGATGGAATTGGGCCTCGATTTTATTTTGTTGGTTGCTTGAATGCTAGATTTGAGTTGTGCATACTTGTTTACCGCCTCGTCTAGTTTGGTTTGGCATTTTTAGTTTTAGTTTCTTTCTTTTTTCTTTTCTATTATTTTGATTTCTTTTCCTTTCTTTTTCGTTTTTTTTCCTTCTCTTTTCCTTCCTTTTTTCCCTTTTTCTTTTCTTTTATTTTTCTTTTTCTCAATTAGCTGACTTTGTTGAGTGTACTTTGTGCATATTTGAACCTTTTTTTCCTTTTTCTAGTGAATAAGGCATACTTAGGAGCTTTTCTTTTGACCTTTTAGGAATTGGCGAGGTTTTGAAAACTTGTACAAACTTCTGTGTTCTAGGTTAGAGGTACTGGTAAGATTGGTTGAACCTCTGGGGAATTTGAAGCCTACTAGGAGTATTTGCACCTTGGTGGGGGTTTTAGGTAGCTTTCTCCGTACATTATTAGTTTTGGGCGCTTATTTCCTCTACCTTTGAGCCTTGATCAAGAGTTTGTCTAGGATTCCCGAGTTTCAAGTGACCGAGCCACCCTTGGGGACGACGAAGGCATTCATTTCTTAGTTAATTTCATTTTTCTCCCTTTTCATTCCATTTTTCTTTTTTTTTTCCACATTTTGTGATTAGGCTTTTCCTTTGCCGAATTGGCTTTTGTTTTTCATTTTTTCTATTCACCTTTGGAGCCCTTTTGAGCTTGAGCCTTTCTTTCTTTGAGCCACGTTACAAACCATTTCCTTTACTTTTATTTCACCCTTTTAGGTAAGTGAAGTTAGGGATCTTGGTGTTGTTTAGTATGGTTATGAGCTTTGGAATTGTAAAGTCTAAGCATCTTTAGTTCTCTTATTGTGAATTTTCATGAGAAATAAAAGCCGATCAAGTGTGAAAAAGGCGACGTTTCATTAAGTTCAAAAAAAAAAGAAAAAAAAAGAAGCATTTCAATACTAGGAGAAAAATATGAATTTAATCATTAGAAATTTCAAAAAAAAAAATTCAAAATTTAAAATTTTCAAAAGTTTGCCCCTTCCATTTCTCACAATGAGGACATTGTGTCCTTCAAGCTGGGGGGGGGGGGAGGAATTCAAGTTAAAAAATAAAAAAAATGTGTTTTTTTTTTGTTTTGTTAGGACCTTGTGAAGTTTTTTTTGGTCCATTTTGTGTAAGTTTGTTTTTTTGAATAAGCTTGGGGGAGGTTATCCCCGGTATTTTGGTTTTAGTGTGATCCCTTGCATTTTGTACTTCACTTTAGGGCACCACCACATAGACAAATTTTTCCACACCCTTACCCAAGCCTTACGTTACATCCATAAGAAGTCCTTCCGACCCATGCGGGGTTGAGTCCTCCTTGTCTTTCGGGAACTAGCCAAGTATATTGAGCGGGCGAACAAGGGGAGTGATGGGGGGTTAAATCTAGCTCCATGATAAATGATCCATTCACAACGGATCCGTTTTCCCTTTTCTTTCCGGTTCCTTCGCGGAATCATGAGGCACTCCTAGTTAGGTGGATTTGAACTCTTTGGTTGGGTTGTGGTATGTTTGCTAGAACTAGGTTTGGGACTATTAGGTTGTGTATAGTTTTCTTAGTTTTCTTTCTTTGTTCCTTTTGGGGTCAATTTCTTAGGTCCTTTGCATGCCGAGTTTGGTAGAATTAGGAAACTTTGTGTTCTTTTATGCGCATTCTCCTATTTCGGCTAGAGAGTTGATTTATCTTTTTTCTCTTCTTTTAGATTTAGATTAATTTGTGTTGGTAAGAGTTATGGGTTAAACTCTTTGGAAACCCTTACGAGAGCATACTCGTCCTCTTTGGCGACTTTGGGGTTTAAATGGCTTGTTACTTGTGCTAAAAGTGACCGTGATTCCTACGAAAGTGAGTCAGACTTTTTGTTTCCTTTTTTCTTTAGTTTTCTTTGCTTGAGGACAAGCAAAAGGAAAGCTTGGGGGATTTTGATCAGTCCATTTTGAACCCATTTTCCGGCTTCGTTTCACTTGTCTTTCGGGCCTTTTAGACTTTATTTCATTGGTTTTTATTCTTTTAGTATTAAATTAGCTTATTTCATGGTTTCATTCAATAATGTTGTGTTTTATTTGTTTCCTTGAATAATTAGGCTCAGAATGGAAGCATTTCAAGTGCTCTTGCATATATAGGCTGATTGAAAGACTCATATCTTTTTTTCTATAACTCTTTTTCAGGTGATTCCACTTGGAGAAAATTCCTTATTCCAAGAGCTTTAATTTGATATATTATATACTCAATTCCTCTAAGAAACGAAGGAGATATGAGCATTTGAAGACCGAGTGCACAGATCTGCACGACCGTGCAACTACCCTTCCTTTGAGCACGATCGTGCAGCTCAAAATTGCACAATCGTGCAGACCACTCGTGCAGAGGTCAGAGTGACCCTTTTGGAGTGCACGATCGTGTAGTTGAACATTGCACGATCGTGCAACAAGACCTTCGTTTCGCCACGATCGTGCAAGGTTCAACTGCACGATCGTGCAACTAAGTTGCACGATCGTACAGCTTGTTACTGCACGATCGTGCACGATGCAGCTCGTGAAATTTTTTTTGGGTAATGTACTTTGTGTAATTTTGAGTTTTTAGTTAAGGCTTAGGCTATGTTTTAGACACTAAGTTTTCAGATTTTAGAGAGAATTAGTTTTGGTACTCTAGATACTCAAAAGTAGAAAAAACACTCTCCAATTTCTAGGTTTTCAATAATCAAGTAGAATAGATTTTGTTCTTCAAGTTCTTTGATTCACCATTGTTACTCAAGATTTCATAAGTTTCCATTGAAGTTCCAATCCAGGTTTTATTTGTTTTCATTGTTGTTTAGATTGTAATTCTCTAATTCTTGTTGTCATTTTAGTTTCAATAGAATTAGTTCTTTTTTCTATAATAGATTTAATTGATTTTCATAATATTTGCTTTAATGGCTTCCATTAGTGAGTAGTTTCTTTTCTAGGGATTGGATGACTTGATGTTATTGATTTTGGGGGTTTGTCATAGGATTAGTTGTGTTCGTGATGAGTTTGGTGATTATTGATGAATTTGATAATTGCTTTCAAGATTTCCATGAGAATTTCTTAATTGCTAGAGATGGTAATTAAGATTGTGAATGGATAAAAGTAATTTGACGAACTGGATTTTGGGTTTTGCTAACTTGACTAATCGAGAGAGGTTAATTTAGCCAATCCTAGAATTTCCTATCGCCTAATCGAGAGAGGATGTTGGGATTGAGTCCGTTAATGCTTTTTGAATATTCACTTTGCAATTGAGATAATCGAATATGAGTTAATTCAATGATTATAATTCCTCCAATTGAAATAAAATTAGGAAGTCTAATCTTTAGAGCTTTAATCTTTTGATATTCAATTTGCATTGTATTCCAATTCTTTTCGCTTAGTTTCAATTCTTTTGCTGTAGATTAGATTTAATTCCATATTTCACTCAACAAATAAAAAGACCCTTGGATCATTCTTAATCATGACTAAATCCGCATTAGTTCCTCATGGATCGATTCTAACTCCGCTAATACTACGTGTTAGTTGTTAGGTTTATAAATTGTATATTTGATAGGCATCTAGGTCCGCGACACCCTAGGAGCCGATCAAATTTTGGCGCCGTTGCCGGGGAACTCTTTTCGGTTTCGGCTGTGAACTTTTTGATCCAAGTTATTGCTTTCATTTTTTTTCCTTTTTTTTTGTTAATTAATTGTGACTGTCAGTGTTAATCTCTTCTTTAGCACTTCCAACCACAAACGTCCAATTTCACCATTCATCCTCAATACACAAGGATGGTGCAAGCGGACCAATTTTCTTTCTTTTAATTTTTATTATTTTTCCCCCTTAATAATTGTTGCTTGCATTTTTTGTTGGCTTTTGGTTTCTTGATGGCTAGTTTTTTAATCCTCAATTTGAAGGTGAGTCGTTTTGGGTGTATTTTAATCGTGTTCAAGGTTCACTTCCATTTGACCACAATTATGATTTGTGGCAAATGTGTGAATTCATATATTCGGGTTTGAATGCTTTTACTTTGAATGTTTTTGAGTCTATGCATAACGGTGATTTTGGAGCTTTGACCTTAGGTAATGCTTGGAATTTTTATTGTTGGCTAGCCCAAGACACCTATGAATGGGATATGGGTACCCATTCTAGCCAATTTTAACCCATCGTTGGTTCATTTTCTCATTTTTCTCCTAATTGTAGTGATGTGCATCCTAATTTTCATTTTTCACATGATTGCACGCATTACAAGCAAGATTCTCATGTTTCTAGTGTTGAAATTAGCTATGAACCTTCCCTTCTTGATGAGTATCTAAGGCCTTCTAACTTTGTTAATACAATTGTTTGTACTCCTAGAGCGATAAAGAGCTATAATGACTTGATTGACAAATGTTTTGAGGTTCATAAATGTCTTCCAATAGGAGGAGAGGGAAGGCGAGTTATCTTTGAGCAAATAAGTAAACTAATAAAGAGACTTGAGATAATAGAAACTTGCTTAGAGGATGGGATGGATGATCTAGGATTTACGATTAACCATGAGGGTGGTTGTGGCAAGGATGACTCAAGCCCTATTTTGAGGAATCCGATTCAAGAGGAGGTAGATGTTGCTTTAAAGGACTATGGCGAATCCTTTGAACCCGTTTTTGCATCTCCATCTCCTCTTGAGCCCACTACCCCTTCCTTTCTTTCTTCACCTAAATCGTCCAATATCCATGTTTCCATTGAGGAGGAAGAGGATTTTCTTAGGGTTTTAAATGAATGGTGGCGTAGCCCATAGCCGGACCTCTCTTTCCTGGGATTTCGAACATCTCAGTTCCAATTACGGTCACCTAGTACTTCCAATTATGGTATACTCTACCGGGTTTAAGGAATTGACAAATGGCATATACTGATAATTGTAATTGACGGACAGTTATGCCGATAATTAAGGAATTGACGGTCGGTATGAGCACCATATAAAATACATAATAAATGATGAGGAAGGATGATGATGAGAGTGAGATAAATGAAAGATTAATAACCTATGAAGTGACTGCCCATCTAGTGACTAAAGTGCCACGAACATGGGTATAGTCGAAGCCACTGTCCCGCTGCGGAATGGCGACAGTTATGGATCCCAACGCTCGGGAAGTAGATCCTTTGTGGTTGACCCGGCGTGAGACAAGGAAAGTTGGGGAAGTAGATCCTTTGTGGTTGACCCCTACGAGCATATGACTGTGTCACGGATTAGAACGTTAATGTGAACTGGAACTTGAAAGTTAAAGAAATGAAAGTCTAGAGTCAGTGCTAGCGTGAATGGGAGGTCTGGTCATAGCTTGGTCTTGTGTATGTTTTTGCTGCGTATCTTGAGAATTGGATATATTGTTATGTTAGTGTTGAACTCGTCGACTTGTGTGGACTTTCTGTGTGACTTCTTCTGATTATTATATGTCTAATTGCGTTCTACTATTAAGCAGAACATTCTAATTACTCCCACTGACTGTGGACCCCCCCAATCCCCTTTTAGGTGATGAAGAGGAATAAGCCAGGTGTTAGAGAGGGTTGGGATTCGTGAGGTTGCAAGCGTAGCAGTTTAGCTACCCAATTTAGTAGTCCTAGACTAATGTTAATATTTCTAGCTTGTAGTAGTATTTTTAGTAGTTTAATGAAAACTTTGGGATAATTCTAGTTTTGATTGAATGATTTTTAATTAATAAATGGCTAAGTTTTAGAGATTCCACTTCCGTTTTAAGTTTTGATCATTATAAAGTCGTTTATTAATGATCCGTGTTGTTGTTTTTTTTCCGAAAACAACGTTGCTAAAATACGGGTCGTTACATCATCATTGCCACAAACTCTTCAAAATTAATTCTTCCATCCTGCAACAACCAAGTAGCATTAAGGCAACGTGTCATTTTAGGCTCTTTATTGGCTAGAATTATATGTTGACAGTTCTTAGTATGTTTGGTAACTGGTTATAAATAATGGTAACGGGTTGAGTAATGCAGGTACTTCATATGACTGACATCCCCGTACCCAATTCGTCCCCGATACGGGGATGATGCTGATACTTTTTGTTAATGTACGCGCCATATCCATTGTCATCTAATTTTTAAATTTGTCGATTTAACTTTTATGTATAGTACCCTTACTCATTTTTGTCCTTGTCCCTGACTCGGTGCAACTTAGGTAATGGTTAGGTAATAGTTTATTTAAATTTGAAAGGAAGATTAATATCCTTTCCAATGGTGGTAAGCACGTGGAAAAAGATGTTTAGGTAATGGTTTTATATTAAAATTTGAAAGGAAGATTACTCATTTAAAGATGTTCTGCTTGGAAAAAGTCCTATTCTTGAGTAAGCACGTGGCCATGTCTAAGGTGGGAAGGAAGCTCTTCTAGGTACTCGACAAGCCGATGTTACACACAGTTTCGCCTTCTAACCTTTATTTCTTCAATATAGGGTTTTTTATTTGAGGAATAACTTAATTTAGGTTAGTTGAAATTAAAGTGTCAGTCATGTGAGAGAATATATAAAGAGATAAAACAAGAAAAAAAAATATGCGAAAAAAAAAAACTGTGAAAAGGTAAAAAATTTAAAAATCTCGAACTCTAATGAGAATTCAGGCGCCGGCATCATTTAATTTTAACTTAACATGCACCTAGTAAATAATTTTGTGCTGCTACTTGCATCCAAATAAGTAGGGGTGAATGGGACCGGGTACCTGGTTTATTTTGGGGTACCCGAACCTAGACCTAGAACTAAGTAGGTCCCAGAATTTGGAGCCAGTCCCGGACCCAATTTAACCGGTTCCTAGATTTTGGGACCCAGCCTTAGAACCGGCGGGACCGGGTCTTGGACTGGGTACCCAATCTGTGTAATTTGTAAAATAATATAGCACTGCTTTGCTAATTGCGGTTGGGACCAGGCACCCGATTCGTGTAATTTAAAAAATAATATATTGTAGTATACTTTACTAATTACAACAAGCAATTTCACTTGAATAAGTAGTTGAGCTTTTTATGGGTTAACGAATTACAATAAAATAAGTTAAATACGGTCTTACATAATGGGTACCTAGTGCCAGACCCGAATTCAACTATGTACCCAAAACCGGACCCGGTTCCACCGGGTACCCACTGGCCTTGGGTACTGGGTCTCCAATCTTACTACCCAAACCTGGAACAGTACGTCTTCAACCGAGTCCTCTTCTTTGGACCCAATTACACCGGTTCCATGTTCAGACCCTTCGGTTCCAGACCAGGACCAGTTCCAATACCGGGTGTTTGGGCCTTAAGCCCAATAAAATCACAAATGACCAAAATACCCCCGGAATTCCCATTATCTCCTAAAATACCCTTCGGACAAGTGTCGCCATCTGGACATCTGAAGACACGTGTCAGGAATCCCCCCATATCAGCTGATTGAAAGCCCCCAAATACCTGTCAATCCGCCCCCAAAACCTCACCTATAAATACCATACATTTATGGCAGGTGAAAAAACAATTCTTCATAGACAATTCCCAACACAACAACTTTTTCCTAATAGAGAAACTCTCTCTCTCTCTCTACATTTATACGTCACTTTGCTGACTTAAGCATCGGAGGGGAATTCCTAGGTCAACCCCCCAGGTCAGTCACCCTTGTTCATTTTGCAGGACTCACTTAGCCAGGCCCGAGCCCGTTCGAGGGAGTCCATTCAGCATCAAGGAACAACTCATCCACAAACGAGTCATCACAAAGAGATCTAGTCAGCATACATTGAGGCACTCCCTAAATCATCATTTTTACCTCTTTGTATCTAAGTTTCTTTAAGGCAGAACCAAATTGGCGCCGTCTGTGGGGACGTAGAACATCGGTCAGTCGATAATCAATGGCTATTGGCGCCGTCTGTGGGGATGTAGCACATCGGTCAGTCGATAATCAATGGCTAATACTAGATCTCTTCCTGCTCGTCGCTCGGGGACTTCCCCTGGTCAGCCTCAAACTAATGACCGGGAGCCCAAGGGGGCAGTAGAGACGACTCTCGTCCAAAAAAACCCACGCGACTCAGAAGCTGAGCCCGGAAGAGAAGCTGAGCCGGAACAAAGAGTGTCAACTCAGAACGTTCCTGAACAACAACAAGTCACAAGAAAAGACCTTAACCGGGTCGTCACTCGACTATCCAAAACACTTCAGGCAAATTTGCATGCCATATTCTCATACACACCGAGTGATGAAGCCCTGCACTCGGTATCATCTAAGAGTAAGGCTCCGTCCAAAGGTAAAGCCCCTCAGGAAAGACTGAGAGTCATGCTGAAGGGAGGACCTTCTCGGCCCCCTCCAGAGGGAACTCACCCAAGCCATTCAGCTCAAACGACTCAAAGCCACACTCCCATCATAAGGAGTGCTGAGCCACGACCTGTGATCAACTCAGAGGAACCGTAGAATAGGAGGAAGACTGAAACATCCCAGCCTCTGGGGCATCGTCCATCCTGCTGGGAGAGGTTGGCCGAGCCGAGGAATGACCGCAACATGCTTCCTCCGTGGTCAGAAATTGAAGGACCAACAGATGCAAGAACTCTCCTCAACAACAGAAGACTTCACAATGGGTCTATGAACGCTCGGGATGTAACGACCCGCATTTTAGCAACGTTGTTTTCGGAGAAAACAATAATACGAATCATCATTATTCTAAAATCTTATAAAACATGACTTAAAATAAAAGCGGAAGCTCTAACACTTATCCATTTTATTACTTGAAAATTCTAGAGTTAACCAAAGTTCATTAGAGCTTACTAATTCCTACTACAACTCTAAGGGGAACAAATTAAGTTCATTTGCGTGAAAATGTTAGGGATTTTTGAAGATGAGATTCACCAATATCTACATTAGTTATGCAATTCTTTTTTCCAGGTTAGTTTGAATATTTTCCAGGTCCATTTGTGTTTTCTTCCAAGTCGTATTCGTTCAGGTTAGTTTGAATATTTTCCAGGTCCTAATTTTTTTTGTCCACGTATTCTTTTTGTTTGTCCTGATCTTTTTTTGTCCATGTTATTATTCCAGGTTAGTTATGCATTTTTAGGTCATTTGCAATTTGGTCTACGTTAATTATAGTTTTGTCTAGGTCAATTATAATTTTTTCTAGGTTATGTTAATCAATTTGGAAAAAAAATGAGACTAATCTGGATGAAAACAAGACTAATCTTGACCAAAACGAGATTAACCTGGAAAAAATGAGACTAACATGGACAAAACAAGACTAACCCGGATGAAAATGAGATTAATTTTGACAAAATTAAGACTAAGCTGGACAAAAACGAGACTAAACTGAATGATAACGAGATTAACCTAGACAAAAATGAAACTTACCTGGAAAAAAATGAGACTAACTTGAGTTTTTAATTGTTCGTCTGACCATTTGTATTGTGTCAGACTTTTCTCCAGTTTTTAACGTATCATTGAGCTGAGAAACAGAAAGTAAATTGCAATTTAACCTTGGAACATATAAAACTTAAGTTAGAATAATTTTATCAGACAATCGAACTGAGCCCACTAAATCACTAATGTAGCTACGACCGATTCACCATTAGGCAAACCAACGGGACAATTATTAAAATGATGAGTGTCAAACATCCAAGATTTATTGCCAGTGACATGATGTATAGCTCTAGTATCAATTATCCAAGAGCTAGTGTCAAATTTACTACTCAACCTATTTTACAAGATTTTGGCATTACAAATTAACCCAACGCCATTATTGCCTATTTCCCAAGATTTTCCAAGAGATGAAGACACATCATTGGATGTAGCAAAATTGCACGCATGAACTGAGATTTGCATATCATCATATGAATAATAATACAACCAATTAGGGGAATCTTGAGAAACCATTTGCATGAAATTACGGTAAGGTTAAAAAAAGGTTTTTTTTTTGTTATATACTCCCTCCATCCCAAATTACTTGCTACATTTTCTTTTTCACATCTCTCAATACACAACTTTAAATTAAAATATCTTGAACTACACATAATAAAAATTATAAAAATTATATGTTTGAAAAGTACATAGTGAGACGAATCAAACTAGATCCTCATGACTATATTTTTCTTTATGTACACGAAACTATAAGCAGTAAAAATTTACAAATAAATAGTGCCAATTTTCAGAATTTAACAACTAATATGAGACGAAGGGAGTAATTTTTTAAAATTTCCGGGTGAAGTGAGAGAGAAAAGAGAGAATATGGGGTTTGATTAATCGAACATGGTGAGTATTGGTGAATATGGCAGAAAACTTGGCTTTGGTACCATGTAAAATTTGTGCAAATTGATGCCTTTTATTGATCAGTAATGTTTAATATATACTTCCTCCGTCCCTAAAAGTTTGCCCATTTACTTTTTCTCATCTCGTGAGACACATCTTTAAATGAAAATATCTTGAGATATGTATAATAAAAAATTATAAGCATTACATATTAAAAAACTATATATTGAGCCGAATCAAACGAGATCTAATTTTACTATATTTTTCCTTACATATATAAAATTATAGAGAGTCAAAGTTACCAAATAAACAATAGCAAAAATAATATAGAGCAATCATTAAGGGACGGAAGGAGTACTCCATATAATACATTGCTTGGAATAAACCAACACTAGAAAACCAAGAAAACTACATTCTTAATTTCCTATTTTAACTCCCAAAATATCTCCTAAAATATTCTCCTAATCAAAATATATTACAAAATCTATTTATTATATAATTTAAAAACATAAATTGATGAGAGGCCTCCAAACCCCCAATGGAGGCCTCCCATTAATCTACCTTTTATTGTTATTTTTTTTTAAAAATAAACTACTTAACATAACTACCTAACAAAAAATATAAAGGAATAAATTATTTAACCTAATCATTCAATATCAATAAAGTTTTGGAGCCAACATAACGTAACCATCCCTCCTTACATCCTTCAACTAAAAAAAATGAATAATCGTCTACCATCTTATATAAATATCTTACTTTCTAATATAAAATATCAAATTAAAATAAAATAAAATTACCAACAAAGAAGGAAACACATTTTTCAAAGACAAATTGTACAAATATATGACAATAAAACACTAGACAATTAGCATTTCATATCCTGATCGTTAAAACACTAGACAATTAAATACTTTTTATATTTTTAAAAATATTTTGTATACATAATCTTATCATAAAATAATAAAATATATATATACCGGTGCATTAGCACCGGCTCACTCTATGTAACTACCTAACCTACAAAGATACATCCCTTTAAAAAAAATCCAAACATAACTACCTAACCAACCCCAAAGACTCATCCCACAAAAAACAAAAAAAAAAAAACTTTTAAACATAACTTTCTTAAATTAAAATAAAATTCAAAAAATAGAATTAAACAAACATGTTAATTATATAACACAATAATTAATTGGACTTTTTTTACCGTATATATTAAAGAAAAAATTGTCAAATTATAACAATAAAACACTAGAAAAATGAAGTTTTATATTTGCATATCGATATAAGACGAAATATATTTAAATATACACGGTGCATTAGCACCGATTCACTCTAGTCTATATAATATTTTATCCATCCAAAAATTATCTACACAACGTTTGGTAACTGGTCATAATAAATGGTAACGGATTGAGCAACACGGTACTTATAGTTTATTCATTTTATTTTTATTTATAATTTATTAACCGACTTAAAAAATTCTCTATATATAGGACCCCCATCCCAATAATCTCAATATATTCGGAAGTCTTTGGTATATTTCATTTGTTCAAGCAACAAATTCTCCACAGAAGGTAAAATTCAATTTTCTTAAAACTAATTTTGCAACTGTTTATGAATTTTTGTTTGCATATAATAATCGTAATTGTTTTTGTTTAATGCTTATTTTTTTGGAGTTCTTGATCGTATTATAACAGGAATTTGCTTGTGTGTGGGATTATTGTATACGGCTGATCGATCATATTCGTTATGATGAGGGTTTTTAATCGGAATCTGTTTTTGTGTCGAATTATTGCTTATGGTTGATCATGTTAAATTATGATATGATTTTTTTCATTTGTAATCAATTAATCTTTGATGATTTGCTTGATTATTCTTTTTTTTTTTCCTTCGTTGGTTATTGATGGTTCATGCGTGATTATTAGGGATTAGGTTTAACTATTAAAGCAATGATTTTGATGTATTGGCCTTGGTTCGTGGTTTTGAGTCTAATCTGATACGGAGTTTTTCTGATTCTTCGGTGTATCAATTGAAATTTTGATTTGATATACTGTACCATTTGATACCTTCATAAGATGATGTTTTTGCAAGTTGGTCATTCTACTCTGTTTATGTTTTGACATGTTGGTCTGATACCCTGTTTTGGTAATATTGCTCAATACAAGTGTTGATTTTTCTTCAAACAAGTGTTTTTGTATGTGGGTTTGTTAACCCTTTTTTAACCACAAGATTCAATTAATTAATCAATCAATTACAGTATTTGCTCTTCCATTATTCAATTAATTAAGATATTGCTTTTAAAATGGAACACTTTATGCCAAATATTTAGAACATTCATGTTATGTTGTGGATTTAGAATATTTATGTTTTACTTTCAAAACCCTTGTTTTAAAAGTACTAATTTTTCAATACAGATGTTCTAGATGAATAATGTGGATGTTGTTAGGTGCATAGTATTCAACTATTCAATTCATTATGAATCTGGGTAAACCATTCATGAATTAGTTTTTGGCATTTGGGTGTTTAATAAACCCATTTATATTAATGGGTCGACCTGAACCCAACCTAGGTTGACCCATTTACAACTCTAGTGTTTATTTATCAAGGTTATATGTTTAGATTGGATTCTCTTCACGGGATTACTTGATTACAATCTCAATCCATTCTCATCCCTTCATTTTAATTCATTCTAATCCCACGAACAAAACACACCCTTATAGCATATGGTTTATAAAATGATTGATTTATTTGTTTACATTCTTTTCGATGTTTTTCAAAGTATTGAATCTGGTTTGTGATATCAGGTTTCACAAAGAAGCAAACAATCTTTAGTTAACGAGTTAACGAAAAGCAAGTTACATGGTTGATATCGACGTAAAGCTTCCCACAGCACTAGACCCATTTTCAGAGGCGGAGTCGGAGGCTCCTGGAGCGAAAGAATATGTGCATATTCGCATCCAACAGAGGAATGGAAAGAAGAGCTTGACGACGGTTCAAGGGCTGAAGAAAGATTACAGCTACGAAAAAATACTAAAAGACCTTAAAAAAGAGTTTTGCTGTAATGGGAATGTGGTGCAGGACAAGGAGCTAGGCAAGGTTATACAGCTTCAAGGCGATCAGCGTAAGAAAGTGGCCAATTTCCTTGTTCAGGCTCGTCTTGTTAAGAAGGATCAGATTAAGATTCATGGTTTTTAGAACCAAGCCTTCCATCTATTGTGTTGGCTCTTGATTGAGACTTGCTGCCTTTTAGTTTGATTTCTGTTTTTCACGGTTTTTGTTTCATTTTTTTTTGGTTTGGTAATCAAATGCTGCATCTATGGATGACAGTAGTTCATGTATTCGGCTTATAAACTTGCTACAAATAAATAAAGTTGGATGTTTTATTATTTCTCGATTGTGTTTTTTTTTTCTTTTGTCTATGCTCTAAACTTCACAAATTACAGTTTTTGTTATCTTGAACAAGTACTAGCCAATATGATGAATAATGATCATCTTTTTTGTTATTCTTCAAGTACTGACTAAAACTTAACTACTGACCGACCAAAGATGTTCTGCTTGGAATAAGTCCTTTTCTTGAGCATGCACGTGGCCATGTTTAACAGGACACCAATTGCCAAGGATAAGACTGAGTTTCCAGCATCAGATTCACATTGGACCCAAAGAATACCCAAAAAAAAAGTTGACACATTTCTCTCATTATATATCTCTCATCTACATTATTCAAATCAATCTGTAGGTCACTAGAGGTTTGCTGTAGAGGTGATCGTGGGCCGGGCCGGGCCGATGCATAAAAATCAAGCCCATAAAGTGGGTCGGGTTCGGGCCGGGCTTAGTTAGGCCCAAATTTCTTAGCCAAAACTAAAAAATTTAGTGCGGCCTTGGCGGGTTTTTTTAGGCCGGGCCTAAAAAAGTAACCAAAAAGTCTAATTTTAAATGTCCAAGGTCCGCACGAAAAAATAAAAAAATCAGGTTGGGCCTGGCCTAATTTTCATGTCCAAAGCCCGCAAAAGGCGGGCCGGGCCGGGTCGGGCCCGCGAGCCAGGCCACTTTTGATCAGCTCTAGTTTGCTGTTAAGAAAGACAAAAAATTTCTATGGGAGCAAATCTTATTTTATTTGTTGTTAATGGTGCTCTAAAGGGGAAAGGAAGCTCTTCTAGGTACTCGACAAGTCGACCTTACTCACAATTTCGCCTTCTAATTTTTATTTCTTGGATATAGGGTTTTTTATTTGGGGAAAAACTGAATTTAGGCTAGTTAAAATTGATGTGTCAGTCAGGTGAGAGAGAATATAAAGATATAATACAAGAAAAAAAAATGCAAAAAAAAAAAAAAAATAGTGAAAAAGGCAAAAAAATAAAAAATCTCAAACTCCAGCGAGAATTCAGGCGCCGGCATCATTTATGCCATAACATGCACCTAGCAAATAAGTTTGTGCTGCTCATTGCACCCCAAATAAGTACGTGTTGTTCCTTGCATCTACTCCATAGTTTATGTTGTTACGACCAATTTAGCTTTAAATAATTTGTCATTTCCTAATTGATTTATTTCCTCCGTTTTTGAATAATTGCAACAAAAAAATCTTTATCTCTCACAAAAAAAATACTCATTTGTTGCAAGTCTTGCAACTATTAAAAAACGAAAGAAGTGATAATTTTCATTAGTCATTTAGTCAATACTCACTAAGGTTTCACGTGAAAAATTCTTAATAAGGCTCTACTGATTAAAGAGGAGCTTCTTAAAAGGGGGATTATGGTTGACAACTTTTGTGAGTTCTGCCGCACGTTAGGATATGGAGAGCATTTAGAATTGATCCTTCATATCGGTGTAGGAGGCTAGTCTTCTACTTGGTATGGACTATCTGCTATGCCTGCTCCTCTTTTAGACTGGATTGTGTCAAGGTTAAGGAATGTCCACGATCAATCCTTTATTATTGCAATTTTGAGGAGCATCTGGTTCCAACGTAAAGGAGGTTTTCGAGAACTTACCTCATGACCAAGTTGCAGCGTTGGAAAGGAAGCAATTACTGATCTTTCCATCATTGGTGACAACTGCGACTCTACAACAACGACCAGGTTCTCCAAGCAACGGCTTCGCAAGAACCTATTCGAGTACAGTTGGACGATAAAGAAAAGAACCAACACTCACCTCGGTAACACCCTGATCTAGGCCTGGGATACCAAGCAAGGAACACTTTGCTTCCTTGTTGTGGCGGCTAATGTTCTGGAAGCATATTACATACATCTCTTGGTTGAGCTACCGTCCGCTGGAATATTTCTCTATCAGACAACAAACAACAATTAACAACTAAACAGAAAAAAAAAAAGACAAATCAATTAAATAAACAAATTAAACAAACTAATTAAACTTGCAAGTAAAAATAGAGAAATCAATTAAACAAACACTTTCCAGTTTCAATAGTCAGCAGTGGTGCACCAAGCACTAAGCAGGCGACACGTTAGGCGAAGGTGACAAAGCAAGGCCCGAGGAGGAGAGGCAAAGTCCGTCGTCAGACAATTAAGAGTTTACGAGTCTTAGTGGCTGAGGGGGGGCGAGTGGGCGACGACTATGAGTTTACCAGTCACCAAGTGAAGGCACAAAGCAGGGCCAAGGAGGGGCGACTACATCACTAGTTACCAGGCGAAGGTGCGAAGCAAGGTCTGAAGACCGAGACCGATGATCGTGATGAGCGAAGGTCGATAGGTGCAAACTTAAGGTTTGTGCGTGTTTTTTTTTTTAATTTCAAATGTTTAGGGTTGGGTTTTCTTTTTTCCTTTTCCTAGTTGTAGTGACGCGATTCTTTTTTTTTAATGCGGTACAATTGTACGCCTCTACCTCCTGCCCCTCAATAGGTCCGGTCCTTCAAACAAGAGGGAAAGGAATCCTAGAACAGTACATGTGACTCAGCCAGCAAAAGAAAATTATATTGACACTCCTTACTACTGGTCTATTCACAATAAAGTGCCAGTGTCAATTTTGAATTACCGATATCATTGCCCGCTTGCAATCTGGCACACAAGTAGATGATGTTCAATGCAATACTGGTTGATCTTTAATGCAATGCCTATACTGAAGTCTCAGGTGACAAGTCAAAACCTGCAAAAGGATAATGCCCAATTGCTTGCTTAAGCTTAACAGGGGTAGAGCTCCTTCATAACAGACCTTTTCTTCATTCACAATTACCCGAGAATGCAGTGTTGCACGCTTACACTTATTTATGGAGTAAGAAATGGACAATCAACTCCGGTAAAAAAAATTAAAATAAAAAAAGGGAAACGGATAGTCGAAAAAATAACTTACAAATGTATCCTCTGAGAGGTTTATACAGAAAACACAAATATCCTTAGGTTATTGTTTTATAGCTCATCAGAAGAGCTAGAAACATATAGGCTATTAGCATCTCCGATCGCAACACATAAAATCTTCAAACAAGTGCAAAAACCCTCCAACTCAAATATATGAAGAAAAAAAAACAACACTCTCAGGGATATATTGTGTATGCACAAACTTTTTACAATAAAAGTCAACTATCAACCATACCCCCAACGATGGGGTGTCATCCGACTTGGTCGTTTGATCTAGGGACTTGACCTGTTTACCTAACCATCAGTGTCCCTCAACCATCTTGTAGTTCAAGGTTGGTATGATTTGCATGACCATAGGCACGCACATCAAATGAGTTTCGCACCCGGATTCTGGGTTCCACTTCTCATCATTGCCACAAACTCTTCAAAATTAATTCTTCCATCCTGCAACAACCAAGTAGCATATTAAGGCAAAGTGCCATTTTAGGCTCTTTATTGGCTAGAATTATATGTTGATAGTTCTTAGCATGTTTGGTAACATGTTATAAATAAAGGTAACGGGTTGAGTAATACAGGTACTTCATATGAGTGACATCCCCGTACCCAATTCGTCCCCGATACGGGGACGATGCTGATACTTTTTGTTAATGTTAGCGCCATATTCATTGTCATCTAATGTTTAAATTTGACGCTTTAACTTTTATGTACTAGTACCCTTACTCATTTTTGTCCTCGTCCTTGACTCGGTGCAACTTAGGTAATGGTTTTATATTTAAATTTGAAAGGAAGATTAATATCCTTTCCAATAATGGTGCTAGTTTACCTCCAATATATATACTTTTCTTCACAAATTTTCATTCCCCCACAGAGTATCAACCATACTTTTCTACTTTTTACCCCCTTCCCCCTTCCCCCATAGTAATGTATGGTAATGGAAAATAGAAACAAAACTCAAGCTTGGGAATGAATAATGAGGATATGTTTCAGTGGAGATTACAAAGTTTTTCTCCTTTGCTAAATTATACTTTAAGTTGATTCCCTTAAACGTGATTCATTTACCAACAATCAAACGGGCCATCAGAAAATAGAGAAGATCTTACGTTGTCCGTGTCTACTTCCATCAAAATATCCTTGATGCAACTGTCATCGGCAATTCCATACTCTCGCATTGCTGCTTCTAGCTCATCTGTTGTAATGAACCTGTGAAATTTAATCCGATTAGAAACAGAGATTTTGAATCAAAAAAAAAAAAAAACTTAAATCACTCAAACGACACAATCAACACTCCAATTCTCCAAGCAGGATCAAAGTTTTGTCTAATTTCAGATGGTGACTATTGGCTGGAAAAGAAATTTTTGGGAAATTGATAGACTTACAAGTCATCATAGTGTCCATAAACATAATAAGCAGAACATTCAAAACAAGAACTTAGGTTTTCTTTCAGTTTTTCCCAATGTACAGCTGTGGATAGCTTAAACTTACAGTATAAAATTTGACACAAATTATGGCATTAATGCAGATAAAAATTAGCCTATATTAGAGGACGGGGGGCTGAAATGTCAGCCAATAATCAAATATCAAACCAACAGTTAATGAGGTGGCTGGCTACAGAGCATCATCAAAAAATAGAAAAAAAAAAGTAGAAGAGGTAAAAATAAGATAATATAAAAGAAAGAAAAGAAAAGATGACACTTACCCACTGTTATCTTTGTCAAAAAACTGGAACGCTTTGTAAAGTTGATCATCTCTCTCAAGCCTGTACCTATGCATTGTGGCAGTGATGAACTCAATGTAATCTATTGTTCCACTTCCATCTTGATCAGCCTAGAAAGCAAAATCGGAGTCACACAGAGAACAAGTGCATACCATAGCAAAGGCGCATTGCTTCTTATATAGCTATATTAACAAAAATAAAATAAAATAAAAACACCTATGTTACTTAGACAATAGACACGGATAAAGTGTCTACTTGGATCTGGGTGTCCAGTGTACGACTCAGATAATTTGAGAAAAAGTTAAAAGATTTTAATAAAAAATGAAGCATCCAAAATATCTTATCGTGTCCGACACGACACGACTAGACGTGCATTTTTTAAGGTTTAAGGTGTCAAAGTAACATAGAAAGACACATTCACATTCATGTCTTACAGCTTCCATGAGTGCCTGCACTTCAGTTTCACTAAGCTTTGATCCAAGTCGAGCCAATCCCTCCTTGAGTTCATCATAGGTGATTGACCCACTACCATCAGTGTCCATGTTTGCAAACATCTGTTTCAGACCTTGGATCTCTTCTGCAGGGAGATTTTCAGCGATGACCTATGCCCAACAAAAAGAACCCATGCCATTTAAAATCATTGCCAACCTTTAAACAGCATTTGTGGTGTAAAATTGCGCCCAAAACAAAAGAAAAAGATCGAATAGAGGTTTACCAACCTTCAATGCCAGTTGCTTTAGCTTATTCATTACTCTGAACTGCTTCATCCTGGAGAGAACAGCACCATCTATTGGCTTGTCGGAGGCTTCACCATCCTTGAGCCATGGATGCTCTGCAGCAGACATGCAGTTTTGAGTTCAAGACATACAATGCAATCATTTCCAAAGATAAAATTAACAAAGACCTAGCATTCCTTATACAATCACATCCAAAATATCTCCAATTGTATAATCATAAAAAATTGTGAATACTATATATCTAACAGATATAAATTGAGATGAATCCAACAAGATCCCACATGGTTATTTTTTCTTACACCCAATTAACAAATGATGTTCAAAGTGAAGTGAATGAATAGCGCCAAAAGGCAAATGGAACAACTCTAAGGGAATTTTTGGTATAAAACTAGGAAGAGAAATGGAATGGAAACAAAATAGAAGAGGAAATGGTAATATTAAGTACTCGTAATACTATAAAGGAAGTGTGTTACCAACCTTACCTGTCAAACATCAGGCAATGGAAATTGTTTTTTGATTTCATTAAAACCAAAAATTAACAAACCAAACATGCTCTAAGAAAAACCAAGGGAGTGTTATAGATAGCATGCAAACAAAACAATTTCCTTACCAGATAGGGAGACTTTCATTTAGATGTTCTTTTCCTTCCACTCAATATCAATTTGGAGGCTTTTTATTCACAGTTATTACTTTATTAACCAATAAAGGAAGTAGAGTCAATGACTAACGTATAAGGTGCATCAGAAATGGAATAATTATAAGAAAGATGCCCCAAAGTCAGAAGTCTCAGTTATGAAAGATGGAACATTAATCACTACACATAGTACAAAGAGCAAGGAATTACATACCAAGAACATCAGCAGCAGTGATCCGTTTTTTCGGATCCTGTGTCAGCATTTTCTTCACTAGGTCCTTTGCACCATTTGAAATTGATGGCCAGGGCTTACTTTCAAAATCAATATGGCCTTGCAGAATGGAGTCAAATATGCCTTTCTCCGTTTCTAAATAAACAAAATATATGAAGCATTGCATCGGTGATACAATCCGTAGAACATTAACAAAAATATATATACAAGAAAGGAGTTTTACCAGCCCAAAAGGGTGGAACACCACTCAGTAAAATATACAACATGACTCCAGCACTCCAAACGTCAATCTCCTTGCCATACCTACGGCGTAATACCTCAGGAGCAACATAGTAAGCGCTGCCTACTATGTCGCGGTAAACTTTGCCTGGAAAATCGATTTAGAGCTCTGAGTTAAACAATCAGAACAAAATTTCCACCTCCATAGCCAAAAATGTAAAATTCCAAAAAAAAAAAAAAAAAAGACTTCTGGAAATTGACATCTCTAATTGTGTAACGCAATCAAGATCAATCTCTTCATTAAAAAATTCTCTAAATTATCATCACGTCTATACAGTTGAATTTGTGAAAATTTCAAATTTAAAAACAATAAAATGAAAATGTGAAGACTACTACACAAATATCTGAAGGTAAAGTCAACCCTAAATCTGATCAGCTAATTACTAAGTCAAGATCATGAAAAGTAGATCAACAAAAAAGAATGGATCAGGGAAGCAAGAAAGACAAACTAGTATGATTTCAGGAAGGATTGCAAAATAGCTTGAATAATAAGATTATCAATAAAAGTGCTCAAGATGACACATGATCTATGCTCAAAGAATCACTCATCTAAACAAAAGCTCTCAAACTAAAAGAAGACAAATATATATGAAAAGATTTAAGAAACCGAGATAAGATTAAGCCTAAAAGAAAGTAATTCATAGTTATACCTTCTTCAATAAACACAGAAAGCCCAAAGTCAGTAGCTTTCAAGGCAGCATTTTCATCCTTGCTAGAAAGCAAGAAATTTTCAGGCTTCAAATCCCTGTGCATAACACCCATAAAGTGACAAACATGAACAACATTAACAATCTGTCTGAGAATATTAGCAGCAGCTTTCTCACTGTAATGTCCTTTAGCAATAATCCTATCAAACAACTCCCCACCAGCACACAACTCCATGACAAGATTCACAGAAGTCTTGTCCTCATAAGCACCTCTAAACTCCACAATATTAGGTTGACCACTCATATGTTGCATAATATGAATCTCTCTTTTCATATCCTCTTTATCAGCCTTTGTCACAAGCTTCTTCTTTGAGATTGATTTACAAGCATACTGTTGACCTGTATTTTTATCAATACAAAGATAGGTTACCCCAAATTGACCTCTACCCAATTCTTTACCTAGAGTGTAGTGCATCTTCACATCTTCATAGGGTTTTCCCAGAATTGTGTTTGGATCAGTTTTTTGAGATGGTTTTGATGGGATTGGTGCTCTCACTGCTGGTTGAGACACTGGTGCTTGGGATGCTGGTTGCTCTGGATACTGATGATGTGCTGTTGCCTTTGATTGGTTGACTTCATTTGCTGGTCTATACCCATTTTGTTCTGCTCTTGAATCCTTGCCCTTGCTAGCACAAATACCCATATTCTTAAATCTATCAAAACAAACAGAAAAAATTGAAAAAATTATCACAGCTTTAGAAGATTTGGACCAAATTGGTCTAAATTTTAGCACTAAATTTAGCTATTAGCTGAAAATGAACTAAACCCAGATGGTGGTTCAATTAGATTTCCGGAATGAAATTCAGAAAAGGGCAAAGAATAATAAGTTAATTAGAAAGGGGGTTTAAAGAATAAAGTTTGAGAATTAACGAAGAGATCAAGGCTAATGGTCTTAAACAATTAATCGAAAAATAAAGCGGAGAAGAGTGAAAGATGACAGAAATCAAGTAGGAGATGATAGAGAAAAGGTCAGATGATTCAGTAGTCAAAATAATAATGAAGAGTTGAAAGTTCCTCTAAACTGGGTAAAAGAAGACAGGATATCTGGATAACTGTCAAATTGATAGAAAGAGGAAAGAGGAATGCAATTACGAAATTTTTGTGCTAGCAAATCGCATATACTATGACTTGATACTCTAGATTTTCTGTGAATATTGCTGTATTGGGAGGCTAATTCCGAATTCCATATTATTATTATTATTATTATTATTATTATTATTATTATTATTATTATTATAAAAAAAAATTAAAATTGTTATACACGAAAACACAAAAAGTCTACAAGAAGTTAGTGGGAACCCTAGATATAATCTGGGCCTCACACCCCTAGCTATAGAAAAGCCAACCCGAGAGAAGATGTAAGCAGAAGCCCGCGCGCCAATATCATGCGATTTAGAAAACCTCTGGATCCGCTTAAGCAGCGCAACTGCATCCTCCTCGAATTCACCAAAAGTAGAAAAAGAGAAAGGAAGGAAACCATACCCCAAAGCAGCACACTGATCTGCATACTTACCCCGCTTCCAAGAAGCCGCATCCATCACAGCACGACCAGGAACAAAATTAGCCATACCAGATTGAGTCAAAGGCGAAGACCCCGTCAAATCCAAACAAACATCTCGACCGCGATCCCAGGAATAAAGCAACAAATCAGCAGGACGAAGAGCCCTAGTCTCCGAGCCTAACCCAATGTCAACCTCCTTACCGGCAGAAATCCCAGAACGAATGCAGACATCATAAAGAGTGTCCCGGACAGGATTATGCCGATGCTTGACGTCGACAATCCCAGCACAAGACACAACATGATCCCCGTAGATGTCACCCTCAAAAACCCTCGAACAAGCAGAACAAGGCCCTGAAGCAGAAAATAAAGGTACACCCAGCCTGTAGCAGAGCACACAACGGTACGTTTTACCTTTTAGTGTCTGACCTAACCCTGAGATCGGAACCACCCGAAGCCAATCAAAAGCGTGATCCCGCTGTTGCGATTTCCAAAGAGCAACCTGTCGTGGAGATAAGGAATAAGAGGTTTCAACAGTCTGAGTAACCTTTGTGAAATATTTATCTGCCAATTTCTTCATGAGTTTGGGGGCAGCGATCTCACTAGGATTACCAAGAATGTCATCACCCACAAAACCAGTAAATGTGCCTAATGCATCATCAAAGGCAGGTCCAGGATCCATAACGCCAGCACGACGGAGAAGCTTAAGCTGCAACCCAGCAAACTGCAGTCGCGACGCAACGAAAGCATAATGCAAAACATCCGCAGCTGAATAGACCCCTAAGCCACCAAAAGTAAAGGGTAAGGTGGCCAGCCTCTATTGCCAATCACCAAAACCCGGCCTAGACGCAGTGACAATACGCTCTAAAGAAGAGCGGAGTACACCATCGAACTTCTGCTGAGCCGCCGCAAAGATGCGAGGAGGACAAGTACGCATCGCAAAGTAAAGTTTTGAAACCCCAGTGCACGCACGAAGAAGCAACAACTCACACTGCGGATCTTCAAGCCCAGCTACCGCATCCATAAGCTCAATAGTCTTATCCACACGCTTCACCACAAGCTCACTACTGAAATCAGATTCTGCACTAACCGGCCCACCAAGAAGCTTAACACCACGTAAAGGCCGAGCAATGTTGGGTGCGAAAACCCCACCTAACCTACTCCGAGGATCCTCTGTCGGCCAAAACACTTCAGTCTTATCCACATTGAGATGGAGGCCGTAAGAGGGCCCGTCCTCCATAATCAGGTCCAAAACCTCACCCACCACCAAGGTGTCACCAACAATAGTCCCATCATCCAAATACCATGCATGGAGACATAAATCAAAAGAGGCCCTAATCTTACACACCAAGGGATGCAAAACCAAAGCAAAGAGCAAAGGGCCAAGTGGATCCCCCTGCTGCACTCCCTGAGAAGACCATAAGATGTGCTCACCATAATACAACCTAGCCGGGCTAGAGTAACAGAACTCTACCCATCTCAAAATAGCTGGACATCGGAGTCGCACCTCACGTAACATAACTTCTCGATCCACCAAGCTGAAAGCGTTCTTAAAATCAACCAACAGCATAGACAAACCAACAGTGTCCCCACGATCCTCAACCAACCGGTTAACAGCATGAAGAATAGCCTCACTACCCCCTGGGACACCAACACCGAATTGTATATCATCGAAATAACCACTCAACAACGGGCCAACTGAAGCAGCACAAACCTTAGAAACCAGTCGCCTCCATACAATACCCACAGCTATAGGACGAACACCACCTCCAGGCTTCACAAGAGGTGTAAGAGGAGCACTAGCAATGTACTCACCCAATTCCTCAGGACATTTCCCACATAGAAAAAGATTGACCACATGAGAAATAGAGTCAACAAATTCATTAGAAATGGCCATAGCAGCACCACCCAAACAGTCCATGAGGTGCTGCGCACGCAAACCATCCCTTCCACATGAAGTGCCACGTGGAAAACTCTTAATTTGATCCAAAACAACGGCAGGGGTAGCATGTAGTGGATGGTGATCAGTGGAGATATCAGGTAAGGAGGGTGGTGAAGAGTATGGGTGCTTAGCCTGTAAATCTGCAAGAGTAGCCTCATTATAAGGAGCAACACCAGAAGAGGAAAGAACACGGATTGCCGCAGTAGAATGGCCATCATGAATCTTCCTCTTGCACTGCTTAATGTTATGATCACCGGACCCTAAGTCCTCGTCAACATCCACCCAAGAAGGTGAATCCACAGCCAAAGTCTCCTTAAAAGGCAGTAAGCTTCCCCCAGGCTCACCCCAAGAACGAATCGCAGTAGTAATACACTCCTCCTGTCGCTACCGCCTGGTAACCGAACGACGCTCCACATTGCTTCTCGGACTGAATGTCTTAAGAATACAAAGTGGTAACACAAGCAGAGCAACCCAAGCAGAGACGTCCGAAGGCCTACTAGAAACCTTATCAAGTGCCCCTTTCAAAACCCGAGAAAAACCCAACCTACATTTGGGCGGAATAGATTTAACTGTACGTAAACTCTTAGAAAGTAAACGGTCTAAAAGCGCAACAGTAAATCCTTGATCTTGCTCCACACTTACAGCATGTTCAGACGGTCCAGAAGAAGGTGTTTGTGGTTTAGGTAAACCGTATAGCACATACCGAACAACCCCATCTCCAACATCAGGAGGCTCTACAAACGCTGAACCCGGGCCATGTCTACACTTTGAACGATGAGCATGAGTCTTAAAACACACCCCACAAAGCCAAATCCCCATAAGCCGAAAGGTCACCTCGGCCTCCGAAAAAACATCCAAGTTAGTAGAAAGAGCTTGTTTAGTAATTTCCCGGGCATCGCCATTACAATCTCGATCACGTAGATGAGTGATCAATGAACTTCACGTAAGGCCATTCCCACCACCATCGCGACAGCCACAAAACCCCACAAAAGGAAAATGAAACTGCACAAGAGGAGTGGACATAGCCACTCAACAACGGTCCAGCTGACGCATCACAAACCATAGAAACCAGTCGCCTCCAAACGGTACCCACAAGTATAGGACGGAAACCACCTCCAGGCTTCACAAGAGGTGCACTAGCAATGTACCCACCCAATTCCTCAAGGCATTTCCCACATAAGAAAAGATTGACCACCTGGGAGATAAAGTTAATCAAATCATTAGAAACAGCCAAAGAAGCCCCACTCAAACAATCCATGAGATGTTGCACACACAAACCATCCCTACTACATGATGTGCCTCATGGAAAACTCTTAATCTGACCTAAAACAACAACAGGAGTAGCAAGAACTGAATGGTGATCAGTAACACTATCAGGTAAAGAGGTTGGTGAAGAAAATGGGTGCTTAGCCGGTAAATCGGCAAGAGTAGCCTCATTATAAGGAGCAACACCAGAAGACGAAAGAACACGTACAACAGCAGTATAATGACCATCATGGATCTTACTCTTGCACTTCTTAATATTGCGATCACTGGACTCTAGATGCCCATCAACATCCACCAAAGAAGGGGAGTCCTCAGCCAAAGTCTCCCTTAAAAGTTGTAAACCGCCCATGGGCTCTCCCCAATAACGAAACGCAGCAGTGATACTCTCCTCCTGTTGCTGACGTCGGGTAATAAATCGACGCTCCACATTGCTCCTTAGACTGAAGGTCTTAAGAATACAAAGTGGTAACACAACCAAAGCAACCCAAGCAGAGTTGTTAGAAGGCCTACTAGAAACCTTATCTAGAGAACCTTTCAAAACCCGAGAAAAGCCCAACCGACATTTGGGCGGAATATATTTAATTGTACGTAAACGCTTCGAGAGCATACATTCTAGTAGCGCAACAGTAAATTCTTGATCTTGCCCCACACTAACAACAAGTCGGGACAATTCAGAATAGGGTGCTTGTGGTTTAGGAAAACCGTATAGCACATATCGAACTACCCCATCCCCAACATCCGGAGGCTCCACAAACACTGAACCTGGACCATGTTTACACTTAGAACGATGAGCATGAGTCTTAAAACACACCCCACAAAGCCAAATTCCCATACAACGAAAGGTCACCTCGGCCTTCGTAAAAACATCCAAGTTAGATTTTGTTATTGGTAATTTCCCGGGCATCACCATTACAATGCTGATCGCGTAGATGAGTGAACAAGGAACTCCGTCTAAAGCCATCCCACCACCATCACGACACCCACAAAGACCCACAAAGGGATAATGAAACCTTACAATAGGAGTGGACATTGGGAACACCAATAATTGCTGGAAACCGCCCCAAGCCAACACAAGAACCTGCCCAAAACTGAACCCAAGACGACCACCACACGAACAGCAGCAGCACAGCCTGAAATACCCACACAAACAACAGCAGAACGACGCCTAGAACCACAGCCTAAAATACCACATGGACGACACCGCCTGTAACACCACCGCCTAAGAAATCGTGGTGTCGCTACCAACGACTGGAGTGGTGGCAGGGAATTCGTGGTGTCGCTGCCTGAAAATACGCCCCTGACTGAACCCTCGTGCTAGAACCCTCGTCTGAAAGCATCCTCGTGCCTAATCCCTCATGCCAGAAACCTGCCCCTGCCTAAAAGTACACCAAAAACCGCCGCCGTCTGAAACCGCCGCCAGAAATAAGCCTGAAACCAGCACAGGGTTATTGTCTCATGGAACCCTAGAATCACCTTTCAATTCATATTATTATTATTATTATAAAAAGGAGTTAAAAATATTTACAAGAAATTACTAGGGAGCCGAGATACAATCTGTTCTTCTACCCCCTAGTTATAGCAAACTCGAGCCTGCTGAAGATGTGAGAAGCGGCGCGAGCTCAATAAGAAAAGGAGAAAGGTAGAAAACCATATCCAATTGGCCTGGAACGAGCCTCATACTTGTTCCGCTTCCGCTGAGCTGCAACCGACACGACCTGACCAGGCACAAAGTTAGATAACCGAATTGTATCATAGGAGAAGATCCCGTCAAGTCCACACAAACATCCAAACCTCTGTCCCAAGAATAAAGAAGCACATCTGCAGGCTGAAGTGCCCCATTGCTCCGTCCAGTCAACCCAATGTCAACCTCCTTCCGAGCGAAAATCCCGGACCGATAACAAATATCAACAAGGGTGTCACGAACAACATTATGTCGATGTTTAACACTCACCATCCCAGCACAAGATACAATATTATCACCGAAAATATCTCTGTAAAAAATCCTTGAACAAGCCGAACACGACGCCGAAACCAAGAAGAAAGGAACTCCCATCCGGTAACAAAGACCACAACGGTAAGCCTTATGATTCATAGTCTAACCCAAACCTGAGATTGGGACCACCCTTAGCCAGACAGAGGTATGATCCCCTTGTTGAGATTTCCATAAAGCAACCTGACGCGGGGATAAGGAGAAAGTGGATTCTGCAGATGCACTAACTTTCGTGAAATATATATCTGTCAATTTCTTCATGAGTTTGGGGGCAACGATCTCACTATGGTTACTTATAAGGTCAGTCCCATCAACCTCATTGAACAGAGCAAGATCATCTTCGTTGGCGGGACCTAACTAAACAACACCAGAATACCGAAGAAGCGAAGCCTGAATACCAACAGACTGCACACGCGACACAAGAAATGCATAGTGCCGAATATCACCCGCAAAATAATCACACAAGCCTCCCAAAGAAAATGGTAAGGTGGCAATACGCCACTGCCAATCACCAAAACCAGGCCCTGAAGCAGTGACAATACGCTCCAAAGAAGCCCGAAGAGCAACATCAAAAGAAAGTTGAGCCGATTCAAAATGCCGAGGGGGGCAAGTGCACAATATAAAGTAGAGTTTTGAAAGTCCAATACACACACAAAGTAGCAATAACTCACACTGAGGATCATCAAGCTGAGCCACGACATCCATGAGCACAATAGTCTTATAGACCCTCTAAGAAACAAGATCCCCACAAAAAGATGGTTTGGTATTGACTGGACCACCAAGCAACTTAAAACCACGCACTGGCCCAGCAATATCATTGGGATAGACACCCACATTCCGGCTACGTGGGTCCTCTGTTGGCCAGTAAACCTCTGTTTTCTCAACGTTAATGTGGAGGCTAAAAAGAGGTCCATTCGCCAAGATCAAATCCAAAACCTGCCCTACTACCAAGGTGTCTCCAATGATTGTGTTGTCATCCAAATACCAAGTGTCCCTGATCCGATATACCAATGGATGTAAAACCAAAGAAAAAGGCAACGAGCCAAGAGGATCCCCTTGCTGCATCCCTTAACGTGATCATAAAGTGTGGTCCCCGTAATACAACCTGGCTGGAGACGTGTAGTAGAATTCGACCCATCATGAAAGAGATGGAAAATGAAGTCAAACCTCACGCAACATAGGTGAACGATCAACCAAGTTAAAAAAATCCTGGAAATCCACAAGCAACATAGAAAAGGCCAACATCGGCGCCACGAGCCTCGACCAAATGATTAACAGCATGAAGTATTGCTTCACCATCGGCTGGCACCCCAACACCAAACTGCAACCCATCAAAATATGTCCCCAAAGATGGATCGACCATAGCAGCACCAACCTTAGAAACTAAGTGCCGCCAAACAGTACCAACAGCTATAGGCCGAATTTCACCACCCAGATTAACAAGTGGTGTAAGGGTAGCACTAGCAATGTACTCACCCAAATCAGCTAGACATTTCCCAACCAGAAGGAGATTAACCACATACGAAATAGATTCCACCAACTCATCAAACAACTGCATCACCACTCAAACAATCCATAAGGTGTTGAGCACGTAAACCATCTCTGCCACATGACGTACCATGTGGGAACCCCCTAATCTTATTCAAAACAATGGCAAAAGTTGAAATAAGGTGATTATCAATCATAAGATCCGGTATGGTAGGAGGTGAAAAGGAAGCGTGTTTATCCCGTGAAATTGCAAGATTATTATCATTATAAGGGGCAACCCCAGAAGACGAAAGAACCTTAACTATAACAGTGTAGTGTTCGTCACAAATCTTTCCCTTGCACTGTTTACTATTACGCTCGGCCAAATTACGATCCTCTGCAACTTCCGACAATGGTGGAGACACATGGCAGGCCCTTGTTGTATGCGCCTAAACCAAATATAATTCTCTTACTTTCTAATACAAATAAATGTAGTAGGGAAGCAAGGTTCGTATTCACAAGGAACTAGGGTTACTAAAATGTATTTGAAATAAATTAAAAGGAAATACACTAAGTGAAAAAAGGGGGTTTTATAAAATTATTAAACTAATAATTAAACTAATTAAGAACTTCAGTAAAAACAATGTAGAACAATATAGTTAAGTAAGAATGACTTCAATAATCGGAGGATTATAAATCAAAGAATGAGGTCTTGGCTCCGATTAATATCCACTACCGATTAGAGTATCGATCATCGAATTCAACTCAAAATCTATAATCTTGATTACCTAATGTAAAGAATAAATCTTCTAATCTCCTTATGATTAGCTAAGTAGTAAATTTTCCAACACTACAAAACCCTTATTCAAAGACAACCTAGAAGATCAGCCTCTACGTTCAATCTAAGAATAGCTTTAAGAGAAGAGAACAATAAGATTGTTTATGTTAAAAAAAGCTTTTAACATATAACAACACACTTGAATTCTTAAGGAGAAATAAGGATGTAGCACATCCAAACTAAATCCTAACTTGCTACTAATTGACAAGGGACTTCTTTAGCAAGGCAAGTCACAAATCTAGCAATAATTCATCAACACAACAATACTAATAGTACTCCTACCAAGCTATGCAACAAACCAATATATTCAAAAATTAAAAACAATTGATAACTAAGTATAAATACAATAGTGGAACCTTCAATAAATCTTCATCAAGATAATGTTTAAGCTACAAGCTTCATGGAAACCAAAATACACAAAGCTTTGAAGATCATGAAAAGTGCAAAAATGGTAAAAACTATGTAGAGAGAAAGAAGATGTAAAAATAAATCTATGTGAGAAAATATGAGATGTGTACATCATTTCTCTCTCTCCTCTTCTTTTTTTTCAAGCTAGATGTGCCTCTTCATTCAACCAATCAAAACAACTCACCCATCCAACTTGTAAAATAAGTGAAGCAAAAAGCAAGTGGCACCGTCAGAGGTCGCGACTCACGACGAGGGATTTTGCCACTCGCGATCAGTGTAATATCCCAAATTTTGGGTATTAATTTTCATGTTATTTTATTGAATAGATTAGAATTTGGGATATTTACTTCATAATTATTTAATTTTGGTCGAGTCCAAAATTAATCCTGTTTAGGCATGATCAAGTGCAAGTGGCCCATTTGCACATTTTTTCCCATTTGGATCCCCCATAACTGGCCCCCTTTCTCTATCACCCCTTGCCACTTGTTTTGTGTTCACACCTAACTAACTTCTATAAATAGGAGGTGTTAGTGGACATTAAGATCATTTTTTCTCATTTAATCACGTTTGCTCACATTTTCAATCTAAACACGCTCCACTAAACTCCCTCTTCTCCCACGCCATGTTTGGCTAAAAACCCCTCATTAAATTGATCATCATCTTTCACAATCCAAAACTTAAAGATTCATCTCCCATTGATCTTTAAGTGATTAAACACCAATTTATCTTCATCGATTTCCTTCCAAATCAATTGTTCGGGTTTGGTTCCGGGTTAGTTCGTGTTTGGGTGATCGTGATTGTGGGTTTTCGTGAAGGTGGGTCCGTGGTGTTAATCACGGTGGTCCGAGGGTAAAGGTCGTGCGGGTTTTTGGGATGTGTCCGTGCACAGCCGTGTAGGGTGGTGGTCGTGCTCGCGTGGTACGGTGGTCGTGTGGTGGTCAAAGTGAAAGAGTGGGGAAATTGTGGTGGTGGCCGTGCGTGGTGGACGTGTTGCTCGTGTTCTTTGAGTAGGCTGGCCGTGTAGTCTCGTGATCGAGTTCTTGTATTCGTGCTCGTTTATTCGCTGTTTGTTACCGCCTTAATTCCAAGTAACTAGATAATTCTATTTAAATTTGATAATTCAATAATGAAATATAATATAGTAATTTCATTAGATTTCATGTTTAGGATTGAATAATTAATTCATGAATTAATGTATGTTTATTGTCGTATTTGGAATTTCATGGAATGAGTGATTATTTGAATTTTTGTCCATGTTATTGTTTAGAGTTTCTTGTGGAATGGATGGTTTTTGATTGGGTTTTCATTAATCTTGATGGTTCTATGTTAATATGTTGATGACTTGTTTAGAATTCATGTAAGTCTTTATTCGTAATTAATTGCGCATGCGTATGTGAATTTCGTGAATTTGTCATATGATCTCATTTATGATTTCGGTAGTGTTATGTTGTTCTTTTCAAATCTTAGGAAAAAGATTGGTTGAATTAATTTCTTTTTAATTACATAATGGTTTTCTTGAAATCTTGATCTTAATATTTCTTGATGAATATGATGAATCTTGGATGCTCTTGATGATTCTTGACCTTTCTTGGTTGTTCTTTAAAATGAATCTTGGAAAGTTTGTCGTTCTTGATTGGTTATTTTGAGTTCTTGATTTTTCGTATTTTTCTTGATTTTTGGGCCGAATTCTTGAAAATTGTTATTTCGAATTTTGTATCGATCTTGATGATCGTGTCGTTATGCTGTCGAAATTATTTTCGAAGATAGTCCCCTAATTTAGTGAAACTCGAGTAACTAAGATGGGTTTAATCGCAGCCGCTATGTTCGATCGTGGGGTAGTCGTTGTCCTAGGATATGTTGTCGTCTGGTTAGTGAAACTTGAGTAGGTAGTCCAGGAGTAGTGGCCATGACTTAGGCATAGTCCTTGAAAAGGAGGACTACGGGAAAAACGCAAAGGTTTGACCTGGCACATGTTTAGGAAAGTTGGGAAACACAAAGGTTGACCAATGAGCATGGACGTTACTGTCATATGTTTTGGGTTGTTGATTTGGATTTGCGTGTTCATTGATTGTTTCGTTTGTTTGATCTTTCGAAATCTGTTTTGGTTTCCTAATTGGTTTTGGAGTAAAGGACATTAAGTGGTCGATCTGATTTCGCAATTCCGGTTGCGGATACCTAGTACTTCTGTTATTCTTTTATTCGTTTTGTTTTGCAAAGCATGTTTTATCGGTTTGAATAAGTCTTCGTGTTTTGTTATATTTTGGTATGTTTGACTCCGCTACGAAAGGATGTCAGGTATGTGACTATTTGTTGTATTTGGTTCCGTGAATGCATGATTTACGTGTTATTTTGTGTGGCTTTATCTATATCTTATGTTGCATGCTTAAGTTCCCTATTTATATGGGACAGCCTAGTTACTCGCCATTGATGGTGGAGCTCCATTTTTCAGGTGACGATGTTGAATAGCTGGTATACTGTTTGGCTAGGCTCGGGCGTGTGTGATTGCGAGACTGTAGTTAGATGTAATTTTACTTTCTATGTTGATTAGTATTACTGTTTAGTACTCTAGCTATTGTGGTATATGGATATTTGAGTTATAGTTGTAATTAGACATTGGTGACTTTGGAGTTTGAATAATAATATTTGGGATTTATGTTTAAAGTTTTTAGTATTTCTCGTATTTTTGGAGTAGCATTTTGGCTTTTAATCATATTAGTTTACGATGTAAAAGTCGGGGTGTTACAATCAGGGCCTGACAGCTTAGACTAAAACAGTCATATCTCTCTCGTTTCTCATTCAAATTGAGCTTATGACCATTCGTTGGAAAGCTCTTGAAGAAATCTATCACCTGGAGCTTGAATCATACAAAAAAATACATAGACACTGAATATACACATTTGAAGTTAGTCGATAACATTATCAATGTCTTTTCAACCGTCATTACACTCTATGGCCTTTACGAAGCTCTTCTTCTTCTCTTGCAAAAAGGGGCTTCAATAAAACATTGCTCCAAAGATTCATCCTTCATATTATAACTTAAACCACATCATCACAAGCATCTAAGAATATCACAAAACTTGGACATATCAGTGCGGAATTGCTTCTTCTTCAATTCTTCACCAAAAACTCATTGAAATCTTCTACCACTTCAAGGGAAATGAACCAAAGCCTAACAAAAACAGAAGAGCAACAGGGAAAAACAAACTAATTCCTAAAAAACAATAAAAATCGTAAAATACACTACAACTTTACATTTCAAGTAAAACTTTCATTTAAACTTAAAAGTAACAAAATGTGCAACTTACGCTAAACTAATTACATAAATGAACTAATATGGACGTAAATAACTCGTACAAACTCGATACAGCAACACATCATCCAACATGTCTCGCACAAGTTGCACTAAAGCACCAGGCTCACCCCAAGAACGAATTGTACTGAAGATACTCTCTTCCTGTCATTGTCACATGACGGTCGAAGTACACTAACAATTGCTCCTCGGCAAAAAGGTTTTAAGGACATAGAGAGGCAATACAAGCAATTGAACCCATCAAGAAATGTCATCAGGCTTACATATCACCTTATCCAGCGCGCCCTTTAAAACCCGGGAAAAACCAAAACGACACCTAGGAGCAATAGATTTCTCTGCACGCAACCTTTTTGAAAGTAAACTATCAAGGAGAGCAACATCAAAAGCAAAATGATGCTGAGAAGGCACACTATGGTTTAGGAAAACCATAAAGAATGAACCGAACAACCCCATCCCCAGAATCAGGAGGGTCCACGACATGACGACCATGAAGACACTTCGAACGTAGAGTATGAGTCTTGAAACAATCCCCACAAAACCAAATGCCCATACGACGGAAAGTCACCTCAGCCTCTGAGAAAATAGCCAAACTAGAAGTGACAAATTGGCGAGTCACATCTCGAGCATTTGCACAACAATGACGGTCACGGAGATGAGTGATCAAAGAACTCCTTGTGAGTCGTTGCGTCCGCCGTCATGACACCCATTAAGACCCACAAAAGGACAATGTAACCGCCATTGATAGCCCAAAGTGCACCAAAATTTCGTCACAACCACCACCGGAAACTCTCTAAATGAAAAGCACCAAAAATGCACCAAACCTGAACAGATGGGATCGAAACACCAGAAAAGCCACAAAAACCTGCTTTAAAAACCCTACGCCAAACCCGCCTAAAACACGACAGAAACCCTTACTTGAAATCCCTATGCTAAACCCGCATGAAACCCGCCTGATGTAGTGGTGTGCCACCAAAACCCTATGCCAAAATCTCCTGAAACCCCTGCCTCAGACTACCGCTGAAACACAAAGAACTAACCACCGCTGAAAGCCACTTCAAACTGACTCCTGGAAAAAACCAAATCTGCACACCCAAACCCATAAAACAGCCCTGGAAAACCTGTATGTACCTGCCACCTCCGACCCACACCCATCGTGCCTGAACCCAGGAAACCTGTCGTTGATTGAAACCCGCCTGAGAAAACGTTCCAGAGGACTTTGTGCCTGAAACCCGTTTGAGAACCGTTGCAAAAAACCCGCCTGAAACCGACCTGAAACCGACCTGCCTCAAACCAGCCTGCCTCAAACCACTCTTGGAACCACCGATGTCTGTTTTCACGGAGTTGCCGTCGTGGAACCCTAAAATCACCTCTCAAGCACTTTTTTAAAATCGCCTCTCATGCTTATTATTATTATTATTATTATTATTATTATTATTATTATTATTATTATTATTATTATTATTATTCTATTTATTTATTTATTATTATGAATTTACAATAAATTAGTGGGCAACCAAAATACTATTTGGGCTCCCACTCCTTTAGCAATAGCAAAACTAATCCTAGTGATAATGAGTGTTAGAGAAGTTTTGTATCCGCTTGAGCAACGAAACAACATCCGCCTAGTGAAGATGAGTCTTAGAGAAGTTATGTAACACCTCGACTTTTAATAAGGAAAACTACGACGTAAAAGAAGTCGGAATGCCACTAAAATAGCACAAATATTAAAAACTTTAACAAAATCCCAAATTATTATTAATACTCCGAAATCAACATATGTTCAATACAACTATATCCCAAATCATATCAACACATCTAGCTAGAGTGCTACATAAAGTAAGCAAAACAATAAAACAAATACAAAGCTACTAATATCTAAGTCCTCATGAACACACATGCCCGAGCCTGACGAAACAAACACCCAGCTACATGGCATCATCACCTGAAAATGGAGGTCCACCATCAGTGGCGAGTAACTAGACTATCCCACTTAAACATGGAACTCAACCACGCAATATAAGATAGTAAAGCCACGTAAACAACACATAAGTCACATATCCAAATATGCAACATAATCCAACACATAAATGCGTACCTGGCATCCTTTGCAGCGGAGATACAAAATCAACATAAACCAACCAACATGTACAATAACCAAATTACCCAAACACCGGCTTAACATAATCTTCAAAACTTGCTTTCGAAAACGAAAACAAATACCAAACCAACGGAAGTACTAGATGTCCGCAACCAGAATTGTAATACCAGAACCGACCACTTTGTGTCCTTTCCTCCAAAACAATTTACGAAAACCAAAACTAATTCAAATCAAAATCGACCAAATAAATCAACCAAACGAACAACCCAAATCAAATCAAACGACCCAATCAAATCGAAACAACCAACAGTACACTCCATGCTCATTGGTCAACCAATACGTTTCCCAACTTTCCTAACACATAACGGGTCAAACCAATGCGTTTCCCAACTTTCCTAACACATAACGGGTCAAACCAATGCGTTCTCCCCGTAGTCCTCCAATGCAAGGACTATGCTGTAAGTTTAATGTATACTCAAGAAAGGGGGGGGGTTCAATTGATGTGTGTTTTTTCAATCGTTTTCAAAGTTTGTTTATCTTTTTGTGAGAACAACGATAGAACAGTAAATGAGTAGGGACACAAGGATTTAACGAGGTTTGGCTTCTAAACAAGCCTACGTCCTCCACTCTCTCACCAATATTATTAATCACCTCTGAATAATAACAAGTTTACACACTCAATTAAATGCTACAACTGTGTAACACTTAATTCCCCAACTGTTAACTCTAACAGTTCACTCAGTGTTCACAGAACACTCCCCAGCCACTTCCCTCTAAGTGGTTCAAATATTACAAACTTAAATCTCCGTAAGTTTTCTCTTAAAGATGGATATGGAGGTAGTTTTGCTCTGAGGATAGACTCTCAGAAAATATGACTTGGTTTTCTTTGGAGAGCAAAAGTCTTCTAGGGTTTTTTCAAAATATTGTTTATATAGGCAAGGAAAAAACCGTACCCTAGAAGTGTGCTTGGAGACTTGCCTAAATTTTGCAAACAAGCTCAGCTGACACAATTGCAAAGGCACCTATTTCAGACCTTTGTCTCCTTCAACTACATGTAGTGGAAAGTACACTAGAGTCCAAACAAGTACATTGCAAAGCTGATTTTGTGAATTAATTTGGCAGATTTCCAAAACATAAGTGATCAATATTTTTCAAATAAATTTTCACAAATAATTTTGAACACAAAAATTGGTACGGATACTTAAGTGCACGTGCGTAATACTGAGGTCTGTTCCCACAGTGGTCTCAGTACTACAAAGTCTACATCTGGCAAAGAGAACTGTTCCAAGCTTGTTCTTTGTCTGTCCTTAGCTTGTTCTTGGCTTGTTCTCTTTACTGGATATAAACTTAAAATCTTTTTTCTCTTTACTTAGAAACACAAAGAATATTTTCCTAAGTCTATTTTACAAGAAGATCCTAGAAGTACGAAAATTAAAAGACTTCAAGCTCTTGACTTCTGATTCTTCAAGTATCTCAAGGTCTTCAGATTTGCCTTGAAGAGTTCTCACTTGAATTAACCTGTTCAATTACAAACATGCATAACAATCAAGTATAGAGAACTGGTTTGTCATCCATCAAATCAAACATGGTTCAACAATTTCCCCCTATTTGATTATGACAAACCATGAAGTTCCCCCTGAGAACAATAACCAATTGTTTTGAAATAAAACAACTGTTCAGAGGAACTGGTCTTGCACTGTGCCTGTAGTCAGATTCATAATCTCAGAGAATTAAAAAAAAGCAGACTAAAGCACAATTAGACTGATTACAGTGGTCAGTTACTCATCACATTACTCAATTAATTATTGAGTTTCAACATTAAACCTGTAACCTGCAAGACTTATCAATTATCAAATGTAGCAAGAGAAATTTTAAATTCACTTGGAAGAGTTTCTTCCAGTTGGGATGGATAGGAGTATTTGAACTGAATTCAAAGTACTCCTAGGCATAAAGTTGGGCCATCTCTAACAAGGTCTGAACCTTGTTTAAGTTGCTACACTTGACACTAGGAACTTCACCTGTCCTATTCCCCCTTTTGGCATCATCAAATGACAAAATGAACACAGCACAAAAATTAGGAGAAGGCAAGTCAACACAAGCATAATATAAACACAACATTCTAGAGATGCTGTCCCAAAAGTGAGTACCTGCAACTCACAATCCCAATGTCAAAGTGCACACACAAGTGAAATAATTATACAAACCAGGACCATTCTGCAGAGAGATTGGTTGGCAGAAATGGTCAAAAACTAAGAATAGTTAATTGTTTAAGGAAGCCAGATAATTGAAAGTTTGAGAAATAGGTTAGTAGGGTAAGGGGGTAAGCTAAGAAGAGTCAGAGTTAACATCATCATCAGAATCCTCAGTAGAATCCTCATCTTCCTTTTCTGCACTCTCCTCCTGCTGCTTCTTCTTGACTTGGGCAATAATGGGAACTGGTCTCTTAGTGGTCTTGGGCTTGATGCTGGAAGAGGAGGCAAGCTTTTCTTCATGGGAGTCCAACCATGCTGATATGTTCTTGATTGATCCATCCAGAGAAGTGCATAAGGCATTCACACTGGCCATCATCTGTTGCAATAGTTCTCCATGTGTTTGCACTTGTTTGGACAGTGACCTAGTAGCTTCATCAGACCTTGAGCTGCTTGTTCTTCTGACCCCAGTGGTTCTCTCTTCATCCCTCATTTTCAGCATACCACCCTCAAAGGTCATTCCTTTCTGACCTAGAATCTTGTTGGTGAGGACAGACTTTTTCTTGACCTCACCACTCAAATGTACCTTCCTACTTTGGAAAACAAGAGTAAGCCAGGCACCATAGGGTAGAGAGTGGTTTGACCTTTCCAGAATGCTAACCATGTGGGCTAGCATGAGACCAGGGAGACTCAGCTTGATCTTCTCATATAAGCAGTAGATAATCACAGCATCCATTTTTCTTACATCCATTCTGCCCTGAGCCCTAGGGAGTACTATCTTAGAGGCTACTGTATGGAACAGCCTCATCACTGGTTCCTTTAGTTGGCTAATAACATAGCCAGAACCATCATGTGGAGAACCAGTAAAGAGAGTGGTCTGAATGTGTTCTGTACTGACCTCGGGAATAGTAGGCCAGTTATCCTTTGAATAATCACAGAACCCACCTCTTAGTACACCTAGTACCTCCCCTAGACTCTTCCTAGACAGAGTGATGTCAACCCCTTCGACCTCACTCCAGACTTTCCCTTTGTCTAGTTTTCCCAGTTTTGAGTAGAATTCCTCAACACAAGTCTCAAAGACATCCAGTCTTTTGTCAAACAACCCTTCCCAACCCTGGAATTCTATAGCCTCTTTAAACTCCTCTTAAAAGGGTTGACTCATCCAAGAGTTAGGACATGGAAAACCAAACAAGACACCCCTACCACTTAATTCAAACAATGGTTCAGAAGTGGTCTTACCTTTCTTCTTGACTGAGGCCTTTTCAGGAGCAGAATCAGCCGTCCTCTTCTTTTCAGTTGGGAGTTTGGTTGCAGGCTTGGGGCTCTCAGAAGCTTTTCCCTTCTTTGCTACACTCTTCATTCCTTTCTTCTTTTCATCCTTCTTTCCCTCTGGAACCTCCTCAGTAGGCTCCTTTTTTATTTCTTCCTTACAGACCCTTATCCTCAAGGGCCTTGTTCTCTTCCCAGTTTCTTTTTCCCTTTGCACCACCCCAGTAATTTCGACATCCATGTCCTGTGCATGTGTGTCTTCATCCTTCTTTTCTGTCTCTTCCTTCTCTACTTCATCCTCCTCAGTGTTTGGCACTGGTTTCTCTGTGATCTGAGGGGTTAGTGAATGTGTCTTTTGTGGTTGTGGAGAAGGTGATGGGGTTGTTTCTTTTTGTGGTGAAGAGAGTGGTGGAGTTTTGGACTTTGGTGGTGAGGGTGGAGGAGGAGTGTTGGCTTTTGAGGGTGATGGTGATTTTTGTGGAGGTGAAGAGATAGTAGGCTGTGGAGAGGGTTGTTTAGGTGATGGAGAGGGTGATTTCTTTGATGTGGAGGGTGATGACTTAGATGGTGATGGAGTTCTCTGAGGTTGAGGTGGTGGTGATTTTGGTGAAGATGGTGGTGGTGATTTAGGACTTGGTGGTGGAGTAGATTTCTCTTTAGGCTTACATGCATCCTTCGATTCAACAACTGTTTCCTCAGTGGCTTGGTCCTTAACCTCTTTCTGCTTTTCTTTTCCTTTGTGGTGTTCAGCAACCACATCAGTACCTGATTCCTTCTCGACCTTAGAAGGTGTGAAACTAGGTGATTGGCTTAGTCCTCTGCTTTTCTTCCTTGAAGCTTTGTTCTTCTTTCTTCCCATTTTCAATTGATTCAGTAAGTTTGATGAGCGAGAGAGAGAAACTGATTGAGAATTCTTGAAGAGAGATTCTTTTGATGATGCTTAGGGTTTGAGAGAGAAGAGCAATGAGAGAGATAGAGAGAGAGACGGTTAGAGAGAGATTTCAATGTGAAAGTAAGAATTAAAGTGAAGAAAATTGGCAGTTAATAAAAGAGATAGGAGGGAAGTTACTTTACACTGTTCACAACGGTCACATGTCAGAACAATTAAGTTCTCAATTTCAAAATTGAGGGTTCAGCAATAAACTGATATAACCGTTGTAAGGGACTGGTCTGAAGATGGTCTGACGCTGATCTGTATTTATTAAAAACTTGAGGCATCTTTTAGTTAGGCAACTTAGAGATACCACACATTGGAACAGAATCAATATAAGAACTTTGAGACCACTTGCGTTTATGACATTTAAAAGTTAACCAACCCTGCTTATGTACACTAAGGATCAAAAAGTCAAACATAGCCAAAAAGGGAAAGATAAGTCCTAAGGAACTAGGATCTAATCCTTACCATACCAAGTAATGTACGGAGTTTGACAAACACTTCCCTGCTCAGGGGTTTAGTGAAAATATCAGCCAATTGTTCTTCAGATCTGCAAAATTCAAGATTCACGTTTCCTTTTTCAACATTGTCTCTGAGAAAATGATGTCTGATTTCAATATGTTTGGTTTTAGAGTTCTGGACAGGATTTTTAGAAATGTTTATAGCACTGGTGTTATCACACAATATAGGAACACTTCCGAAACAGACCCCAAAATCCTTAAGTTGTGTCTTTATCCAAAGCAATTGAGCACAGCACAAAGCAGCAGCTATGTACTCTGATTCAGCTGTGGATAAGGCCACTGAATTTTGTTTCTTATATCCCCATGATATGAGACAAGAACCTAAGAAGTGAGTCATTCCTGAAGTGCTCTTCCTTTCAACACTAAAACCAGCATACTCAGCATCATTGTATCCTAAAAGATCAAAATTACTTCCCTTTGGATACCATAAGCACATGTCCTCTGTACCACTCAGATACCTAAAAATTTTCTTAACAACTTTTAGATGAGACTCTTTTGGGTTTCTTTGAAATCTAGCACACAACCCAACTGAGAACACTATGTCTGGTCTACTAGCTGTTAAATAGAGAAGTGAGCCAATCATACCTCTGTATAGCTTATCCTCAACATCCTTTCCTTTCTCATCTAGGCTCAGTTTAAAAGAGGTAGGGATAGGTGTGTCATAGGACTTGCTATCTTGCAGACCATATCCCTTGAGCAACTCCTTGAGATACTTTTGTTGGTGGATCATGATTCCATCATCCACTTGCTTGATTTGGAGCCCTAGGAAGAAGCCAAGTTCTCCCATCATACTCATCTCAAATTCACTTTTCATTAGGTCTGCAAACTCATCACACAAAACAGAATTAGTAGCCCCCAACAAAATATCATCAACATATACCAGGACCACTAACAGATCTGTTCCCTTTTTCTTTAAGAATAGAGTTTTGTCCACTGAACCTCTCTCATAATGTTTTTTAATAAGAAAACTAGAGAGTCTCTCATACCAAGCACGAGGGGCTTGTTTGAGGCCATAAAGAGCTTTGTCCAACTTATAGACATGATCTGGACAAACTCTATCCTCAAAGCCAGGGGGTTGTTCCACATACACATCTTCTTTCAAATAACCATTTAGAAAAGCAGTTTTAACATCCATTTGAAAGAGTTTAAAGTTCATGTGGGCAGCAAAGGCAATTAAGATTCTTATTGCCTCAAACCTGGCTACTAGAGTAAAGGTTTCATCATAATCTATTCCCTCTTGTTGGTTAAACCCTTGAACCACTAGCCTGGCCTTGTTTCTGACTATAGTACCTGAGTCATCCATTTTGTTTCTGAAGACCCATTTGGTTCCAGTAACTGACATCTCATTGGTTCTTGGTTAAAGATGCCAAACCTGATTTCTCTCAAACTGGTTCAACTCATCTTGCATGGCCAAGATCCAATCAGGATCAGTTAGTGCAATCTTATAGTCAGTTGAATCTATGTGAGATAAAAGGAGAAGTAAGCACAAAAAATTTTCCAAACAGAATTTCTAGTTTGGACTCCTTTTGATAAATCACTAATGATTTGATCAAAAGGGTAAGAGTTTCTTTGCTTAAACATACTCTTTCTTACAGCATTTGAGTCACCTAAGTTGGAACCAATGTCTGTACTGGTTCCCCCTATTTCATTTTCATTTTGAGAGGATGGACCAGTTTCTTCAGTGTTCTCTCCCACTTCATCTTCATTTCGATGGGCAGGAGAGTCACTGAGTTCAACAACCTGTTTAGCATTTGTCTCTGCTGCACCAGACCCATTGTTGTTTTTAGGAGGAGTTGGAGGGTCTGGTTCAGCAGTGTTTTCTGGTCCAGCTCCAGTGAAATTTGTCAACCCAATATCAAAGCCTTCATCATCATCTACCTGCATAGGCTTGTTGAACATGTTAGTTTCATCAAATAACACATGGATACTCTCTTTAACACACAAGGTTCTTTTGTTGAAAACTTTATATGCCTTGCTATGAGGAGAATATCCAATGAAAACAGCTTCATTACTCCTGGGGTCGAACTTGTCCAAACTGGTCTTACCATTGTTGTGTACAAAACACTTACATCCAAATATCCTTAAATGATCAATGTTTGGTTTTCGACCCCTTAGAAGTTCATAAGGTGTTTTTCTTAGTATTGGTCTTAACATAAATCTATTGAGTATGTAGCATGATGTACTCACAGCATCAGCCCAAAATTTCTTTGACAGACCACTCTCTAGAAGCATGGCTCTAGTCATTTCTTCTAGAGTGCGATTCTTTCTTTCAACTACTCCATTTTGTTGTGGAGTTCTGGGGGCTGAAAAGTTGTGAGAAACACCATGCTCCATACAATAAGTTATGAAGCTAGCATTATCAAACTCTGATCCATGATCAGATCTGATAGATGCTAACTGATGATTGATCTTGTTCTGGACCTGTTTCACTAAAATTTCAAATTCATCAAAAGTTTCATCTTTGTATTTCAAGAATATGGTCCAAGTGAAACGAGAGTAATCATAAACTAAGACAAATACATAACTAAAGCCATTTCTACTTTGTACACGCATAGGTCCACACAAATCCATGTGTACAAGTTCAAATGGTCTAGAGGAACTAACCACTTTCTTTGGTTTAAAAGATGATCTCACATGTTTGCACTTTGCACACTCTTGACAGAGCTGGTCTGCCACATATTTGATGTTAGGTAAACCTATCACCAAATCTTGTGTTCTCAACTTGTTGAGCAAAGTGAAGCTAACATGTCCTAATCTTTTATGCCAAAGCCATTGGTCATCCTCTACAACACTAAGGCAAAGGGCACTGTTCTGTGGAATTTGACTTAAGTATGTAATATACACATTATTATGCCTTGTTCTTTCACAGACTAGTTCCCCTGTCTTAGGGTTCACTATGTGACAAGTGTTTGATTCAAAATTCACTATATTTCCCTTGTCACATAGTTGAGATATGCTCAAAAGGTTATGTTTCAAACCTTCTACATAGTAAACATTGTCAATTGCTTGGGAGAGTGACTTACCAACCTTACCTACTCCTTTGATAAGTCCTTTGCTATTGTCACCAAATGTCACGTGCCCTCCCTCGAATGCAGTGAGTGAAAGGAATTGTTCTTTATCCCCGGACATGTGTCTTGAGCAACCACTGTTCAAATACCAATATGGCTTTCCTTTCACTTGTACCTGCACAAGCAAGCTAAAGTTTAGTTTTAGGAACTCATACCAGCTTGGGTTCCTTGTTCTTTGAAACATTCTCAATCTTGACCTTCCTAACCCACACTTGTTGGGTGTAAGTTTTGTTCTTTTTGTCATGCTTCCTTTTGGTGAAAGATTTGTTAGTAACATGACCACTCTTACCACAGTAGGTACAAACATGCATATCCTTGGCAAATATATACTTGCCTTTCTTGAATTCATCCAACCATGTGTTATCTCTGCCTAGAACAGTTGTAGAACTAGATCCAGAATACCCTAAACCAAAGCTTTGAGAATTTCCAGGTTGGGATGTGAGGATGTTTAGGGTTTTCTGAGCATCTAACATTTTGTTCAATTGGTTCATACAATCTGTTAATTCATTCTCCTTGTTCTCAAGCCTCTTAAGTTGAACTTCATTTTGTTTCTCAAAAGATTTTAAATCAAGTCTAGTTTTTTGAAGTTCATCCTGTAGTCTTGAGACCAGGGAGGGATCTGGTTCGTCACTGGTCTTCTTGATGTTTTCTTATTTTAGTAAGATGAGTTCAGCCTCAAGATCACATATCTTACCTATGCACTCATCATGTAAAACATCCAAAATTTCATCAAAGGCAGTGGGAGAACCAGTCTCTTCAGAAACCTTAAGATCACCATGTTCCTTGTGTAAATCTTCAAGTTTTTCAATTAAGTGGTCATATGCAAGTATGACATCAGATTTACTCAAGGTAGATGTGTCTTTTAGCAGTTCAAAGTTTGAACTATGTGTAATGAACTTCTTGAGCTCATTAAACCCCTTTTCAATTTTTTTAAAAAGTTCATCCTCTTTAGGGACTGGTTTTGAGTTTAATGTCTCAAGCTCCATTCTTTGCTGATCTGCTGTTATTTCAAGTTCAGAAATTTTTTCTTTAAGTTCTTCACAAATAAGCTCAAGTTCAGCAGATCTAGCACCACATATTTCATAATCTCGAACTGTTTCTTTTAGTTTCTTTTTGTTGTTCTGGTAGGCATACCCAACACTAACGCATTGATCAATGGTGAACTCAAGATAATCAAGTAATTCATCTCTATCTAGATTATGCATATTTCCCTTAATATCATTAAAACATACCTGGTTGTCATCTGAAGTGCTTCCACCAGCCATGAGACAGAGAATCTCTTTTTATTCCGAATAGACCTCAGACTGGTCTGTGCGTGTGAAAGCAGTAAGACAGAGATTTGCTTCTTCTTCATCTTCCTCATTCTCTGTTTCCGAATCTCCCCATACTGCAGCCAACATAGCTCTTTTGAAAACCTTCTTCTCAGCCTGGACTACAGGATTTCCCTTGGGATTTTTCCATGTTAGACACTCCTTGATTCTGTGCCCCACTTCAGCACATTTAAAGCAACCAGCATTGGAACTGGTTTTCCTGAACTACCCAGAACTGTTTCTTCCTTTTGCAAACTTACCCTTGGACTTTGTCCTAAGGTATTTTTCAAATCTTCTGGCCATAAGACTGATATCATCTTCATCTTCCTCAGATTCCTCTGCTTTGAGGACCATTTCCTTGGTTTTTGAGCTAGATTCTGCCTTTGAATCTACCAACATTTCATGAGTCATCAAGGAACCAATAAGTTGTTCTAAAGATACTGTGGTCAGATCCTTTGCTTCTTGTATGGTTGTAACCTTGGGCATCCACTTCCCTGAAAGGCTTCTTAAAATTTTCCTCACCAACTCTTCACTTGAGAAGGTCTTCCCTAATGACTTAAGTTCATTTACAATGGTCATGAACCTTGTAAACATGTCCTTTATGATTTCTTCCCTAGTCATCTCAAAGACCTCATACTTTGACATGAGCATGTCAATTTTCGACCTTCTCACTTCAGAGTTACCTTCATAGGCAAGCTCTAGTGTATCCCATATTTCCTTTGCAGAAGAGTAGGCTAGAATTCGATTTACCTCACATTCTGCAATTCCTTGTTGAACAAGTGACATTGCCTTTGCATTCTTCTCTAGCTTCTTATAATCTTCACTTGTGTACTCTTCTTCTGACTTTGGAACTGTGAGCCCTTCTCGATTCTTCTTGTGGATGAACGTGGGTCCATTTTTAACAATCATCCAGCATTCATAATCTATCCCAATGATAAGATTTTTCATGCAATTCTTCCACCAAGAGTAGTTAGTGCCATTGAACCTAGGGAGTCTGGAACTGATTGATTCTTGAGTAGACATCTTCTTGCTCCTCTAGGTAGTTAACCTTTTGAGAAGTTAGGCTCTGATACCAATTGTAAGTTTAATGTATACTCAAGAGAGAGGGGGGTTGAATTGAGTATGTGTGTTTTTTCAATCGTTTTCAAAGTTTGTTTATCTTTTTGTGAGAACAACGATAGAACAGTAAATAAAGAGTAGGGACACAAGGATTTAACGAGGTTCGACTTCTAAACAAGCCTACGTCCTCCACTCTCTCACCAATATTATTAATCAACTCTGAATAATAACAAGGTTACACACTCAATTAAATGCTACAACTGTGTAACACTTAATTCCCCAACTGTTAACTCTAACAGTTCACTCAGTGTTCACAGAACACTCCCCAACCACTTCCCTCTAAGTGGTTCAAATATTACAAACTTAAATCACCGTAAGTTTTCTCTTAAAGATGGATATGGAGATAGTTTTGCTCTAAGGATAGACTCTCAGAAAATATGACTTGGTTTTCTTTGGAGAGCAAAAGTCTTCTAGGGTTTTTTCAAAAGATTGTTTATATAGGCAAGGAAAAAAACGTACCCTAGAAGTGTGCTTGGAGACTTGCCTAAATTGTGCAAACAAGCTCAGCTGACACAATTGCAAAGACACCTATTTCAGACCTTTGTCTCCTTCCACTACATGTAGTGGAAAGTACACTAGAGTCCAAAGAAGTACATTGCAAAGCTGATTTTTTGAATCAATTTGGCAGATTTCCAAACCATATGTGATCAACATTTTTCAAATAAATTTTCAAAAATATTTTTGAACACGAAAATTGGTACGGATCACTTAAGTGCACGTGCGTAATACTGAGGTCTGTTCCCACAGTGGTCTCAGTACTACAAAGTCTACATCTGGCAAAGAGAATTGTTCCAAGCTTGTTCTTTGTCTGTTCTTAGCTTGTTCTTGGCTTGTTCTCTTTACTGGATATAAACTTAAAATCTTTTTGCTCTTTACTTAGAAACACAAAGAATATTTTCCTAAGTCTATTTTACAAGAAGATCCTAGAAGTACAAAAATTAAAAGACTTCAAGCTCTTGACTTCTGATTCTTCAAGTATCTCAAGGTCTTCAGATTTGCCTTGAAGAGTTCTCACTTGAATTAACCTGTTCAATTACAAACATGCATAACAATCAAGTATAGAGAACTGGTTTGTCATCCATCAAATCAAACATGGTTCAACATATGCCTAAGTAATGACCACCACTCCTGAAATAGCTACTCGAGTTTCACTAATCCAGATGACAACATATCTTAGGACAACAACTACCCCACGATCGAACACAATGTAGCGGCTACGCCTTAACCCAAAATAGCTACTCGTGTTTCACTAAGTTAGGCGACCGTTTTCGAAAAAAATTTCGACAGCATAACGACACGATCATCAAGACCGATAACAAAGTCCAAAACGTGGATTTCAAGAATCCAATCCCAAAAATCAAGAAAATCACGAAAATCAAGATTTCGAAATAACCAATCAAGAAATGACAAAACCTATCAATAACCTTTTCAAGATTTACCAAGAATGTCCAAAAATCATAAAAAACGTTCAAGATTCATCAAGAAAGATCAAGAATCATCACGATTTCAAAACAAACTAATTACTAACTCAAGATTTTCAAGAAAACTATCAAAAACGCAAAAGAAAACTAGTACAACGAATCTTTTCCAAAGATTAAAACTAATCAACATAATTCACTCAAAATCTATATATAAAATCATACGAATATCAAGGAAATCAATCATACATTTAACATAACATAACTTTGAAATATACGCATGAATTCTAAAACTAATCATCATAAGAATTAACATAATCCGAACAAGATTAATAGGAAAATCATTTAAAACATCATCATCATCATCACACGGTCATCCTCATCATTATCATGATCAAAGTTGAACAACCATTAATCATATGAAAATTCTAATTAAAACCATCATCACACATGAATTCATGTACTAAACGATATCATAATCATGAAATCAATTTCAATCCTATGTTATACTAGGTGATTAACTACCCAAATTTAAATGTGATATTCTAGTTACCTCGATAATCGATACGCCAAAACACAAAGCAAAACAAGCAAGAACATGATTCCGAGATACGAACACTACATAACCTAAGTATTCGAACCACACAGTCTTCAACCACGAACACCACCACGACTCACCCACACGAGCACGATCTATGCCTCAAACAAGGGCACCACGAGACTCACACGGACCACCACTCAAGCACACACGCCAACACAATCATCACCACCATGAACCACCACCACGCTCGAGCCAACACGACCCACTCAAATCATGAACCCAACATGACGAACACAAGCCACCCACACGAGTCTTCAAAGTCACGAACCAACTCGGAAACGTACGCAAACCCGAAATCTAGGATGCAAACTTTGAAGTTTATGCAACTAAAATGAGTATGAAATTCAATGTAATTTGAATCTTGAAAAATTTGGAACAAAAGGTGGCAAAATTTGATGATGGTAATTAGCCAAAAATGGCGTGTGAAATGGAGGATTGTGTTTGTTTTTAATTGTGCAAATAAGGATGATCAAATGGACAAATATTCTTAAGTTCACAAGGGTCATCTATTTATAGATGTGTCCAATTGTGAACACAAAGCAAGTGGCAAGGGAAATGCGAAAGAGGGGGACGGTTAAGGGGGAATGAAATGGGTTAATTTGTGCAAGTTGCCCAATTACACATGGACATGCTCATGCATGATTAATTTTGGACTTGGCCTAAAATTAAATAATTAAAATTAAAATAACCCAAAACTAATTAAACACACAAAATCAAGCATGAAAATCAAACTCAAAATTTTGGGCTATTACAGGCGGGGTAGGTAGCTCCACCTGCTCATGAAGCTCTTCGTCATTCGAAGCATCACCCAATTCTGGAGAAGCATCACCCAATTCTGGAGTATCATGAGGTTCTTGATCGATCAACACTATTATTATGATCAAAATCTGGTACATCACCAATATCATTTGGTTGTACCTCCTCAACATCATCATCCGTTGAATGAAGATAATCATGTGTTGGATGTTCATCAGAAATAGAAGTATGAATACAAGAAGCATTAGTAATTATCATTTCATCAAATACATAATTTTTTTTTATCAAATCAAATACATAATTAATATGCACATTAAAACCCACTAGTCCACTTCAACATCCTAAATAAAAGACCAATCATAATGACAATTTATTCCATACAATTACATAATTAACTTTGAAATATTTAGCATTAAAAAACAAGAAGAAAAAAAAGATCATAATTACAAGTTTAAAACTTATATAACTATATACTCAATACTCGTGCGCTTATATTAGAAAAAACGGATCCGCGGATCCGGATCCGATGTAGAGATCCGGATCTGGATCCGCATTTCCTCAACGGATCCGGATCCGTGCGGATCCAAAATATGAAGATCCATATCCTTAAAAACGGATCTGGATCCGCGGATCCGAGGCGGATCCAAGATCAATTGCCATCTCTAAATATGACCTAACCCAACAATGCTTGCCGAGCTATGAAATCACTAGCTTGTTAGTTCATGAAGTACTCTCTTCGAGGAACACAATGGTATGAAGCAATTGAATGTACTAACCACTCAATGTCTAACTATCAACATGATGACACTCATTAGTTGTACAAGTCAAAGTAACATCATCGCCACTCTTAAAATCTATTGTTGCGGTGTTTTTTTCATCTCCCTCTTTATGTGAATTGACATTCTTTAGCCTTTGTTCCCTTTTGAAGCGGAAACAATACTTCTTGATATGATTAGGTTTCTTGTAATAGTTGCATGTAGTCATATTTCTCCAATCATTGGATTTGAACCTACTGCTTGAGTTACCACGACCTTTGGGACCCCTACTCCCATCTCATTTATTCTGATTTCTTCATTAAACATATTTTTTTATTAACAACAAGAGCTTGTGAATTGTTAACTCCATTCCATCTTATTTCCTTCGATTGCTTCATTAAACATGCTATTTTTTTTGTCATATTAGAAGTTAACACACCATCCGAAGTAGAGTTACTAATAGTCACAAACAAGTTCTCCCAAATATCTAGCAAAGAACTTAACAAGAACAAAGCCTGCAACTCATTATCAAGAACAACCTTCATATATAGTAGTCAACTTGTTAACAATATCCTGAAAGTCACTAAGATGCTCAGAAACATACTTTCCCCTTCAACATCAAATTAAAAGTCTTTTAATCAATGAAGCTTTATCATGAGCGATCTTCCTTTCATAAAGACATTCCACTTCTTCCACAATCATAAGGGTAGGACACTTATGACACATGATTGAATATGCTAATATCAACCCATTGCCTAATCGTCCCCAAAGTCTTCCTATTCAAATTTTCCCAATCCTTATCTTCCTTATATGGTTTCGATGGTTTAGAAACACTCCCATCCGGATTAGTGACAGATTCAATTCAAACAGATCCTCGCATTATAACAAGTCTTTCATCATAAGTGTCCAAATTGAATAATTAGTTGATCTCAATTTAACCATTGAGCTACTACGTATACTACTCGACTCCATAATGTGAGTAAAGTAACCACGGTTCTGATACCAAGTTGTAGGGATCGGCAGAGGTCACTTCGACACTCACAAAATTACAAACTCAAGACAACCAACAAAATATCCAAACCAATCAACCCAAATTATCACAAATATCAATCAACTAAGGAAAACCGTCTTATATGTGGACAACAATATTGTAGTAGCAAAACAACAATAATAAGCGGAAGAAAAGTGCAAACAACACACATAAATTATACGGGGAAAACCCCTTTGATATGAAGGATAAAAACCATGAAACCTCTTGAGGAGTGCACCCTTAATCTTCTCTTATTGATAATTGAGGGTAAAATAAAGCCAAATCATTCTACACAAGGTTTACATACCCACCAACTGTAGGAGCCACGGTCAACTCCCCACTTTCTTGCTTCCCCCTCCTTTCACCACCAAGGGGCCATTTTAGACCTAGGTGTGTTGGCGATAGGAGGGAGAATGAACTTGTTAGAGGGAAGAAAACATTAACGAAAAGGTCAATATTAGTAGGAGTCACCAATGAGTTTTTAGGAATTAAACTCATAAACTAGTATTTAGATCAATAAACAAATGGGACAAAATTTAGGAACGAATCTGAATAGCATGATTTTGTCCCTTCGATTCCATGGGGATGACTCCAAAAAATGTTCATTCGATTCCATGGGGATGACTCCAAAAAATGTTCATTCAAACCAAAGTTATATGAAAATATTCATTCAGGGGCAAAGGTACTAATATGACGGAATGCGTCATATTAGCCCGTAGGTGGCCTTTACTAATTTCTCTCAATTGAAAATATACAAGTTATATGAAAAACAAAATAATCATTTTTTTAAAGAAAATCAGCAATAAAAATTTTCGATGCTAATAAATTAGCGTTGAAGTTTAAAAAACTCTCACAAATCAACGTTTAAGTATAAAAGACGCTAACATGTCAGCGTTTAAGTGTATGATATGCTGATATATCAATGACTCAGACAAATACTCGTTGATAGATCAGCGTATAGAATAATTTATCGCTGACTATTTGTTAATCAAAGTTAACCCATTAATAAAATATGCAACAAAATTAATAATAATAAATAAACTATATATAAAATTACTCACATATATACAAAGAAAATTAATTAATTTTAGACTCTCAGAAAACTTACCAGTTCGCGTTCGAAGACTTTTCTTTGAGTGTTTGGTTGAACAAAATTTTTCCCTAGTATAAAGAATTAATGAAAAATAAAACTAATTTGTAAACTATAAAAGAATTTGAAAGAAAGAAGTGTTATGGAGTAGAAAATTGTAGTAGGGAGTGGGAAGAAGGAAAAAAATCATGTCCCCTCTTAATGAAATTTGGGGGGTTTCTATAACAAAGCAGAGCAACGATTAATTTTGGAAGACGCTGATAAATTAGCCTAGCATATCAATTAACGCTAATTTACCAGCGTTTAATATCAATTAATGCTAATTTACCATCGTTTAATATTAATTAACGCTGATTTGTCAACTCATAAAACGAATTTTTTTATAAGAATCAGGGATGATTATATATTATCACTGATATATTCAGTGAATCAAGTTTATATTCGCCGGCAAATCAGTGAGTATAAGATATATTTGATGATTAGTCAGCAATACTAACTTATGCTCGCTAACGTTCAATTTTTCAATAATCGTAAAGTTTGATTTGTAACTCCAAATGGAACATGTAATATATCATTTTGAAGCTCTTTCAACCTACTATATGACTATTGATTGTAGTCATATTTTAATAAGGCTTAATAATGTCCAATAAAACACAATTACTACTCAATCCTTTAGAAAAGTGAGTTTATTAATATCATCATCGAGTCTTTACTCGGGACAAGGGACTAAATTTTGTGTCAACACCAACAATCACCAAATAATAAGAGAACAATAATTGAGAAACAAAGTGGAGAAAAATCACCCAAAACAACAGGTCTGTCCAGAGACGACTGCGACCAAATGAAAGTTCTAACCAACAACCCAACAGTCCAAAATGAAGCCTTAGATGTCTCCAACAAACTTCCAAAATTTGAGGAAGATCCAATGGTGCAATTTTTGGCAACGCCTAATTACTGAAGGCTACCCTGAGAAATGCGAAAATTGGAAACTTTCCTCTCTTCTCTTTCTTTCTTTTGTTTTTGTTTTTTTAAATCTTCCAATTTGATATTAATAATCAACTACTCCCTCCGTAACGAATTACTAGCAACAATTTCTATTTTTAGGTGTAACAAAATACTTGCAACAATTTTTTCCAATTTCATTTTATTCCTTTTCTGGTAAAAAAAACAACACAATACCCCACTTAATTTTCTCTTTCTTGTTTTTCTCTCTCTTACTTTTATCATATTACCACATAATACCCCATTTACTTTTCCTTCTCTTACTTTTCTCTCTCTTACTTTTATCATTATACCACCTAATACCACTATTACCTTATTTCACCTAGGAATATGTGCTAGTACAAATGTTGCTAGTAATTCGTTACGGAGGGAGTACATAACACTTCAAAGGACTTCTTTTTCAAGTCATAAAATAAGTCCAATTAAGACTTAACCACAATAAGCAACAATGTAAAACGCTAATAAATTTGGCACATTAACAAAGACCAAAACAAAACACTTTTTACCAATAACTGGGTTGAACCCCATAACAAAAATTATTATACGTGTGTAGTACGGATTGTGATATTTTTTTATTAATAATTTTTTAATCAGTATACGATTATTGTTTAGTGATATTATAATAATGTTCATATTTGAAAATTAAAAGTGATTATTTGAACCAACGAGTAATATGTGAGAGAGATTAAAAATTGATGTTCATGTAAAATTTGGATATCAATTTTCACGAAAAATTTAAAACTATAATTTTAAGAAACTTAGTTTTGGTCCCCCATCCATCTAATTCAACATTTTCTCCACAATGTAAATAATTTTACGTTAAATTTCCATCATTTTCTCCACAATGTAAATAATTTTAAGTTAAATACTTCCTCTGTCCCCATTTACTTGTTACATTATCTTTTTCACACCTTTTGAGACACAACTTTAAATAAAAATATCTTTAACTATATATAATAAAAAATTATAAAAATTATATATTTGAAAAGTACATGTTGAGACGAATTAAACTAGATTCATCATGACTATGTTTTTTCTTACGTATATTAAATTAAATAAAGTCAAAGATCATATGTGAACAGTGCCCAAAGTCAATTTGGGGCAAGTAAATTGGGACAGAGAGAGTATATGTGTCATGCTTATGGTACACTATAATCAAATTTGAACTTCTCCACGTCAAAAAAATAAATAAATAAATAAATAATTTTCTCAAGTAATTGGCCTCTTTAATTTAATTACTCCGGCCAGTATAAATTTTGGACCCACTTGCTTCCCATGATTGACGGAAGGCAATCAGCCAATACAGCGATCATGATTTGTGTGAGCTTCTGATGCTTTTCTCTTCACTGCAAATTAAAATTTCAAATGATTTGTTATTCACTAAATTAAATTATGCATGCAACGTGTCACCATGTCTTGTAAATCCTTCACTAACTTGAAAATGTTCCTTCTTTGAAAATGTATAATATAATATAATATAATATAATATAATATATACAACTCCATAGCATAAAATTTTATTTTATTACAATGTTACGTGTTACTCGTGGACTGCATGGGCCATTGTATAGGCTATCAAATTCTTATACAATGTGTCAAAAGCTGACTTGATATCTAAATCCGACTTGTACTCGACCTTAAATTAATTTGCACCGATGTTGAATCGATAATTTACCATTCGAATTGATTTGAATTGAATCGAACTTGATAGTGACTTGATAATTATCCAATATAATCCGATTTTAAATAAATAAGTAAATGTTCAACCCAGCCCATTTATAATTGCTTATGATTCCCAAATCAATAGCTCACACTCAATTTATTAATTAGCCAGACAACATACACTGATATTATTTGGTTCTAACAAAAATTAGTATTCAGTTGAATATTTTTAATACAATTAACTGATTGGTGTAAAAGTGATTAGGTTATAATAAATGAATAAAAAAAATTACTAAATAATTTTTAAATATTCTAACTTGATCCAAAAATTTAAATGTCAAAAACGAAGGAAGTAATATAAGTTTATAATACAAGAAATCGTTGTCATATTGGATAAAAGTGGTTCAAAGTTAATATTATATGAATGTTATTCGCAATTAATAATGAAATAAACTCACTTGAAATTTACATTATCAAAATACTTCATCCGTTTCTTTTCAAATGAAATGATTAAACTTTTTTTTCTCTAGTTTATTTCAAATTATTGCATATAAAAGGAAATGGAGGTAGTAGAACTTTTATAAAATTGATATCATCCGATCTAAAACTAATAAATACAAGCTTTAATTTGTCCAAAATTGATAAGAACCTGAATAATATTTTCTTCAAACTCCAAATGGTTTGATCTGAACTTCAATTTTATCTGACCGAAAATAGATTGATCCGAACATGAACTAAATCTGAAAATTGAAAGCCTAGCGATGACTCAGAACTGAAAATACCTATATCTGGTAAAATCAAATCATTGATCTAAACTGACATAACGTGTATCCAATCAATATGAATCAATCTGTCATGAGCCCACCTAAAACTCATGTGAATGACTAATTTTACAGGACTAAAATAATAAAAATTTGGGGGCAATGAATACTGATCATGTTATTTTATACGGTTTTTTCATCAGGTACCCCTGAATAATTTTAAAATGTATGGGGTACCCCTATGTTTTAACGAATGCACCAAATGCCCTTGAGTAATTCACAAAATGCACTTAATGTCCTTAATGGGTAACTGGCGTTAATTGGCTGTCAAATTATTTAACTATTAAACCCCTTAAGTTAACCCAGTTCATATATTTGGTCGTCGATACTGATATTCCTATTTCATCTGCTCTGCTCTTACGCTCCAAAATCAAAACCCAAATAAAACCCCTAGTAATCCCCAAAAAAATGGGAAAAAACCCTAACATCATTCTTTGTCTTTTCATTTACTCGATTTTTTTGGAAAATATTGATTAGTAAGGGTATTCAGTGAATAAATTATCAGGAACACTAACGGATTTTGATTAATAAGGGTATTCACACTACAAGATTCCGTGTTTTTAACGTCCGCCAATGGCGGACGTTAAATTAGCGGATTGCGGATGCTAATTAAATTAGCGTCCGCCAACAGACGTTAAACCATTGTCGGACATTTTTTAGTCGTTAAATAAGCGGACGTTAAAAATTTAACGTCCATTTTTTAAAATTAACGTTCGCTTGAACAGACGCCAAATAACGTCAATTAGCGTCCGCCACTTAAGGCCGACGTTAAATATGAGAAAACGGACGATAATTATATTTCATGAATTAAAAAAAAAAAAAAAAGAAACCAGCTTTTACGCTGGTTTGAATTTGTGCATTAATTTGCATTTTTTTTTTGTAGGTATACTTGGAGATTTTTTTGTGTGGAATTCTTCTAGATAAATTGCAATTATAAAATACAAATCAAACATCATATTATTTTTATTAACACAATTAAAACAACAATCAAATACAACATTAAAGCCACAAACTTCAATTTCAAAAATCTAACTAAATCAAATACACTTAAAACCCAAAAAAAATATGATAAACCTAAAATAAAATACACCTTACAAAGATACAACCAACCACTAATAAATGTGAAAGGAAAAAAAAGCAAAAGATTTATGGACAGAAAAAATAGATTTCCATTATTCTTGAGCTAATCTTCAAAACTCAACCTGCAACCAAAAATGAAAATAAATAAATGAGATTCAGTCATATATTTCCAAACCCAAACCAACCCAAAAAATAGATCAAATGAACAGATCTTTTACCCCCAATAATTAAGACCAAAAGAACATATCTTATAGCTCCAAAAAAAATAAGGAAAAAAAATGATAGATGAATAAAATTTCTCAAAAATCAAACAACATTAAAAAACAGAAAGTAAAAAAATTAGAAACTGCAACAAAAAAGAAAACAAAACGAAAATCAAAAGATAAAAATATGGAATATTATGAACAGAAAAAAAAAAACCCAAAAACTTGAGTGAGATTTTCGAAAATCATAGGGGTTCCCCATACATTTTACAAATTACTCAAGGGTATTTGGTGCATTCGTAAAAATATAGGGGTTCCCCATGCATTTTGAAATTAGTCAGGAGTATGTGGTGAAAAAACCGTATTTTATATGATCTGATGATTAATGGGGCACTAACGACCAACACGTACAAAAGGGCAACGTTAAAAAATACACAAAGGGCTTGTTTACTTCAGATTAAATTCAGTTCAGTTCAGTTCATCTTTATTAAGTACAGTTTTGTTCTGTTCAGTTCAGGTTTTTTCAATAATTTTACTAATTATTTTCTATTATATTATTTAAGTAATAATAATGATAATGATAACTAGAGGTGTCAAAAATTGATACGACCCGCTAACCCGACACGAAATTGACCAGTTATTAATGTGTTTAGGTTGAGGAGTTTGACCCGTTTAAATAAGCGAGTCAACCCAACATGACCCGTTTATTAAACGGGTCGGGTTAGGGTCAAAGAATTAAACTCGTTTATGTAAAAAGGTTGACACGAACATAATTAACCGAATTAACAAATGCCCATACTAACTAGTTAGTGTGATGAAAATGTCAAAGAAATAGAATTAGTAGTTTCAAAAAACAACATAGCTTCATCAAATTCATAATACATACTAACCATGATATAAACCTAAAAAAGGGCTTATTTTTTTTTTGCTAACCATGTCATCAAAAAATTACCCATAACCCAAATATAAATATTAAAAAAAAAAAAAAAAAAAAAAAAAAAGAACATATTGAACCTTATGATGCTAAACCGGAGACTTCTTTGCTGACTTTGAACTTGGTTATGGTTCCTTGCATTGTGCTTTCCTTTTCTTTGCTTGTGATGACCTAGGCTCCTAGCAGTAGCAGCTTGTTGTTTTGACTTTGAATTAACTCCCCCCTTTGCAAGTTCATATGTTATGGCCAACTTCTTTGCATATATTGCTACACCTAACAGCGCTATGCCTTTTTCCAGTCTTCTTATCAAATCTTCCTCTCTTTCTTTGCTTAGGTTGGATGTGGGAGTAATAGATTAGTTTGTAATTAAGATGTCCCTTTCTAGTATATATTCTGATACATAATCCTTAATTAGCTGCAAATCTTTGATCATAAATGATCCTCAAAGCATGTTTGCAAGGCACTATTAAGGAATAATAGTATTTAAAATACAATCACATCAAAGTTTCGTTATTAAAAGTACATAACACATGAAACAAGACCTACCTTGAAACCCATAAACTCTACCTTGATCAAAGAATGGATCGCACATGCCTTGAAACTCTAAAATTTAGTACAAAGAAGCAGGGGGGCTTATGTTTCAAGCAGAGTCATTATTGGAATAGAGCTCTCATGGGGGCTTAGGTTTATATTGCTGGGTATATGCTTCCTTGGTAGTTAGTTTGGTTTCTTTGGGTGGTTGTGCCCTTCTGTTTTTTAGAGGGGTGGATGTTTGGTTGTAGAGAGCCTCTTGAGGCTTGCCTTTTTGGGCTTTTGATTTATATATGATTCTTACCTTTTCTACAAAAAAAACAATGATATAAACTTGAAAATTAAACTACACAGAATTAGTCATCAAAAACTAAACATAATCTAATAAAAAAATTAAATTAAATAAATAATTAGATTATGACTTATAATCACAAAGTTTACAAGGTTTTGATCCACAAAGGAATAGAGCACAAAAGGGACTCAATGAGGGATTTCTTATTCATAATTCAGCAAAAGACCATCATTATGAGGCTCATTAGGAATATATATAATAAGCGATAAAACCTAATAAGATGATCATTCTAGTTCCTTACGGCCCGTTTGTTTGTTGGTAATAAATTATGGTAATGGTAATAAATTTATAGTGTAATTTCGTTAAGGAGAAACCTTATAATCTCCATGGAAAAAAAAAATTCATTCCCAAACTTCAATTTTCTTCTTATTTTTCATTCTTATCCATTACCATTGGGGAGGGTGGTATTTGATGGGAATTGATATTTGTGGAGAAATTTAGATAAATTGGAGCTAAGGTAGCACCACCATGGGAATGGATTTTGATTTCTCTTTCAAATTTAGTTATAAATTCATTCCCATTACAATGATTTATAATCAGTTACCAAACGGGTCGTTAATGTAAGTAAAAGTACGACCAAAATTAAACCATCATTAATTAGCAAAATTGATAGCAGGACCTGCACAACCGTGCAGTTGAAGTATGCACGACCGTGAATTATGAGGCCTCGAGTCAATTCCGATTAGAAGATTTTTTGTTTTGGGTCGAGTCGGGTTGGATTTGAGTTTCTGCCAAATAAATTTAAAGGAATTAAGAATCAAGATTGCACACTTCAATGGTCAGGTAATTTGGGTCAAGTTGGGGTCGATCGAGTCGAGTCAAATTCGGGTACATAAAATTATATGAGTCCGGGTAAGTTTCGAGTCTAGGGTCGGATGATTTGAGTTGGATCACTTTTGCCACCTCTACATCCCACATACCTACAACCAAACCAAAAACAAAATACTACAAGTCTGTATTACAACTTAAAATTGAAATCAAGCTAAAGAGAGCAAAGTTAAAACCATGGAAGTGCCATGCAATTAACTTAGTCCGTTACCAATGAAGGTTGGTTCAAGTGGTAAGCGACTTGATACCGCTTAAGGAGGGGCTCGAGTTCGAGCCCTACTTTATGCAGAAACCTTCATTGGGAGACTCACCCATCACAAGCCAGGTGCGCAACCCGAGTCGGATCCGGATGTAGTCGGGGTGTTAGTAACTCCCGGTGAACCGGGTGGGCATACTCAAAAAAAAAAACAAACTTAGTCGGTCGAGTTTGTTGGGATATTATAACCAACTGAAAGGATAATTATAACAACCTTTTATTATATATAGTTGAATTGTTTTCATTCTAATGAAGGGGTATGGTTGCCTGGTTGGTTTCATGTGGGAGAAGATTGCATTCTATCATGACCTTATGTCTTTCCATAAATATAGAAACGTGTTTGCATATGTTTAAAAAAAGAAAAAAAAATTATTGCATTAGTTAGAGCACTCTTAACAATGAACAAAAAAAAAGGTTTGTAAAAACAAACCATTTATTTTTGTTCTTAACAATGAACAAATAAATTGTTCATCATGAACAATTGCCCATGAGTTCGTCCTGACGAACTGATGAACGAATGGTTCATCTTCCACATCAGCACACTTTCTTTCTTTTTTTTTTGCTGAAATTCAGCCAAAACGCGTCGTTTTGGCCTTCTTCCAGCCAAAACGACGTCGTTTTGGCTGAATTTCAGTCAAAAAAAAGAAGTTTGACGCGGGCCGCGTGTCCGCTGCAGAACGCGACACGTGGCCCGCTCTCAGCCAATTAAAAAAAGCTAGTGTGTATATTTTTGTGGATCTAATTTTAACACATACATTAATTTAAAAAAAAAAAAAAAATCACCAAAATTCATAATTTTTTCTCCTCTTTAAATAGACACCCATATTGCCATATTTTATTTTAAAAAAAAAATCACCCTTTTTCCATATAATTGTTTCTCCAAAAATAATCTAAGTAGTGTGCTTTGTTCTTTACTCCAAACCACCTTGATCATCTTATTCATTTTTTTTCAATAATATCATGAATCCAAATAATCCTAATACTAGCAGAAAGGGTAATTCGAAAAGAAAATCACAAAAAAATACTTTGCAAAATCCACATATTTTACCCCAAAATCAACAAAATTTCCCACAAAATTCATCTCTAGCTTGGCAACAATTTCCAAACCAAACAATACCACCAAATTGGCAAAAAATCCCAAATCAACCAATGTCACAAGTTTGGCAACAATTCCCAAATCAGCCAATGTCACAAAACTATCAACAATTTTCAAATACTCCACTGTCACAAAATTGGGAACATTCCCCAAATCAATCATTGTCACAATATAGCAGTGGTTTTAATTCGTTTGCTCATCCAGCCCCCGGTGGAGCCGGGAGCACCAATGAAAATTATGGTGTGGATGAGTCTGATGAAGAAGATGGTGATGAGGAAGATGCATTTGACCCTCTTTTATCACAACAAAACTTTACACAACTTCTGTCACAACAACCCATCGATCTCACCCCAAATATCAGAGAAAATCAATCAGAGAAAAGAAGCTGGTCTAGATCAGAGACCACTGCTCTTATTTCGGCATACATGAACACAAGCACAGATACGATTATAGGTACTCAGCAGAAGAAGGGGGTATTTTGGGGTAGGGTTTTGGAAGCATACAATGCAGCTAGAGAAAACAGTGAAGAGGAAATTTCTGAAAGAACTGCTAGTAGTTTGAAGGGGCGGTGGATAAGAATATCAGATGCGGTTTCGAAGTGGTGCGGAAGCATGGACAAGGCACGGGCTAGGAAGAGTAGTGGGAAAAATGAAGATGATGTGCTCGCAGAGGCTAATGCAATCCATCAACACTCGTTTGGAAAATTTGGTTTCTATGACGAGTGGGTGTTACTTAAAAAATGGGACAAGTATCGCTCTATCTTGGATCAGCAGTTTGGCAAACCACAGCGTGGTCGTCCATCTAAAGAACCTGCATTGAACGACTCCTTAGGGAGCGGTAGTAGTGGGAAGAGAAGAAGGGACGAGGGCGACGGTTCAACACCAAATACACCCACTAGTGGTTTTCAGGATGATGAATTTGTACCTCGCCCTGAAGGTGTGAAAAAGGCAAAGTCAAGGCTTAAGGGGAAGGAGCCAGCAAATACTGCACTTGATTCTTTTGGTGAAAGACTGCAACTATATGGTGAGATTCAAAGTAGTAAACTTGAATTGGAAAAACAGAAGGAAGCTAGGAAGAAGAAGAAAATTGAGTTGGAGGAGAGAAACATGCAAATGCAACAAATCAAAATGAATTGGGAAATGCTCCAACAATTAAGTGCTAAACAAGATCGGACACCATGGGAGGAGAATATGATGCAACAACTTCAAAGTTACCTTGAACAATATAGGGGTTTTTAATTTTTTATGTTTAATTATGTTTATTTATGTTTAATTATGTTTAATTATGTTTAATTATGTTTATTTATGTTTAATTATGTTTAATTATGTTTAATTTGATCGGTATTTTTCAGAACCCATGTGACTTTTTGTCACCATACAATTTACTTTACTTTAATCAGAACCCATGTGACTTTTTGTCACCATTGAATTACACTTTGCTTTAATCAGAACCCATGTGACTTTTTGTCACCATTCATTTATACTTTGCTTTAATCAGAACCCATGTGAATATATTTTTCAGAATTTACTTTAATCAATCAGCACCCATGTGACTATCTCTCATCATACAATTTACTTTACTTTAATCATAACCCATCTGAATAACTGTCACCATACAATTTACTTTACTTTAATCAGAACCCATGTGACTTTTTGTCACCATTGAATTACACTTTGCTTTAATCAGAACCCATGTGACTTTTTGTCACCATTCATTTATACTTTGCTTTAATCAGAACCCATGTGAATATTTTTCAGAATTTACTTTAATCAATCAGCACCCATGTGACTATCTCTCATCATACAATTTACTTTACTTTAATCATAACCCATCTGAATAACTGTCACCATACAATTTACTTTACTTTAATCAGAACCCATGTGACTTTTTGTCACCATTGAATTACATTTTGCTTTAATCAGAACCCATGTGACTTTTTGTCACCATTCGTCATTTATACTTTGCTCTAATCAGAACCCATGTGAATATTTTTCAGAATTTACTTTAATCAATCAGCACCCATGTGACTATCTCTCATCATACAATTTACTTTACTTTAATCATAACCCATCTGAATAACTGTCACCATACAATTTACTTTACTTTAATCAGAACCCATGTGACTTTTTGTCACCATTGAATTACACTTTGCTTTAATCAGAACCCATGTGACTTTTTGTCACCATTCATTTATACTTTGCTTTAATCAGAACCCATGTGAATATTTTTCAGAATTTACTTTAATCAGAACCTATGTGACTATTTGTCACCATTTTATAAATAGATTCACATTTTAGGTGTAGAAAACTTAATTATCTATTTTCAACCTTTTACTTAAAAATGAATTCCTACAAAATTAATATTAGCTCAACAGATAGTTCATCTTCCAACTCTGATGTAGAACAAAATGAAGATGTAGATGAGATGATCAACACTGTCATATATGAATGCATACCTAGCATTATAACAACAACTACCCATCGAAGAAGGCGTCGACAACGTCGTGGTGCAGATAGAGGACGAGAAGAGGGTCATATCCGTTTGTTTAATGACTATTTTGTAGAACATCCAGTCTACCCAACTCAGTTATTCCGACGCAGGTTTCGAATGCAAAAACATGTGTTCGAACGTATTATGAATGCAGTCACAGAAAATGACACATGGTTTCAACAAAAACGGGATGCAACAGGTCGTCTCAGGTTGTCTCCACTACAGAAATGCACTGCAGCAATTAGGCAAATGGCGTATGGGTTGGCTGCTGATGCTTGTGATGAGTATGTTCGATTAAGTGAAAGTACTGCAAGGGTGGCTTTAGAAAAATTTACTGAAGGTGTTATAGACCAATTTGGGGAGCAATATTTAAGACGACCAAATGGTAGGGACATGGAAAGATTACTACAAGTTGGTGAAGAGCGAGGATTTCTAGGCATGATAGGGAGCATTGATTGTATGCATTGGGAATGGAAGAATTGCCCAAACGCATGGAGAGGACAGTATCAAGGAAGAGAAGGAGTCGCTACTCTTGTACTGGAAGCTGTAGCTGATCGAGACCTATGGATCTGGCACTCTTTCTTTGGGATGCCAGGTAGTTGCAACGACATCAACGTGCTACATAGATCTCCCGCGTTTGAAGATGTATTAGAGGGTCGAACTCCTCCTGTTAATTTTGTCGTTAATGGTCATAGTTACAATAAGGGGTATTACCTTACCGATGGTATTTATCCCAAATGGGCAACTTTTGTAAAATCAATTACGAGCCCTCAAACTCAAAAACAAAAATTGTTTGCTCAAGTCCAAGAAGCGGCAAGAAAAGATGTTGAACGAGCTTTCGGAGTTTTACAAGCTCGATTCGCTATCATCAGAAAACCATCTCTTGCGTGGGATGTCAGCATTCTTCACAAGATTATGTCATCGTGCATCATAATGCATAATATGATAGTTGAAGATGAACGAGATTCGTATATAAATTACACTGATACTTCTGAATTTATCGGAAGCCAGAGTAGTGTCGAAAGTGATGATTTTGAATATCACACAGATCGTGTTGTCGACATCAGCTTATACGTGCAACGGAAAACGGAGGTTGAAGATCAACAAACTCATTTACAATTAAAAAACGATTTGGTTGAGCATATTTGGAGCAAATTCGGGCGTACTCAAATTTAGATTATTTTTCCTTTTGTTTTAAAAATATTGTATTATTTAATGCTATGTGTTTTTAATGGCTATATTTAATGAGCCATGTAACTTAATTAAGTTCATTATATAGAATTAGTTATTGCAAGTTCATTATATAAAATTAGTTATTGCAAGTTTTTAATCAAGTTCATTATATAAAATTAGTTATAATTATATATAAGCTTTATATTATGTGGATTAAAATTGAAGTTATACAATTGCCTTAAATTGTGTGGATTAAAATGTTATACATACATATGCTTTATTATTTGTGGATACAAATTAACTCTATCACAATTGCTTTCTATTATGTGGGAACAAATTGAACACATGTATTGCTTAAGATTTTGTGGTTATAATTTGACACATATAATTATATAAAAAAAAAAAATCACCTAAATTTCCTCTATAAATAAGCTCTCTTATTGTCATTTTTATTCAACCCAAAAATAAGTAAGTTTATTTTTTTCCAACAATTTTTGTTTATTCAACCAAAAAATAAACAATCCTAAAAAAACCAAGCATCCTTTTAATTTTCAATACTACAATTATGGATCATGGTTCCACATCAATAAATAACAGAAGAGTATGGAGTAAGGCTGAAAAAGTTGCTCTTGTTTCAGCGTTCATGAACACCCACTACCAACACGCTGTCGAAGAACAACAAGATGTGGTTGCATTTTGGGCTAGTGTTCTTGAATTGTATGATGCTGCCCGGGAGTGTAATCCTCTACATATTGCAGCTCGAACTCTGAAAAGTTTAAAAGCCCAATGGTTACAAATTTCAGATGGCGTTGAAAAATGGTGTGCGTGTTATGACATGGCTGAAAGTAGAAGGCAAAACCACCAAACAGAGGACGATGTCATAAAAGACGCACAAAACAATTTCGAAGGGATGTTTGGTAATAAATTTCGCTTCTTTGATGAATGGATATCGATTAAAACGTTTCCTGATTTTCGTACGGCAGTTGCTAACCCACGATTAGGATGAATAAATGTTAGTTCGAGATGATTTCGTTCTACTTAGTTTTTGTTTGATTAATGTATTTATTTATTGTATCGAAAATTATGTAACACATACGTTAATCACAATTGTTTAAGTTTTTTATTAATTACTTCCGTTAATCGTAATCATAAAAAATTAGCATATTGCAAATATTTAATTAAATTAAGGTAATCGCAACTACTTAATTAATTTACGTTAATCATAATTATAAATACAATTAATAGTGTTAATCATAATTATAATTACAATTAATAGTGTTAATCATAATTATAATTACAATTAATAGTGTTAATCATAATTATTTATATATAGCATTTTATTATAAATAAAAATGTGGGGTAGTGTAAAAAGTTGATGAACCTTTTTTTTTTGTTCATGGATAAGAGGGGAAATAGAAAATGGTTTGGTTTGGTGATGTGGATGAGAGAGAAAATGTGATAGTGACCCATGAACCTTTTTTTTGTTCATGAGTAATGGTGCTCTTAGAAAGTTTCAATCTAAGTGTTCCATACTTCCATACATATCCAGCAAAGTCTTGGTTGACTTGTTTTGTAGAACACTAAATCAATTTATTTTCTCCATTGTGTCACTAGTTTTTATCTTGATATACCCAAGTATTCCTAGCTCGAGGAAATATAAAAATAGAAGCAAAGCATGCAAACTTGTTTGTACTTTGGAGAAGCATATTCGTTCATCTACCTCACATAATTTGCAAAGAATGGTACATCACCTTTGAGAAGTTGCTTGGTATGGTGGTTTAATTTGCAAGAAATGATACATCGCCTTTGATGACTTTGATGATTATGTTGTACATACCTGGTTAAAACAAATTCGACCCAATACCGACTTGAAAATTAACCTGAAAAAAATTGGGTCATAAACATAAAAATAGAACCCGAAGCCCTTTTTTACTGAACTGGAAGAACCATTTTAAAATAGTGACCGACCCGTTACTGACCGATTTTCCAAGTATAGTCCTATACACTTGCAAATAATATTAGGCCACAAGACATATTCAACAGGATCCCACTAGCTTGAATATGTTTTTCATTATCTACTAATCACAAATATTAGTAAAAGTTATAAATGTAAATACTTCATAAGCCCACTTTTTGCAATTAAAAAGAAAAAAAAGGAAGTATTTCGATTAAAAACAAATCCTAGTTAGTTTAGTTATATTATGCATTTTTCGACTTCTAAAGGCCAACTAGTTTGCCTAATTTTGCGAATTATCGAAGAAAAAATCTTTTTTTTTAAAAGTAAACTGACCGACCAACCTGTACCGAAAACTTTGGGTCATGAACAAAGAAATTTGACCCATTACCGAAAAATGACCGACCTAAAAACGATTGAAACCTGATAATGAGCGACCGGTAACGGCTTGACCGACCGATTTACCAGGTATAATGGTATATATTAAAGGGCATTTCATGGTTGATAATTTAAAGTAAGATTTTTCTAATTTCTACCTTTTTTGATGAGTAAATTATGAAATGTCTCTTCACTATGATATTTATTTGACATGGTTATTAAAATTTATTGATGTTGTCTTGATCAATTGCTCCTCTTTCACATTGTTGCTTCTTCATACAACTTTTTGCGAGGTGTTCTATCAATCTGCAATAGTTTTGAATCATATCTTGATTTGATTCTTTTGAATGTAGTGCATGTACAAAAATCTATTGTGATTCTGCACTAATCTCCATTAATAATTTAATTCCCAGGGAAAAATAAACACACATGGCCGAAGAAAATCTCACAAAGAAGAACGATAAATACGATAGAACATAATAATAAAAGATCTCATAAAGATAATAATATATCTCATATGAAGAGAATAAATAGGGTCTTATTATAAACAATAATAACGAAAGAACGAGGAAAGAAAAAGACGCTTACCATCAACCTTTAGAAGATTGAAGGTAGCCCAAAACAATGGATCAAGAATAAGGGTTTTTCTTTAGAGACAGAATAGAGAAAAACAACTGTAATAAATGCAACATTAATTAAACATAATCATATCCCTATTGTTTTTATTATTAATTTTTTTAATCTAAACCCTTAATTTTTTTTAGACTTGTCACCAAAAAATTCAAAATACTATTAATATTTTTAACTACATTTTTGTTAAAATTATGATTTTTTTTTCCAAAACTACCTTAATTTGTTACACCACATTTTGCAAAAAACTACTTTTTTACAAAATTTTGTGAAAAATTACCTAAGTTACACCACATTTTTACGAAAAACTACCTTATTTAATAAAATTTTGTGAAAACCTACATTTTTGTATCCATTTTGTTGTTGGCCACTACCACTCATCACTTTTCAGGCGTTAGTTGACTTTTCAGCTTTTAAATCAATAAAATGTCATGTGTCATGCACATGCTTATTATTATTTTTTTTTTCTAAATCACACCTATTTTTACATATTTCCTATTTTCACTCATTACCAATTTTTCTTGACAGATTTAGTAAAATAGGCCAAAATAGGTAAAATAGGCACAAAAAAAAAATAGTGATAGGCAAAAAATAGTTGTGATTTAGTTAAAAAAAAACTAAGCATTTGTCTTGCATATGACATTTTATTGACTAAAAAATTGAATTTAACACCTGAATGAGTGGTAGTGGTCAACAAAAAAAATGGATAAAAAAGATAGTTTTCACAAAATTTTGTAAATAAAGTATTTTCTCGCAAAATGTGGTGTAGCTAAGGTAGTTTTGGACAAAAAAATCCTTAAAGTTATTAAAACTATATATTAAAAACTACATTCCAAGACAAATTCAATGAGGCTCCACATGATTATGCTTTTCCAATCCTTATCTATGGTTCAAAAATAATAACTAAAAAGTCAGTTTTATAAATAGTGTCAATAGTTAAATTGTGTGAATTAAAAAAAAGAGGAAGGGAATAGGTATCAAATTTACGAGCGTAAAATGACACCTATTAATGTTCAAATGTCAATGAAGAAAGGAAAATTACCAAATAATAACCCAAACAAGCATTTGAGTGTGTTTCCCCAATTCTACAAAGTTTTTTTTTTTTGGGAGGAAAGGTAAACAGGGAAGTCATAATTTCTTCCTCTCGAATAAACATCCTGACTTATCAATAAAGAGAAAACAATTAAATCATGAAGGATGGTGCGGATGTCGTCCATAAACAGTTGAATCTTCCAGGGGCAGCAGAACTTACCCTGCAATACATTAATAACTGTTAGGTTGTCACCTTCAATAAAAATAGAGGAGAAATTATAATGACGAGCTAGGAGGAGCCCGTTATGAAGAGTCATAGCTTCAGCTACAAGAGTGGAAGCATTGCCCCAAAAAAGGCCCTCGTAGCTAAGCAATCACCATTGTGGTCTGGGAGGACAACACATGCCTGGGAGAGGAGTTGACCAATTGACAAAAATAACTGAGCGGGAGGTGTCATTAGAGGAAGTGGCGTACATGGAAGATAAATTATCTGCAGAAAGGTGAGATTTACACTCCTGAAAATAAGCTAGAGCGCGGACGAAAATAGCAAGTGTAACGCCCCAGATTTTCATGTTGTTTTATTTGTTTTATTGCTTGTTTTTGTATTTATTTGTGCATAGTCTAAATTTATTTGGACTATTTTTATTTCTTGAGTGTAATTAATTTGATGATTGATTGTTTTATTATTTATTTTATTTTATTTTGTTTTTATTAATTAGAATTTTAATTTTTAATTTTCTAATTAATTGATTATTGGGCCAAGTGCAAAATTAATCATAATTAGTCATGCTTGAGTGCAATTAGCCCAATTGATCATCAAAACCCATTTAGGCTTGCCCACAACCGGCCCCCCTTGTGATGTGGCTTGGATTTCCACTTGCCTTGTGTTTACGCCTTAACTAACTTCTATAAATAAAAGTGTTAGTAAGGCATTAGGCTCATTTAGCCATCTTTTACTCACAATTGAAAACTCAAACACTCCTCCCATTTTCCTCCATCCTTCACGCCATTTTTGGCTTCCAATCCCCAACCTTTGATTCATCAATTTCTTTAATCCAAAACGTAAAGATTCAACCTCCATTGATCTTTAAGTAATTAAACACGAGTAAACTTTCATTGCCATTGTTCAAGGTTGATTGTTCGGGTTTGGTTTTGGGTTTAGGTTCGTGAGTTGGTGGCCGCGTGGGCTGTCGTGTGGTTCGTGGGTTGAAGCCGTGCAGTGGTGGCCGTGCATTGAAGCTGTGTAGGGGTGTTCGTGTGCAAGGCCGTGGTGGTGCACCGTGTTGTGCGTGTTGTTGGGCCGTGAAGCACGACTTCTGGGCAACGAGTTTTTGTGGGTTTTTGCGACCAATATTTATTAAGGTAACATACTTTTCATCCTAATTTGAATACCTTGATTCATAGGGTAGATTAGGTGATCAAATCAAAACCAAAGTTTGATAGAATTGGGTATTGTACACGAGTTTCATGCGTGATTTTTGGGCAGTTTTTGGGAGTTGTTTTCATGATTTTTTGCCTTGATTTCATGTATGTTATGATTGATTATGATGGGTTTATGTTTGGCTATGTTCATGTTCAATTTTCATAAATTTTTTATGCTTAGAATTGATGCAAATTGATGAAGATATGGCTGGAATTTTCGTGTAGTATGCATGTATGGTAATCTTGATTTTTATGATGCTTCTTGATTGATCTTGATGGGTTATATATATATGATTCTTGAATCTCGAATTGATGAATTTAGTTAAAGATTATGTTCTTGATGTTTATTTAATGATTCTTGAGGTTTCTTTATAATTCTTTGATGAATCTTGAAGTTCTTGGATTAGTTCATGTATTCCTTAAGTATAGTTTAATTAAAGATTATTAAAGAAAGTTAAAGAAAGGTATAAAGATTGACTAAATAGGTTCCAAGATTATGATGTACATAGTTAGTCTCGAGTAAAGGCGTAAGATGCGAACTTGAGAATAACCAAGATGTAAAGAACGTAAAGATTAGCTTGAATTTGCATAGTAGACGCCTAACCTTAGAGTAAGATTCTAAGACTTGGGTTAAGACGTGACCACTGTCCTAACCGCGGTATTGGAATAGTTATTACTTAGTATGTCGTCTTTATGATATGGATTCCGTAAGATGGGTTCATGGGTTTGGGAGTAAGATTCTCATTCCCGACATAGTAGGAAAGTTCGATCACGTAAGATGTGTTCGTACGAGCATAGTCCGGTCTAATATGTAAATGATAGCGACAAAGATTATGATAAGATTAAGTTAATTAAAGCTAGGTATTATTATTATTACTATTTTTATATTACTTGTTTATATGTATGAGTGCCTGATTTGTGTGTTTGATTTATTCTATGTTCATATGTATCCACGTTAGGGTGGGACTGTTATGTTACTCGCCACTGATGGTGGATTTATGTTTTCAGGTAACTCTGATGATGACGGTGTTGCTTAGCTTTGGGATTGGGCGAGCGCCGTTGATTGATTCCTATAGTTTTATTTTTCTGTTGCTATTATATTTGGACTTTTAGTAGTTGTAGTATGTACGTTCTAACTCTAACTACATATTTGTAGTTATTTCTTTAGTAATGACTATTTGGGACTTAGTTATGTACAACTTGTGGTTTTTGTACGTTTTGGGTTTTATAATAATAAAATTTGAGGTTTTGTTTTAGATTCTAAGTATGTTTGTATGTTAGTTTGGCAATTCGACTCGTCGGTCTCTTCCGCGCCGTTCTATACGAGTTGGGTCGTCACAGCAATAGTAGAAAGGCATAATTAAATTAATAGGTACCAACTATTGCACTTTTTATTTTATAGGTACCAACTTTTGAATATTCACCTGCAGCACGAACTATTACATAAAGTTGCAACGGTAGGTATGGATGACCTATAAAGTTGCAACGATATTCAGGTCATATACCTATCGTTGCAACTTTATGTAATAGTTCGTACTGCTGGTGAATATTCAAAAGTTGGTACCTATAAAATAAAAAGTGCAATAGTTGGTACCTATTATTGTAATTATTCCTAGTAGAAAAGGGCTTGTTACTAAAAACAAACTTGTTACGAGCTTTCCACATGATTATGCTTTTCCAATCCTTATCTATGGTTCAAAAATAATAACTAAAAAGTCAGTTTTATAAATAGTGTCAATAGTTAAATTGTGTGAATTTAAAAAAAAAAGGAAGGGAACATGTATCAAATTTACGAGCGTAAAATGACACCTATTAATGTTCAAATGTCAATGAAGAAAGCAAAATTACCAAATAATAACCCAAAAAAGCATTTGAGTGTGTTTCCCCAATTCTACAAAGTTGTTTTTTTTTGGGAGGAAAGGTAAATAGGGAAGTCATAATTTCTTCCTCTCGAATAAACATCCTGACTTATCAATAAAGAGAAAACAATTAAACTTAGAATCCAAAAAAGATCTATATGAATATGCGTAGGGGTCCAATACTCTAGTGATGCTACATAATTTGTTAGTTGTACGGTTGCCTTCTCGAAAGATGTGACCTGAAGACATCAAAGCAAAATCATGAAGGATGGTGCGGATGTCATCCATAAGCAGTTGAATCTTCCAGGGGCAGCGAAACTTACCTTGCAATACATTAATAACTGCAAGGTTGTCACCTTCAATAAAAATAGAGGAGAAATTATAATGACGAGCTAGGAGGAGCCCGTTACAAAGAGCCATAGCTTCAGCTACAAGAGTGGAAGCATTGCCCCAAAAAAGGCCCTCGCAGCTAAGCAATTACCATTGTGGCCTCGGAGGACAACACATGCTGAAGACAATCCTTGAGTAGGAGAACCATCAAAGTTTAGTTTAATAGTGCCTGGTAGAGGAGGGGACCAATTGACAAAATGACTGAGCGGGAGGTGTCATTAGAGGAAGTGGCATACATGGAAGACAAATTATCTGCAGAAAGGTGAGATTTACACTCCTGAAAATAAGCTAGAGCGCGGACGAAAATAGCAATAGTAGAAAGGCATAATTAAATTAATAGGTACCAACTATTGTACTTTTTATTTTATAGGTACCAACTTTTGAATATTCACCTGCAACACGAACTATTACATAAAGTTGCAACGATAGGTATGGATGACCTATAAAGTTGCAACGATATTCAGGTCATATACCTATCGTTGCAACTTTATGTAATAGTTCGTGCTGTTGATGAATATTCAAAAGTTGGTACCTATAAAATAAAAAATGCAATAGTTGGTACCTATTATTGTAATTATTCCTAGTAGAAAAGGGCTTGTTACTAAAAACAAATTTATTACGAGCTTTCCAAATACTCCAAAGGATATTAAGAACTTTGACCATTGAGGAGTAATCTTGATGATGAAGAAACAATAAGAGAGATTGCAGGGAGGATTCTCTCTTGGTAGGGGAGAAATCCAACATATAGTCTGACAATTGGTCCAAATGGGAATAGTAAAAGGTCAGTGAAGAAAAAAATGATCTTGTGACTCTTCAACCGAATGACAAAGAGGGAAGAGGGAGGAGATAGGAATACTTTTGGTAATCAAATTTTGACGAACGTGAAGGCCGTTATGTAAAAATTTACAAGGTGAAAACTTGGAGCTTAGGATTAATATCAGATTTCCAAAGCAAATACTTTGTCAATCACTCTAGTAAAAAATAATTCTCTTAATTAAATACGATTAATATGTCTTCCATTCCAAAAAGATTGGTATATATTTCTTTTTATGTAGTTAGTTACGTTGGACCATTTTTAATGGTTGATAAACTTTGAAAAGGGTCATTTACGTCGCGTTTATTTGTTGGTAATAAAATATGGTAATGCTAATGAATTTTAAGTGTAATTTGTTAAGGGAAAACTTCATAATTTTCATGGAATACATATTTTTCATTCCAAAACTTGAAATTTCTTCTTGTTTTTCATTACCACGCATTACCATGAGGAAGAGTGGTATTAGATGAGAATGAATATTTGTGAAAAAAATTAAATAAATTGGATTTATACTAGCACCACCCTGGGAATGAATTTTGATTTTCGTTTCAAATTTAGTTATAAATTAATTCCAATTACCACCATTTTTAATCGGTTACCAAACCGGTCGTAAGTATTTTTGAAATGTTTTAATTAACAAAAAAAATAAAATATCTTATTTTTTCCAATGATATGCGTCATAATCTTTAATCTAACCAGTACAATAAAAACATTATATTCCACTACCATTTTCCCTCAGGCTCCGTTTGTTTTGAAAGAAAACAATTTTCAATAGAAAATATAGATATAAAAAAAGTTTTCTTTTGTTTGTTTGATTAGAGCAAAACTTATGAATGAAAGAAAAAATGAAACAGAAATGAAGGAATGATGGGAGGAGTGAATAAGGGAGAAGTGAAGAGGACAAAGGAAAATGTGGCATTCCTTCTCCACAAAAGGAAAATAATTTTCCTTTTCCAAAGTGACATTTTACACCTTAAAGAAAATTGTTTTCCACCCTTTTCAAAACAAACAAAGGAAAATAGAGAGAGGGAGGAAAATCATTTTTCGGAAAAATGTTTTCTATCAAAACAAACGGAGCTTTAATTTAGGAGCAAGATTCTAAACATAATAATATTTTTGAAACGGGTGAAAAATTTATTTAAATCACAAATAATGAACAAATATAAAATATAAATAATTTGCAAATTAAATATTCTCAAAAGTTAAATAATTAATTAACATCTTATACACAATAATACTCATGATTTATTGCATTATGAGTTCACCTACCATGCAGCAAAACAGTGAAGTAACATATAATGTCATTAGTGAATTGGTTGTCCATCATTTTCAGGAATTCATTTAATATTGTTGCAGTAGGGCCATGTGTTCACAGTAATCGACGCAGTCATATAGATGTAATTAGGGATGTCAAATCGGGTTAATGGTACAGGTTTCGGATGACCCAAACGGGTTCGGTACATTTTCAGTTCAGGTTGAATCAGGTTATCTCGTCCAAAATTTCAGTTCAGTTCAGATGAGGCTATTTCGGTAGCGGGTCATAACAGGTTGCCTTTTTCTCGGTTACAGTTCAGTTCAGGTTCAGGTCATTAACGGTCGGGCCTATATCAGTTCAGTCCAAAACGATTCAGGTTAATACGGGTCAACGATAAGAAACGATATGTTTCGGATTGAAGCCAGTTTGTATTGGGTTTTATTAGAGTGTCAAATAGATCGAAATTTGACAATATTTTGGGGTTAACGTATGTACGTATGTATGTATGAAAAACCGCATTTTAAACTAACGTCCATATAATCGAATCAAATTTTTTTTCTACGAGGAAATAATAATTTTATTCATTAATCAACAAGATCAGATCTTATAATTTCCAATATTTCCTCTGGACCTTCTTCAAATTTGAGTACAGTCAAATGATTATTAACACTTGGTGAAAAGCATCCATTTCATAGAGTGTTCCATATATAGGTGAACGGACACTTTCGTATATAAAAATGTTTCATATAGAATTATGCAAGTAAAATGTTTCAGGTTGGTCGGTCATCCAATTTTAGTCGGTCATCCAATTTTAGTTAGTCGGTCATATAGAATTATGCAAGTAAAATGTTTGAGGTTTCAGTTCAGTTCAGTTCCGGTCAAATTATGTAATGGGTTGATTACAGTTCAGTTCAATTCAGTTTAGTTTCTAGAACTTTCAGATTTGAGACAGGTCATTATCAGATCAGTTTATATTCAGTTTGGGTTCAGGTCAGTTCAGGTTATTAATATATGGGTTACTTTCAGTTCAGTTCAGGTCAATTTCAGGCTATAGGTCACTTTCAGTTCAGGTTATGAACAATTCAGTTAACCCAACTGGTCTCAACCCAAACTGACATCCCTAGATGTAATGTTTTTCACATTTTCGTTATTTAATAAGTGATCATCTTCACCAAATCATCATCGGCCAGTTCAATAGCTATGGCGTTAGTCGTAACATGCCCTAAAAGGCTAGAACATGTATTAGTTTTGACAAATTTGTTATAGTCCGCAAATAATACTTCTCTTCCTAAGTTGTTTGTTTTTTTTAGTAGTTGCTTCATACATCAGCCAACTAATGCTTTATGTTTCTTAGACATTTGTAAATGGTAATTGTCACATTGCCGTGATTGATAAAACAATGTGTAAGATTAAAGTAAATTCGTTCCTCTATGGCGAATTGAAGAGAAAAAATTGTGGCCCCATTTATCACAAACAAGTTTGATGAATTTTTACGGCCCGTTTGGTAGCCGATTATAAATGGAGGTAATGAGAATGAATTTATAACTAAATTTGAAAGAAAAATCAAAATTCATTCCCATTGTGGTGCTAGCTTTACTCCAATTTATCTAATTTTTTTCACAAATATCCAATACCACTCCTCCACATGGTAATAGAAAATAAGATAAAAATTTCAAATTTGGGAATGACAAATATGTTTTCCATGAGAATTTTAAAGTTTTTCCTTAATTAACAAATTACACTTTAAATCCATTATCATTACCACAATTTATTACCAACAACCAAACGAGTTGTTAGGTTATTAACCTCTTTTAGAATTTTTACTGCTCGAAATTCTAAATTAAATATCTGGTAAGAAATATTTTGAAAAGAGTTTTGAAGCCAAAAACTATAATTTTAAAAATAAAAGCTGCTTTTAGTTGCTTTTTTTTACTAGTATCAAGAAAAATAAAATTTAATTTTACCCATTATTTGTAATTATTAGTAGGGCATGAGCTCTATTTTTAATAAGGGTATTTATATTATGTCATTTTGTACTTAACTTTTTTTAACAAATAGCTAAGATTTAAAACAACAATCAAATCCACTAAGTTAAAAAAGTTAAAACTCTAACAGCAAATTCTAAACCCTCTTTGCCAAACAGGGCCTATGAAAATGATATTAGTTTGGAAAAATCCTTAATAATAGGACCAACTTCACTTATCTCCCAAAAACAATATTAAGTTTTGATTATTCTAGAATAATCACAACTTTTAGGACCACCATTCTCAAAATAATCCAAATTGCTATATTTGTTACTTTTGTTGATCTATACTATGACTAATATGAATAAGAAAATAAAAGTTTGAACTATTTTCAGAAGTTAAACACCAAAACTGAGATTATTCCATGATATTCAAAAGTTGGAATTATATTGGGAAGATTAGTAAAAGTTAGGTTTATTTTTGTTATTTTTTCTATTAATTTTTGCCTAACAAAATGAATTTTCTAAAATATAAGGTATACGCAGAAAATTAGTGTGGAGATATTGATTCTTAGTTTGTGTAGGTGCCAAGGTGGTAGGGAAAACAATGAAACGCTAATCCTTGCAGAAGGGGAGTGATTTTGGCACTCCTCAATTTGATTCTGACACTCCTCAATATTACTATTCATGTGAGAGAGGGGAGAGTGCCAAAATCAAATTGGAGAATGCCAAAATTATTTTCCTTTGACATGGAGAAACGTCTCTACATTTGGGGTCAATGACAAAGACCAAACTTTGCCGTTGAGCGTGGTCCAGAACAAGAGCAAGAAAACAAGAAGCGAGTCAGAAATAATAAGCGAGTCAAATTTCAGAAAACACTTTTTTAAAGTTAACAAAATAGCCCAAATGATCAAAAAGTAGCCCAAATAACATTTTTGAAAGTCAAAAATGTGCTGGGATGCACCCACGAATGTCACAGGCCCAATGCTATATATGTCTATATCATAGCACTACATGGCTATGTCATAACGCACAATGGGTCTATCCAAGGTGTTTTATTGCTTATTAAAATAATTTTGCTCATTTTAAAATTTAAAATGAGCAAAATTATCCTTCAATGTATCATACATCTAGATTTATATAAGAATTTCTACATAACACATGATTGGTCTAGCGTTGCGTTATGGTGTAGTGGAAAAAAACCCCATTTCATCACACATCATTACATAGGAGTGAGAGTAGAAAACTCCCTACTCCGTGCATTTGTGTTTTCATGCAGATCGAGCTCGTCAGAATCATTTATTACTAATAAGTTCGTTAGTTGTGGGTTTTTTTTGTCTTTTCATTGTTTTTGACATGAATCAGCTAAGACGGCTTGCTAAAAGGGCTAGAATTCAACAAAAGTGGTTGAGCCGGATACCAAAGCAACTGTAGGACGTTGTGGCAAAGTTTCAAAGTGAAAAAGAGTTTTGACCTGACCTCAGACACCGGGGTCACTCATATGTGTCAAGAATGGGAGCAGGCTTTTAAGCTTGTACAAGCTGAATTGAAGAATCTCCTACAGTACAGACCCTACCTAGGTACCGGGGTGGTGGCCTGGCCGTTCACCAAGGTCAAGTTTGGAAGGACCCTCTATGTTAATCATTATTGCAATTGGGCTAGGATAGAATCCAGACCTGACACTGGACGGGCTAGGGTTGGGGCCCCGTCTGAGGTCAGGTCACTTAAGTCCATTTTGTAATTTACTTTGTTTATAGATAGCTATCCCATTGTATTTCTCTTTCTTCTTTTCCCCTTTCTTATCTTTAGATTCTCTAGAGATATGATTAGGCTTTCTTGTCTTTCAATTACTCGTGCAACAAGTTTAATTTAATGCAATTCAAGTTTAGGACTTTTTTATTCATCCTGATCTTTGTTTGTTTTTAATGCTCATCTTGATTTTTGTTTTAGTTTTTTTATCCATGTTTGAGTAGTTTTCCCCTTTTCAAAAGTTTGGGGGATCTTTGATTCATTTATGATTTCATTGGATTCTTTATTCTTTCATTTATGTCATGATTGATTTGTATTATACATATTTGAGTACTATCGAGTTGTGCACCGAGAGGTAATAACTCCATATTAGATTAGTTGAAACTCAGGCCTAGATGTGTGTGTAAGTGTTTAGAAAGACCACTTGTTTCTTCCGTTCAAGAGTCTAGTTAACCTATATATAGGGTTTTAGACTTATTTTTCAATGTTCAATTTAACATTTTGGGATTTATCAATGTTTTTATTCAATAAAAGTTTAGACTATAGAATATTTCTTTATTCAAATTGTTATGATTTAGTCGTTTTTTGTCGAACGGTAACAAATTGTCTTGACGTTATTTCCAATGATATCGTTGCACTAAGACGAGGCGTTACAACTATTGTATTAACTGGAAGATCTCCTCTAAGTGATGAAGGTGGTCATCCAAATTAGCATTGTAGAATAGTATGCCATTAAAGAACACTAGAACTGATGTTCTCAGCAAAGGCTTGGAAATTGAATTCATACAGCCTTGGAATGTAGCTGGTGCATTTTTAAGCCCAAAGGGTGTAGGGATCGTTTTTACCGGCCGCCTACGTCATGAGTTGTTTTGAATGCTCGTTAACGCCACATGTGAATGTGGTCTAGTAGGAGTCGCCACCGTGCGTTTATACGGTCCACGAACACCGAAGAAATACCAATGCCAGGAGCAATTAGCCCCATATGGTCATGCACCAGAGTATGGGTTCGGGGACAGGTTACGAGCCAATCGTGCATTGGGCTCGCCCACCTGTGAGCAGTCTCTACTAGGTCTCTTTTTTGTGGTCGTATTATTATTAATCCCGAATACAAAAATATCTCAGATTACATCCTAAAAGCGCATATTACTAGGCGGATTTATTTTATTTACAAGTTATAGCTAAGTCGTTGTGACCGTTTTGAATTAGGTCCATATTAAAATCCTAAGAAAATAAATCAAACAAATAAATCATGAATAAGCACAATGAAGAAATAATACATAAATAAGGAGATTGAAAATAATATGTACAAACTTAAAACAATAAGCATGTGAATTGATTACGAAATTAAACTCTTATGTACGATCTATTATAATGCGAAAGTGAATTGATAATCACAACGCATGTATTTAGATCATGTTAAAACTAATGAAATAATCAAAAAATTAATTATAAAATGGTGATTAAAAAGAAGATCAAGTTGTTATGAAAGTTCGTGAAGAATTATGAAAAAAAAATTGATTAAAGCGTCGAACATTCATATGTATGTTCAACTAGAAATTTCGTTATTTATTATGAATTTATCTGTTATCATCGCTTATCTCCATTTTAATCACCATTTAATGAGTCAAATAATGAAATTAAAATAAAGTAATAAAAGTTTAAAAGGGTAGAGGCTTCAGGAAATTGTACCTTGTAATGCCTTTAATCAAAACAACCGAGGAAAACCAACGATGATGAATGCAAGTGTTTGTTTGAAGTAGATTGAGTTGATGATTTGTGATGTGTATAGATGAGTGTTGAGAGGTGAAGTATGCAATGCACGGGAGGGATCGGTGTTGTTGGCGTGTCTTGAAATGCTTGGAAGGACATGTATTTATAGGCCAGAAGCAGCAACAAAGACACGGATGAGCCAGTGACCTGCGCCTAGACGTAGGTCCTATAACATGACCTGTGTCTAGACGCAGGTTAGTATTATGTGACCTGCTTCTAGACGAGGTCATGATATGAGACCTGCGTCTAGGCGCGGGTCTGGTCCGATCTGGGGTCGATTTTGCTTGATTTTGCGCGTGATTTATCAGATTTGATCTCCGATTTTTATTTGATTACGGATGTATTCTGTAATCTTTGATATTCCAGAATATTCCGGGGTGTTCCGGGATGCTCCGAGATGTCCCGGAATGTTCTAGAATGTTCCTCGGGATGTTCCAAAACGTTCTAGAATGTTCTAGAAGCCTCCAGAAGATCTAAAAATTACAGAAACAATATTAAAAATTATGAAAAGTGAAAACACTAATATGCTTTGCGGAACAATTTTCAACATTCGGAAATGATGAAAATGCCCCTAGGCATGCAAAAATCCTTAAAAAATCTATAAAAAAAAAAGCTCTAAAAATATGATAAAAAATACAGAAAAATGTGAATAACCTATAAAATTATTTTTATGATTTTGAAAGTGTTTTTATGATGCAAAAAATATAATTTTTTTATGAATATAAAATATTGAAAAATGCATGGAAATATATAAAAAATGAAGAAAAATCATGAATAAATCCCGTAATCATCGCGAATCCTAATAAGCGCTTCCAAGGTAATTCAAACATAGTTTAAGCAATTTTTTAGGGTGTATTTTGCATTTTCATCATCAATTTCCCTTAGTTGAACCTTATGACAATATGATACGTTCATCATTAGTCTCTACATTTAGGTGTCTACAGAAGCCCCCACTTTGACTGAGTCTGGAGAGTAAGCATAAACTCGCAAGACAAAAGTCAAAGTATTCCTGTTGGGACGGAGGATAACTCAAAACGTTCTGCGACCTTGAGTCTCCCTTTTTAATGCCGGTACCTGAAAAACGAATGTTAGTTTTACCTGCAACCGTGCCCCATGCGGTTTAATCCCTCAGAAGTGCCTGGATCCTCAGGATTCTGGTGGACGAATGAAGTGTCTGGTTCCTCCGGATGTGCTTGGATCCTTTGGAACTATTCCCTTGGGTAAGCATAAACCCTTGGGACAATGATGAAAAAGCCGTATAGGCTGGATCGGTCAAGAGTAAGCATAAACTCTTGAAAAGGAGTGCGCGAGTAAGCATAAACTCGCGAGAAAATATGTTTAGGGTGAACATAAACCCGTTGTGTGCCAAGAGTAAGTATAAACTATTAATAGAAAATGTGATGAGTCAAGAGTAAGCATAAACTCTTGATAAAACTTATGATGTGTGTTTGGGTTAACATAAACTCGTGAGAATGATAATGTGCTAAGAGTAAGCATAAACTCTTAGAGGAAGAAACAAGAGTAAGAATAAACTCTTGAGAGATGAGGGTAAGCATAAACCCATGAGCAAGGATGATGTGATAAGAGTAAGCATAAACTCTTAGTAACTATAAACTCTTGAGAGAAGGTATGAGGATAAGCATAAACCCGAAGCAAAGCGATGTGCTAAGAGTAAGCATAAGAGTAAGCATAAACTCTTGAGATAATGAAATAGGGTAAGCATAAACCCATAAGTAAAGTGAGTGGATTAAGGGTAAGCATAAACCCTTAGAAGAATTTTTGTAAGCTTATAGGGTAAGCATAAACCCGTAAGCAAAGTAAGTGAATTAAGGGTAGACATAAACCCTTAGAGGAATTCTTGTAAACTTAGGGTAAGTATAAACCCTGTGAGAAAAGTACTTGTGAGTGAGGGAAAAGTAATTTTTTTTCTCATGAGAAGCCCCCACTTTGATTGAGTCTGGAGAGATGAATGCCCTCGCAAGGCGAAAGTCAAAGTATTCTGGCTGGGGCGAGGCAATAGCATGTGTGGTTTGCAAAGCTGTACATAGCCATATAGGCATGCATGCATGGGTGTATTACCACGAAAGTTATGCAAGACAATAATCGCATATGGCGAAGCAATAACAATTCAAAGATTCAACAAAGATGGGCTCTAGCCTTATGTACTTTGTGCTCTGTGACGTGCGTATGTACAATGTGCGTGATGCCTATGCATATATATGAATGTATGCATGAAATGATTATGATGAGTGATATGCTTGTGGTGCATGATGCATGATGTGATTAGTGTTTGTGAAATGTAATGCATGTGGGATGAAAGCTTATGTATCACCAAAGAAATGAATGACCAAGGGGATCGACCAATAGTACAAAAATTCCCTAAAATGGGGATGGAGCGATCTTAAGCCCTCAATCAATCAAAGAAGGAGCCTTCAATTATGAGCAAGCCCCTAGCCCGTGGAAAGGCTATATTTGTGGTGGAGTAAGTGAATATATAGGGTAGCACGAATATGGGGAAAGTTATATTGGTGGAGAAGTAAGTGAATAGGTAGGGTAGCACGAATGAGGGGTGATGGATAAGGCTTTTATGTGGATCTCAAGTTTGTGGTGGAGCAGATGGATAGGTAAGCCCCCAACCTTTAGGGTAAGGATGGATGAAGGATCAGTGTTAAAGCTGTTTTGTGGATTGCATGAAGAGGCCAAAGCATTGAGAAAAGAGGCTAGCTCAAGTCGTGACCTTGAGTTAGATTTCCCGCAAAATGAAGATTGCCCAATTGATAAAGCTATGCATGGGGTATGTCGCGCCCAAATAGAAGAAAACAAGAGTCAAATCAAAGTGATGACCTTAAGAAGAGTTAGGGAAGGCCCCCAGGGTGTGTGAAAGAAAAAAGGGTGTTGGTGCAAGAAAAAGAAAGGCTAAAAATTTGTGACTGAAGGGTGATGATGTAGGGAATTGATGTGTTAGGCTGAATTAATGTTGGTTCAAACTCGAGCTATGACGGGTGGTGAACTATGAATTGTGCTTAAAACCCTAAGTTAATTGAAGGAGTGGACCTCAAAAATTCATATATTAATTGGGCAGAATCTCGAGAAGAGGCTTCCTACGTATCCTTGTAATCAAATCGTCTTAGTTCTTGATGATTATTTGGACAATGCCTCATGTGAGAGGGCTTTTGTGGTTGTCATGCTTGGCTAGGGTTGAGGGTTAAGAAGGAAAAGGGAAACAAGGCTCAATGTTCCCGAAATGTTGCCCATTAGTGGTGCATAGATGTGCCTTGACTTTTGCTTGTATTTTTGTTATTGTTGTTGTTGTTGTTTTGTTTTGTTTTGGGACTTGGATTTTGATTTTGATTATGTTTGAGTTTAACGCTTTGACTCGACTTTCAGAACTATGTTTGTTGTGCGTCGAGTATTTTTTTTGGTTTTCTTTTTGTTTTATTTTTTGCTTGGCACATGTCTTTTCCTACGCACCACTTGATCCCATGAGTGAGGCGGATGCAGGTATGGAAGGAAAGTAGGCTTATATGTGTTTAAGGCTCAAAGGGCTGCAAGGGATTGAATGAATACCGGTGATGGGAAAGGGTTGATAATTTTTGTGGAGTTCAAGAAAAGAAGGCCTCTCGGGAAATGTCCATTTATTAAGTTCAATGATGAAAAATTTGAGGTCATGATTTATGTTAGAGTTAAAAGCAAAAATTGAAATGGAGTCTAATAATGAATAAATAAATAAGAAAATGAGAATTTTATTAATGTCGATGAAATTACAAGGCTAGAAATGGAAAGAAAAACCCTAATGACATAGGCTCGAAAAGGAAAGAAAAGAAATGCAAATGTCTAGGTGGAGGGACTCTCCGACTCAACCTAAGGAAAAAACCTTGACTGACTCTTGACTGGGAGTGAGGTGTGCTGATGCTGCTACTACTCATAGAGTTCCGGTGAGCTTGTTATATCACCCTTTAGTAGATCGTCTTCTATGTCTACCCCAATGTGATAGACCTTTTGGAAGGTGGTGAAGCCTAAGTACTTGGGGTGGTCCTGGTACTTTGGTTGTAGACTGGAGATGAAGGTCTTGACTATTTGTGGTTCAGCAGAAGTAGTGACCATTTGGGCTGCAACTTGCTTCCATCTTGTCAAAAAAGCAGTGAACCCTTCTGTAACACCCCGCATTTTGGCAACGACGTTAGCGGTGATAACGTCGTAAACAGGCAATTACCAATCGATTTATAATATAAAAATATAACTAAAACTCATGGAAATAATATTTATTATTATTAATAATGAGATCCCAATTATAAAAGATTAAACTAAACCAAAATAAAGTCCTAAAAACTAGAATTAAAACTAGATGCAAAAACAGGAAAGGAAAACAGGGGCCTAGACGCTCGACAAACTCATCCCGACTCTAGCCTCTATCTTGCTTACCTGCAAAATAGAATTGGGCGTCCACCATCAGTGGCGAGTAACTAGACTGTCCTACTTAGAAGTAGGACCACATTACATAAAATAACAGGGTTAGAAACACATGAACTATACGTAATAATAGCGTACATAACAACATATAAAACTAACATCAAAGTTACGCAGCGGGAAGAACATAATCATATTCATTCAACAATTACAAAATAACTCAATAAACATGACATGTCAAGATCAATTCACAATAACAAGACTCCACTTGGTCTACAACCGATAACATGACCAACAAATAAACAGACTTGCCCCGCTCAGTTCATCACCGATGAACCGATAGACCCACTCAGTTTATCACAGATAAACCGATAGACATGACCCGCTCGGTCTTCAACCGATAGACACGACCCGCTCGATCTTCAACCGATAGACACGACACGACACGACTCTGACTCTCAAACAATCACATAAGACTTGCCCTGCTCAGTTCATCACCGATAAACCGATAGACCCGCTCAGTTTATCACAGATAAACCGATAGACATGACCCGCTCGGTCTTCAACCGATAGACACGACCCGCTCGATCTTCAACCGATATACACGACACGACTCTGACTCTCAAACAGTCACATAAGACTTGCCCCGCTCAGTTCATCACCAATGAACCGATAGACCCGCTCAGTTTATCACTGATAATACGATAGACACGAATCGCTCGGTCTTTAACCGATAGACACGACAAGACTCGACAAAGACGCCATTCAAGACCACTACACGAATCAATGCTAACACACGCACCAAACTCATTATTTCGATCAATTACACGCATGAATTCAATACAAAAAAAAAAATGCAAACTTGATTCTTTCATTGAAATAAAGGAAATCATATGGTCAAAGCCTTAAGTTTAATTAACAATATCATGCTTCTACATCATGCACCAACTACAACATCACCCATGATTGATTAAGTCAACAAATTATGCATAAAAACAAATAAAAACTCTTGCTTGCAACTCTACAAACTTCACGCATAATATACATACAAGAAGAATCATGCCCTTGAATACCACTATGCGCACAATTCAAGAAGACCAAAAAAATGCCCAAGAATGCAATTAACGTGACAAAATTTAACTAGTTTCATGATTAAAAGTCAACCAAGCATATCCATATCAAGTTTCATCGAACAATCATGATATATTAACAAGTAAACAAGATCATGCTTTTAGATATAATTACAATTATAGGCATAGTATGAACAACAATCAAATAATATTCTAAACCTATCATCTTATGCAATCTAGCCCTATTCCTAAGTAGAAGAGATCTAGTTACCTTAAGAGAAGCACAAAACTCATGTCAAGAACCACGCCCAACTCACGGTCCACTCGAAGGATCACACGGCCAAGGCTAAAACTTGTCCAACACTCGTTCCTTGTTCAAGCTTGGTGATAGGTTGAAGGCTTGAACAAACTTCAATGGATGGTTTGATTGAGAAGGTGAAAGAAGAATTTGTGTGGGGGTTTTTGGTGAGGATGCCGTGAGGGTAGAAGAGGGGAGGAGAGTTTGTTTTAGTTTTGTTATATTGAATAAAGGAAAATAAAGGGTGGGTTTTTAGGAGAGGGTAGGCCTTACTAGATTTTAGGAGTTAGTTTAGGAGATAAAAGCAAGGTTTTTAGGTTTAAACTAAATAGATCTAATTAAATAATTAAGGTAGATAAATAAAAAAAATAAAGGAAAAAATGAAAGGGGCCGGCCATGAGGTGGTTCAAGCAAAGTTTGGGCTAGATTCAAATAAACAAAATTAAGTCTTTGGGCCGAAATTGGAAGATTCGGACTTTAAGGCTTAATTTTACACGAAATTTTACGGCCCAAAAATCCTGGTCGTTACATATTCTTTCTCACCTTGCCTCAAGATCTCAAGTTCTCTCGTTGAGGTCTGGGCTTGGATGTTCCCCTTGTAACGGGTCGTGAAAGCATGCATAATGTCTTCCCATGTAGATGTGTCCTTCTCAGAAAGAGAGTAGAACCACTTCTGGAAAACTGGTTCAAGTGAGAGTGGAAAGACTGTAGGGAATGGTGCTGCTTCAATACCCTTAAGGACCATGGTGGCTCGAAATCCTTTGAGGTGATAACGAGGATCATCTGTGGCCTTGAACGTTGGGAGATCAGTGCTTGAGAACTCCTTAGGAAGCTTGGAGGAAAGGTTGGAGTTAATAGAAATTGCTTCTTGGAGGAAGGCGGAGTCTCTTGTTCTTTGGACATGCTTGGCTAGGTTCTTTATCATGGATGAACTTGGGGTTTTTTCTAGATCGCTGACCTTGGCCTGAAGCCCTTTGTAAGTTCAATGTATACTCAAGAAGTGGGGGTTGAATTGAGTATGTGTGTTTTTTCAATCGTTTTCAAGGTTTGTTTAACTTTTTGTGAGAACAACGATAGAACAGTAAATAAAGAGTAGGGACACAAGGATTTAACGAGGTTCGGCTTCTAAACAAGCCTACGTCCTCCACTTTCTCACCAATATTATTAATCAACTCTGAATAATAACAAGGTTACACACTCAATTAAATACTACAACTCTGTAACACTTAATTCCCCAACTGTTAACTCTAACAGTTCACTCAGTGTTCACAGAACACTCTCCAACCACTTCCCTCTAAGTGTTCAAAGAATACCATCTTAAATCCCCGTAAGTTTTTCTCTTATAGATTGATATGGAGATAGTTTAGCTCTATGGATAGAGTCTCAGAAAATATGACTTGGTTTTGTTTGGAGAGCAAAAGTCTTACTGGGGTTTTCCAAGAGATTGTCTTTATATGCAAGGAAAAACCGTCCCCTAGAAGTGTGCTTGGAGACTTGCCTAAATTGTGCAAACAAGCTCAACTGACACAAGTGCAAAGGTACCTATTTCAGACATTTGTCTCCTTCCACTACATGTAGTGGGAAAGTACACTAGAGTCCAAGCAAGTACATTGCAAAGCTGATTTTTTGTATCAATTTGTCAGATTTCGAAAACATAAGTGATTAATATTTTTCAAATAAATTTTCAAAAATAATTTTGAACACGAAAATCGGTACGGATCACTTAAGTGCATGTGCGTTGTAACGACCTAGATTTATCGGTATTTCTGTCGCCGATTTATTAGTTATTTATGTGATTTTATGTATGGTCCAAAATTTATTTTGGACTATTTATTTTATTTTATGTGAATAATTTCGATTAAATTCGAATTATTTTATTTTTGGTTGATTATTATTTATTTTATTATTATTTAATTAATTAGAATTTTTTTATTTAATTTTCTAATTAATTGTTTAATATTTTTGGGCCAAATGCTATTTAAGCATGATTGGTCATGCAAGAGTGCAATTAGCACAATTATTTATCGAAAGCCCAATTTTGGCCCATTTGCAAGCCATGGCCGGTTACCCCTTGTTATGTGGCAAGTTTTGCCACTTGCCATGCATTCACACCTTAACTAACTTCTATATATAGGAGAGTTAGTAAGGCTTAAACATCATTTTGCCATTTAAACACTTGCTCATCAAATCAATAGCCAAACACCCTCCATTTGCTCTCCTAGTCTCACGCCATTTTTGGCCCTCATCACTCACCAAATTTTGTTCTTCATCTTTTCAAACCCAAACTTAAAGATTCAAATTCCATTGATCTTTAAGTATCAAAACACAAACTAAACCACATTATTTGCATTCAATATCACTAGTTCGGGTTTGGTTTTGGGCTTTGTTCGTGTGGGTTGTTCGAGTGGGTGTTCGTGAAGTGGCTGTGTGGTGTTCGTGGTGGTGCATCGTGGCCGTGGTTGAAGCCGTGCAGTAGAGCCGTGCGTCGAAGACCGTGTTCGTGGGGTGTTCGTGCAGTAAAGGCCGTGCTCGCGTGGTGGTGCTGGCCGTGTGGTTATTGGGGCCGTGTGTGTTCGAATTCCGGGCTGCAAGTTTGTGCTAATTTGTGTTTAATCTTCATTAAGGTAACATACTATCTTAACCTAGTTTGTATACCTTGATTCATAGTATAGATTAAGTGATTAGATTAGACCGTTTTGATGTTTTATACCCATTTTTATGCGTGAATTATAGCTGATTTTGGGTGATGGTTTTATGATGATTTGTACTTGATTATATGTATTTCATGATTTATTATGTTAGTTTCATATTTGATGTTGTTCATGTTCAAGTTTCGTGAAGTTTAGATGTTTGGAAGTTGATGAATTTATTGTTGAACTTTGTTGTTAGTATGCGTGTATGATGATGATGATTTTGGGATTGAGTTCTTGAATCTTGAATGAGTTCTTGGTTGAAGTTCTTGAATCTTGATTCAGTTCTTTATTGAAGTTCTTGAATCTTGGATGAGTTCTTTATGAGTCTTGTTGCTTCTTTATGAGTTCTTGGTCGAGTCTTGAAAGTTAAAGAAAGTTAATATTAATTAAAGAAAGGTTAAAGAAAGTTAAAGAATGTTATAAGAGGTTCCAAGATTTGATGATTTACATGTTATTCTTGAGTCAAGGCGTAAGATGCAACTTAAGAATTAACTAAGAATGTAAATTTCGATTAAAGATTGCTTGATTTTGCTACTAGACGCCTAAGACTTAGAGTAAGATTCTAAGAATTGGGTTAAGACGTTGACCCTATCCTATCCGCGATATTGGGATAGTTGGTGGTCTTACTATGTTGTCTTCGGATATGGATTTCCCGTAAGATGGGTTTCATGGGGTTGGGAGTAAGATTCTCAATCCTGGCATAGTAGAAAGTTCGATCGCGTAAGATGCGTTCGTACGTGTATAGTCCGGTCTAGTATGTAAATGATTGCGCCAAAGTTTAAAGATATGTTAATTGTTGGTTAAAGTTAGTCGAGTCAGCATGATTACTTGATTTGGTTCGCATGTTTATATGTTTGATTTGATTGTTTGATTTGTGCTATGTTCATGTGTATCCCCGTTAGGGTGGGACAGTTATGTTACTCACCACTGACGGTGGACTGTTGTTTATTTTTTAGGTAATTCTGATGATGAGGTTCTTGCTTAGCTTTGGGTTGGGCGAGCGCCGATGTTATTTAGTCTTTGCGTTATTGTTTTACGATTCCTAGTATTAAACTTTAGCAGTGACATTTGTAATTTCTAACTCTGACATCTATTTGGAGTTTATATTGTTAGTAGTATTAATAATGACATTTAGGTTTAGATATGCACAATCTTGTGGGTGTTGTACTTTCGGATTTAGTATATATTCAATTTGAGGTATTGTTTTTAATTTTTAAGTATTTTAGTTTGTTAGATCTGACTATTCGACTCGTCGGTTTCTTCCGCGCCGGTTTAAGCGAGTCGGGTCGTCACATGCGTAATACTGAGGTTTGTTCCCACAGTGGTCTCAGTACTACAAAGTCTACATCTGGCAAAGAGAATTGTTCCAAGCTTGTTCTTTGTCTGTTCTTAGCTTGTTCTTGGCTTGTTCTATTTACTGGACATAAACTTTAACTCTTTTTGCTCTTTACTTAGAAACACAAGGTATATTTTTCTAAGTCTATTTTACAAGAAGATCCTAGAAGTATAAAAATTAAAAAGGCTTCAAGCTCTTGACTTCTGATCTTCAAGTATCTCAAGGTCTTCAAATTTTCCTTGAAGAGTTCTCACTTGAATTAACCTGTTAAAATACAAACATGCATAACAATCAAGTATAGAGAACTGGTTTCTCATCCATCAAATCAAACATGGTTCAACACCCTTCGAGTACAGTGGTCAATTCGTCGAAACGCTTAGCGGGTTATTTGAGTTGGTCCTCTTGAGTGGCCATTTATGGTGTTCGGGTTGTGGGCTAAAGATATGGGCTTGAGTGATGTAAGTTTGGGATATGGGCTTGAGTGATGGGCTTGGAATATGGGCGCAGGTGATGGGATTTTTTTTGCTTTTGGATGAGTGATAGGTTTGGGTGAGGCTGGGGTGGTGTTTAAGTGAGGTGAGGTAAGGTTGGAATGGGCTTGAGGCTTGCTCGGACCTCGGCTATGCTTTGGATCGAATTGGAACTGTTTAGACCGCTCCGAACTTAAAAGAATCAAAACCCCCTTGGTCATTGTACAAATGTGAAATGAATGCAGATGCATGTCCTAATTCCATGGTTATCTTCCCTAAAATGCATGAATGCAAGGTGCCCTTTCAATTTTCCTTTTTTTACTTTTTTTTATTTTTGATTTTTTTGATTTTTTTTAAAGGCACCAAAAAGACACGAGGTATGTAATGCATGTGAATGAGAGTACTTATATGAGGAGTGGACCTAAGCCCATTTAAAGGAACGACTAAGGTTTTGGGCTAAAACCTATGGTCAAACTAAGGTCAAAGCTTATATGGACTACATGCAAGGACACTAAGGCCCAACATTGCGAACTATATGAACTAGAACATGACCATTACTATATGAAGTGTGAGTGAATAGTGAACAAAAATACATGGCTAGAGCCCATAAAAAAAACACACACATAGTCAAATAAGCACACTAGCATGATATAATATGTATAGTCTCTAAAAGGTCAGTCCTTGTTGGTCACGAGGGTACCATGACTAAAGAGGAACTGAACCAATCTAGTCACTCTTACAATTAACAGATCTCTTATTATGATCTCATCGGGCATGATGATCACGCGCCATGGCTGGGATGGGTCGGCTATGATCATTGTGGTCGGGCACCAACAAGTAACCATAACCAAAACCCCCGGGGTCGGTCTCGAGCATAGAACATGCTCATATGAGACAAGGTCCTATAGTGTGGCACCTATTCGTAGCGCCACATGCAATATGACTAAAAATATTCGGGAATGATAATAATAAGACCACGAGACTTTTCAAGTTTGTCCATACCACTAAGGAGTGATACTCCCCAGTGAAGTCGCCAAACTGTAGGGGTAGTTTTTACCGGCCGCCTATGTCACGAGTTATTTTTAAATGCTCGTTAATACCACATGTGAATGTGGAATAGTAGGGGTCTCCACCATGCGTTTATACGGTCCACGGACACCGAAGAAGTACCAATGCCAGGAGCAATCGGCCCCATATGGTCGTGCACCAGAGTATGGGTTCGGGGATGGTGTTGAGACCTTTGATGTTTTGAGTGATGACAAACAGATGAGTCAAACAGGTGTGACAAACAGTTGACAGGGACATTTGTTATTGAATGAGTTTATACAGTTGTATTGAAACAGTTGAAGTGTATTGTTCCTGAGTTACTCCTTCTAAGTAGCATTACCTTTTATGTCATATGTTGTATATTGTTTTGTGCATGTTTGACATATAGGTATTCCAGTACTTGAGACATGGAGAATAGATTTATCAAAACTGAAGTATGCTAACAATGGAGAATCCAAGTGTCCAAGTAGTGAAGAACATAAAGACTGAAGAGTAGCCTTAGGGTTTTTACTTAGACTTTTTGTTGTATAAAATGTTTAAGTAGTTTAGTAGAATTGTGATGTTTGATCTTGGTATGTTGCAAACACCAGAACAGTGTCTAGTGATTGTAACATGACTGATCTGTGGAACAGTTCCTAGAAAAGTTCAGCAGACCAGCAGGTTAACAAACTGAACCATGAAATAATTTGAAAGAATTCGATTCTTGAATTCTATAAAGATCTTGCACGTGGTTAAGTTAGTTTGGTAATCAATGTTAAGTGCTAAAAACCCACATATCTTTATGAGATCTCAGCAAATCTTCGAGATCCTTGATTTCGAATATTTGATCTCAACATTAAATGGGTTTAATCATTATGGTTACAAAAACCCTCTTGATTGGAATAATCTAGGTTTTTCTAACTGCCTATATATAGCAGCACTTAATGAACAAAACCAAGCCAAGTAGTGAGACTCTCCACAAACTTCATTGAGCAATATTTTCGAGAGGTCAAAAGATCAAATAGAACAGTTTACAAACTATAAGAGCATTCGAAAAAACCTAGATCCTAACTTCATCTCTTGTAAGCTTTTGAGAAGCAAATTTCTGAGAGAAACTTCATGTAATTCGTCACTAACAGAGGGGTTAGTGATTGGGAGCATTTGAGATCAGTTCATTTGCGAGTGCTTGTGAGTTCAAGTGCGAAACAACACTCTTGGGTTGAGAGTGAGGAAAGTCTGCCGTATGAGTTTACGATAGCAATTGTACAATCTTTTGTTCATCAGAGTCGATTAATAAAAGATTGGTAGCGAGAGTAGGAGGATGTAGGCACAGTTGTCGAACCTCGTTAAATCTGTGTGTGTTCTTTATTTGCTTTACATTTACTAGTTTTATTGTTCTAGATATTTCCGCTGCTAAACAAGTTCTCTGGTTCTATTGCAAGAACAATTCAAGAAAAAGTTGATAACGAAAATTTTAAAGAAACACTCAATCCCCCCCCCTTGAATGCTATTGGGACCTTCAATTGGTATCAGAGCGAGTGCGCATGCTTTTCGCAAGGGTAACACCTAGAAAAGAAGATCCATGGCGTCCCACGAGTTAAGTACAATAGGGTATGACGACAAGACACCCAATTTTAATGGCAAGAACTATGCCTGGTGGAAAAATAGAATGAAGAACATCATTGTTGGTATAGATTATGAGTGTTGGTTGGTTGTGAAGAACGGTCCATTGCAAATCACCATCAATGAAGACTCTAGCAAAACAGTTGCTAAAACAGAAGACCAGTACAAAAGTGCAGCTTTCAAGAAATTAGAGAAAAATGCAAAGGCGATGTCAATCCTTCAACAAGCTATGAAGGCACCAGTGAACTTGCCTATGAAGGCACCAGTGAGGTAAAACGTTCTATGATAGATTTACTAATGTCTAAATATGAATATTTCAATATGAATAGAAATGAAAACATTAATGACTGTTTTGGAAGATTTATGACAATAGTAAATGATCTTAAGTCTCTTGGAAAAACCTTCACTGATGAGGACTTGGTTAGAAAAGTGTTAAGAAGTCTGACAGGGTCTTGGACAACAAAGGTTACTGCAGTGTATGAAGCAAAGGATCTATCAACTCTTTCTATGGAACATTTGATTGGTTCACTCATGACCCATGAAATGATAGTTGATTCAAAGAGTGAAAAAGACCTAGTTAAGAGTGTTGCAATGAAGGGAACAGTTGAAGAAGAGGATGACATTGCTATGATGGCAAAAAGATTTGAGAAACACTTTAGGGCTCAAAGGAAAAACATGAGGAACAAAGGTTCAGGAAAACAAAGCACCTTCAATATTGTATGTTTCAAGTGTGGAGAAACAGGTCACATCATTCGTGATTGTCTTAAGTGGAAAGATAAACAGTCCAGGAAGGAACATAAGAGAGCCTTCAAGAGAGCTATGGTAGCAGCTCTGTGGGGAAACTCTGACTCTGGTTCTTAGAATATGCTTGAATGCTTAGAAACTATGCTTGATCAATGTCTTAAGTTGAGTAATGCATATAAAGATGGTAAAAAGAAATTCACAGAAAAACTCGAGAATGTGAAATATCTAATGCCAGTTGTGATCATTTGGAGGAGTTATGTCTTAACCTGAAAAATGAAATAGCTGAATTAGAAGTTTCACTTGATCAATGCCAGGTGGAATTGGAAAAAGTTAAATCTAAAACATCACAGAATGTTTTATCTGATGATGAGGAAGACTTAACTGGTCCCCTGGTGAATTTCAAGCAAAACCCAGAGGACCCAATTAATCTTGATGTTGTCAAAGGCATGAACCTTAAGCAAATCTGGTCTGTTAAACAGTTTTTGTCTTCTCTTGGAAGAAGTTAAAGATTTGCATAAGGAGCTTGTCTCAGCCAGAACAGCACAATCCACCATGGATAATGTAGAGTCAAGCACTGAGGTGAGTAGGATGATTGATGAGTATGAAGGTCAAATATGTGATTTGCATGTTGAGCTCTATACTCTCAAAGAGAAAAAAAAAACAAAACAATCTGCCCACAATCTGAATTAGTCTTTGGTTTCAGATCAGAGATCAGAATTTACAAATTTGAAAAGTGATTTTAAATCCTTATATGACAAGAACAATCGTCTAATCAAGATTCTTGAAACCAAAGAACATGAGCTCCAAAATAGTCAGAAACTTGTGGACAAATTGTTAAAGGCAGAAAAGAACTTAAGTCAAGTTCTATCTCTGAAGAACAACGAAGGTAAGGCTGGTCTAGGGTATACCAGAAGGAAAGCTAAGCCTAACTGGTCACCCAGAGAGACCACCTGGTTAACTAAGTTTAAAAAGGGAAAATATGTGGCTGCCAAGGACATGCATGTTTGCTATAATTGTGGCAAAGGTGGTCACATAATTTATGATTCCATCCACAAGAAAAGGAGCAACGAAAGAAACACTAAACATGTTAAGAAGGTCTGGGTTAGGAAGAACCAGTTTGAGTGAACTGTTTGTGAACATGGACCCAAACCAGTTTGGGTTCCTAGGACTAATGTTTGATCTGATTTTGCAGGGTAAGTTGAAAGGAGATACTCACTGGTATTTGGACAGTGGTTGCTCACGCCACATGTCTGGACATAATGAACAGTTCCTTTCACTTGTAGCCCATGATAGGGGAAGAGTAACATTTAGAGACAACAGTAAGGGTACTATTGTTTGCCTAGGTAAGGTTGGTAAGTCTCTCTCCCAAGATATAGACGATGTTTATTATTTTGAAGGCTTGCAACATAATCTCTTGAGTATTTCTCAATTATGTGACAAAGGCAATAGAGTTAAATTTTAGGCCAACCTATGTCACATAGTTAACAGTCAAACAGGTCAACTGGTCTGCCAAGGAACCAGAAAAGATGACATCTATGTTACTTATCTAGATCAAATTCCTCAGGAAAAGTCCATTTGTTTGAAAGCTGTAACTGATAAGAATCAATGGCTTTGGAATAAGAGGTTTGGACATGCTAGCCTGACACTTGTGAACAAGCTTAAGTCAAATGACTTGGTTGTTGGTCTACCTGACATCAAGTATGAAATTGACAGAGTTTGTCCTGAATGTGCTAAAGTCAAGCATGTGAAATCTTCTTTTAAACCAAAGACAGTGATCAGCACAAGCAGACCACTTGAATTGATTCATATTCACTTTTATGGACCCATGAGATTGCAAAGTAGAAATGGGCATAAGTTTGTTTGTGTTTTGGTTGATGACTTTCCCAGGTACACTTGGACATTTTTTCTATCCTCAAAGGATGAGACTTTTGAAGAGTTTGAAGCCTTGATCAAACTAGTACAGAACCAGTTGAGCACTACACTGGTTGTCATAAGATCAGACCATGGTACTGAGTTTGACAATGCAAGCTTCGTTGAGTTTTGTAGAGAAAATGGAGTAAGTCACAACTTTTCTGCCCCAAAAACACCTCAACAGAATGGAGTAGTTGAGAGGAAGAACAGAACATTGGAAGAGATGGTCATAACAATGTTGATTGAAAGTGGTCTCCCCAAAAGTTTTTGGGAAGAAGTTGTACACAAAGCTTGTTACATTCTGAATAGAGCCTTCTTAAGACCATTGGCAAAGAAAACACCTTATGAACTTCTAAAGGGTAGAAAACCCAATATTGCACATCTAAGAATTTTTGGATGTAGATGTTTTGTGCGCAATAATGGGAAAGAACAGCTTGATAAATTTGACCCTAGAAGTTATGAAGGAGTTTTCTTGGATACTCTCCACACTAGTAAAGCTTACAGAGTTTTCAATAGGAGAAAACTGTGTGTTGAAGAGAGTGTTAACGTTATTTTTGATGAATTTAACATGTTCTCTGAGATTTCACAGGTAACACATGATGACTCCATTGGTTTAATGGAATTCACTTGAGAATAGACAACTGATCAAGACACTGAAGACCTAGCAGAACTAGGCTCACCCAATGTGCCTCCAAATTTGAATGGAGAAGAGCCTGGAGGAGATCAAGGAGACTCAGATGAGAATCGGGTAAACAACTCAGGGGGAACTGGATGTCCTGTTCCCAATCCAACTGAGTTACAGGTAAGAGAGTCTAATCAGGAAAGTGAGCAAGTGTTTCCCCATGGAGAACACCAGTCTGCGTCATCTGAGAGGGAACACATGCCATCTGGTTCTAATGAAGGAAATGCATAATTGAATCAAATGTTTAAAAGTTTCAAATACTCATCTTCTTATCCCACTGAGCAAATATTGAGTGACATCAATAAAGGGATTCAAACTAGAAATTTGTTTACCAAAACTTTTGTGCATCTTCCTCAATCTTGTCTAACATAGAACCAGCTGATATTAAATCAAAACTTCAAGATCTAGATTGGGTCATAGTTATGCAAGATGAATTGCACCAGTTTGAAAGAAACTATGTGTGGCATCTTGAACCTAGACCCAAAGGAAGATATGTGATTGGTACGTACTAGGTGGGTTTTTCGAAACAAACTTGATAACCTGGGTACCATAGTTAGAAATAAGGCTAGACTGGTGGTGCAAGGATACAATCAACAAGAAGGCATTGACTATGATGAGACCTTTGCACCAGTAGCCAGACTAGAAGCAATTAGACTTCTAATAGCGTTTGCTGCACACATGAGCATGAAATTGTTTCAAATGGATGTCAAGACCGAATTCTTGAATGGATATTGGAAAGAGGAAGTGTTTGTGGAACAGCCACCTGGTGTCACTGACTCACAGTTCCCTGATTATGTTTTCAAGCTGGACAAAGCTTTGTATGGTTTAAAATAAGCTCCTAGAGCATGGTATGAAAGATTGTCCAACTTCTTAATGAAAAATGAATATATCAGAGGAACAGTGGATAAGACCTTGTTCACTAAAACAAAAGGGTCTGACCTGATTGTAGTCCAAATATATGTTGATGACATACTGTTTGGTGCTACAAATCAGAGATTATGTAATGAGTTTGCTGATCTTATGCAGAGTGAGTTTGAAATGAGAATGATGGGAGAACTTGGTTTCTTCGTTGGCCTACAGATCAAGCAAACTGATGAAGGAATCATGATACATCAGCAAAAGTTTCTAGAGCCTCTAAAGAAGTATGGCATACAGAACAATAAGGCATATGATACACATGTTCCAACTTCCACAAAGCTTGATGCAAATGACAAAGGAACAGCTGTGGATCCTACACTGTTCAGAGGCATGATTGGATCACTATTGTATCTCACTGCCAGCATACCAGATATTGTATTCTCTGTAGGGTTATGTGCCCGATTTCAGAGTAACCCTAAGGAGTCACATTTGAAAGCAGTAAGAAGAATTCTCAGGTATTTGGTAGGTACTGATGATTTATGTTTATGGTATCCAAGAGGTAGTACAATTGAACTGGTTGGATACACTGATGCTGATTATGCAGGTTTCTTAGTTGACAGAAAGAGTACTTCAGGTATGGCACACTTTGTAGGATCATGTTTGATCTCATGGGGTTCCAAAAAGCAGAACACTGTAGCTTTATCCACTGCGGAAGCTGAATATATTGCAGCTGCTGTTTGTTGTTCTCAACTACTTTGGGTAAAGAGTCAATTGAAAGACATTGCAGTGTTGTTAGATAAAATCCCTATCTTTTGTGACAACACTAGTGCCATTAACATTTCCAAAAATCCAGTTCAGCACTCAAATTAAAGACCAAGCACATAGAGATAAGACATCATTTCCTAAGGGATAATGTTGAAAATGGTCTAGTTGAGTTGCAATTCTGCAAAAGTGAGGATCAGATTGCTGATATCTTCACTAAACCATTAGGTAGAATTTCTTTTTGTAGACTTAAGTTGCTTTTAGGACTAATCAAAATTAGAAAGTAGGATTTTACTTAGATTTAGGTCAAGGTTCTTTTAGTTAGACTCAGGTAATAAAAATTGGTCCATTTGTTTGAAAAAGGCTTTTTATGATTGAACTCATCTCTTTTGGCTAGATTAATGTTCTTGGATGTATGGATTGCTTGCATAAACATTATTGATTCCATTTGTTATATCTTGATGCATGAACAGGTGAGTTGTCAAAGTTGCCCAGAACAGTTGAATTATGTACTGATTTGAACCAGTACAGGTGAACAGCAGAATACTATAGATATGTTTTTGTTGAATTAATTTTTGATAAAAATTAAAATAAGTATTTTATTCCTTCTGTAAGGGATAAGTACTTTGGCAGTTGCTTTTTTCATTATTTAGGCATGCATGAGTGATGGAAGGAAACTTCCACACGTGCCTTTCACTTAGTGGCAGTTAAGGAAGTTATCGTACTTTCTCTTGAACTTCTTTCTTTTGTATCTGGCCACTACTCCCACTTCCCACATTTATTTTGCTTCACTGTCATTATATCACTCTGCACTCAGGATATTTCATCATATCTCTCTCTCACTTCATCTTGTCTCGAATTTAAAAGCTTCATCTCTCAAAATTCTCTGCAAATCCAAGCAAAAAAAATGATGAGAACAAAGGGACTAGCTAAGGCAAAGAAGAAGGGTAGTTCAGGGAATGCATCTTCATCTCCCTCCATAGCAGAATCTGATAGTTCGATTGATAAGGGTAATGTGTCAGATGCAGCAACAACTCAAGTGACTAAGCAACAAACACCAAAACCACCATCAACCACAAAAACCTCCACCACAAAATCAACCTCAACCACCAAATCCACTTCATTACCAGCGGAGAAAACCCTCGAAACCGAAACCCTACTTTCTCCCACTCCTATATCCATAGTACCTCCATCTACTGAACCCACATCACATCAAACCACTCAAAATGAACCTTCAACCAAAGTTGAAGATTAAGGGGAACAAAAGGGTGACACTGTTCAAGCTGACAGGATTGTGTCAGAAACCCTAGAGAATATTTATGAGGAAATTGAGGAGGATGATCAGGAAGATGATCAAGAGCATGATCAAGAGAATGAATATGTGCAGGCTGATGAGAAGGTTCTGAAGGAGAAAAGTGTCGAGGCAGAGCCAAAAGTGGCTGAAGAAGAAGAATTTCAAATTGTAGGTGAGGCGAAGAGTCCTCTAGTTCAGATGATAAGCAGAAGGTTTACTAGATCTGGTAGCACAATCAAACAGGAGATTTCTGACTCTCCAAAGGTCACACCCACTAAAAGTGTGAAGAGGAAAACACCTGCTGCCAAAACAGCTAAAGGTAAATCTACTATTTCTACTACTGTTTCCGATAAGAATGTTATCTCTGGTTGTGGATGTGAGGAAGGATATTTTGATATGCCTGCTTTGTCTGAAGTTAAGGAAATTTTAGAATTTCAAGGTTGGATGGGATTGTTTAAAACTGCTAGGAAATCTTATGTAGAGGATATTAGGGTATTTTTATAAGAATTTGGAATTATGCCCTAATATGAGTGTTAGCTCTACTGTTTCTAGTGTTAAGTTGGATCTGTCTGTGGCTTCTATGTCTGTGTTTTTTAAGATACCTATGGATGGGTATTCAAACTATTGTTCTGATGGTTGGCCCAGTATTGGTGGGGTCACAACAAATGATATAGTTAAGTTTTTGTTTGGAAGGGTATTAGCCAAGAAAGATGGCTATCTTGCTAAGAATTTGACAAAACCTATCATGTTGGTACTGCATTCTATATGCAACAAGGTGTTTTTACCTAAGGCACAGGGTACGGGTTCAGTTAGGATAATGGATATGGTACTCATGTACCTAATGATGAAGAAGGTTAGGATCAATCTCCCCTCTCTGATGCTAGACCACATGATTGTGTGCAATAACTCTCAATTCCATTCTCTTCCATATGGCTCAATATTAACTTCTGTGATGATCAAGAAAGGTATGAAGCTGGCTGGAGAAACTGTGATAGGACATAAATTTTCTATGATGATTCTGAGGCAGAAAGGACTGGAAGCATCTGGTTCAGCATTGGTTTGGAGAGACCAGGAGCTTGTTTTACCTGCTACAAAGAAAAGGAAGAGTAGTGTGTCTGCTTCTTCAACTGATCTCATTCCCCTTCTAGGAAGGATGGAAAAGCAGGAGGAAACCCTTAGCACGTTAATGACATTGGTTAGAGGGTTAACTGATAGTATATATGGCTCAGAAACAGGTGTCTCTGGAGAAGAAGCTGATAGCTACAGAACTTCAAGTGTTACAGATGGCAGGGGAAACAAAAGAGGAAGCTGGTCAATCTTCAGGGAAATCTAAACAAGCAGGGGAACCAGTTGATAGTGAGAAGGATGCAGGAGAAACTTCCTCAACAGAGAAAGCTGCACAGGAATATGAAGAAGATGCAGAGGTTTTTGAAGATGATGATAAAGTCTTTGATCCTGATGCTGAGCTTGATGAGGATGATGATGAATGATGCCTGCCATTAGCCTTCTTATTCTCCTTTCCAATTTTGCCAATCTGCCTTTAGTATTTCTGTTTTCCCTACCTTATTACTAAACAATTTGTCTGTAATTTGGTTTCTTTTCATACTCTACTGGTTTGTCTAGCTTGCTAACTCTTTGAACTGTTTTTGGGATAGTGAGTTGATGACTCACTAGCGACTGTTGACAGGTTTAACATTTTGGTAGTATGGCCTACCTTTTGGATGAATGCATGAAATTCGCTTGCTTTACTTGTCTGTGAATGTTTTTTTAATGATGCCAAAAGGGGAAAATTAGGTCATATTTGAAGTTTTGATAAAGCCAAATGAGACTAGTAGAATAAACCTTAATCTGATTATTAGTCCAGAAGCCTAAGTGTTTAGTATAGTCTGAGAAAATAGTTATTTTTAGTGAGTAGTTAATTAGTTAGTTGAGTTAATAAAAGTTTTTTTTACAGCTGTTCTGGATAGTTGTTCTCATGGCCATATTTTTGCAATTTTTCAGTATAGTTGTTCTTAGTCTTGAAATAAGTTAGAATAGTTAGTTATTTCACTTAGAGTTTAGGATTTTTGATTTAGTTAGTTATTTTCTTTTTGAGTCAGAAAATTCAAAAAATAGTTCCACCACATGTTTGAAGCTTTCTGTGACTAACTTGTTTACTGCAGGAAAAACTTCAAAAGGTTTATCATCATAAAAAAAGGTGGAATTTGTTGAAACCTTTGATGTTTTGAGTGATGACAAATAGATGAGTCAAACAATTGTGACAAACAGTTGTTACAAACAGCTGTTAAAAACAGTTGACAAAAACAGTTATTATTGAATGAGTTTATGCAGTTGTTCTGAAAACAGTTGAGGTATACTATTCTTATGTTACTCATTCTGAGTAATATTACCTTGGAAAAATTCATATGAATAATCCCAACTATTGAAGGTCTTCCAATATTAATCCCAACTATAGGTTATTACACTATGATCCAAACTAAGGGGTTAATTTTATAATATTAGTCCAAACTAACTTTTGACCGGCTCCGATTTCCTTCGTAGAAAGGGAGGAAGGTATAGTCAAGTACAGTAAATAAGAAAAGAGGAAAGATAACAAATACTTTATGAATTGGTGACCGATTACAATAGGATAAATAAGTCAATAGACTAATATCATAAAACAACCCCCAAAGTTTGGATTATACTGTAATAACTAATAGTTGGAATTAATATTGGAAGACATCCAATAGTTGGGATTATTTATATGAATTTTTCCTATTACCTTTCATGTCATATATTGTTTATTGTATTGTGCATGTTTGACATACAGGTATTCCACTACTTGAGACATATAGATCAACTTCATCAAAACCGAAGTGTGCTATCAATGGAGAATCCAAGTGTCCAAGTAATGAAGAGCATGAAGACTGAAGAGTAGCCTTAGAGTTTTTACTTACTCTTTTTGTTGTAAAGAATGTTTAAGTAGTAGTTTAGTAGATTTGTGATGTTTGATCTTGGTATGTTGCAAACACTAGACCAGTGTCTAGTGGTTGTAACACGACTGATCTGAAGAACAGTTCCTAGAACAGTTCAGCAGACCAGCGGGTTAATTAACAAACTGACCCACGAAATAATTTGAAAGAATTTGATTCTTAGATTCTTTAAAGATCTTGCACGTAGTTAAGTCAGTTTGGTAATCAATGTTAAGTGCTAACAAACCCTCGTATCTTTATGAGATCTTAAGAAATCATTGAGATCTTTTGATTTTGTATATTTGATCTGAACATTAAATGGGTTTAATGATTACAGTTACAAAAACCCTCTTGATTGAAATAATCTGGGTTTTTCTAACTGCCTATATATAGTAGCACTTAATGAACAAAAAGTAACCAAGATATACGACTCCCCAATTGTAACACCCCGTCCTTAAAAACAGAGGATACAAGCGGAAGATAGGGCACCGGACGGGAATGCCACTTAATTTCTAAGAAACATAACCCAAAAGAAATTAATAAAGTCCGATTAAAGAAAGTCCAATACCATTACAATTCCAAAGTACGAGGTATAAACACCTATGTATAAGTCTAGAAATCAAAACTACTTAAACAGAAATCATAAAGTAAGGAATTCTGGCCATGTCATACAAACTGGGATGTCTAAAACTAATGGAAAGGATCCCAAATACCAATCCTCACACACACACCGCCCAAACTTTTACAATCCTGCGGTCAATCAGTATCTGAAAAAATGAATACAACATCACTGTCAGTGGCGAGTAACTAACAGTTCTCCCCAACATAGAAACCACAAGTTCAGAATCATAGATCAGGGAGTCAAATCAATATCCATAAATAACAAGAAGCATTCATGCCAATCAATACAAGCAACCACCACTTACCATAACCTCGTCAATAACCCACCTACAAAACCAGTTAGTACAATACAACATCACAACAAACATATGCTTCATCCAAAAGATAAAAAATCCAATAACACCCCCAATAAAACCATTATACCACAATGGAACCCTAATTCCCAGATGAGTGTTATGATCACAACTATTCCCAACTCCCCAAATCAATATGGATTTACACTACCAACGATAAACACAGGCAAATGTAATTGTAGATGGAAAGATCGCTAGTGGTATCCCACAGTACCACTTCCTAAGGTTTGTCAGGTAGATGCCCAAAATATGGACTTACACTACCAACAATCAACACAAAGTTGATTGTGTCTAAGATTGGCCAAATCTCCCGGTGCCGGATGGACGCCCAAAATATGGTCTTACACCTCCCGAACTCCCGAACGACAACAATTAACCCAGGTAAATAAATATTGTTCTTGGATCCCGCAGCCCAAGAAACATAACTGATCTAACCATTGAATCCCGCAGCCCAATGGCTCCAACTAACAATTATAAATGACCTCCTAGACACATGTATGATAAAATACAACATTCTTAATTACTCATTCCAAACCACACTTTATTTACTAATAAAACCCAAGATTACAACTTCCATTATCCACCCACAACTAACATGTGCCCAATACTTAATCAAATTTAAATTCCTAAATAATATTTTAATCATTTACACACTCAAAATAAGCAACAAGTAACTTAGACAAACTCATCGTAAAATTATCAATTCCAACCAAACTTGTACCCAAACAATTCCTATTAATTAGTAACCATTTAACACATAATTAAGGGTCAAAATACATCAATTAAACACAATTTTAGAACATACAAAGTTGATGTCCAGATTAATACAACAACAAAAACAACCACCAAATCAAGCTCAAAAATAATTAAATTTATACAATTAATTCTATAATTCATCAAGGACATAACCAAGCATAATTTAAGCCCAAAATCAAATTAAAAACATGTCATACACCACCACATACCACATGACCAGCAGCATAAATTTTCAGAAAATATTTTATACAATTTCATCACAAGTTATACAATAAAATAAATAAATCCTAAATTCAACAATTCAATAACTAAACTTGTTTAACCTTAAAAATCATGATATTAACCCATAAAACCAGAATATATTAAGGCTAGAAATATAACATGATATCAATAAAAATTTGGGCAACATTCCGCCTAGAAATTGGACTAAAGCGAAATTCGCCAAACAATTCATAAAAACAAATTTTCAACTAATTAATAAATAAATTAGTAACATAAATTATAATCCAATATTTCAAGCCTAAAAACATGAAAAATCAGAATATATATATCCTCACATATCACACGAGCATTCCACGAAATTGCACCAAAATTCTCAAAACAATTTTCGTAATTAATAAAATTATGCATAAAATTCCAAAGATATTAAATCATAAAATTTCACATAAAAGTACACAAGAATAAAATCTGGAAATCTCCATATTTCACACAAAAAATCAGAAATGTAAATTTACATAATTTCATGCTCTAATTCGAAATTCATCCAACAATTAAACAAATTCACCCTAGTTTGGTTTAATCCATTTAAAAATGATTTTAACCCTAAAATATAATCCTAAACTATATGATTTCTAGGTTGAAGATTAAAGTTAGTTACCTTGAAAAATGGATGAGAAATATGCACTAGGTTTCACCCAAAATGTCTCAAAGATCACCAAGGAAAAATGCCCAAAACCCTACTAGAACTTGAGTGTATTTTGTGAGGTTGTGAGAGATGAAAAATTAGAAACAAATCAGCCTATAGGCTGTTTATATTGCTGACCAAAGGGGAGGGGAAAGGTGAGGTGAAATAATGAAGTATTTATATTCCTACATGTCTAATTCTAGAATATTCTAACCTCCTCAAATGGAGGGTTTTAGAATTTACATGTACATCGTAGAACAACCTAGAATCATTCAAATTCAAGTACATACAAGAACCCTTTGGAAAATCATTCCTACATGTCTAATTCTAGAATATTCTAACCTCCTCAAATGGAGGGTTTTAGAATTTACATGTACATCGTAGAACAACCTAGAATCATTCAAATTCAAGTACATACAAGAACCCTTTGGAAAATCCTAGATGCATCCATTCTAGAATACTCCTATAAGAATACTCTTGAACATTCTAGAGTCACCCTTTTAGAATATATTCTACCACTATCCATATTATTCTTGAACCTTCTAGAACCTTCTAGAAGTTTCCGAATACTTGACTCATTAATGTCAAACAATAAAGACTAATATAACTAATTACATAACATAAATATATTTTAATCATGCAAATGAGATATGTATAAAATAAAGAGTAAAACTTTCATACCAAATATAATATATACATATTTATATTAACAACCAAAAATTGTTAACCAAATACAATTGTTTTTAGCAACGTATTCCCAGAAAATAAATAAATAGATAATAGATAAATATTTTATTTCAAAATGTAGTTATCAGAAATTAATGAATAATGTTTTATTATTTAATCGCAAAAAGCGTTACTTTTAAAAGAAGTAAAAATGCGGGGTATTTTATTGAGCAATATTTTCGAGAGTCCAAAAGATCAAACAGAACAGTTTGCAAACTACAAGAGCATTCGAAAAAAACCCAGATCTTAACTTCATCTCTTGTAAGCTTTTGAGAAGCAAATTTCTGAGAGAAACTTCATGTAATTCGTCACTAACAGAGGGGTTAGTGATTGGGAGCATTTGAGAGTTCATTTGCGAGTGCTTGTGAGTTCAAGTGCGAAACAACACTTTTGGGTTGAAAGTGAGGAAAGTCTGCCGTATGAGTTTACGATAGCAATTGTACTATCTTTTGAGTTGATTAATAAAAGATTGGTAGCGAGAGTAGGAGGATGTAGGCACATGTTGCCGAACCTCGTTAAATCTGTGTGTTCTTTATTTGTTTTACCTTTACTGTTTTGCTGTTCTAGATATTTCCGCTGCTAAACCAGTTCTCTGGTTCTATCACTAGAACAGATCAAAAAAAAGTTTATAAAGAAAATTTCCCCCCCCTCTTGAGTGCTATTGGGACCTTCAACCCGAGTCAAATAAAACATAAGCAGGAAACTTATGAACTAGAAATGTACCTGTTATGACATCGGGCTGTGCCTCTACCTCTTCCTCGGTCATACAGAAGATCCGGTTCTTTGTTGGAGCAGAAGTAGGAGCCGATGGTGAAGAAACGACCCCTTTCTTAGGGCATGCAGAAGACTTGTGCCCTCTTGGCCACACTCAAAATAGCGAATCGGAGAACAGTCACACCTCTTGTCGGGATGGAAATCATTCTTGCAGCCTGGACACTTCCCGGTACACATGAAAATAGATGACCTACTGGAACTCTTTGTCGGCTCAAATCTGGGCTTCCTCGATGTCGAAGCTCGAGATGACTGAAACCTCTTCTTCGACGCTTCCTCTTCCATCCGTGAAGCCTGGATCTCAAGCGCTACCTTGGGCATCCACTTCCCTGATAAGCTTCTCAACATTTTCCTCACCAACTCTTCACTTGAGAAGGTCTTTCCCAATGACTTTAGTTCATTTACAATGGTCATGAACCTTGTAAACATGTCCTTTATGTTTTCATCTCTAGCCATTTCAAAGACTTCATATTTTGACATAAGCATGTCAATTTTTTACCTTCTTACCTCAGAGTTGCCTTCATATGCAAGCTCTAATGTATCCCATATTTCCTTTGCAGAAGAACAAGCTAGAATTCGATTTACCTCACATTCTGCAATTTCTTGTTGAACAAGTGATATTGCCTTTGCATTTTTCTCCAGCTTCTTGTAGTCTTCACTTATGTACTCTTCTTCTATCTTTGGAACTGTGAGCCCTTCCTGATTCTTCTTGTGAATGAACGTGGGTCCATTTTTGACAATCATCCAGCATTCATAATCTATCCCAATGATAAGATTTTTCATGCAATTCTTCCACCAAGAGTAGTTAGTGCCATTGAACTTGGGGAGTCTTGAACTGTTCGATTCTTGAGTAGACATCTTCTTGTTCCTCTAGGTAGTTACCTTTTGGGAAGTTAGGCTCTGATACCAATTGTTAGTTCAATGTATACTCAAGAAAGGGAGGTTGAATTGAGTATGTGTGTTTTTTTAATCGTTTTCAAGGTTTGTTTATCTTTTTGTGAGAACAACGAAAGAACAATAAGTAAGAGTAGGGACACAAAGATTTAACGAGGTTCGACTTCTAAACAAGCCTACGTCCTCCACTCTCTCACCAATATTATTAATCAATTCAGAATAATAACAAGGTTACACACTCAATTAAATGCTACAACTATGTAACACTTAATTCCCCAACTGTTAACTCTAACAGTTCACTCAGTGTTCACAGAACACTCCCCAACCACTTCCCTCTAAGTGGTTCAAATATTACAAACTTAAATCTTCGTAAGTTTTTCTCTTAAAGATGGATATGGAGATAGTTTTTGACTAAGGATAGACTTTCAGAAAATATGACTTGGTTTTCTTTGGAGAGCAAAAGTCTTCTAGGTTTTTTGCAAAGATGGTTTATATAGACAAAGAAAAACCGTCCTCTAGAAGTGTGCTTGGAGACTTGCCTAATTTGCACAAACCAGCCTTGCTGACACAAGTAGAAAGGTATCTATTTCAGACCTTTGTCTCCTTCCACTACATGTAGTGGAAAGTACACTAAAGTCCAAACAAGTGCATTTCAAGGCTGATTTTGTAGATCAATTTGGCAGATTTCCAAAGTACAAGTGATCCAAAATTTTTCAGATAAATTTTCAAAATGATTTTGAACTCGAAAATCTGTACGGATCTCGTGCGTAATACTGAGGTCTGTTCCCACAGTGGTCTCAGTACTACTAAGTCTACATCTGGTAAAAGGAAACTATTCCAAGCTTGTTCTGTGCCTGTTTTTAGCTTGTTCTTGGCCTGTTCTCTTTACTGGATGTAAACTTAAAGTCTTTTTGCTCTTTACTTAAAAACACTAAGAATACTTTCCTAAGCCTATTTTACAAGAAGATCCTAGAAATATAAAAATAAAAAGTTCCAAGCTCTTGGCTTTTGATCTTCAAGTATCTCAAGGCCTTCATGGTTGCCTTGATGAGTCCTCACTTGATTCAACCTGTTCATATACAAAATATACATAGACATCAAGTATAGAGGACTGGTTTGTCATCATTCAAATCAAACATGGTTCAACAACACCCTTATGTGCTAAAGTGAGAATAGCATCCTCAAGAGCACGACGTGTATGATGGGTGTTACGAGAACGAGAAGTGGTAGACATACTACACAAGGTGAGACATGTCATACAAAACCATCCATTAGTCGAGATAACTAGGATAGCATAGGTTAAGATAAGAAAATTAAAAGAAATCATCTAACCCAAGTTACTACCCCGGTTAACTCACTTTAATTAAATCATATTAGGCTAACTAAGTTATGCCCTCGGAAACATAAAGGGCACTTCTCACGGGTTACTTATTGTAACAGCCCCAAAATTAGGGTAATTGTTAACTAAGGAAACCCTGTAAAATATATCATCACAAACATACACAGCTGTCATAACCACTAATCAAGAGACCTTTGTGTCCTAAATCCTATCTCTGGATCCATAATCATTACAATGTGTGTCCTCATTAGTAAAACCGTTATATTAAAGTTCAATTCCAAACTCTACTACTTAAAATAACTATTATTACGTTAAAACACGCAAGCTAACTGACTTGCGATCGAATACATACTTAAGCCAAATAAATTCACAAATCAACTAGCTTGGCTATAACTAAAGTTCCACAACGTTCGCTTAAGCTTCGACTTCCTGCGCTTATCTATCGCAACCCTGCAAGGACTCTGCCCCCACCGGGACAGGTCCGAAGAAAAATACACGTAAGAATACATAACAAGAAAATGTAAGTTGATGTTTGAAGGTAAATCAATTTAGAGACGACGTAACCAAGCATGGAATACACGTGCTAGTAAGCTCTAGAGAAGTTTATCGTTTCCATATAACGCACTCAAGCAAATCGGCTATAAGGGAACTATATTACGAAGGGCGAGGTTCGCACACCACTACGCCCCATCCGGCTTGTATGATTTAGTTTACGAATGTTTTCTAATGTAATGTTAAACGCAATCTTTAATAAACAACACTATGTGTTCTATTGTGAAATCATAGACTCTGACTAATTCTCATGCGTATAAATAATGATCAGTTTACGAAGACATTCTAAACTTGTTCACATTATAATAAGATACCACACAGACTTCCACACTTGGAAGGTAATGTTACCTAAATGTTTCAAATAATCAGTTCACTTGGCCTAGAGGACTTAGCCTATAATTACTTCCTTTGCTTGAACGACATTACCTGAAGTCTGTTCCTCACGAAGATGTTCCTATGGACCTCGACCACACCGGCCATAACGTCATTTAGCCACACCGGCCATTTCATAATCACAGGGCCACACCGGCCATAATTGTTCTTTGACCACATCGGTCATATTTGTTCTTTCTAATTTCAAACACCTGTATATACATGTTAGGTAGCTAAGTTCCGTTCCAAAACACATGGTCATTAATCACAACAAATAGTTCAATTCCAAGAGCTAAAGCTATTATTCGTACTTTCAATCAATTATCACATCAGTAAGCTCAGTTTTATAAGCTCAAAACTAACACTTCTATTTAAATTATTTATCATAATAAAAACTCGGCTTCAACAAGCTTAAGCATACATTGGTAACAAAATTTATTGTCGCAATAATATGTTTAGCTTTAATAAGTTCAATATACCCTCTTATGTATATCATCTCATGAGCCTTGCTCCATAGGTCTAGCTATTACACAACGTGCTTAACTTGTATGTACGATTTACCTACAACGTGGTTGTCCCTACTAAAAGTCCAGTTATTAGACACAAGCTTTGGAAATCTCGTCCAAACACGTTATTCGTCCGACTTTGATTATTGATTGGCCACGCTGGCCTAGACGCACCGGCTACGATTATTCTTATAAGGGTAACAAACGATTGTGCTTGCATTTGGAAAACTAAGTTCCATTCTCAACTCTCGTGTTCATCCTATCAAGATAATTAATTCGGCTTCAATAGCTCATATTAGTATTCATACTCCAATCAATTATGACAATAATAATCCAGTTTCAATCAATTTAAAATATTTAATTATATTTAGTTCACTTATCACAATAACATACCCAGCTTCGACAAAAGCAAGGCATACAAATATACTCTCATAATTAATTCATTTAAAGCAATGAAAAATCCCGCTTCAGCAAGCTCAAAGCTTAAATTCCCATTTGAATCTTTATGACAACTTTGCTACGAAGTTCTAGCTATTATTCGGCTTAATCGCACTTAATTGCTCAAGTAGGAAAGTTGTGACATGACCACTATATGGTTTCCATCCCTACTTAATTGGACCCAATGACTAACTACACAAACCTTCCCTGATATTGGTTCATAGAACCTATCCCTCGATTATTTACTTATACTATCCTCAACAGAAGTGAAACTTGTAACCGTAGCTTGTGAATCAAATCCAGCATAGCCCAAAGCTTAGTCAAAAGAATGATTTACATAACCAATTCAATTGTGATAACCTACACTCACTAAATCTCTAGTTCATAGAAATCCAAAACTTATTCAAGCACAACTTGATCCTTTCATTCACAACCTAAAACAATTGTTTCACAACCTTCGCTTAAATATATTCGTATATAGCCTTATCTTGTTTACATCAAAGATAACTTGGTTCAATCAAAATATATTACTCACACCCATATTGAAATAAATATAACTTCCATTAAAAATGAAAATATATATAACCCTTGGTCATAATAAACACATATTGTTGACCCATAATACAATATACAACTGACTTATAAATATAACCTCTACTTATAACCAAATAAGCAATTTGACTTGTCGAATATATAAATCATTAACTTAAAATAATTGCGTATTTATTCTACTTCGAATAATTTATAACCTTGTTTATTACAAAATAATTAGCCTTAACTTAGAATAAGTATACCTTAAATAATGTTATGGCAATACCAGCTCATAGAACTTAAACACCAATCCATAAAAATTGATCATCCAATTACACTCAATTACTCATACCCCAAATGTTGTTGCACTTAATATACTCAAACTCACACACAATATATACTATAATATTCGTCTAAGTATGATTACAATTATTGCCCAAAACAACCTATGCAGTAGGTAACAACACCTAACCGCCGTGGCTTTGACAGGAACCGCCACCACCACCACGCCTCTGTCAGAAGACAGACGTGGCAGCAGCAGCAGTGCAGAGTACAGAAGCACCAGAAGCACAGCAGCAGCAGGCTGCACAAGCTGGTGCAGCAGCGGCAGAGGGTGGCAGCAGGCCCCCTCTGTCCCGTACTCGTTCCAACCATCCCGGCTCGATTTAAGTGGGTAAAACTCTTCTCCCTTACAATTACGCATTTACCAAATTGTACCCAATTAGATCCACAACATACTTTGAGCATAAAGATCAGAATTTCAATAAGAGAGCATGTACAATCAAGTTAATTTCCTCACCCACAACATCAACAAGGATGCAAATCGAAACTCACATGCTCTTTTACAAACCCATTTCTCAAGCAATCAAATCCTAGATTGAATTCCAGAAAATAAGCAATTAAACTCCAACATAAACTAAATCCAATTTTCAATCTTCCAATTAACCAACTAAATCCCAAATATCAGTTTCAAATATGTTCAAAGGTGGATGTCGGGTGTGTACCTTCAATTGCTCTCACTAACCTTGCACAATAACTCAAAGAAGACATGCAACCATCACTACCAGCACCGCCGGCAGTGGCGGCATGCCGACAGCAACCACGCAGCAGTAACGGCAACAGGACAACCACAAATACACAAATCAGATTATCTTTTCCCCTTTTTTTTTAAACCCTAACTAGATAAGGAAAATGGAAGGAGATGGAAGAGGAGGAAACTACCTTGGGTGGTGGTGGTGGCTACGTGACGACGGCTCCGACCTCCAGCAGGGAGAATGGACGGAGAGAGGGGAAAATCACGAGAGTTGGAGAGAGAGAGAGTCGTGAAGTGATAGAGCGGAGTTGTGTGGTGTTGCTTATGTGTGTAATGGCAACACTTTATAAATTTGAGAATTTTAATACCCGAGACCCACAAATGATTTCTCATATCGGGCTCGGACTAGGTTTTTTAATCTGCTAAAAATAGTTTGGTATTTTAATAGAATAAAATAGCAATGCGGAGAAATCGCTCTCATTAGTTCAGACTTCACTCATGATAGCAACCGGTTTAAATTATTAACTAACATAGTCGTCGATAATATCATATTACTAACTTGCGTTGTCTCGTGTATCTTAATCGACCTACGGTCGGAACATTATTTACTAGTTACTCCAAAACTCGTTTAGTTGACTTGATAAATACTTTATCGTCCAACTAAGTTACAATTAACATTAGATAATAATTTCCCGGAAAATCCTCTATTTGGCCTTTTTAATAAATTTTTTTAAAAAAAAAAAATGGCGTCTGTTTCACTTATGGTGAAGTAACTTATAATTATCTTTAAACTTCGGCTCTGATACCAACTGTAACGACTCGTCTTTACCCAATAACATAAAACTAATACCCACAAGATAAACAAGTCATTACTACTACTTATCAACCCAAATCAAGACTAATTACTCAACCAACATAGTCCAATCAACACCAATAGTACGAAAGTCCCAAAAGTTCAAGTACATCATCCTAACTAGTTAACCACACCACCAAAGTCCGAGTACAAATCTATAACATGCGGAAAGTAAAATTAATCTATTACAAAGTAGATTTCACAAGTCTCTCGCACTCAATCCCAACACAAGCACAAGTAGACAGCTACTCGTCATCATTACCTGAAAAGATATATATACTAGGCTGTTCAACCCAAATGTGGGACTTAAGCCACATACACAGTACAACATAAAATATCATCAAATAGAATAATTAACAACCAACACAACAGATCAATCATCATGAATCAATATCATCACACAATAGCGTACTTGGCATCTAATCGCAGCGAATCAACATACAATCACATATCAAAATAGAGACAAAACTGAAAACCATCGAATCCGAAACCAAATCCGAAAATCCGATATCTCAATCGAAACTGAAATCAAATCGAAATCAAAACCAAAACCAAAGAATCGAAAGTCCAAAATCGACAGTCCAATACGACTTAAAAACCGAGAGTCCAATGCGACCTCGAAAAACCAACCGACAGTCTAATCTTAGCTCGTTGGAAGACCTATGTGCCTTCCAACTTTCCTAACACATGTCGGGACGAACCAATGCGTCCAAATCCTGTAGTACTCCAATGCGAGTACTATGTCTAAGTAATGGTCATGACTCCTAAGCTAGCAACCAATGCGTCACTAACCTAGACGACAACACATCCTAGGACCAAGAACTACCCCACAAATATCGAACACAAGGAAGCGGCTACGATCTTAACCCAAAATAGAAACCAATGCGTTACTGAGATAGGCGACTTAGAAAATCCAAAAAATAACGACATGACCGTAAAAATAACGACATGACTCCTAAGCTAGCAACCAATGCGTCACTAACCTAGACGACAACACATCCTAGGACCAAGAACTACCCCACAAATATCGAACACAAGGAAGCGGCTACGATCTTAACCCAAAATAGAAACCAATGCGTTACTGAGATAGGCGACTTAGAAAATCCAAAAAATAACGACATGACCGTAAAGATCATTATTCAAACTCATAAATCCAAAACATTTCGAAAATACTAATCTTTACAAAAATTCCAAGAAACTGTCCAAAATAGTCGAAAATTCCAAGAAACCGACCAATTCAAGATTTATTCAAGAAAACCAAGAATACCAAGAATCAACGAAAACCAATCAAAACTAAATATAATTTCAAGAAAGAACTTAATTAAAAATCAATTCGAAAAGCTATTAATCAAACCATAAAATACTTATTCAAGAATTTAAAGAAATTAAAGAACCCATAAAGAACTCATCAAGAACTCATCAAGAACTCATACCTATCATATTACACGCATAAACCAACTTAACTTGTATAATCAATTCAACAACATAATTAAATCAAAGTAAACATAATACTTATAATCTATTTACCAAAATCAACCTTAGATCATCAAACCATACATGAATTAATCAAGACATAATCATACATACATAACCAATTTACACGCATAACATGGCCAAACATGAGAATTATGTTCATCATTTAATTCAATTCAATCTTATGTTAATCTATGTTAACTTAACTACCAAATTCGAGTTTAAACATTTAGTTACCTGGATTAACGCAAGATCAACAATCAAACAACAAACGAACGATGAACGATCAAACAACGAACAACCAACCACAATCAACATGAGCAGCCTACGCACGGTACGATCACCACGCACGTCGCGGACAGCACGACACCATCACCGTAGCACACAAAACCACCGTGAACCACTGCTGCTGCACCGCTAACCGCCACGAACCGAACCACCACTTCACGGCTTCCACCACGCACACACAGCCTTGACACGTCCAAACCCGCAAACAAAACCCAACCCGGAAAATAACCCAAACCAATGATCTTGGATGAATTATTTGATGAATATTAAACTACAAGAGAGATGTAGTCTAATGGTGTTTGAATCTTGAAATTTGATGTACAAATGGTGGATGAATTTAAATAGAGAAATATGGGTGTTAATGGTGTTTTTAATAAGGTGATGATGGAGATTAGAGAGTGTTTACAAGTAGTATGGATGCTTACTAGCAAATGAGATGATAATAGAATAGTGATCCAAATCCTCATATAGACCCATATATATAGAGGATTGAACAAATTAAGGAGTCAAGATGGGTCTTAATCCCATGTTAAAAACTGGCCAAGGGGGGATTAATGGCCTAATTGAGCCACCAACTCTAATTTAGTAAAACTAAGCCCAATAATTAAAAACACAAATCAACCATCCAAAAACCAAATAAAAATAAACCAAAGCCATGAAATAAAAATCACAATAAATCACTCAAAAATCCACATCAAAATTGGGGATATTACATTAATAGGTTGATTTATTTGAGTGGTTGTAGTATTCAAAGAGGTGTAAGGGGGTGTGATTTGGTTCTGGAAGGAGAGGTGGCATGGATTTACTTATGTTTTTGGAAAATTGAGGAAAGGAATTAAGTGGTTTGTGCTTTTTCTTAAAGCCTAGAATATTCAACTGCACCAGAAATAGAGGTGGGTTTAAAAGCACGAACAAAGGATTTTAGGGTGGGTTTCAGGCCAGCAACAAAAGCTATCCAAGATGTAAGGATGAGGTAATAAATGGTTTTGTTATAAGATGACAACCCTTATGTTCTCATATTCATCAATTTAGGATTCTAATGAGTCGGATTGATACGATTTATTAAACTTTTCCACTACATTAAATCCTAATTTATCCTGAAATCTTGCTAATAAGTCAATAACAAAATCGAGTTCATTCAACATTCTATCTAACATCTATATAACTAGAAACCCAATTTTTAGTTGTGTCCACCATGTTCAAGCGAGCAAGGTCCACTTGTGATATTATCATTATTCATTAATCTTGTAAATATTAAAATATTTATCGCATTTCTTGATCCACATCTATACTTAAATATTTAAAACAGGATTTGTTTGTGCCATGTGTCAACTTTTTGCGAATTTAATTTTAATTTATTTTATTTTTAAATACAATCTTTTATTAATCAAGAGAATTTTAGAAGACACTTTATATCTTCATTTATAGTGCCTACAATTTCTTATATTATGTATGCTCAAGTTAATTCTATAATAATATTTTAATCATTTTGAGATTGTAATTTTTTTTTATATACAACCCGTGCATTTCGCATGTCAATAAACTAGTTTAATTTGAACATAGGTGCCATCGAACTTAGGGAACTCCAATTTAAGAATATACCTACCAACATTATTACCAGGATAATTAAAGTATGAAATTGGGCCTAATTATTACAAACAATGTAACCCGTTTTGGGCCTACATCATAGTAGACAGTAGTCCTGCAAATCACCAAAGAAGCAAAACAAATAGTGGGCAAAAAAAGTGAAGTGGTAGTGGTAGACCGTAGACGCAGGCGTTAGAGACAGACACTAGACACATACAGAGACAGGAGAATCAATGGCGTGGTGCGCAGCAAGGAGCTTGCATTTTCCGGCGATAGACACCGGCGCAGTTCGGCTTAGAGGTCAAATAGCCGCAGGATTAGGCTGCGTTTCATTCGCCACCTCTAATGTTTTGCGTTCTTCTTCTTCTTCAGCATCTCGCTCCAATCCCTTTGCTTGCTACGCCATTTCTACTGATGCCAGTAATCTCTCTACACTCCCTTTTTGCTTTTTGTTATTTATAGTATTATTGTGCTTTATTGGTTTCTCAAATTTGTGTCATTCTTCTTGGCATTGCAATTCGCAAGTGGACTGTGCTAATTTTGTATTAGAAAGTTAGGGTAAATGATGATAGGCTATCACTATAGTTGATTAATTGAAATAGGCTGTTGTTTATACTCACTCTGGTGAAATGTATTTTCTAAATCATGTGTTGTCTTAAGACGAAGAGAGATGAAGCTACTTATATAGATTTGGCAGAATGAGATTTCTGAATATGATAAAATGAATTAAAAAAACCTGCAAAGTATCATGAATGTGAAGCAGGATCGTTAGGTTGTTGGATGACTTAGCCTGAGTTGGAAATTCGTAATTAATAGATAGTTGTTTTCTTGATTTCAAAGCAGGTGACAGCATATGATGAATTCCTTGTGTTGAATTTTCTTCATTTCACATTTTGGTGTAATTTTTTTTTTTTAATATTTAGTTTAATCTTAGTGCCTGCCATCTTTATCGTAAGCTGAACTATGAATCATAAGTCATGACCTTCAAAATTTGCCTAATAAGATAGATCTATCAATGGTTTTCACATTTTGACAATGTAAATCAATACACTTTGTGACACACTTAGTTTCTCAAGCTTTGTGCTTCTGATCATCAAAAGGGAACGACACCATGTTATATTGTTATGTTTATTTTTTCAGGGAGTATACAATTTACTGAACGGATGTTTGGTAGGTAAGTGTGAATGGAAAGAAGTGTGTTAAGAGGGGTAAAGGGTGATAATTACTTTTTTTAGTTTTTTTTTTTTTTTTTTTTTTTTTTTTTTTTTTTTCTGATGGAATGAAAACATCTACTATAAGGTGTTTGTTTCCACAACTTTTATCAAGGTAACAAGGGGATTCCTTTAGCCTCCAGTAAGGGTAATTGACTAATTGTTATACTTCTAATGTAAACAAACACTTAATAATGGAATTGCTTTCATGGACCCCTTTCCGATCCTCAAAATATTGATAGCAAACACTCGCTACGTATTATTGCTTTCTCTCTCTATACATAATGCGGTTAGTTGTATGCTTTTTCTTAAAAAGGACTAAACTTTCTTTGTACAGAATAATTACGTCAATAGAGAGGGTTAGGTTTTCTGTTTATTTTTTCAATTATATTTTGGTAGAGGAAATGAAAATTGTGTTTCCCCCCAAATTGATTAAATGAAAGGAAATTAAATATTTAGAGTGTTCGAGCATTTTGGTTTACCTGGAAATATTACATATGAATTATCTTACTTAAAAGCTACACTAAGCTAAGTATTTTATGTGTTATTAGCTACTTTTGATTGGCTGTTATACTCTTTAAGCATATGCCTGCTTCATCCCTCTCTGCATATCTAGGTTTGAAGGAAGCTGTTCAAACGGACAAGTCTCCTGCAGCATTGGGACCGTACTCTCAAGCCATTAAAGCAAACAACATGGTCTTTGTATCTGGTGTTCTGGGTCTTGTGCCAGAGGTCTTAGTTTTACATTTGAGTTGTGATTGCCTTTCTTTTTTTTTTTTTGTCTCCGCATACAAATATGTGCTGGCTGATGAAAACACTATCTATGTTACTGCAGACTGGAAAGTTTGTGTCAGAAAGTGTGGAAGATCAAACTGAGCAGGTAAAATACAGATTTCGCAAACTCCTCTATCCCCATTCTAAATTTTGAGCATTTTTTACCTGAATAAAGAAACCATTGCAATTCAGTAATATTTCGCTGCCTTAAACTAATCTTCTATGTAATTTATGATTACTAATGGCTTTTCTCAGTGTTATACAAAGACACTAAGATTTATTCCCAAGGAAAAACAGTAAGCTTAGCCAGATATGCAATTTTGCAAGTATCAATACTAAGTTCAATCAATCAATTAAAGCCTTATTTCTATAAGTGGGGTCAGCTGCATGAACCAAAGTGATTATTCTAGATAGTCGTCCACAAAGATTTTCTTTCTCCACCCGCTATGATCGAGAGCCTCAATCTCCTGTAAATTCATTTGTTTCATATCTTTTCTAACTTCTTCTCGCCAAGTCATTTTCGGTCTCCCCCTACCTAGTTTGAAATCTCCCTGATCCCACTCTTCAACTTTTCGTATCGATGCTCCATAGGGTCTTTGTGTTACATGTCAGAACCAACGCAAGCGATTTTCTCTTAGCTTGTTCGCAATATCCGCAACACTAACTTTTCTATGAATATCTTTATTTCTGATTCTATCTCGCAGAGTGTTCCCACACATCCATCTCAACATCCGCATCTCTGTAATCCCTATCTTTTGAATGTGCTCCTTCTTAGCCGCCCAACATTTTGTATCATAGAGCAACACAAGTCTTATAGCAGTCCTGTAGAATTTACCCTTCAACATAAAGTTGAAGATGCTTCAATCACACATTCCTGTGGCCGCTCTCCATTCTTTTGGATGATTAACCCAAGATATTTAAAGTGCTCGCTCATGGCTAGATCTTTTCCGTCTAACCCCATCACAACATCATTTGCTCCCACTCTGTGACACAAAACGACATTCCGTCAATGATGTTGTGCGTACAGTAGGTCTTTATGTCAAGCACCTCTGAATTACAGCATCATGTGTCTAGAAATTTAGATTTTGACTGAAATGTGGAGTTTTCTTCCACTGTCATAATGTTCTTGCTTCCGACACTCATTCAAAAAGAGGGAAGATAGTGTATAATTCGACTTATCCTTGATATACAGCTTTTTGTTTCAAAGATGCTCAGATTTTTTGGTCCTAAACTGAAATAGTGGTTGATGAATACAAGCATTTATGTCTTCAGGTTCTCAAGAACATGGGTGAAATTCTAAAAGCTAGTGGAGCAAGCTATTCATCTGTTGTTAAAACAACTATAATGTAAGTAGGTTACCATTTCAATTTCCTCCTTAGATATTGGAAATTATATCAGGCATGCATTCTTAACAATACTATTTGATTTGATTTTTAAATTTAGGTTGGCAGACTTGAAGGATTTCAAGAAAGTAAATGAGATATATGCTAAATGTAAGTAAATAGTATATGCTTTCGAGTACGAGTTGACTACTCATTGCGGTTCGTATTAACAGTGTAAATTGGATGGAATAGGACTTTACCAAATTCAAAACCAAACCAAAATATTACGGACTCGAAAATTGGACCAAATTTTTATCCAAATAATTTTGATTCAAATTTAGTCTGATCCAAAGAAAATCTTAAGTCTGAATCCAATCCAATCCGATCCAAACTAATAATAACAATTATATTTTTTGTTCAACTTTTTATGTGAAACAAAACATTTTAAATCTCTTTTAGAAATAATACTTCCGTTTCTTTTTAAATGCAACAATTAGACATTTTTGCTCTCTATTTAATGTCAAATTGTTGCATTTAAAAAGAAACGGAGGTAGTATCTAAATCAATATTTTCAGAATAGATATCATACATAAAAAATTTGCTTTATACCAAAACTACCTGACCAATTAGCAAAGCTAACTTTTAGCTTGCTTCATAACTTTTGCATATTCATTTGTTATTACTTAGTTTTCAGTTATTACTTCTTAGTGTAAATGATTTTCATCCATATACGTTTTTATTTTTATTTTCACAATCTAGTGTGACAAAAGCAGTATTTTCTATGAATTTACACTTCATAAGTAAAAGTAACACTTTTATACAATGTTTTTTTTTTAAAATAAAATAAAATTGCTCGCTTTACCTTTTCACGCTTGTTGAAACAAAACTTTTAAAAATTAATATCTTTAATTATGTGTTTGTAAAAATTATAACTGCATATTAAAAAATTATATGTTGAGACGGATCCAATAAGATTTCACATGACTATGCTTTTCATATACAAATCACAATCGATGGTCAAATTAGGTTTATGAATAGTGACACAAATAAAATTAAGTAAATTAATAAAAAATGATATGGTTATTTATAGTTATGTAGCAAACCAAAAATGATTTAGTGGTCCCTTTTTGGTAGGGAATTTTTTTCCCAAAAAAAACTTTTAATAAATTTTGGTATTGAAGCAGCTACATAACTAGGTACACTTAAAAAATTTGGGATAAAAATTGGATTATTAGAAAATAATCCAAAGGTTGGATTATTAGAAAATAATCCATAGGTTGGATTATTAAAACAAAATCACAAAAAGGTTAGATTATTTAAAGTTATTTTTCCTAGTGTTACATAATCCGCCTTTTTGTTCACTTCTATAATTCGCGGTTTGCCTAAAATGAGCTAAAAATATCCCAAAACCGAATATAGTTTACTTTTTTCAGATTGCAATTAGTATCCACTTTAGGGAACTATGTAACACTTTTTTCCTATCTATAAATGTATATGTATATAATTTGGACTTTTGCTTGGACTTTGGACTCCAATAAGGCAAGTCCAAATCTAATCCAAAAGGTTTTGGACATGAAAATTTGAGGTCAAATACAATCCATAAGTTTTCAAAGTCCAATAATTTTGGTTGGGTTGGATTGGATTGCATTGGATACTGGACTTTTCCATGTCCAATTACAAGTTACAACCCTGGATACTAAACTTTTTAGAAAACAATAATACAAACACTTCACCTTGCACAATTTTACTTCTCATGTATAAAGAGGCAAACTTTAAATATTAATATTAGGAAAAATTTATACGAATAATACCAACTATTAGAGGTCTTCCAATATTAATCCCAGCTATTGATCATTGCAGTATAATCCAAAGTATAGGGGTTGTTTTATGATATTAGTCCATACTAACTAATGACTGGCTCTGATTTGTTTCATAGAACGAGAGAATCATATATTCAAGTATAATAACTAGGGGAAGGGGAAAGATAACGATTAGTTTTTGAATTGGTGACCGGTTACAATAGATTTAAGTCAATGGACTAATATCATAAAATAAACCCCAAAGTTTGGATTATACTGTAATAATCAATAGTTGGGATTAATATTGGAAGACCTCCAATAGTTGGGATTATTCATATGAATTTTTCCATAATATTAATATTAATAATTATGTATTTGTAACTTGTAAGAATTATATAAACAGGATATTAAAAAAGTATATGTTGTAAGGAACCTAACGAGATCACACATGACTACAATTTTCCTTTTGTGTAGATGATAATATAAATTGCGCTCGAAGTGAAAAAATGTAAATAGCGTCAAAAATATAATTGTTGTATTCTTTTGGTTACGATGGACAGGTTGAGTATATGAATTGTATGTTTGGAAAATTGACTATTGTTCTTGCAGATTTTTCATCTGTACCTCCAGCTCGATCAACTTACCAGGTTGCAGCATTGCCTCTGGATGCCAGAGTTGAGATTGAGTGCATTGCTGCGCTGTAGGTTTGCTTTTGATTCATTTTTTTTTAATCTTGACGTAGCGGGGAAACAATAAAGTTATCACAGCTGGGGAGTGTCATCGTGCTTTTGAGCAAATCCAATCTTGTTTGTTTTAGTTTTCTTTAATCTGATGATGTTTAGCTGGGGTTCAATGTATGATCTCATATACTATGTGAAGGCTGTCTGAACTTCACCCTTGAGCTTATTTTAATCACTTGGCTTTAGTAAAGAGTGGAACAATTTGGATCTTGTTCCCTTCCCATTTATGAACCAAGTATGGATTTAATAGTATGTTACTTCTTTCGCCAATAACTTTTTTTGTATTAGCATTCTGTTTGATCCTTTCACTTTCTTGTTTGCCCAGCACTTGAAACAATTTACAGCCTTTCGACCAGTTAAATCGGCAGGTTATATATGGCTTTCTGGTTTTATGTATTACTCTTTTTTTGGGGGGTGTTGTTTCACATTAGCGAGTTACATTCCTTAGCCAAGCTTCTGCACAAAAATATCATTGTCCAAGTCGGTGAACTTTACTCGACTACGTTTATGGATCAGCTTCTGCACAAGGATAGTACATTATGAAATAAGTCTCTTTTTGGGGTTGGGTCTCTGAATTAGGGTTAAAGCAGCTTGCTTGTTTGTTATTCAAACAGATGGTGAAGTTGTTGAGGCTGTATTCTAGGAGACCTTCAAGAATAGCCAACACTCCATGCAACACACTAGCATGTTTTCGGAAAACCCAAAATCCATATTTCATGAGTGTTCCTTGGAACACTTCCTAATCATGCAATTCTAATCCTGTAAAGTTACTACCTTTTTTTTTGGTGTTTAGTGAGCCACAAGGGCAGAGATGTCCCATGATCTCTTTGGTAGAATTATTTATTTAATAAATATTCTATGTGGCCTATGTGTCTTAGGTTTAATTATAAAAGTATTAAGTCTATATTCTGTAATTGGATTTTAATATAATACATGACACTGTGATAAATCGGTTTCAATTAATGACGTTAAAATCCGGGGTTATAAGTAATCCCTATTCCCTTGCCTAATAATGTTATTATATGTTTAATCACTCCCCACTTTATGGTGTCTCTTATAATATATTTAGAAGTTTAGCAAGTTGTTGGTAATTTGTTTTAGAAGTACATTTAAAGTTATGACATGACACTTGAATTGAAATGACACCTATGTTCATAGTGTCTCTTTGATTTTATTCATTAAAAAAAAACTTCAAAGAAAGGGCTAAGGAAAGAAAATCATATTATTAAATCTCTTTCATCTTGGAACAAGTTTAGTCATATCAATTAATTTAATTGTTTTACATTATGTTGGTTGAATTATGTTTAGTCTAGATCATGTGAATTTTGATTTCATTAAAGGAATCATAAATTTATGCTTACACTCTTGAAATCGGGAGACAAGTTTCTTATCACCTGAGCTATCCCTCAATATCTAGTACCATTTTTAAAGGAGGCATATACATCATACGTGGGCAATGTAATGAGAACGTGCATTAGACTGGTGGTATGACTTTGATACACGAATTCTTTGGCAACTTTAATTGCCTTTCTCCTGAATAAAGGTGATCACACAACTCTTTTTAGTAAAAGGCATGTTGATTCCTTTATTTTCAAATTTTAGGACAAAAAAGATAGGCAAAATTGACACCATCGATCAATATTATTTACCATCTGCCCATATTATTCCCAATTATTGAGTATACATCAGCAATCCAAACTAACTATGTTGTTTGCTTTATTTGGACCCATGACCGGTTTACCTGTGATTAATAACAGGTAAAATACGAGGCAAGTGAGTGTCACATGATTTTTTTTAATTATTTATTAATTTTTTTGACACATAGTTTAATGAGCGTAAATCGAGGCAAATTGGGAACACAATCAGGGCTAATCGGGTTATTTTGATCCCTACTTTGGATTAACTCAGTATAATCCAAAGTTGCACAACATCTTCTCAATTTGGACCTAAGATTTTACACGTATGTTCATTTTGGTCCTATTTTACCTTAAGTTACCTGATACAGCATGTCAACAATAGCATTTATAAAACCTTCTTTAAACAAAATTTAGATAAAATCATATAAGGGAGTGAAATTAATGATTGTATAACGAATAGTGCCATAGGACATGCAACTCAAAGTAAGTCAGATCCCCGCTTGAATGAAGCAAAACGACTTTGTTCCACATTCACATTTAACATAATTGTTGGGTTTCGAAAAAAACGCAACAATTTTATTTTTGGATGTTTCAAAATTAATGCAACCGATTTTAATCTTTCATTTTTGTAAGTTTTTTCTTTCTATCTTTCACATCATCATATACTCCACTTTCTCTCTCTATCCCTTTTACCCTCACAACAAAAAATTGCTTAAGAATCCGTGCCAACACAATTGTTGCGTTTTTTTTTTTTTTGAAACGAAGGAAGTATAAAATTTGACTATCATACAATGGCCCTGTTTGGTAAAAAGAGTTTAGATGTTAGAGTTTAGAGTTATAGAGTTTGCTGTTAGAGTTTTAACTTTTTTATTCAGTGGATTTGACTGCGGATTTTACTGAGGTTTGTATAAATATGTTTGGTAAAACTAGTTGTTTGATAAAAGCTGATAATTATTTTATGGAATGAATTATAAATAAATAAATATTTTATAAGGATATATTACATTCTTAACTAATCTAAAATACCCAAATTCTAATCCTCCCCCAACCCTCACTACAAATCTTCCCTCTCCTCCAACCTAACATTTCTCTCACCTCTCCTCACCTAACCAGCAACCAGAATTCTCCTTAGAAAAACCCAACCCAGATCAGAATTCCACCCTCTAACTGCAAGACCTTCTCTCTTCTCAACCATCTCAACAACCACCACAACTACTTGATCATCACCGTATGCACAAGGGATCTCCACCACAAATATTCGATTGTCACACGAACCCTCAATCTCAAGTTCTCAACCACCAACCACGACTCTCACCACCACTACTCGATCTCCACTACTATCCATGGTTCATTTTTTTTGTTGAAATCATCTGTCTTGTTTTTTCAGATCTGAATTTATGGTTTAATTTTTATTTTTGTTTCTGGGTGGGTTTTTGGAGATTTACATCGGCTGAGGTTGATTTCGGTGGTTCATGGTGTTTTCTGGGTTGATGTTAGTTCTGGTTGACTTCAGTGGGAAGTGTTGGTAGTTGGTGGTGGAAGACTGGAAGAGATGGTGGTGATAAATTGGTAATTAACAATAGGTTTTGGGCAAATTGCAGTTGGATAATTATGGTAATTAACAAAACTCTGAGTGAAAACGTTGGTAAAGGCAGCGTTTCCAAACTAGAGTTTTGGGCTCCAAAACACTGTCCAAAACTCTCTATGAAACTCTCCCCACCAAACAGGGCCATTATGTTCCAAGTATGTTCCCTAACATGATACTATATATGATATCCAAGTCCTAAACATGCTCCTATAACTCTATAAGCAAGTTTCTTCAAGCTTGTACATACCTTGTTACTTGTGTAGTAAAATCCACTACCCACTTTAATTCAACTTTTCTCCTTTTTTTCACTCTTGATTTTTTTTTTTGGGAGTATTATGTGGAAAGTGGGGAAGAGAAAGAGAAGGAAGGTTAAATAGTTTGGACCTGCTATTGAGTTTTTCCTAACTAATTTTGAAAATCAAATACAGGTACACTTTGCCAAAAAAATAAAAATGCAGGCACAATATTACCAAAGTATAGTGTTAAGCCATATTTCCTCCCCTTAAAATAATATTTTCTCACAATTTATATTTATAAAGTGTTAAAAAAATTATAGAAACAAATCGAAATTACAATGTAATTATTTGGAAAATCAAAATAATTTAATTATTTTTATATAAACTCTTCAAAAATTACTTAATAAATATAAAATTAATTCTAAAATCCATAAAAATATGGGGGTATACCCCCTTATAGAATTTTTTGTCCCAAAACTTACAACGGAGTATTATATATGACCGCTTTAGAAAATACTTTTTCATGTTTATTGCTTTATAAATTTGAAGGGAAAATAGTTTTTGAAAATATGTTGAATAAGTAAAAATTTAAATTGAAAAAATTACATTAAAATTAGTCGATATTATTATAACTAATAATAACAACATTGTACGGAGTACCTAATAACAAATTCACATATTTTTATTGTAACAAAAAATTATTATTATATCACCATTCCTACAAAAAGTAACATTTTTTTTAATTCATACCCTAAAAGGACTATTTTTTTATTCGATCATGACATAAAAAAATATTATTTTTTCAGCGATCTCTACATGAAAGTAATTTTATCTATATCTTTCCTTACATAAAATAATAAAAATTATTTTTTTAAAGTTTCGATCAGATTAAAAAAAATCAGATAAGATCGAACCAAATTAGAAAAATTATAACTATAGAAATAACTACAATTAAATAGACACAATTTTTTATATGTGGCCAGATGCATTGTTTCAAATGGTGCGGCTGTTTTTAGGGGTTACAAAGTCTTAAGTGGGGTTACAAAGTGTTTTTTGGGGTTATAAAGTGTTATTTTGGAGTTACAGTGGGGTTACAAAGTGTTTTTGAGGTTACAAAGTGTTTTTGGGGTTACAAAGTGTTTTTTTTTTTGTTACAAAATGCTTAAGTGGGGTACGTTACAAAGCATATTTTGGGGTTATAAAGTGAGGTTACAAAGGTTTTTTTTTTGTTTAAGTGGGGTTACAAAGTGTTTTTTTGGAGTCACAAAGTGTTTTTGGGGTTACGAAATGATTTTTTGAGTTATATAGTGTTTTTTTTAGTTTACAAAGTTTAAGTGAAGTTACAAAGTTTATTGGCCCGCATGGGTCGGCCTGCTCTAACCCGTAACCAGCCCGGCCCGATTCCCAGACGGGTGGGTCACGGGCCGGGTTAAGGGCTGAGTTGGGTTACGGGTTGGGTCTGGGTCGGGTTGGGCTGGGTTACGGGTTAGGATGGGTTACGAACCGTGCCGGGCTGGTTCCGGGTTACCCAATCCCGGCCCAGCCCGACCCCAAACCTGGCCCGGCCTTGCCCGCCTGATGGCCTGCTTTAGTTGGGGTTATAGTCTTTGTAACTCCATACAAAAATCAACTTTGTAACCCCTGTGTATCAGTGCGCCGCACTTTTACTTAACGGTGCGGTCAGTTGCACCAAAAACGCGTTGTTAAATAAACCAAATCAGATTAGAAGAATTTAGGATCAAATTTAAAAATTTCAGATAAGATCATATGAGTCAATTTCAGTCAAATTAAATGCACCTTCTTTAAACAACCATTATTACAAGTACTTGTATTAATTTATGATGCCATACTTAAAATTCCACCGATTATTTTGTAAAGTGTGAATGAAAAGGTGTTGAACTAGTTTCTTTCCATTTATAAAACCTGTCTTGCGTTGCTTCCCACTTTTCTTGATAGATTCAAACAAAGACAAGGAAGAACCCAAAACAGCACTCTTTCTTTTCCATCCAACTGCTTCTTCCTAACTCTGGTATGCCAATTTTAATCTTTAAATTTAATTTTGCTATTGATTATTGGAAGTTTACATGTTCAATTTCACAATGTTTACCACTTTTGCTATGCAATTTCACAAAGTTTATCTACAGTCACTTCGATCTATTTTTGATGTTACCCGTCATTGCGTGAATTTTTTCTTTAACTTGATATTATGCTGGTATTTTAATCATTAGCTGATAGCTGACCCTTCTTAAAATTCAACGAATTTTCTCTATTGTTTCTTGGTCTTATCTGGAATATTTGTCCTTACTATTATTCTTCTTGAATTTGAAGTGGTCTTTTTGCAGTTCTTGTTCATTCTAACTGATTCATTTTGTGCTCAATTGTCTGTTACTCTATTACTGAAATCAGCAACATATTGTTCTAATTACTGAAATCAGCAACTTATTGATGAAGAGTAGTTCACCTTGACTTTAAACTCTTGCAAAGTCTAAATCCAGATAATCAATTGATTCATTGTGTGCTCAATTTTCTATTACTCTATTATTTGTGTGATTTATGATGATGAGATTGCTCTAATTACTGAAATCAGCAACATTTTACTGAAGAGTAGTTCTCATTGTCTTTTAACTCTTTCAAAGTCTAAATCTAGAAAATGAATAAACCTAAATAAGCAAAAAGCTTGTAATCTGATGTTTAATTAGTGTCTTTGAGGTAGTGTTTCTTGCTAAACTTTTTAGTTAGGCTGTAAGTCATTAATGTGTGACGTTTTCTGGGTGACTGGGTCTGTGTTCTGTACCTGTTTCTTGCCAATTTATGGGTGCAGTTGTAGTCTTTCTAGTCTTGTGCACAGAGTAGGTTAGAGTGTGGAACCTCATGTTGAACAAATAAAGGGAGAATAAACTATTTTGTAAGCCTAGAATTTACTCCTATCACCAATTGGTTTTGGACTAGAATCTCTTTGGGCTCTTAAGTGGGCTAAACTCTCCTTTTCCTTATAGGGTTGCCCAACCCATTTTAGCTTTACTATACAATGTTATTATTCATATAATGATTCCTATATTTCTTAAAAAAAAACTCAGTATAACTTTAGACAACTATTAAATTATACAAGTATATTACATTTCTCCCGTAGTACCGATGTACTACCTTCGCGCCCTTTTAGTTGCAACAATTTTCTGTAATTGGAAACTTCAAATTAATTGCAATACATGTTTTCTTTCTTTTATAAGTAATTCTTTCTTCCTATATCTGTCCTTATCACTTTCATATTTTTTCCTCTCTATCCATTTCACACATAAATAAGTTTTGTCTAGAAGTCCGCACACATCCATTTGTTGCAGTTAATTTGGGGCGGAGATAGTATTATAAATTTATAATGCAGAAATATTTCATGTTGGTGAACTAGTGTTTAAAAAACAGGGATAGTATAGAATTTCTCAAAATAAAACATAAAATTAAAATAAAAAATTTCCAGCTTTCAACTTAAGCTATCGTTTTCTCCTCCACTGAAGCCTACCGAAGTTCTCCATTAAAGCGTAAACACAATTCTCCATTGAAACAGCTTCCATGCTTCCTCTTCATTGAAACAACTTGTGAGGTGAGGTAAGATATATATGTATATATACACACATATAAATGTGTGTGTATTATATATTTTTTCAGTTATTAGTCATCGGTATCTATTTCACAAAATCTAGGGTAATCTTTTACTTTGTTATCATTATTCATTACTGAAGTTATGGAAGGTTATTATCGGCGACTTTGTTGCTAGAATTTCATGTAATTTTTCAATTCTGGTTTGATAATTGAGTCAAATTAGGTTCTTAGTTCATTGCAAGCTTTTATTTATAGCCTTCAGTGGACCTTTTCACCCGTGGCCCAGTGTCACTGCCTCTGCTGCCCTTGCTAAGGGATGGCACAGTTTTCATTCTTGTTATTGAATGCAATGCTAATTTCTATTGATTTTTAAAAGTTAATTCATTCCCATAGTTCTTTCTTCAATTGTGCCTCACAGCTGCTTATGCTCAATTATAACATTCCTTCAATTCTGAAATTGACGCATGGATTTTGATTTTATATGCTTCAGGTGTAATATTTTGTTTGCGATATGGAAGGTAATGTTGTTAGGCGTGTTGTCCCGTCTGACAACAGTTGTCTGTTTAATGCTGTTGGGTAAACTTCAAACCATCTAATAGCGAGATACGGTTTTACTGCTCTGGTCATTTCTTAAAATGCTTATGCCGGTTAGTGTTACATGTTCCTTTTTTTTGCAGATACGTAATGGATCATGATAAACGGAAAGCTTCTGAATTGAGGCAGGTCATAGTTCTGATCAGTTTATGGAAAATGTTTATGTTGTTTTATAACCTCTAGCACAAAATTAAAGGGGCGAATGTTCACCTTTTTCCTTTCAGTTTTTAGAATTAGTGCAAGCAATGATAGAATATGAATGTGAAAAATGGCGATTCTGCATCGTCATTATTTATTTATTAGTATTTTTTTTCCTTTTTCTTTTCGGGGTGCATGATCTGGTTGGATTCATCTCTGGTAGTATGTTACATACTTACATGCATTATGGTAGAAGGTGATATTAACATGGCTAGTGCATGATCTAATGCATAGTACAAAACTAAGGCTGCCAAGTTGAAGTGATACCAACATCGACATGAGTATTTTGCTCACCATTTTTGTACTCATTTTGGTTTTCTGCAAGAGTTTGATACTATAATTTTCAAACCCAATATAATCATGCAAGTTTTGATGGATTGAACTTTTGGCTGATGCCTAGTCTAGGTTTTTCTTACTGCTAGCACAAGCATTACCCTCCCAAATGTTTATGTATTGCTTAAAATTTGTATTTCTGTGTAGGTCACCACAAGCAATAATTTTGCTGATGTTTTCTTTGCTTGAAAAATGTGTTTGACTTTGAGTAAAAGGTTACTTGTCATTGAGTTACAGATGCTAAGCAGAAAAGCATGTAGCTGTTGGACATTTTATGTGAATTGGATTTTCAATCCATTTAATTATTTGCTTATTGAATTAGATTTTATTTCATATGTTGATTTAGTAGATTGTATTTCTTTTTTCATATCCTCTTTGACAAAGGGGAAACTAAATGTTATTGTTTATTTATGTAAGGTTATAGCTACCACCGTGTCTAGTGATCCTGTGAAATATTCTGAAGCTTTTCTTGGGAAACCAAATGAAGAATATTGCTCATGGATTCTTGATTCAGAGAAATGGGGAGGTTAGTTTGTGCTTCATTCTTTTGTTAATGGATGCATAATTCTAGTTTTAATTATGGTACTTACAAATGCCGGCATCGTGGTTGTTAAAATTTTCCTACTGAAATTGCTGTACATGACATGCTGGAGAGAATCCAACCATGTACGAAATGACATCTAACTCTTTTGGATAAGGAGCCGATTTTTTTATGTTTGTTGTTGACTTGACTAAAATACTGAAGAGCACAACACTTTTACTATGTTCCTAAAGCTTGAAGTTTCGTGTGTAAGAGACGTAGGGTACACGCCTGCATGGGCATTAATACCTTACTATTGAGAAAGAGTAGCAAGCTAGAATTTCTATCTACTGATACCTAAGTAAAGCTATACCATACATACCTCTATCATATGTTGCACAGTTACGTCATTTGAGCTGCGACATGCATGTCGGGCATGGGTAAGGGGTATGACACAGGTATTGATGTGTCAGACGAGGTAAACCATATCCAATTTCTATTAAAAAAAATCCGGATACATGTAAGCATGGGTGGAATCAAAGGTGGCTGAAAGACACCCCCTCCCCCACCCCCCCCCCCCCCCCCAAAAAAAAATGATAAATAAAAAATTGCCTCTTTTTTGCCAAATTTGTCTTCTCCTTGCTTTCTACTTGAATCAACTCAATCATTAAACCGCATACTTATGGTGTGTAACATTGTTTTAAAGGAGACTTGGGAGCGTGTGAGGTTCTAGTCTCATTTTAGAGTGAATTCTTTGTGTTGTGGTTGAGTCACATAGTTCGAGATTTCCAGCTTTTGACTATAGCCCCAAACTTTTCTAAGCAGTAAGCACAGAACTCCAAGTATAAGGTCAAAGTTACCTAGCCCGATTGGAAGAACATCCTCTTTTATCTCTAAATTGCCATGCTGCAGTTTCACCGCCTTGCAAATTCGCCCTCCTTAAGTGCCTTATCATTGCCTAGTGATACCCTGAAATAATTAGAGCTGGTAATTTGTATGTTGAACTGCTTCTGCTGTTGCCAATCTCTCCCTTTAACTTTATGGTTTTCGGGTCAGAAATTCCGATCACAGAATTCAGCTAAACCTCCTCCAGAGTCTTGTCCTCCTCTTCTTCTGCCTCCATGCCCACACATCTTTCCTCCTCCCGATTCTCCATCCCAGCCGACATGACACTTGCTCATGTCGATGGAAACAATGCCACCAATCACTTGTCATCACACTTGGAGCAGAGCCCCGTAGTGGTGGATTGAGAGTGTTTAAGTGCGGTCCTTGGATCTAACAAAAGAAAATTTTCACTTAAAATATTTGGGATTTTAAAAATATTTTCCATTAAAATCTGTGCACTTGACCCCAATAAAATTCATAATTCCTGGATTTGCTATTGGAGCGCCATTTCTCTCGTTCGTTGTGATTCCTTTTCTAGTTCATGTTGTGACTTAACCATTTATTCTCCTAGTAGGAGGCAGGTTTTTGGAGGGAGTTTGGTTAGATCCATGTGATTTTGGCCTAGAGGACTAGGGTTTGGAGTTTTGTGATCGGGCCGTTTAATTATAAGTTTTAAGCCTAGGCAATGTTATCTCTTCCAAGTCATGGTATCTCATAATTCATCCATTGATGTGTTCATTGAAGTTCTTATCAGAGAAAAGGACAGTGCAAAGTGAGGACTCATGATGATCTTGGGGTGGTAGAAAGGAAGATAGCCCACATGCAAGTAGAATATTCATTGTTACTAGAAGCTCATTGAATATCATCAATTATAGTTTGGAAAATTAAAAATTTAATCAAAGTACTTCGTTACCCATCCATCACACAATAATAGGGTATTAGGAGTCAAACATATTCTGTTGGAATAGTGGCGTTGTCCATTTCCTAGAATTATGAATTAATGAAACATGTTCATAAAATTCTTAGTGGTGAAAATTTAACTACCTACAAAATCACTTTTTGGCCGACTAACTCTAAATGTTGTTACCATGATAAAATTGTCATGAATCTCTTGCTCATGAAATTTGAATCCAATGGCGTGCTTGTTGATTCACTCTATGATTCTATGGAGACTGACAAACACTAAGAAAGTAAGAAAGCAATAGAGTGCTATATGATTCACTCTATCAGGGGGAGTGAAGGAGCCAAAGGGGGTCCAAAAGTGAAAAGTTGGTGAATCATGTGCCAAGCAATGGTAATCATGAGTTTGAATCAAGTTTCTACGCCACATCTATTGGTGCAAGATGAAGACTTTATTCTTGATAATAATGTACTTGAAAGAACGGGCAAAGTCAGGCTATCATCAGGTGGATATTTGGGGCTATAAGGAGTTCGCTGAAACAATAGATAAGCTGAAAGTGGATCTAAGGATGAATCCAGTTAAACAAAAGAAAAGGAATTTGGGGAAGCTCAAAACAAAGCTTTTTGTGATGAGGATAACAAATTTGTTGAAAGTTGGTTCTAGAAGGCCATATAATATCTTGAATAAGTGGCAATGTGGTATTGGTTCCAAAACCAAATATTTGATGGAAAATATGTTGGCCTACATTAACTTGATAGTTGGATGAATTATGTTTAAAGGAAAGTGCTATACATTGACTTTTACTAGAATTAATTAGATAATTCTAGAATAATAATCTTTTTCTTCTTTACTTTTTCTGTTAGTTTGTTTCTGTTTTTTTTGTTAGTTTCTTGCTGTTTAAGTTAGGTTTGTTATTGTTTTCTGTTAGGTTTGTTACTGTTTTCTGTTAGTTGGTTTGTTAGGGGTGATTGAGTCTTTTTGGTTAAGTTTAGTTGTTAAGTGTAGTCTATAAATAAAGAATGTATTGAGGTGCAGTTTATGAATGAAAAAATATCAGTTTCTTTGGGTTTGTTATTTGGGAGAGTGCTTACCTCTCGAAAGTAAGCAAAGTTATTATCCTATTTTCTGTACAATTTTTACAGTGTGCAGTAGAAAGGTGTTAAAAATTGACCGACTAGTTGATACAATTGTTGGACATGCCATGTTATGTTTCATGGATGCATAAATAGGTTTTCACTAGATCTCATTGTGGAAGATGACTAAGAAAAAAGTCAATTGTTATGGAACATTGGCTTGGTGCTATGGATGGTTTCAAATAATTTTGTTATTTGAAGCCCCTAAAAAAAGTTTGTTATTGAAATTGGAAGCTTATGGAAAAATCTCAATCTAGTTTGTTTGATAGAGAGTAGTTTACTATAAATAAAGAATGTTAGGTTTGGTAGAAGGCATGGAAATATTGTTGAGTGTTCTTTTAGTTGTTTGGAGTTAGGCAAGCCACATGAAAGATTGATTATTAATTAAATCTTACATATATCTTATATTACTAACAATAGTCATGTCATAATAGTTCACCATCTCAATTCATAACAAATTGGTAACACAAGTACACAACAGTACAATATTGGGACATAATTCGCTGATTTAGTAGAGTTTAATAAAAAAACAAAAAACAAAAAAGGCATTTGGCATAGTTCATGACTCATGAGGCAATGGATTCAAGAAGAATTCACATACATTTCACACAAAAGTGATGCAGTTCCCGAGAAAGAACAAAAAATTTGGCAAGAACTTAAAATACATGAGTTCAACAACAATAAAAACAAGGATTATTCCTGGTAGTTTACCTGCATTTTTAAAAATCCCATAAATATACTTAGGTTGCTAATATAAAACTAAGTAACACTTCTTATGGTTGTTTATGGCCAATTAACCACCACTAATCAGTCCTTAGTTAACTGTAGTTCATTTATTTTGGGGGAAAATTTAAAAATTAAACAAAAAATTATAGTACATTGAGTTTTTATGATTCAATTACCACTAACAAGTAACAACACTTTCTTATGATAGGTGTAAAAAGGTAGTGTATTGTATTTTTTTGTGGGAAAGGTTAATAGAACATCGTTTAAGAGCATGCACTAGCATATTCGAAAACCGATTTGGTTTTATGCCAGGGAGCTCTACTATGGAAGCAATTCATTTGTTAAGACAAATGATGTAGTTTTATAGGGTGAGGAAGGACCTCCATATGGTTTTCATTGATCTAGAAAAAGCCTGTGACAAAGTGTCAAGAGATATACTTTGGTGGGCAATGTTTAAAAAAGGTATTCTCCGAAGGTATATTAACTTGGTTAAGGATATGTATCTAGTTTTGTCAACAAATGTGAGGACTTGTGATGGGTTGACAAAGAATTTCCCTATAATAATTGGATGTTGAGATGGATGTGCGGCAACATTCTACGAAATAGAATAAGAAATGAAGATATCCTTAGGAAAGTTGTTATTGCGTATATTGCGGGCTAGCTAAAAGAAATTCGCTTGCGTTGGTTTGGACATGTAACATAGAGACCCCAGGGAGCATCGGTATGAAGAGTGGAAGAGTGGGATCAGGGAGACTTCAAACGAGATAGGGGGAGATCGAAAATGACTTGGCGGGAAGGAGCTAGAAAAGATATGAAGCAGATGGATTTACAAGAGATTGAGGCTCTCGATCGTAAGGGGTGGAGGAGGAAAATGTCGAAAATCTTTGTTGACGACCACCTAGGATAATCACTTTGGTTCATATAGCCGACCCCACTTATGGGAATAAGGTTTTGAATCTTTTGATTGATTGATTGATTGAAGCTTAAGAATATGTGGGTTCTTCGCTTGTTCTTTTTGACTGTCATTATAGACAATAGAGACAAAGTCTTTATCCCATGCATCATGATGAGTATGTCTAAAGGAAATCTATAAAATGATTGTCAATCACTTGGGTTTTCTGTACATGTAGAACTGTCTTGTTTAGATATTTTGTGAATTTCAGTGAATGCTGTTCAGTGGTTTTATTTTGGTGCTATCACTGACCAAGCACTAGAAATTTGTAGTCTTTGAGTACATCACATAATTTTTTTGTGGATCTTGACAGTTTTTGTTGTATTACTTAATAGGTGCCATAGAACTTTCAATATTAACTGATTTTTATGGACGCGAGATAGCTGCTTTTGATATTCAGACGACTCGATGTGATTTGTATGGTCAGGTTAGTAAGTAAACTATGTCATTGATAACCTTTGATGCTTAATATGGAAGCAATTTCTATTTACTTACTGATGATATTAAAACAGGATCGTAACTTCAGTGAAAGGGTATTGCTCCTTTATGATGGGCTTCACTATGATGCATTGGCTGTAAGCTCCTCATCCTTAAATTGTTATTTTTGTTTTCTTTCTTGGGAAAAGATTACGTTTTGCTTTCACCATGCTTGATTGTTTAAGCATTACTATAGGTGCCATATTAAGCAGAATGTCAGACTGTGAAACGAAGAAGTAGAATCAGAGATGATTATGAAATAGAAGTGTATAGGGCTTGTATTAAGGATATTTACATCAGCATTCCTGAGGCTGTGCCCTGGCTCTAATTATTTACAATTAAGATGCTTGTTTTCTCTCTCCACTTCTAGCTCCGCTGGTGTCATATTAGACCATGAGACTACTCTTAATTGAACTTCCTATGTGATTATTTTTGTTAAATTTTTAATTTTTATTTGGTGGGAAGGGGAGGGGTTGCTTCCTTGCAGCTTGAGATATCCATATTGTACAAAAGATTTACAATTTTTGGCGCTGTGTTAACAGATGTCTCCCTCTGAAGGTGCTCCAGAGGAGTTTGATCAAACAATATTCTCGGTACAAAATGACAGAACCATAGGTCCTATTGAGAGGCTTGCTCAAAATTACGTAGCGGAACAACATAGGTATTATTTGAACCCTTATTTTTCTTGCAAGGTAGTCGTCTTACATGGCAAACCACACTGCATTTCAGGATGATAAACATATGCTGCTCTGTCTTTGCTATTTACTAAAGAGATTACTAATTTGCTTATTTGTCTAATTTCTCTTTGCTGCATTTTTTTCAGGCAGAGAAAATTTACGGACACGGCCAATTTCACATTACGGTGTGGAGTCTGCCAAATTGGCGTCAAAGGACAAAACGTAGGGTGTTGAATTTTGTTTCTCATATCACCAATTTGCTTCATTTAATTTTGGTATCATTCTCACAAAAATCTGTTTTATAATCTATACAGGAGGCTGTACAGCATGCTCAGGCTACTGGTCATACCAATTTCCAAGAATTCAAGTAGATAATATCTGGATTCTGGAACCATACATCTTCATTACAGAAAGCATTCATTGTGTTGTTTGTTATTTTACAGAACTAATTGTTCAACATTTCTGTCACTAAATTGATGAAAAGATGTAACCTAGGAAGCTCATTACTGTAGGATATCCCTATTGTAGCAAACATATGGGACTATGGGATCATATGTTGTCATTGAAAAATTGAAGATTGAATTTCTCTACTATTTCCCTGGTTATGTTATAAAAAGACTGGTACAGGGACAAAAAATGAAAAAATTGAAAATTAGATGATAGCCAAAAAGGTCCAAGGTAAAAATCTTTGGTTGGGATGGTGATGGCTAGACTAAAATGGAAAATAAATAAACTCCCTGTCTTTTTTTGTACTTGCTACATTTTTTTATTTGGATGTCTTGGTTTATTTGCTACACTTTATATTTTGGCATATATGGCTTACATAAATTTACCTTTAATGTTTGACATTTATCCATTTTATTCTACCTATTTTACCCTTAATTTTGTTTTTTCACAATAAATACATCTATTTTTCATATCACTTCACAAGTTTCTCTTAAAAAGTTATGACAAAAGAAATATAGCAACTAAAAATGGATGAGTGGAGTAATTAAATGGAAAAAATAAATTAAAAAGGTGCAAAAACCCAAGAAAAGGGATGAAAACTGCGGATGACTATGAGTAGGCTACTAATCCACAATGTTTTGGGCTTTAAAGCCATTGTGTATAACTGTACAAGTACATTGTTGAGCCATGAATGTATGGCAATTGCTAGATGTAGCCTTTGCTGCGTTAGTGTAGCATAGATTCTAGCACATCGGTCACTTAGAAAGCTGACATTTAAGTCACATTTTCCTCGTAGAAATTTGGGTGACTTTGTTGCACTAATATTTAGGTTACTTTGAAATTTGGATAAACTTGGATAGATTCAAAAAATATTTTGACAACTAGAGATAATACTTCAAGAGCTTGAGATAATTCCATGATAGCTTCATATTTCCACAGGATATAAATCAACCTTTGTTTTTTGGCCTTACTAAGACGTAGATGCATTGTAGCCTCGTACATATTTCCACAAGTTAGGCTTAGAAACAACAACAACAACTACTACTACTCTATAATTATGAATAAGTATATTGCAAATTGAGTAAATAATTTATTTCTATAAAATATTTATTATTTATGAATAAATTATGAGTCATACGAGAATTTGAATATATAGCATTAGTGGTAGTACTTCCATTATGAAATCATGCAATTAAATGCACCATTAATAATAACCGTCAATCAAACTCTGTGAAACTATGACAATTGGAAAAAACCGTGCCAATATTATAGTCTTTGCTAATACTGGGGGGGGGGATAAGTTCCTCCAGAATGCCAGCCACTTCCTCCCAGATCTTGCAAAAGCTCTTCTAAACCCAGCTAGCTGTGACATGAGCTCGATGCAGCCGCCAATCCCCTTGCTTCACATAAATTGAGTGCACCCATTTAACCCACAAGTTATCTTCTGTTTCAACTATGGCCCAAATGTGTTTAGCAACAACAACTTTATTCCATAGAATGATATGCCAAAAACCTAGACCCCCATTCTTCTTAGGCACACACATGGTCTCTCAAGCAACAGGACATGCTTTATTGGAGAGGTAATGCCCACTCCAAAGAAATGTTCTACAAATGTCAGTGATCTTCATGAGAACATAGTTTGGGGTGATAAAGATTTGGCTCCAATATAAGAAAATAGCCATAAGTACTGAGTTGATTAGCTGCACCTTGCCAGTATAGGAGAGGTTCCTGGTACTCCATCCCTTAATTCAAGAGCACATTTTTGTTAATCAAAAGGTCACAATCAGCCATTTTCAATTTGACATGACTCATGGGGACCCCAAGATATCTAAAAGGAAGTTAGCCAATTTTGAACCTTGAAAGTTTCTTGAACCTGTCCCTTTCATCCTCATGCATACAGTATAGAAGACCTCAGACTTCTGAGCATTTATGTGGAACCCAAAGGACAGTTGAATACCGCTGAGAAGCATACCCATTGAGTTGAAATCACCCCTAGAAAACAGCATAATATCATTAGCAAAAGCCAAGTGATTAATCTTGAGAGACCTACATTTGGGATGGAATTTGAAGCCTTGGAGGGAACCAACCTTCTACAACATTCTTGAACAATACTCCATGCAAATGGTAAATAAAAGAGGGGATAGGGGATCCCCTTGTCTCAGTCCTCTCTTTGCTTGAATCAGCTAAGTAGGGGACCCATTAAGCATAAGCTAAGGCAGAATTTGGGAGTCCTATCACATTTCATGATTAAGTTGGTAAATGTATTAAGAAAAGTGATACTCACCAACATATCTTCTAAAAAATCCTAGTCCACAGTGTCATAGGCTTTATTAAGGTGTAATTTCATCATGCAACAATCCTGAATTTGTCTAGCTCTGTACATCTTGACAAGATACTGGCACACCAGGACATTATGCATAATGTTCCAACCAGAAATGAAAGCCCCTTGGCTAGAACTAATGATGGTAGGCAACACAGCATTGAGTCTTTTGCATAGGAGTTTTATGCACTTGTAAATGGCAACCAGGACATTATAATTATTATTACTATTATTATAAAAATCAACTGTATAAAGAATTTACAAGAAATTATTGGCCAATCAAGATATTATCTTAGCTCTCATTCCTTTAGCAATAGCAAAGCTAATCGTAGTGAAGATATGTGTGCGTGCCTAATGTCCTGAGTTTGAGAGAACTTCTGAATCGATTAAGCAGCGAAAAAGCATCCGCCTCTAATTCACCAACTAAGGAAAAGAGACGGGTAGAAACCCATACCCTAGTACTTCTCATTATTTCGCCTGATATTTTACATGCTTGTGGTGTGCCGCATCAACTACTGCACGACCAGCCACAAAACCAGACAACCACAATTGTGTTAAAGACGGTGACTCTCTTAATTCAACACAAACATCAAGCCTCCCATCCCAAGAATAGAGTAATAAATCCGCAGGACAAAGGGGTTTGTCATGACCATCATGCAACCCAATGCCGACTTCCTTACTTGTAGAAATCCCTAATCGATAGCAGATTTCAAATAAGGTATCATGAACCATATTACGACGATGTTTAATACCCAATGTACCCATGCACGATATGACATGATCACCATAAATATCTCCCCTTAAAGACCTAAGAATAATATGAACACGAATTCGGTGTAGAAAACAATGGAATCCCCAACTGACAACACAATACGCATTGATAGGTCTTACTGTTCATAGTCTGACCAAGCCTGGAAAAAGGCACCGCCCTAAGCCAATCAGAGGTGCACTCTTTCTGCTGAGAATGCCACATAGCATTTTTTCATGGGGATAAGGAGAAAGTGGATTTCATAAATTTAGTAACCTTAGCGAAATATATGTCAGCCAATTTCTTAATGAGTTTGGGGGCTGCGATCTCACTAGGGGTTACTCAAAACATCAGACTCCATTGTCCTATTAAAAAGGCTCACATCGTCATCAAAAGAAGGACTAGAGGCAACAATACCAGAATTCTGAAGAAATCTTGCTTGTAAATCAACAGATTGCAATTAAGAAGCAAGGAAAGCGTAATGTGTCACATCAACAACACAATAAACATCAAGGCCACTAAACACGAAGAGTAGAGTAGCAAGTCTCCATTGCCAATTATCACCAAAGTTAGGGCCTGAAGTAGTAACTATACTCTCTAAGGAAGAGCGAAGAGCTTTATCAAATGAATGTTGAGCCGACTCAAAGATACAAGGAGGGCAGGTGCACAAGGCGAAGTAGAATTTTGAAACTCCAAAATAAGCACGAAGAAACAACAACTCACATTGACGATCATTGATCATAGCAACAACATCCATAAGCGTAATGGTTCTAGACACCCTCTTTATCACAAGCTCGCTACTGAAGTCAGAATCTAAACTACCAGGCCCACCAAGAAATTTAAAATCATGTAAGGACTAAGCAACATTAGGCGAAAAGAAACCTACAAAATTGTTACGAGGATCTTTCGTTGGCAAAAAAATCTCAATTTTATAAACATTGAGAATAACTAGTTTAGAACCAATTTACTAAGAATAAGGATTACATTATTATTATTATTATTATTATTTTTTATAACTAAAATTCATGGTAAAAAGATAATCGCTGTTGCTGTTGCTGCTGCTGCTGTTGTTGTTGTTGTTATTATTAGTATTACTATTATTACTATTATTACTATTATTACTATTATTATTATTATTATTATTATTATTATTATTACTATGATTACTATTATTATTATTATTATTGTGGGACCCGAGCCCACGGGCACCCCGACCCGTAGCTTTCAATGTGTACGGAGGGTGTGATACTAGTTTCTTTTGTTTTTATAGACATTGGATGTCTTTATGAGCATTAGGATGAATATGCTTGGCATTTTATTGGGTGAGTTTATATAATCTAGTTAAAAAGTCGTCACCGTGCCTTTTGGGAGGCTCACAGAACCCGTTTTTCATATGCTCAAAAGACTGTAATGACTCCATTGAATAGGTCGGTCACCAGTTCTTGGATTTGGGGACGAGAGTAAGGATTATGTAGGTCACAAAATACCCCTACATCTAGCGGCCTTTACTTGATCTCATTTGTGATTTCAAATTCATTAAATCGAATGACAATTTATTTTATTATTATGAATCCCTAAAGACACATAGGAATTACTAGGCAAGTTGGATTCAGTGAAATGCACAAGTAAACTAACTTTTATGTGATTTCTTTAGATTAATCAAATTAAAGGGTCCAATGATCAAATTTATCCAAAAGTTTATCTTTGTTTTATGTGATTTGCACTTTATTAGGTCTTTTATTAATCCTAGATTAACCTAAAACTAAACTAAAATGGACTTTCTTTTTCCACCTTCGGAACCTATGCCTTCGAATTTCTCAAATTTTGGATGTTCATTAATGTGCTTAGCAAGGCATGGAAACTATACTTTCTTTCTAATCTAATTTCGCTTCCACGAAATGATTAGTGAGAATCAATGGAAAAATATACACTCTATGTGATCCTAAGAGTGTATCCTAAAATACTAGTGTTTTATATTGTGTTTATTACACACTTAGATTAATTAGCTAGAAAATTCAAAGTGCAAGTAAGTTGAGAAAGGATATAAGAATTTTAGAATTTTCTTGTATACCCAACTAGCGAACAACCAAGGATATTTATAGGCAATAAACATGCATGCAATCTCCTCAAAAGATGAGCTAACAACTCATTAAACCACATTGAAATATGATTTTAAACATGGGATTAATTTGTGTAACATTAGGAATGAATACACACACTAATCCCATTAATGAATCCTAATAAATTCTTATTCAATAGCCATTAGGAGCTTAAGAATCAGACTTAAACACCTAAACCATCCAAGAAGGTATCCAAGGAAAACAAGCCAAACAAACGATGAATCAGAGGCTATTTCGCGCGACGTGGGCCAGGGTCGCGCGCCGCAACTGTGTAGCGCGGCCGGTGGTCGCGTGGCGTGATTTTGCCTCTATTCTTGCTCTCATTCCAGTAGCTTCCCGCGCGCCTGAACATATTTCACGTGGCACGATTTCCTCACTGTCTCGACTCCTTTATATTCACAAGTTCTAGCCCATTTATGCATAAATGTTCTAACACGACTCATGAGATTTTTCTATTGTTTAAAAAATACACTAAATATCCATAAGGTTTTAAGCAAATGTATTTAATCCCCTATTGTTTCAAGAATACACTAAGACACATTAGTTTTTTTAATCTTATTGTAATCTTTTTATATACGATTCGACATTAAAATTGGTATAAGAGAAAAAGATTACGTGTAACGACCTGACTTTTCTAGACTGTCGATTTACGAAGGAAATCGACAAATGGATCATTACCAACATAAACTAAATAGCATTATTAATAATTAAAATCCAATACTCCTTTTATTAACTAAACTAAGTAAATAATATCCTCAAAGTTCAAAAACAAATACTAGAATACGTAATAATAATACTGTTCCATCCCAACAGGCTGGGTTATACTACTTAATAAATAAAAGAAGGCATAAACTAGACTCCGGGTTCACTATCCTGCTCTCATCAACACACAACCCGAGCCATAAGGAGCCCACTTATGCGTCTGCATCATCACCTGAAATGGGGGGGGGGGTCCACCGTCAGTGACGAGTAACTAGGCTGTCTCGCTTAAATGAGGGACCGCTAACCATATAATAGCATAGAACCAACCAGGAAAATCATACAAAAATTCATAAGAATACATATGAGACTACATACAAAAATACGCAGATAAATACGTAGGAAAATACGTATAAAAATACATACGAAATACGTAGAAAAATACGTATAAAAATACCACTCGACATTTTTAATAACCAGCTAATAATTAAATAAATTCATTAAATCATCACATAAACAATTAAATAATTCATCTAAATTAACAATGAACAACAAATATTACCTAAAACATGATAAAAATCCTATTTTTCCTATTCATACCACTCGACATATATATGAATAATAACCAATATTAATACTTTAAATTAATAAACACAATCATCAATAATTAAACAATAAAACTTAATAGTAATAATTAAAAATCATGCTTTAACATTAAATCATCAAGATTGGACAAGATCAAGATCAAAACCAATTCTTTACCATATACAAACCACACGGCCAACATAAGAATAATAATACATCAATATTAAATTCAAGATTCAACAATAGTATGATTAAATTAAAGATTAGTAATAATAATTCAAGATTATTATATTAATTCAAGAAAAGATCATTAAAATCATCATATAACCTTAGAGACCACTCGACAATCATAATAAAATTCAAGAACATGATTCAACAATTTTCATACAATTATTCAATACAAACATACAATTAAATAAATTATTTTAAGCACAAAATTAATTAAAACATGTATAAATTCATCAAGATTTCATAAAAACCACAAGAAAATAACATGAATATCATATTACATGATTCGAAAATATTAATCCTATCATGATACTAATTCTAACAATTTTCCTAGCTTAATCCTAATTAACTATACAATTAACTTGTACCAAATTTAAGAGAAATAGTCTAGTTACCTTAGATTAGGAAGAAAATCAAGAAAATCTCCTTGTTTGGTTCAAGAACACACGGCTGCTAGGGTTTATGAGAGAGAGTTTTTTTACAGCTTTTGAGATTAGGGTAAAAGTTTGTAAGTGTTGTTCCCACTTAAATTTAAGGAACAAAGGAAGTAATAAAAAAAAATAAAAAAAAAGAAAGGGCCGTGAACTTGGAGGAGTAGTAGGAGGCAAGGAGTGATTTTAGGATTTGTAGAGACAAGTAGGGAGATTGGGTAAAAGTTAGTAAAAGGTAGGCTTTTAAATTAATTTAATTAGATAAATAAATATAGATTTATCTAGTAAATAAAAAAGGATTAAAAGACAAATAATCTTTGGCCAAAATAAGGAGGGTCGGCCAAGGAGAGGAAATGTGGGCCTTTGGGCCCAATTTCTAAGTTAAGGAAAAGAATTAAGATTAAACAGTCCAAATTAATTAGACCCTTTGGACTTAGAATAGTAAAATAGAATTAATTAACCGCGAAATTTTCTGGCCCTAAATTTCGGGTTATTACATTACGACTCGATTACAAATAATTGAAAAAAAAAATAGAAGAATAAATCAACCTTCGTTAGTTATTCAAGGGTATATTTTATAATTTGTTAAAACCTAAGAGCTACTCCCTCCTTAATGAATTACTAGCAACAATTTCCATTTTTAGGCGTAACAAAATACTTGCAACAATTTTTCCAATTTCATTTTATTCCTTTTTTGGCATAAAAAACAACACAATACCCCACTTACTTTTCTCTCTCTTACTTTTATCATCATACCACATAATACTCTATTTACTTTTACTTCTCTTACTTTTCTCTCTCTTACTTTTATCATTATACCACCCTAATACCACAATTAACCTATTTCATCTAGGAGTTCGTGCTAGTCTAAATTTTGCTACTAATTCGTTACGGAGGGAGTACTTGATAATTTTTAAAATAACAAGGGATCTCGTAAATTTCATAAAACCTCAAGGGTATCCTGTGAAACAACCTTTAAAAAAACGTTATTTATTTTAACAAAATTGTCATTAGGGATATTGCCGGTAGGGGCGAGCAAAAAAGCAGGGTACCCGGTACCGGGCTCAGAACCACATAGGACCCGGCGGTTCCAAATCCGGATCCAGTTCTACCAGGACTGGCTCTGGGTCCCAGACAACAGACCCGGTTCCAACGAAAAAGTTATGGGTATGCCGTAAAGTTTCATAAGAGTCAATTTATTATGTGTATCTTATATCTTATAAATCATATTTTATATTTATTTTACTTAAAATTTACTATTTATATATAAACATTAAAATATTAAGTGAGTAAATTTTTTATAGGATATGATATTATCACATTAATTTATTATTAGAATAGTAAAAAGAACTTTCTCCTTTATTCTTGTCCGCTGCATTTTTAAAAGAAATCTTACATTTTCTGGCAATGTTTAACGAGCAAGAAAAAACGTAAAAAGTATGTTAATATGTTAAACTATGAAAGTTTGTTAAAATTTACTGTTAATTAGGCCACTCATTTTTTTTTTTCAAAATGATCTTATATTAAAAAAAAAATGAGGAGACTGGGTACCCGGTTCTGAAACCGGTTTCTACCGGATACGATTCCGGTTTCAAAAGACTAGGATGGAACTGGTTGAACCGGTACCGGTTCCGATTCCAGAATTTATGGACCCGCCGGGTTTGGGTCTTAGACCGGGTGCGGCGAAATTGACCGGGTACCCGGTTCCGCTCATCACTAGATATTGGTGCCTTTCGTTCTGTGTCGAACTTTAATTATTTGAGGTTTGAGGTTTGAGGTTATACTCATATAGCTAGTGATATAGCGAAGGTGGAGTAGGCTCAATATAGAAGTAACGCATATAGTTACCATGATTCTACCGACATTTGCATTGTTAGGCAACCGAGTGCATTTTTTTCGTCATTATACTAGGGTATCCACCGTCGATATTAGTGAATAATTCCTTCACCTTAGGTACTTCACTTAAGGATAAATAGTTGGTCAATGGTATTTTTTCATTCCTAAAGGTTGGGATTCAAACCCTTATTAATAGATAAGATGAGAAAACAACATAGCTAGAGCGTAAACCAACTTGGTAAAGGATTGCATGTTTGTGCACATGCTTTTATATATGCCTCGACATCCTTATTCAGCTACATTATTAACATCAATTTTCTCGATTTTCCAATATTTAATTTATTATATTATGAGAAAGAAAAAAGAAAGAGGATCGAAATTTAGTGTGTGCTAGATTGCACCTCCCATGCATATAGGAGGTTCAGAGTTAGATTCTCATTAAACTCTTCTGCTAATTAAATATTCTAGTAATGAGAGTCTTATGCTAGAGCTCGGTTTACTTTACACTATTTTAGGATCGACTTCTACTCTAGTGTCATGGAAAGTCTTTTCACATACATGAGGTGTGATCAGAGATTATGTGCTCATAAAAAAAAAATCTCCTCATAATTTTCAAACAATACCAATTAGATATTCTAGTAATAGAATATAGCTATAAGTCTAAGTGTTAGTGTATTAATGTGTGGGTAATATTAGTAAAATCCGAGCGGGAAATAATCATTTTTTAAAGTAACACCTTATTGGAATATTTATTATATTTTACAACATTTTGCCACACATATATACTTTCTAAAGTCAATACCAACTAATACTAAAAACACTGTTTTGTTCTATTTATTTATTGTCTTAACTTATAACTATAGAAATTGTCTAGACAAAAGGATTAGTAAATCAGTGCTTATATATACACACTCACATTTCATTGTTGAGTATGGAAGAGTTGGACTCTAGCTCCCTTGGTTTCCAACAAGCAAGATTTGGAATCGACACCTACCACCAGGCCAGTCATGGGTACCCCACGATCGAGTTGAGGGTCGGTGCGCTGCGGCATTTTCGGGCGCGTGGTACTCGGGACCACTAAAGGACCGGGGGACATGCGCCCTGTAACGACCCAACTCGCTTAAATCGGCGCGGAAGAAACCGACGAGTCAGATAGTTAGAAACTACAACTCGAAACCTAAGAAATTAAAACTAATTCCTCGAGATATTATTAATAAACCACAAACGTACAAATACCCACAAGTTTGTACATACTAATCCCAAAAGTCAAACTAAGAATACTAAACATACAAGTAAACTCCAACTACATGTCAGAGTTATAAACAACGTAAAAGAGTCCATACAATACCCCAATACTATCTAAAACAACGGAAAACAGTAAATACAACAGATAACAGTAATAACAACGTCGCTCGCCCAACCCAAAGCTAAGCAAGAGCATCGTCATTAGAAATACCTGGGAAAACAACAACAGTCCACCATCAGTGGCGAGTAACATAACTGACTCACCCTAATGGGAATACACATGCACATAGCATAAATCAAATAACAACATCAACATAATAAACCAAGTACAAGATCAACCCACACGTGAACTTGACTCAAACCATCCTATTCAACTATCTTTGGCGCAATCATTCATATTCTAGACCGGACTGTGCTCGTACGAACGCATCTTACGCATTCGAACTTTCTACTATGCTCGGATTTGAGAATCTTACTCCCAAACCCCATGAAACCAATCTTACTGGAAATCCATATCTTGTGAAACCAATCTTACTGGAAATTCACAAAGATCACATAGTATGACTCCAACTATCCCAATACCGCGGATGGAATAGGGGCAACGTCTTAACCCAAATACAATGAATCTTACTCAAAGTATCAGGCGTCTAAAAATGAAATCAAGCTAATCCTTAATTAAATCTTTTAATCATCTTAATCATATTATTCATTTAATTATCTCAACTTAACTAAATTATAATCAAGAATTGCCTCAATGCCTTGATTCTTGAAAATAACTAGTTAAAATATCGAAGTTATCTTCAAGAATTGCCTCTAGCCTTAATCTTGAGTCTAACCAATCATATTACGACAATCTTAAATCATTCTTTAACCAATTATACCTCAATCTTTAACTTTCTTTATCATTAAAACCACTTTCTTTAACTTTCAAGATTCAACCAAGAACTCGTAAAGACTCATCAAGAACTCATAAAGAACTCAAAGAACTCATAAAGAACTCATAAAGAACTCATTCAGGATTCAAGATCTTCAATCAAGAACTCAATCAAGATTCAAGAACTCAATCAAGAACTCATCCAAACTCATACATACCACACGCATATCATCATCATCTTTTCGAAATTTACCAACTTTTACTCATCCAAAATTCATCAAACTTTAACATAATATTCATGATCATAAAACAACATATAATCAATCATAATATCATGAAAAATCATTATCAAAACACCATACAAACACATAAAAATCAGATTTAGAAATCATACAAGAAATCATGGATATTCATCAACAATCAACCCAAACATGCATTTAATTCATACTATAATCATAGTATTCCAAATAAGTTGAGAAAGTATGTTACCTTATGGAAGATTACACACAAATTCAACACACAAATGCAGCCCGGAACACGTCCCACACGGACCCACAACCACGCACAACACGGCAGCACACGGCACGACTTCAATTGCACGAACACGGGCACACCCACACGGTCACTGCACGGTTGCTGCACCACCACGGACCAACTTGGCACGGCTGCCCAGCACGGCTGCCCGTTGCACAGTTCCACACGAACCACCACCCTTGCACGGTCTTCAACACGGCACCACAGCACGAGCACCACGAACCACACCCGAACACGATCAAACCCAACCCGAACCAACGATCTTGGATAGAATAATTGTGTTTAGGATTGTGTTTGAATACTTAAAGATCAATAGAGTTTGAATCTTTAAGTTTGGGATTCAAAAGATAGATGAACAATTTGGATGGGTGTAATAGCCAAAAATGGCGTGTGACACTAGAGCAAAGGAGAGGGATTGTGTTTGAATTGGATGGCAAGAGCATTAGATGGCAAAGTGGGCAAAATGATCTTAAGGCTTACTAATCCCCTCTATTTATAGAAGTGGGAGTAGTGTGAACACAAAGCAAGTGGCAAGGCATGGCTTGCCTTGTAAAAACCGGCCAAAGGGTAATAATGGGCCTAAAAATGGGCTCTCGCGATTAATTGGGCTAATTTGCAAAAACCGCATGACTAATCATGCAATAATCGATTTGGCCCAAAATATTAGATAATTAATTAGAAAATTAAATAATAAAATTCTAATCAATTAAATAATAATTAACATAAATAATAAAAACTGAAAAATAAATATTTCGAGTTAAATCGAAATTATTCACATAAAATAAAATAAATAGTTCAAAATAAATTTGAACTAACACCAAAAATACACATAATTACACATAATTATCGGCAAAAATACCAATAAAAAATATGGGTCATTACACGCCCGGCCGCGGGGTGCACGTTGTCCTCAGCTCCTACTTCTCCTGATGTTCGGAAAGGGCGAGGCTTTGAATGCTCGTCGCTAGGTGTTCTAACCATGTAGTGTGAGTACATGTTCGTGAGGGGTATATGTAACATATGTATTTATATCATGAATACAAATTTATATATATTTTGAGTCGACAACAGGCCAAATTTAGGAGTACCATGCACCCGTTAGATTTTTGATGTAAAACTAGAAAATAATGACTCCATAAAGCCTAATACACCGTTACGATTGTCATGAATGCAAACGGTACGGCGACAAACTTATCGTGATCCAGAGTTATCGATAAGGGAGTGAGGTTATGGGAATTGGGTTAGAAACCATACCCCATCCGCTCTTGATGATTTGCATTTTTTTTATTTTTTATTTTAATTTATAAAGATATTTCCGGATAGGGATAACAGGATCAAACCTATGGGACTTAAAGAATTATGGAAAGGATCCAATGGCTTCGAAAGAATGGAACGAGGAACCGTATGAGGTGAAAATCTCATGTACGATTCTGTAGAGTGGCATTAAGGGTGACTTATCTGTTAACTTTTCCACTATCACCCCCAAAAAACCATTTCCGTATTGGTCCTTAATAAGCACGTAAAAAAATAATCTAGGCGGATTACATTTAATGGACACGTAAACCTATGTTTTTAGTGACCACTTTTATTTAAGTCCGTATTAAATTATTAAGGCCGGATTACATTGAATGTTTTATCATTTTAGGCGAGATTAATAGATACCGGTTTTTTAATCTAAACATGATACTAAGTGTAAATGCATTACAATGAAATATATGACATGAAGTGCATAAAATAAAATGTTGCAAAATAAAGCGTTAGTGTATGCATATGCGAATAAATAGATAACACAATTTAATACAAAACGAGTAAATGCCTAAAAATAAACATGAAAATAACAAGAAATAAAGCCACATGAAATAAAATAAACAAACCTAATCTTACAAAGTTTTATGAAAATATCGCTTTTTGACTAAAAGGCACTGTGGGTCCCTGGGAGCCGCTTATGATGACGCTATGGACAATGCTAACTCGAAAGTCCTATGATTGTAGCTTTGAGCTACGACTCAGTGTACCTTACCATTCTATAAAAATATAGGCACTCACATTTGATGGCCAAATAATTAAACAAATGATTAATGTAAGTTCCCGTCTAATCATTAAGTTTTTGATTTGTTATTGTGTCAAAACTCATTTACTCTCTAGATTACAATTATAATGAGTTACCCTAAGGATAGACATGGGCTCAAGTGGTAAGAGCTAAGGACCTGAGAGTGATGCCCTGAGTTCGACCCTTACCCTCAACGTATGTGTTGAAATTATATTTTACGTAAAGAATAGAAAAGAAAACGACATACTCCACAAAACTGAATAATATTTTCCAAATTACACACACAAATACCAAATACAAAGCAACATCTTATACTAAAAGAAAATAGCAGGAAATACTAAAAATTAGGAAATCAATCCATGACTAAACGCCACTAACAAACCCATTACTCACTAACTCAACTTTGAATGACTATTTTCATTTTCCAACAGTATGTTGGGGGTTTTCTCCTTCCCGTACATACTGTGCAAGGCCTTGAGATGGGATTTTTACATTTTGTAATCTTGTTGTATCGATCTTTCTTATTAAAAAAAACAAATCAATAATGAGTTACCCTAATTAAAAATATAGCATGTGTAATGTGTACTTTTGTACTTAGTAATTACCTTATGCCACGAGGTAAGTGGAAGGTGGCGAAGTAGACATGTACGTACACTCATGAGTTGAAGAGTCTTGAAGCTGAACCTACCAACCATACCTGGAGTATCGTAGTTATTATTAATTATTAATTATTAAAAGTGAGTTGCCAATGTAGACTCTTTTAGTCAGTCTAAGTAGACTCATCACTAATTCACTATGCTAGCTAGTCACTAGCCAAAGCAATTCAATTGTACCCACATGATTTATTTACACTAGCTAATAATCATAATAAATAATCATAATCATAATCATAATTGTTCCGGGCCCACCCAGGTGGTCAAATCCGTACTAGTGGGCTCAAATCCTAGGCCCAGTTCTGATAGGGTTAAGGACGCATCAGGTATTCTGCAACGAATGGGATGATGCCACGTGTCAGCTGATTTGGTAAAACTTTGACCTGGTTGTCACGGGCCTGGCCCATGCGTCAGCCCAATTGACTCAGTAAAAAACCCTAACCGGGGAACCTAATGTCTATATAAGGATCAGTCCAATCACTCTAAAGGTACGCAATTCATAGCTCACAAACTCACAAAGTACTCTGACTCCTTATTTCCGATATCTGACTTAAGCATCGGAGGGGCGTTCCCGGGTAACACCCTGGGTTAGCCAACCTTTGACTGTTTTGCAGGTCACAGCCTCATCAAGGAGCATCCAGAGTCCACTCATCAAATCAAAAATCGTTGACTATTCACAAGAAGTTCCAGAACAAGATCAATAATCATAATCATAATCATAATCATAATCGTAATCGTAATCATAATCATAATCATAATCATGCATTGAGTAATATAATTATCCAATTTGCATGCGAACTTTATTTTGTAATTAACATAATAATTCTATGCCACGAGGTGGGTAGATGGATGGTGAAGTAGACAAGTACACTACTACTTATCAGTTCAAGTGTATGTATGTCTTTGAGCTCAACCTCGAGTAGTTAGCTTCAAAACTCAGTTGCCAAGGTAGACTCATTTAGTTAACTACTCACTACCCTACCCATACTTTTCAAACTTAATTACTTCTCTTTATTCCCTACAACAACAACAACAACAAACCTCCTAATCTTATGAAAATTTCTCTCTAAATGGCATAATTGTTCTTTATATCTTGATTATAGAGTGTGTAGATCGAGTTGCCAAATATCTAACCAATCAAAACCCGCGAAGTCAACTCGAGCATAAAATATTGTGTTTTAACAAAAATAAAAATACAAAAAAAAACAATTCGAACACGTTTTGAATCTGCTCAAGACAACTCGCAAAGTTTAAGTTAAAAAAACCCAACGCGATCAAATTTCAACCCGCCCGACCCGAGAATCAATATTTTTGTATTAAAATTTTCATATTGCGGGAACTTATTATAAGTCAAAATACCTCCGACCATTATAATTCGGATTTTTTTTACTTTTAATGGACCACAACATAATTAATTTGCCTTGAATCAGATATTAAAAAGATATGACTTACAATTTATTTTTTTTAGAATGCTTAAAGTGCGTTTTAATTTGGTAAACTTCATTAGAATGGCCCATATCTCGTGACACGCGGAGCGTGGCATTTCCTTTTATCCGTATAACTTCTAACCAAAAGATTCATTCTTTATCAAGTACCAAAAATTGAATGGTTTCATATATAATATTTCTCATCCAGTTGGGTTCACCCAAACTGAATATTTAGGATCATAAAAAGATAATACCAGCCACAAAACCCTATCCTCGAACCCGAAACTATTTTATTCCAATTCGACATGACCTGTTTGATTGGTCTAATGGTGTCTCAAGAGTTTTTAGAAGAATGGGTTGAAGTAATTTTGTCCAAAATTTTGAGACATACATATTAAATTAAGCTTTAAATTTCATAACTGATTTTTCTTAGAATCTTTTTCCCTAGACACTCAAATTTGAGATGAACAAGAAAAGAAAATAATACGAATTTTTTTTCCTAGACACTCAAATTTGAGATGAACAACAAAAGAAAATAATATGTTAAATAGTCATTTAAATAATTTTTTGCTTACATGATAACAAGTTTAGCTTAATTCTCAATTTTCAAAAGATTGACTTAATTGAAGAAGATCGGCCAAAGAATGGCTTCTTTTTGACAATTTTTCCTAAAATAAAATACAATCCACAAAAAAAAAGGAAAACTTTTCAGAAAAGACCTTTTAAAAATGGTTTTTCTTTGTGAGAAAAGACCTTTTAATTTTTTTTTGGCACTAAAGGGACCTAAACAAAAATAACTTTGCGAGAAGGAGCATTTTCATCGTTTTTCAACACATAATTTCTTTCTCAAAAGCGTCGGAAAAGGTTACTTACACGTGAATGCTATTTCGTTACTTAAGTGGATTCAAAAGTTCTCTAGGACTGTGGATATTAAAGCGTGCACGGTTGTTCACATCTTTACCAGGATAAGTTTTATAATAGCTAAAGGAATACGGGCCAGATAGTAGCTCGGCAGACGGCTGCCCATCAATTTCTTGTAGATCAAATAATAATAAAGAATGTGGTTCTAACTACCCAATATTTGGGTTCTTTCTATTCTTTAATGGTAGTTATTTGGTCTTGAATTTTTTTCTCTTTTTTCTTTGTGGGGATTACAATTTGGAAGAATTAATTTGTTGATGGAGGCTTATGCGGTATCGAATCAGATATCAAATCTATATGTATAATCAAGTGAGTTAAGTTGTATTCAATTCAAAAAAAATTACAACAGATCGCAAGATTTCCTTTGTAGAAGGGTGTGAAAGACACGATGTAAAGACGAGAAAATTCATCAATGTCAGATGTCATTAACGATCGTGGTTTTGTCAAATTAAAATTTTATTTGATTAAATTTGTTTTTTATTTGTTGGTTTGATATCTTCGTCTTAAATATCTTTTGTAGATGTTATATGATTCTTTTATCAAAGAATTAATCTTATTTTTAAAACATAAGAATGTTGTTCGAGCTTAATTTAACGTAACATATTCAAAGTTGCTATGCTGTTCAATGTTGTCGCTTCTCTTTCACTTGTTCATTTATTGCTATACTTCACCCTTCACGTGCTATATATTTTTTTTCCAAAGCCGTCAAAATTAAACGATGCATTTATTATGGTTTTAGTCAAAAATCAACAATTAATTATCTTTCATTTATGCTTGCTTATTTTGAAGAAAAAATTCTGTGGTGTTATGCAATACTTAGTTTATGGATGTCCATTGGTCTCCCTAGATATTATTTGATTCTCAATTAATCTAGAATGATCTTGTAGTAATAACCTATGTCTCTTAGTGTTCCTAGCTAATAATGATGTAACCCCCATTCTCATTTAGGTGCTAGGCCTTTGAGTTGCCTTATGAATGTGTATAAATACTTGTATCCACTTGGATGATGAAGATACAACAATAATCATCTTCTCCAATATTTTCTCCATCTCCCTCTTTATAATACTAGTTATATAACATGTGGAAAATATTTTTGGAATTTTTCTTTGTTTATTTTGAAAAGAAGGGAAAACAGTTTTTCTATGTTTAATGCCGCATGCGTACGCACCACAGCTCAACCATTACTATGATATTATCCGCTTTGGGCTTTAACACTCACGGATTTGTTTTTGGGCTCTTTCCTAAAAGACCTCATACTAATGGGTGCTTGGTAAGGACAACTTCCCAACAAACCTCCCCTTAGACCAAGGACCACACAAGAGTCACAAGGCTCAAAGTCTCCCCTTAAGTGATAAATCTTGACCTTTCACAGCCCATCAAGCACCGCCGTCATCACATACTACAGGACACGCTGCCTAACCACCATGCTAGGAGGACTTTTGATACTAGGCACCAGATCACCCAATCGCAACGTCACATAAATGAGGGGCACCACACACACCGCCATAGCAACCACTTGACCAGGGCTCTGATATTGTCCGCTTTGATACCACTTATAAGGCCGCAGGCATACACACCATAGCTCAACTATTAGTATGATATATATATGTCCACTTTGGGCTTTAACCCGCACGAATTTATTTTTGTGCTCCTTCCCAAAAAGCCTCATATGAATGGGTGCTTTGTAACACTAATAAAGAGCTCTCATACTCTTTATTCTTCCGATGTAGGACTTGGGATGGACAACTTCCCAACACTATAAGGTTTCATTTACTTGGGTGTAAAACGTTTCCAATGTAAAATGGTTTTTATGGAAGCAAATTACGGGGAAAATACTATTGCTGTAATAACCCGAAAATCTGGGCCAGAAAATTTCGCAATTAATTAATGTGAATTATTCATTCTAAGTCCAAAAGGCCCAGCTAATTTGACTGTGTTTTCTTATTTTTTACTCTTGCCTCAAAATTGGGCCCAATGACCCAATAATTGTTACTTTGGCCGGCCCTCTCCTTATCCATGGCCAAGGATTAATTCTTCTATTATTATTATTATTATTTAGATATATTATATCTAAATACCTATTTTCATTCTAATTATCCTAATTAATTTAAAAACCTATTTTTATTTATCCACTTAGCAAATCCTCCTAAATTGTCTCAACTTCTCCTATTTCCCTCTAAACCACACGGCCCCCTCCTCTTTTTATTTAATTAATTCATCCGTTGTTCTTTATAATTATATATAAGGAACAATAACCTTAACTAATCCACCTATCTCACATATTTCTCAAACTTCTCAAACCTAAGTGTGTGTGTGCCGTGTGTGCTGGACGAATGCCACGAGTTTCTTTTTTTATTTTATTTTGTCTTCCAATCTTTAAGGTAACTAGACTAACCCTCTTAAATTTAATTAATTTATCATATAATTAGATTAGAGTTAATAGTTATTGGTAGAATTTAATCTTGAATTATTGCCATGATTTAGTCGAACCATGCTAGGATTTTCGTGTGATGTTTAAGCATGTTCTTGGTGGAATCTTGATGTTCTTGAATGATTTTATGTATTTTAATTTTAGAATTATAATTTAAACTATGAATATTATTTATCAATTGCATGTAATGAACTAGTAATCTTGGTTGTTTATTGTTGTTATTTGTTCGAAATTTTCGAACCATATGCATGACCAAGTATGAATTTTTATTGTATTTTCTATGTGGATTTCATGATTAAAATATGTTCAAAGATTTAATTGATTGTGTAATTTAAGTTTGGAACTAATTATATTCATAATCTTTGGCTTGTTGTTCTTAAAAATGTCGAGTGGTATGAGTTTCAAGAAGGGTTAATTTTCGAATGTTCTTGCTAATCTTATATTGTATTTTAATCTTGATTATGATTTAACAATTAATTAATGTGTTAAGAATAATATAATATTTTAAATAATTAATCTTGGAATAATATTGAAATTAATCCTGATCTTTCTTTTATCTATGATGGCCGAGTATTTTAAATAATTAAAGGGAATAGTCTTGATCCATGTTAAGTTACTATTGTTCAATTAATCGATATAATATGATTTTAGTATTTATTTAATAGTTGTAATGATTAAATTATGATAATTGTGATTTATAAATTAAAGTATAAATTTTGTTTATTGTTTCATGAAGGCCGAACCACATTAGAATAAAAAGGGACAATTTTTATCATGATTTGTGCAATTTTAATTAAAGTTAAAGTATGAATTTTGTTTATTGTTTCATGAAGGCCGAACCACATTAGAATAAAAAGGGATAATTTTTATCATGATTTGTGCAATTTTAGTTGATGATTGTTAGTTCTTATATTATTTTGATGGATTAAATGATTAATTGAATTTTTTATGTAATTGTTAAAAAGTATTGATTTTTATTTAATATTATTCGGAATTTTCGAGTGGGACAAAGATAATAATATGGTCAATTTAATTTAATTTTTGCTTATAATAATTTCAGTTATAATTTAAGGATTTAGTATAATTAATAGAATAAAAAGGAAATAAGAAGTTAAGTTGAATTAATGAGATAATGGATTGACTTTGATTGAAGATAAGATAATAAGATGTTAAGTTGTTTATTGGTCTCACGATAGCCATGTCGATATGATAAGAATAAGATTAAGTTATAATTAAGAAGTTGACGTCTGTTTGGTGATACACGGGTCACCAGATTAGGTTAAGTCGAAGCAACTGCCCTACTGCGGTCTCTGGGCAGTTCTTGGTTCTAGGATGTGTAGTCGTCTAAGTAGTAGTACACGTGTGACGACCCGACTCGCTTAAACCGGCGCGGAAGAAACCGACGAATCGAATAGCCAGAACTAACAATCTAAAATACTTAAAATTCAAAACAATACCTCAAAAAAAATATTATATTACTAAACCCAAAAGTACAAATACCCACAAGTTTGTACATTACTAATCCAAAAGTCAAACTACTACTACTAATAAATGTAACTCCAAACACATGTCAGAGTTATAGAAAATAGACAAGTACTAGAACTATAGTCCAAACTAATCAAAGTCGTAAAAAAACAGTATAAAAACTATATAACAACATCGGCGCTCGCCCAACCCAAAGCTAAGCAAAAACCTCATCATCAGAATTACCTAAAAAGTAAACAACAGTCCACCGTCAGTGGCGAGTAACATAACTGTCTCACCCTAACGGGAATACACATGAACATAGCATAAATCAAACAACCCAAATCATAACATCAAATCATGCGAACCACACAAATATACATGCTTGACTCAACCAACTTAACAAATCTTATCTTTAGCGCAATCATTCGTATACTAGATCGGACTACGCACGTACGAACGCATCTTACGGGAACGAACTTTCCAACTATGCCAGGATTGAGAATCTTACTCCCAACCCTATGAAACCAATCTTACTGGAAATCCATGTCAAAGACGACATAGTGGTAATCACTATCCCAATACCGCGGTTAGGATAGGGGCAACGTCTTAACCCAAAAACATAGAATCTTACTCTACGAATTAGGCGTCTAGTAACGAAATCAAGCAAATCTTACATTCTTTAATCCTTTAATCCGAAGTTTACATTCTTAGTTACTTCTTAAGTTGCATCTTACGCCTTGACTTAAGAAAATAACATGTAAACCAATCATCTTACAACACCTTATCACTTTCTTTAACCTTTTCTTTAACTTTCCTTAACTTTAAAGACTCAATCAAGAACTCATAAAGAACCTTAAAGAACTCATCAGGAACTCATCCAAGATTCAAGATCTTCAATCAAGAACTCAATCAAGATTCAAGAACTTCAACCAAGAACTCATCCAAGAATCACGAACTCATCCATACATGCTCAAACTACACGCATATATCCAACAATTCAACACATGAAATCATCACTTTCTAGCATCCAAAATTCATCAAACTTGAACATGATAAACATAAACTTAATACTAACATAATCAATCATAGAATCATCATTTTATACCTTAAAATCATCATGAAATCACTTAAAAATCAGATTTAAAATTCACACACATAAACATGTCAAAACTTCAACATAAACTAATCTTGTTCATTTAATCTATACTATGGAACATAGTACACCAATCAAGTTGAGAAAGTATGTTACCTTATTGAAGATTAACACAAATTAATACTCAAAACTTGCTGCCCGGAAGTGAAAATACACGGCCCAAGCAACACGGACACCACGCACGGCACACACGGCTTCACCACGGTTCTTGCACACGAACCCACGAACTGCACGGCTGCCCAGCACGGCCACCCCACGGCTGCACCAACACGAACCACCACCGTGCACCACTCTCGGACCACGAACAACCCACACAAGTCCCAACCCAAAACCGAACCAAATACTCAAGTCTTGATAGATGGCAATGAAGGTTAAATTGTGTTTGATTACTTAAAGATCAATGGAGTTTGAATCTTTAAGTTTAAGTTTAGTTTTGATGATGAACAAATTGGTTGGATTGAGGAGCCAAAAATGGCGTGTGGAATGCTGCAAATGGAGGGAATTTTTGTGTTTAATCTTTTGATGGCAAGTGTTTAATTAAGTTGGCAAGGATGGCAAAAATGAGCAAAAGCCTTACTAACTCATCTATATATAGAGTTAGTTAAGGTGTGAACATGAGGCAAGTGGTAAAACCTTGCCATGCACACATAAAGGGCCGGTTTCCTCAAGCCAAAGTGGGCCAAATTGGGCTCTCGTGATCCATTGGGCTAATTTACAAAAATTGCATGATTAATCATGCTTACTTCGATTTAGCCCAAAATATTAAATAACTAATTAGAAAATTAAATAATAAAATTATAATTAATTAAATAATAATAAAAATAAATAATAACTAATCAAAATAAAATAATTCGAATTAAATCGAAATTATTCACATAAAATAAAATAAATAGTTCAAAAATAAATTTGAACCATACATAACATCACATAAATACGCATAAACATATGACAGAAATACCTATAAAATCAGGGCTGTTACAACACGGGCTACTATTTAGGAGTTATGCCCATAGCTTAGGCTTAGTTCTTGAAAAGGAGAGCTACGGGTAGGATACACGGGTTCTACCCGACGCATTTTATGAAAAGACGGGCATCCTTACGAGCTATAATGACCGGTCCATGGATTAAGAAAGATGAGTAAAAGATGGGTTTTGGGTAATAATATGAAAAGATAAGCAATCATTGGGATGGTACGTTATTTATGTTTGGATTATGTTATTTATATGCATGATATGTTTAGTCTTCCACTGCGTATGTCTGATTTGTTATGTATTATTTGATGATTATTCATATATGTCGTATGATCCATGTCGATTCTATCTTATTATATGATTTATGGTTCCACATTTATGTGGGACAACCTAGTTACTCGCCACTGACGGTGGACCCCCCATTTCAGGTGATGATGCAAAAGAATGATTGGGCTCTCGTATGGGTCAGGTTGAGTGTTGTTGCGAGATTTATAGAGGAAACCCGAGCTCTGTTTTACTTTTTTAGTTTATGTCTTTCTAGTTTTTACCCAGCTTGTTGGGAAAAAGAGTTTACTTTAGTTGTTTTTATGACTTTTCGGATAGTTTTCTGCTCTTTGAACCGTCCATTAGTTAATTAATAAATAAAGTGGTTTTTAAATAAGTTTAATTGTTAAAGTTTATTAATATTTTTAGATTGTTTTGTTTGGTAATGATCAATTGTCGATTTCCTTCGTAAATCGACAGCTTATAAAAGTTGGGTCGTTTCAGTTGGTACCAGAGCATAGGTTAAGACCATAAAGTTACTTCTTCATAAGTAGCTTGAAAGACGAGTGTTTTATGAATCATGAGTGCAACTTAGCCTAAAATGGAAAACCTAAGCGAGTGAAGCCATGGGTAGAAGATTGGGATATGATATTTTATCATTTTCCGAGCTTTTCTGACATTCTGTGTGCACGTGAATTTACTAATCAAAGTTATTGTTTTCTAGCATGTCGACTCCGGAATGCAATTCCCGCTTCAGACGCCGAGCTTTAGAGGATGCCATCCTCACTCTAGCTCAGAGGAGTGTCCAACCATCGAGTAGTCAGTCTTCATTCGATAGGATTACGCGTCTTCGACCACCAGTTTATGATGGGGTAGCAGAACCGACTGTTCTCGAGAACTGGATTCAAGAAATGCGGAAGTTGTACGATGCCTTAGCCTGTTCTGAACGTGAGAGGGTCTCGATAGCGACCTATTACCTGAGAGGCGAGGCTGATAATTAGTGGAGTACTTTGAGGGCTAACCCTGAGACAAAGTTGGTCATGAACTGGGAAGAATTCACCAAGAAGATTCAGGAACGGTTCTACCCAGATGAATTGAGGTGGCAGAAACAAGAGGAATTCCTGACTCTCACGCAAGGGAGCATGTCCGTACAGGCTTACACGGACAAGTTCACAGAGTTATCTCAGTTCGCCACTACGGTCATTCCTTCCGAAGCCAAGAGAGTTAAGAGGTATATAAAGAAGATGGACCCCCGCATTCGGGTTCATGTGATTAGCAGTGGAGCATCATCTTTCCAGAGGGCATATGAAGTGGCTCTGGAGATTCATGCATCAATCGCCGAGGAGAAAGAAGCTAAAAAGAGAGTGTCTTCGGTTCCTAAGCCAGCACCAGAAAAGAAGCCTCGGTTTGAACCTACTCAGAAGCCTCAGTAGAGTGCTCGACCAGCTCCCGGTCAAGGCCCAAGAATCTGTCAAGGTTGCAAGAAGGACTATCACCCGGGCAAGAGGTGTGATGGGTCACCGATCGTGTGCTTTGATTGCGTTCAAGAGGGTCACAAATCGGTGTTCTGTCCTAAGAAGCGACCAGCTGCAACAAAAAACCAGGTGCCGGTGAAGAACAAAATCTTTTGCATGACTCAGGAGGAGGCAGATGCTCAGCCAGATGTGGTCACGGGTACCTTCCTTGTCCATAATAATAATGCTTATTTTTTGTTTGATACGGGTGCTACTTTGTCATTTGTTGCAAGATCATTTGTTGTGAAAGCTAACCTGACGGGAGAATCTCCTGTCAAATCTGTGATAACTCTTCCTTCGGGAGAGGATTTTTCCTGTCATCGAGAATATAAGAACGTTCCCATTGTCATCTCGGGAGAGCAGTTCGATGCGGATTTAAAGGAGTTTCCTATGATCGAGTTCGATGTAATCTTAGGGATGGACTGGTTAGCGAAGTATCAAGCAGCATTTCGATGTCGGGATCAAGCCATTACTTTGCCCGGACCCAACGCTAAAAGAGTAACCCATGTCGGGAAGCCCATGAGCAAAGGTCTGAAGGTGGTGTCTGGAATGAAGTTGCGTAGCATGCAACGCAAGGGTGAAGTAGTGTTTCTTTTCCAAGTCAAAGACGTATCCAAGGAAGAACAATTGGAAGCAATTCCGATTGTTCGGGATTACATAGACGTTTTTCCAGAGGAGTTTCCAGGAATACCACCAGAGCGTGAAGTGGAGTTCAACGTAGATTTGGTGCTCGGAACTGCGCCAATCTCAAAGGCTCCATATCGCATGGCACTTGCAGAACTTAAAGAGTTGAAGACCCAGTTGCAAGAATTGATCGATAAGGGTTTTGTAAGGCCCAGTGTGTCTCCTTGGGGTGCTCCGCTATTGTTCGTCAAGAAGAAGGATGGCAGTATGCGCTTGTGCATAGGTTACCAGGAACTTAACAAGGTGATGATCAAGAATAAGTATTCGTTGCCCAGAATCGAGGGTTTGTTTGACCAACTGAAGGGAGCCAGCGTGTTCTCCAACATCGATCTCAGGTTAGGGTATCATCAGATTCCAGTGAAGCCGGAAGATATACCTAAGACCGCTTTTCGCACCAGATACGGGCACTATGAATTTGAGGTAATGCCGTTCGGGTTAACTAATGCTCCAGCAGTCTTCATGGATCAGATGAACCGGACTTTCCATCATCTCTTGGATGTGTGTGTGGTGGTGTTCATCGATGATATTCTTATTTATTCAAAGAACGAACAAGACCACACTCGACATCTGCGTATGGTGCTAGACGTCTTACGAGCTCATAAGTGGTTCGCGAAGTTGTCGAAGTGCGAGTTTTGGCTCAAAGAATTAGCCTTTTTAGGGAATGTGATTAATGCAGACAGTGTCAAGGTAGACCCAGCCAAGGTAAAGGAAATTGTTGAATGGCATAGTCCCAAGTGTGACGACCCGACTCGCTTAAAACGGCGCGGAAGAAACCGACGAGTCGAATAGTCAGTTCTAACATACTAAAATACTTAAAAATTAAAAACAAAACCTCAGACTGAATATATACTAAATCCGAAAGTACAACACCCACAAGATTGTACATATCTAAACTCAAATGTCATTACTACTACTACTAACAATATTAACTCCAAATAAATGTCAGAGTTAGAAAATACAACTATCACTACTATAGTCTATACTAGAATCGTAGAACAACAAAACATGATCTAAATAACATTGACACTCGCCCAATCCCAAAGCTAAGCAAGAACCTCATCATTAGAATTACCTGAAAAATAAACAACAGTCCACCGTCAGTGGCGAGTAACATAACTGTCCCACCCTAACGGGGATACACATGGCCATAGCATAAATTAAACAATCAAATCAAACATACTAACATGCGAATCACAACAAGCAATCATGCTGACTCGACTAACTTTAACCACTAATTAACATATCTTTTAACTTTGGCGCAATCATCTACATACTAGACCGGACTATGCACGTACGAACGCATCTTACGCGAACGAAATTTCTACTATGCCAGGATTAAGAATCTTACTCCCAACCCCATGAAACCCATCTTACGGGAAATCTATATCCAAAAAAAACATAGTAAGACCACCAACTATCCCAATAGCGCGGATAGGATAGGGGCAACGTCTTAACCCAATTCTTAGAATCTTACTCTAAGATTGGGCGTCTAGTAGCAAAATCAAACAAATCATTAATCGAAATTTACATTCTTAGTTAGTCTTAAGTTGCATCTTACGCCTTGACTCAAGAATAACATGTAAATCAATCAAATCTTGAAACCTCAATTACCATTCTTTAACTTCCTTTATCTTTTCTTTAATTCTTTTTAACTTTCTTTAACTTTCAAGACTCGACCAAGAATTCATAAAGAGCTTAACAAGATTCATAAAGAACTCATCCAAAACTCATAAAGAACTCAACCAAGATTCAAGAAACCAATCAAGAACTCAATCAAGATTCAAGAACTTCAACCAAGAACTTAACGTCATAATCATCATCAATTACACGCATAATCATGAGCAATTCTACCAACTTTTTCATCAACTTCCAAACATCAAAACTTCATGAAACTTGAACATGATCAACATCAAACAGGAAATTTACATAATCAATCATGAAATAAATATAATCAAGTAAAAATCATCACAAAACCATCACCCAAAATCAGCCTATGAATCACGCATAAACAAGGTTACAAACATCTATTCCGGTCTAATCTAATCACTTAATCTATACTATGAATCAAGGTATACAAACTAGGTTGAGATAGTATGTTACCTTATTAAAGATTGAGCAAATAACACACAAAACTCGCTGCTCGGAAAAGTATTCACAGGGCCCAAAACAATCACGAACACCGCACGAACAACACGACACCACCACACGGCCAGACCACGAACCACCGTGCACCACCGTACTCCACCACGAACACAGCCACCCACGAACACGGCCACCAACCCACACGAACATGGCACCACCACTTGGCTACCCACGAACCACACGAACCCACTTAAAACCGAAACCAAACTAATGATCTTGAATGAAAATATTAAGATTTAGTTTGTGTTTTGATACTTAAAGATCAATAGATGTTGAATCCTTAAGTTTGGGTTTGAAATGATGATGAACAAAGTTTAGTGATGAAAAGGCCAAAAATGGCGTGTAGAATTGATGGGCAAGGATGGAGAGAATTTAGCTTTTTAATTGTGGCAAGGAGTGATTAGAATGGAAAATGAAGTTTAAGCCTCACTAACACTTCTATTTATAGAAGTTAGTTAGGTGTGAACATGAAGCAAGTGGCAAATTAAGCCACATGACAAGGGGGCCGGCCATGGCTAGAGCAAATGGGCCAAATTGGGCTTTCGATAAATAATTGGGCTAATTGCACTCATGCGTGACTAATCAAGCGTAAATCGCATTTGGCCCAAAAATATTTATTAATTAATTAGAAAATTAAATAATAAAAATTCTAATTAATTAAATAATAATCAATCAAAAACAAAATAATCGAATTGAATCGAAATTATTCACATAAAATAAAATAAATAGTCCAAAATAAATTTTGGACCATACACAAAATCACATAAATAATGAATAAATAAATGGCAAAAATACCGAAAAAATCTGGGCCATTAGAACCTCCCCTCCTTAAAGAAATTTCATTCCGAAATATAAGGCAAAGGAGATTGTTCACCCACAAAAAGCTCCGGGTACTTCTTTCTCATGGACGCCTTTGTCTCCCAAGTCGGCTCCTCATGGTGTTGATTTCTCCACAACACCTTGACGAGCTGAACTTGCTTACGCCGGAGGGTCCTCACTTCCCGATCCAAGATCTGGACGAGTCACTCCTCAAAAGTCAGATTCGGCTCAAACGTGGCCGACTCCACTGGGATGATGTGGGTAGGATCATGTACATATTTCCTTAGCTGGGAAACATGGAATGTGGCGACCCGACTCGATTAAACCGGCGCGGAAGACACCGACGAGTCGAATAGCCAGAACTAACAATCTAAAATACTTAAAATTTAAAACAATACCTCAAAATATTATATTACTAAACGCAAAAGTACAAATACCCACAAGTTTGTACATTAATAATCCAAAAGTCAAACTACTACAACTAATAAACGTAAATCCAACCACATGTCAGAGTTATAGAAAATAGACAAGTACTAGAACTATAGTCCAAACTAATCAAAGTCGTAAAACAACAGTATAAAAACTATATAACAACATCGGCGCTCGCCCAACCCAAAGCTAAGCAAGAACCTCATCATCAGAATTACCTGAAAAGTAAACAACAGTCCACCGTCAGTGGCGAGTAACATAACTGTCTCACCCTAACGGGAATACACATGAACATAGAATAAATCAAACAACCCAAATCATAACATCAAATCATGCGAATCACACAAATATACATGCTTGACTCAACTAACTTAACCAATCTTATCTTTGGCGCAATCATTCATATACTAGACCGGACTACGCACGTACGAACGCATCTTACGCGGACGAACTTTCCAACTATGCCAGGATTGAGAATCTTACTCCCAACCCTATGAAACCAATCTTACTGGAAATCCATGTCAAAGACGACATAGTGGTAATCACTATCCCAATACCGCGGTTAGGATAGGGGCAACGTCTTAACCCAAAAACATAGAATCTTACTCTACGAATTAGGCGTCTAGTAACGAAATCAGGCTAATCTTTACAATCTTTAATCCTTTAATCCGAAGTTTACATTCTTAGTTACTTCTTAAGTTGCATCTTACGCCTTGACTTAAGAAAATAACATGTAAACTAATCATCTTACAACATCTTATCACTTTCTTTAACCTTTTGTTTAACTTTCTTTAACTTAAAGACTCAATCAAGAACTCATAAAGAACCTTAAAGAACTCATCAAGAACTCAAAGAACTCATCCAAGATTCAAGATCTTCAATCAAGAACTTAATCAAGATTCAAGAACCTCATCCAAGAATCAAGAACTCATCCATACATGCTCAAACTACACGCATATATCCAACAATTCAACACATGAAATCATCACTTTCTAGCATCCAAAATTCATCAAACTTGAACATGATAAAAAACATAACGTTAATACTAACATAATTAATCATAGAATCATCATTTTATACCTTAAAATCATCATGAAATCACTTAAAAATCAGATTTAAAATTCATACACATAAACATGTCAAAACTTCAACATAAACTAATCTTGTTGATTTAATCTATACTATGGAACATAGTACACCAATCAAGTTGAGAGAGTATGTTACCTTGATGAAGATCAACAAGATAAACACTAAAAACTCGCTGCCCGGAAACTAAATCACACGGCCCAAACACACGGTCCACCACGCACGGACACGGTCACACGGCTTCACACACTCGCACCACCATCTTCACTTCGTGCCACCACTCGAACCACACGGCCACGGGCCTGCTGCACAGCCACGGTTCACGAACCACCTCACGAGTACAAACCACCACCGTGCACCACCACTTGAACCACTAACAACCCACACGAGCAACCCCAAAAATCCAACCCCGAACTAGAAATCTTGATTGAAACTATGGAGATTGTTGGGTTTAAAGTTACTTAAAGATCAATAGGATATGAATCTTTAAGTTTTAGGATGAAAAGTTGATGAACAAATTGGTGGAGGATTACCACCAAAAATGGCGTGAAAAAAGGATGGCAAATGGAGGGAGTTTGTGTTTGAACTTTTGATGGCAAGAGCATAAGATGGCAAATGTGTTTAAATGGGCAAATGAGCTTCCAAGCCTTACTAACCCCTCTATATATAGAGTTAGTTCAAGGTGTGAACATGAGGCAAGTGGCAAACCTTGCCATGCACACATAAGGGCCGGTTTTCCTCAAGCCAAAGAGGGCCAAATTAGGCTCTCGTGATCCATTGGGCTAATTTGCAAAAAAAATTGCATAATTAATCATGCTTAATTTGATTTAGCCCAAAATATTAAATAAATAATTAGAAAAATTAATAATAAAATTCTAATTAATTAAAAAATAATAAAAATAAATAATAACTAATCAAAATAAAATAATTCGAATTAAATCGAAATTATTCACATAAAATAAAATAAATAGTTCAAAAATAAATTTGAACCATACATAGCAACACATAAATACACATAAACATCCGGCAGAAATACCAATAAAATCAGGGTCGTTACATGGAACACATCATGAACATTAGACAGACTAGGTGGTAATGCCAACCGATATGCCACCTCCCCAACTCGTTCTAGTATCTCGTAAGGTCCCACGTATTTCGGTCGGAGTTTCCCCTTTTGACCAAAGCGTGCCACTCCCTTGAACGGTGAAACCTTAAGCAAGACTTTGTCACCTACCTCGAAAGCCAACGGTCTACGTCGATTATCGGCGTAGGATTTCTGACGACTCTGAGCGGCCTGCATCTTAGACCGAATGACTCGGACCTTCTCTACGGTATCCCGTACCATCTCAGGTCCTAAAGCCACAGTATCACTGATATCATTCCAACAAATCGGACTCCGACATTTCCTGCCATACAGGGCCTCGTACAGAGCCATATCGATGCTGGAGTGATAGCTATTATTATAGGAGAACTCTACCAAACAGAGCATACGTACCCAAGAATGATGGTACTCAAGAGTACATGCTCGTAACATATCCTCCAGAGTCTGGATGGTCCTCTCAGTCTGACCATCTGTCGCCGCGTGAAAAGCGGTGCTCAGCTTCAACTGCGTCCCAAAGGCTTCCTGAACTGATTTCCAGAAATGAGACAGAAATCTCGGATCCCAATCAGAAACGATCTCCCTCGGAACTCCGTGAAGTCGAATAATATCCTGGGTATAAGCCTCTGCCAGGCGCTCCATAGACCAGGTCATATTCATCAGTATGAATCTAGCGACCTTGGTCAACCTATCCACTATTACCCAAATGGCATTCAAACCATTAACCTCCAGGTCAGAATCGGTAGTGGCTGCAACAAACCTCCAGGTCTCTGATGCTCGATCTTAACCTTCTGACAGACTAAACATCGAGCTATGAACTCTGCTACATCCCTCTTCATCTTAGGCCACCAGAATTGGCCCTTAAGGTCCTGGTACAATTTGTTACCTCCAGGATGAACAGAGTAGGGCGAGTTATGTGCCTCAGACATAATTTTGTGCCTAAGATCAGAACTGCCTGGTACACACCACCTCCCTTGAAATCGCAGACTACCATCGGAAGAGATCTCGAAACCTACGGCTTTTCCTTGCCGCAAAGCCTCTCGAATCTTAGCCAACTGCGGATCATTCTGCTGATCCTCGCGCAATTCCTGAAGCAATTCAGGCTCAGCACTCATCGATGTCAAACGAAGTCTGACGGAACTACGGCTTCTACTGAAGCTCAAGCGATGCTTGCAACTCAGCGCGTCAGCGACTAAGTTCGCCTTGCCCTCGCAATAGTTCAGCGTCAGGTCGTAGTCCTTAATAAGCTCAAGCCATCGTCTCTGCCTCATATTGAGGTCCTTCTGAGTAAAGATGTACTTGAGACTCTTATGCTCTGTGAATACTCTACACGAACCACCATAGAGATAGTGCCTCCAAATCTTGAGCGCGAACACCACAGCTGCTAGCTCCAAGTCATGCGTGGGATAGTTACTGTAACGACCCGACTCGCTTAAATTGGTGCGAAAGAAACCGACGAGTCGAATAGTTATAAACTACAACTCAAAATACTTAAGAATTAAAAACTAATTCCTCGAAATATTATTAATAAACTTCAAAAGTACAAATACCCACAAATTTGTACATAACTAGTCTAAAAGTCAAACTAAAAATACTAAAATACGAGTAACTCCAACCACACGTCAGAGTCTAAACAACGTATAAAGAGTCCAACAATAACGTATAAAGTCTATACAATACACCAATACTATCTATAAACAACAGAAATACGAAATACATCAAATAACAGAAACAGTAAACGTCGCTCGCCCAACCCAAAGCTAAGCAAGAGTATCGTCATCAGAAATACCTGAAAAACATACAACAGTCCACCATCAGTGGCGAGTAACATAACTGACTCACCCTAATGGGAATACACATGCACATAGCATAAATCAAATAGACAACATCAAATCAATAAACCAAAGTACAAGATCAACCCACACGTGAACTCGACTCAAACCAACCTAATCAACTATCTTTGGCGCAATCAATCATATTCTAGACCGGACTGTGCTCGTACGAACGCATCTTACGCATTCGAACTTTCTACTATGCTCGGATTTGAGAATCTTACTCCCAAACCCCATGAAACCAATCTTATTGGAAATCCATGTCCCGTGAAACCAATCTTACTGGAAATTCACAAAGATCACATAGTATGACTCCAACTATCCCAATACCGCTGATGGAATAGGGGCAACGTCTTAACCCAAATACAATGAATCTTACTCAAAGTACCAGGCGTCTAAAAATGAAATCAAGCTAAATTAATCATTAATCTTTAATCATTTTAATCATGTTATTAATCCAACATAACTAAATTAAGTTCAAGAATTGCCTCTTATGCCTTGATTCTCGAAAATAACTAGTTAAAACATCGAAGTTATTCTCAAGATTGCCTCTAGCCTTGATCTTGAGTCTAACCAACCATAATTCATTATTCATTAATCGTTCTTTAATCATTTTAGACACAATCTTTAATTTTCTTTAACTTTTAATGTAATGACCCGGAATTTTGGGCCAGAAAATTTCGCGGTTATTAACGTTATTATTCAATTCTAAGTCCAATTGGGCCGTTTAAATTGGACTGTTTGCATTTCTTTTAGTCCAATCTTTCCCTCAAATTGGGCCAAGGACCCAACTCCCTTTTCTTTTCCTTCCAAGGCCGGCCCCTTATGTTGCTTTGGGCCATTTTAATTTCTTTGAATTAGTAAATTAATTAATGATTTAATTAGTTAATTAATTAAATTAATTAGATTATTTATTTAAACTTAGTCAATCAACTTAACAAACATCCCCCTATTTCTTCTCCATTTACATGGCTCCCCTCAACAAACAATTGGGGTTTGTTTTTCTTTTGGTTTTCCATCTTTAAATAGGACTAACATTTGTATTTGATCCTATTTTGCAATTGTTCCAAAACCCTAAAAAAATATATTCTTTTCTTCTTCCCTCTTGGGTGTGCCGTGAGGTTCTTCAAAAAAAAAAGAGAGTTTTGTTCTTGGAATTATAAGCGAATCCAGGTAACTTCGCTTTCTTATTTAATTAAAGGGTAGAAAAACATATAGTAAATTAGGAATTATATCATGAAAATTGTAGGAAATTTAATTTTGTTTTGGGGTTGAAAATGTCGAGTATGTATATGAAATTCTTGATTTATTTTCATGTATTTCCATGATTTTATGTATGAATCCTACTTGTTTTGATAATTAAGATTGCATAAATTAATTCTTGATAATCATGTTTGATTCGAAAATTTGCATGAATTTAATGATTATGTTCTTGATTTAAATCTTGAAATTTTCGAGTGTGAATATATAATTATGACGATTTTCTTTAATTGTTTAAGCATGATCATGATTAATTTAATTAGTATAAAAATTGAATCTTGAATTAAATTAAATCGTGTTTGTTGTTCCATGATGTCGAGTGAGAGAAACAGATTAAAGAAAGATTAACAATGTTATTTTTATGTAATCTTGATCATGTAGAATTAATTATGTGAATCTTTAATTTAATTCTTTAATTATATCATGTTATATTTAATTCTTGAATCTATATAAATTGTTCTTGAATTGGTGTATGAATGCCGTGTGAAAAGTATGTATAAAGGCATGATATTTTTGATCTTGATTCTTGAATTTAATCATGTTAATTGTTGTTAAAATTATGATTTTTATGTTTATTAATTAGTTAATTTATTTAATTCTTGATGATTGAATTTATATAAATTAATTGACAAATTGGGTAAAATTTGAGTAAAATGTCGAGTGTGAAGAAATTTAAGAAAAATAGAATTTTTATTATAATTTTGGTAATTTTAGCAATTAATTAATTAATTAAAATAATTTAAGAAAATAACTAATTAATTAAATATGAAAATGCCGTGTGAAATGATAAGAAATAGTCATTTTTAGTTAATTTTGGAATTATTATTAATTTAGGAATAATTAATAATAAAAGTTACGGATAAAATAATTATCAGGGATAAGTTGTAAAGTGAAGGGATAAATAACAGTATTAATATATTATTAGGATGATTCGGTTATTTATATTATTAATAATAATATTTACAAGTTAATATTAGTAATAATAATAAGAATAGTTATCCGTAGGGATAAGTTATAAAGATATGATAAGATATTGAGGATAGTATAAGATAAGGTTTGAAGTTGCATAAGATATTACTAGGGATAAGAAAGGAAACAGAGTAATAGCCATACATGTTATGTTTCGGTCTCTGGCTAGGAAAGACTTGGTATTTAAGGTGGCCAATATACGTGCCGCACCTCTCTTTCCTGGGACTCCGAACATTTCATTTCCTATTACGGTCACCTAGTATTTCCCAATATATGATATGATATAATAATTAAAGATATAAGATATGATAAGGACGCCCACCTGATGACCCGAGTAGTCAGACTGGGTTAAGTCGAAGCCACTGCTCAATTGGGACGAGTACACGAGCTCCCCCGAGCAGTTATGGGTCTTAGGATATGTAGTCGTCTAGTAGTAGTACACGAGCTGCTATTAGGTGTTATGGCCATAGCTTAGGCTTAGTGGTGAAACACGAGATCCGCTACGGGTTGAGTACACGAGCTCACCCCGGCATGTTCTAGGAAAGCTGTGGTGAAACACGAGATCCACAACGAGTTATAGTGTAACGCCCCAGATTTTGGGCTAGTTTCGTGTTTGATTTCTTGTAATTATTTTTATTTCGGTGCATGGTCTAAATTTATTTTAGACTATTTTTAATGTTTGAGTGTAACCATTATGATTTAATGGTTTATTAATTCTTAATTTTTATTTTATTTTATTTTATTTTAATTAATTAGAATTTTATTATTTAATTTTCTAATTAATTAATTAGTTTTGGGCCAAGTGCAAAATTAATCATGATTAGTCATGAATTAGTGCAAATGGCCCAAGTGAACTTTGAGCCCATTTTATTAAGCCCATGGCCGGTTTTCCCCCTCTTATTCATGGCAAGGATTTGCCACTTGCCATGCATTCACACCTTAAACCACTTCTATAAATAGAAGGGTTAGTAAGGCTTTACAATTCATTTGCCCATTTGCTCATCTTTTTCCATCTCCTTTAAAGGCAATTCTCCCTCCATTTCTTCTCTGTGCCTCACGCCATTTTAGGATTGATGAACACCGAAATTGTTCATCATCTTTTCTAAACCCATACTTAAAGATCTTTCATCCTTTAATCTTTAAGTAATAAAACATAATTCAAAACCCAACAATTTCTTTCAAGATCACTAGTTCGGGGTGGTTTTGGGTTCGTGTTCATGCGTCAATTGATGGTGCTCGTGGCTGGTGGTGAAGCCGTGCAGGTTGGGTGTGCAGCATGATGAAGCCGTGCAGGCCGTGTAGGCAGCCTGGTGGTGCCGTGTAAGTGCAGCAGCGTGGTGGTGCAGTTGGGTACGTGAGGGACGTGCAAGGGTGGTGCAGTTGGACAGCTGTGTGAAGCAGCAGGTGCAGCGACATTGGTGGCAGCCTTGTGGTGGTCGTGGAGCAGTCACGGGCAGCAAGAACTGCAGGCCTTTGGCGGTTCGAGGTGGTGTCGTGCGGTGGCGCGTTATTGCCATAATCGTGTTCAAGTGTAGCCGGGTGCTGATGTCCGTCCAAGACTCGTTCCGGGCAGCATGTTCTTGGTATGTTTTGGGGTTATTCGTGATTAAGGTAACATACTTACTCAACCTATTTGGTATACTATGTTTATAGTATGAATTAAATGCATGTTTGGGTTGTTTGATGATGATTTTTCATGATTTTATGTATGGTTTTATAATCTGATTTTTAAGTGGTTTAAATGAGGTTTTTGATAAAGGTTTTCTATGATTTTATGATTGATTATAAGTTGTTTGATGATCATGATTATTATGTCAAAGTTTGGTGGATTTTGGATATATGGATGGTAATTTTCGTATGGATTGTTGTTGATCATGCGTTTAGTTTGATTGAGTTTGGATGAGTTCTTGATTGAAGTTCTTGAATCTTGATTGGTTTCTTGATTGAAGTTCTTGAATCTTGAATGAGTTCTTGATGAGTTCTTGTTGAGTTCTTTAAATTCTTGATGAGTTCTTGTTGAGTTCTTGGTTGAATCTTGAATATTAAAGAAAGTGGTCGTTAAGTTAAAGAAAGTTAAAGAATGATTAAAGATTGATGAAAGATGATTGGTTAAATTCAAGATCAAGGTGTAAAGGCAATCTTGGGTCTAACTTCGATATTTTGATTGTTATTTTTCAAGAATCAAGGCGCAAAGGCAATTCTTGAATATAACCTGATAATAATGAGATGATACGATGTTTAATGTATAAAAGATTAATTAAAGATTAGCTTGATTTCGTTTCTAGACGCCCTTGACTTAGAGTAAGATTCTATGTTTTTGGGTTAAGACGTTGCCCCTATTCCATCCGCGGTATTGGGATAGTTGGAGTCTCTTTATGTTATTTCTTGTATTTCCAGTAAGATTGGTTACAAGGGACACGGATTTCCAGTAAGATTGGTTTCGTGGGATTTCGGGAGTAAGATTCTCGGTCCTAACATAAAAGAAATTTCGATCGCGTAAGATGCGTTCGTACGAGCATAGTCCGGTCTAGAATATGAATGATTGCGCCAAAGATAGTTGATAGGTTTGATGAGTTGGTTTGAGTCGAGTTCATTATGGGGTGATCTCGTACTTTCGAATATGTTGACTGATTATTTGATTTATGCTATGTACGTGTGTATTCCCATTAGGGTGAGTCAGTTATGTTACTCGCCACTGATGGTGGACTGTTGTATGTTTTTCAGGTATTTCTGACGATGATACTCTTGCTTAGCTTTGGGTTGGGCGAGCGACGTTTAAAGCTTCTGTTATTTGATGTGTTCTCTGTTTCTACTGTTATTGGATAGTATTGGTATATTGTATAGACTTTATACATTACTGTTGGATTTTCATACGTTGTTATAGACTCTGACGTGTGGTTGGAGTTACGTTTATTTCTAGTATTTGTAGTTGGACTTTTTGGATTAGTATCGTACAAACTTGTGGGTATTTGTACTTTGTGGTTTATAATAATAATTGAGGTATTAGTTTTAATTCTTAGGCATTTCGAGTTGTAGTTTATGACTATTCGACTCGTCGGTTTCTTCCGCGCCGATTTAAGCGAGTCGGGTCGTCACATATAGTGACCGGTCCAACGAATGATATGATTTGATATAATAATGATATGAAATGAAAGTTATGATATGAATATGAAAGAAAGATACGATATGTTATGAAATGAACATGATAAGATAAGAATATGAAATAATAAGATATATTATATGATAAATTATAGTATAAGCTAAAGGAAAGTTTGGGTTAAGATATATTTATGTTATGTTATGACATAGGATATAAGATAAGGTACAGGTATGACCTAAGGAATTTGGGATAATATAAGTTATAATGGTATTATACAATAGGTATAAGATTTGAGATGATATAAGACTTCCGCTGTGATTCTGTATTTTGCATGTATGAAAGTATAAAAGTATGCGTATGTATGTATATGAATGATGAGCGTATTTTTGTACGTATTTCTAACCGTGTAATGCAGGGTTGATTGTACGTACATTATACGTAGACATTACGTATTCTAACTGTATTTCTGCAGGTATTTTTATACGTATACGTATGTTTGTACGTATTTTTATACGTATTTTGTATGATTGTATGTAAAGCACGTATTAGGTTTTTGTACGGTTTTTATGTGCTTTCCTATGAAATTATATGTTTGGTGGTCCCTCGATTAAATGGGACAGCCTAGTTACTCGCCACTGACGGTGGACCCCCCCCTCAGTTTCAGGTGAAGACGCTGCTGATTAACGGGCTTGAGTAGCTGAGGACCCCATTTAATTAGTTTATTAGATGATTCATGTTATAAAGACAATTACTTAGTTTATTTTATGATCCCGGCATGTTGGGACAGTTTAAGATAATTTGTGTAATAAGGGATATTGAGTTATTCCGGTTATTAGTTGATTATTTAATAAAAGTAAATCCATTTGTTCAAATAATTTGATTTATTGTTTTGGTAATGATCCGTTTGTCGATTTCCCTTCGTAAATCGACATGTCTAAAAAGTCGGGTCGTTACAGTTGGTATCCGAGCCATAGGTTTAATCCTAAGTTACTTCTTCACAAGTGACTTCGTAAGTTGAGCGCTTTATGAACCCGAGTGAACCTTAGCCTAATATGGAAAACCTAGATGAGTGAACCATGGGTAGAAGCCAGGGTTAAGACGATTTATCGCATTCGTTTCGCATTGGCGCCGTTTTGTTTGTCGTGTGTTTTCCTAACTCGACTGTTATTTCAGGATGTCGACCCCAAGACCGTCAAGTTTCCGTAGTCGTCGTCGCAACCTAGAGGATGCAATCCTCACGTTGGCACAGAATAGTGTGCGGGTCCAGAGTTCCCAGACGTCTACTTTCGATCGGATTGCTCGTTTACGTCCTCCGACCTACGATGGGGCAGCTGACCCAACCGTTCTCGAGAACTGGATTCGAGAAATGAGAAAAATGTTTGATGTTCTAAGGTGTTCTGAAGGAGAAAGGGTTCCGATAGCGACTTTCTATCTCCAAGGTGAAGCTGACAACTGGTGGAGTACGCTTCGGGCCGATCCCGATACAGATTTGAATCTGAGTTGGGAGGTGTTCACGAAGAAGCTGCAGGATCGGTTCTATCCTGAGGAACTTAAATGGCAGAAGCAAGAGGAATTTTTGACCTTCACCCAGGGAAGTCTGTCCGTTCAAGCTTACACGGACAAGTTTACTGAGCTTTCTCGGTTTGTGTCGGCAGTCATACCTTCTGAAGCTGAGAGAGTTAAGCGGTATATTGAGAAGCTGAACTCCAACATCCGGGTTCATGTAGTCAGCAGTAGGGTGAAGACGTTTCAAGAGGCCTACGAGGTTGCGTTAGAGGTTCAGTCTTCGGTTTCTGAGGAAGACTCGGCTAAGAAGAGGGTTACGTCTGTTCCAGCTCCAGCTCCTGCTAAGAAGACCAGGTTTGAGTCTACATCAAGGCAGCAACAGATTTCTCGGCCAGCTCCGAATCAGGGTCCGAAAGTGTGTCGAGGGTGCAAGAAAGACTTCCATCCGGGGAAGAAGTGTGATGGGTCACCTATTGTGTGTTTTGATTGTGGTGAAGTTGGCCACAAGTCGATCTTTTGTCCCAAGAAACTGTCAACAGCAACGGGTAGTCAAGCACCGGTCAAGAACAGGATCTTCTGCATGACTCAGGAAGAGGCAGATGCTCAGCCTGATGTGGTTACGGGTACTTTTCTTGTATATGATATGCCTGCTTATGTTCTGTTTGATACTGGTGCAACTGTGTCCTTCGTTGCTAGTTCATTTATTGTGAAAGCTAACCTGATGGGAGAGTCTCCTGTCAAATCTATGATAACTCTTCCTTCGGGAGAGGACTTTGCTTGTCTTCGGGAATTCAGGGATGTTCCTATTATGATCTCGGAGGTTCGATTCGAAGCCAACCTGAAGGAGTTTCCTATGATCGAGTTCGATGTGATCCTAGGTATGGATTGGTTAGCAAGGTATCAAGCGACTTTCCGGTGTCAAGATCAAGTTGTTTCTTTGCGTGGTCCAAACGCAAGAAGAGTAACGTATGTCGGAAAGCCGATAGGAAAGGGTGTGAAGATCGTGTCCGCCATGAAGATGCGCAGCCTGCAGCGCAAGGGTGAGACTGTATATTTTTGTCAAGTCAAAGATGTGTCCAAGGAAGAACAATTGGAAGCTATTCCGGTTGTTCGAGAGTATGCGGACGTATTTCCAGAGGAGTTGCCAGGGATACCACAGGAAAGGGAAGTGGAATTCAACATTGATCTGGTACCCGGGACTGCCCCGATTTCTAAAGCTCCTTATCGCATGGCTCCGGCAGAATTGAAGGAATTGAAGACTCAATTGCAGGACTTGATCGACAAAGGTTTTATAAGATCTAGTGTGTCTCCGTGGGGTGCTCCGGTATTGTTCGTAAAAAAGAAAGACGGCAGCATGAGGTTGTGCATAGATTACCGGGATCTTAACAAAGTGACAATCAAGAATAAGTATCCTCTACCCAGAATCGAGGATTTGTTTGACCAATTGAAGGGAGCTAGTGTATTCTCTAAGATTGATCTCAGGTCAGGGTATCATCAGATTCCAGTGAAGCCGGAAGATATACCGAAGACCGCTTTTCGCACGAGATATGGGCACTATGAGTTCGAGGTTATGCCGTTTGGTCTGACGAATGCTCCTGCAGTTTTCATGGACCAGATGAATCGGACCTTTCATCATCTTCTGGATGTGTGTGTGGTAGTGTTCATTGACGATATTCTTATCTATTCGAAGAATGAACAAGATCACGTTCAACATCTTCATCTGGTGTTAGGTATTTTACGAGCTCAGAAGTGGTTTGCGAAGTTGTCCAAGTGCGAGTTCTGGCTCAGGGAGGTTGCCTTTCTAGGGCATGTGATTAATGCGGATGGTGTCATGGTAGAACCAGCCAAGATTAAGGCAGTGGTGGAATGGCATAGTCCGAAGAATGTGGCCGAAGTCCGAAGTTTTCTTAGCCTAGCAGGTTACTATCGGAGATTTGTGAAAGACTTCTCCAAGGTAGCAGCGCCTATGACCAAATTACTGCACAAAGATTGCAAGTATGTGTGGACCGAGTAGTGTGAGGAAGCTTTCCAAGCTCTCAAGCAAAGCCTTGTGTCTGCACCTGTTCTTGCTTTGCCGACAGAAGGTGTAGGTTTTGAAGTCTACAGCGATGCGTCAAAGAAGGGTCTAGGTTGTGTTCTGATGCAAGAAGGGAAGGTGATTGCGTATGCTTCGAGACAACTCAAGGTTCATGAGCAAAATTATCCGACCCATGACTTAGAGTTGGCAGCGGTAGTGTTTGCTTTGAAGATCTGGCGACATTATCTCTATGGAGTGACTTGCAAGTTGTTCACCGACCATAAGAGTCTGAAGTACATCTTCACTCAGAGGGAACTCAACATGAGGCAGCGACGGTGGCTCGAATTGATCAAAGACTATGACCTCTCAGTGGACTATTGCGAAGGAAAAGCTAATAAAGTAGCTGATGCCCTTAGTCGTAAAGAGCACCATTCTCTTAACAGGGTGGCGGTTTTACCTAAGGAAATCTGTTATGATCTTCGCAAAATGGAAGTTGAGATGGTTATGCCAGGTAGCACCCGAGTGCATCTGAGTGCTATGAGTGTCGAGCCCAGTTTGTATCAGGAGTTACGAGAAAAACAGAAGGAAGACCAGCAACTCGAGAAGATTCATGAAGCTAAACTTCAAGGCAAGGCAGAAGACTTCACGATTGAATCAGATGGTAGTATGAAGTTCCGTAACAGGTGGTGTGTGCCCCGGATTTCGAATCTGAGAAACCGGATCATGGAAGAGGCCCACAATACTCCTTATTCGGTGCATCCAGGTGGCGGAAAACTCTATAAGGACCTGAGAGAATATTTCTGGTGGCCGAAGATGAAGCAAGAGGTCACAGAATTTGTTGCACGGTGCCTCACGTGCCAGAAAGTCAAGATCGAGCATCAGCGACCGGGTGGGTTATTGCAGCCGTTACCGATACCCACATGGAAGTTCGACTCCATATCCATGGATTTTGTGGTAGGTCTGCCTACGACGTCTACGGGTTTGGACACAGTCTGGGTTATCGTGGACCGATTGACTAAAGTTGCCCGGTTCATTCCTATGAAGGTGACTTGGTCAATGGAGAAGATGGCAGAGTCGTACTCGAGGGAGATCATTCGGTTACATGGTGTGCCCAAGGATATTGTATCCGACCGGGATCCCCGATTCTTGTCACGGTTCTGGAAGTCATTACAAGAGGCTTTTGGAACTCAGCTTAATTTGAGTACGGCATTCCACGCAGCTACTGATGGGCAGACAGAGCGGACCATCCAGACACTGGAGGATATGCTTCGAGCTTGTGCGTTGGATTTCCAGCAATCTTGGGTTAAATCTTTGAGCTTGGTGGAGTTTTCGTACAATAACAGCTATCATGCCAGTCTTCAGATGGCTCCATATGAGGCTTTGTATGGGCGGAAGTGTCGTAGCCCTACTTGTTGGAGCGACATGCTTTGGTGATTGGTCCCGATCATATCCGGGATATGGTAGAGTAGGTAAAGATCATCAGGGCAAGGTTACAAGCAGCTCAGAGTCGGCAAAAGTCCTATGCTGATCGTCGTCGGAAGCCGCTAGAGTTTGAGGTTGGAGACAAGGTTCTGCTGAAGGTGTCTCCTATGAAGGGTGTGGTTCGATTTGGTCAGAAAGGTAAACTTAGACCAAAGTATGTTGGGCCATATGAGATCTTAGAGCAAGTTGGTGAAGTAGCTTATCGGTTGGCGATGCCTCAGGATCTTTCGAGGGTTCATGATGTATTCCATGTGTCACAGCTACGGAAATATGTCAACGATCCTTCACATATTATTCCGGTAGAGTCATCGGAGATCGAGCCGAACTTGACTTTTGAAGAAAAGCCGGTTCAGATTTTGGATCGTCAGGATCGGATATTGCGTCGCAAGGTTGTGCCGCTGGTGAAAGTTTTGTGGCATAGCCAGAAGTTTGAAGAGGCTATATGGGAGACCGAGGCTTCGATGAGGGAGAAGTATCCTGGGCTGTTCGAAGCAGGTACGAAGATTTATTTCTTTCTGGTGGTTGCTTTTGTTTTGGTTCGTGTGTTGGTTTTGCTGTGTTTCTGTTTGAGCTCCGTTAAGTAATTTCGAGGTCGAAATTTATTTAAGGGGGGGTGACTGTAATGACCCGGAATTTTGGGCCAGAAAATTTCGCGGTTATTAACGTTATTATTCAATTCTAAGTCCAATTGGGCCGTTTAAATTGGACTGTTTGCATTTCTTTTAGTCCAATCTTTCCCTCAAATTGGGCCAAGGACCCAACTCCCTTTTCTTTTCCTTCCAAGGCCGGCCCCTTATGTTGCTTTGGGCCATTTTAATTTCTTTGAATTAGTAAATTAATTAATGATTTAATTAGTTAATTAATTAAATTAATTAGATTATTTATTTAAACTTAGTCAATCAACTTAACAAACATCCCCCTATTTCTTCTCCATTTACACGGCTCCCCTCAACAAACAATTGGGGTTTGTTTTTCTTTTGGTTTTCCATCTTTAAATAGGACTAACATTTGTATTTGATCCTATTTTGCAATTGTTCCAAAACCCTAAAAAAATATATTCTTTTCTTCTTCCCTCTTGGGTGTGCCGTGAGGTTCTTCAAAAAAAAAAAGAGAGTTTTGTTCTTGGAATTATAAGCGAATCCAGGTAACTTCGCTTTCTTATTTAATTAAAGGGTAGAAAAACATATAGTAAATTAGGAATTATATCATGAAAATTGTAGGAAATTTAATTTTGTTTTTGGGTTGAAAATATCGAGTATGTATATGAATTTTCTTGATTTATTTTCATGTATTTCCATGATTTTATGTATGAATCCTGCTTGTTTTGATAATTAAGATTGCATAAATTAATTCTTGATAATCATGTTTGATTCGAAAATTTGCATGAATTTAATGATTATGTTCTTGATTTAAATCTTGAAATTTTCGAGTGTGAATATATAATTATGACGATTTTCTTTAATTGTTTAAGCATGATCATGATTAATTTAATTAGTATAAAAATTGAATCTTGAATTAAATTAAATCGTGTTTGTTGTTCCATGATGTCGAGTGAGAGAAACAGATTAAAGAAAGATTAACAATGTTATTTTTATGTAATCTTGATCATGTAGAATTAATTATGTGAATCTTTAATTTAATTCTTTAATTATATCATGTTATCTTTAATTCTTGAATCTATATAAATTGTTCTTGAATTGGTGTATGAATGCCGTGTGAAAAGTATGTATAAAGGCATGATATTTTTGATCTTGATTCTTGAATTTAATCATGTTAATTGTTAAAATTATGATTTTTATGTTTATTGATTAGTTAATTTATTTAATTCTTGATGATTGAATTTATATAAATTAATTGACAAATTGGGTAAAATTTGAGTAAAATGTCGAGTGTGAAGAAATTTAAGAAAAATAGAATTTTTATTATAATTTTGGTAATTTTAGCAATTAATTAATTAATTAAAATAATTTAAGAAAATAACTAATTAATTAAATATGAAAATGCAGTGTGAAATGATAAGAAATAGTCATTTTTAGTTAATTTTGGAATTGTTATTAATTTAGGAATAATTAATAATAAAAGTTACGGATAAAATAATTATCAGGGATAAGTTGTAAAGTGAAGGGATAAATAACAGTATTAATATATTATTAGGATGATTCGGTTATTTATATTATTAATAATAATATTTACAAGTTAATATTAGTAATAATAATAAGAATAGTTATCCGTAGGGATAAGTTATAAAGATATGATAAGATATTGAGGATAGTATAAGATAAGGTTTGAAGTTGCATAAGATATTACTAGGGATAAGAAAGGAAACAGAGTAATAGCCATACATGTTATGTTTCGGTCTCTGGCTAGGAAAGACTTGGTATTTAAGGTGGCCAATATACGTGCCGCACCTCTCTTTCCTGGGACTCCGAACATTTCATTTCCTATTACGGTCACCTAGTATTTCCCAATATATGATATGATATAATAATTAAAGATATAAGATATGATAAGGACGCCCACCTGATGACCCGAGTAGTCAGACTAGGTTAAGTCGAAGCCGCTGCTCAATTGGGACGAGTACACGAGCTCCCCCGAGCAGTTCTGGGTCTTAGGATATGTAGTCGTCTAGTAGTAGTACACGAGCTCTATTAGGGGTTATGGCCATAGCTTAGGCTTAGTGGTGAAACACGAGATCCGCTACGGGTTGAGTACACGAGCTCACCCCGGCATGTTCTAGGAAAGTTGTGGTGAAACACGAGATCCACAACGAGTTATAGTGACCGGTCCAACGAATGATATGATTTGATATAATAATGATATGAAATGAAATGAAAGTTATGATATGAATATGAAAGAAAGATACGATATGTTATGAAATGAACATGATAAGATAAGAATATGAAATAATAAGATATATTATATGATAAATTATAGTATAAGCTAAAGGAAAGTTTGGGTTAAGATATATTTATGTTATGTTATGACATAGGATATAAGATAAGGTATAGGTATGACCTAAGGAATTTGGGATAATATAAGTTATGATGGTATTATACAATAGGTATAAGATTTGAGATGATATAAGACTTCCGCTGTGATTCTGTATTTTGCATGTATGAAAGTATAAAAGTATGCGTATGTATGTATATGAATGATGAGCGTATTTTTGTACGTATTTCTAACCGTGTAATGCAGGGTTGATTGTACGTACATTATACGTAGACATTACGTATTCTAACTGTATTTCTGCAGGTATTTTTTTTATACGTATTTTGTACGTATACGTATGTTTGTACGTATTTTTATACGTATTTTGTATCATTATATGTAAAGCACGTATTAGGTTTTTGTACGGTTTTTATGTGCTTTCCTATGAAATTATATGTTTGGTGGTCCCTCGATTAAATGGGACAGCCTAGTTACTCGCCACTGACGGTGGACCCCCCCCTCAGTTTCAGGTGAAGACGCTGTTGATTAACGGGCTTTCGTGGATGGGCTTGAGTAGCTGAGGACCCCAGTTAATTAGTTTATTAGATGATTCATGTTATAAAGACAATTACTTAGTTTATTTTATGATCCCGGCATGTTGGGACAGTTTAAGATAATTTGTGTAATAAGGGATATTGAGTTATTCCGGTTATTAGTTGATTATTTAATAAAAGTAAATCCATTTGTTCAAATAATTTGATTTATTGTTTTGGTAATGATCCGTTTGTCGATTTCCCTTCGTAAATCGACATGTCTAAAACGTCGGGTCGTTACATTTAAACCCTTTCTTTAACTTTCAAGATTCAACCAAGAACTCATAAAAACTCATAAAGAACTCATAAAGAACTCAAAGAACTCATAAAGAACTCATTCAAGATTCAAGATCTTCAATCAAGAACTCAATCAAGATTCAAGAACTCAATCAAGAACTCATCCAAACTCAATCAAACTACACGCACAACCATACACTTAAACAACACTTTTATCAACTTTCAATCATCCAATTTTTACCAAACTTGAACACGATTTTCATAGAACTTAAAAATAACTTTAAACCATGAAATCATCATTTAAAAACATTAAAATCATCATAATAACACTTCCAAACCAGAATGTTTTTACCCATAAAAATCACCTTCAAACTTCAAGAAAACTCATTCTAAGCATTTAATCTATACTATGAAACATAGTATACCAATTAGATTGAGAAAGTATGTTACCTTATTGAAGATTACACACTAAAACAACACAAAAAGTTGCTGCCCAGAACACCCAAAGAACACGGCCCAGCTATACGACCAATCAACAGGGCTTCACCACGCACGGTGCTGCTGCACAACCGCACCACCACGCACACACTGTAACGACCCGACTCGCTTAAATCGGCGTACAAATACCCACAAGTTTGTACATAACTAGTCCAAAAGTCAAACTAAAAATACTAAAATACGAGTAACTCCAACCACACGTCAGAGTCTAAAACAACGTATAAAGAGTCCATACAACACTCCAATACTATCTAAAAATAACAGTAATAGAGAATACATCAAATAACAGAAACAATAAACGTCGCTCGCCCAACCCAAAGCTAAGCAAGAGTATCGTCATCAGAATTACCTGTAAAACAACCAACAGTCCACCATCAGTGGCGAGTAACATAACTAACTCACCCTAATGGGAATACACATGAACATAGCATAAACCAAACAATCAACATCAATAATCAAATCATACGAGAACATCCCAAACGTGAACTCGACTCGACCAACCTATCCAACTATCTTTGGCGCAATCATTCATATACTAGACCGGACTGTGCTCGTACGAACGCATCTTACGCGATCGAACTTTCTACTATGTTCGGATTTGAGAATCTTACTCCCAAACCCCATGAAACCAATCTTACTGGAAATCCATGTCCCGTGAAACCAATCTTACTGGAAATTCACAAAGATCACATTGTATGACTCCAACTATCCCAATACCGCGGATGGAATAGGGGCAACGTCTTAACCCAAAAACAAAGAATCTTACTCTAGGTTTTAGGCGTCTAGAAATGAAATCAAGCTAATTATTATTTAATCATCTTATCATTTAATTCAACTCAATCATAACATAATTAAATTCAAGAATTGCCTTTGCGCCTTGATTCTCGAAAATAACTAGTTAAACAACGAAGTTATACTCAAGATTGCCTTTGCGACTTGATCTTGAGTCTAACCAACCATATTCCATCACTTATTATCCATTTTTTTATCAACTTAGACTCAATCTTTAACTTTCTTTAATACTTTAACCATTTTCTTTAACTTTCAAGATTCAACCAAGAACTCATCAAGACTCATCAAGAACTCATAAAGAACTCATAAAGAACTCATTCAAGATTCAAGATCTTCAATCAAGAACTCAATCAAGATTCAAGAACTCAAACAAGAACTCATCCAATCATAATCATCACACGCATATCATCAATGCAAAACCCACTTAAACTCATCTAAAATTCGTCAAACTTTAACATAATTATCATGATCATCAAACAACATATATTCAATCATTAAATCATCAAAACCATCATCAAAACATCATGAAAACCATATCAAAATCAGATTAGGAATAATACATAAAATCATGGATAAACTTCATCAAATAACCCTTACATGCATTTAATCTATACTATAATCATAGTATGCCAACAAGGTTGAGAAAGTATGTTACCTTAACAAAGAATAACCATAAAAATACCAAAAACTCGCTGTCCGGATTCGTCCCATACGAACTCAAAGACTCGCACAACACGATGCACCTTCTTGAACATGCACGGCTTCAACGCACGGCACAACCTTCATCACGGCTTCATTGCACGACTGCCCCACGACCATGACCACGTTGCACGACCATATTCGAACCACCACACAGCCATCTACGTGAACCCCACGAACCACACGAGAGAAACCCAAACAAACCAACCCGAACTAGTAGTCTTGAACAAGAACAATGAAGGCTAGTGTGTTTTAGTCACTTAAAGATCAAATGGAGGTTGAATCTTTAAGTTTGGTCTTGAAAAGATGATGAATCAAATGATGGCGTTTACTTAGCCAAAAATGGCGTGAAGGGACAAGGCAAGAGGAGGGAGAGTTTTGTGTTTAAACTTGATGGCAAGGGATGGCAAATGAGCAAATGAATCCTCATGCCTTACAACTACTTCTATTTATAGAAGTTAGTTAGGTGTGAATGCATGGCAAGTGGCAAATCATTGCCATGTACTAGAGAGGGTCGGCCATACATAAGCTAAAATGGGCCTTAGTGAGCAATTGGGCTAATTGCACTTAAGCATGACTAATCATGTTCAAATTGCACTTGGCCCAAAATTAATTAACTAATTAGAAAATTAAATAATAAAATTCTAATTAATTAAAATAAAATAAAATATAAGAATTAATAAACCATTTAAATAAAATGGTTACACTCAAGTAATAAAAATAGTCTAAAATAAATTTAGACCATGCACCACAACAATAATAATTACAAACTAACAATACGAAAATAGCCCAAAATCTGGGGCGTTACACACACGGCCCACGAACCTACTGCACTTGCACGACCTGGCTGCTGCTCTTGCACGGCGCCACGGCTTCACACACGAGCCACCACACGGACACCCACTCGGCCAAGAACACGAACAAGACCCAAAACCAACCCGAACTAGTGGTCTTGTAGGAACTAATTGTGTTTAAGATTGTGTTTAGGTACTTAAAGATCAATAGAGTTTGAATCTTTAAGTTTGGGATTCAAAAGATGGATGAACAATTTGATGGGTTTACTAGCCAAAAATGGCGTGAAAGTGGTGAACAAAGTGGAGGTGTTTTTGTGTTTGATCTTTTGATGGCAAGTGTTTAAATTGGCAAAGATGGCAAAAATGAGGTTTAAGCCTTACTAACTCATCTATTTATAGAGTGAGTTAAGGTATGAACACAAGGCAAGTGGCAAATCCTTGCCATGCCACTTAAGAAAACCGGCCAAGAGAGACAAATGGGCCTAAAAATGGGCTCTTGTGATCAATTGGGCTAATTTGCAAAAACCGCATGATTAATCATGCAATACTCGATTTAGCCCAAAATATTAAATAATTAATTAGAAGAATTAAATAATAAAAATTCTAATTAATTAAATAATAAATAACATAAATAATAAAATCTGAAAATAAATATTTCGAATTAAATCGAAATTATTCACATAAAATAAAATAAATAGTTCAAAAATAAATTTGAACTAACACATAAATACACATAATTATCGGCAAAGATACCAATAAAATCTGGGTCATTACAACCTCCCCTCCTTAAAGAAATTTCGTCCCGAAATTTTCAAGGTGCAGGATATTGCTCCCCATCGAGCAACTCCGGGTACTTCTGCCGCATGGACGCTTCCGTCTCCCAAGTCGCTTCTTCATGGTGTTGATTTCTCCACAACACCTTGACAAGCGGTACCTGCTTACGCCGCAGGGTCCTCTCTTCCCGATCCAAGATCTGGACGGGTCGCTCCTCGTAAGTCAGATTCGGCTCGATCACGACCGGATCCGCTGTAATCACATGAGTAGGATCATGTACATATTTCCTTAGCTGGGAAACATGGAATACATCATGTACATTAGCCAAACTAGGTGGTAATGCCAACCGATATGCCGCCTCCCCAACTCGTTCAAGTATCTCGTAAGGCCCCACATATTTCGGTCGGAGTTTCCCCTTCTGACCGAAACGTACCACTCCCTTGAATGGCGAAACCTTAAGCAAGACTTTGTCACCTACCTCGAAAGCCAGCGGTCTACGTCGATTATCGGCGTAGGATTTCTGACGACTCTGAGCGGCCTGCATCTTAGACCGGATGACTCGGACCTTCTCAATAGTATCGCGTACCATCTCAGGTCCCAAAGCCACAGAATCACTGATATCATTCCAACAAATAGGACTCCGACATTTCCTGCCATATAGGGCCTCGTACGGAGCCATCTCAATGCTGGAGTGATAGCTATTATTATAGGAGAACTCTATCAAGCAGAGCATACGCACCCAAGACTGGTGATACTCCAGGGTACATGCTCGAAGCATATCCTCCAAAGTCTGGATGGTCCTCTCAGTCTGGATGGTCCTATCAGTCGCCGCATGAAAAGCGGTGCTCAACTTCAATTTTGTCCCAAAGGCTTCCTGAACTGACTTCCAGAAACGAGATAGAAACCGCGGATCCCGATCAGAAACAATCTCCCTCGGAACTCCATGACGTCGGATTATGTCATGTGTGTACGCCTCAGCTAGACGCTCCATCGACCAGGTCATCTTCATCGGAATGAATCTAGCGACCTTAGTCAACCTATCCACTATGACCCAAATAGCATTCAAGCCATTGCAAGTGGGTAAGCTCACTACGAAGTCCATAGATACCGACTCAAATTTCCAGGTCGGAATAGGTAGTGGCTGCAACAGACCTCCTGGTCTCTGATGCTCAATCTTGACCTTCTGACAGGTCAAACACCGAGCTACAAACTCCGCTACATCCCTCTTCATCTTAGCCCACCAGAATTGGCCCCTAAGATCCTAGTAAAGCTTATTACCACCGGGATGAACAGAATAAGGCGAGTTATGTGCCTCGGACATGATCCTGTTCCTAAGATCAGAACAGTCCGGTGCACACCATCTCCCTCAAAAGCGCATACCACCATCGGAAGGGATCTCGAAACCTACGGCTTTACCTTACAGTATAGCCTCTCGAATACTAGCAAGCTGCGGGTCGTTCTGCTGACCTTCGCGCAGTTCCCGAATTAAATCAGGTTCGGCACTCATCGATGTCAGACGAAATCTGACGGAACCACGGCTTCTACTGAAGCTCAAGCGATGTTTGCGACTCAGCGCATCCGCAACTAAGTTCGCCTTACCCTCGCAATAGTTGAGCGTCAGGTCGTAGTCCTTGATCAACTCAAGTCACCGCCTCTGCCTCATATTGAGGTCTTTCTGAGTGAAGATGTACTTGAGGCTCTTGTGATCCGTGAATACTCTACACGAACCACCATAGAAATAGTGCCTCCAAATCTTGAGCGCGAACACTACAGCCGCCAACTCCAAGTCATGCGTAGGATAGTTACGCTCATGCACCTCCAGTTGTCTCGATGCGTAAGCGATGACCTTCCCACCTTGCATGAGCACACAGCCTAGGCCACTCTTCGAAGCATCACTATAGACCTCGAAGCCTTCCTCATCATTCGGAAGAGTAAGAATTGGAGCAGAGACTAGTCTCTTTTTTAACTGCTGGAATGCTTGCTCGCAAGCTTCCGTCCAAACGAATCGGACTTCCTTCTGCAGGAGACTAGACATCGGCCTAGCAATCTTGGAGAAGTCCTGGACGAATCGTCGGTAGTATCCGGCCTAACCCAGAAAACTACGAACCTCCGCCACATTTCTCGGGCTACTCCAGTCAACTACGGCTTTAACCTTAGCTGGGTCTACCATAATGACGTCCTTACTAATGACATGACCTAGAAACGCTACTTCGCGAAGCCAGAACTCACACTTGGAGAGTTTCGCGAACCACTTATGACTCCTCAATATCTCGAGTACCATCTGGAGATGTTCCGAATGCTCAGACTCATCTCTAGAATAGACCAAGATATCATCTATAAATACTACGACGCACTTGTCGAGTAAGTGGTGAAATGTCCGGTTCATCTGGTCCATGAACACGGCTGGCGCGTTAGTGAGACCAAAGGGCATCACCTCGAACTCGTAATGGCCGTATCGGGTACGAAAAGCAGTCTTCGGAATGTCTTCTTTCTTGACTGGAATCTGATGATATCCAGATCGAATATCTATCTTCGAGAACACTCCTGCTCCTCGCAACTGATCGAACAGGTCCTCAATCCTAGGCAATGGGTACTTATTCTTGATAGTTACCCGATTCAACTCTCGGTAGTCTATGCACAGGCGCATACTACCATCTTTCTTCTTCACGAAGAGCACAGGTGCTCCTCACGGAGAAACACTTGGCCTAATGAAGCCCTTATCGATCAAATCCTGGAGTTGTGTCTTTAACTCCAATAACTCAGACGGTGCCATCCGGTACGGTGCCTTTGAGATCGGCGCTGTCCCGGGTACTAAGTCGATATGAAACTCGACATCGCGCTCAAGTGGAACGCCTGGTAGCTCATCTGGAAATACGTCTCTGAAATCCCTCGCTACAGGTATATCGTCCAACAGAGACTCATCAGTCAAGTCTCGTACCTGACAAAGATACACCATATCGCCCTTCTGGCGATGTTTCCTCATTTTCAAGGCAGAGATTACCTTTACTCCTTTCTTAAGGACGAACCCAGAGTAGGTAACTCGGTTGCCCTGAGATCCTCGGAATGATACTGACTGATCTTGGCAACGAATGATCGCTCGATACCTTGATAGCCAGTCCATACCAAGTATAACGTCAAATTCCATCAGCGGGAACTCCTTTAGATCAGCCGTCGCTTGCTCCCCAGCTATCACGATAGGCACTCCTCGGAACTCGCGCTGACAAGTAAAATCCTCTCCGGAAGGAAGAGTAATAATTGAACTAACAGGAAGGCTGCCTCGAAGATTAGACCTCGAGACAAAACTACTAGCCACAAAGGAAACAGTAGCACCAGAATCAAATAAAACTAATGCTAACACACCAGAGACAAGAAATCTACCTGATACGACGTCAGGCTGAACCTTGGCCTCCGCCTCGGTCATACAGTAGACTCAGTTCTTCACCGGAGTCTTCGTCGGTGCTGGAAGCTGCTTAACCTCAGAATCTGGCTTCCTCTCGGGGCATGTCGACGCCTTATGGCCTACCTTCCCGCAAGTAAAACAAGTGATCGGAGAACCGTCGCATTTCTTCCCTGGATGGAAGTCTCGGCCACAACCTCTACACATCGAGCCATCACTACCCTTACGCGAACTCGTGGTCGGAGGGGTACTGCTAGATGTGCCAAACCGGGGCTTCTTAAACGAAGCTGTAGTCGTCGGAACCGGAGCTCTCTTCTTGCTCGAATCCTCCTCAGTAATCGATGCCTGTATCTCGAGTGCTACCTCGTAGGCCTGCTGGAATGTCGTCGCTCCATTGCTGATCACGTGAACTCAAATCCTCGGATCTAGCTTTTTGATGTAGCGTTTGACCCGATCCTTCTCCGATGGAACTACAGACGTAGCGAACCTCGACAACTCCGTAAATCGATCAGTGTATGCCTGGACAGACATCTTACCCTGTGCAAGAGTAAGGAACTCCTCCTGTTTCTGCCACCGCAACTCGTCGGGGTAGAAACGCTCCTAGACCTTGTCGATAAAGTCGGTCCAAGTCATCGCATGCAACGGCTGGTACGCGTCCTTCGCTAACGTCCACCAGTTATCAGCCTCTCCACGTAAGTAATATGCGGCGATCTACACCCTCTCGTGATCGGGACAAAACGTCGCATCGAAGAGCTTCCCCATCTCGCGGATCCAGCTCTCCAAAGTAGTGGGGTCGGCAACCCCGTCGTAAGTCGGAGGTCGATGACGTGCGATACGATCGAACGTCGACTGCGTACTCGGCGGATGACGACTATGGTGCGCCAACGTAAGGATTGCCTCCTCGAGTGCCCGAAACCTCTGTCGTCCAGTACTCAACCGCCGAGGTGTAGACATGCTGCCACGCATCACAACAAAAGACATAACAAGAATACAATGTTAGTCATATACCCCACCAAGATCAAGTAAACAACATAAGGAAAGAAAGAAAATAGAAAGAATCTTATCCCGGTCTTTCTACCCAACTCTCCTCCCTTCACTTAATCCTAGAATTTGGTTTGTTCACTTGGGAATAGTAAAGCTCTCAACTCCCGGGTTTAACTCAAATCCTAAAAACATCACTTAGAACCTATTCGGCTCTGATACCAACTGTAACGACCCGACTCGCTTAAATCGGCGCGGAAGAAACCGACGAGTCGAATAGTTATAAACTACAACTCAAAATACTTAAGAATTAAAAACTAATTCCTCGAAATATTATTAATAAACTTCAAAAGTACAAATACCCACAAGTTTGTACATAACTAGTCCAAAAGTCAAACTAAAAATACTAAAATACGAGTAACTCCAACCACACGTCAGAGTCTAAACAACGTATAAAGAGTCCAACAATAACGTATAAAGTCTATACAATACGCCAATACTATCTATAAACAACAGAAATAGGAAATACCTCAAATAACAGAAACAGTAAACGTCGCTCGCCCAACCCAAAGCTAAGCAAGAGTATCGTCATCAGAAATACCTGAAAAACATACAACAGTCCACCATCAGTGGCGAGTAACATAACTGACTCACCCTAATGGGAATACACATGCACATAACATAAATCAAATAGACAACACCAAATCAATAAACCAAAGTACAAGATCAACCCACACGTGAACTCGACTCAAACCAACCTAATCAACTATCTTTGGCGCAATCAATCATATTCTAGACCGGACTGTGCTCGTACGAACGCATCTTACGCATTCGAACTTTCTACTATGCTCGGATTTGAGAATATTACTCCCAAACCCCATGAAACTAATCTTACTGGAAATCCATGTCCCGTGAAACCAATCTTACTGGAAATTCACAAAGATCACATAGTATGACTCCAACTATCCCAATACCGCGGATGGAATAGGGGCAACGTCTTAACCCAAATACAATGAATCTTACTCAAAGTACCAGGCGTCTAAAAATGAAATCAAGCTAAATTAATCATTAATCTTTAATCATTTTAATCATGTTATTAATCCAACATAACTAAATTAAGTTCAAGAATTGCCTCTTATGCCTTGATTCTCGAAAATAACTAGTTAAAACATCGAAGTTATTCTCAAGATTGCCTCTAGCCTTGATCTTGAGTCTAACCAACCATAATTCATTATTCATTAACCGTTCTTTAATCATTTTAGACACAATCTTTAATTTTCTTTAACTTTTAAACCCTTTCTTTAACTTTCAAGATTCAACCAAGAACTCATAAAGACTCATCAAGAACTCAAAGAACTCATAAAGAACTCATTCAAGATTCAAGATCTTCAATCAAGAACTCAATCAAGATTCAAGAACTCAATCAAGAACTCATCCAAACTCAATCAAACTACACGCACAACCATACACTTAAACAACACTTTTATCAACTTTCAATCATCCAATTTTTACCAAACTTGAACACGATTTTCATAGAACTTAAAAATAACTTTAAACCATGAAATCATCATTTAAAAACATTAAAATCATCATAATAACACTTCCAAACCAGAATGTTTTTACCCATAAAAATCACCTTCAAACTTCAAGAAAACTCATTCTAAGCATTTAATCTATACTATGAAACATAGTATACCAATTAGATTGAGAAAGTATGTTACCTTATTGAAGATTACACACTAAAACAACACAAAAAGTTGTTGCCCGGAACACCCAAAGAACACGGCCCAGCTATACGACCAATCAACAAGGCTTCACCACGCACGGTGCTGCTGCACAACCGCACCACCACGCACACACGGCCCACGAACCTGCTGCACTTGCACGGCCTGGCTGCTGCTCTTGCACGGCGCCACGGCTTCACACACGAGCCACCACACGGACACCCACCCGGCCACGAACACGAACAAGACCCAAAACCAACCCGAACTAGTGGTCTTGTAGGAACTAATTGTGTTTAAGATTGTGTTTAGGTACTTAAAGATCAATAGAGTTTGAATCTTTAAGTTTGGGATTCAAAAGATGGATGAACAATTTGATGGGTTTACTAGCCAAAAATTGGCGTGAAAGTGGTGAACAAAGTGGAGGTGTTTTTGTGTTTGATCTTTTGATGGCAAGTGTTTAAATTGGCAAAGATGGCAAAAATGAGGTTTAAGCCTTACTAATTCATCTATTTATAGAGTGAGTTAAGGTATGAACACAAGGCAAGTGGAAAATCCTTGCCATGCCACTTAAGAAAACCGGCCAAGAGAGACAAATGGGCCTAAAAATGGGCTCTTGTGATCAATTGGGCTAATTTGTAAAAACCGCATGATTAATCATGCAATACTCGATTTAGCCCAAAATATTAAATAATTAATTAGAAGAATTAAATAATAAAAATTCTAATTAATTAAATAATAAATAACATAAATAATAAAAATGAAAATAAATATTTCGAATTAAATCGAAATTATTCACATAAAATAAAATAATAGTTCAAAACTAAATTTGAACTAACACATAAATACACATAATTATCGGCAAAGATACCAATAAAATCTGGGTCATTACAGTTACGCTCCTGCACCTTCAGCTGTCTCGATGCGTAAGCGATGACCTTCCCGCCTTGCATGAGCACACATCCTAGGCCACACTTCGAAGCATCACTATAGACCTTAAAGTCCTCCTCATCGTTCGGAAGGGTAAGAATAGGAACAGAGACTAATCTCTGTTTCAACTGCTAGAATGCTTGCTCGCAAGCCTCCGTCCAAACGAATCAGATCTCCTTCTGTAGGAGACTAGTCATCGGCCTAGCAATCTTGCAGAAGTCCTGGACGAATTGTCGATAGTATCCGGCCAATCCCAGAAAACTACGAACCTCCGCCACATTTCGCGGGCTACTCCAATCAACTACAGCCTTAACTTTAGCTGGGTCTACCTTAATGCCTTCTTTACTAATTACGTGACCCAGAAATGCTACTTCGCGAAGCCAGAACTCACACTTGAAGAGTTTCGCGAACCACTTATTCCTACGCAATATCTCAATTACCATCTGGAGATGCTCCGCATGCTCAGAATCATCTCTCGAATAGACTAAAATATCGTCTATAAATACTACGACACACTTATCGAGTAAGTGATGGAAAGTCCGGTTCATCTGGTCCATGAACACGGCTGGTGCATTAGTGAGGCCAAAGGGCATCACCTCGAACTCGTAGTGGCCGCATCTCGTACGAAAAGCGGTCTTCGGGATGTCTTCTTTCTTGACTGGAATCTGATGATATCCAGATCGAAGATCTATCTTCGAAAACACTTCCGCTCCTCGTAACTGATCGAACAGGTCCTCAATCCTAGGCAACGGGTACTTATTCTTGATAGTTACCCGATTCAACTCTCGGTAGTCTATGCACAGGCACATACTACCGTCTTTCTTCTTCACAAAGAGCACAGGTGCTCCCCATGGAGAAACGCTCGGCCTAATGAAGCCCTTATCGATCAAATCTTGGAGTTGCGTTTTTAACTCTTACAACTCCGATGGTGCCATCCGGTAAGGTGCCTTCGAAATTGGCGCTGTCCCGGGTGCTAAGTCGATATAAAACTTGACGTCGCGCTCGGGTGGAACTCCTGGTAGCTCATCAGGAAATAAGTCTCTGAAATCCCTCGCTACAAGTATATCGTCCAACAGACGCTCCTCAGTCAAGTCCCTTACCTGTCATAAGTACACCATATCGCCCTTCTGGCGATGTTTCCTCATTTTTAAGGATGAGATTACCTTAACTCCTTTCTTAAGGACAAACCCAGAGTAGGTAACTCGGTTGCCCTGTAATCCTCGGAATGTCATTGACTGATCTCGGCAACGAATGATCGCTCGATACTTCGACAGCCAGTCCATACCAAGAATAACATCGAACTCTATCAGCGGGAACTCCTTCAAATCGGCCGTCGCTTGCTCCCCGGCTATCACGATAGGCACTCCTAGGAACTCGCGCTGACAAATAAAATCCTCTCCGGACGGGAGAGTTATTACAGAACTAACAGGAATGCTGCCACGAAGATTAGACCTCGAGGCAAAACTGCTAGCCACAAAAGAGACAGTAGCATCAGAATCAAATAAGACAAATGCTAACACACCAGAAACAAGAAATCTACCTGAGACGACGTCGGGCTGAACCTCGGCCTCTGCCTCAGTCATACAGTAGACTCGGTTCTTCACCGGAGTCTTAGTCGGTGCCGGAAGCTGCTTGATCTTGGTGTCTGGCTTCCTCTCCGGGCAAACTGATGCCTTATGGCCTTCCTTCCTGCAGATAAAACAAGCTATGGGCAAACCGTCACACCGCTTCCCTGGATGGAAGTCCCTGCCGCAGCTTCTACATCTCGAGCCGTCGGAACCCTTATGCGAACTCGTGGTCGGAGGGGTACTGCTAGGAGCACTAAATCGAGGATTCTTAAAAGAAGACGACGTCGCCGGAACCTGAGTCCTCTTCCTGCTCGCATCCTCCTCGATCGTCGATGCCTGAATCTCGAGTGCTACCTCGTAGGCCTGCTGAAATGTCTTCGCTCCACTACTGATTACTTGAACGTGAATCCTCGGATCTAGCTTTTTGATGTAGCGCTTGACCCGCTCCTTCTCTGATGGAACTACAGACGTAGCGAACCTCGATAACTCCGTGAACTTGTCGGTGTACGCCTGAACTGTCATCTTACCCTGAGTAAGAGTAAGAAACTCCTCCTGTTTCTTCCACCACAACTCGTCGGGGTAGAATCGCTCCTGGATCTTATCTACAAACTCGATCCACAACATCGAATGTAAGGGTAAGCATGCGTCCTTAGCTATAGTCCACCAGTTATTTGCCTCTCCACGTAGATAGTAGGCGGCGATCTGCACCTTCTCGTGCTCAGGACAAAACGTCGTGTCGAAGAGCTTCCCCATCTCGCTGATCCAACTCTCTAGGATAGTGGGGTTGGGAACCCCATCGTAGGTCGGAGGTCGACGACGTGCGATACGATCGAACGTCGACTGCGTACTAGGCGTATGACGACTATGATGCGCCAATGTAAGGATCGCCTCCTCGAGCGCCCGTAACCTCTGTCGTCCCGTACTCAACCGGCGAGGCGTAGACATGCTGCAACGCAATAAAACAAAGACATACCAAATAACAGTGTCAGTCATACATTCCCACCACAGTCAAGTACACAAAATCAAGAGAAAAAGAATAGAAAAAGAGTCCTATCCCGGTTCTTCTACCCGAACTCTTCTCCCTTCTACTTCACCTTTATTTGGGTTTATCACTCGGGAAAGATAAAGATCTCCACTCCCGGGTTTAACTCAAATCCTAAAACTTCACTTAAACCTATTCGGCTCTGATACCAACTGTGACGACCCGACTCGCTTAAAACGACGCGGAAGAAACCAACGAGTCGAATAGTCAGTTCTAACATACTAAAATACTTAAAAATTAAAAACAAAACCTCAGATTGAATATATACTAAATCCGAAAGTAACACCCACAAGATTGTACATATCTAAACCCAAATGTCATTACTACTACTACTAACAATATTAACTCCAAATAAATGTCAGAGTTAGAAAATACAACTATCACTACTATAGTCTATACTAGAATCGTAAAACAACAAAACATGATCTAAATAACATTGACACTCGCCCAATCCCAAAGCTAAGCAAGAACCTCATCATTAGAATTACCTGAAAAATAAACAACAGTCCACCGTCAGTGGCGAGTAACATAACTGTCCCACCCTAACGGGGATACACATGGCCATAGCATAAATCAAACAATCAAATCAAACATACTAACATGCGAATCACAACAAGTAATCATACTGACTCGACTAACTTTAACCACTAATTAACATATCTTTTAACTTTGGTGCAATCATCTACATACTAGACCAGACTATGCACGTACGAACGCATCTTACGCGAACGAACTTTCTACTATGCCAGGATTGAGAATCTTACTCCCAACCCCATGAAACCCATCTTACAGGAAATCCATATCCAAAGACAACATAGTAAGACCACTAACTATTCCAATACCGCGGATAGGATAGGGGCAACGTCTTAACCCAATTCTTAGAATCTTACTCTAAGATTGGGCGTCTAGTAGCAAAATCAAGCAAATCATTAATCGAAATTTACATTCTTAGTTAGTCTTAAGTTGCATCTTACGCCTTGACTCAAGAATAACATGTAAATCAATCAAATCTTGAAACCTCAATTACCATTCTTTAACTTCCTTTATCTTTTCTTTAATTCTTTTTAACTTTCTTTAACTTTCAAGACTCGACCAAGAATTCATAAAGAACTTAACAAGATTCATAAAGAACTCATCCAAAACTCATAAAGAACTCAACCAAGATTCAAGAAACCAATCAAGGACTCAATCAAGATTCAAGAACTTCAACCAAGAACTTAACGTCATAATCATCATCAATTACACGCATAATCATGACCAATTCTACCAACTTTTTCATCAACTTCCAAACATCAAAACTTCATGAAACTTGAACATGATCAACATCAAACAGGAAATTAACATAATCAATCATGAAATACATATAATCAAGTAAAAATCATCACAAAACCATCACCCAAAATCAGCCTATTAATCACGCATAAACAAGGTTACAAGCATCTATTCCGGTCTAATATAATCACTTAATCTATACTATGAATCAAGGTATACAAACTAGGTTGAGATAGTATGTTACCTTATTAAAGATTAAGCAAATAACACACAAAACTCGCTGCGCGGAAAAGTATTCACACGGCCCAAAACAATCACGAACACCGCACAAACAACACGACACCACCACACGGCCAAACCACGAACCACCGTGCACCACCGTACTCCACCACGAACACAGCCACCCACGAACACGGCCACCAACCCACACGAACACGGCACCACCACTTGGCTACCCACGAACTGTAACGACCCGACTTTTCTAGGCTGTCGATTTACGAAGGAAATCGACAAATGGATCATTACCAACATAAAACTTAACAATAATATTATGATTAAAGTCTAAAATTCCTTTTATTAATTAAATACTGAAACAATAATCACAAAAGTCTATAAATAAATACTTAATTACACTATAAAACTGAATCTTCCCAACAGACTGGGATAAACTAAACCATTATGAAAAGAAAACATAAACTAGACTCTGGTTCACTCTACTGATCACATCAACACTCAACCCGAACCAAACGAGAGCCCACTTATGCGTCTGCATCATCACCTGAAATGGGGGGGGTCCACCGTCAGTGGCGAGTAACTAGGCTGACCCGCTTAAATGAGGGATCGTTAAGCACATAATAGCATAGAATCAACCAAGAAAATCATGCAAAAACACATGGAAATACGTACAAAAATACGTACGAAATACGTGCAAAAATGCGTAGAAAAATACTTATAAAAATACGTAGAGAAATACGTAGAAAAATACATAGAAAAATACATATAAAAATACGTAGAAATGTACGTAGAAAATACGTATATAAATACATATAAAATACGATTACAATACGTATAAAATACCTGCAAAATACGGTCAGAAATACATACAATATACGTATAAAATACAAATGCAAATACGTACAAATATACATACAAAGTACGTATAGAAATACAGACCAAATCACTTATACATAATACATGTAAGTACAAGTACAACATACACTCAAATACATGTAAATACAGACTTACCAGACGTATGCAACGGAAGACTTAATATTACAAAATTAATTCATAAACACACGGTAATTCACATATATTCACATATAACAAAATCCCTCCCGTGAAATGCTTATCTTGTCACATTTTACCCATAAATCCTTATTTCAACCATCTTATTGGACCGGTCATTATGCTCGTTGAGGATCCCGTGTGCACCTCAACTTTCCTAAAACATGCCGGGGTGAACTCGTGTATTCAACCCGTAGCCCTCCTTTGCAAGAACTAAGCCTAAGCTATGGCCATAACCCCTAAATAGTAGCTCGTGTACTACTACTTAGACGACTACATATCTTAAGATCTAGAACTGCCCAGAGACCGCAGTAGGGCAGTGGCTTCGACTTAACCCGATCTGATGACTCGTGTATCATCAAATGGGCGTCCGTATTGTATCTTGTCTTTTCTAAAGGCCATCGTGAGACCACTAATTCACAACATTTTTCTAAAGGCCATCTTGAGACCACTAGTTCATATCATCTTTTCTAAAGGCCATCTTGAGACCACTAGTTCATATCATCTTTTCTAAAGGCCATCTTGAGACCACTAGTTCATATCATCTTTTCTAAAGGCCATCTTGAGATCCCTAGTTCATATCATCTCATAACTTTCCTTTTAATCATATTGTTACTTTCCTTCATATTACAATTTATCCCTATTAATTCCTTTTAATTCCTTTAATTATATTAATTCCTAAAATTACCTTCTAATATTACTATAAGTCAAAAATTAAACTTTAAATTGATCAAACCCTAATTTAGACTACTCGACATTTTTGGAACCAAAACAATAATTAAATAAATTCACCAATTAGTCATATAAACAATTAAATAAATCAATTAATATAACAATTAGCAACAATTAATCATATAAACTTAATAATAAACAAATAAATCATGCTTTTGGTTACAAACATACACGTATAGCACCAATTCATTATCAATGCAATACTACTCAAACTCCACGGCAATTTCACAACAGAAATAGTCAAAGCAAGATTTAATTAAAGCTCCATAGACAATGAATCATCAAATTAGTCAATAAAACCAACTAAAACCCATACTTGCTACCATAGAATCTTACGCATGAAAACAACAAAATGAATCCAACCTTTGCACATCACTTCACGTAGGTCTCAAAGAAAAACAAGGAAGCCCAACATATCAAGATTATTACTTTAATTCAAGAAAATCATCATATGATCATCATAGGTCACTCGCACATCACACGAAAATTCAAGATCATGCTCCAACAAGTTATCATACATTTATTCGATACCAATATACAATTAAATAAATTATCCTATACATTAAATTAACCAAAACAATTAAAGATTCATCAAGATTACATAAAGATATCAAGAAAATAACATAATAATTTATATAATACTACTCGAAAATACTACCCTAAACATGATACTAATTCTACCAATTTTCATGATTTAATCCTAATTAACTATATAGGAAACTTGTTCCAAATTTAAAAAGGATAGTGTAGTTACCTTAGATCCGGAAAGAAAATCAAGAGATCTCCCTTGGAGCTTTGAATACACACGGCCAATATAGGAAACTTTTAGGGTTTTTTTTGAGTAATTTGAAAATAGGGCAAGGAATACAAATGAGTTATATTAAATATAAGAAGCCAAAAGAAAACAAAAAAAAAATATGAATAACAAAAAGAAAGAAAATAGGGCCGTGAGAGAGAGAGCAAGAATAGGGAAGGGGAGTGCTTTTAGTAGACTAGGTGAAGGTGGTTAGACATAGGTTTACTAATTCAAAAATAATTAAAATGTTATTAATTAAATAAATATAGAATTACTTAAATAATAATAAATTAGAAAGGAAAATAATCCTAGCCAATACATAAAGGGGGGGGGCGGCCAAGAGGGACAATTGGGCTATGGGACCCGGTTCCCGGATAAGGTTGACGAAATAAAAGTAAACAGTCCAAATATGCGGGCCCTTTGGACTTAGAATAATAAAATAAAATTAATAAACCGCGAAATTTTCTGGCCCCAAATTTCGGGTTATTACACGAACCACACGAACCCACTTAAAACTGAAACCAAACTAATGATCTTGAATGAAACTATTAAGATTTAATTTGTGTTTTGATAATTAAAGATCAATAGATGTTGAATCTTTAAGTTTGGGTTTGAAATGATGATGAACAAAGTTTAGTGATGAAAAGGCCAAAAATGGCGTGTAGAATTGACGGGCAAGGATGGAGAGAATTTAGCTTTTTAATTGTGGCAAGGAGTGATTAGAATGGCAAATGAAGTTTAAGCCTTACTAACACTTCTATTTATAGAAGTTAGTTAGGTGTGAACATGAAGCAAGTGGCAAATTAAGCCACATGACAAGGGGGCCGGCCATGGCTAGAGAAAATGGGCCAAATTGGGCTTTCGATAAATAATTGGGCTAATTGCACTCATGCGTCACTAATCAAGCGTAAATCGCATTTGGCCCAAAAATATTAATTAATTAATTAGAAAATTAAATAATAATAAAATAAATAATAATCAATCAAAAACAAAATAATCAAATTGAATCGAAATTATTCACATAAATTAAAATAAATAGTCCAAAATAAATTTTGGACCATACACAAAATCACATAAATAATGAATAAATAAATGGCAAAAATAACGAAAAAATCTGGGCCATTACACAAGAATGTGGCCGAAGTTCGAAGTTTTCTTGGCCTAATAGGTAAATCTTAAGCATTTATGAAAGCTAGAACAACTATTTTTCTATATAAACTTACCTGTGAATTTCCTGTATCAGGTTACTATCGAAGATTTGTAAAAGATTTCTCCAGGATAGCAGCACCTATGACCAAGTTGTTGCACAAGGATTGCAAGTTCTTATGGACGAATCGATGCGAAGAAGCATTCCAGACCCTTAAGGAGAGCCTTGTTACTGTGCCAGTTCTTGCTTTGACGAATGATGGTATGGGATATGAGGTATACAGTGATGCGTCCAAGAAAGGTTTAGGTTGTGTTTTGAAGTAGGAAGGGAAGGTGATTGCATAAGCTTCCAGGCAACTCAAGGTCCACGAGCAGAATTATCCCACTCACGACTTAGAGTTAGCAGTCGTAGTGTTCTCTTTGAAAATTTGGCGACATTATCTCTATGGACCAACTTACAAGCTATTCACCGATCACAAGAGTCTGAAGTATATCTTCACTCATAAGGAGCTCAGCATGAGGCAGCGACGATGGCTCGACTTAATCAAGGACTATGACCTCTCAGTTGACTATTGTGAAGGGAAGGCCAATCGGGTAGCAGATGCCCTCAGTCGCAAAGATCACCATTCATTCAATAGGATGGCGGTTTTGCCAAAGGAAATCTGTGCTGATCTTCGCAGGATGGAGATTGAGATGGTAATGCCAGGTAGTAAGCGAGTCTATCTCAACGCTATGAGTGTTGAACCTAGTTTGTATCAAGAGTTACGGGAAAGCCTGAAAGAGGATTCGCAGCTCGAGAAAATTCGTGACGCCAAACTTCAAGGCAAGGCAGAAGACTTCACGATTAACTCAGATGGCAGTTTGAAGTTCTGCAACAAGTAATGGAGTTAAAGGTTTTTAACCAAACTGATGTCACTTAATGGATACTAAAATTGTTCCGCAACAGGTGGTGTGTGCCCCAGAATTCCAAGTTGAAAAACAAGATCATGGAAGAGGTTGTAAGTTCAATGTATACTCAAGAAGGGGGGGGGTTGAATTGAGTATGTGTGTTCTTTTAATCGTTTTCAAAGTTTGTTTATCTTTTTGTGAGAACAACGATAGAACAATAGATAAAGAGTAGGGACACAAAGATTTAACGAGGTTCGGCTTCTAAACAAGCCTACGTCCTCCACTCTCTCACCAATATTATTAATCAACTCTGAATAATAACAAAGTTACACACTCAATTAAATGTTACAACTCTGTAACAATTAATTCCCCAACTGTTAACTCTAACAGTTCACTCAATGTTCACAGAACACTCCCCAACCACTTTTCTCTAAGTGGTTCAAATATTACAAACTTAAATCTCCGTAAGTTTTCTCTTAAATATGGATATGGAGATAGTTTTTCTCTAAGGATAGACTCTCAGAAAATATGACCTGGTTTTCTTTGGAGAGCAAAAGTCTTGCTAGGGTTTTTCAAAAGATTGTATTTATAGGCAAAGAAAAACCGTCCCCTAGAAGTGTGCTTGGAGACTTGCCTAAATTGTGCAAACAACTTCAGCTGACACAAGTGCAGTGTTCTTGTTTCAGACTTTGTCTCTTTCCACTATGGGAAGTGGGACGTACACTAAAGTCAAAACAATGTACATTGCATTTAATGAGCTGATTTGGTGAATCAATTTGGCAGATTTCCAAAACATAAGTGATCAATATTTTTCAAATAAATTTTCAAAAATAATTTTGAACACGAAAATTGGTATGGATCACTTAAGTGCACGTGCGTAATACTGAGGTCTGTTCCTACAGTGGTCTCAGTACTACAAAGTCTACATCTGGCAAAGAGAACTGTTCCAAGCTTGTTCTTTGTCTGTTCTTAGCTTGTTCTTGGCTTGTTCTCTTTACTGGACATAAACTTTAATTCTTTTCGCTCTTTACTTAGAAACACAAGGTATATCTTCCTAAGTCTATTTTACAAGAAGATCCTAGAAGTACAAAAATTAAAAGACTTCAAGCTCTTGACTTTTGATTCTTCAAGTATCTCTAGGTCTTCAGATTTGCCTTGAAGAGTTCTCACTTGAATTAACCTGTTCAATTAAAAACATGCATAAGAATCAAGTATAGAGAACTGGTTTGTCATCCATCAAATCAAACATGGTTCAACAGAGCCTCACAATACCCCCTATTCGGTGCATCCTGGCGGTGGAAAGCTCTATAAGGACCTGAAGGAATATTTTTGGTGGCCCAGGATGAAGCAGGAAGTCGCAGACTTTGTAGCACGGTGTCTCGCCTGTCAGAAGGTCAAGATTGAGCATCAAAGATCAGGTGGATTATTGCAACCATAGCCGATACCCACGTGGAAGTTTGATTCCATATCCATGGATTTCGTGGTGGGCCTACCCGCGACGTCTATGGGTTTGGATACAGTTTGGGTGATCGTTGACCGTTTGACTAAAGTCGCCCGATTCATTCCGATGAAGGTAACTTGGTCAATGGAGAAGATGGCGGAAGCCTATTCGAGGGAGATCATACGGTTACATGGTGTGCCTAAGGATATCGTGTCTGACCGAGATCCCCGATTCTTGTCACGTTTCTGGAAGTCGTTGTAGGAAGCTTTTGGGACTAAGCTCAATTTTAGTACGGTGTTTCACGCAGCCATAGATGGCCAAACAGAACGGACCATTCAGACGCTTGAATATATGCTACGGGCTTGTGCATTGAAATTTCAACAGACTTGGGTTAAATCATTGAGTTTGGTGGAATTTTCGTACAACAACAGCTATCATGCTAGTATCAAGATGGCTCCTTATGAAGCTTTGTATAGGCACAAGTGTCGCAGCCCTACTTATTGGAGTGACATCAGTGATGCCTTGGTGATTGGACCTGATCACATCAAGGAGATGGTGGAGCAGATCAAGATCAACAGGACGAGGTTGCAGGAAGCTCAGAGTCGACAGAAGTCTTGTGCCAATCGTCGACGGAAGCCGCTAGAGTTTCAGGTAGGTGACAAGGTGTTATTGAAGGTTTCCCCTATGAAAGGAGTGACTCGATTTGGCCAGAAGGGTAAGCTCAGACCGAAGTATGTAGGGCCATACGAGATTCTGGATCGGATCGGAGAAGTTGCTTATCGTTTGGCATTGCCTCCGGATCTATCGAAGGTTCACGACGTGTTTCACGTATCCCAGCTGCGGAAATATGTGAGTGATCCTTCTCATATTATTTTGGTGGAATCGTCAGAGATTGAGCCGAATCTGACCTTTGAAGAGCAGCCAGTGCAAATTCTGGACCGCCAGGAACGCATGTTGCGATGCAAGGTGGTGCCATTAGTTAAAGTACTTTAGCGAAATGAGAAGTATGAAGAGGCTACTTTGGAGACAGAAGCTTCAATGAGGGATAAGTATCCCGAGCTCTTTGTAGCAGGTATGCAACAGTTTCGATTTATTTATTTTGTGTCTTTGTGTGTTTCTATGAAATTGTTTGAGCTCTTTAAGTAAATTTCGAGGTAGAAATTTATTTAAGGAGGGGTGGCTGTAATAACCCAAAAATCTGGGCCAGAAAATTTCGCGGTTAATTAATGTGAATTCTTAATTCTAAGTCCAAAAGGCCCAACTAATTGGACTGATGTGTTTTCTTATTTTCTACTCTTGCCTCAAAATTGGGCCCAATGACCCAATAATTGTTACTTTGGTCGGCCCTCTCCTTATCCATGGCCAAGGATTAATTCTTCTAATATTATTATTATTATTATTTAGATATATTATATTTAAATATCTATTTTCATTCTAATTATCCTAATTAATTTAAAAACCCTATTTTTATTTATCCACTTAGCAAATCCTCCTAAATTGTCTCAACTTCTCCTATTTCCCTCTAAACCACACGGCCCCCTCCTCTTTTTATTTAATTAATTCATCCGTTGTTCTTTATAATTATATATAAGGAACAATAACCTTAACTAATCCACCTATCTCCCATAATTCTCAAACTTCTCAAACCTAAGTGTGTATGTGTCGTGTGTGCTGGACGAGTGCCACGAGTTTCTTTTTTTTTTTTTGTCTTCAATCTTTAAGGTAACTAGACTAACCCTCTTAAATTGAGTTAATTTATCATATAATTATATTAGAGTTAAAATTTATTGGTAGAATTTAATCTTGAATTATTGCCATGATTTAGTCGAACCATGCTAGGATTTTCGTGTGATGTTTAAGCATGTTCTTGGTGGAATCTTGATGTTCCTGAATGATTTTAAGTATTTTAGTTGTAGAATTATAATTTAAACTATGAATATTATTTATCAATTGCATGCAATCAACTAGTAATCGTGCTTGTTTATTGTTGTTATTTGTTCGAAATTTTCGAACCATATGCATGACCAAGTATGAATTTTTATTGTATTTTCTATGTGGATTTCATGATTAAAATATGTTTAAAGATTTAATTGATTGTCTAATTTAAGTTTAGAACTAATTCATAATCTTTGGCTTGTTGTTCTTAAAAATTTCGAGTGGTATGAGTTTCAAGAAGGGTTAATTTTCGAATGTTCTTGCTAATCTTATATTGTATTTTAATCTTGATTATGATTTAACAATTAATTAATGTGTTAAGAATAATATAATATTTTAAATAATTAATCTTGGAATAATATTGAAATTAATCTTGATCTTTCTTTTATCTATGATGGCCGAGTATTTTACATAATTAAAGGGAATAGTCTTGATCCATGTTAAGTTACGATTGTTCAATTAATCGATATTATATGATTTTAGCATTTATTTAATAGTTTTAATGATTAAATTATGATAATTGTTATTTATAAATTAAAGTATGAATTTTGTTTATTGTTTCAAGAAGGCCGAACCACATTAGAATAAAATGGGATAATTTTATCATGATTTGTGCAATTTTAATTGATGATTGTTAGTTCTTATATTATTTTGATGGATTAAATGATTAATTGAATTGTTTATGTAATTGTTAAAAAGAATTGATTTTTATTTTATATTATTCGGGATTTTCGAGTGGTCTAAAGATAATAATATGGTCCATTTAATTTAATTTTTGTTTATAATAATTTCAGTTATGATTTAAGGATTTAATATAATTAACGGAATAAAAAGGAAATAAGAAGTTAAGTTGAATTAATGAGATAAATGATTGACTTTGATTAAAGATAAGATGATAAGAAGTTAAGTTGTTTATTGGTCTCACGATGGCCATGTCGATATGACAAGAATAAGATTAAGTTATAAGAAGTGGACGCATGTTTGGTGATACACGAGTCACCAGATTAGGTTAAGTCGAAGCTACTGCCCTACTGCAGTCTCTGGGCAGTTCTTGTTTCTAGGATGTGTAGTCGATTAAGTAGTAGTACACGGGCTACTATTTAGGAGTTATAGCCATAGCTTAGGCTTAGTTCTTGCAAAGGAGAGCTACGGGTAGGATACACAGGTTCTACCCGGCGCATTTTAGGAAAGTTGGAATGTACACGGACATCCTTACGAGCTATAATGACCGGTCCATAGATTAAGAAAGATGAGTAAAAGATGGGTTTTAGGTAATAATATGAAAAGATAAGCAATCATTGGGATGGTACGTTATTTATGTTTGGATTATGTTATTTATATGCATGATATGTTTAGTCTTCCGCTGTGTATGTCTGATTTGTTATGTATTATTTGATGATTATTCATGTATGTCGTATGATCCATGTCGATTCTATCTTATATATGATTTATAGTTCCACATTTAAGTAGGACAGCCTAGTTACTCGCCACTGACGGTGGACCCCCCCATTTCAGGTGATGATGCAGAAGAATGATTGGGCTCTCGTATGGGTCGGGTTGAGCGTTGTTGCGAGATTTATAGAGGAAACCCGAGCTCTGTTTTACTTTTTTAATTTATTTCTTTCTAGTTTTTACCCAGCTTGTTGGGAATAGACAGTTTACTTTAGTTGTTTTTATGACTTTTCGGATAGTATTCCGCTCTTTGAACCATCCATTAGTTAATTAATAAATAAAGTTGTTTTTAAATAAGTTTAATTGTTAAAGTTTATTAATGTTTTTAGATTTTTTTGTTTGGTAATGATCCATTTGTCGATTTCCTTCGTAAATCGACAGCTTACAAAAGTCGGGTCGTTACAGTTGCAAAATAAGGTTTTCATTGTTTATGATTATGTAAGAAAAATAATGTTGATGGAAAATAAGAAAAAAGAAGGGGAAAGTAAGCAGGTAAGGAGTTGAGAAAATCTGACTCAAATCAATAACAAAACTCGAACCCAACCCAATAATAGTGGGTTGGGTTAAATTTTTCAACTCGTTTAGCTAAATGGGTTGACCCAACCTAACCCGTATAGTTTAATGGATTAGGTCGGGTTAAGATTCTCAACCCAATTTCAAATCAACCAACTTAACCCATTTTGTAAATCTGTTGTAATAAATTTAGTTTCAAGATGAATTCACATACTAAACTAATATGTACTAGATCATTTTCATTTTTTTATGGTGTTATAAATGTTTTATGAGTTATGTAGGTGGTTATAATGTTTAAAAATTTAATAATTTTATCTTGAACATTAGAATTCATCAAATGGTTGTTAGTTATTATTTATAAATTGTGAACAATATGACTTGTAATATGTATGGCAATCGTGGGTTGTTGTTACGGTGGATATAACAGTATAGACATGTGGTGGTTTAACTTTATTTGATACTAATTAAAAAGTGATAATATTATTAAACGAATTATATATTTTGTCAACCCTTTTATTATAAGGTTGGTTGGGTTGAGAATTTCAACCCGTTTGGATTGGAAATTTCAACCCTTTTATATTAACGGGTCAACCCCGAACCCAACCCTCGTCGACCCAGCGCTAATGAAAAGGAAGGAAAATAATTTTTCCTCCAATTTAAAGGGGAAATGGTTTTCCTTCATTGTAAAAGAAATATTATTCCTAGGGAAAAGAAAATGATTTTACATTACTTTGCAAAGTAAATGTAAAATTAAAAATAGAGGAAAATGGATTTATCATGAAAATATTTTAGGAAAAATTAACAAAAATAATCACAACTTTGGTTGATCTTTCATCCAAATTCCTCACAATTCCCATCCTTTCTACTCATTCTTTCAATTCTCAATCTCTCATTCTCTCAATTCTCATCTCTCAAGTCTCAAGCTCTCATTCTCTTGTTAATTCTAAGTTTCTAACTTTCATTTATCTTGTTTAGTTTTTGTGCAATTTTAAATTAAAAAAAAAAAAAAAACTACTTTATATTCTAAGAAAAAAATGGCTTCAAGAGGGTATGGTATAGGCAAAGTGGTGGCCGTAATGGTGGAGCTATTGGTAGCGGTGGTCGTAATGATGGTGGAAATGATGATCAGAATATTGGTTCATTCGAAATGAATACGGAAAATATTGAATCATTTGTTCAGGTGTTGGAAAACGACACAGATTTTGTGGGTCCTTCTTCACACCAATCGAGGCAATCATCTTCCACAATGCCACCTCCTCCTCCCCGCCCTCCAACCCGAGGTAATGTTATATATTTTATTATTATTATTTTATGTTAAGAACTGAAATTATATATGTGATTCATGATTTTAATTTTTGCTAAGAATTGAAATTATATATGTGAACTAAAATTATATATGTGATACATGATTTTAATATATGTTTTGTTGATACTAAAGGTTATTATGATAATTATTTATTTTGAAATTATAAAATATTATTATTTTGGGATTGCTAAGTATTTTTAAAACGGTTTTGTATGAACTTTCTAGTTTAATCATAAGGTTACAATCTGATTGGTTAGTTGGCTTAATCAGAAGCACGGAATCTGTCTAGGCAAGATTTGGTATTTAAGTTGACCATTGTGTCGCACCTCTCTTACCTGGGATTCTATCCAGTCAGCATTCTTTTCCAATAAGGATTTATACATGGAAATTAGTACGTATAAAAATAAAAGTGATTATGAAATGTGATTATAAATATGAAATATAATAATATAAAGTTCTATATTAATTATGATTTATAAGAAATAAATAAGGTGATATTAATAACTTTAAAATATAAATTAAGGTGAAGATGATTCCGGGCCATCGACCCAAAGCAACACTGGTCGTAAAGGTTCATGGGTATGGCCATACTACGATAAAGTTGAAACCAATGAGCGCAATAAATTTAATGCTATTTGTAAAGTTTATCAGGATGTTAATAAGATAAAAAAAAAGCCCCAAACAATACAAATGACAAAAAATTGATGGAAACGGAACCTTGGCACTTCACCTTTCATGTGATCATCGATTGGGGCCAGAAGGCGCGGAGTCAAGTGATTGAACCGGCCAGACTCAGCTACACAGGTATGCTTCTAACATGCCCGGCACAGGTATGTCTTTTATGTATACTACAGATAATTTGATTAAGCACCTAGGTAACTATATTATTAATACCAAAAAAACCCTTTAATTTTGCCGAAGACACCGAGTATGAGGGGTTAAATAGAATGGCATTGCAACCTGCATATAGAAGAGTCCCTAGGAATACCCTTAAGCGTCGTACTCAACAAGCATAATTTGAACATAAAGCTTATATGATTGAAATGTTTCGTACTTATAAAGGCCGTTTTAGTCTGACTAGTAATACATGGAGTTCTTCAATTGGGGAACTATTTATATGTATCACTGCTCATTGGATTGACAATGATTGGTTTTTGCAAAAACGTATTATTGCTTTTGAATCAATGAAGGAAAGTCATAGTGGATATAATATTAAATGTCATATTACAAATTGTTTAAGAACTTGGCACATTATTACCAGCCTGGGTCAAACCAATGCGTTCTTCTCGTAGTCCTCCAATGCAACGACTATGCTACTTGAGTTTTACTAACCCAAAAGACAATACATCCTTAGACAATAACTACTCCACGATCGAACACAAGGTAGCAGCTACGACTTAACCCAAAATAGCAACCAATGCGTTACTAAGTTAGGCGACCTTTTTCGAAAACATTTCGACAACATGACGACACAATGGCCAAGATCGATAATAAAGTTCGACAAAAATCAAAATCAAGAATTCGACCCAAAAATCAAGAAATCACAAAAATCAAGATTTCAAAGTAACCGACCAAGAAACGACAAAACCTATCAAGAACCTTTTCAAGATTTACTAAGAAATTCCAAGATTCATCAAGAACGTTCAAGACTTACCAAAATTCATCAAGATTAGTCAAGATTCGTCAAGAAATATCAAGAATCATCAAGAATAAAAAAAAAAAAAAAAAAAAAAAAAAAAAAAAAAAAAAAAAAAAACTAGTTACTAACTCAAAACTACCAAGAATACAATCAAAACCTTGAAAGAAAACTAGATTACAATGAATCTTTTTCCGAAGATCAAAATCAATCAACATAAATCAACCAAAATCCATACATGAAATCGTATACAAAATGAAGAAAATCATGCAAACATTAATCATGACATGAAATTGAAAACTACGCATGAATTCTAATAATAATCATCATAAACATTAACATAATCCGAACAAGATTAGGGGTATGTTCTCTTCACCTTTAAAAATAATGTTTCAGGTTTAATAAGTTTAGATAAGTTCAAATAAGGTCAGATAAGTTCCAATAAGTTATATCAAGTCTAATAAGTTCCAATAAGGTCTAATAAGTTTCAATAAGGTCTACTAAGTTCCAATAAGGTCCAATAAGCTCTAATTAGTTCTAATAAATTCCAATAAGGTCTAATAAGTTCTAATAAGTTCCAATCAGGTTTAGATGATTTCTTTAATTATTGATTAAATAAAATTAATTAAATTAATAATTAACTTAAATCACTCTTACACAACATAAACAAATTTTATTCTATCATTATTGTTTTAATTTTCTAGAGAATCCAATCAGATTCACTACAAGATTTTGCGTTTTTAACGTCTACCATGAGTGGACGGTAAATTGGCGGATTGCGAACGCTAATTAGATTAGCGTCTGCCAACGGACATTAAACCATTGTCGAATATTTTTTTAGTCGTTAAATATTTATTTAACATCCGCTTGGCGGTCATTAAAGGTTTAACGTCCACTTTTTTAAATTAACGTCCGCCATAACGGACGCTAAATTAACGTCGGCCAAGCAGACGCAAATTACCGTCCGCCAATCGGGGAAAAACGGACGTTAATCCTCACTACCCAAAATTTTTAAAAAAAAAATGAATGAAGTTGGAACCAGAGCTGGTTGCAATTTCATTCATTTTTTTATCCTTTAAAAAATTTAAATATCCAAAACTTTTAAAAGCAGCCTACAACATAAACTAAACAATATATCCAATCCAATATTATTGATTATAAGGAAATTCAACAAACATCTAAAAAAATACAACAATATGATACAATTAAATTAAGTACATCTAAAAAAAAACTTAAATCCTCAAACTTGAATAAGAACCAAAATCTGCAAACAAAAAAATACAACCAAAGTGAGAACACCAAAATCAACAATAATAAACAAAAACAATTGAATAAGCCACTACCTTAGCTTGATTTTCAGCAAATTCTTCCTGCCTACAAAAACGTAAAATCAACCAACCCAGAAAAAAAATTACAACCCATAAATTCACTACAAGAAAAACCATTTATCGCAACAAATGTTTTGCAACGACATTATTGTCGTTGCTAAAAATAAGTTGTAGCAACGACATCGTCGTTGCCAAAAACAAGTTTTTATTTCCCTCCACCAAATTATATGGGCGCCATAATCTGAAAATTTGGACCCATTTATAGCAACGACAAAAGTCGTTGCTATTGTTTTAAACATATATTGTAACGACTTTTGTCGTTGCGGGTATTTCAACACGTCTTTTGCAACAACTTTTGTCGTTGCTAAAGTTTGTGTTATTTATTGCAACGACAATTTCGTAGCCAATATTTTTTTTTTTATAACATCATTTTATTCCTACTTTTAAATAAGTTAGGAAAAAACTCATTCAGCAAGCTAAGTTTTCTTCACTGCCTTCGTTCGTCTCCTTCACTGATGGAGCAGGCCATTGGGTTCGTTCGCCTCCTTCACTGAGCATCGCCGGCGACGGAACGCCGCCAGGTACTCTCTCCGGCATCCTATTTTCGCTGACCCCCATCAATTAAGATGATTTTATTTTAGGGTTTTTCTGAGGTTTAAATTCGTTTTTTCATCCAATTTGTTTTATTTTAGGTTTAAATTCGGTTTTGCTTTCAATTTTGAGATTTAAATTATCAACATTTAGATGTTAGAATCTGATTTTACTTATAGAATTTATACCCAAAATCTGTTTTTATTTTTTTTATGCGTGTTTTTTTTTTTTTGTGTTTGTTGTTTATTTATGTTTAAATTCGTTTTTTTCCTTTTATTTTAGGTTGAAATTCTTGTTTTTTACCTTCTATTTTGTGAATTGCTAATTGTTGTTTGTTGTTTCTTC